>OY978009.1:4983837-6319045 GCA_963854515.1 Pandemis heparana | reverse complement strand
GGTTAGATCCTTTAAGAGATAATTTTACTAAAATAAATAGTTACATCATCATAAAGTAAATCATTGTTCGGCCACAGCGCACCATGTATTTATTCGCGAGCAAAATGACCGAGTTCTCTAATACCCTATTCGGGTGGTATCACTGATTATTGTGGTTAGTGTAGAGTTTCTTCAGTGAGATACTAAACCGCTTAGCGAAATTGAATCACACCTGGTATAGGATTTGAAGTAGCTTAATAAATAATGAGAACACAGAACTCGTACTGACAAGTTACGAACGTTCTTGAGAAAAGGTGATTTAACTCCACAAATTCTTCTCTCGTTTTGACAGTTTTTGTGAGATTTAAAACCATTAAGTAGTACGTGATCGTCCAAAAGTTGTCCGTTGAAACGTCTCGCGGACGTGTTGTTCATAATAACTTTATGCAGTACTGCGGTATCTTGGATTTCCCTCGGGAACCAAAAGTTACCAGGATAAAAGTAGTGTATTATGCTACTACACAAGTTAATGTACCTACGTTGTACGTCAGTTTCTGTTCATTCCAAACAAATAAACTGTGTCGTCAACTTTATTTTTTCCAAATAGCTTGTGATTTGGTGCTTGATTCATCTACTGTTTTATTTTTAACAACAAAGCTTTTTTGATCAACGAACAACAAAAGGCTATTAGTTTACACGTTGATAGTCTAATTTTGAAACAATGCCTTCGCAGAAATAACGGCTGTGACCTCCGTCGGTGTCGGTCGAAGCCCTGAGGCCTTTAAAAAACATTAATTCCGGATGAATGGGCAATAATCAAAAGTCGCTGAAAGGAGGTGCGTCGTTGGCGGTTTTATTTACACATAAAAGGTTAGTTCGTAAAGCCACTGACGCATTAGCTGGCGCAAACTACAGCCCATTCCATTGCACATTAACTAAGAATGATGATTCAAATCTTGCTTGTATAAACCTCAAAATATCTCTGTCCTTCGCACCTTCGTGTTTTTGTCTAAGTACGGCTGAGTAAGAAAGAAGAAAGAAGAAAGAAAGAAGACATTTATTCATTTTGCAAGACACACAAATATAAGAGCATGTACACACAATTTTATAAAAAAAAACAACAATAAAAAAACCAGACATGAAAATTTGAACATCAGCGTTGTGTGTGTCTTCGCAAAAGTGAAACGGTCGCTGGCTCAGCATTACGCTGAGGTGTTAGACACCTGCAGCACTGATTTTCAGCCAGAACCGTCTGTGACTCAAGAAACGATACACAGTGTAGATTAAATAAATGAATAATATACTAAATAAAACATAAATTTTTAAGTAAGAAGTGAAGTAATAAATAGATAGAACCCGACTTATGTGTAACTAGAAAATACATAAATTTATTAAATAATTTTCAATAAACAAAAAACGAAGTGTAAACAAAATTGTTCAAAAACAAGCTGGCATACCAATGTGCAAAGTGCTGGAGGACTATTGTAAGGATTTTTGGAGCGTCAATAAGTGAACCTTCAGCTTGCGCTTGAAGGTGTAACTACTCGACGCTCCCTGGATTGGGGGAGGAATATCATTCCAGCACTTGGACGCCGCAAACTTGAAACTGCCTCGGAATGTCGCAGTCCGGTGCTTAGGCACGAGAACCATTGCGCTTCTGCGCTCACTCCTCGACCAAACCATCTTGTTAAAGAGGTATGATGGGGTCTCGTGACGTTTCACACCGAACAGCAAACTGGCGAGGTGCATGCGCCTGCGCGCAGGCATGTTCAGCAAGTTGGCGGCGTTCAGGTATGGGGTGATATGGGAGCGGGGAGGGACTTGGAAACAAAAACGAGCACATGCGTTTTGTACTCGCTGTAAAAGCCTCTTAGAGCGACCAAGAATGCAACCGTCATAAATAACATCGCAATAGTTTAATCTGGACAGTATAAGCGATTCACAAAGGTCAACACGCAAATCGACACTAAGGTAATCGCGTATATTGTACAGAACTTTGAGGCGGTAGAAGCAGTTACTCACAACTTTCAAAATGTGGTTCTCAAAGTTCAGCTTGCCGTCCATTAGGAGGCCAAGGATATTGGCTTCTACCACCCGCTCTATTGGGTCACCCATGACGGCAACATTCCCGGTAGCCAGAGCAGCAAGAGTATTCCGAATTTGATGCCTCGATCCAAAAACGATATACTTCGACTCGCAAACCACCCTTTCTATTATCTTTGATGCACAGGGAAGGATACTAATAGGACGGAGTTCGGACAGATTGACAGGATTTGTGGTTTTTGGTAACGGGGTCACTTGAGCGATTTTCCAGTCAGTCGGGAAAGTCATCGTCTGAATACTCCTATTAATAATGAATGTCAATATCTTAGAAGTCACCGGAAGAGTCATAAGTAACATGTCAATAGCAATCGAATCATGTCCCTTTGCAGTCGTTTTAATAGATTTTATAATTTTGGTCACAGTTTCAAAGGTTGTTGGTGAAAGAGTAAAAGTTTTGTCACTATGCCTATCAAATTCATACCGTGTCAGGTGTGCTATAGATACGGCTGGATTACCAGGTAAGAGTACATAGTATAAGTTTTTGTCGCCACAAATATCTCGAGCGCATTTGCGTTGAACTGTCAAATAATATGACATTACTTTGTTGCCATTACGTACCGCTAGTCTCGCTCCCAATTTTTACGTGGACGCATCGAGACGTTTTTTGCGCCAATGACTTACACTAAACGCGTTGACATAAACACAGTCACATCGCGAGTGTGCCTGTTAAGTGTAGGATTCTTCGAATTCGAGCCTCATAAATATATGTCGGAGCGTCGTCACAATGAAGCGAGAGGCATTCCTTGATCGTGACTTGACTGAGTTCAGACGTCGAAAGTGATCCGTTTGCTTCGACGTACCGTTTTATGTTTAATGGTGAATTGTTAGTGATTCGGATTGTTAAGTGCGATTGCACTAAAGTATCGAGCTTTATTTCGGTGCTAAGCGGTATTGAGAACATTGATAGGGTAGTTCGTGGGCGCAAGCACTGAACTCTCCGCGTTTCATTATTAGAGTGTGTAATAGTCCACAGTCCTTTGTATGGACAAGACGGTGACCTAAGCTCGGCTATGCATAAAGCTCGTTTGAATTCTAACCGACCAACCTGACAGTTTATCCAGCCTTTGTCTTCGACATATATATCTCACTCAGCGATGATATCATTGCAGGGTGAGAGGTGCTTCAAGTGCGTGATAGTGGGGAATATCGCAGGTATAAAGCTGTTTTGCTTGCATTACTCATGCTGCTGGTGTTTCAGTGTTACGCTAAAAATACACGCTGCGCTTAGTTTTGCATACTACTTCCACCTGCGGCCTCTTTCACAACTTCGAGCTGTCTCCTTATTTTTTTTTTGTTACATACCTACTGTTCCGTTTTAAAAAATAGGGAGCCATATACTTGTTTTTTTTGTCATTAAAAAAATCTTGATATATCTTTTTATAGAAAAACACTACTTATAAATAAACTAGCTGTTGCCAGCGACTTCGTCTGCAAAGAATTCGTTTATCGCTATCCCGCGGGAACTACGCAATTTTCCGGGATAAAAAGTAGCCTATGTGCTATTCCAGACTTTTCTCTATCTATGTGCTGAATTTCATCCAGATCCGTTGGGCCGTTTTGGCGTGATTGAGTAACAAACAAACATCCATCCATCCATCCATCCATACTTTCGCATTTATAATATTAGTTAGATAACAGCAAGTTACAATTTTAAACCCCTGAAATGTCGTGATCTGTTTTGTTGTGGTTTTGTTTAGTTACCGATTTTTAAAAAGTGTTTTTCAGTGAAAATAAATGACACTCAAGATTGTTTATCTTTTTTATAATGTCAAAAAACGACGTAACATTTCCAGCCAACCAGCCAGCAATTTCACTGGCTGTGTTGCTCTCCGCACTAAAGCACTGCATTAAATATTTTTGGCGTAATTTTTTAAATTCATAATATAGTTTTAATGATCTAAACACGACTATCGCCATCGTTTATCGGATTCTTGGAGAATAAAACAGTCAGTTTTATGAGGCTAAACAATCAGTACTTATCCGTTACAGGTACATACAGACACAAATCACGTCTTTATACCTTACGGGGTAGACAGAGCCTAAGGTAACAAGACCTAAAGGCCACGTTTAACGTGATCGTGGGCGTATAGGTGAGAAGGGGAATCAAAATAGTGATGGGTTGCTATCCGCATCACCTATAATGTAATCTAACAAATATTATAAATGCGAAAGTATGGATGGATGGATAGATGGATGGATGGATGTTTGTTTGTTACTCAATTACGTCAGAACGGCTCAACGGATCTGGATGAAATTCGGCACATAGATAGAGAAAATTCTGGAATAGCACATAGGCTACTTTTTATCCCGGAAAATTGCGTAGCTCCCGGGGGATAGCGATAAACGAATTCTTTGTATAGTATAGAATCTCTAGTATAACATAATTCCTAAGAATTCACCCACTCTCTCGATCGTTAATACCGATTTTAATAATTAAATACTAAGTATACGTGTAGTAGGATTTGGTAAGTTATTTTTGGATATACCTTGTCGTCTTATGACATTGGCAGTTAAGAGGTTAATCTTTAGCACCAGGAAAAACTAACTCAAATCAATTTCAGCCCTTGTCAATCGGCTTGTAAATCGCCCGTCATGTGTCTCTCAGCAAATGCTGATACGGCGAACGTGCCGAAAACTATTTCTGATAAAAATACGACACGTAGGTATCCGACGTGACCTTTCTCAGGCTTTAGTTTACGGTCGTGTTCCCCGTGTCACGTATCTTCGGCCCGTTATGCGATAATTCAAAGCTTAATGCTGATACTTGCGTAATTGAAATACTATACGTCCCTGTAGGTATTTGATTCCTAGACTACATACAAAACCTTGTCATCTAACTAATATTATAAATGCGAAAGTATGGATGGATGGATAGATGGATGGATGGATGTTTGTTTGTTACTCAATCACGCCAGAACGGCCCAACGGATCTGGATGAAATTCGGCACATAGATAGAGAAAAGTCTGGAATAGCACATAGGCTATTTTTTATCCCGGAACATTGCGTAGTTCCTGCGGGATAGCGATAAACGAATTCTTTGCAGATGAAGTCGCTGGCAACAGCTAGTAATGACATAAATATATTACACTCGATAACTATTGTGTTAGATTAATAAAAACACTTACAATGAGAAAGGCCCGGGAATTAAATTAGGTGATTTTACTTGTAAACTTCAAGTCATTCAATAAGTATATATCTAATTATTATATTTAGTTTATTATATTATCTAAGCCTGTCTGACCATTTATTAGCCTAGTAAAGTGTCCCCCTGCTGGAGAAATGGCTCGACTTAAAGTCACTGTCAATTGAAATCGCAAATAACGTAAACAAAGCTTGTATTTAAAATGTCTTTAATTTCCATTTTCCCTCATCAAATACTGCTTAATCCGTGTGTTATTTAATCAATACTTACCACAACATTATCCTGAACCATTAAAACAATAAACAAGTGCTTTATTTACATTTTATTGAATCAGGCGTTACTTTGCGGAGGTCCATTTCAATGAACACAAAATATTTACCTTGCTACTCCGCTACTTACGTGCAAGATAACCAAGCCTGTGCGAAATATATACGTTTTGCATGCAAGCCCTCCCACCACTACTGCCACGCAAAACGCACACAAATCCCACAAACTTTATTAATCCTATCACCACACAAATACTGACGCCCGTTTCGATCCCTCTACGGGATCATTCTCAAAGTCAGAGCACAACCGACGACGACGACGACACGACGACGACGTCGGTTGTACGACGTTGGTTCGCATGTGCATCGGTTGTGCTCTGACTTTGAGAGGTGGGAGGGCTTGCATGCAAAACGTATATATTTCGCACAGGCTTGGTTATCTTGCACGTAAGTAGCGGAGTAGCAAGGTAAATATTTTGTGTTCATTTATTTACATTGTTTGCAATTTCAATTGCCAGCGACTTTACACAATCAATACGGAAGTAATAAATAGTTTCTAGACCTAAATTGGCAAACAGCAACGGATACAACTTTATCAACATTAATATTGCCAAAATTACAGAATATTACAGAAATTACTCTAAAGTTTATCTAAAACCATAAATATAATAGCATCTATTTTCATGTTCTGCCATTTCAGGCCTTTACCTGGCAGCTCAGATTAAAAAAACCGGCCAAGTGCGAGTCGGACTTGCGCACGAAGGTTTCCGTACAAGAAATACTCTGTTGTAGCCCCCCTTAATTATTATTATTCTTTTGATTTTAGTATTTGTTATTGTAGCCACAATAAGAATACATAATCTGTGCAAATTTCAACTGTCTAGCTATTACGGTTCTTGAGATCTAGCTCGGCGAGTGGTAGCCATGAAAAAGGGCTAAAATATCACGTCTTTTGTATGGGAGCCCCACTTAATTATTATTATTATTTTGTTTTTAGTATATGTTGTTATAGCGGCAACAGAAATACACAATCTGTGAAAGTTTCAACTATGATATCTATCTATTACGGTTCTTGAGATACAGCCTGGTGACAGACGGACGGACGGACAGCGAAGTCTTAGTAATAGGGTCCCGTTTTTACCCTTTGGGTACGGAACCTTAAAAATGAGAACAATTTACAGAAATAAAATAATTTACAAAATAGAAATGTTGGAATTCTGTAAATACCAAAGTGAGGTCGCTTTAAACGACGCTTCGCCTAGCACATTCACTGCCAAGAACCCGCTTCTCGGGTTCTCTGTTCGTGAGCAGTTTTTGCTACAAAGCGAAAAATTTTTGCTATCGGTTACGAGTGTAGCAATGCATAGAAGCGAATGTGCTAGGCGTTTTTTGAAAGCAATTGTGTGCGTGCAAATTTATTCAGACGGTAAATTAAACTGGCTTCAATTAGCAGTTCGCAAATTTCAGTCTATACTTTTATTTAGTCTGAGCCTGCCAGTAGGTAACGATTTATTTTCAGTTTAGTAAATTTTCAAAACATCGCAGTAATTGTTTTTCTAATGTAAAAATTTCTTTCCACCTATACGCACAGTCTTGCTAAACGTGACCTTTAGGACTTGTTACCTTAGGCTCTGTATACCCCGTAAGGGTTAAAGAATTTTGGAGCAACAGTTGTCGTTTTGCGTCCTGGAGTAATTTTGCAAGTTTGCGTTTTATCCCTAACTTTCAAGGTTCAGTAATTTAAATAATTCATAAATCGGTAACACAATTTACATAAATTAGAAGCTCTGCTCTAATTTGCGAAATCTTGTTACAAAAAGTAGAATTTTACCTACTTAAGACTATGGGAGTAACTAGAACGCAAGTCAACATTTCATTTAACAGATATCCATTCGAACACCTTACAATTTTGACGGTTTTAGATAGGTAATCCTATTTTTATACAAAAAACCGAGTTACGAGTATTATACCAACGAAAGTGCCGACAATCCAGACTCTTTGTTAAGAAATAAACCCATCGAAAAGTCCACGTTTCACCTTAAACAAGTCAAGCGTTTAAAAAAGGAGAATTACGTGTTTTTGTTGAACGTCGTCGTGAAATTGTAGCCAATTGTCGGATAACGAGCTTGCCTCAAAGACGAGCCTCTACAATGTCCCTACGTCACCCTCTGCCGGATCCGACGCAATCAAATAAGAATTTGCTTTTAGTTTCCAAGTTAACTTCCCCATGTGTATTCGCCATTAATCTTTTTAGTATTTTTCTTTTGTTATCATATCTAATGAACGTACACAATGCAGATATGCGAGCACGCACGTAGCAGCGATCCACGCCGCGGAAGTAGAGGCTATTTATTACTACGACGTGAAAAATGATAACACTGACTATGCGGGAATAGGCGTATAAATATTAGCAAGGGAAGTAGTTTTATTTACTGACATCATCCTCTATACTTTAGAGAGATTCGACTACTTGTGTTCGAGCTACAAACAAAGAACTATCAAAGAGGTGCTTAGTTTCTTAAGCGCCTAAACTTTTGATCTCATATCAGACAATCCCGCGCGTCGAGATTGCTTAGACAAAGCGGGTGTACTCGCTACGAGATGCGCTCGTAGACCTATGCTCGTAGCATTAACATAAACAAATTTGAAAAGAATACCTGTGCCTCCTTTCGTCTTCGTGTTCCTCTTTCAAGAAAGACGGTTGCAAGCTGAACCTGCGGCGGAATTGGTGTCGGCCCTTCATGTTGGTGTTGTCACTTAGCACATGTTTGTCGGCGCACTGAATGTTTTGTGAGCGGCGCGTAAGTTGCGGACGAGTGTGAGCGTGGACGTGCGCGGCGCCGGGCGGTCGGGCGGCGAGTGCGCCCGGCCGCGCCGTGCCGTGCCGCGCCAACCAACAGGCTCGCAAGATGCGCAACACATCAAACAGAAAGTTGGGGTTGACGATGCGCAATACTACGCAGTGTTAAGTGGGGGACACACGGGCGAGTGAGTTTACTCCCCTGTGTGTCAGTCTAAGTACGCGTACTTTTAGTTTGTATTTATAACTAAGGTCTTTTAAGTCTTAACTGTCCTATTTGGTAAACAAAATTCTAACCTCAAAACGTCTCATTTTTGTTATTTTTTAACTATTTCATCGTAAACAAAAGAATTCGAGATAAAATATCAGCAAAATTATGTATAAAATATTGCCTCAGGTTTATTTGATAACATAATACACCTTATTCTTTACAAAATATTGTACATTGAGGTTAGAATTTTGTTTACCAAATAGGACAGTTAAGAATGAAAAGATCTTAGGTCGGGCTTTTAATTGGTCATAATTTGAAAAATGAGACATTAAACACATAGATGCGTCTCATCCAAAAGAATATTGACGTTTGGTTGCCTCATTTCCTGAAATTATTTATCTTATTATTTTATTCGCTAGAACACATACTTATTACATTCGGACAGGGCCGTCTTTAAACTATTTGAGGCCCTGGGCACATTAGGATCATGGGGCCCCTATGACCTAAATATCGGTTATCATTTGGTAATCTGGCAGGAACTAGGGGGCCCCATTCGATCGCGGGGCCCTGGGCACGTGCCCATAGTGCCCAGTGGAGAAGAGGGGCCTGCATTCGGACATCCGGATCAGGAATTTAAATGATATGTTATGGAGTTATTGAGCTCCTATCGGACATCCAACAAAAAAAATATCCAAAGCCGTATCCGAATCGGATACCTATAAAAGTTTTCGTTTATTTCAGACTAGCTTTTGCCCGCGACTTCGTCTGCGTGGAATTAGAATTTTGGGTAGGATATTTTAGTGGCAGAGTATCAATTAGAGCACAAATTATTATTATCCTTCGAGTATCGCATTTTCGTAGTAAATTTCACCCCCGTTGCACATCCTTAAAGGATGATTCCTGCAATCAAAAACTATTTTGTCCTTCCCAGGAGCATAACTATATCCATACCCGTTTAAATCGGATCAGCGGTTTAAGCGTGAAGAGGTAACAGACAGGCATACCATCACATAATTAAATAATAGTATGGATTCATATAAACCTTTCCAATATTCAGCTTCATAATCAAGTATCTAGTAATTTTTCAAGATTTTATTCGTTAATTTGTTAGTTTGCTAAGTGTCCTTTACGCAATTTAACCCCCTAAATTTTTTTAAAATAAAATATCCTTCAAACGATAAATTTTCAAACAAAGTTTCACTTCCATTCAAGAGTAAGTATAAATTTCCTAAACTTGTTTTTTTCTATAGGTCTATTTATCTATCTCTTTAACTAATTTCATAAAATTGGTTAAGAAGTGCTTTAAGCGTGAAGACACTTTGTTTTAAAAGATCGGCCAAGTGCGAGTCGGATTCGCGTATCGAGGGTTCCTTACAAATTTAGCAAGTGAATATTGTATCCAGTGTTGCAGAGCCGAATCCTATATAGACAGACATAGAAGACATATACAAACATTTTTAGTTAGATTTGATTTTGGCTGTGCTATGCTATAAGAACAACCTTCACAAACTGAACAAACGGGATCCCAGTCAGAACCCAGTCCCAGACAGTATATCTATTGGCTCCAGTAGAGATACTGATACGCGTTGCAGCCTACGTGAACTTTTTAAAAGTTTCTTATTGAAATTGTAACAGTATAAAACAATACCTTGTTTATTTCCACTATGGCGACATCTATTGGACACATAATGAAATAATATGATTGCAGAAAAGACTTGATTTAAATCCTACTAATATTATAAATGCGAAAGTTTGTTACGATGTGAGTGAGTGAGTGTGTATGTTTGTTCCTTCTTCACGCTGAAACGACTGGACGGATTTGGTTAAATTTTGGAACGAAAATAGTTGGTACCCTAGATTAAAACATAGGCTACTTTTCATCCCGGAAAATTGCATAGTTCCCGCGGGATAGCGATATACATGTTAAAGGACGTAGCTGCCTAACGTAATCTAATTCTACGCAGACGCATTCGCGGTCAGAAGCTAGTTGGATATATTTTTTAACTGTTGCATGATATAACTACCTATATTTTTAGAATATCAATAAACCCTACATTAAATAAAATCAGACTTAAAATCACATCAAAATATTATGATACAACTTGAGCCATCTGTTGACCAATAGATAAAAACTTTATTATTATTTGATTACCTTTACATAGCTTTACATACACAACTGTTCCTTGTTCTATGAACGCGCTTAATATATATAATTATACCTTATACTATCCAAATTTCAAATATCTAGGACAACTGAAAGTACCTACCCCACATTTCTTGGTGGCAAGGCATTTGTATAGAAACACCGTTTCTAATCGCTGTACCTTGTGATTACCTTGACTTCAAGGGTTGGTTTTTCCACATCTCTAAGAAACACAGACCTAAGTAATACCTACCTAGTTAGTATAATTTCAACTTTAACTTTTAATTACGCGTTACTGATAAAAGGGGTCTTGACAGACAAACGTTCGGACCGACAGACGGACAACACATTTTGAGGTACAGAAGCCTGAAAATAGATATATACTTACTTCATTTAGTTAGCCTTAGGAAAAATGACGTGCATAAAGCGACATCTATTAACAAATAGCGGAACTAATTAACCAATAGTAAACTTTATTATTATTCTATTGCTTGGTATTATTATAACATATTACATGTACTACATTTTTGAACACAGCACTTCTTCCTCTTTCATTTGGTATCCCAATAAATAATGTATCAAAAATAGTAGATTGATAAACTAGGGTTGAAATATACCCATTTCACCTGAGATATTTCTGGCACCCGAACGAAGTGAGGGTGCCAATAGTTCGAGGGTGAAATGGGTAATTTCATCCGAGTTGAACACTCTACTTTTCATTTCGAATATGAGGAAATTAAAATTTCACTAACGTCGCATGGTCGCATTTAATATTTGTTACGTTTGTCATTCTCTTCCCGCTCTTTTCTCTATTGCGCGATTTGCGCGCATTGCGCATTTCTTCTGCGCACCAATGGCGGCCGGCTAGTTTTTTTTTAAACTTGCAGACACGGAGGTCGCTATCAATTAATTGTCGACTTAAATATTTCAAGCTAAAAAAATTACCGAACGTAATATTTTCTACTAATCCTCGTTGTATATGCTTGCATAAGCTTATATATAGCGGGAATGTTATTTTAAGATTATTTTGCCTTTTACAATTAAAAAGGAACTATTAGTATAGATTATTATTTTAAACAGATTACATGGCTGTATACGTATTTCCATTGCTATGTACCTCATTTGGATTAGCTAGAAAAAAAAAATACTTTCAACCCAAGGGTCGCGATGAGTCACTTTCAACCCTATATCCAGATAATGAATGACCTACTTTCAGAGTATGAGAGATGAAAATATATTTAGTGGACCCCCCCTTTTTCTTTTATATCTCGACTTCTAGGTGACATGTGAGTTTAAGTTAGACCTCCAGCAATACAATAAAAAAAACCGCATTTAGTTTGGTGCAGTAGTTTTTGCGTAGCGCGGGTACAAACATACAGACAGACAGACAAGACAGACAGACAAAAATTCTAAAAGTTGTATTTTTGGCTTCTGTGGCGCATATAGAGCCCCCTCAATTTATTTTTTTGGTAATTTCTCCTATGTACAGACATCGACCTGTTACAATTTTATTATTTAAAGATTTCAGATTTCAGACTAGCTGTTGCCAGCGACTTCGTCTGCAAAGAATATTTATCGCTATCCCGCGGGAACTACGCAATTTTCCGGGATAAAAAGTAGGTAGCCTATGTGCTATTTCAGACTTTTCTCTATCTATGTGCCAAATTTCATCCAGATTCGTTGGGCCGTTCAGGCGTGATTGAGTAACAAACAAACATCCATCCATCCATCCAAACTTTCGCATTTATAATATTAGTTAGATAGTGGCGAAGTGTGAATGAGACACATGTATTACGACAGGATTCTTATCTCGATTATTTTCATTATATCTATGTATGTATCTATCCATAACCGAAATTATCTGAAACTTTCGGATAATTCAAAATAATTTAATATTTGCTATCAATAGTGAAACCAATACATCTAACATTGTTCAGGTGTATATCCCTAATCATATCCATAACATCTTATTCATATTGCTCATACGAATTTTATGAGTTGTCAGTTTATCTTGATCAGAAATTTAAAAATAAACGACGATCTTTGAGCAAAGTTTCAAGCAACCACACAGGAAGGAAAAACTTCTACCCTTCGGCTTTTCTGGTCTCAAGGGAACTGTGTTTTGCAGTAAATAAAAGTAACTGTAGTACCTATGTTCTTTACCATGAGTTATATTATGCTAGTACCTATTACATACACATCATGAGGATTACGTGATGCATCAAAGCGTGAGCGTGAAATAAAAAACCGGCCAAGTGCTAGTCGAACTCGCGCACCGAGGGTTCCGTACAAATTCGCCAAGTTATTATAAAATCCGGTGTTAGCAGAGTCCTGCTCTTAAGCAAAATGTAGGCAGTGTGAGGTCATTTTATATTGGTTATTTATACAGACAGACAGATATTAAATAAAATAAAAACTATTTACCTACTAGATCTCGTGCAAACCAATTTTCGGTGGAAGTTTGCATGGTAATGTACATCATATATTTTTTAGTTTTATCGTTCACTTACTTTAAAAGTTACTACGGGGGGGGGGGGCACATTTTACCACTTTGGAAGTGTCTCTCGCGAAAACCTGAATATCATTTTTGAAAACCTATCCATAGACATATCCCCACAGGTAGGTAAGGGTTTGATGAAAAAAAAATTGAGTTTCAGTTCTAAGTATGGGGAACCCCCAAAAAATTTTTTTTTCTATTTTTGTGTGAAAATATTAATGCGGTTCACAGAATACATTTACTTACCAAGTTTCAACACTATATTCCTTATAGTATCGAAAAAAAGTGGCTGTGACATACGGACGGACGGACAGACAGACAGACAGCCACATTATGTCGAATCTATATAAGAAAGGGTTCCGTTTATTGCCATTTGGCTACGGAACCCTAAAAATTTACAAAATAAACACATTTCTACATTTTATACACAATAAAGAATATAAAAGTACCTATTTTGTGTAAAAGTGATCCTCTCAATTTATTTTGCTTATTTTGAATAGCCAGCCAATTCGGCAGCAAAAAGAAATCAAAGTATCCATTGGAATGACAAGTGAACCTGTGTAGGTCTCAGATAAATAAATAAAGGACAATTTGCGATATACGCGTGTACCGCGGTGAAATCGGCGAGGAATATCCCTGGGGTATTTTTATGAAGGGATAATATGCAAATGTTGATGTTTTTGTGAAGTCACAAGGTGTTTGCGAAGCTCACTGCCGCGAGCGCCGGCAGCCCCCGCCTTATGGATTGAATGAAGGAATGAACTATTTTATTCGCAGTAAATGTTGTACAAAAATGATGTTATAGTAAAGTTGTTCTATTTTCAAACATTTGAACCTAAAAAGTCATGCTAATGTAAAGTTAATTTAGTGTTAGATAAAATGCCCGTCAAAATTTAAATTATATAGGTACTTACTTACCTAATTACTATTAAGTAGGTATACATGATTGTCAAGAATATTAGAATGTGATATAAATATTATCATTATAATTACAATTACATTTTCTCCGGTATTAATAATGTTATAAGTTTAAATAAGTTTAATGTCTGATCATAACTTATAGCTAACAAATTCTTTAACACTGTAAAAGCAGACATTACATGAAAGGCCGTATCTACAACTTTGTTTTAAATTTGGAATTAGTTACCTAGTGTTTTATACGTAGCTGGAATTTTATCATAAATTTTGATTATATGCTCTCTTTTTCCTAAGAACTAGTTTGTGTTTGGATAATACTAGTTGATACCGTATGTGGGATCAGTTTGATATCTGGGGGCATGGCAGTGCCCCCGCCAAGTCGAGAAAAAAAGCGGCATCTTATCTACCGATTAAAACTGCTCAGGGTTCAGTTTTACAAATACACCTGCCTCGTATATGTAAAGGCTGGGTACCGTGTGTAGGTAGGTAGATTAAGTTTTATAAATAGAGGTCGACATGTTACTCGGCGTCCAACCCCGGATCATAGTTCTGATACATTTCTTTTGTGCTACAAAATTCCGATGTACTTACATAGGTACAATTTTGTATTAAGCCAAACGGACGCGTCGTGAGCACTGATTATATATAAAAAAGCGAATGGGTGCGTTGGAAAGCGAAAGGCCTAGACGGGCGTTCCGTCAGCAAATTGGGGACGTTTTGACAAAAGCTCAAGCCAAGAGTACACTACACCGACGAGCATGTAAGAACACGATGACGAGCATGTGTGATGAATGTGAATGAAGTTAAAAAGGTATGTTAGGATCGTAGCAAGCAGAATAGAGTAGTTTCTGCCTAACGTGACGACATGTAGATACATTATGTATGTGAAAACAAATGGACACTTTGAACAGGGAGGGAGGCAGCGTGTGCATTAAAAGTTTTGTGCTACCTGCAGCCAATGACTCCACGATCTCTACCAGGGGCCTTAACATTAAGTCTTAATGCGATTCAATTCGGAACCAAAGTTGCCATCTGGCAAGATAGACGCCTCTGCCTGTCAAAATTTCGCTCACGTAATACACGCAAACAACTTAATTATCAAACACTCCTTCACTTACAAAAACATCTAACGGGTATGACCGCTGTGCTCTCGGCAGAAGGATAGGCCTTTCGTTGACCTCTCCGGTTGATTTAATGCTCTAAGCTTATAGTCGATACAGTTCAAGTGTCACACTATGATACATTAGCTTTGTTGAACGAACTCACGCGAGCATCAGACTTTATCGGAGTTACTCTTGAATATTTGAGCACGCTTTATCGTTTCGACAAAGGAGTCACACGTCTTGTAGTAGGTAGTAAAGAACATTTGAAGTGTAAATAAATTGATATTTATTACATAACGTGACTCAGGACTCCCACTCATGCAGAAGAACTCACTAGAAAAACACGCCTTCGTTAAACTTCATAGTTATATACGCGTTCAACTTCGTTTAATGCTGCCTAAAGTTCAATGCTAAACAGCAATGTTCATGTAACAAAATTCCAGAATATTAAACACTCCGTCATTAATTGCGCGTAAACAAAACCGCTGAAAGCGAGGGCGAGCCGTGGGCAGCCGGCTCCACACAGCCTTATTACAATCCCGTCGGTGGGAAATACATATACCAAACCGAATTTCACTTTAAATCGTGCCTATACCATTGTAATACCAAGACCTTTTCCTGGATTTTTCACATAGTGGGTGTAACGTAACCCACGTTCACATATGCGTCATTAATCACCCATATAACTTAAATGGTCGCCAGTTAAAGTTAGCTTTGTACCGTAGCCTATTTTGTTTTCCACTGCTGGAAAAGGCTTCTCCTTTTTAATTCCGCTCCCGTCTTTGGGACGCTTGTATTATGCTTGACAGGTTATGCAAGTCGTTCTACCATGCCTTTTCGATCTGCCGCTATTTCAATATTCATTGCTAGGTACCCAGCTGTGCTCCAGCTTTGCACTTTTTACGTTAGCCATCTACTAGAATGCTACTCGCTACTAATGGTTCTAATTATCTGTTGTTCATTGGTAATCCTTGAACCTTGGCACTGTGTGTTAGGATGGACAGGGCAGGATTCACTGCAATCCTATGTTTAACACTGTTTGTCGTGAGTTTGATCTTGGCTCGGTTTATGATAAGTCTCAGTCATTTGTTTGAATTCAGGATGTTATGTTGGAAAAGCAGGGATTTAACAGATATGATAAGAGAGACATATTAAAATAAATGTAAATGAAAATAAGTATAGGTATTCAAAGTACCTGTTACATTTTAGATTCACCTCTAAGTAATACGACTGTAAATCTACATCTATATCTACACTAATATTATAAAGAGGAAAGATTTGTACCTATTTTTGTATGTTTGTGTTTGTAATTAATAGGCTCAAAAAGTACTGGGCCGATTTAAAAAATTCTTTTACCAATAGAATGCTACATTCTTCCAATTTGACATAGGCTACTTTTCATTTTGAAAAAAATTAGGGATCCTTGGTGAAATTTGAACAATGTAACCGAAGGTGTAGAAAAATGAGTCTTAAAATGTCTTTCGTCGAATGCGCTGCCGAAACTATTAGCGATAGAACAAAATAATGTACAACAATATTGAAGAATATTATAATGTCTACAAAAAAACTCCGCGGTAGCATATGTCCAACTATTGTAGTTATGTCACTACCACAACTTTTTTCATTTTAAACATTAATGAAAATGCAAATAAAAATATTTGTGAAAAAAAGTGTTTTATATCCAAATTTCCAAAAATAAATAATTGTCTACCCCGTGCGAAGCCGGGACGGGCTGCTAGTTATTTATACTGTATCAGAATATAATCTTGTATCTTACAGATTCTGTAAAGTCAAAAGTCAAAAGTTTATTTTGCAAATAGGCCGCCGAGGGCTCTTTTACATGTCTTTTTTTGAATCTACATGTAAGATAATGTACCTATTTAAAAGAATATAATAAAGTACTTTACACCGGCATCTTTAATTACTCAGCTGTTAGGTATATGCTATTTCTGATTTCGTACCTATTATAAAAATAAATCAAAATATTATGCCAATAACTGGTTGGTGTTCATTGATACCATATATTCATACGAATGCTTATACACTATTATTTTTTCTATTAAATGAAATGTTTCAACGTTATAGCATAAAAGCTGCTCAATTTTAATTACTTTTTAGTACCGAGCAGTGCAGTTGCTGCTAGCGATTTATTGAAATATGAAATACCCATAATGTTTTCTATAAAAGAAAAATAAGAAAATATTTTCTTTAACAATAAATGCGATATTTACTCACCACGCCGTAATTGTAGTGATAGGTAATAATATATTTTATTCGTAGTCAGAATTTTGCGAAAGTAACGCTATTTTGATAGTCGAACGTTACAATTTCTTTTCTCGATTATTTTGCCGCCAGATATTACAATTTCAAATATAGGAATATGAATGTTGTTTTCTTAATAAATATTATTGATGGTGCTCATATTTTGTTGAAAAGTATCAGTCGTGTTGGTCACACATTTTCAGAGCAAACATTTCTGATTTCCTAGTATCCGCGTGGCCTGTCAGTTGAATGAGGTCAAATGAAACGTTTTACTTATTTGACTAGTAATAGTTCGTTAACAGTCTGTGTATTGCAATTTGCATGGGATGCGTCGGAGGATTTAGCTGACGGGTTCGTATAATTACACGTCGTGCACGGCATATACTTATAACTTAATCATGTAGGATTACGTACAAAGTTGGCGCACTAACATGCATACCTTCAGCATGGCAGCATGTTTATTAACAATTATTATGTCATTAATTAATAATTACCGTCATCAGATAGGAATATTAAGTAGCTAAAACTGTAAGAGAGTATGATAATTTGAAATTTCGTATTTATTTTAATACAGAGGTTGTCGATTTAGCTGGACAATTTCGCTAAAGTCGATTTATTTTCTAAAAACCCAGAACACCGTCTCCATCATCAAGCTTGTATTTATGGGAAAACTTTGCATGCCATTTACTGTTCAAGTTAAAATAATATTAAAAATGTAAGACCGCAACTTCGTCTACGTCCCGCTCTCGCGGGAGCTTTGCACTTGCCTGGGATAAAAGTAGTAGAATATATGCCATTCTGGGACAGTGTGTGTTCATTAGTGACGAATTTGTTTATCGATCCACTAGTTTCAGCGATTAAGTAATTCACGCAAAGAAGGGAACAAAGTTTAAAGACCTCTTTATTAAATTATTTTAGATAAGGTACTTATATAAACAATTTCATGTGTTTATTTCAATTCAATTCAAATTCAGGAAAAAGTGGCTCCATGTTTGTTCATTTCAATATTTGCAACAACGCAAGTAATATTACATCCAATTCAATTCAATTTTTAGGGATATAGCTCAATCGATACTGTCGATGATTCTGCCAATGTCGAGGTTTAAGAAGACACTGCTTGTTTTTAATCAGCCGTTGTTAGGTACCTTATACGTCATATATCATATTATGTATAGTTAAGTTAAAAAAAAAATTGGTTGCCTGTAAAGTCGGTATACGGGCGAAAGTTTTACGTGACAACGACTTTGAGTGGTAAAATAATTTTAATGTGAATATTCATTCGTATAGTAGGAAGAAGGATGAAATAATAGTAACAATTTAAAACATTTATTTATACAAAGAATTATATTTAACACTAACTGTGCTCGAGTGGAAGGGACGCGTGCCTTTCACTTTTTATGTCTGTCTCTCTCGCTCTTAGGCGGGCTAACCATGCCCGAGTGGAAGGGACGCGTGCCTCTCACTCGCTCTCATTGTGAGCGCATAACGTGAGCGGAGCGTAACGCAGTTTCTTGAAGTGTCACCCGGCAAACTAATTTATAAGACGTTGTCACGTCAAAAAAAATCGTTTCAAAAATAACGCACGCAGCTTTTGCATTGAAACTCCACATTCAGAAATAAGTACATCTAACTCATACCTAATCACAATAATCACTTAAAACACCTTTACCTAATACCTATCAGTAGCCATGACCGAGCTTATTCGGAGACCGACTTTCTAAATGCAGATTATCGGGGGATTTCGGAACCCCCGTATCCCGGGATTGCAAATTAGCCCGCAAGGGCGCAGGTGCCCGGGCATCGACAGCTCCGCTCAACAAGTGAACGTGTGCACTGAATTTTCATCTGGGAATAGGATTTATACTTCCAGTGAGGTTTCATACATATCGCGGCATATCTCTGCTTAGAGAGCTAGTCTAAGCAATCGTGTTCTAAAATACAGTTAAGTAATGCAATTATTGTGACGTTTCAACACTACAACATAAGTATACCTTCTGCATACCTTTTTTCTGTTTTGATTGTTATATGTGGTGTTCAATAAAGAGTTATTGTATTGTATTGTAATAATACAATAATATTATGTACCTACGTAAGTCTATAAATACGAGGAAAATTATATATTTCTGTGAAAAAACCGCAGTGACAGTCAATACCCGCCGCTATTACCACCACTAATCTATTGTCATTTGTTCGCGATTGAACTCCAAAGCCAGATAAAAAAAACAAAAGAGTAATGACACCGGGGAATTGAGACAAGCCTGATAGATATAAATTATTCCTAATGGCAGTCCTATCGTTCAGGCTTACCCATTTCGTTTCTTTTTATTCGTCGTAGTTTCAAGAAACGATTACGTTCTTTTAGAGAAACCGTTTATCGTTTCGCCTTTAAATCGTTAATTTTAAAGTCTGCAAATAACTGAAAATTATCAAGAAGTTTCAAAGCAGTTGAAGCGAGTTACGTTTCTAAGGAATTTAAGTATTAACTGCGTCTCAGTAGAAGAATGTGGTGGACAGAAACCAAATAAAAGAAAGAGCAAGTCACGTCTTTAGATTCCCGAAAAAGAAAGACACGACTGCTGAATACTAATCGTCGCGGTGTTCGTTACCTTTTCGTATTATAGGTACTTAGCATAAAACCATACTACGTATTATTCTAGCTAGGGAGACGAATTGGACGTTGCGCGTTGGTGATTATGGCGAGTGGGCAATGTTTTTGAAGTTGTACACTTTTAACTTAAAACAAAAATAATTGTAACAATTAATATGGATGGAAATTTTGGGACGCTTTTTTTCCTTTTAGGATTGATAGTGCTCGTGATTTTGAAAAGTTGAGTGCACAACTTAAAAAAAAATGGCCCAACTACGAACAGTCAAAGACAAAAATATATACATATTCCGTTACCAAGACGTCAGAAACGAAACCTTAATGCCACAAACATATTTATGCCCTCTACCATATAACACACACATACATACATACACAGACACAAATCACGTCTTTATCCTTTACGGGGTAGACAGAGCCTAAGGTAACAAGACCTACAGGCCACGTTTAGCAAGACTGTGGGTGTATAGGTGAAAATTGGAATCAAAATGATACAAGGAAAAATAACCGTACAAATAAATAGGCTACATAAGTGCCTTAAATAGGTGTCATTATAGCTAAACCAATTCACTGGAAGAGAGCGTCATAATCATAAGCAAAATACGTGGAATTCGTCATCTAAAGATATGAGACCGCAATTCTCACCAGATGCGCGAAAATTTGCGGATTAGAATCTTAATAGACGGGGCTGTCTTTATTAAACCAACTTATTAAGCCAGCTATTTCACCCTCAACACTTTCTGTAGGTAAATAGTCAAATAATGTGCATGTGTTTGGTTTTAAACTACTGTTTTCTGAACCAAACTCGTACTATCATATTCCAGTCTAAAACTTAATACTCGTTATATCGTTAGAATTCTGTTGTGTAGTGCACAATGAATCTATATGTTTTTATTTTATTTAATGAATATTAAGTATGGATGGATGGATGGATGGATGGATGGATGGATGTTTGTTTGTTACTCAATCACGCCAGAACGGTCCAACGGATCTGGATGAAATTTGGCACATAGATAGAGAAAAGTCTGGAATAGCACATAGGCTACATTTTATCTCGGAAAATTGCGTAGTTCCCGCGGGATAGCGATAAACGAATTCTTTGCAGACGAAGTCGCTGGCAACAGCTAGTTTTAAATATATCGAGATTTTGCATGTTAATTAGATGAACATTACTTGTAATATAATAAGCTTGCTTTATTAATGTTCAGTCAATTGGTGTACCTAAATTGTTCTCAGATGTCAATGCTACATTTACCTTGCTACTCCACTACCAAGATTTACCGTTTATCTTCGTGGTTTTATTTCATGAAAGCTTGCGTAAAACTCGATCCTGGATAAAATGTTTCTAAAAATAAAACTGTAAACAATTGGCTAGTAGAGAACTAGTAAACCACACTCAAACTCTTATATCTATAGTTATTTGATTTAACAAATTATACCAAGGGAATTCAAACGAGGTCTAATGACCTCTGTAAGGGCCGAGGGACCCTGCCATCCTCAGGGTGTCCAAAAACGGGGTCGCATTGATGGGAAAATTATGGGAATTGAGTCTTTGAATTTAAAAAAAATATCGATTTTTTTTATGTTTTTTAAAACTTTATAGCATATTATATAATATCTAATTCAAAAAAATCTTAAAATATTTTTTTTAAATTAATTATAAGCAATTCAAAATTGATAAAATTTGAAATATGACCACTTGACCGGGAACGGGCCATGATTGGTCGCCATGGCTGTGACGTCACAATGTTAAAGCAATTTCACGACAGTACTGGGTTAACGGCTGATTTCACTAAAAATATCCGAAATTTAATACAAAAAATATCTGCTGAAGTTTTTTTTATGAAATAAGGTGGCAAACGAGCACGCGTATCACCTTATAGTAAGTAAATTTTTGTTTTAGTCATGTGTAGGTAGGTAATAAAAGCTTAATCCTGATAATGTTTCTGATTTATGTAAACTGGATTGATTTTACTGGACCTGAGATTTCACAATAAAGTACCTAAGTACAGTGAAAGATACTGAATCGCTTACCTACCACTGTGGAATTTTAACATACACCCTGCCAGAGATATTATTGCTAAATTGTACCTATTAGGTAGGTTACGCTAGATTTTGTGGTTGATAGGTATTTCTAGTTTTTTTTATAATCCCGTGGGATTGTATTATATATTCAATGGGAATTTTTGCGGGTGTAAGAGCCTAACCTTGTTCTAGGTAGGTACGTCCGGATCGCTAGGTACGGTACGGTCAACGTCAAAGATATCTTTACACTTTAGTACCTTGTCGTTGTAACTATATGTTTGAAGTTTCATATGAAGTTGTCAAAGTGCTTGGAGCGACAAGGCACTAAAGTGTAAAGATATCTTTGACGTCGACTGTACCAGCATCTTAGTAATCCTGCCGCCAAGCAGCAATGCTTGCGCTGATGTGTTCCGGGTGAGGAGAGTAAAACAGCCCGATTTTGGCATATTTTTTTAAATCCAAGATGGCGGAGGACATTTTGACACTATTGACACTTTGACACTAAAATATTGATGGGGGTCGTTTTTGAGTAATTTGGTGCTTCTGAGCCTGATTTTGACATACTTTTTTGGATTCAAGATGGCGGATGACATTTTGACAGGGTGTCGTTTTCGAGTAATTTGGTGGCTCTGAGCCCGGTGTTGGCATAATTTTTTGGATAAAAGATGGCGGATGACATTTTGACACTTATGCCACTAAAAATGTTTATGGGGGTCGTTTTCGAGTAACATTTTACACTTTTTTGTGTTTTTTGTGTCAGTAATGTCAAAATGTCATCCGCCATCTTGGATCCAAAAAGGTATGCCAAAACCTGGCTGAGAAGAACCAAATTACTCGAAAACGACACCCATAAACATTTTTAGTGTCAAAATGTCATCCGCCATCTTGGATCCAAAAAAGTATGTCAAAATCTGGCTCAGAGCCACAAAATTACTCGAAAACGACACCCATAAACATTTTTAGTGGCATAAGTGTCAAAATGTCATCCGCCATCTTGGATCCAAAAAATTATGCCAAAATCGGACTCAGAGCCACAAAATTACTCGAAAACGACACCCATAAACATTTTTAGTGTCAAAATGTCATCCGCCATCTTGGATCCAAAAAATTATGTCAAAATCTGGCTCAGAACCACAAAATTACTCGAAAACGACACCCATAAACACTTTTAGTGTCATAGTGTCAAAATGTCATCCGCCATCTTGAATCCAAGAAAGTATGTCAAAATCAGGCTCAGAAGCACCAAATTACTCAAAAACGACACCCATTAATATTTTAGTGTCAAAGTGTCAATAGTGTCAAAATGTCATTCGCCATCTTGAATCTAAAAAAATATGCCAAAATCGGGCTCAGAGCCATCAAATTACTCAAAAACGGCACCCATAAACATTTTTAGTGTCATAGTGTCAAAATGTCATCCGCCATCTTTGTGCTCGAAATTCCGGGTTTTCTTATGAAATTCTCCTGGGATAAAATCAACGGGATTTTGAACTGAAATCCCACGACTTATTTACTTATTCATATAAATAGTTACTACCAAAGTGTACTCATCACTATTCTCATCTAATTTTATTGTTTTAAATCCCGGTACCGTGGAAAGTTGGGATAGAAGCATGATAGAAGTATAGATAGTGCCATCCACAAAGACTCGTAGATGTATTAAAATTAACCTTTAACTACAAATTAATAAGAACCACGGTGGATGGCATCCATCGTGAATGACACCTACTATAGCCGGTACGTAAATCCAGATTATAAATTATAAAGTTCGTGTATGGCAAATTTTATCGAAATCTGTTTAGCCGTTTTAGCGTGAAAGAGTCACAAACCAATACGCTCTCACAAACAATAGCATTTTACAATAATAGTAGGATAATAACAGAATAGAGTAGATTAAAGTCAAAAAACGGTATCACCTGTATACTAACTACGAGTGGAAACTAACATTGTGACGTCACACGCGGCTCGGCCTTGTTCGGGAACTGTCGGTGTGTTTTCGGTGCGGTACTCGACGATCAATTTTCAAATCGGTATAACTCGTTAATTATAGCGAATAAAAAAAAACTAAAAATACTTTTCTAACAAAACTTATATATGATCTTTCCATTTATGACAAAAAAAAATTGATTCAAAAACTCAATTAGGATTCAGTTTTGCAGCTCTAAATTCTGATATTTAATATCGCAGTATTGCCATGATTATTAATGAAAGCTATGTTTTCTTTTGTGTTTTGGCTCACACACACAATAATAATTATGTACAAAAAAGATAACAGACATAATAAGAAATAAAACGTGAGCTATCAAATCACATTCACACACAGACACTTAATAAAACATTGTATAATGCTATCAGATTTTCAGTTAATAATTATAACTTCTTTGCAAAATTATGAATGTATAGGTACGAGTATATTGTTATGAAAACTGGCCTTATACTCCGAAATTCGATTTTCGAAGTTCGTCTTGTGCCGTTCCACTCTCACTAATAGTTATTAATTTGAGAGTGAGAGGGACGGTGTGATACGCACTTCAAAAATCGAATTTCGGAGTACCCCCCTGGTTTATGAACAATAGTACGTTACATGACCGCCATCAGTTTTACTCCGAACAGCCTTTATTCTTACAAGTACCTAACATTCGAGTATAATATTTGTATAGTTAATTTAATAGAGATGTAAGAGGCATGTCGTGGCTTGTCGCCTCGACGAGCAGCGCAAATTCCGCGTTCCGGCCGATCCTCGAAATCTCAATGAAGAAATTCCAACGTGTTGTTTTCAATCCAGGTTTTCATTGCTTTCGTCGCTTTGTTGTAGGCGTGAAAAAATTTCAATAGGATTTAAATTGATTGAATGCTTTATGTTAACGTTTTAGTTGCACGTTAACAATGGACCGGTGATTTGTTTTGGATGCATTCAAATCGACTTCATATACCTAATATTATTAACAAAAGGTTTTTTATGTTACAATCAGATCAGTTATCCTCTGATCCTGTTATTTGTGAAATAAAGTTTTCTTATTTATATACATACACCTAATCAATGAATAACATTAATTCAAAAGAAAAGAGTACGCAACTTTTCGTTCACCCACCAATAATAAATTAAATCAAAGACTATTTACTACTAAACAAAACAAACTCAAAAATACATACATACAGTCGAACGTATAGAACCTCCTCTTTTTTGAAGTCGGTTAAAAAAATAATTTGCTTCTCCACTCAACGTAGAAAAGTAAATGTTTTTGTTCACTGAAGGACCTCCGCAAAGTAACGAGTGTTTTAAGCATTAGTACCTACCGTTCTAGTGTGCCCACTTTAGTAATTAAGTTCAGCCCCACTACCGACTTAGAGTGGCCAGTTGACAACTACACGAAACTTCGTCAAGTCCACGTCGGCTATGTTAATACGGAATTTGCATAATTATAGTTTCAATCTTGTTTCAACACGGAACTGTCATTAAGCTTTTCCAGTTATTCTGTTGGCCACAATTGGTTTCGTAAAAGCAAAAACGTTCGAGAAATCTTTATAATTAAAGTACCGGGGGCCTTACCATGACGTTTTAATGCGTGCCATGTTCTATTCAGCGTAAGAGACACAGTTATGCAGTCATATAGCTCTGTCCCTTACGCTGAAAAGAACATCGCACGCATTAAGACGTCTGGTAAGGTCCCTGTTCTAATTTATGATTTATATTGTTATGGACAACACAAGTATAGGAAAATTATTTGAATCAAGCGTGTCAATTATTGAATACGTCGTGGTTACCACTACCTACCACTAGATTCGGACTATCCACCATTTTTGCTTCCGTTAGACGTAACAGCCGCGAAGCAAAATTCAACTTGCGGGAAGGCTGGCATCGTCCTAAACACAGTTCCGTGATTACAAATCTCGCTTCGTTATTATATTTTCGCTGGGGATTCAGTATTTAATTATTTTTTTCGCTTGAGTATTCAGAAAGCAAATCATTGAGAACATTGAGTTTAGATTTTTTTACAGGTCAAACCTCAGAGAGAATATTAAACTATCGCATTAAAATTCACACAAAACGACCACACATCACATCCACTCACAGAACATACACACGAACCGAGCCTCTCCGAGCTATCTTTTTGATTTTCAGAATTAGAACAGAAGTAGAACTTAGTAAATCCACAACTTCCACAAGCTCGTTGAAGACGCCAACCTCAATGTTATTAAGCAACTCAAAACCCCTATTCATAAGCGATTCGGTTAATATTGGCACAAGTTCCCCGCATTACCCTGAGAGGTCTTAAATGTTACTCGACGGGCGCTAAGTGCATGCAGTTCTTGTAACGAGCGGGTAAGAGCTGTTTGTTTTTATGTATGTATGTATGTATGTATGTATGTATAACTCTTTATTGTACATAAAACACATTAATTTTACAGATAATGAGACAAATAGATGTACAAAGGCGAACTTATCCCTTAAAGGGATCTCTTCCAGTTAACCTTCGAACGATTGACAGGACAACAGAAATCAGAGTATATAGAGAGTAGACATACTAGAAAGCTAGAAGAGCAATGACCCTAATTTAAACCTAAACTAATAAAGCACTAACATAATAATAATAATACACCTACATAACAATACAGGTACACCCTAATACATGTAAAAATAAATAAATATACGATAAACTAATATATGTCAGAAATACACTACATAGTAATATAACCTACATATTAAGCTATATAAATACATACACACACACACGAAACACACAAAGTCCACTCAAGAAGACTCATCAAGCCAATACTTCCTTAGGCGATTTCGTAGGGCGGCAACCGACTGCGACTGCCTGATCTCAACAGGTAAACGATTCCACAGTCTAACAGCGTGCACGGAAAAGGACTTGGAGTAGGTTTTCGATTTGGAGACACTTATACTATTACTTATACTATTATTTACTTTTATTGTACTATTTACTGACTAGTTACGTCGCATGGTGAATTATTATGTAGTTAATTTAATGAGGTATAGGCGAAAAACTTAAGTAAATGACCTGTTGTAAGTATGAGATGTGTGCGAATAGACAAATTGACGTTCCAAATTAGAACAATGACTTACGTCCTGTCCGCTACGCGGACACGGCAATTTATTTTCGTTTAAGTAAGTAAACACGTATTTCTTGACAAAAGTTCAATAGTGTAATCAAGACAAGGACATGTCAAACGTCAACATTAAAAATATAAGAAAATGAAGGAGAGCGGCGCAAGGAGTCTGTAATACGTCCCATATCAGTTCTGTTGGAAGAATTTAAGTACCGACCACTGACTGTCCGCTAATTCCCCTGACAACTTTCGGTTATAATCCAGGCAGACTTTACTGCGTCTACTTTGATTGCTGATAAACCTCTATGACCTCTCATGAGTGGCAATTTCTGCAGGCGACAGCTAGACGATATCTGAAGCGGTACAAGCACCTTCCTTACCATCGATTAAAATATTGACGATTTGAATAATAAATAGTATAGACTTCAGAGTCAGATTAAGGTTGTGATATAAGTAATATTTCGTTTTGTTAGTTCATTTGGGATTGGTGCCAGCGTCTATGCTACTATGCCACGAGGGCCTTCTTTATATTGTTTTATTTTAAAATTACTTTAAGTTTAGTTTTTAATTTAATTACAGTTTAATTTGTTTTTATCTCCTATTTGTAATATTATGTTTATTCCAATAAATCTGATTAATCTCAGTTCATAATAGTTGTCAACATAAACTATAAGACACCAGCAGATAGCGTAAAATAATGATTTCAGGTATTATCATTTAACTAAAACATGGGATTGATGAAGGCCAACACGTACAAACTGACTTTCGTAAAATTTCCTTGCTTTATTATACATGTATTTGATTTTCTTTGGCTCGTTCGCATGGTTAGAGCCGTCTTTAAAGATTTATTAGGAGTTTCAATGCACGCTTAAGAGGATTAGAACTTTCAAAAGAAACCATTCGACACGGGTTGATACGAAGTACTTGATACTCTTTTCAGCACAGGGTTGAGTTGGAAGAAGAGTATTATCCAACGAAAAATTTATCGCTAACTACGCTGCTTTCAAACTGTCTATCCTTTTAGAAAGTTATTTTTAAAAAGATAAAATAGATAAGTCCTTCGTAAAAAATGAGTGTATAATTTTCGTAAAGTCAATTATATTTTTAGTGTGATGGTGCGATGTTATACTGGTCAAGTGTGAGTTGGATGCGGCCTCACTAAATCCTATTAGATTTAGGCACAGCAATAGGGTAAGCCATTTGTGTACGAAACCCGAAAAATCAGGTTATCATGTCCCTGTGCTAAATATATCCTACGATTCTCATCAATTATTAAATAAGCTTAATAGCCCAAGTTTCTTCTAAATAGTTCATCGGAATGAGAAATGTCTCTAGACACAGCTTTAAAGCACAAAGTCGCGACTGACTCAGACGTGACGCGCTCTTTTATTAAAAACTTCGCAGAATTTCTTTCTTAGGAGTACTTTATCGTGTCGTTTATTTCTTGAAGAACGTTGTCGTACGTAATCGTGAGCCCACGAGCAAAGTATTATGTTCCACGGCAAGGCTACACTGTCTCCTGGCGATTCGTTTTTCGTAGTTTATCCTCGAGCACCTTTAACTTTTTGCGATCGTATCGGGTGTCGCGATCCAATCAAACTACGTTAAAGAGGATCGGTTGCATATAGTGAATAAAAAGACTTTAAATTATTCACTCATTCAAATGTGAAAACAGTAATCAATGTAGGTATCCAACAACAATTAAGACGTCATTGATTGGATTTCATTTATTCATTTTCATAAATTGTGTACCTATGCCGCGAGAACATAAGCTGTAGCAAAAAATACCTCTGCTTCATTTGTTCTTAATTATTTCTGCGCAAAATCAACCTTTGAAATCAACGCTGCTGTTGAGACAGATCTGAAAAAAGGACAATCGAGAAACGAGTTATGCCAGCCCGTAGACACGAGTCGCGTTGTCTTGAATAATTTATTGTTGTGGTCTCCACCATCTCGTTGTTACTATTCAATCTGAACAGAAAGGTTTTCCGTGTCGTATTGCATATAATTACGATAGGTACCGTCTGTATGTGCGTCACTGTTCGAGGTTCGATAATGGAAATTTTCTGTTAATGGAAAAGCGCGGTCTTGATCTGAATTCAATAGATATTAATAACGTCAATTCCGAAAAGACCTATTATGTGCTTATTCCCGAGTAACAGGCAATGAACCGATGACTTGCCTTGTAAAGTATTTAAGTGGATTCGTTGTAAGGTTTGCACGTTTCTTTGTCTGGGTCGAGGAAACCATTAAAAGTTATTGTGCTTAAGTACCTACGCTTTAGGCTTCCGAGCGAACTTCAAATTTTAAACAAATTCCTAAAGGTCAGTTTGAAAAAGATAAAATATAATGTTGTTGTGAGCCGTTGGTCATTACTAATAACATATACTTTGTAATAGTGATGAGATAACAAATTAATATGATCACTGAAGAGCCTACTCCTTTAATGTAGAAGGCTACAAACTCAAGAAAGCCCGGAAAATAAAAATATATACATCCTAGAACAATTAACACCAATTGAGCTAGTCCCAAACTAAGCAAAGCTTATAATATAGCAATATTATT
Organism: Pandemis heparana; assembly: GCA_963854515.1. Classification (NCBI taxonomy): domain Eukaryota; kingdom Metazoa; phylum Arthropoda; class Insecta; order Lepidoptera; family Tortricidae; genus Pandemis; species Pandemis heparana. Next base: position 6,289,352 of record OY978009.1, on the reverse strand, counting down.
TAGATAGATACATACTTAAACACATTAAACATCCAAGACTCGAAAACAAAGATTCGTATTTTTCATATAAATATCTGCCCCAACCGGGGATTGAACCCGGGACCTCAAGCTTCATAGTCAGGTGCTCTAACCACTGAGCTATCCGGTCGTACCCCTAGGTAACTAGTTAGTGTAAACATCACACAAATGATGGACACTTCCGCACAAATAACCCTACAAGTATCACCGGTGAACGATTAGGTAATTTATCAAAGTGTCTCGTATATATAAGAAGGCTCGATTATCGCCATCGGGCTAAGCTCCTCTAATTTCGTGGCTATCAAAACATGATCGATCGCGCCTTGTCCACTCCTGTTTGTTTTGGAACTTAGAAGGTATAATCGCAGGTTTTACTATTATAACTCACAGTTGAAAATTTCCCTCTTATTCATATGCCAAAGCTAAGACAAAATAACAAAGTAGTAGATAACAAGATCAGCAATTAAAAGGAAGCTTAAAATGCGTTATAATTACGGAAGGGGTTAATGTGTACAAGAATTGCTGATTAAGGATCAAACCTGTTATTGTTCTGAATTGAGTAGAAATGTAGGTATACATCAGGAGAAGACATAAAGGTCATAAAGCATTGACGGTATAAACCCTCTATTGTTATGTTATGATTCGTATAACAGAACAGATATGCAGCAAAATTGAGATTCATGGAATTTTGAAAGCTGGTATTCTGTTCGTGTTATATGCAGTTGTAGAATGTTATACAGTAATTTGGTAAAATACAATACAATGACTCTTTATTGAACACCACTTAATAAACCATACAGAAAACATATGCATAGAGCTAAGACCACGTTACCTGCCTTACTTTTACCTTTAATTTATACTTTTTAATGCTCCATATTTTATGGTTACATTTTATTAAAATTGTAGAATAGTAAATTTTTTATCACTTCGAACGCTCAAGTTCTCGAGATAATGCACGGAAGTTTAATACCAATATCCAACCGTGATGTTGGTCTCAAATTTCTAACACAGTAGCCAAGCGTCAAACGGCTTAAAAGCTTAACCAGTAAAGATCCCCAGCGAATTAATTATAATTGCTCAACTTCAGTGTACAAACAATAGGTACCAAAAGAAAAGAGGGTAAATTTGATGGTACTTTTAGTATATTACGACGCAAGCGAGAGAGTTCTAAGTTCAAATCTTTTTAAAGATCTTTCCAGTCGCTACAAACAAACGTGATTACTTATACAATTGTGCCAAAAAAAAACCTGAAATCAGCCGCCATTTTTTACGTTTAATTTCCGTACGAGTATGTGTCGTGCCGTGCCGTGTCGTGCAATCTGGGACAAAATTTAGGATTGCCCAATTCTATTTACTAAAGTTATCTTCTTGAATACGAATATATATAGAGGTGCACAAAATTAAGTGCACATTTTTATCGAGTAAGGCGACTTTGTTCGTGTGGGACGCTTGTTTTGTCAAAAGAATAGTCGTGGTAATGAGAAGACTAACTTTCCTAATTACGCCCACTACAAACGGCCAAGGAACAAAATACATATATTATTTAACAATTTTAAGTCTCGCTGTACGAAAATATGAATTGAAACCATCATCATACTAACTAAAATCATGTGCAATTACCGCACGCTTATCTCGTTTTGTGCATAGCATGAACAAAACTTTTATGATGAAAATGGAGCCCGTTTCTTGGTATATCTGCAAGCTGCACAAAAAAACGTTCCCAAATGATTAGCAAGCTGCGTTTGACCCGCTTGTAAAGGTCGGACTCGGGCCAGCACGGGTACGTCGGGGCTCTGTTTTACTTCACGCCAGACTTAAACTCGGATAATGTTTGTCTTGTTTTGTCTTCGTCTGTCGGTAAGCACCGGCTGTATTTAACTAGAACACCGTCGAGTCTTTGTGCTTGTGAACCGAAGGGAGTTTTATATTTTTCTGTAAACTAGGATTCATTGTATTTTGACGACTTTGAGGATTATATTTTATTTACGCTTAATAAAATTTTGATGACCTATAAATAATGTTACTAGATTTACAAGTCTTCTTATCCTTTCTTAGGTAGGTACACTAGGTAAACTAATACGAACAATTCTTTACCTGTTGTTTAATTATTATGCACATAACGATTACAAATATTGGTAGTTATCTGTGGCATTTCTGTGTACCTGTTAGGAATCTTCAGCGGACCTTCGCACCGCAAGCATGGTTACAGGTTGTTTCCCCCTCTTAGCTATGCACTTGCAAAAGGGCAATGCACTTCAATCTCAACAGAAATAAGCTTTTACTATTGTTTATTAAGCTCGTTTAAAAGCATCGCAGGTATTTTTCAACCGTTATTTATAAATGCAATGGAGTATGGATTTAAAATATTATGAAGGTACGTGACTTCGCGCCAAGTCCATTTTCATTGTTTCTGATTCTACCTACGTACTATGAAATACAATTACAATAGCTTAGATATTTATTACTAGCGGTTGCCCGCGACTCCGTCTGCGCAAAACTTGCTTATCGCTATCCCGCGGGAACTATGCAATTTCTCGGGATAAAAAATATCCTATGTCCTTCCCCGGGAATAAAACTATCTCTGTGCCAAATTTCATTAAAATTGGTTTAGCGGTTTAGGCGTGAAAGCGTAACAGACAGACAGACAGACGTACGGACAGACAAAGCTACTTTCGCATTTATAATATTAGTAGGGAAGAAGGGATAATATAAGAGTTCCACAGGAATTTGCCAAACTTGGTTGTGATCACCGTTTGTGTGGTTTAACATAGTATAAATGATAACATAATCGCGGTATATCAACTATTCGTACAAAGGGTTGCTTAACAAGCCCATTCAAAAGGGATTCGATGAATGGAATTGAAATAGTTCAATACGTTACTGAGAGCCTCGAGACGTTTATGTAGTTATCTGACGAGGTATTGTAACGTATGTTAAGTATTGGCGAGAAAGAAAGTGTCATATTGAATGAATGAAGGATTATAATTTTATCACACGACCGATGTGCAAATGATGATTAGTGAATAATGCGAAAAGCATGTAAATATAAATATTTCAAAAAACTAAAAATAATCAATAGTTTGGGTGGATGGTACCGGAAACTAAAGTTCAAATGAAGGATATAAACACGTCAGAAATCTGTAAATCGCAAATACAAATAGGTAACTTAAATGAGCATTTATTTTCGTCAGAAAAAAAACCCTTATCATGACGTTCCCGTTAAATACGCACAACACAACACTGCTGTTCCTTTTGCAGATATTACTTTAACAGATTCAAAAATAAATTATAAGGTATTTTTATCAGAACATTCGTGTATTGCATTTTAGTGTGTTTTTTTTTGATGTTAATAATACCACTTAACCATTTATTATTTAGTTTTGATTGCATTACACTTTTGGTCGCTGCTCTCGACATTTAGCTCTACTTTTGCAAGTACCTGTGTTTTCCTTGCAATAATGAAAGGCTAATTAACTTGATTGCTGTCTCGTCTTAATCTTCTTACAGAATCCAATCAATTAGTGTCTCTAATTACTGTAATAATGTCACGAATTCTCACTGAGTGTGGACAACTAGATATTTAATTTTAACGCTACATTTTTCTTACCAGAAATTATTGAGGATAAAACCGGAGCTCCAAAAATGTCAACGAAGCTGAAACGAGAATAGCAGGAAAATAAAAGCAGTGTATCGGTGCAATATTTCTTTGCGGCGACGGCAGGATCAAGAGCCCGCTGCTGTTGCACTATTAATCTTGGCCCCACAGGATATTGTCTGTCCGAAATAATATATGGTACTTTATAAATGTGCATAGGTTTGTCGAAACTAATGGTATCGCAAGACGTCTGAAAGCCCATATCTGTAAAGGGGTTTATGGCCTTTCAAACTAATACGCCAACCGTAGCTCAGTCTAGTCACAATCGAAAATAAGATTTCTAAAAATCGTTTAGCTTAAAAAAATTGATTCCAATCTACGGGATGTTTTTTTTCTGCATTATACAGCTTTGTGAGATTATTAAATACTTGTAGGTGTATTAGACCAGGCTAATTGACGAGAAACTTTCCTGTTCTACAGAAAGTTTTACGTTTTAGTCCCTTATTTCTTTATCCGCACTTTATTCATCTGTAGCTCCAATCTAGTTGAAGGTTCGCTTTGCAATTCGTAGCTGAAAGGGCTTTGTTATTGCTTTTTTCATGAAACCCACCTATTTCTTATGAATACGCAATACCATTAAAATAATGAAGGTACTAGCGAAACCACTTAAACGGCCAGCACTTTTAATTAAGATTAAATGTAAAATACAATTCCTTCGACACATAAACTTGTGAAAGTCGAGTTGAGCGAGTAATCCGAGCAGAGCGATAGTAATAAATCTTTTGATCCGTTTTCCCGGCCGACTTTTAACAACAAATTGATTAAAGCCCGCGAAGCGTTCGATCTCCCGACCGCCGACCTTTCCTTTGCGATACCCTAGGAAAACATTTATTATCGCCTCGAAGCTTTACTCTTTCGCGCCGCGGTCGCGAACATACCGCTCTCAATGCTGTTACATCTCTTTCGAGACGTTTTAACTTTGTGTTCGATAAGAAATGTTTTTTCACAGAATATAATTCTTGATAGATAACCTCTTTGATCCCTGATTATACAACATGAAACTTGAATCGTTCTCCTATACCTACCCTCCCTAATTGATCATACAGTTTAACAAATATACATACATATACATACTCATGGTAAGTTTTTATAACACGTACCTACCTACTTACATTCAGTTGTTAGTAAAAAGTATGTCAATATTAAACTTTGTGATCTTTTGAATCAGTGAACTCGCAAGTAGGGACTTAATAATCTTCATTCTATTTCCAGAAATATATTTTCCTTGTAGGCTTGTAAGTCGCGATTGGCTCACCCTCAATAAAGATTTATGCATTCCCTCCTACATCTTTTGCAGGCATATACGGTTCTTCGAATGCTTATCTCGAACCTTTATTGACTTTTTGTTTTATCTCTGAATAAACCTTTTATCTATTTTCGTGAGTCGATACATCATTTCAGTTTGTATTTTGTATGTAAAACCACCCATGTATCACCCACATTAAATGTATATAGACCTATCAACACACCCGAAACATTTGAATAGGGTAATCATGAGAGTTTTTGACAAGAGCTAATCTAATCTAACTAATATTATAAATGCGAAAGTATGGATGGATGGATGGATGGATGGATGTTTGTTTGTTACTCAATCACGCCAGAACGGCCCAACGAATCTGGATGAAATTCGGCACATATATAGAGAAAAGTCTGGAATAGCACATAGGCTACTTTTTATCCCGGAAAATTGCGTAATTCCCGCGGGATAGTGATAAACGAATTCTTTGCAGACGAAGTCGCTGGCAACAGCTAGTTTCATATGATTAACTCAATCTTTATAGACCTTACAAGTCTATTTTAGCTAGAAATTTTTCATTTTGGGATAGCGAGACAATAACAAATTACAAATTTGTCATCCAAATCCAACTGCGATTTATTGAAAAAAAAATTGTACTTAGTTCAACCATTTTGAATTGAGCTTATCTATTACTTGTTTTCACAATGGCATTGTATGCATACAATGCTATCATTGGCTTTCTAGTCGTTAGCGCCCAACAGTTCACAAAAAATGGTTACTAATTCAATAAGGTCGAAAATTCGGTGTTCATGCAATGTGAATTTTTCGTGAGCAACTGTTAGACGCTAACGAGTACAAAGCAGATGATAGGATTGTATCGTATGGATACAATGCCATTGTGAAATTAGGTGATTAGATAAGCTCTGTTCAAAATGATTGAATATAACAAGGTCGTTGTAGTTTTGAATCAAAAATTACAAATTTTCATTGGACTTTTAAATTCCAAATTAATTAATTTATTTTATTTACTTATTTATTCATAAACAATACAATTATTGTGTTTGAATTACAATACATCAATAATTATTATATTAGATAGAACCACTAAAATTAAGGAATCTCAAACAATCCAAATAGCAAAAAAATCCCATAAAACGCAAGAGCCAGAACGACATGAATTAATTACTAAACAATGTCAAAAACAATAAATCATTGAAATATATTATCTACTTTTTTAATTGTACCCTGGAAATAGTTCATTAATATTTCATAAATTGCGACCTTCTCGAGGTTGGTTAACATCCCAAGGACTAAACATGTCAATAAATTACCACAGAGCTCCGATACAATTTAATTAAATTAAGACAAAAAGGGTATCCAGTTTCAGGTATACATAATAAGTAATACATATTCGTTGATATAAAGATTTCATTTACAAAACTGATCTATTAAAACAGTAAAAAAATAACATTTACAAGTCATTTTCTTCCATAAACATAAATGTTCATCACTAACTTGTCCTAGTTTAACGTACCTCTCTTATTTCATCCTATTTCGCTTGCAAATGTGGACAATACAAACTAGTAGTCTCTATATTCCGTGCCTCTTGTTTATGTCAGAACAAACGTCGATATGTGGTTAGTTAGGTAACTCCCTCCCCAACATACATTCGTAGAACTTACCCGACTTCGTCCTTAGAATTGTCCCGTCGGGGCTCAGTTCAAAATAGCAATGAGCCCTAAGGGCACGATCTAAGACCATTGTCTAGTGATCTAGGTATTTTGTCTTGTTTTACGCTGGCTATTAACTAGGTACAAGTGCCCTCAACCCTAAATCTTGTCTAGTTAGTTTACGACACATATTTTATAGAATTTTACAAGTTGGGATAGTAGAACGTATAATCTATAAGTAGTTACTTGGTTCTAAGTTCTAAGTCTCGTTGTCATCATAGCGAAACATAAATGTTGCAATCATAAAATTGTCTTATGAGCCATTATATTTAATGTAATGGCACATAATACATCAACAACCTTGCTAGGCAAGACTACGAGTAGACATTACATCAAATAATCGTACTTAATAAAAGACTGATTAAAGGAAGCCAATTTTGTTAAATAATGGAACCAAAATTGATTTGCTACGATTATTGAGATGATCTCGATAAATATTATTTCTGTAAGGATAATATCATATGATCTCTTGGAATCAGACCTCAACGCCTCAAAGATCAAACAAAAGACTATCATTTTGTAGCTACTTTGGGAAATAATATTAATTCTTGGAAATCTTGTTACACGCAAAGTAATTAAAATTCTTGTAAGGTGATCTTTTCTTGTGTTCCAACTAATTTTGTTTGAATATTAGAATCTCATGTCCTCCTATGATTAATCTAGAAAACGGGGTCCCTTTTTGTCCCATAATTTTTTTACTCCGAATTTCGCAAGTCAGAATTTGATGGTCATATTATATATGCACATAAGTATCAATAGTCATAAAAGTTGAAGTTCATACCGCTCATTAATTCTAATAATTGTGGTGTATAATTTGGAATATCATACACGACAAAAGTCATAAAATTGGCCTCTATAATATTAAAATACATATCGATACATATTCAGAAATACTTTAGGGCATATATCTTAAAGTCATAACTGTTTTTAATAATATTTATCCATTGAATAACGTTTAATAGGTACTTTAAATTAATATTCATAACATCTGAAGGCATATCGATACATATTCAGAAATATTTTTAGACATATATTGTGACGTAATAATCTTCGATGTTCATAATTTGTAACAGCATAACTAATTTCATTTTTTTTTAATCATCCCTATGCATATTTTTTTAACTAAATAAATGAAGACGACTACCCTCCTACTACTCCTTGAAGTACCCACTCGGGTTTTTAACTCGGGTGGCACTTTTGGAAATGCAAAATGTTAAATATGTTAGTGTTACGATAGTATGTTATTACGAACTAATTTTATGACTAACTAGCTTTTGCCCGCGACTTCGTCTGCGTAGAATTAGTATTTTGGGTTGCTTATTCTTAGTGGTAGGCAAACATTCAATTAGAGCACAAATTAAATATATTACCCTTAGGGTATTGCATCTTCGTAGTAAATTTCACTCCCCTATTCACATCTTTGACAATTTCTGCAATCAAAAACTATTCTATTCCCTTCCCCGGGACCATAACAATATCCATCCCAAATTTTGTTTAAGTCGGTTCATCGGCTTAAGTGCGAATAAGGCAAAAGATAGACGCACTTTTTCATAAGGGGAGGCCTTTGCCCAGCAGTGGGACACTCAATAGGCTAATATAAAAAAAATCATACATCAAGTAAGTATCTAGTTATTTTTAAGATTTGTTAGTTTTCTAAGTGACTTTAACGCCATTTCATGCCCTAAAGATATGAAAAAAAGGTTCCTTCAAACGATAGGTACTATCTACCATATTAATTGTCAACCCAATTTTGCCCCCCTCCACAGGTCTTCTTTAAACCGCTAAAATACATATTTTTTTTTTTGTCTAATTAAACGTCTAAAAATAAAGTTCCTCCGTTTCTCAAGGTCAATTTTATTTCTGTTCCAATTTCATAAAATTGGTTCAGTGGTTTAGGCATGAAAGCGTAACAGACAGACAGAAAAACGAATTTAGTTTCGCATTGATAATATTAGTAGAGATAGTGATTATTATATAACATGTTTTTGTAAAAACCGGCTAATTGCGAGTCGGACTCGCGCACCGAGAGTTCCATATAAATTCGGCAAGTGAATACGATATCCAGTGTTAGCTGTTAGCAGAGCCCTGCTCCTAAGCAAAATGTAGGCAGTGTGAGGTCATTTTATATTGGATTCTTACGCAGGCAGACATTAAAAAATCTTTTTGATTTTATTTAATTTGTGTTGTGCTATATGACCCACCATCATACAAAATTTCAAATTTCTAAGACAACTGGAAGTACCTACCTACCCAATATTTTTTGAGAACACGGCGATTTGTATGGAAACACCCTTTCTAATGACTCTAGGTATGTACCCTGTGATTGTATAGATTTAAGGGTTAATCTTTTCACAACTCCAAGGGACCGTAGATCAAAGTATCGGTTATTAATTTCAACTTTATCGAGGAAAAGGAACTTGACAGACGGAAGGACGGACGAACAGACGGACAACTAAGTGATCCTGGTTTCCTTTTTTCCTTTAAGGAACCTTGAAAATAGATACTTCCTAGCCTAGGTACATAACAAATTAAAGATAAAAATATACGAATAATTTAATTCATATAGCGTGGCGACATCCATTAACGAATAGCGGAACTAACTAACCCATAGTAGACTTTATTATTATATTATTATAACATATTACATGCACTACATTTTTGAACTCAGGACTTCTTCCTCTTTCATTTGGTATCCCAATAAATAATGTATCAAAAAAAATTTTTGGTGGACCCCCCCTTTTTCTTTTATATCTCGACTTCTAGGTGGAATTTCGAAAAAAACGCGACATGGCAGTTTAAGTTAGATCTCCAGCAATACAATAAAAAAAACCGCATTCAGTTTGGTGCAGTAGTTTTTGCGTAGCGCGGTAACAAACATACAGACAGACAGACAGACAGACAAAAATTCTAAAAATTGTATTTTTGGCTTCTATGGCGCTTATAGATGCCCCTTAGTTTATTTTTTCTTTAAAATCTCCTATGTACAGACATCGACCTGTTATAATTTTATTATATGTATAGACAATAATTTATGACGTTCAACAATTATAATATGCGATTTTATTACCAGTAATATTATGATATATAATACAATCATGTCATTGAATGTTATTACCAACAAATGTTGTGACTAACAATAATTATACACTGCGATAAAAGCCTTACCAACAATTATTATAAGTGATAATATGACATTAATTATTATGAAAAGTGATACAAGTAATACATCGATTGTTATGTTATTAACATTATGACTTAGAATAATTATGACCAATGACAATAGTAACTTCACTTTATGACGTAATATTTTATGACTATCAATATTATGACCAACAAAATTTAGGACAAAAAACGTTATGGATTTCAAAATTATGACCAAAAATTTTATGGGACAAATTATGGACCCCTAGAAAACACATAGGTACGTACTGAGTATGTACCTACCTACTAGTTTTTTTTTTCGATAAACGCAGACGACACTTTCCAAGTAATTCGATCATGTCAGTGTATTTTTTACGTTTGCAAGCGCGATTCCACTTATACTCGCAGTTGTTGATGTGCAACCACGTTGCTAGAGGCACTGTTTGTTTCCTTGGTAATTGACACTAACGCGAATGTGTTCTGACGTATTTTGTGAGTACAAACATTATACTAAACAAAGTGGCGTAATTTCGCGCCTTCTCATAACACTTTGCGTCAAAAAACTAGATTATGTCCAGGCAAAAAATCTTCCCAGTTTATTTCGCAAATTTACAGGAGAACAGTGTAAAAGTGGAAAACGCAAAATAAGACGCACAGAAGACAATTCATAGATTCTATTAAATACACACACGCCCTCTTCTCTCCCTCGAGTTTGCCACTGCCTGCTAAAAATTGGTTAAGTCTTGCTTTTCTGAAACGAATTGCTTAATTAGTGTTGTCCCAGTAAATCTTCTCTGATTACGGCGCCGCGGAACGTCTCGTCAGATCCAAAACTGGATTTATTATAACAATTATTAATTTCTTGGCTTGCTCCTATTTCACTACGATATCATTAGTTTAAACAAATACTTCGAAGCTTTTAATGATAAATTGGCGCCGTTTCAGACAATTTTCGTTTAAAATCAGGTGCTTTCTTTGGTATAAACAACACAGAAACAAAAGTGCCTACTCATTCGAATTTCTGACTTTTAAATTTACAGTCTAGAGCTCTAATAAAGATTCAAATGGATATGAACCCTGTTTCTAATCATAATTGTGGCGTCTAATCAATATACTAAAGTTCAGTCATATTTATCTACATACTACATTTATTAAACAAGTTTCCAATTACTTACGAAAATTTGCAATGCTTATCATTTTGTTAGTTTATAGCTTTGTTATTATACGATCATAAAAAGTTACGCAACTGAACGTTAAGTCAACATAAGCCTAGCAAGCGTTCATTGAATAAGATAGAAACTCATTTTGACAATTGCCTTCGCGTGAAACAGAAAACATAATCAAGCTTCAGGGCAGCTCACAACTTTCCCTGACCAAGGGGGTAAAAGTGTAAAAGTTTACAAATAATCGAACAGCAATTAAGCAAATACAGCGTAGGTACATATCAAGGGCCTCGCTCGCGTTAAACTTACAGCACAGGATTCGGAGGTAATTAATCTGTTTTGGATCAACCAAAACTCGGCGAAGTCCTTAGCTACGGTTAAATTTGGAATCGGGACGGATTATAATCCCGTTACTAAACCACTGCGGCGGCCGGGCTGCCTACCTGCTCACATGTAAGCAGTTTCAGTAGAACCAATTACCGGGTCTTCGTGTATGTTAACTTTCTGGGAAGCGAGGTATAAAACTTATGCGACGACAATGACACGATGGTAATGAGATTCTCAACAAACACTTTAATAGTGTTTAGCTTTAGTTAACCATCTTGGTAAAATAGCAGCTTAGCCTAGATTTTGAAAGCTATTTTTAGGGTATAAAATTATTTATTTATTTAACAAACTGTATAGTTTGTTATAAAAATCTCTTTTCACGAATTGCGTACGCGCAACACAAAAACTAATTAAATCGACCGTTTCCAAGAAAAAAAAACAGGGGCCCGATTTTTGAAAGCACATGTGTGTGAAAATGCCACTCGAAAAAGGTGAAAAATTGTGCTGAATTTTAAATACGAGTAGCTTAGAAGATACTTACTGCTCTCATTAATCGTGTGAACTAATCAAAAATTTGATTAGAGCCATAGTTTTGAAGATACTAACAGATTTATACCACTTTCGAGTACCAACTTTCGAGTGATGTGCTTTCAAAAATCAGGGCCCAGATCTCTGAGACCTGTATTTTTAGATCTTAGCCATCGTTTACAATAACGAATCACTTCTGCGTCAACAAGATAAAACGAAGTAAGTATATAGAGGTTTACTTTCTTATATTCCACGCAAGAATGTGTACCTATATTTAGGCATATTCAGTTTTCTTGCTGCTGATATTATAATAAATTTTAATATTCAATTCTTTGTTTGTAAAATCTAAATACTTTGTAAACGAATACGTTTATGTCCATACTAAAGTAGATTATTAAAAAAATCTCATGATCAAATCTAGGCTTAACAAATAGTCGCAAGTAAGCCATTACCCAATTGATCACAACATAACATAATAATACCACAACTGTCGTTACCCAATCAACATCGTGCATATTTTATCTAGGAACGAGCAGTGAACCTCTCAATACAGCAAGCACAGGGGATAACAAGCCGAGAGGGAGATTACCGGAAAATTGGGACTACAGACGACCCGGGCTTCAACAGGTACCTTAAATATGCAGCGTTTTAACATATATTTATTTTTCTTTCCGCGAAACTAAAAGTTCAGTGATCTTTTCCTGAACAAAGGGAGTTTCTTGATTTTATATTGTAAGGACGGAGGTTAAAGCAAATTAATGTTTTATTTACATTGCACTTGCATGGTTTATCGTATCTATTGCAACCAACGCCGCGCTCCCTCGTCTAGTTTTAAATTAATGTTTTATTTGTTAATTGAAAATTGACTATTGAATGACCTTTATCTCACCTCCCGGTGCAAAGGTGAAGCTTGCTAGTAACATAGGCAGCGAAATCTGAATGTTAGATGGAAAACCACATAAAATAAAAATAAAATAACGCGTAAAATCCATACTCTAGCTATCTTTAGACTTGGTTAGACCTATTATGGTAGTGATTTTTAGTTGACTACTTGAAAATAATCTCCCAATCTTATATTATTAAGACGGTGATGTTTCCTTATTCGTATAAAATTAAGAGCTCTGCGCTAAAGCACCTAACAAAATCATATAAAAGTAATTTAATTTACTTTAATATAAACGTTGCTTCTAATTTAAGTTTTCTCTAATTGGCTGGTGATCCCTGCGACGGTTCATTACGTGCGCTTGATTCGGCAGTCGGACTCAGCGTCGTTTCAATTTTACTTGATTGCTTTGAATATAATTAGAGCAATTGCCTCAAAACACGGGCTCGGCAGAATTTGTAGAGTCAACTCGAAGTCTTTCTAAACTGAATTAAGATATTTATAATGGATACTTAAATGTCCATCGTTGCTGGTTAAGTTTTAATGCGAGAGAGTTTGAAAATATTTATGTAATGAATTCAAATTAGAGTACAAAATTAGCTACTTATTTCAATGTATAGCCGATGAAGTGCGTGTTTTAGTAAAAGTTAACTTTTTTGAGTTCCTAGATTAGAAAAAATAACAGTCAGGGTGATTGGAGCTGACTGTAAGGGACCAGGGCCAAATTTTTTAAGCACATCATTTTGACAGTAGCACCCCAACCTTATTTTTAATCTGAGTTTTGCTACAAAACTACAGCTCAAATTAATAACAATTTTTGACTATTTAGTTGTGTAGATTAATAAAAGCTGAAATTTTCTTATATTTTACTTGTATTTCAATTCAGCGCATATTTTCACTACTTTCGAGTGGAATATATTATTATACTTGGGTACATTATAAATATGCATTCACAGATCGGTCCCTAAGTCTAAGTTCTAAATGTCATCACTGACGACACATGCTAGTTATAGGTTACATACTAGTTATAGGTTATATTCTAGCTACAGATTCATTATAAAGACTCAAAAAATAACAATACGTAGGTACATATCATACCTAACCTACAACGTATGGTACACAATGATTGTGGCGGATGAGAGTGTAAAATTCAACAGACGGTTCTCATACGTTCTTACGAGACGATCACGTTTCGACATACAAAATACGATTTTATTTTTCCCAGCAGAATCGTCTTAGCAGTTTTGTTGAAATATAAATGATAAATGCTTCACGAAGAAGTTTGCTTGTACCTATGTTATAAATCTTTGGCGATTTATTTTCACAATCCAATTTACTTTAAGGTTCGCTTCTTGAAAACGAATGTTTTGATTAATAGAAAATGTTCGTGTTAAAGTGCTTTGCTTATGATTAGCTGTGTTCACGCATCTGTATCTTCAGTTCATAGAATTTTCACTTCTAAATATAAGTTTTCTTGAGTCAGTAGTCTTAATGTATACTTGTAATGAGCTCGAGAGTTGACATCATGGTCGTCTCATTTAGTCAAATAATAATTAATAGTATATTTGTGTAAATATTTCAGTTGATTTTGAAGTTAAAAAAATTGGTTGCCTGTAAAGTCGGTATACGGGCGAAAGTTTTACGTGACAACGACTTTGAGTGGTAAAATAATTTTAATGTGAATATTCATTCGTATAGTAGGAAGAAGGATGAAATAATAGTAACAATTTAATTTTTAATTTTTTACATAGCAAGTCAGTCTGAAATTATTTACCTTTGCTGTTTGAATTGTTGCGATGGACGAAACTACCTTCACATTATCACTACACAATCGTTTTACAATTAACTGGCAACGTGTAAACTTGTATGCAGGCGCCTAAGCGAAATAGAAGCGCAAGACATGAACCGGTGTGTATGCCTATCTCTCTCACTCTCTCTCTCTCGCTCTGTCTCTCTCGCTCTTAGGCGGGCTAACTGTGCTCGAGTGGAAGGGACGCGTGCCTTTCACTTTTTATGTCTGTCTCTCTCGCTCTTAGGCGGGCTAACCATGCCCGAGTGGAAGGGACGCGTGCCTCTCACTCGCTCTCATTGTGAGCGCATAACGTGAGCGGAGCGTAACGCAGTTTCTTGAAGTGTCACCCGGCAAACCAATTTATAAGACGTTGTCACGTCAAAATACACTAGCAAACTGGGGCCTTACCATGACGTCTTAATGCGATTCAGTTTAGGTTCGCTCGCTGTCAGATTTGTACTAAAAGTGACAGCTAAAACTTGAACTGAGTCGGAATTAAGACGTCATGGTAAGGCCCCAGAATCGAATTTATTGATCCAGAACATCAGCATTTTGATTTATAATGTGGTTGTTTAAAAAACTGCACGATTTTTATCCATTCCATCATACGCAATGTTCGAGTCGCACCATTTCCCCATACAGTACCACAAACATATTTGAACCGGTAACGGCGGCGCTGTTGGTGACAATAAATAATTGCTGCTGCTAAGTAGACATTGATATGTTTGCACCATTAGTCGAAGTAGTTTTGATCACGGGATCAGTCAAGTTTGTAGCACTGTAATGCAATGTGACTTTGCTTAACAATTTGACAGTTGATAACGCCAAAGCGTATGTGTAAATAGAAACGTTTCGGAACTCATTGCCACTTTCGTAACTATACTATAATCGGTATCTATTTAAAACAAATCAGTATGCTTAGTGTAAGTTTTCGATCACAAAATGAACTGTCTATTTCGGTTTCATTCCGCAAGTGGCGCTGTCAATTTTCCTATAGTAATTGAGGCGTTTACGCGAAACGTTCCAAACGTTTTTCGTGTCAAAAACCTCTACGAGAGGCTCTGAATTTAAAAGTTACTACTATTGTAAAAGCCCCAGTGTCATGGCTGCTTGTTCATCACTCACAACGCTCAGCTGCGCTTGAAAAGATTAATAAAGGGTGTTCAAACTGATGCCTTTCTCTGTCGTTTGCCGCTGGGACGGTTCCGGGACATACATAATTATTATTACTCTATTTACTTTTACGAATGTTTAGCGCTGCGCTGGAATGAAATGTTTGTAATTACACACGACTCTGAAGCCATTACATAATGAAAAAGTTTAAGCATCAGTTACGTTAAAATTGTGAGGACAAATCGTCCTTTTTAATCACAAACGGAGTTTAGGGGAGATCTTATATGGTTTTGTCGGTTACCTGGACATTTTTCTTGCGCAAGAAATAGTAAAATTTTATTTTATTTATTATTTATAGCCTTTTTATTCCGAATTCGCTACAATTTAAGTAATGTTGTTGTTGTTGTAGTTTTTTTATTTTTATTTTATTAAATTGTCGCGTAATTCGGCGTGCCTCATGGCATGGGCCTCCTCCGTGTAGTGGAGGGTTTGGGCTATAGTTCCCACGCGCGCCCAGTGCGGATTGGGAACTTAACACACACCATTGAATTTCTTCGCAGATGTGTGTAGGTTTCTTCACGATGTTTTCCTTCACCGAAAAGCTCATGGCAAATTTCAAATGTAATTTTCGCACATAAATTCCGAAAAACTCAGAGGTGCGAGCCCGGGATTTGAACCCACGACGCTCTGCTTGAGAGGCCACAGGTCAAACCACTGGGCTACCACGGCTTTTAGTAGTAGAAATAGTAAAAGTTATAACTAAATATACTAACAACTTTAGAAATTGGTTTCACGTTAACATATCTCGGGCGAGCCGTGCATGGAGACAGATTATACGCTCGAAAGACAAAAGACTATGACAGAAACATAGGCAGTTTACTTTTTTTAAATAACCCTCAATGAATTGATCCTTATTTAACTAAGCAATCATGATCGCTTTAATTTGGATTTATTGACAATTTTTTTTAATGAATTGAGTATTAGAGAACTATGGTTTTAACACCTTCAGTTGTAGGACTGACTAACACTATAATCATCTTCTAAACTCTATTTTTACTCACCATGAAATGTATAGGGTCTAATTGGTTTGAAATTTGGTACATGCTGCCAAAAAAATAATCACCACAAAGAATAAGAATAAGAATAGAATAAGATTAAGAAAAACAATTGATCAAAAAACTGCGATAGCTGCTTATTACGGTTATGTTGAATCTGTATTAAGATATGGTCTCATCATATGGGGAAATGGCAATGATATGTATAGAGCTTTTATTGCCCAAAAAAAATGTGTTCGTGCCATTTGTGGTGTTGGACCATTTGTGTCGTGCAAACCTTTGTTCCTCAAACTGGGTATACTACCCCTCCCGTGTCTATATATCTTTGAAATCTCGAAATTTGTTAAAAGTCATAGTCATCTGTTTAAAACTGCTAGAGAAATATATCCACGTAACACAAGAGATGGTAGCCGTCTTGTGGTCGCAAAGCAACAAAGGACTGCTAGGTTTAGGAAAAACTGCAGTGTAATGTGTGTGAATATATACAACAAGATACCACAGGAATTTAAAAATGCGCCCTGTAACCAATTTAAAGCAATGCTGCATAAATGGCTTTTAGAGCATAGATTTTATAAATTGAATGACTTTTTGGAACACTAATAATTTAAAGTAATTAATAAGATTTGACATACATTTATATTATATATAACATAAATAGTTATTGTGTAACTAGAATAAGTATATTAAGAATATTCAATTGCCCTTTGACCGCTTTATTTATTGTAATTGAATAATATTTCTACATGACATTAATCATAATTAATTTTATTAAAAATTGAATAATGATGTACATGTAGAAAATTAGATTTTTGTTAACAAATTGTAAATTATCTCAATTAATATAATGTACTAAACTATATAAATATTTTGTATGCTGTTGATAATGGCTGAATAAGGAGACACTTATATTTTGTAACAACGCATGTAAAACAACCCTTGTTCCAGCAAAATAAATTTTCATTTCATTTCATTTCAATAAGAATAATTTATTTGTTGAAAGCAGGTGTACATAAATGATCTTAAAGCTAGTCAGAATCTCCACTTTCTACCTAAAATAGGCGTACAAAATTAAAATGACTGAATGCATAACAATAAAAATAAATAACAATAGAAAGAATGTCAGTAGGCAAGTGGGAATGAGTAAAATATTATTAAACACTGATTAAGAACAGCAAAAAATAAGACAAATTGAAATTAATATTA
Source organism: Pandemis heparana (assembly GCA_963854515.1). Taxonomy (NCBI): domain Eukaryota; kingdom Metazoa; phylum Arthropoda; class Insecta; order Lepidoptera; family Tortricidae; genus Pandemis; species Pandemis heparana. Next base: position 6,271,507 of record OY978009.1, on the reverse strand, counting down.
GCGAAATTCATGTCCAAATGCAGATTGAATAATATTATTAAAATACAATTTATACATAGATGTCCCAATTAATTAATTCTGGCTTTTGTTTAATAAAATGCTCGGAGCAACTATAAAAAAGTTTGGCCATGCACCAATTGAACAATTATTTTTTGAAAAGTGGTAAATCTAGCTCTTTTAATGACTTTGGTAGATAATTATAGACCTTAATGCACATGCATATACAATTTTTATTTACTAGAGAGGCGGTTGTGCCAGGGTGCAATAGTTGCGGTCCATATCGAGCGTAAAGTCTTGAGCTAGATGCCTTCACAGTGAACATATGCATGTTACTCTTAACAAAGAGACACACTTCGTAGATGTAAAGAGAAGGCAGCGGTAATATTTTGTATTTTTTGAAAAGTGGTCTACAAGATTCAGACTGAGGAGCCCCACAAATAGATCTCAAACATTTCTTCTGTAACCTAAAGACCTTCGGAACATTAGTACTATTACCCCACAGAATTAGACCATATCTCAGGTTAGACATTACAAACAAAAAGTTAAGTATATAATATCGTATTTTTTTTTGTTTACCATTGTTCCGTTACATACCATGTTAGGAAGGTTCGAGACCTATTTTCAGACAAGTCAACAAGACACGGATAAAATGGAATGCTTATAATAAGGTTTTGTCGAGGGTCCTGTCCAAGCCATGTGCCGCCTGCTGAACAGAGTGCTTTGGCTTGCGCAACGATGTTATTTCTAGTTTACACGATATGAGTAAATTATAGCAAATAGGATTACATTGCGGACCTGCCAAGCTAACGAGTTACGAGTTATCGATGGCGCGCCGCAATGGAAAGCTAATTCGATGATTTATCGCAATTAAATATGTTAACGAAGCTATTGTTTTCTTTTCGTGTTATAAAAATAACACTGTAATTTATAAATGCTTATTGAGGCTTGGATTACTTACATAAAACTTTGTTGGAACAGACGTAGTAATTATTATACCTACGAAGATCTTATTGGAAACTAGCTTCTGCCCGCGACTTCGTCCGCGTAGAATTAGCAATTGATATGTTTATCGCTATCCCGCAGGAACTATACAATTTTCCGGGATAAAAAGTAGTCTATGTTTTAATTTAGGGTACCAGCTATCTTCGTACCAAATTTTATCCAAATCCGTCCAGTCGTTTTAGCGTGAAGAAGGAACAAACATACACACTCACTCACTCACATCGTCACATCATCACATCGTCACAAACTTTCGCATTTATTATTATTTATTTATTTATTTATTTAACATTATCATCACTTACACTATCATTACAGGAGTAAAACCTAAGGCGATAGATAAAGTCTATAACATTGGTTAATGTGCATAACATATAATATGTAAGGCAACCCTTACATATTATACACATTTACAATATTAGTAGGATAATTTAGCTTTATGTCGGCAACTTTTGACTGATGAGCAAGTTGGGTGTCGAACCAATTTACACGTATAGATTAAATGCAAGGGTACAATCTCAACAGTCCACCCACGGCAGGCTTTTGGGGATTCGCTCGCAAAGTAATTACTGGCTTGTACTACATATACGCCGCATGCGTACGGCTCGCTTCCTCGGCGAGGCAAATTGATATCGAATCATCCACTCCGTAGAGCTCTACGGCGTAGCTGGCGTAGCAATGCTACGAACCTTGGTCATGTCACTCACAATAGTTTAATTACTCCTCGTGAAATTTCTTGTCGTAGTTTCTGTTTGTCAAATTGAACGCTAACCCTATTATTCGTAAACGCTTAGGTACTAGTCCTTAGCAAGAAGTGGTGAAACTTATGAAAATAATAAGAAGGATACTTTGAGGTTGCTATTTTTAAAACAAAGCCTTTTGTCACGCCTACTACTACTTCGTGTAACCTTAATTTTGGTGCACAAAATATATATATTTTTGGAATTTCAATGTTTATTAAAGACTAGCTTCTGCCCGCGACTTCGTCCGCGTAGAATTATACTTACATTAGGCAGCTACGACTTTTGACATGTTTATCGCTATCCCACGGGAACTATGCAATTTTCCGGGATAAAAATCTATGGTACCAGCTATCTGCTTTCCAAATTTTATCCGAATCCGTCCAGTCGTTTCAGCGTGAAGAAGGAACAAACATACACACTCACATCGTCACATCCATCCATCCATCCTCACAAACTTTCGCATTTATAATATTAGTAGGATAACTCAATATTTTATTTTGTTTCAAACTTTGCCAGGCACGAACAAAACGTACTTTTTTCAATATTGGAGGTTTGACTTTTAAGACAAATGTTCTTGAACACTTTAGCCCAAGTTAAAAATACTCAGCCAATTTTCAGAAACAAATACATACATTTAAATTTGCTCATTTCTGCTTAGACGGTTAACGATCTGCCATTTTAAGGCGCTGTCAACAGCAAATGACCTTGAGCAGCGCCACTCTTCACACATACGGTTCGCATGCCTGTGAGTGAAAGAGAAGAAACTTCCGGCAGCTTGGCGCGCGTCTAAAATCTTGCAAATAAGACACAAATAAGAAGAAATAAAAAAAAGTATGAATTATTTGTGAAATATGACTCGTTAGCCGTGTAGGTATGAATATGTTGACTTCATGTTTTTAATTGTAGACCCATACGTCGAAAAAATAAAGACATAGAACCGTTTAATGATGATTTTAAGACCAATCTTTGCAATTATTTTCTATCCAGCCGATTTTGTTCAATTATGTATCGAGTCCGTCTAGCGTGTTTGAAATATGATGAAAATTATCATTTTTTTTTTGTATTTTTTTTGCGTGTAGTTTTTCTTAAAAAAGTGCTTAAATAACATCAATTTCAACAAAATTAGGTGTTGTCAGCCTCTTAAAGGTGTTGTATACGCGCAGCAGACGACGGAGGGGACTGCGGGGACCGAGGGGGAGGAGTAAGATGATATGGTGCGCGAGCGGCGCGCGCGCCCGACAGTCAGCCTGCGACCACTACTCACAGCGAACCTACGTTCCCTTGCACGCGCAGCTATCAATTTGTACCTACTTAAAATATTTTATTGTCCCATCGTGGACAGGTGTCATAAACAATTTAAGAAACTAGGTCACCTATTTATTCATAGCGATATGGTTATTCCGGGCGGTGGCCGTCTAGACCAGAGGTTCCCAAACTCTTTTGTTCCATAGACCACTTTCAAAATTTTGCTGGATCCGGTGCACCCCCTGCAGCTACATTACCACTAATTTCTAAACTAAATCTCGAAAAAAAAATTAAGATTAGCTCTATCTATGGAAACTTGCGTTGTTGCTGAGTTTCAACGATAAATTAACTGTTTTCGAAAAAATTGGTTAGAATTGATTGCTTGATAGGGTTAATTATTTGAAAATAAAGTCAACTAAACAAATTTTCAATTAAATTATATTTTTGTGCTGCGAGTGAGTCCATCTTACTTTACTTTCTTGAAATCTACAATGACTCACAGCACAAGTACCAATCAATTCTCACAAATTTTATTCAATTTTCATGCACCCCCGCTTGCGATTGTGGACCCCCATTTTTGGTCACGCCCAACGTAGACCCCCGTCGAGTCTTCCGTGGACCCCTGGGGGTCCACCTGGACCACTTTGGGAACTACTGGTCTAGACCATTTCATTAAAGTTTAACTTGATTCTGCGCCGGTATAAACGTTTGTCCGTAGACCCGGGTTTACTTATTTACACCCAAGAATTGGGTCAACTTTCGGTCGTTGCCACAAAATTTCACTCTCAGATAGAACGCGCATGATAGAACATGCACGAAAATATCCTGCAAATCCACTTTGACCCAGATTTCTTAACGTGTTTTAAATGGCCACAAAAATATTCCCGAAAGTAGCTATAAAAAGTAAATTTACTATTAGGTAAAGTTAAAGAAATTAGCTACACAAAGTATATTCATTATAAATATTAAAAGTATTAGTAAAAAACCGGCCAAGTGCGAGTCGGACTCGCGCACTGAGGGTTCTGTACAAATTCGCTAAGTTATTATATAATCCAGTGTTAGCAGAGCCCTGCTTTTAAGCATAATGTAGGCAGTGTGAGGTCATTTTATATTGGTTACTTAATCAGACAGACAAATATTAAATAAAAAAAAACTACTTACTAGATCTCGTTCAAACCAATTTTGGGTAGAAGTTTGTATGGTAATGTACGTGCATCATATATTTTTTTTAGTTTTATCATTCTCTTATTTTAGAAGTTACAGGGGGGGGACACACATTTTATCACTTTGGAAGTGTCTCTCGCGCAAACTATTCAGTTTAGAAAAAAGTGATATTTCAATGATATTTTTGAAGACCTATCCATAGATACCCCACACGTATGGGTTTGATGAAAAAAATTTTTTTCAGTTTAAGTTCTATGTATGGGGAACCCCCAAAATTAATTGTTTTATTTTTATTTTTGTGTGAAAATCTTAATGCGGTTCACAGAATACATCTACTCACCAAGTTTCAACAGTATAGCTGTTATAGTTTCGGAGAAAAGTGGCTGTGACATACGGACAGACAGACAGACAGACAGACATGACGAATCTATAAGAGTTCTGTTTTTTGCCATTTGGCTACGGCACCCTAAAAATAAACACAAAAATTATACCATATTTTCTCGTCTTCGGTTATGAAATTACTGGATTGTTTGCTTGTCTCCTCTCATTGGCAAAAACAGCGGGCACAAAACACAAACTAATAATTATACTGGCAAAGCTTAGCTAATTTTCTCTTTTGTTCCACAACATAACTGGGCATTTAATTATCTACGACGTCTCGACAATGTCTCGTATGGCATTCATCATTCTCAGCATGTATCACCCCTAATTTCTGTCGTCGTAATTGAATAGACAAAATTAATGTTTAGCGAAAGTGTTCTCATTAGTGCTAAGAAGTGGGATTACGGAGCTGGCCCAATGCTTTATTCCTTTGTTACTTAGCGCGTCCTTGTCTCAAGAAATCAGTTAAAAAAGGACGTAGAAAAAGACGAAATAGAAACAACCCTGCATTAGCTGCGATAGCGGGTAATAAAGTAACATCTGCCGCGAGGGGCTTTGTTTACTGTGCTTTTTACCCACAAAATATGTACGGGATTTGCGTGTGTGTGTCTTGTAAAATAGTCCAGGTGTTGCTGAGGCTTACAGTAATGTCCCCTGGCTTCCTGCATTCTATCAAATGTCCTTTTTATTCACGCTGGAAAAGAGGTGTGTGCTGTTCACAGTAAGAAATTGTAGGTGTAATTTTTATGTCGCGCTAGCTGTTTTCACAACAATATTTATATCCTCACTAGCTGTTGCCAGCGACTTTGTCTGCGAAAAATTCGTTTATTGCTATCCCGCGGGAACTACGCAATTTTCCGGGATAAAAAGTAGCCTATGTGCTATACCAGACTTTTCTCTATCTATGTGCCGAATTTCATCCAGATCCGTTGTGCCGTTCTGGCGTGATTGAGTAACAAACAAACATCCATCCATCCATCCATCCATCCATGCTTTCGCATTTATAATATTAGTTAGATGATAATCCAAATATCCTCATGATACCAAAATCTGTAATGTAAGCCATATGCTTTCCTGTCCGACCTCTGACAGATTTACTTATACAAAAGTTCGTTGTGAGAGTAATTTTCTGTTATTTCTTGCATGTTACAAAGGAGATTAAGGGCCTGTCTTACCATTCCTTAACTGTCAGTTATCTATGATGACATCTCTGTCTGTTTCGTAGTAATAAATAGAGACGGAATCATAGATAGCTTACAGTTCTGTTAAGGAGTGGTGAGACAGGCCCTAACTCAATTATACGTATAGTTGGCTTTGATACGTGTAGGTATCTTATTTCTTGCATTAATGGCTTAAACAAAGTAATACTTATTTTGGTTGAATGTATTGCACTGCACTGCACACATCACCCTTTCGCATATTACGGTAACCGGTACCAAAAACCGGCAACGTCAAAGCGCTCAGGCGTCATTTCCGACCGTAATGAAACAGATTACGGCGCGCACCTTTCGGGCTCCCCATAAATTTGCTTTAGCCACACAATTTGGCAGAATATATAACCTTCTATGGTGCCACCAAGATAATTTTTACGATGACTCTAACCATTGTTCACCTTTTGAATAAAAGCAGCGCCAACAAAGAGTTAGTAAATGTTACACCATGCCTCTTTTGATGTGAATAGTAACATAATGCTTGACCTAGTTGTTCTGATGAAAGTTTTGCTAGAGTTTGTCGAAGAGGAGGCGAGGGAGGACGGGGTGGGTCATCTTAATGAACATGTCAATCGGGGAGTGGCTCCCTTTGTGGGATGCATCAGGCGCCCTGCATTGTTTTTACTCCGACGGCCGACGCCCGAACTGACATCTTCATTATTCATGTATTAGTTTTTCTTGCCTATTATTCTCACTGAAACGCTTAAGCACTTAACTATAGAGTTGAAGTATGAAAGTTATAGGTAGCAGAAGGTATTTTTTCCCTTCTTTTCAAAATTCCATTCATGTTCTAATTTCTCAATCATGATCAAAACTACATAACATTGTCTCAACAGATAGAAAACGTGCATCATAAAAATAGAAAATGCAAGAATCTTAGTGTATTGAACAAAATATAAGCAGATAGGTATCAGTGGCGTGGCGTCAAGTATATCAGAAGGCAAGCCGAAGGGAACTTAACTAGCCTTTTCCTCTAATTCTGCACAATAAATTGCCCAACTGCCTTAAAATAGGCAAGCCAGTGGGAATCGAGTTCTATGGACGCCACGCCACTGATAGGTATACTGGGCCGTTTTTACATATTTACATACAATTTTCAAGTCAGAATATTAGAGTAAGATATCGTGACCTAAACTCCTTCGCATAGATATTTAGAGACATACAGACAGCTTAGACTGGAATAGATTTCAAGCATTGAAATAGTAACACCGCACAACACAAGAAAGGAAACAAAACACTATTCTGAAATTTCAATCATTTAAAACCAGGTAAGTTCTAGGCACATCTTAAGTCTACGAATAGTTCAAGTTTTATGTCACAACTCCTATGAATATTCAGTCAGCAACATAAGCCTTCGCGACATCAACCTATTTGCATGCTAACTGTACCAATTGGAGCTACCGAATACCCGTTGCCAATCGATCTGCTACGTTTGTCCATAATATTCGAGCGAGGATACTAAACTATTACTGAAATACAATTCTCACGATCAAAAATGCACATTTGTACCAAGCACAAACTTCATCTAATATCTAATTTAATCTAATTTAATATCTAATCTAGTCTAAATAATATTATAAATGCGAAAGTATGGATGGATGGATGTTTGTTTGTTACTCAATCACGCCAGAAAGGCCCAACGGATCTGGATGAAATTCGGCACATAGATAGAGAAAGGTCTGGAATAGCACATAGACTACTTTTTATCCCGGAAAATTCCCACAGCACAGCGATAAACGATTTTTTTGCAGACGAAGTCGCAGGCAACAGCTAGTATTTGTATATCTGGCGACTTCGATTTCATTCGCATGGCCATCACAAAAGGGAGCGCACGAATCTGAAATAGTTTTTAATTTTTTTATGACAGTCTTTTCCTTGACATCCGATTTTCATGAAACAATATGTTTTGGCCCAGACTACGCTTAATCTACCCGTGAAATTACCAAAATAATCAATTCAGTTGTTTCCATGCTACAGCATGAACAACTAGACAAACAATAATGCTAAAAATATACTAAAGAGCATATTTCCATTATGCTGGTCGCGTTGCCTCTTTGGACTGCAATCAACCCTTTGAAGGTAGCTATGGTTTTTTTAAATACTTTTATAATTATTTACAAAATAAATCATACAAACAGCTAAAGAGTCGCTGTCTCAAATGTCTATATCGTAAACACGGACCCAGAGCATTAAGTTTAACTTTGAAGGCTCTCAGCGTTCTTTTGAAGTTCAGTTTTTTACTGAATATTATTTCGTATTCAAGCTTAATTACTAGCTTAACTTTCACATACACATGAGATCATGCCGGCTACGTAAACAAAATTATATTTTTGTAATGTCGGGGAACGCTCAGTCAGAACGACGAAAATGGAATTTCATAATCCTTATCTCGCAAGGAAAGGTAACCTTTTGGCAGCTTCAAATTTTGTAAATCCGATGATACAGTCTAAGAAAAATGTCGGCGGGAGAAGGATTACGTTTTAAATTATTTTTATCGGGCATGTAACATAAACACACGCGTTTACCAGGTGAGCGTTTTAATTCATTTTTTATGCCTAGAGATATCGTTGAAAAAGGCATGATTTGAGTGTTACACAAAATTTTACAATATGTCCTAATATTGAATAAAAAATTTATTTTTTGATAGTTACCCTAGCTACCCTTGTTATAGTTTTAAATTAACATTTTTTTTCTAAAGACTTAAAGATCAAGCCCTTTGTATCTCGTGCTCATAATTTGTTTTTTAAAGCTATTATCCGTAGTTTCTCAGAGTTTTGCCGATGTGGTTTTGATTTATGATTTTGACATGTAGGGTATTATTAGGTATGTAGATATATTAGGTGCATAATATTTTTATGATAAAAAAACAGATTCTGATTTAATCATATTATATTGTGATTTGAGAATTTAATTTATAAATTTTACATTTTTTTTTGTTGAAATTTTTCAGAATCAGTTATGAATCATAATTTAAATTTTACATGCTTATAAATGTGATTTCTATTTAAATCTTATAAGCTTCCACGTAAAAGCGTTGAAAACGAATGTAAATAATTAAAATCTTGGCATTGAAAATAGTTGCTGTGGACATACACATTTAACGATTCTAGTCTCATTTATTGCCTCATAATACCTATTAAACCGCGGGATTGAAAAAAGACAGATCTTTGAGTGCAGCTAGTAAGCCAAATCTACCGGCAGACACAGAATAGGCTTAAATAGAAATGTCTACTTTTACGACCCATAATTTGATCCATCTTTCACCTTCCATCCTTCTCTTCATCTCGCCTTTATATACGTGTTAACAATGTCACTGTAATCATAATAAAAATTTTAATGGGTTTTGAAAGTGAAATTACCTTTTAGGATATCCCGATGTTTTCATTTCCAACAGCCGCAAGGGTGTGGAAAAGCCGTAATTATTCAGTGTTCGCTCTGCGTGTTGGTTTTCTTTGAGCTAGGTATACACTGCAGTACGTAGTAAGAACATTCGGGATTCGTACGGAAGAACTTTGTTAGCACAACTTTGTAAGGTCCGTTCGGATCGCTGCCACTATCTATATAGGACTGTTGTTGTGATCCACTACATGAATAATTAAGATAGCCGTGGAATATAGGTGTACAATACAAGACATAATTTCATCTTCGGCATCGTATCAGTAATCTGTCTGAAGTTGTGGTCGTCTAAGAACAAGGTGCCCACGGATGGCATCAGTTAATACACTTGATTGTTTTAAAATTGATAGTTACATGTTTGAGAGGTTTGTCGCGACACTTCCGCGAAATGTATATATTGTCTGTGGCAACATTTAAACTCTATGGTAAGTTGAATACTTTCTGACAATACCTGTGTCAACCTGTTATAATACCGCTAAAATGTGACTTACGCTTAGTTAAAGTTTTATATTCAGTTATAACTTTGAATCAGTGTCATGATCTTGATTAGTGGTGCATCACATCGCAGGCGAAGGCGATGCAGCTTGAAAGCTAAGTATACTATGTAACGTGTGTACTGGTTATCTAGGTGTCTTAGATTTATTACGTACTTATGTACCCACATTAAACTGCAATAACATGATTGTCCGTTACTGATGGTCTGTGTTACCAATGCTTTGAACCATGACATGAGTAGTAGGTGGCTCTTCCACCTGGCGCCTAGACCCATATGACTGTGGTCTAAATATAACCATATAAGCGATTCCCATGATGGACTAAATCTTCATGGTCCCTGAGGTTGTTCGGGGGGAGCTGCTCGCCAGACTGCTTGCAGTAAGAGCGCAGAGGGTGACCTGCGGCGATCCCACTGAGTGTATACTAGTACAGGCTCTGATAGTGCCCACCAGCACTTACATCGCTAAAGTGAAAGCATAATATTTCATATATACATACTTAAGCTGATTGATAACTATTCAAATAACCATGTAAACCTAAGACATCTCTATAGGGCTCCAAGCAGAGGAGTCATACTGTAATTTAACTCTACAGATGGTGAAATAAACAGCGAAGCAGTAAGGCAACCACGAGGCCACGGAGCTGAACACAGATGGGCTTACCATAAGCTTACAGGTATGAGTCGTAACCATTCACTTGCAATTAGTAGATATAAGGTTAATGTGTTATTCAACCAGGGTAGCTGTCGCCACCCTGTTGGTTAATATTAGTTAACAGTGTCACGGCGTCACGGCTAAAGACACGGCGACAAATGGTGAAGCAGTGCTGGGATATTAATACTCATGTTGATTTAACTTTGTAAGTTGAATAATGCATTAAAAAAATGATATTTTAATTCTAAATAAAAGATCATTGCAAGTTGCGACTCATAGCGACATCTGTTGTTCATTTCCGAAACTAGTGGTAACATTAATGTATATGTAAATGTATGTACAGAATTTATGTTGCGTAGAATATGCAATTTTTTAAAATGGTTTTGAAAAATAAACATTGCCTAGCGATTAATTATAAGTACATATGTAATTAATAATAACAAAATTATGGATTGTGAACTATGAAACATGCAAATTATAATCTCAAGAAAATGATTAAATTCATATTTAAAGACGAGAATGACTTGCTTGCTGGTTAGCTGCTTAGATTAGGTTAGCACACTAACCGACCTACAACTTTAGAAAAGTAATCGTGATTACTCAATTTCAGAATACTTTATTATTTTACTTGCATTAATTTTAAGTACCTAATTTGTAACTTTGTCTTATGCACGATTTGAGTTGTACCGGTCACAAGATAGTGAGTAATCCCTTTAAAAATAGGCTCTCACATTGTGCACATAATGCGATCCCACATGTGTCGTTTCTTGACGCACATCAGAGGACATGAACCTTAAACCTGTGAGTAGGCTCCCACACATTGCAACGTGTGAGTGTTTGCTCACATGTGAGTGACCGGCGTAACATGAAGTTGGTTTGTCTATGTTCGATGTGAAGTGAAACCGGAAATAAGTACGAACACCAATGGCGTACCTTTATGCGAAGGATTCCTATCAATCACATTTTTAATTATCATTAATAGATTTGAATGTATAAGTCAACTATGAAAATAAGATTCCATCCTGCTATTAAAAAATAAATACTTAATTTAAACGACATTAAAAAGTCGAATCCGTGAAATTAAAAAGTTTAATTTTAAACTACCGAATTGAAGGTATCTACGAGCGGCCATTCTTTTTCTTGTCTGGTTTGATGAATTCGCGCTCCTGGGAAAAGTTGCTTTTACTATATATATAAAGCTGAATTTCGTGATAAAAGTGGTTGAAATTGTGAAATTAAACTTTGAGAGTGTTGAATATACTCAGGTGAGTCTCACAAATCATTTTACTAAGTTCAAACCCAAAATGACTAAACGTGCATATTGTACATGGCGTTGTATATAAAGAAAAGCCACAAATACGATTTCATGATCGTTCGACTCGATCTGTAACAAGTGAATAACGATAGTTATGTATGTGTTTTGTTTATTTTACTGGATGTATTAACAAATTAGCGTCTTTTCTTAATTTGTCTTCGATCATGCGTACCTAGGTACTTGCTTATTTATTCATTGTGTGTGCAGACTCAAGTTGAAAGTTTCATACAAAGGTTTGAATAATACGGTCATGATGTTTTCAAAATGCGTACGTTCTATTTATAGACAGCCAAAATAGACGGCTCACAAAAGTCATATTTGCATTGCAATTTTATAATTCAGTAGGTACTTAGTCTATTAGAAATGCAGTGATACTCGACATGTCTATGCGATGCGACGAGTAGCAATGTATGTATGTATAGCATGACTAATAAAATAAATTAAAATCAAATTTAGCTTATAACGTGTTCGAATATTATTTGTGACACAGAGGAACGAATATTTGAATTTATGATAACAAGTCATTCAAGCTAACATGTGTTGCCATAATAAAAATAAAATGGTTCATGAAATTTATTTTACTTATTTTCAAATAAGCCTTTGACAATTTGCTTTAATTTCGTTAATTTTAAACATGATGCCAAATCATTTTAACTACAAAGGACTAGTAAGACACCAGCTAGCAAGCCATATTCGTTTTATTATTGATTTATTGTGTATGTTTGCATGTCATTATAGTGTTACATTTCATTTCAGCATACTTACTTACAATAATGGATGAAATACTTATAAGTCGTTTGTCCACATTTGTCAAACAAATTAAATCTTTGTCAGAACAAGCTCTCAATCTCAATAAGACATTAAATAATGAAAATTTAGATGAAGCCAAAGTGGTAACTGCCAAATTAAAATCTATTCTATCTCGTTTCACGTCTGAACTTAACAATTATTTTAAATTATGCCAGAACCCGAATCCAGACACTATATCAGACTTTACTGATGATCAGTTGCAAGGGGAGGAAATGCTGGCTGAACTTGAAGCAAAAATAAAGATGAAGTCCGAAGAAAGTACAACGCCCAGAAAAGAAAGCGAACCATCAACTTACAGCAAGCTACCAGATCTGAGTTTGCCGGAGTTTAGTGGCAATTTGCTTGAATGGTACCAATTTTGGGACCAGTTTACATCCAACATCAGCCGGAGAAAGCTGAATGATGTCGACAAGCTGCTGTACCTCAAGAGTTCCCTTAAAGGAGACGCAGCAAGACTTGTGGACGGATTGGATACTTCAAATAAAAGTTATCAAATAGCTGTCAACATATTAAAGGCACGATATGGAAAGGAGAAAGAGATCATATATGCACATCACAAAGCGTTGAAAAATGTCAAACAAGCAGAGAAGATAGAAGATTGCCGACGCACTTTCGATGAAATCGAAAGACATTTGAGAGTACTCCAATCAATGGGAGAGGACACCAGTTCCAATCATGTGCAATTCCTGATTATGGAAAAATTCCCTAGCGAAATAATATATGAGGCAAAAATGAGACTGGGTTCTAATGGAACCGAAACTGTTGATGATATCCGAAAGCAACTGTCTATGATTATCTCAACTAGGGAGGAATCACAGAGGATGGCACAGGAGAAGAACACAAATGAGACGACACAATATACAGTGGAAACCTTACATGTTAAAGAGAACACACAGCGAAGAGATTTTAGGAATAACAAAAATTATAACATGAATCATCATCATCAACGAAACCAATTTAACAAGCCTGGAGCTAGCCATTGGAACTCAAGGCCCAGTAATACAACGATGAAAAGGAGATTTGAGTTGCGAAAGTTTCATGGTCAGAAGAGAAAAAGGTGGCCCTGCATCTTTTGTGAAGGGAACCATTTTAATGTCCATTGTGAAAGGGTTAAAACCATTGAAGAGAGAAAATTGAAACTCAAAAATAGGTGCTTTAACTGCTTCAAGGAAGGACACACGGTAAAACAATGCGAAAGAAAAAAAAATTGCTACAAATGCTCTTCGAAGGGAGTTCAAACTCGACACCATAAAGCATTATGCCCTAACAACATTCCGATGAAACAGGAAACAGAAAAGGCATCCACAAGCGAAAGGGCATCCACAAGTACCAACGTGATGCACGTAGGCATGAAGGGATCCACTGTACTTCAAACGGCTGTGGTTATGGTTAGAAGTGAAAATGGAAAGTCAAAAAAGTGTCGCATTTTATTCGACTCCGGAAGCCAGCGGAGTTACGTGACTCAAAGTACTGCTAAGGACCTGCAGCTAAAAACGGAAGAGGAGAATCATCTTTCTATCTTTACCTTTGGATCCAAGGCACCTCAAGAACTAGATAGCCCGATTGTAAAGCTGAATATTGAAACGCGCACCAATAAAATACGAACATTGTTTGCCAATGTTGTTCCATCCATATCTCACAGTGTTCCTTGCATGGATTTTAATCTAGAAGACTGGAACTATATGGGAAAATATCCTGCTGATGACGGTTCGTTATCAGATAGAGTCGATATCCTAATCGGAAATGACTATTATTATTCACTCATGTCTACCGAAAAAATACAAATAAAGGAAAACTTGTACTTAGTCGAATCCGAGTTAGGATGGATACTTTCAGGAATTTCTGGAACGACAGCAAATAAACCCTGCAATGACTTGTCAGTGGTTACATATTTCCAAGCATCCTGTGACACTAGACTAAACCGACCAGACGCGCCGATAGACAACGGAAACTTAAAGTGTTTGTGGGACTTAGAGTCAATTGGGATCACAGACTCACCCAAGTTGGATCGAGATGAAGAGGCCATCAAACAATTTAATGAAACCACAGAAAACAGAGACGGTAGATATTATGTTAGTTGGCCGTGGAATGACTATCCACCACATCTGCCATCAAACTTTGGATTGGCGTTCGGACGCTTGGTCAATTTAGTCAAGAGGTTAGATGCTGATACTCTGCAGAAATATGATGAAACATTAAAGGACCAATTGGAAAAGGAAATTATAGAAATAGTACCTACCTCACAAGCAAATAAAGAGAGCAACCCAATTCACTACATACCTCATCACGGAGTTTCGGCACCTGGTAAATCCCTACGCATAGTATACGACGCGTCAGCAAAAACCAAAGACAACAAGTGTTTAAATGAACATCTTTATTGCGGCCCAATGTTACTGGAAGATTTAACAGGATTAATTTTAAAATTTAGATGCTATTCCATTGGGATTACCGCTGACGTTGAAAAGGCGTTTTTACAAATCGGACTCAAGGAACAAGACAGAGATGTAACAAGGTTTCTATGGCTCAAGAATATCAATGAAGCAGTAGATAAAGACAACCTTGTACACCTAAGATTTACAAGGGTTCCATTTGGAATCATATCAAGTCCATTCATGTTAAACGCTACTATAAAACATCACTTGTTGAAGGCTGAAAACGAAAGCGTCAGAAAATTAGCTAACGATATATATGTCGACAACATCGTGACTGGAGCTAATGATACACAGGAAGCGTTGGATTTATACCGGAATTCCAAGGAGGCATTTAGTCAAATATCGATGAATTTGAGGGACTGGAGCTCTAACTCTGAAGACTTGATGAACAGTATTCCCGATGCTTCTCTTGATAAAGTTGTTAAAATATTAGGCTTGAACTGGCAACTGGAAGATGATACACTTCACCTAAGGACTAAGGTACTTAACAATGCTAATACCAAAAGAGGTATTTTGAAAAGCATTGCATCTATCTATGATCCGTGTGGATATACGGTACCCACGTTGCTATCTGCTAAACTACTGCTACAGGACTTATGGAAATTAAAATTAAAATGGGATAACCCATTACCCAAACATATCGTTGATCGTTGGAATGACATTCAAGGAAACTTAAAAGAAGTTAAAGATGTAAGTGTAGCCAGACGCTACCTAAAAAATTCCCAAGACGAGTGTCAGATTCATTGTTTCTCAGACGCTTCGACAAGAGCATATTCTGCTGTAGTCTACATAGTTGGAAACAATGAAAAGAGTTTTGTTATAGGAAAGTCACGACTTGTACCAATAAAAGACCAGGAGAATCTGAAGATACCCAGACTGGAACTTTTAGGTGTACTAATTGGAAGTCGTTTGATAAAATACGTAACTAAATTCATTCACTTGAAAATAACCCAACAAGTACTCTGGACGGACAGCCAGATCGTGATCGACTGGATCAATTCAACCAAATTATTGACTCCGTTTGTAGCGAGAAGGATCGAGGAGATTAAGAGGAATAAATACTTGATTGTCAGATATGTTCCCTCAGAATTGAATCCTGCCGATGCCGCTACCAGACCGACCAATTTGAAAGAAGATAGGCAAAGATGGTTAATGGGACCAGACTTCTTACTCCAGAAGTCTAGTTACTGGCCTGTGAGAACGGCTAGACAACAAACTCTTTTGGTTGGGGAGTGTCTATCGAAGACTGAAGAAGCTTTAGATCTTCCTGAAGTAATAGAAGATCAGAACAAACAGTCTGAGAGAGGAGAGGTGATTGAACCACAAGATAGTACATTGAAAGAAATTAAGAGAATACAGGCAGAATACTTCAAAGAAGAAGTAGACGGAAAAGAGACGAATCTTAGTCGGAATTTAGGTCTATTTAAAGACATTGATGGAATTTTGCGGTGTAAGGGAAGGCTAAAATATGCTGAATGGTCATTCGACAAAAGGTATCCGATGATCATACCGAAAGAATCCGATTTTACCATTAAACTCATTAAAGACACGCACGAGAAAAACTATCATGTTGGTGCAAACCATACACTGAGTTTAATCCGTCAATCGTATTGGATACCACAAGGCAAACGCTATGTTCAGAAGATTTTGAACAAATGCCAACGTTGCGTAAAGCATAAAGGTGGACCATTTAAATTACCAAACACACCTGCATTACCTCATGAACGAGTTAATTACAGCAAACCGTTTACATTTACTGGAGTGGACTACTTAGGACCTGTGTTAGTCACAACCGATAAGAGAACAAGCAAAAGATGGATATGTCTGTTTACATGTCTAGCTGTTAGAGCAGTACACTTGGAAGTGGTACAAGACTTATCAGCAGAAGAAGGTCTACTTGCTCTAAGACGAATGATTTCAGCTAGAGGAGTACCGTCACTTGTAACCTCAGACAACGCACTACATTTCAAGCTAATAACCGACATAGTGTCTAATGCTTACTGTGTAGAGAATAAAATAAAATGGAGATTCATACCAGAGCTGGCTCCATGGCATGGAGGTTTTTATGAACGGCTCGTAGCGTTGGTAAAGCACTCTATGCGAAGAACACTCCAAAAACAACTTTTGAGAGATAGTCAGTTATCAACGGTCATTAAGGAAATAGAAACTGTCATAAATTCACGACCATTGACATGCGTTGATACTGAGCTTGGACATATTCTAAAACCAGTTGATTTCCTTCAGGTAGGCGAATGTATCGCACTAGAGACTGCTAAGGATCAACCTATAGTATTGGGCACATCGACAAAGACTACTTTAATACACGGTTGGCGAAAGGCAAGGAAAATGGTAGAGGAATTTAAAGAGATGTTTATTAATCAATACTTGCCAAGTCTGCGTGAACGATACTGTCACTCTTACAAGCAACCTCGCATCCTTTCGAAAGAAACTCCGAAAGAAGGCCAAATTGTTCAAATCAAAGGTGACAAGAACAGAGAAGGTTGGAGAGTAGGAAAAATAATTAGTTTGATAAGAGGTTCAGATGGCTTAGTGAGAGTTGCAAAGGTGAAAGTAGGAGACACAATTTTCACGCGTTCTATAGCTCATTTGTATCCTTTAGAGATAGAGGACAATGATGAACAAGAGCTAACGCCACAAATATCAGATGAAAACGTGAAATTACCAGAAACTACACCGGAACAGTCAATAAGAATTCCTGTTAATGAAGTAAACACACGAAAGGAAACGTTACCGGTTAATGAGATAGAAATGGATGTGGACAAGGATGTGACAAATGATCCTATTGATGTTACTATTGATGAATTAGAGATTGAGAGCACAGATAAAGACGATTCCAAGGAGGACACTGAAACGATACTCAACGAGTCTGAGACAAAGGACACTAGCGAACTTGAACCACAACCTAGACAACCACGAAAGGCTGCGGTCCGAGCCCTTGAAAGGATAAGGGAATGGACGCACAATCTGATGATGTACTTACACTAATTTCTTCTCGGCGGGAGTGTCGCGACACTTCCGCGAAATGTATATATTGTCTGTGGCAACATTTAAACTCTATGGTAAGTTGAATACTTTCTGACAATACCTGTGTCAACCTGTTATAATACCGCTAAAATGTGACTTACGCTTAGTTAAAGTTTTATATTCAGTTATAACTTTGAATCAGTGTCATGATCTTGATTAGTGGTGCATCACATCGCAGGCGAAGGCGATGCAGCTTGAAAGCTAAGTATACTATGTAACGTGTGTACTGGTTATCTAGGTGTCTTAGATTTATTACGTACTTATGTACCCACATTAAACTGCAATAACATGATTGTCCGTTACTGATGGTCTGTGTTACCAATGCTTTGAACCATGACATGAGTAGTAGGTGGCTCTTCCACCTGGCGCCTAGACCCATATGACTGTGGTCTAAATATAACCATATAAGCGATTCCCATGATGGACTAAATCTTCATGGTCCCTGAGGTTGTTCGGGGGGAGCTGCTCGCCAGACTGCTTGCAGTAAGAGCGCAGAGGGTGACCTGCGGCGATCCCACTGAGTGTATACTAGTACAGGCTCTGATAGTGCCCACCAGCACTTACATCGCTAAAGTGAAAGCATAATATTTCATATATACATACTTAAGCTGATTGATAACTATTCAAATAACCATGTAAACCTAAGACATCTATAGGGCTCCAAGCAGAGGAGTCATACTGTAATTTAACTCTACAGATGGTGAAATAAACAGCGAAGCAGTAAGGCAACCACGAGGCCACGGAGCTGAACACAGATGGGCTTACCATAAGCTTACAGGTATGAGTCGTAACCATTCACTTGCAATTAGTAGATATAAGGTTAATGTGTTATTCAACCAGGGTAGCTGTCGCCACCCTGTTGGTTAATATTAGTTAACAGTGTCACGGCGTCACGGCTAAAGACACGGCGACAAGGTTTTGATAGTTTTTTATAAGCTCACTTTTTGTCTATCCCTAATTAAACCCATTCGAAGGCTGACTGGTACCCTTGAAGATTTGAGTTCAACTTTGTACAACTACGTAAAGTCAGCTCTTACAGTGCCATCCGGCTTTCGGGTACCATCGGCCGATTCATTAATCAAACCCATAAGAGTGAGTGAGACAGCAAGACAAACTCGAATGGCATTTTAAGAACTCACGGACTGTATCTGAATTTTAGTAAATTGTACGCGTTCTTTTAGTTTTGTACAATACAATGTATTTGATATCCGAGATAGCCGTAAAATACACAAATTGACAATATTTCAAATTTCTTTATATTCATAAATCAAAAACCATTTCGAGAGAAACACTTGTAGAACACAAAAAAATATATTTTTCGATTTTTTCGTACAGTATTTTTTGGAAAAATGAGCAAAATATGTAAAACAGGAAATGACGTCCAGCAGCCGGTCCAATACTGCCATTATAAAAAACCTTGTCTTCCGGGTTTCCCTTTGACATTTACAACTTTCACAACACAAACACTACTGACAGCTGACGGTTAATTCATTCGCACACCGCTCGGCTTTGTTGCCATCGGGAACACTAGATAACTGTTTGCCGGGCAATAATGATAATATTTTTGCAAGTTTTCATTTAAAATCATATTTTTTGTGAAGTATTCTGTTTGAGTTTGTCAGTTCGTTTTGACGTTCATCGACAGTGACAACTGCATTCACTGTCAAAGTATTTAAGCAGAGGTTTGGCGGTCAATTAATGTAATTATTTCAACGTTTTTTTAAGTGTACGAAACAAAGCAGTGACGTCATTTCGCTAATACTTGACGTTTGTTACTTACGTCCTTTCTGCTTGAGCAACGATTTAAACGGATTTTTCCACGAAAATACAAGATTTTCACGAATATAAAAAAATATGGGTGTCTTAAATTTGTACGCTCTTTCCAGCCAGACAATAAAAAGTAGCTCTTAAAAAATTGAAATATTGTCAATTAGATATGAGCACTCATAGAGTTTCGCAAATCAGCGTTATTATTATTATGGTCACCAAATTTAGCCGCCACCGCAGCACCCAAACAACGAACGAACCTTCTGAACTCTACACAGAGAGAAACAGTGAAGTGCAAAAACAAACTTTTGATAACGTGACCAGAGTATTATTAGAATGAATAAATAAATGTCGCATGTAACACACAGCGTTTGAAGAGTCAGTGTGAAATGTCGGCTATAGACCTAAATATTTGTTTACATTGTCAACAATTTCCATTTGCTTTTAGAACATGACGTTCTGTTTGCACCGTAGAAACTCAACAAATTCCTAGTCCATAAAATGCTCGTTCTCATGCAAATGTAAACGCAGCTTTACGCGAATATTCCCAAAGCTTTTAATTAACTCGGCAATTCGTCGCAGTCGCCGCGGAGCGACTGTATACACTTGTTACGGGAATTTGATGCCAAATGAACGTTAATTCACCAATGCGACCAAACGTCGAAGCTGGATAATTAATCGGATATCACAAACAATTTTGTTTAGCTAGAGATAATCCCTATCGGTGGATGCAGGTGGCGAATTGTCGTTCATTATGGTGGGCTAAGGGGGAGGCATTTGTTCAACAGTGGACGTCTTCAGGCTGCTGATGATGATGAATTCCTACTAATATCTATATACATATAATAAAATTGTAACAGGTCGATGTCTGTACATAGGAGATATTAAAGAAAAAATGAACTAAGGGGCCTATATAAGCGCCGTAGAAGCCAAAAATACAATTTTTAGAATTTTTGTCTGTCTGTCTGTCTGTCTGTATGTTTGTTACCGCGCTACGCAAAAGCTACTGTACCAAACTGAATGCGGTTTTTTTATTGTATTGCTGGAGGTCTAACTTAAACTCCCATGTCGCGTTTTTTTCGAAATTCCACCTAGAAGTCGATATATAAAACAAAAAGGGGGGGTCCACCAAAAATATTTTTTGATACATTATTTATTGGGATACCAAATGAAAGAGGAAGAAGTCCTGAGTTCAAAAATGTAGTACATGTAATATGTAGTAAATGTAGTTACATGTTATGATAATACTAAGCAACAAAATAATAATAAAGTTTACTATGGGTTAATTAGTTCCGCTATTCGTTAATAGATGTCGCTACGCTATATGAATGAAATTATTCGTACCTAGGAAGTATCCATTTTTAAGGTTCCTTAAAGGAAAAAGAAATTACTAAAATAACCGATAAAGTAGATCTGCGGTTCCTTGGAGTTGTGAAAAAATTAACCCTTAAATCTATACAATCACAAGGTACAGTCATTAGAAAGGGTGTTTCCATACAAATCGCCGCGCTCTCAAAAAATATTGGGCAGGTAGGAAGTACTTCCAGTTGTCTTAGAAATTTGAAATTTTGTATGATGGTGGGTCATAGGTTCCAATATAAAATGACCTCACACTGCCTACATTCTGCTTAGGAGCAGGGCTCTGCCAACACTGGATATCATATTCACTTGCCGAATTTATACGGAACCCTCGGTGCGCGACTCCGACTCGCAACGCAATTAGCCGGTTTTTACAAAAAAAATGTTTTATAATACCTAATCCTTATCTCTACTAATATTATAAATGCGAAAGTAAATTCGTTTTTCTGTTTGTCTGCTACGCTTTCATGCCTAAACCACTGAACCGATTTTATGAAATTTGGTACAGATATAAAATTGAGCTTGAAAAACGGAGGAACTTTATTTTTAGACTTTTTATTAGACACAAAAATAAATAATATGTGTTTCAGCGGTTTAAAGAAGACCTGTGGAGGGGATCAAAATTGGGTTGACAATTATTAATATGGTAGGTAGTAGCTACTGTTTGAAGGAACCTTTTTTTTCATATCTTTAGGGCATGAAATGGCGTTAAAGTCACTTAGAAAACTAACAAATCTTAAAAATAACTAGGTACTTACTTGATGTATGAATATTTTTTTTATATTAGCCTAATTGAGTGTCCCACTGCTGGGCAAAGGCCTCCCCTTATGTAAAAGTGCGCCTGTCTTTTGCCTTCTTCGCGCTTAATCCGATGAAATGACTTAAACGAAATTTGGGATGGATATTGTTATGATTCCGGGGAAGGGAATAGAATAGTTTTTGATTGCAGAAATTGTCAAAGATGTGAATAGGGGAGTGAAATTTACTACGAAGATGCAATACCCTAAATATTTAATTTGTGCTCTCATTGAATGTTTGCTTTGCCTACCACTAAGAATAAGCTACCCAAAATACTAATTCTACGCAGACGAAGTCGCGGGCAAAAGCTAGTTATAAATATGTGAAAGTACTCTGTCTGTTACGCTTTCACGCCTAAACTTCTGAATCGATTTGAATGAAATTTGATTTCAGCCCCGGGGAAGGATAAAAGATAGTTTTATCCCGGAAATGAAAAGTTCCCACGGGATAGCGATAAGCGAATTCTGCGCAGACGCAGTCGCGGGCAACTGCTAGTGTAATATCTAATTTCATTTGTGAATCTTTTACCATATCTATAGGCCGCGACTTCATACTATTTATGTATTTTCTACTCACATATAAGTCGGGTTCTATCTATTTATTACTTTACTTACGTAAAAGTTTATGGTTTATGTAGTATATTTTATCTGTGTATCGTTTCTTGAGTCACAGACGGTTTTGGCTGAAAATCAGTGCTACAGGTGTCTAACACCTCAGCGTAATGCTGAGCCAGCGACCGTTTTACTTTTGCGGAGATACACACTACGCTGATGATCTAATTTTCATGTCTGCGTTTTTTTATGTTTCTTTTCTATAAAATTGGGTGTATGCTGTGTGTCTTGCAAAAAGTATAAATGTCTTCTTTTTTTATTTATTTCTTCTTTCTATACGCGTAAAATTAACATTTGTGTCTCTGGCAGCTTGACTTTTCCCGACAATCCCAGCAAGCTAGACGCTAGACGTTCATTCAGTCAGAAACAATTGTCATAATTAATGCTGATTTATTTTATACTAGCTTCTGCCCGCGACTTCGTCCGCGTAGAATTAGACTTAAGAACCTATGTTGATGTATATTCTGCAATAATTATTTACGTCGCGACTCTAGGCAGCTACGACCTGTGACATGTTTATCAGTTTCCCGCGGGAACTATGCAATTTTCTGGGATGAAAAGTAGCCTATGTGTTAATCTAGGATACCAGCTATCTCCGTTCCAAATTTTATCCAAATCCGTCTAGTAGTTTTAGTGTGAAAAAGGAACAAATAAAAACACTCACATCGTCACATCCATCCATCCATCCATCCTCACAAACTTTCGCATTTTTAATATTAGTAGGATTAATTAAACCCTGATTAACATAACGAAACTACAGACTGGAAACGACAGGGCAGTGGGGAATTAGGATCGTTTCCATAACGATGTTTAGGATAGATAAATTTTTGTGAACTAAGTATTATTGTTATCTCAAAATCTGATTTTAGATTTTTTTATGTCATGTGAAATGCTCGCAAGAGTCGCAATGTGCAACGACGGATCACCGTAGTTCGTAGTTATGATTCCAAATTTCGAATTCTGATTATTGTATGTTTTCTAATTATTGGGTCGATGGCGTTTCTAAACGTGATACATGTAATTATGTCTAGTACAATAAATACTTTTGACTTTTTTTTAGTGCAGGAGATGCCCAGGCGTCGAAAAATAGTCATCATCTTCAGCTTATATACGTACCACTGCTGGGCATATGCCTCCTCTCAGAACGAAAGGGCTTAGGCTATAGTTCCCACGCGGGCCCAGTGCGGATTGGAGACTTCGTTGAAAACTAGTACTTTTTTTAATGTACTCTGGAATTGGTAAATAAAGCCTACTTCAATTCCGTAGTTAATTGGTTCCGCCACTAACGTGAGCACGCGCAATTATTAATTCTGAACGATACAAAGTGCACCGGAGCTAGCGCTGGATTTTAAATCAGATATTATAGACTAGAGCTATGAGCTGCAGAGAGCTGGTTGATCAACATTATAGAGTAGGTATTTCGGGTACCGTAAAAATGCACGGGACACCTGATACGACATGACGAATACATTAAGATCATAATTGAAGGAAAGGTTGAAGAAGAGAGGAAGGCCAATACATACAATACATCGGACAAATCGACTAGAGTGTAAAGGCGCTTAAACTGATGTTCTCGATCATTCGGTGCCTTACACAAGAATTATAGGCATAGTCTAATATCTTTTAAATTGTACCGGCAGGCGCACTACCCGCTGGCACCTCTCTCGGTCCCCTTTGTCGTCCTACCCCGCGCCCTTGCACCGCGCAGGCGAGGACTCGTTTAAGCGGTCTATAGTAGGGCTCAGCTCATTACAACGTCCTGGGTCCTCAACGGGAGGGTCGGCAAAGGCTCAGCATTATCAAGATGAATGCGGTCATAAATCGCTCATGTCTGTCTCGAGTAACCGCGCCGTCGTGGCTTAGTGCAAAATGTCTTCATTCCGAGACCGTATTTCACGGAACTTGTTTGTCGGGAAACCGGGAACATTGACACGGATGATGCGAAGAGGATAAGGTTTTTATTAAGTGGAATGTGGAGATAGTAAGACACGTGGTGTTAAAAGGATGTTATTAAAGTGAGGCGTATAAATAAAGTGTCATTAAAGCAAGCTAGCTACTGGTGTAGCCGCATACACGCATAGCTACGGGTGCATACACGGATGATGCGAAGAGGATACAATACAATACAATAACTCTTTATTGAACACCACATATAACAATCAAAACAGAAAAAAGGTATACAGAAGTAGTAAGGTAACAATAGGATAAGGTTTTTATTAAGTGGAATGTGGAGATAGTAATGTGACACGTGGTGTTAAAAGGATGTTATTAAAGTGAGGCGTATAAATAAAGTGTCATTAAAGCAAGCTAGCTACTGGTGTAGCTAGTGTATTGAACTGATTTGGAAAAATAAGGTGGTTCTGGATGTCGACTCTATGATTTTTTGATTTTTGTATGTATCTTTGCCAAATGATTTAGATTTAGATTTATTTATTTATCAACAAAAATTACATTATATAAAAACATGCATGTCACAAATATAAGCATTTCTGTTGAGATCGTCAAAAATTATTAATAATAATAGCATAATAAAAAATAAAATATATTTAAATAAATATTATATATATAATAATTATTGTTATTATTATTATTTATTTTATATTTATAAATATATTTTGTTAATTTTGTTTTTTTTGTATTTTGTTATTATTATTATATTTTGTTAATGTAAAATAATGTTTTCATTGTTTTTTTTTTCAGTAATACTTCTCAGAAATTTAAATACCTACCTAATATTATAATTGTAAATCTCACTATTTGTCACTAATTGAATCCACTTCCTGTCTTTAGTCCCATTTCTTTTCTTTCTGCTTTTGATCAATTCCTTTTCTGTTATATGGCATTCTTATACTTTTCGTTATTACATTCTCATATTTATTTTATCTTAAGTATTTGTTGGGGATCTGGTAGGTCGCTGCAGTCAGCCTCAGGTTTTTCTCTCCTTTCTCCTTTCTCTATATATTCCTGCCTATAGTAAGGGCTAGTGCAACGCAGGGCAGAATGACTCGTTATTATTTGATAATTTTAACTATGATTTTATTGTGTTCTGTACGATACAAAAAGTGGTAAGCGAATGCTTGTACCAAGAGAATGACTCTATATAAATACACATAAAAACTTAAAAACTAGTCGATAGGGGGCGGCACTCATGCTCTACGGCGCGGCGCAGTTTGTAGCGGCGCTTAGAGCTTTCTTAAACTACGCTCGATGTTATTTTCGACAGTTCGTGTGACTTCCGCTAGGTGGCGCCGCGGTGCGTTAACATGCCGCCGGCCTTGGAAGACTCGTCTTCCAACAGTCTCACATGCTGCTGGACACGTCGACGTCATCAGGAGCCAGCACCGGCAGCGGGCAGATCTTCGAAAACGACCTCTGAATGGTTCCCGATGCCGTTCGTATATCCGCTGCTCGCGATACGCCGTCCTTTCCGGGATGAGTCCGCACGATCCTTCCGAGGCGCCATTTCAGTGGCGGCAAATTGTCTTCTTTAATTAAAACAAGCATTTTTTCTTGTAGATCTTGCGTATTTGCCTTCCACTTGGTACGTGTCTGCATTTCGGATACGTATTCTTTGGACCAGCGTCTCCAGAAGTGTTGTCGCATCTGCTCGATTCTGTCGTAGCGCAGCAGGCGATGGGGGGCCGCTTCCGTCAGGTCCTCGCAGGCGGGCGCGGTCAGAGGCCTTCCTATGAGGAAATGAGCGGGAGTGAGAGGAGTAAGGTCATCGGGATCTGTGGAAAGAGGTGACATGGGACGGCTATTAAGTACAGCTTCAATAGAAGTTAATACAGTTGTGAGCTCTTCAAATGTCAATCGAGCATTGCCCATGATTCTACGTAAATGATGCTTACTTTGGCGTATTCCCGATTCCCATAAACCACCAGAGTGAGGACTATAAGGTAAAATGAACTTAAACTTAATACTTTCGTTACTTGTAAAGTCTATAATATCTTTTGAATTTTTTACAAGTGCCGAACAAAACTCTTTTTCTGCTCCTACTAGGTTTTTACCGTTATCCGAATGAATTTCTGCCGGTTTACCACGGCGTGCCATAAATCGTTTTAACGCTAAAATGTAATCATTAGTTGAAAGACTGCTCACTAATTCCAAATGCACAGCGCGCGTCACAAAACAAACAAATAAACAAATGTAACCCTTAACTAAAGTACTGCCACGTCCTTTACGGTTTAAAACTGATACTGGACCTGCATAGTCGACACCGCAGTACATAAACGGATAACCCGGACTTAATCGCTCAGCGGGTAAGTTACCCATAATCGGGGTTAAAGTGTTACCTTTCATTCGCGTACAAGTAACGCACTGTCTAACAATCTTTCTAGCAAGATTTCTGCCTCCTATTGGCCACCAACACTCACGCACGGTACTTAAAAGCAGCTGCGGGCCTGCATGCAGTAAACGCTTATGTTCGTCTCTAAACAATAACAAAGTGAAGTGATGTTTACTGCACAACAACACTGGATGCTTCTTACTATATTGAAATTCATTAGCGTTTGACAATCTACCACCGACTCTAATCACTTTATCCTTATCAATAAATACGTTAAGTCCCGATATTTTACAGTTTCGCTTATAAGGAACTGGCAAGTTATTTTCTAGCGTAGTATATAACTGCGAAAACATTTGTTTTTGTGCAATCATAATAAGCGTCCGCTCGGATGCACGGAGCTCGTCTACTGATAAAGAACCGGTTAGCCGGGGTTGTTTACGTTGCGCGCGGGCATTTGTTATGAATCTAAGTAAATAGGCATAAATTCTTTTTAATTTATTTAAACTCGAATATCTAACGAAGTTAAATGTATAGTTGTCTACGCTCGTTAGTGCAACCGTTTGTGTCTTGAGTTCTGGTAGCTGGTCACGCTGTTCATAAGTGGAATAATTATCAAACAAATTTTGAGACTTATTTTGTAAAAATAACGGTCCGTACCACCATAAATGACTTTCGCTTAGCGCGCTCAACTCCAGACCTCTAGACACTAAATCCGCAGGGTTCTCCTTACCGCTTACATGCAGCCAAGTTGAATCACCGGTTAGCTCATTAATTTCTGTAACTCTGTTTTGGACAAACTGTTTGAGTAGATGCGGAGACATTCGTAACCAACCGATAACTATTGTGGAATCCGTCCAGAAATAAACACGATCAAATTTTAATCTGAGGGATTGTACGATTTTGTTATATAGTCTCGCACCAGTTAATGCGCCACAGAGTTCTAACCTAGGTATGCTAACGGCTTTCAGCGGAGCTACTTTACTTTTAGCACAAAGCAATTTCACCGATACTAACGAATCATTATCGTAAGTACGTACATAGGCGCATGCACCAAACGCGACTTGGGATACGTCGGTAAATATGTGAAGTTCCGTATGTTGCGTGTGCTCACTTCTTACAAAACGCGGAACTCGTATGTTTTGTAAACAATCTAACGTGTGAATAAAGTTATTCCAAGTACCTATTACGTCTTCAGGTACGGGGTCGTCCCAACCTATCTTACAAAGCCACAATTTTTGTATCATTATTTTTGAAATAATAACTGCCGGTGCTAAAATACCTAGCGGATCATAAATTTGAGATATGACTGACAGCATTACCCGTTTTGTTAAATTAGCGGCTTTTTCAACTTTTGTTGTAAAATGTAACTCATCACTGTTACACAACCAACCCAAACCGAGTGTTTTGTTCTGCTTATGCTCACCCAAACATAATTCTTTGGATTCGATCGACGCCACGTCGTAATTAAACGTCCACTTGCGGAGTGGGAAACAACCGGAGCGCAGAACCTTAGAGATCTTTTCACAAATGCTTAACAGCACTTCAGCATCATCTGAACCGGTAATGAGGTCATCGACATAGAAATCTTCGTTTATTATTTTTGAGACCTCTAAATCATCACAACATCGTGCGAGTTCTTTATGGCAACGCATGCTGAGATAAGGTGCCGATGACGTGCCGTACGTTACGGTGTTAAGTTGGTAAATATCTAACTTAAGTGAAGGGTGATCTCGCCAAAGAATCAGTTGTAGGTTTCGCTGGTCCGACTGTACAAGTATTTGTCGGAACATTTTCTCGACGTCCGCGCATGCTACGAACTTGTATTGTCGAAACCGAAGCAATATCGAAAAAATATCATTTTGAAGTATCGGACCCGTATACTGAATATCATTAAGTGATTTATTAGACGTAGTTTTCGCGCTCCCGTTAAATACAACGCGTAACTGTGTTGTTGTACTTTCACGAAATACACCATGGTGCGGGAACACAAAATAAGGGGACTGGAATGTTTCAACCCGAGTCATGTGACCTAAAGCGATATATTCGTGTAAAAAATCACTGTATAATTTCTTATACATCGGTAACCGTTCTAATTTACGTTCTAAAGTTTTAAATCTCTGTTCAGCTAAATAATACGAATCTCCGAGTGAATCAGCTGTTTCACTCAGAGGTAGCCGAACACAAAATCTACCGTCACTATCGCGTACAGTCGTCGTACGAAAAATCTCTTCGCATTTGAGTTCATCTGACGTGAGCGGTTTAACGGTTATTTTAGGTACCTCTTCTAATTCCCAAAATTTTCTCATTCGCATATCTAACGTATCTGAATCTAACGTTTGATTGAAGTTACATTGAACTTCATTTTTCATTCGGATTTCTCCAATGCTACCCGATATTAACCACCCTAATTTAGAGCTCTGTAAATAAGGTCCGCATGACAATCGTATTCTTTCTCCATCTAACAGTTCCCAAAATTTATCCGCGCCTATCAAAACGTCTATGTCTGACGGTACGTTAAACGTAGGATCTGCAAGAGATACCATAATGTTATTCGGCAAACATAAGGCATTTAAATCTATGTGCTCAGTTGGCAACATAGACGTGATACAAGGCAGAATTAAACACCTAACTCTTGTGTTGTAATCGCATGACCTTGAACGAAAATTAACGTCGCATAATTGACTGGAATTAGTAACCGTTTTCCCTACTCCAGATATTCGAATAGCGGACTGTATTAAAGGAAGATTTAATCGCTTACATAATTTATCAGTAATAAAACAATGCTGGCTACCACTATCGAGAAGCGCACGCGCGCGGTGGTATTCGTTTTTAGCATCAGCAATTTCTATCACTGCGGTGGATAATAAAACCGGTTGCAAACCTCTCAACTCAACGTCTTGCAGGTGTTCCTGGGCGATGGTGATCACTTTCCATCAGGTGACCCGTCTGCTCGTTTGCCCCCTCTAATATAAAAAAAAAAAAAAAAAAAAAAAAACTTGGTTCGCACGCTATTATCGCCTTTAATTTCTTTCGAATTTAAATCGCATTTAGTATGGAATGTGGCAGACGTGGATGGATTGTTGTTGCTAACCGTCAGTACATGATGCGCATGTTCGGCGGACGGTATAACTGGACTGTTATCTAAGTGCAACAAACCATTATGTCTTTGTTGACACTGCCTGCAAGCACCGAATGTGCAGTCCGAAATAGGATGACCCGATCGTAAGCAATTAGAACACAATTTTTTATTTTCTACGAATTTAATTCTATCTCGGACAGGTAGATTTAAAAAACGAACGCAAGTATAAAGTGCGTGTTTTTCGGCACACATCGCACAAATACGTGTTTGTTTTTCTGATCGCTTATTATTCTGCGCGGTTACATAAGTATGGACATGTTGTGATTTATTTAAGTTCTTATTACAATTGTTGTTGAATGATTTGCCTTCGTGAACATTTGTGAATTTAAGTGGCTGGTTATTCTTTTTAGAACCAAAGTGAATCATTTCTAACGTGTCGGCTCTGTTTTTTAGAAATGAAAGCAAATCATCCAACTTCAATGATGAATCACTGCGCACGTTATCAGAAATAATAGACCCTTTATGATTCTCCCATTCTCTTTCTGTAGAGGAATCTAATTTAGTTGCTATTAAATAAATAATGAGGGTATCCCACGAGTGGGTTGGTTCCCCAATCGTTTTTAAAGCTCGTAAATTTCGATTAACGGTGTCTATTAACTTTCTAATCTGCGCAGGCGATACCTGTTGAATAGTTGGCAGCGTAAACAAGGATTTAACATGATTATGAATCAGTAGACGGTTGTTATTGAACCTATTGACTAATAAGTCCCACGCGTGAGTGTAGTTGGCTGCGGTAAATTCTAAAGCGCTAATTACTTGTAGGGCAGTATCACTTAACGACGACCTTAGGTAATGGAATTTTTGGATAGCGTCCAGGTCATCGCGTTTATGAATCATGGTAATATACGAATTTTTAAACTCTAGCCACTGATCATAAGAGCCGTTAAAGGACGGTAGTTTAATATCTGGCAATTTAATTGAAACTGACCTATGCGCAGTGCATTGGGAATTAACTTCGCTACTCTTAGCAACCAATCCACATTTAGCAGTCGCTAAAACGCTAAAATAAAGTTCTTCAAACTGTTCGCGATATTCTAACTGACTCGATAATTCTTTTTCGTCTATTTTAGCCTCAATCTCGCACTGAATCGTATTAAAAGTTTTAAACAAATCTTCTAATTCTTGTACTCTTAATCGTAACTCGGCCAATTCAGTATCATTTAATGCGTTATTTGAAAGTCTACTAAAATACTTTTGAAATAACGTTATACGTAGTTTAGTTGCACCTCTTTGTCGTTTGAGGGTAGACAGACGGTCTGAGCTACGTTCGCGTTTACTGGGAGATTTTGGCACTTCTAATTTCGAAATATCACTCGCGGACCCGGAAGCTTGCCTAAACTCATCGTCACTCATACTGGGGTCTATAGAAATCAGGAACACTTACTGAAAGTTTACGCCAAGTTGCAGGAAGCGCGCGGTCGCGGACGGTAGGCAACGCTCGATCGACTCACCGCACAAGCTGCTGGAATTAGAAATCACAACACTGTATTAGTTACTGCACTTTAGGATGGGAAAAGGATGGATTCGGAAGGTCTGACCGTTTCTCGCTGAAGTCTTCTCTTCGGCGACGGAGTCCAATTGTGATCCGGTTCGAAGGACCAAATGTTGGGGATCTGGTAGGTCGCTGCAGTCAGCCTCAGGTTTTTCTCTCCTTTCTCCTTTCTCTATATATTCCTGCCTATAGTAAGGGCTAGTGCAACGCAGGGCAGAATGACTCGTTATTATTTGATAATTTTAACTATGATTTTATTGTGTTCTGTACGATACAAAAAGTGGTAAGCGAATGCTTGTACCAAGAGAATGACTCTATATAAATACACATAAAAATTTAAAAACTAGTCGATAGGGGGCGGCACTCATGCTCTACGGCGCGGCGCAGTTTGTAGCGGCGCTTAGAGCTTTCTTAAACTACGCTCGATGTTATTTTCGACAGTTCAGTTCAGTTGCGTTAACAGTATTATTATACAATTATGTTATGTGTTTATGTATTATTTTATTTATTTAGCTATGTATTATATTTATGTAAGTATTGTTTTATTATCCCTGCCTTTCTCCTGTCTATTTGTTTCCGCCACCTACTTAAACTGTCTCCAACTTATTTCTTTGTCTTAAAGGTTGTCTGGTAGAGATCGCTATTAAGCGATAAGACCGCCTATTGTATACTTTGTTCTTTGTTTCTGTATTGTTTTGTACTGATTTGTGGTGATCAATAAAGAGTATTTGTATTGTATTGTATTGTATTGTTCCAGAAATCGTAAATTTGCTCACATTTGAAATCCGTGAATGTTTTGGTTAAGTAACTAAAAAACATTTCTTACAAAAACTAATATTTCTAAATAACAATCAAATGAATGTAAATAAAAGCTTGGTTTTTCAAAGTTTCCCATGGCTTCACCGATAAAAAGAGGCAGCGAGGAAGCAACGAAAAACTCTCAATGTTTTTTCGATCAACAGACTTATGTCATGACAAAATCATCAAAGCCCCAAAGAGCGTCTTAAAAACAAGTTGAGCCGGATTTTTGCGACGCAAAGGCGAAACAAAAGAATGGAATTTCAAAATTACCATGGGAACAAAAAGCCTGTGATGAGATTTTTCGAACTTTCTCTCATTACCGAATATTATGTGTCGCGGGCCGGAGTTGTTAGGAAGTGCTGAAAATTTCCGAGGTTCTTTTTATGAAATTAAATTGCTTAGTCAAGTTGAACCTGCACGGCACCTTTCAGGCGAGGGAACAAATCTTTGTTCAAGGAGTAATTATAATCTTTAGAGGACTTTAATGAACCAACCCTTCACGAGTAATGCCAGTCGTGGCGGGAGTTCAAACGGGATCATAACCATCCAAAATATTTTCCACACTTAGGCGTCGACTTTTCATTAAGTTTAATCCTGTAGAACAATGTTCCAGAGTTATTAATAGAAATGTGTTTATCTTAACTGTATTTTTAGTGCGTACTTAGGTGCTTTGTTGCTCTTTGCATTGTGCCATATTTTTAGAACCGGCTCATGATGTTCTTCCATTTGATACCACACAGAATAGGTATCCGAAAAAAAAACATGCACAAAATTTACGTCACCATAACTCCCTCCCTAAGGGAGGGATTCTTAGGAACTCTCTCTTTCTGTCTTTTTTCTTTCTTGAATCAGGGCAACCGCATCAGCGGTTCACCTTGCTTTGAGGATTAGTTTCAACCGCCCGCAATTAGGAGCAGTTAGCTCCGGAAATTTGCACATCCTACAAGATAGTGTTACTGTGTATACTGGCTGTAGACGCATTCTTTTTTGAGAAAAACGTTCAGTTTATTTCGTAATTAGAACTGGCCTGTAAGAAGAGAAGATGGCATGCTCGCAGATGATAAAATCTACAAGTATGATTGTTTGAAAAGTCGACTCCACTCAGAGCGCGGCCTATACTTTCACTGGCGTGGCGGTATTATGATGTAACTAACCTATTCAATTCCTATGGGATTTTGGTCCTGACAAATTGAAGATAGTCTAACTAAAAAACGCACATTCGCACGAGGCGAGGTGTAAATCAAAGTGTATAAACAAAGCCTCTGTGACAAGCTTTTTAACACGAAAAACGTCTCAAACGTGTTCTTATAAACTTTTAAATTAATCTGGAATGCAACGGTACCTACGAAACAAGAACTCGTTTAAAACGTTTGCTGTGAGAAAGAACGTATAGGTTTTTGCTTCACCATTTTCGTTCGCAGAACTCCATCATCAGGTATTTTTTATTTTGCCTGAAACAAGCACAGTCAAGCAACCGCTGTACGCATACTAATATATAACTCATTATAATCGTGTCTAGCGCGCCCACACTACGCAAACCCCTACTTTACAAACTCAATTTGAACTTAAAACATTTTCGTCCGACGATTCTGTATGGGGATAATACTTTTAATCCATTCGTGCTAATTACTTTCGGATCCACTTCTGTCGCAAACAGTTATCATTACGATGATGATTAATTGGCTCCCTGCAAACATAATCCGCGTAAACGAGCAATGATATTTTCATTGTATTAAAATTCTTTTGGAAGGATATCATCTCGTTAATAACTTTACTGATGCTCATAATTCTGAAATACTTTATAAACTATGGCCGATCAATTCGCAGATCTTGTAGTAACATGAGATGTTAGGCGTAACATGCGTGTTATCCTTGTTAAAAAGAATAGTACTGAAAGTTTCAGTACTATTCTTTTTAAAAAGGATAACACGCATGTTAACGTTAGTAACTTGCAAAGTTACCTAACAAAATTTTCTCTATTCAATGTTTTATTTACCCTTACGAGGATAAAGAGGATTGTCACGACATGTGTTTTCGTTTTATTTTTACCTCTTACTTGGTTGTTATTTCGTATTATGGAGTTATTTTTCTCATCATTCCATAAAAAACTTGGCTAACTCAGAATAGGCGAATATTCTATCAATCATATTCTAAAATCGATATTACTAGTTACATAAAATTAATCCCAATCTAAACTAGAGTCAACAACAGTGAACCAAACTTTAATTTACTTTAGCAATTTACGAATTTCAGCAAACATTGTATTGACACATTAATCGTAAATATTAATTTGATGTCAGCTAACTTTGGTAACAATTAGAGCGTAATAACTTGGCGGGTCAGCTGGGATTGGCAGCTCGCAGCTCCTGGCCAAAACCCGCGGGTTATTAGTACTTATGATACACAAAATATCCGTGGTATCTAGTCTCTAGCTACATTTGGTAACTGACTCATCCATCAGCACCCAGCCGAAACCCTTGAACCTAGAACGCTGAAAGTTTGCACGATGGTTTTATATTGTTGTCTACACGAAATATATTTTTTATAAGAACACTAAGTCTGTGTTCTTCTGTCAACAGCAACGCGATTGGAAATAGATCTCGTAAAAAGGTCGAACAGAAACGTGTAAAGCAATATTTATAAAGCATTTGCTAAGACTAAGACATACTGTTGCGATAAATTGGTATACTTACTTTTTTTTTATTCCGAGTTAAGGTTATTTTTTCTAAGAAATCAGAATCACAAACTGATAATTTGACTACCTACTCATTACTTTATGAAAGTCAAATGTCACAAATAAAAGGTCACGGGTATTGTAATGAAGCACAGCAAAATTCTAAAACTAAAAATAATTAGTGATTAAACGAACTTACCTGTAAGTGAAGTTCGATCACAATTATATGATCGACTTCCTTCGAAGCAATTTGGTTTACAATATGTAGCTGGCATCCCACGCTATAGCCTTGCACGGACGTTTAAAGGAGGGTAAATAAAAATATTGATC
Source organism: Pandemis heparana (assembly GCA_963854515.1). Lineage (NCBI taxonomy): Eukaryota > Metazoa > Arthropoda > Insecta > Lepidoptera > Tortricidae > Pandemis > Pandemis heparana. Next base: position 6,236,359 of record OY978009.1, on the reverse strand, counting down.
TGGTAACACTGTCCATCGTCTCGTCCGGTCCGCCGCCCTGCTACCACTCATTCTGTTTGGAGTGCATTATGGTTATTTTCATTTTTTGGGAAGGGTTTTGTAAGAACATAGGGAGGGTTATAAGTAATTGCTTCGAAGGAAGTCGATCATATAATTGTGATCGAACTTCACTTACAGGTAAGTTCGTTTAATCACTAATTATATTTCTCGACTTCCTTCTTCGCAATTTGGTTTACAATATGTAGGATGTTCAGAGATATTTATTGGCAATTACGATAAAATGAAAATATATTCAGATTCCTTTTATTCCCGTTTATTTGTAACTCCTTAACCAATAATCAAACAATCAATAACCAACAATCATACAATCACGGTTTAATCCTACTTAATTGTTATTCGTTACATGAAAGAATAAATCTTGCAAACTGGTTTGGATCATCGACTATCTCTTTATTATAAAATTTGGCGAAAACTGACGACGCCTCACTCCAACCGGCAGTTTTCTTAATCGTCTCAATATTTACGCCAAGTTTCTTGGCAGTCGAAGTGGCTGCGTGTCTGGTGCTGTGTGCGCCGAACACACTTGTATCAATGCCACTACTTTGTAGTGTATCTTTCACCCATTGGCTTAGTCTTTGGGACGAAATTTTTGAAAATGGGGCTTTGTAACTAATAAAAAGAAAATTTTGACCTTGTCTTAACGATCGTGTTTTTTCCATGTAACACACTAGAGTCCTAGCTGGGCAAATCTCAGGCCTTTCATTAAAGAAGGGGAGTTTGAGCACAGGTTGCAAAGAATTAATCTTTGATGTTTTTATTAAATCTGGAATTTTTATAATTATTTCTTCGTTTGCATAGACATTTACGTTATTTAACTTAATTAAAGATAAAGTTTGAATCCTGTGAGCGGTGACTAACGCTAACAAAGTTACAGTCTTTTTCGTGAGGTTTTTTAAATCTAGACTTTCGTTTGGCCATTTTTGTGCTAAATAGGTTAGGACTATATTTGGATTCCATGTTAAACTATACTTTGGAGCTGTAGGTCTTAATCTATAAACGCCCCTCATAAAACGTTTTATTTGAGTGTCACTAACAATAGTACCCAAAATGAGAGCCAATGCTGATTTATATGAATTGATTGTGCCATATTTTGCACCTTTATCAAAGGTAAGGGTTAGAAATTCTATAATCTTAACAACTGAAGGATTAAAATAATCACATTTGTGTATATTGCAAAATTCTATCCATGATTTTATACAGCAGTCGTACTGCTTATATGTACTTTCTGCTAATGATGCTATAATGATGTCCACAGATCTAGGTAACATAGATTGTTTCAGTAACGCTTGCCGGATAATTTGACGGCAACCAGGATAAGGGTCCTGTGTAGACTGTGGGCCGACCTGAAAGGGGATGATAATAGATTGAGATTAGGCCCGAAATGTAATGATTCAGATATCATTAACTTTTTTAGCAAAGGGAACCAGGGCTGAGTAGGCCAATACGGCACAACGACTATACCTTCAGCTTCATCCGTAATAATTTTTTGCAACATTTTTAATATTAATGCAAATGGTGGAAAGGCGTAAAAGAACATATTCGACCATGAAATTGTGAACGCATCAACCATCCACGCGTCAGGGTCGTGCTTCCACGAAATGAATACGGGACACTTTGCATTTGACCGACTGGCGAATAAGTCGACTTCTGCTTTGCCAAAGTGATCGACAATTTTTTGATAAGCAGTATCACACAACTCCCATTCGGTGTCGGTAAACTTCTTACGCGATAAGGCATCGGCTTCATAATTGTCTCTCGTATTTATATACGAAGCAAAAATTATTATTTTTCGCCTTTCACACCAGTCCCATATTTCCCGGGATATATTATTTAAATGTGGGTACTTTATGCTGCCCATCCTGTTAATGCATGATATTGCCGTAACATTGTCAATCCTTAACAAAATTTCGCAATTATACATTTTTTCAGCGAATACTTTAAGTGCGAAAAAAAGCTGCTTTTAACTCTAGTACATTAATATGGGTATTGATTTCATCTAATTTCCAAAACCCCGAGGCTTCTTCTTGGTTGCAATAAGCACCCCAACCGCTACAAGAAGCGTCAGAATAAATTTCTTTTTTAAATTCATTAAATCGAAACGGGTTGTTACTATTTTTGATGTTATCTAGCCACCAAGTGAAGTCATCTTTTAAATATTGTGGCACGGAAATTTTTTGATCAAAATTATAATTTTTTAGTAAACACAGATATTTATATCGTTCAATTTGTTTTGTATGGGACCATCCATATTGAACAGCTGGACAAGCTGAAGTTAAAAGTCCGATAAATCTTGCTAATTCTCGTAATTTACATTTTTTACTACCTGAATATTTCAACAATTCAAGCATAATTTTTTCTTTTTTATCTTTAGGTAACTTCAATACCATCTCTTCCGAATTGAACAGGAAGCCTAAAAATTTGCATTCTGTACTAGGTATAAAGCAACTTTTTTCGTAATTCATCAGAAAACCAAGATGTTGTAAAACTGCTTTTGTGTTTGTGACGTTCTGGTTACATTCTTCATAAGTCCTACCGACGCAAAAAATATCATCTAAATATATTACTGACATCATATCGCGATGTCTTAAATATTCTACCACAGGCTTAAGAAGTTTTGTAAATACAAACGGAGCAGTTGACAAGCCGAATGGCAAGCAATTAAATTCATATAATGTACCGTTATATTGAAATCTAAGATACTTTTTGTGGGTAGAATGTACCGGCACTAAAAAGTACGCGTCTTTCATGTCTATGGACGCCATATAACAATGTTTAGTTATAAGCTTTGAAGCTGTCCTATAATCTTCCATCTTGAAATGGCAAGTTTTAACGTGTTTATTTAAGCGCTTTAGGTTTAAAATGAATCTTTTATCGCCGTTAGGCTTTGGTACCAGGAATATACTTGATAGGAATTCGTTTTCAGTGTGAGAACATTCGGAAATCGCATTAATTTTTAAAAGAGATTTTATAGCGTTACAAAAATCTTCATCTTCTTGATTCGATCTAGGAAGCACAACTGGTTTACTGTAATCAACAGGGGTTGATACAAAGGGAATTTTGTAACCTTGTAACCAGGAAAGAACTATGGAATCATCAGTTATTTGAAGCCAGTTGTTGATAAAATACTTGAGACGGCCGCTGTACTGTACCTCCGGTTCTACTGCCTCCTGTGTCTCCTGGGTGGTGACCGCTCCACCTTGTCCCGCTGTTGAAAGCTCGACCTCGTCACAGGACGCTGTGTCGGACGAGATCTCGAATAATCCGGCTTGTTCGGTGCTTTTCGAGGGACCGTCTTCCAGTTTAAACGATTGTTACTGTTGTTCTTGTTCTTTATAAAATTATTTTTATTAAATATGTGTGACTTATCATTCTTAGCCTGTCTTAAGTCAGTACCTGATCGTTTAATAGACTTAGCTGATTTTACTTGTTCTGTAATATTGCTACCGAACAAAAATTTGTCGCGCTTGGTTTCGCCTAGGGTATCTTTAAGATCAGAATTTATGGCTGAAGAGGCAAAACCACGCCGAGTATTGGTGTCGCTGTAGTGACTGTCACACAATAAGCGGCACGCGTCGCCTAGGGGTTTCAAAATTTTTTGCATTGAAGTTTCTTTATTAACAACGAACTCTATGGCTTGTGACAGTGCAGCCAAAGCAATACCAATTTGTTTTTGTTTCTTGCATAAAGAAGTATCTCTTTTAACCATGGATTCTGGCAGAGCCGCTTTTACTTCGGGGTTCAGAACGGGTGAGACCAGTAGGTCACAGTTCATAGGAATCAAATATTCCTTCATCAATTTATCCTTAACCTCTTTTGACAGGCCTTTTGCTAAAATGTCCTGCCACCTAGACGCGATATCTTTGTGGATAGCTTTGCCTAACACGGTTTCGGGCACGGGCGCGTCGCCGAGTAGCCCAAGTACCTCCTCATCTAACTCGTGGTCCATGGCCGCCGAGGTTGATGGAACCGCTTCCGGTGATGAAGTAGCCGCGGCGCACGCGGCCTCGGGTGCGCTTTCCGCGGCGCTCGACGTCACGCTCGGGGGTCGCTCAGCGCGCGTGGCTGCGGGCGGGGGTCGCCGGCCGCTCGCGGCTGTGGACGGGTGACGCGCGGCGCTCGACGGCGCGGGCGACTCGTCGTGGCGTGCCGCTGCAGTCGAGCGAGTCGGAGTTCGTTCTGGAACGACGATCGAATGTTCTATTATTTTCCAAATGAATATTGGTTTTTTGCTAGGCCCCAGTTGGACAAAGCGAGTTTGTATTTTTATGACAGAGACAACCCATTTGGTTTGCTCGCATCATACGAGAACATTCGTCACTTAAGAAATTTTTTCGTGAAAGTATCGACCCCATACGGGAAGTACGCATCACATTTCTTATAGTCGTTAAGCATTTTTTCGTGCGATACACAATTGCTTTATAAATATAATTAGGGTAGGTCTGTTAATTACCTTTTGAGTCCTCTTCCGAAGATGATGATGACATGATGCGACGTCTGTTGCTGCGCAATTTTTCTTCTAATCTTCTTATTTTTTGTCGTATAACTTCGTTGTCATCGTCACACTTTCTCTTTTTATTCGCCATTATATCGGCGGAAAGGAGGAAATTAAAACTGATATCACGTTACTTTTCTTCACAAAGCGAACGATAATGACGGTTATTATTTGAAATTCAAAATTTTCTGTGTGCAACGGACATGTGCGAAGGCTTAAGCACGGAAAATCAGAATGAGTGGTAGCAGGGCGGCGGACCGGACGAGACGATGGACAGTGTTACCAGATCAATATTTTTATTTACCCTCCTTTAAACGTCCGTGCAAGGCTATAGCGTGGGATGCCAGCTACATATTGTAAACCAAATTGCGAAGAAGGAAGTCGAGAAATATAATTCTAAAGAGATTCTCGGTAAAACGTTTTCTATTGTGTTAACTTTCTTCTCTGTGTAATTAATCCTACCGGAAAGATTACACGGTAACAAAGTGCCCTGCTTAAGAGGGATTTTCCTTGCACTTGGCAGATTGAATGCACCGCTACATCTAAGCGTGGGTTAAAAATAGCTTCACGGCAAACATGCCCGCCCGTAAAAGATAGGTAGAGAAAAGGCTTTCCACCCCTAAACCGATTATGTCGCGGACAGTTAAGTGTTGGTGTAGGTTAACACCGAGGGAAACTAAAATGGCGGTGCAAGGCCACACTTTTTTTGCTACAAAGGTAAAGCAAAATTAGAGTGGTATGCTTTTAAGCTGCCTTTAGCAGAATGCTAGTCGTCACGGCATTTCTTTTGAAAAATACAGCCATAGTCACTGTGCCTTATAACTAATCAGGAATACACACAGGAATGTTCAAAGTGTACGCTGTCAAAAAGGTAACTCAATTTTGAATCAAAAATTATAATCAAAAACCTAAACAGAAGTTTTAATTACACTATCCCAACCACCAGCTGTAGATTGCAGAACAATTTTAAAACACCTTGTATAGAAGATAACTTTTCAATGTAAACGTTTTTTTCAAGACTAAAACAGTCCGGATATAGGTTCGATAACGTAATGGTGATGCGATAAGTTTGTAGCCACATCGTGATCTGGTGAAAAGAACAATGCTATAGAAGCAAAATGGTAGACTATCTGAACAAACTTATGTTGAAACTACTCGTGGGACTACGGCTACCTACTTAAACAGCGTTGTGTGTATAAAATAATAAGCAACATCGGCCTGGGCGTGTGCGTCCGGATCCAAAACTAAACAATAAATCCACACAGTCACGGGAAACACCATTACCACAAGAATTCACCACCTTCGCTGGAAGAATAGTTACATATCATTCTCTTTGATTAATATTTACGCTGTAGCCGAATTGGTGTAAAGGTTATGTAAACGGGTCCGAGAAATCAGGACTAATGACCCTTGAATTATTCCGTTGTAGGCTTTTCTGTACATGAAGTAGTAGGCGGAGAAACTTTTGTGTGACCAGTAAACGGCATATTGGTCCAACAAATAAATATTAACGAGCGTAGAATGTTTTACCAATACAATAAAATAATCATTTAACAAAGAGGAGTCTAACGCTTTTACACAATAATAAGTCTTTGCAACATAGCCCACCCAACGAAGCTCAAAAACAGTCTCAGGGGAAAAAACTCGTGCATAAGCGAATTTTGGGGGGTGTAAAGGTTCCTTTTTTAGTTTTTCATTAATAACTCGTAAAGGGTGGCCCATAGCAAAAAATAATCTAAAAAATAATTAATCTACATAAAATTCTCTACAAAAAAGATTCTATACCTACATGTTTTCTCTGGGATCAATATTTCATGAGATATGGACGGAAAAAGATAGACAATAAAAATACGCTTATACACGAGTTTTTTCCCCCGAGATTCCTTCGTTGGGTGGGCTAACTCATGATTCGCAAAGACTCTCGGACAGACGTCCCGTGGAAAGAGAGACAAAAATATTTGTACCTGCCTACTGTGAATTGTGTTGAAGGTACGACAGCGTTGTTTATTATTCGTGTGATATAATAAAACTAGAGTAAGAGGAAATGAAAATGTAATAATTCTCTGACGCAGCCTGCCCGCAGCCCGCAGGGTTACCTCTATAAATTCGGACCCTCCTTTATTTCGCTGCATGATATAAATCTATGCGATGAATCTTGCTAAGACATGATTTTATTTAGTTTCTTTGTAGAATTAAATAATATTTTTCGTGCCTTTTGAATTCCTTCAAATAAGTACTTATGCGTTTAATTTTTCGGCACCCTCGTGTTTGTGTTCCAAAGTTCAAAATTATTTCAATGCTTGATATAGGTAGGTATATCATTAAAGCGGAATGCGTAAGCTAAATAAGGCTGCTTAACTAATAACCTGTCGTTTCATGGCTTAGTAAAGTTATAAATGGTGAAATTAGTACTAATTATTAGTAATAATTACGTCTTATTGCGGGTATCTTTTTTTGTAGAGCTACAGCTACATACCACCAGTATATTAAAAAATGAGAGCTGCAACTGCTACCGGAAATTATGAAGCTTGGCTTTTAAAGAAGTAAATTTAATTCAAAACTCATTGGTCAATTATATCTCCACATTTGACGCTCGCTTTAAAGCTCTAAACAAATTCGAATAACTAAGTTAAAGAACAAAAGTTCGTAGCGATGCGACGACACATTTGAATAATACGAACTAACGACGTTTCGCGACAGTCACTCATGGCTTCAACGCAAGCAAATTTTATTTTTGTCTGTATCACAAAACGTACACAGATTTTCACCCGAAACTGTCACGTAATGCAATTTCCTCGGCAGGACATGGGAATGGTGAGTCACATTGTCCAGAACAGAATGTCGTATGCAACTACATAACACATGTTTACTAGAGGTGAGACGTATTTACTGGAACTGGTTTTGCCGTGGACGCGTACGCGTTCTTGCTTGGGCGTCTTTTAGCGTACGAGTATTTAGGAGTACGGCGCGACTAGGCGACTTAATACCATACGCGTACGCGCAACGCAAGACGAATACGTACGGAAAGTCCGTAATTTACTCATCGAGACGCGTACTCGTAAATACTCGTGGAGCTAGTCTTTGGATCTGGTCTTTTTGAGGACGCGTACTCGAAAGACTTGGTACGCATTTTGCCTAGTACGTCTCACCTCTAATTTTTACAGCGGCGCTGTGCTCGACATAGCATATAATATAGTGATGCGGTATGTCGCTTGGGCCATTCTCGCTTTTTCCCATGTCCAACAAACAACTGGTAGTTTTCGATGCACCCGCGTTATATAGGATGCGTAAATTCAGCTGTTAACTTTCCGTTCATAGCAGTTATTCGGTTTTCGTCGACAAACGATCGTGCGTTTGCATTGTAATGACAGTGCTTCGGACATAACGAAACGAGGGAATAATTAGAGTCGCTGGCGCGTATCGCAAAGTTATCGGATTCATTAATTTAATTGTGTGTTAAAGTTACAGAAGCCAGTAGTTTAGTTATATTATATTCCAACAATCATCATCATCATCTCATCTCCAGCCTATATGCATCTCACTGTTGGCACAAGGCATCCTCTCAGAATGAGAGAGTTTAGGCTACAGTTCCCACGCGGGCTTAGTGCGGATTGGGAACATCACACACACCATTGAATTGCTGATAATTATGTTCAAGTTTCCTCACTATGTTTACCTTCACCGAAAAGCTCGCACATAAATTCTGAAAAATTCAGAGGTGCGAGCCCGGGCTCGAACCTAGGAACCTCTGCTTGAGAGGCCACAGGTCCAACCACTAGGCTACCATGGCTTTTTCAATAACCTAGTTAGTAATTTGTTCTTAGTTTGTCTACAAATAAACAACTTTCTCTTGTTAATTCTTTTTTAATTTTTGCTTGTAACAAATTCTAAGAAGAAAGGGCTTCGGGCGATCCTCTCTACAGTGTTGTCAAAGGTCATTTGATTATAAAAAGGGCTTCGTCCCTGTTAAATGAAATAAGCTCTAATTGAATTGGGCTAATTTAAATGACGACATTGTGCCTAAAGCTGCCCAGTTTTCACCTCCATAATCTGATTCAGCAAACGGACAAGCGAGGGTGTAATAATATTATGAAATATTTTACTTCATTTCGTTGAACGAAGCACACTTCCCACCCAAACATTTTGACAGATAAATATATATTAGGTAGGTACCTACATACAGCGTACCTGCGCAAATGAGGGGAAGAAAATATTTTAATAAATAGTCACTAGTGCCTGGGGCCTTACCATGACGACTTAATGCGATTCAATTTATGTGTGCCATGCACCTGCACCGCACGCACGCACACACGCAGTCATAACCAGCGTAGGTATCCTCATATTTATATTTAAAATGGGACAATTCGTGCAAGTCATCAGATATCGTTTATGGTTTCTTTGTAAACCTTTCTTCAAATCTGTTAAGTCTAGGAAGTTAATTAAATGTTTATTATGCATAGTGACTTGAACTAAGTTCAATTTAAACTAAATTTTCACTGAATGTAGTTTTTTAAACAAATTTTTGGATTCCAAAATCCACTTACTTTGTAAAATGTTAATACCTAACTCACTGTTAAGATATTTCTTCTCAGTCTTTACTATGTATTATTTAAGTCTACACTAAGACAAGATATTTAAGATACTTACTACTAGGAAGAGCGGTGTCTCTCAACACAGGTTTCTACTTAACTTAAAGAGATACACCATCCTTTGTTACATACACTTATGTGATAACGAAATGAATATTTTTCATTTTAATTTTCATTTTAATTTCATTTTCATTTTCAATTCCGAACCAAAGTTGGATCGTTCGCTGTCGGATCCATACTAGAAGTGTCCAAATGACAGCAAAATAATTAATTATTATATAAGACCCCTGTTTATGCCAAAGATTTATTGGTACTGTTTTGCGTAAAACAAATCAATACGTGCAAGCGATCGTTGTCAGAATTTAATATTCACCAGTTTTGCATATGCATATTCCACGAAATGCTTATTCAACAGAATTTGTGAGCTACAATATAATAACATCAAACTACGCAGTATTAATTAGTCTGAAACAGCAGTGCTTACTAAATGTTATAGCAGAGAAAAAGTTCATTGTCATGCTAGACAGCAAATTATTTTTCATTTTTTTTTTCATGATTATCATATTGGCTTTTAAGATTTAAGGTTTACTTTCAAGGGAATACTAGGGATTTAAATAACAACCCTTCACAAAAACTCACGCTCAATTACCTATTGAGCTGAAATTTACGAAAAATTAGACGCTAGAACTATTTTGTAACTTTTACCTTTCACGCAAGTGTAACTAAAAGCCAAGTTGAAAACTTTTTGTTTCGCCCACTTTTTCGTATGTTTTTGCATAATAAACTTCGCACGATGAAAAGAAAAACTTTGAACGGCTTAACAACAAGCAACTGGATACTTTACCTACACTGACGAGCAAAAATAAAGGCACACTTTTGATACAACGCTGTATGAAAAGTGACCTGTTATTTTTGCTTGTGAGTATACTTTAGGAACACCTTCTGAAGTGGAATTTAATTTCAAATCTTCGCCATGTTTTCAATATCGATCGGCTAATGTTAATAATAAGAAATGGCGTGTATTTTTTTATTTTATTTACATCTATCTTTTAATTCAGTTTTCAGCATTCTCCTTCATACATTTAACATTTTTCGTTTATTTGAAATATTCAAAACACAACAATTACACAAACACACGCACAACGCTAAACTCCCTAAACTGGTAATGTAGAAATTACCAACTCCGGAAACAACCGCCTACCGTAATTTATTCATAAAAATATTTCAGCGAATATAAGCAGAATCGAAAACAATGAAATTGTCTAATGGGAAAAGTTAAGAACTTCACAATTAGATGATTCCTGTGGGCGACTGTTTGTTCGCCGAGGTGAAGGAAGCAGAGGCTCTGAATTGTCACAGCTTCAATAAATCAGTACTATGATACTATGAACTTGATAAATAAAAAGTTAGTTCAATAGCAATTTAGTAGATCTTATCAAAGCTGTTGTTTGTTAGTCTATTGAATATTTCGTACGATATAGAACAAAGAGACAAGACAGGTATTGAAACTAAATCAGATGAGTCCCTACAAATAGCGGCGGATCGCGATGTTTCTACATGTGCCTTTGGCAGACACACTCGAGACGAATTCGACGACTGACTTCCTACAAGCAATAAAAAACTTTACGAACCTTTTTCAATTGTTAGCACGGAACCAATTCTAACAATCAGAAAGGAGGAGGAGGAGGAAAGATTATAATGAAATCCTAGCGAAACCTTTTTACAATCAGTTTACCTAAAGTGGTCTTACATTAAGAAGCAGTCGATGTTCTAATTAAGTCCCGTTGTCAAAACAATTTGTTACTAACTCGAGCTTTAAGAAAGAGACAACACAATTTCCATTTATCTGCGAAGTTTGAATAAATGTTGAAAGTTCAGCAAGAAGTCTAATTAACGCAACATAGCTAGGTGGGATGGAAGTGATAAATACCCAACCCAATTTTCAAGGATTTACAATTGCCTACGCTACGCACAAAACTTTGTGTTCGAAGAGAGTCAAACACTTCATACTGTATACTGCTAGCCTTGTAAGATACAAACAAACTCGAAAGAATCTTTTGAAATCGTAACTACAAATTACTTAAGTATTTATGAGTTTTTTTTAGAAATCAGAAAAAACCTGTAACTAACAGCAATTGACTTACTATTAAATTATTCATAAAAGGTTACGTAAAAGTAATGTTTTGTCTGTATCTGAAAGGTCAAGTGTTAAAATGACAAACGATTATCCTACTAATATTATAAATGCGAAATTAGTTAATATAGCTTTAAACAATGATGATGATGAGCAAGAGATAGTTAAACATTCCAAGCTATCTTCTGTTTCAGACACCTGATGGATGTAAATGTTACAACAACGTCCATCGTTACGTTTACTGTCAAGAGAGTGGGCAGTTACCGTTAACTTCAAGATTATACAGAAAATAAAATAATGCTCCACATGTACGTCGTCTTGACACTAATACGACATAGGTTTCCAAGCTGCGGTTAGGGAGCTATATCAATCATTAAAACACCTCATGTGTCTTGTATTGTGATAATAAGATACCACAAAACTTCGATTCAACCTTACGTCAACTGGGGAGACCTTGGTAATTTTGGGGCTACTTTGATCGTTTCATAATATTGCTATAAAATCGATATTATCCATATACGGTGAATGTTTGGTATGTAGACGCAAAGGCGATCGACGTAGACATTGATCGGAAGCAGTAAACGCAAATAAAAAAATAATGGTTTTGACATCTACTTTTTAAAGTCACCCCGTAAATCAAAGTCACCCCAGTTGACTGTATGTTTTAAATTAAAATCCAAAAATGCCTTTAAACATTTTAGCCACATTGCTAACATTAAGAAACGTAAATTAAGCCAATTGAGCGTTTTAAATATCTGGAGCAGGATCAGAAGCATTAGCGTTACCGAATTTGAGCGAGGCGGTAAGTTTAAAGGACCATTAGCAGCGTCTCAGATTCATCGCTACAACGATTAAAACTTCGGTTTAGAACGCGATCGTGAGATAGGAAACACTAATTCTTTTAAAAAGTTACCAATATCCCGGATCAGACGGCGCGTTCTTTAGTGAAAATAAAATAAACTCCGTAATATTGAATTAAGGCGTAGGTTGACTACATGAAAAGATATTGAAAAGGAAAATTCTTTGTTCGAACATTCTTCTAGGGCGGTGTTATCTTTCGCTTGGAGCGTGCTGCGCCTTGTATCTTCAAAGGACTGGCTGCTATTATATTATTCGAAAGCCATAATGGAATTACATCCTCCGCTATCCGATATTAATAATTCTAATTGACTGACTAGTACTTCATTTTGTGTTTAAATGTTTAGGCTTTAGGCAAATTTATCGAAATACTTACAATATAGATGTATAGTTACGATGCATCGTATTGAACCGATGTATTGTTAATGCTTCAACATCGAGTATATATCGATGTTTTTTTATTCGATGCATCGAATACGCAAACTATGAGATGAGCGTCTATAAGTGTGACAACACTGGCTGACTGGAACCTGAATCGTAATAATCAGTTCGCCTTTCAGTCAATACTACACACCTACCATATTTTATCGGTTTGGCTGAATGGGTTATGTTCCCTTTGCCACGGTACGGTACCGGCAAAGTCAAAATTAAATAATAAAACCTAAAACAATATGGCCCACCGAGTTTTTCTTGCGTAGTGTAAAGTGTGAATGTAATGTGTATTTGCATTGTTTTTTATGATACAATTACGGTTATTTGCCTAAACACATGTCTATTGCGAAAAACAATCGATGTTTTTCTAAATACATCGAATTAACATCGATGCAACCGATCGATGCATTGCATCGGAAAAAACATCGATGTATATTTTAAATGTCCATCTCTAACTTACAATTTAAGTAGTAGCAATAAAATTGAGGGTTACAAAAAAAAACTCTGTTTTAGAACGTCGCAACGTCGACTTAACTAATATTTGAATAATATTTTGTTAATATTTTGGTTTTACGTGCTTAGGTACCTCAGATTTGAGTCGCCAAAAATATGAGAGAGGGAGCAAGCGCTTTTTGAGGCGACCTCACTCAAAACGTGGAGTCGGCAGACTCCCAGCAATGTGGTTGGATGAGTTCAGCTCAACCGCTGGTCCTATGTGAGGGAGATCCACCGAGAATCGGGTCTATCAAAGAAAATTAGAGAGGCCTATGCCCAATGGTGAGCGCAAATACGCGTAAGAAGAAGAATAACGAAATTTCAGTGAAATACTAAACTAGTTTCATACTGATGTGATGAAACCTCACTTGGCAGTACCTAAAGTCATTTGGACTAGAAACTTTAGGTACTTTGTTTCTCATTCTCAAGTCAACGCTATTTGTCTTGGATATGTCTGAACTATTTCCATCGCAAGAATAGTTTCCGTTTGTCTTCAATAGGCTTTTCTGTGCAAGCAAAAAAAAAGCAATCTCCTTAGTGTAAACGTTGGGCGTGAATAAAACATGGCGGTTAGTGACGGCGCTAACGGCAGCCGCTCCGCGGTATCACGGCTCGCCGTGAGTTACTGGTCCCCAAGCACGCTTGCGTAGCGTAGGAATAACTAGTGAGATAACTCAGCCTTCTAGACAAAACCACTATCATCTCCAGCCTATATACATGTATACATCCCTCTGCTGGGCACAGGTCTCCTCTCAAAATATCCCCAACTATAAAAATGTAGAACCTATTCATCCAACTTACACTCACTTAAACGCTCCTGCTATATCACATGTCTTCTGTTTTCCTCACCTATGTATAAACTTAACTTAACTTATTTCTTTGTCTTAAAGGTTGTCTGGTAGAGATCGCTATTAAGCGATAAGACCGCCTATTGTATACTTTGTTCTTTGTTTCTGTATTGTTTTGTACTGATTTGTGGTGTTCAATAAAGAGTATTTGTATTGTATTGTATTGTATTGTATAAGTTTTACAACAAAAGTCATTTTAAGCGAAAATAAATGACATTTAATCTACTTTAGTACTAAACCGGATTCTCGAGGTTAGCAAATGCCGCAGACCACTTGAATGTATATTGTATCACTCACACCTTAAGAGGCTGACAACACCTAATTTTGTTGAAATTGATGTTATTTAAACACTTTTTTAAGAAAAACTGCACACAAAAAAAATATAATGTTAATTTTCATCATATTTCAAACACGCTAGACGGGCTCGATACATAATTGAACAAAATCGGCTCGATAGAAAATAATTGCAAAGATTGGTCTTAAAATCATCATTAAACGGTTCTATGTCTTTATTTTTTCGACGTATGGGTCTGCAATTAAAAACATGAAGTCAACATATTCATACCTACACGGCTAACGAGTCATATTTCACAAATTATCCATACTTTTTTTTATTTCTTCTTATTTGTGTCTTATTTGCAAGATTTTAGACGCGCGCCAAGCTGCCGGAATAGTTTCTTCTCTTTCACTCACAGGCACGCGAACCGTATGTGTGAAGAGTGGCGCTACTCAAGGTCATTTGCTGTTGACAGCGCCTTAAGCAGGCATTTAGACCGCACGAGCCAGCGGCGCGGCCACACGATACACTCCCCGGTAGTTCATCCCGCTTAATTTATGTAGGTAACTTAGGCATCATAATTTGTTATCTACCTACGGATTGTTGTCATTCGTATTTTCAACTATGTGCAATGATGAGATTGACGAATGTGGATGAAGCGAAAGAGGTATGCCAGGATCGTAGCAAGTGGAACAAAGTAGTCTCTGCCTACCCCTATGGGAATGAGGCGTGAGTGACGGTATGTACGTATACATGTGAATGTGTATTTAGGGTTCCGTACTTCATTTCGCAAAAACGGAATCCTTTTAGGATGATTTTGTTGTCCGTCCGTCCGCCGGCCGTCTGTCGGATTTTCTCAGGAACGCGTGGAGGTATCATATCGAAATTAAATTGATATCAAATACTCAAGTCTGCTATCCCTTAGAGAAGTGAAAAAACGGACTTCTAAGTCCACGCAACTTATATACACTATCATTAGAAAAGGTGTTGTCGTACAAATTGCCAGCATGGCTTTGCTAATATTTACTGGATTTTATATTAACTTTTCGAACTATTTAAATTGTACCTACAAATTTGTACGGAACCCTGGGAGTGCAGGTTTGTCTCGCACTTGGACGCTTTTTTTCGATCCCACCCCGCGCTTTCTATCGCCCTTCATGTAAAACTTAAAATTACTAGATGTATTGTATTATTTTCGGAAATTTTCAGAATTTTTGCCAGAGGACCGATTTTTAGAATGACAATGAAAATAACTCGAAAGTCACTGTGTCAACAGATCGAATAGTTTAATCCGAGCAGTAAGTAGGTAGTAGTTTTGAAGCAATATGTAGGTACTCAGATTTTTACCACTCTCGAGCGGTTTTTTAACAAATGTGATTTTAAAAATATGTCCCTTTGATAACTGTATGAACACAATTTTGAAAAAGAGTTTTTAAAAGCAATTTTGTAAAATGAGACAAATTATAAAATCAAATGCGATTGTAATACTCGTGGCAATTACCACTAACCTAATGTAATGAGTGGCTAACCACTCATTTAGTCCCCTTTAGAGAAAATATCAGAAAAAAAAACCCAATTAATTTTTTCACACCGCCATTGTTCCCGATCTTTAGAAATATTATATTCACAAATTACAATCAACTGCCCTTTTGTTCAAATAATCACAAAACCCGCTATTTAATAATGCCTCTGGAAAACAAAAGCAAACGAACTCAACGCAAGTGACAAGTTACAAATTTTCACGCGAATTAAAACTGAGTATACGTAGAGTAGCGACATCTCTTGGCATTTTGATAAAGCCGGAAAATGCCACCAGCTACATACCTACCGCGTGCGGAAAATTGGCACTGACGTCGTAACAAGATTTCTAAGCGCTTTGTTTAACAAAAACTAGATGGCGTTGAGATGCTGTTTAGAATAACTGAGTGTTTTATTTTTGATTTTGATTTGTTTTTGAATAAGTAGGTACGGATACCGTAAAAATACAATTTAATTAACGATAATTTATATTGTAACAGCTAAGCGAGAACTACATTAAACGAGAGGAATCGTAACTTGTAAATGTAAGATGTAACAAAGTACGGATGTACAGTAAATAAGTAGATGGGCGGTTTAATTCCATTTTAATAACCACAGTTTATCTTCTCGACCACTGTACACATGTACTACCAATATAACACAAAAATAAAACAAAGAATAATTTAATAATACGAGTGTAATTTTCATACCGGCTTATTATGACAACTGATAATAATAATATAAATGTAATATCTTAATGTAATATACTAAGAACAAGCCGTGGTAGCCTAAAAAAGCCGTGGTAGTCTAGTGGTTTGACCTGTGGCCTCTCAAGCAGAGAGTTGTGGGTTCGAATCCCGGGCTCGCACCTCTGAGTTTTTCGGAATTTATGTGCGATATCTCATTTGAAATTTACCATGAGTTTTTCGGTGAAGGAAAACATCGTGAGGAAACCTGCACACAACTGCGAAGCAATTCAATAGTGTGTGTGAAGTTCCCCAATCCGCACTGGGCCCGCGTGGGAACTATAGCCTAAGCCTCATTCTGAGAGGAGGCCTGTGCCCAGCAGTGGGACGTATATAGGCTGGAGAGAGATACTAAGAACATAATGTCACATCTGTAACAGCAACATTAGTTGATTTTTTTTTTTCATACTCTACTTTTTTTTCTATTTGTACCTATGTATCACACATTGCGTCGATTAAATTAACCTACCTACGTAAACGGCATAACTTATGTCAAATGAAATTGTAGGTACCTGTTACATTGCTCCCGGAGAGCCTTGGGGACGCTATGTCCAGCAGTGGACGTCTTTCAGCTGAAATGATGGTGATGATGACTTTGTTCTTAAGACAAATTAAAAAAAAACAAAATTTGTATGATAGTTAACTACATCTGGATAAAATATTATATGCCCGTATGAAATTTACACACTTCAAGAATGGCCCGAAGAATTGACATTCAGACAAACGGTCGCACTATTTCAACGTCACACAACGACATGCCGTGTAGCAACCGTGACAAGAGACATGCTCATCATAAGTCTAAAGTCTGTTATTCCTAATGTCCTATTCGGTAAACAAAATTCTAACCTCAAAACTCCTCGATTTTATTCTTTTTTATCTATTTTATCGTAAATACGAACTGGAGATAAAATATCATCAAAATTATGTACAAAATATTGCCTCAGGTTTACTTGATAACATAATACACCTTATACTCTGCAAAAAATTGTAGGCACATAGAGGTTAGAATTTTGTTTACCAAATAGGACAATTAAGAATGAACACACCGTACATCAGAATTTTATTTATTACATGTTAGTGTTTCATGTACTTAGACGTCCGAATAAATCAGTGGTAGTTGTGAGGGGGGGGGGCTGCGTCGGAAGAGCCTTGGCGCGAGTCACGCAGCGGTTTCATTAACCACCGCCCTTGAGGCTTTGGCCAACTCGCACGCATCTAACTTAGTTTCGGAAAACTTTTTTAAATGACAACGTGTATTCCATCTTTTTGGGGTCATACCAAGTCAAGCTATTTAATGTTTTGTTCGTTGATTAAGCTCAAAGTTAAAGAAGTGGGCGAGTGATTAAGTTGGTAAATGATTATACAATGCGTATGCGTTGCCAATCTACAAAGTTTAAATCAGGACTTCCCAACCAGGGGAGCACGCCGCCCCGGGGGGCGTAAAGAAATATCGGGGGGGCGGGCGTAATAAGTACGTTTACATTTCCAAAAAAAAATTAAGGTATAGGTAGGTAAATTGACTGGTCCGACTTGCGTAAGGGAGCATTAAATTTTAACTTTGGTTTGAGGAGCCTTTGGGAAACTCTGGTTTAAATGGTAATGCCCCATGTGCCAGTTATTTCGTCGGTTGTCTTAGGTACCGGCTCAAACTTTAGTCTTCGAATGTGTTACGTCAAGTTCGTATCTCATTTTTGAATACACTCGGTTGTTGTGTCTGTGTTGTCTTCCCGTAACTTAGACAATTGCCTATCCCACATAGACAAGACTCTTTTTACTTCTACAAGTATTAAATTCCATCATCATCATCGTGTCAGCCGAAAGACGTCCACTGCTGGACATAGGCCTCCCCCAAGGCTCTCCACTGCGCCTATACACTTTACTTATACAAAAGCTTCTGTTTACATTGTCACACAGTTCCTAAGGTGTTTCACCCAATTGAGCATTAACCGAAGAATTTCAGTAATTTAAAGGAATTCCGTAATCATCTCGCGTGTTGCGTATCATTTATTCGGCGGGTTCAGCTGTTGCAATAAATAAGTAATCAATAGAGCCAGTGTCGGGGCTTCGGCTGAATTTTAAAGTCTTGTTGAATCAATGCCCTGACGTAGTTAGCGAGACAGTGAGGCAGAGGCACGAAGCTTCCATCAAACTTGGGTGGGACAGTCTGCCGGGAAAATACCGCTCGCATTTAAGCACTGAGGCGTACTCATTGTTTGAAAGCATGTCCTTGGAAAATACCACACGAAAATGGCTAAAATATGTCTATTGTTCCAAAAACAAATGGCTCGATTTTTGAAAGCACATCATTTGACAGTGTTGTTTTTTTTAATACGAGTAAAATATAAGAAAAAAGGTAAGAGGAGCCTCATGATTATTATGATTTATTTAATGTATTTTATTGAATCAGGCGTTACTTTGCGGAGGTCGGAGTACGACGTTGGTTCGCATGTACATCGGTTGTGCTCTAACTTTGAAAATGATCCCGTAGAGGGATCGAAACGCGCGTCAGTGTTTGTGTGGTGTTAGGGTTAATTAAGTTTGTGGGATTTGTGTGCGTTTTGTGTGGAATGGAGGGAGGGCTTGCATGCAAAACGTATATATTTCGCACAAGCTTGGTTATCTTGCACGTAAGTAGCGGAGTAGCAAGGTAAATATTTTGTGATCATTTTATTTAATGTAATTTAATATGCTTTGACGATCCTTATTGGAGATACATTTTATTACCGCTTGCCGGGTTTAGGAAGGCGCCGTGGGATCCCGAAGATTCGAGCCGACGACGCCCCCCAAAGTTAAGAAGTACCTAAGATAGCTTGGCAAAACTTGGAACAATGGAATTTATATCCTTTATAAAAATCAGGACATAAATAAATGTCATTAAATTAGGTACAAGCATTTTACAAACATTGTTCCAACTTGACGATAAGAGTTTCGGAACTAAATGAAATATTCGCACTCGCGAAGCAAAACAACAATAATTCAGAGCAGACTGTACATAGGTATCGTAAATATAAACCCACAAAGTCTGACCTTTTATTTTAAGCGATGATTTCTCGGTATCTTGTGTTTACTCGTAATTTCATTTAGTTTATCCTTACATTAAAATTTCACTATTGCAGTATAAAATTGGTAAGTAGGTATTCACGTACCTAGCTATGAAGATCATTATAGACCGACCGCCTAATAACTGAGGCCTCGCCTGTGCGTGTACAAATAATTATGATTTTCTCAGAAAATAGCAAATTAACAGAATAGTTATAAACTAAACCTAACCTAACCTAAACCAATCTATATGAGAGAGAGAGAGAGAGAGAGAAACATTTATTTACACACATTCGATACACTGAAATATAAAACAAGGAGAAATACAATATACCTACTAAGGAATAGTACCGATATGGTGTAAAATGGATCCCACTCAGCATAATGTTGCGGCAAGCCGCAACGCTGATTTTCAGTGGGACCCATTAGACTAGGTATCAAAAAAGTTCATCTAATTAATAAGTAGTTTCGCAGAAAATGGCATTAATATATATTTTGAACCATTATGCATTTAAGCCATTATAGGAACATTTTAAACTTTATATAGGTATTCTGATACGCATCCCCGGGGGCACGAATCCCAACAAATCGTACTTATTCATTGAAAAGTCTTCTTAAATAAGATAGAGAATTTACAGAAACTATGGTTTGTGATCCCCTATAACCTTTAGCCGCGTGCAGCTTGTTAGAGTTAGAAAACGGCGAATCTAAAACAGCCCTTACATTCGGCCACATCAAACAAAGAACACAAGAGCAAAGTAACAATGTCCATCCGTCATCTGTCAGTCGCGCAGACAGCGACTCAGACCTGGCCACAAACAAACTTACAATTTTCTAGTTAGGAATAGATACAATGTGTGTGTGCTCAAAAAAGCGATCTGCTTATTGTAAGTGTTTCTTTAACCTCCTACACAGTTACGTTACGTAATACCTGACATATTCGCAAAATATTTCGTTGCTTGCGTCGACTGAATACTATACTGTTTTGTATCTACCATAACATCCTGTACCCTATTCGTGAATGTATTCTAGCAAATGAACTATTCTATTCTATTCTATTCTATTCTATTCTATTCTATTCTAAAATTTGATGTTGAAGTGAAAACGTACCTGACGAGTCAAGGCTAACATTTTTTTACTGATTGATTTGAAAAATTGGGACATTTGGGTCGTTAACTCGTTTTAACGACATTCCAGACAACATTAAGCTCGTACAGCAACTCAAAACTGCAATAAAACCGAAAATAAATCCGCAACATTGTGTAAAGTATACTAATTAATTCAAAGGGTGTGTAGGTAGGTATATTAGCGAAACATAATTTCAGTGAGCACGCGAGAGGGAACGAATGGCACTGTCAAGGACGGACAGGGATTCTCGTCATACAAAAAACGTTAAGCTCCAACCTGGGTTCACACAAACCGAATAGAGCTTGGGATTTGTTACAGCTGTATCCAGTTTACCGTTTCTGCCCAAGCAGTGCATGAATGCAATGCGAGCTGCATAGATAGCGACCAGTTGCACGAAGGCGAAACTAAACTACGATATTATCATGACTGTATGCAAAATAATTCAATAGAAAGGATCTTGTTTGAGATTCATTGTCAAAATAGTTATCAAGTAAAAATGGTCTTACTACGTATGACTTAATTACATAATAATAAAAAAAAAAGTATTTATTTTCTCCACCACAAAGTATACAGTAACAAGCAAAAAATACAAACAATCAAGTAGAAAACCAGACTTGTGTGGCGGGGACTGGTGTCCAAACTAGGAGAAGCCTGTATGTCAGGTCACCAGGTCTCCGACCCTCAGATGTCTATAACTAACTAGCTACATGTCTTAGGCATACCTAAAATTACAGTTTTTAGTAACATGTAAGTGTCACATTGTTAACAAAACGTTAAGGGATCCTAAACGAATACTTATTAGTAGAACTAAATATGTCACTTTATAATTATGAGCAGTTTTATATCGTGGTGCAATGAAGTCAATGTGGTCTAAAAATAGTTTAGTTATATTTTAGGACATATTATTATAATAATCTCATTTTTTATTTGTTCCTATCCTTTTTCTGACCCCACTACGGTGTGAGCTAGGATTTGCCTACATTTTAGTATTTATTGTTTAAATTACGAAACTAAACGGCAGATAATCATTATTAAACTGAAATTCATATCACCGGAACATTTTTAGGGTTCCGTACCCAAAGGGTAAAAACGGGACCCTATTACCAAGACTTCGCTGTCCGTCTGTCACCAGGCTGTATTTCAAGAACCGTAATAGCTAGACACTTAACATTTTCACAGATTGTGTATTTCTGTTGCCGCTATAACAACAAATACTAAAAACAAAATAATAGTAATAATTAAGGGGGGCTCCCATACAAAAAACGTGATATGTTAGCCCTTTTTCATGGCTACCACTCGCCGAGCTAGATCTCAAGAACCGCTAGACTTCGCTGTCCGTCTGTCACCAGGCTGTATTTCAAGAACCGTAATAGCTAGACACTTAACATTTTCACAGATTGTGTATTTCTGTTGCCGCTATAACAACAAATACTAAAAACAAAATAATAGTAATAATTAAGGGGGCTCCCATACAAAAAACGTGATATGTTAGCCCTTTTTCATGGCTACCACTCGCCGAGCTAGATCTCAAGAACCGTAATAGCTAGATAGTTGAAATTTGCACAGATTATGTATTTTATTGTGGCTATAACAACAAACACTAAAATCAAAATAATAATAATAATTAAGGGGGGCTCCCATACAACAGAATATTTCTGGTACGGAACCCTTCGTGCGCGAGTTCGACTCGCACTTGGCCGGTTTTTTATCTATAAAAATCAACTTGCCATTTGCTAAAAGTTAAGTTTTGTGTAACATTAATTATTTTGGAAAGATGAACATTAAATTTGGTATACTCGTAAACCAGGCGGTCGGCGTAGACCCGGGTATTAGCATAAGTTTTTTGTTTGTTTAATGAAACATCGCAACTGCAGGAACTCTTTGCCCTACTTCTTCGTCGGATACTTAAGCGGCGTCAACACGCATAGCCATATAGTTTGGTTTCCTTATCAGTATCCACCGTGAAAGGTTATTTTTATTGTGTTAACTAGAATATGGAATCATAGCAGTTTATTTCCCTGAGGGTAATTAATCACATGGGGTCGACTTCACAGTTCTATGGAAAATTCTGTTTACCAAATCAAAAAACACAGCTGCTAAAGATTAAACGAAATTAATAACTAAATATTATGTATAACCGAGCGTGGGCAATAGAACGGCATATAGGAACTATAAAATTATCCAAAAACCTAGTTAATATTATTTTTCGACGGTGACTTTTATTATCCGAATGTATTCATTTTATAACTGGACTCATTAAACTTTCAGTACTTATTATAAACGTTTGTTTTTTAATTCTGAATTGGTGTGGCAGTAAACGTTCCCTCTGATTAATAGCGCTCATAATAATTTATTGAGTTGAACACTATGTAAACATTTACAATAAAATAATTTCTAGACGAACCCGCCTAAGGCATACTACCAAGGATGTTAGCAGTGCTTCCTTTCAGCACTCCTAGGCTCTGCCTTCCTCCGTGGTGGCTATTATAGAAAGACCGACATTTATCTGAAATTTGTTTATTTTTTTTTTGTGTCAGACGACCACGGCCCTAAATAAATTTTGACCGCAGGTGCCACGAACAATTAAGTAATTATTTTCAAATTTAGAATTCACAATTATTGTTTTCAGCTTTCGGTATTTCTAAAAATATAACAAGGTCAAGACAGAGAACGGACCAGTTTCCTCTTCGTCGTTTAATTGAGAACTTTTGTTTTTTTTTGTGTGGTGATAATGTACCGTCTTATTGGTACTTTCCTGTTTGGTATATTTTATATTCGTTTTGCTAAGATTTCTAAGGGTCTATCTTTATTAAAGACGATTATTGTAAATTGTTTAACGCTGACGCGTAAAATATCCCTCTATGGCATGTTTCTGAATCAATTAATTTCACTTGTTTGCTGTTTTTCAACATTTCATGTTACATTTTTATATAACAAGGCATCTGGCAACGCTGCGTCTCATTCCGGCCACTCGCTCCGACACCCAAATACCCAGATTTTTCAAATACCAGACGACGTTACGCAATTACAATTGACATTAGTTGATGTCTCCGCGATCTCGCTTCTTTTTAACGGAGATAGCAACTGTTCCAAAAACGTCAAATCGCAAGATGTTCGCATTTTTCTTTTTGTTACATCGTAATTCGGGCTATAAACTTAATTAATACAATTCTTGCAGTCATTAAGCAACGTATTAAGAAGACGAGGTCGACACATAAAATCAAAGGGCGAGTGATTAGGCGAAATCATTAACTAGCCTCGCGGGGCAGCTTCGGCGTGATTTATTAATAAATCTAGCATTGACAAAGACCGCCAAAACACCTGGCCGACCGCCAGCCATGAAAAAATCGGCCTACGTCTGCGTCGCGGAACAATCCCATGACGCGTCGAGGAGCTCCGCAATTGCACTCTCGAAATAAAAGAACGGAAATGTTCAAAGATTACATCTGTTAAGTAACAGATAACTATTTTCAGTGATTCAGATTTTAAATGAACAGCCTTTGACATCATAACGACACTTAATCATGTTCCGTATAGTCAGAGAAATATGAGAGAGCCTTTACAATCATTTAAGTGTCACGTTCAGATGTCATGACTGTTGCTCAAGCCAAAAAAAGTAACAATAACAATAAGCTACCTACTGAGGTTGCGTAAGTATCGATGCTTGTATGAAAATAGATAACGAAGATTGTTATATGAACAAATTCTTTGGGCTATTGAATCAATAGGCGGCTACCATTTTCACTTTTCGAAATACGTAGAACAATTTTTTATTAGTAGATTAACATTTTGGCACAATCACTTCAGTGCCGTCATTTTATTATCTTAAATAAACCTACTGCAACGAGGTTAGCTAATTCCGTGACAGTCTGAAACTAACATTCCCAAGATCAACCACCTCTTAAATCATCTCACATGGTGAATGTACCGAATCCTAACCATGTTATTGGATACAAAATGTGTCCACGAGTGGGTGATGCTACGACAGCGTCACGGGCGCGGTCTCGCCGTGACAGATCTTCACGCCAGCGAAAAACCACGAGATATATATAGCGCAGCCGTGTGCTCCCGTCGCAACCAGACGCCGACTAAATATTTACCCAACTTCCGCACCCACATCTGCGATAATTACCCCACTCGGTGGCAATCAAGCGATTCGTCGTTAATCACTTGTACTTTGCAAATTTTCACAAATAGATCGCCGGAGTCGAACGGCAGTGACCCAATTTTCCGGCCATACAAAATGCTTATGCTCATACACATGTTTCAATGACTAAATTAGTTTATAATAAAATATATTGTAAGCTTTATCGACAGACGTTTGGGTTTACAATGTTCATTATCGTTGTCGCTGACTTATGAACAAAACTTTTGGACATTTGTAGTAGTAAATATATATTCGTGGCAGATATCTGGAGTGCGTGCGAAAAAGGTTAAACGTATGACATAAACACGCGATCAAGGCTATTAACGTATTAGCAGTAAAGCACATTAAATTATCAAAAAAAAAAATAAGAATATACATGATCGGTATCCGTCGCACAATGCGGGGTCAAACTGAAACCGGTCAAGTGCAAGTTTACACAACATGCTTCCCTCGCCTTTGGACTGCTAAACAATGAAACGTAATTCCACTCTACTACTTAAGCCTTTACGACCTAATACCGATGCAAACTAGTTTTAACAAGTGCCACGGATAGCTACAGTTAGTTACTTATAGCCCATCCTTTTGTTTCGTTTAATGAAAACTTATTTCACTTTACTTAATTACGAAGTACTTTGCTTTCTAAACGACACTGAAAATTAGAACACATAGAAAAATCCGAAAAGTAAAGCTATGGCCGGGAATCGAACCCGAGTCCTCGTCATTCCGTGACGCGTGCTATACCTCTACACCACCCATAGCAGGTACTTTGCTTTCTTCAATTTGATATCCGGGACCGTAATTTTTAATAATAATGCCACTTTCAAAATAATGCAGGGCCGAGCGCATCTTTGGAGCGTCTCCAAGAGCAAGTGCGCGTGCGCGCTCGTTAGGTGTGAAGTGCATGCGCCGCCGCGGCTTTATCTGTGATGTGACGTTTACACCCGCCACAACTCTGGGTACAATATTACCTAACCCTTGCAGATGTTACGTGTCCCGGTCACATCATAAAATACCCCTGAACTATATCAGTTAGCAACGTTACCGCGCACATGCTTCGTTGATAATTTGAGAGGAAAACATTCCGATTCATCGATTGCGAACTTACCCTTCTAAATATACTTGCAAAACAACATTTGCATTCGGTTCGAGATTATGAACGACTGTTATCATTCGATCGGAGCGATAAATATCGTCTGATGGGTGAATGCCGTTGGAATCAGTTCGGGCTGGCGCGGGTTCCTCGACGACTTACTCTGTCGGGCTCCGCACGCAGCCGAGGTTGGCAAGACTAAATAAATTCAGGCAGCCGCACGCAACAGCCCCGCCTGCTCAACCGCACCGATACTTTGCTAAATTTACTATCTTATGTCGCACGTAATGTCAGTTAATGCGAGTAATCCTAAAGTTATAGCTGTGCGCGTACAACATGATTTTTCAGCCTTTAAATCACTTACACGTTGCGATATCCTTGCATTTGTTGCTGAAACTTTTACTCTGACGGTTTATTTTATTTCTAAGTGTTTATGGACGGTTTGAACTTGCCTTATATATTTTCATTTATGTACCAACGTATACTTGTGATATTCTTATTAGAAAATTATCAGTCTAGCTTTCATGCGAGTACCAAGGCGCGTGTCGTTCCAGAGTCGAATATCCTAGGACGGGCTCGGCGCAGAGACACGCGATCTACGTCAAACCGGATAATTTTTATACCGCTATTAAGTACCTATACCGGATATTAATAACAGTTTTATGTCTACTCATCGTTAGAGACATGTACTTGAAAATACTATAAAATGTGCATTATGACCGCTCTATTGGCTTTATATTTTTTAATCATATACCAGAATCCCCTTCCTTTTCTTTACATCTATACGCCCACAATTGCGCTAAACGTGGTCTTTAGGTCGTGTTACCTTAGGGCCTAGGCACTGTCTGCTGGATAAAGATGTGATTATTATTATGTATTACTCGGGAGCAACTGTAGAAAGTTGTATGAAAAGTGACCCGGTTTTTTTGCACTTGAGTATATGTAAATATCAGAAGCAGAGGCAACTTTGCGTGCCTATATAATAAAATAAATATTTTTCATGGCACAGCTACAGTAAAATTACGCCAACGTGGTGTTTACAAATATATGTAAAGCTATTTAAATTATAAGACAATTATTGTAAAAAAAAACATAAACAGGTACTACTAAATCTGAATGATACAAATCCATTCAGATTTTTCCAATCCACACGTCACAAGGTTGATATTCGTGCGTCGAGCTGTCGCGAGTTGTTTACAGCAGATGCACAATCGCCGCAGCCGCGGTGCCGTAGACGGTTGCGTAGCGAGTTGTAAGATCTCGGGGCGCGTCAGAGCCCGGGGTGAGAGCGATCCACGAAGGTTGCGCCCGTGACCGCGCCCGCGCGCCGCGCCGCAGTACCCACCGTGCCGCGCTCGCTGCTCCTCGCACCGACCCGGCCGACACCCACCCGGACCAGCCGCCTGGCCAACCCGCGACCCAGTGTAGTGATGTGCCCAGCCTGCTGATGATGTGTCGCGAGTGTGTGACTGTGAGCGCGACTCGCGCCGACCGCTGGCCTCGGCCCACGAGACCGTAGCCCGCGCTGGACATGTGGAACTCGATAGTGCCACTCCTGGCCCTTGTCGCTTTTGGCGGTGGGGCCACTTTAGGAACCAACAAGGGGTTGCTGGACTGTGCAAGGTTCGCTGCTGATACTACAGTTTATAATCCCCCCGAAAGTTGACAACAAAAAGTTCAACTTTTAGGGACACTTACAGTTTTATTTATAAACATTGTGACAGAAATCAGTGTCTGGCCTATTTCAATGTCACGCTTAATCAAATGAACCGGTTGCAACTATTGTCAATAAAAAATGGAAATAATAACTAATGATTGAAATCAAATCAAATTAATAAAAAACGTCTCCCATTTAGCGCATTTTCTGCTGTAAAATTTTGCAAAGACAGTTAGTAAACCGTAATTGAACCGAGCAAATTGTGCGGGGACCTCGGATACGAAAATAATTTTGATGCGACACGCGAGATAGCGCCGCCGTCTGCCGTCGCGGGCTGCCCAAATTATTATTGTTCTCCAACTTTTGCTTCGGTAATAGAAATATGAACATCTATAAAAATTTACGTCATAAAAGTTACCATTTATTATTTGAAATGTAACAAGTTAGGTGCCAACAAAATGTTCGGTCTGAACCATTGTGAAGCGCTGTAATAGTGCTAATTGAAATTTAAAGAAATTAAAGGTTACATAAATACCCTAGATCTTTACAGCTAGCATAAACCAGCCGAATATCAAATCTAAGTATCACAATTAGCTGCATGATACGGGTCATTTCGTCTTGTCTCGGTTTACCTTACTTTGCCCAACTATAAATGCAAACTCAGGCAAAAAAGTAGGTACTTACCCATATTCATAATAGTATGTAATCAATCATAATTTCATATTAAACAACTATATTAAAAGATCCTTTAAAGTTCCAACACATAACTTAGTATGAAGACTCGACTTATTAAACTTTTCTCTACTTTCTCTACTATATTATGACTGTATTACACATATAAACCTTCCTCTTGAATTACTCTATCTATTCAAAAAACGTATCAAAATCCGTTGCGTAGTTTTAAAGATCTAAGCACACATAGGGACAGACAGCGGAAAGCGACTTTGTTTTATACTATGTAGTGATGTATCCAAACGAAGGCGTCAAGTGCATTTATTTCTAAACAATAAACCGTCACTTTCACTTGTATTGGAAGCAAATACTGGTTTACCTACCATGCATTTAAATTTAATCGTCGATTATCTTTTAAACAGTTATTTGACTTAAAGAAGCTTCCTTTTAAGTTAACGGAGGTTAAGAACATTTTAGATAAGTGGATTGATTAATTCTAATGTGGAGTGCCATCTTTTGCAGAACAGGTGAATTATGGGATATGATCTGTATAGGCGAAACTTGTGGCAAATATTTGCCAACTAGGTGAATTGCACATCAGTGATAACTATAATAACAATGGTCTATATATAGAGGAAGAAATTATTTTGAAAGTAATAGTTGCGGATAGCTTTAATAATAATAGACATAATTCTTGCAAACCTACCATTATCTGTGGCAGGTTTGCAAGGATTTGTCTAACAGGGAAATCCCCGCCGTAGGCAGGTAGGTACTTTTCAAATACTCAAGTCATAAACGCTTTACGTGTCTACCAACTAAATTGTTTACTTGTTACTCGCAATGCAAACTGCTTTAGCTGTAATTCGCACAAATCGGCTAGATTTCGCTGCAGCTTCCGGTACGCTGCGACGCGATGCTGGAATAACATCCCACCGCCTATAATCCATTCTACTTCATTGACTGCTTTTAAAAATAAATTAAAACTCCATTTACTTACGGAACAAACTTCTTTGGTCTAGCCGACTGTTTCTACCGGAAATAAATTGTTGTATTTTGGTTTGGTTCTCGCTGGCAAATGTTTCATAAATAGAAATGTGATATATTTCAGCTTTCGTGCTTCTTTTGGGTTGAGTTGCTTAGGCTAATTATTTGTATTTGTATTTTATTTTTTTGTGTTGTTTAAAGGATCCACTGAAAAACAGCGTCGTAGCACCTGGTGCTCCGACACATGCTGAGTTGGAATCCCTTTTCGAAACAACAAACAATTTTGTTAGCTATTAGACATGGAACTCTTTTGAATGCAAACTGTACTTATACTATTGTGTTGTTGAGAAATAAATATTTCTTTCTTTCTTTCTTTCTTTCTAATTGGATGTGCACCAAATTAGTATAAATAATTAAGAATTAATTCAACGTGAACCTATCTAAAGTCTAGACGGAAAATTACCTAAAAATGTCACAAGATAATTACAATATAATTGAATCTTGAAAATAACAAATATTAATGTGGTGTGGCACGAATTTAAGCACAATTCGTGTCGCGATGTTATATTCATACAAATATGCCAGTTTACATGTTTAGCATTCAAAGCTTGTGAAAATGTCTCAGTGGAAAATATGTGCCAAGGGTGAAACGCGAGCTTATTATCAACTTAGTTTAGGCCACTCTTATCACAAAAAAAGAAAAGGTCAACGACACTTTAATGCTCACTTTAAAGTACTAATCCCTCATCTAGTTTAATCAGGTGTAGGTACCTACTGCAACTGAGTATTACCGCTGCACTCGTGGACTTGGCATTAAGTTGTTATATTTCCAAAAAAATTCACTAATGAAAGATTTAGTGTCAATAGAAGGCTGCGCAAATAAGATTGATTTCATACACCAGAAGAGAAGACACATAAATACAGAATCATAAAATATTGTTCATAAATCAGTTTTATTTATAATTATTTCAAAATGTAAGCATAGTTCTAATTAACTTTTTATTCTGGTGAATTATTTTGCCTACTAATGACCGGAAATAAGTGAAGCCGGGGAAATTACGAGCACAAGAGGCATTTCATCTAAGTCCTCTAGGTTGGCAACGCATCTGCAATCCCTCCGGGGTTGCGGGTGTCTATGGGCAGTGGTGATCGCTTACCATCAGGTGACCCGCTTGCTCGTTTGCCTTCCCATTCACATAAAAAAAAAAAAAACGTTTTTTAACCTAACATTAGTCCATCTTCTCATACTCGTATTTAAAGGAATCTTTGTAAATTATACCTCAACTACACGTGCAATTTTTTGCTTCGTCAATCGTGTGTACAAACCTATTATTTCGCAATAAATGTTGTTGTAAAGAAGCAGATGTAATGTGTTGCCATCTTAGTCGTCATGGAGCGATTGCATATTATTAAATTTCGCGTCACGTCCTGTGTTTCTGGTTGCCTTGTTATATGAACGAAAAGAACATGTGCGTACATGACTTATTTATAAGAACAGTTTTATTATAATCCATTTTTGCCTAAAGCATGCTCGCATCTTATCTTTTCTTGGTATTCCGGTAAACACTCTAAATTTCAATCAACAGCAATTGACGGCAGCGGTTTCTTCAAAAGTAGTGTTGCAGTAGATAACAAAATGAACACTTAGAAAGTAATCAATGTAATAATTGACCATGTGACCAATTCAGAAGTACCTACTTGAATACAGGAAATTTGCAGAAATTAACAAGGAAACAATTTATTGGACAATAATGTGAGGAGTGCCACAATTAGAGACATCTCTCTAGGCAAATATTATCCTTGGGTCCGAAGTATCTATATACATACTTATAAGTCCAATACAAAAAACAACATTGCATCTGAATGCTAATTTGCTATTATCCACTAAAAACTTCCTTAACACTCAATCATAATTATAATACATACCTAAGTACACATACACAAATCACTTCTTTGTCCCTTACGGGGTAGACAGAGCCTAAGGTAACAAGAACTACAGGCCACGTTCAGCAAGATTGTGGGCGTTTAGGTGGAAACTGGAATTAAAATAATACAAACATTTATGCACCTCATTTATGCATCTGCGGCAAAATGGTGGAGAGCAACGGCCATCATGCCTTGAGTTGTTGTCGTTGTGCGGGGAGGTTTCCACGCCATTACGCTCTGAACGAAATCATCCGCAGGGCGCTTGTTTCTGCTAACGTCCCTTGCGTGTTGGAGCCTCCGGGTCTTAGCCGGTCCGATGGAAAAAGACCTGACGGTTTGACTTTGGTGCCCTAGCAGAAGGAAAAGTGCCTGATATGGGACGGCACGTGCGTCAGCACTTTTGCTCCGACACACTTGAGTCGTATCACGAGGGTGGGGGGCGCGGCTGCTGAAATGGCAGATAGATAGATAGAGATAGAGATAGAGATAATTTATTTGCATAAACATGACAAGCAGCCCTTAAAAAAAGGGATAAGTACTCTGCACTCGCAAATTATTTCTTTATCCCGCTTGCGGTGGAGACGTCTGGCTGTTGGGGTTCCGAGGCGTTACGGTTTTTGAAGGAAGTGGGGCGCCGTCTGCGTGGGAGAGGTTTTGGCCCTCGCTCCGGGTCTTTTCTGGTGCAAAGGTTGTCCATCGCGGTACAGCGTGGTAATGCTGCGAGTGTGATGGGCACCTTTGTGCCGGGTATGACGCGGGGCGGATTGTTTGATTGATTGTTTTTTTTTTGTTTATTTATTGTTTGTTATTTGATTGTATTTTTTTTGACGTATGTGTAATTATTTAAACAAATAAATTTTATATCTCCTAAAATACAAACATGGATTACTCACGTATATTATATCCGCATAGGTAGACATGTTTCTGACCGGTACTTAAGAGGGTGCATTCGTGCTGAGCTCGCAACGTCGCATTTTGGCGAATTTTTGCGATTGTTTCATAGAAATTGAATGAAAGTTTCAAATATCCGTCTGTAGTGCACTTCGTTTTTAGTATATTAATGTACCTATCCAATGCAATGATTAATGGTGATGGACTTTTATTTTCGTATTAAAGGTATAAAATACTATATCTCGTTTAATAAGAAAATAAAAGTCCATCACGATGAATTATTGCATTAGACACATTAATACACTAAAAACGAAGTGCACTACAGACGGATATTTAAAACTTTCATTCAATTTCTGTGAAATAATCGCAAAAAATCACCAAAAATGCGACGTTGCGAGCTCAGTACGGATGCACCCTCTTAAATCAAACGATTATCAGTTTTGTATTTTATTGAATCAGGCGTTACTTTGCGGAGGTCCATTTCAATGAACACAAAATATTTACCTTGCTACTCCGTTACTTAAGTAGCGGAGTAGCAAGGTAAATATTTTGTGTTTATCAGTTTATGCTCAAAAACATTACAGAGTAGTTATTTGACGTAAATGTTCTGGGCATAATTTTTAACATTTTCGTTAATTGGCGGTTGTAAATCACCCCACGACTTGAGTTGGGCAACGGCACCGTATCTCAAGTTGACAGAGTGTGCAATGAGAGGTATTCAGAGCAAGGGTCTATTTTTGCTGTCACAGTTACCGCCTCGGGCCGTTCGGGTTATATTTGGAATTAGTGACGCAAATAGCAGCTGTAAACATGTTAATTTTGGCTTGATAGTTGTTCTATTGTTATCATAGGCCGTTGCGTCTACTATTTGACCTGAGTTTTGTAACTGTTCTTTAAACTTTTGATGTAGTTTCCATCGAAAGTCACGAAATCCAATAACTGCCGCTAGGTTCCACAGTGGGTGTTAACTATTTAAATTGTATTTATTTTTGTTGTATTAATAAATAGATAATATTGTTAAGTCAATTGTAATTGTGAGAATAATATGATCTTTTAATTTTGAGAAAATGACTGTCGTAACATTCCATCCAGTAAATTATTTTTCGCAATAATAGTTTTTAAAAAGCGCAGGTTGTATCAAAATACATATTAAGTATAGAAAAGAGAGCTCTCTGTAAAAAAAAGATTACGTATACCTACCTACATAATAAAAATATTTTGTTTTTATGTTTCTTGGTTCGTTTGTTAATAAAAATAAATCTTTACAAATATCTAAGTACCATTTAGCCGTCTAATAGCCGCCTAAGATACCTTCTTATTGACCTAAAAGCCTACTTGAGACCTTGATATTTATATCACCTAATTTTCCGTAACGATCTGGTGGCTTTGCTGGATATTGGCACAGAGCATGAACCGGGATTATATTTTTAGAAAACAATACCTTTTTCAATTTGACCCAACAGGTGAATCCAATATAAGCGCACGTACCTACCTACCAACTCTGAATAGAACGACATCTGCGTCTTATTATTAGGTTCAAACGTTGCCCATTCACTGTTTTCCACTACTTCATTCATAGAATACCAAAAATTTCAGATACTTAAATCACTTCTTTATTTTGTTTAGTATTTTAACACATATTAAAAAAAATATCATTGTAAAATAAAAATAATGTACAATTTAAAAGGAAAGAATTTTGTTTTGGAATTATGAAGCTGAGGCTTCATCATCTAGAATAATATGTAGGTAATACATCCACCCCCAGGGGCCTTAACATGACGTCCTAATGCGATTCAGTTTAGGTTCGCTCGCTGTCAGATTCATACTAAAAGTGACAGTTATAACTTGAACTGAGTCGGAATTAGGACGTCATTGTAAAGCCCCAATAAGGTAGAGAGGGACAAACAGTGACAATACGATTCGTACCGCTGGCCGGGTGGGTTACATAGTATAACTCAGGTGGCATGTAAGAGCCATTCCGATGGCGGGTTGACCGGCGCGCACGCAGACAGCCTGGCGCTGAGCCAAACGGCTTGGGGACACTCGGGGACCAGACGATGCTCGATGTTGCCTAAGATCGGAGGTTATATCGTCTAACGCACTCGGAATCACATTTGCATTGACCATTTCATTCTGACAAACGACTTATTTAGTCAATAAGGACTCAGGTTATTAGGATGCAGTATGCTCGAATGTATGTTTTCGATCACAAAATACGTCTCGACCGCGTTTTCGTTAAAATGTTAAATACTATGAAGAACAGTTTTGACGACCGGATAGCCTAGTGGTTAGTGACCCTGATTATGAAGCTAGAGGTCCCGGGTTCGAATCCCGGTATGGGCAGACATTTGTATGATGAATACGAATGCTTGTGCCCGTGTCATGGATGTTGTATGTATTTAAGTATGTAATTATCTACATTATATAACTATGTTTATCCGTTGCCTGGTACCCATAGTACAAGCTTTGCTTAGTTTGGGACTGGGTCAATTGGTGTAATTTGTCCCATGATATTTATTATTTATTTATTTATTAGTTTGTTGCCGTTTTTACAATAATAAAATATCGTTTCAAGTACTTTTTATATGAAACGTAATAGGCAAACTAGAAAGTGGATAACCTGACGATGAAAAATCAATTAATCACTGCCGGCTGCGTACAGTAGACGCCCGTAATGGTACCGCATTATGCAGATGCGACGGTAATTAGAGGGTAAAGCCGAATATTTGTTGTGGCAGTCACTTTCCTGGCTGTTACCTTTTCTTATTTTGAACTGACTGACGCATAAAAAATACAAGAAAACAGCCGATTTTTTCTTCATCTGAATCCATAATGCTCATGATTCTAAGATTCTAGTTAAGTAAAAAAAAACTATTTATTGCAAATACCCAAATGCGTCGAAGGCATTTTCAATTTTTTCAGTACAAAACCAGTTTATATTAATGTCTTCTATACTTACTATCTCAATAATCTAATCTAACTAATATTATAAATGCGAAAGTATGGATGGATGGATGGATGGATGGATGTTTGTTTGTTACTCAATCACGCCAGAACGGCCCAACGGATCTGGATGAAATTCGGCACATAGAGAAAAGTCTGGAATAGCACATAGGCTAATTTTATCCCGGAAAATTGCGTATTTCCCGCGGGATAGCGATAAACGAACTCTTTGCAGACGAAGTCGCTGGCAATAGCTAGTACTAAATGAATCATCATTCACGCAAACGTAGCTGTATTATAAGTAGGAGTCGGCAGTAATTTTTTTATAATTTTTCGTTAATATTGCTCAATATTTATATGTTTTGTCGCAAAAAATAGCTATGGTAATTTCCGGGATATGGCAATGTTTTTGCCAACACCGAGAATGCTGTCTCTCGAGTCCCGTAAACGAAACCCATGACGCATAATTATTACATTCAATACATTTTATAAGCTTCAGTTACAATACAGTATTGACATCATAGTAAGGAGACTATCGCGGCTATGTCGGATCATTATTCGTGCATTTTAAACGAAGCTTTGCTAAGAGTCTATGTGTTTACGAGGGTGGTAAATTAAAATAGAATAATAGAGACGTAACGTTTACAAGAAACATAAATGTCGGTCCAACGAGCCAGCTAGAAGCAATTAACACCGTTTGTGCCGCCCGTTTATATTTCAAGCTGTAACAATGCTTCGGTTTGGTTTGGTACTTTATGTTGTAAAGTCTTTTTTACGGTGCCTAATTACACATTCTTGCGCGCTTTTGTTTCTTTTTAATCTAAGTTGTTGCTAAGGTAACCTAACATAAGCGCAATGCATGGAAAGACTTTTAATTAGAAGATATTGCGACATTATTTGTTAGAATCTCTTCTCAGTTCTTCGTCTTAATGCGATTCAATTTAGGTTCGCTCGCTGTCACACCCATACTAAAAATGACAGGTAAAACCTGAACTGAGTCTGAAATGAATAGCATTGCGACGTAATGGTAAGGCCCCAGGACTTTTATTATTTTTTCCCATACAGTAAGTGGTAGTTCCATAGAGTGGAAAAATAATATTTGAATTCGTACCTTGTTTATTCGCCTACATACGATGCGTGCGACATAAATCCATCTAAAATTATTGTGGTTGAGTTACCAAAGTCGCGTGCTGGTTCCTTCCGGCAGTAATGAACATTTGCAGTAATGATCACATCCGAACGACGGAATGTCATGCTTCCTTACTATGACGTCCTATATGCTATACGCTATATAACTATCAAATTGTGAGCCAAAAAACAAGTGTATTAGTGAAAACAAAATAGTGATACGAAGTTGTCTACCTACGGCAAGTCAGCTGAGAAACCGGTTCGGGCGCACTATCCTGCTCGTGCGCGTAAACCGGCGCATCCTGCGTCCCACTCACTTACGCTCGATTCATAATAAACGGCACGCAAGTACAGTTCCGAATTTAAAAATTACAAATTGCTTTTTAATACAGAAAGATGAATTGCTTGGCATGTACCCAACCTCTAAATATTAGACTTGATTCACTAATATGCGTCGCCTGCAAAGGCCTTTATCACTACCAATGTACAAACATGACATCGGCTTACTACAGACAGAATGCTAATGAACTAAAAAGCTCTTGGAGATGTCCTACCTGTGATAGTGGAATTACGCGGAGAAGGAGGGACGATGACACACCGGTTCGAAATCGCAACATGCCTAAATTAGATGACACAACGATGTCCATTGATGAAATGTTAAACCACGACGAAAGCATAGGCGGTGGCAGAAGTAATGACACAACATATCATAACAACAATGACACAACAATTTCCCTCATAAACCATAACCATACTACAAATGATCGGCCGGTAACTTTGGAACAAATAAGTAATTTACTAGATCTGAAACTGAGCCAGAACAATCAAACTGTGTTCAAGGAGATAAATAACACAATACAAAGGGAAATAAACACCATAGTTAATAAACTAAAAAATGAAATTACACAAAACATGAACACGTTAGAAAGACGCCAAGAAATATTACACACAGAAATAGAAAATACCAATACAAAAATTGAAAAACTTGAATTACAAAACCATGGATTACAACAAGAAATACAGAAGCTGAAAAATAACTTAGAAAACCACAAAAATCAGGAAAAGCCTAATAAATACAAAAATGAAACAGAACACCATCGGAAAATAAAATTTAAAACTATCACAATTCAAAGTAATCGCGTCCGATAATTTGCTTAAATAACGAGTCCACGAGCCGTAATCACAAAATTCCATTCAGCCATCGAATACAAACTGTTTTCTTTATCAAAAGCTGTAGCTTGTTACATAATTACTTAATTAGTCACGATATTGTAAGAACATTTCCTCACGCATTCGAGAAACGCGTTTGAAATGATTTGTGGATTTGTGGTTTACTTACCATGTAGCTAGTTGATTCCACAATGCCTACCTACATTTCCAGTGTAAGCACATTTATTTTTGTTGCATTGTCATATTTTATTTGACAATCTTAATTGACGTTACATATAAGTATGTTACAAAAAAGGAGATGTATAATTTATGTAGGCACTTTTTATCAGATTCAGATTCAGATTCAGTTATTCGCAATAAATATAAGTTTATTAGGCTTTTATTAGCTTCATTTCTAACTAAACTAACAATGTATTCAAATCTTATATAAATTTGACCAACTTCTAATTGAGGTGTTGCGCTGAAATTGGCAGGGTACCTACACTCGACAACAGGGCAAATTGCAATGGCAATGAAAAACTTTTACTCTCAAAAATTCATTATAATATTAACTATATTACCCTAATCGTATTCTGCCGTGTTCTTTTAATTTCGTAGCGTGAGAGTCCTCGCGGCAGTAGACCTGAAGTTTATTCAAGTGCAAGTAGTGCAACAGATGACCTACAACGATAAAAATAATAAAATAACTTCCGTCATCCTTCATTGTGACACGTTTGTATAATATAGCCTGCGTGTGAGCTTGGAACATGCAATTTTTCATTACCCATAACTAAGTCATGAGGTAAGGCTTGCTAATTAATTCTTAAGTTACAATGGCACACTCACAAGATGAATATGGTAATTGACTAAACTATGGAAATAAATTTAAATTGATTCATATTTTAATTTGATCGATGATTCGTGTAAATCAAACCGTCCTTGTGACTGATCTCAACCTCTAACAATGAACGCTGAAGATTTTCGTATAGCTTAAAAAATCACAGAACATTATTGGCGAGCGGGCGTTATTTTCAATTGTTAACTTCTGAAGTAGGCAAGTATTATGTTCATACATACTTTAAATAGAAAAGTACCGTGGGACTCAAACAGAATTAATGCAATACTCTGGATTACTCACTTATTAATATATGGAATAGATGTCGAAGTATTCGTCGCGATTTGACTCGTGAGCCACTTCTCAGTTACATAGATTCGTACCTAACTAATTCGAACGAAGTAATTCGTCAGAGAACCAAGGTTACCGACATAGCTCAGCGAATTAGCAAGCTGAAGTGGCAGTGGGCAGGTCACATATGCCGCAGAACTGATGGCCGTTGGGGCAAACTGGTTCTGGAGTGGAGACCGCGTGTTGGCAAACGCATTGTAGGGCGCTAGGGCGTCCTGTCGCTAGATGGGGCGATGATATTCGCAAGACAGCCGGCAGGGATTGGAGGAGAGCTGAAGATCGAGCCCAATGGTGTGCTATGGGAGAGGCCTATGTCCAGCAGTGGACTGACACGGGCTGATGATGATGATGATGTACCTAACTATATCCTACTACTATTATAAAGGCGAAAGTTTGTAAGTATGGATGTATGCATGTATGGATGTTTGTTACTCTTTCACGCCAGTACGGCTTAACGGATCTGGATAAAATTTGGAACAGACATAGTTTATGATTTGGAATAACACATAAGCTACTTTTTATCCCGGAAAATTGCGTAGTTCCCGCGGGATAGCGATAAACGAATTCTTTGCAGACGAAGTCGCGGGCAACAGCTAGTCGGGCAATAAAATTATCCTTGATCCGTGAATGAACAAAAATGTACTTATTACATATATATTCTAAATAACCTGCCCATTGCTAGGTACTTTAGCTTGCAATTCGCTGAGCCATGTCGGTAGCCTTGCCTCTCTGACAAATAACTTCGCGCCATACCTACTTATTCGATTCGTAAGTGAAACTTCGAGCATAGAGCTCTTTCAATAATAGCCCACTGGGCGTCCTTGAAAAAAAAACACATATGCTAGCCCCTAACAGGATTAAAACCCGGAAACCTTTAGCTTCAGGGTCAGGATCACTAACCTTTACTATCAGAGTACCTGATCATATTATTATGTTTTGAAATATACTGCCTATCTCTGTAAGAGGCCTTTACCTGAGGAGGGTTTCTTGCAAGTGGAAATAGTACCTACAATTATTACAGCAAATGTTAGGTACAATTGTTTCACGTGGGTTCAATTTAGTTTTAATTTTGTTTTGTAAGATACTTGCATGAAATAAAAGGCTTTTTTATTTTTATTTTATTTTATTTATTTATTATATACTGACGAGCAAACATAAGCAGTCGCTTTTTATACAACTTTTTATGGCAAATTATCCGTTCGTCGGCGTAGATACAACTACCGAAACAAGTCAAGAGTTATGGCCATCTAATTGATATAAGTAAGATTGTGTAAGATCTAACTCCTTACGTACTTACGATATAAATACATAAGGATAATGAATACTTAAATAGCTCGGCTTAGCGCCCCTAATCCTGGTAAATGCCGAGTCAAATAGTCACCTTCCTATAATTGTATTACTGGAATCTCCTTATGCATCGCCTGTTGCGTAAGTAGATGCTTGTGAAAAACGTGTAAGTTAGTGTAAGATATAGGTAACTTTGAAGACAAGACAAAAGAAGTATTGATGCAATTAAAAGATTTGAAGTTTGGAAACACATATTTTGAGGAAAAAGCGTGCATGGATTAGTGATGTAACGAATATTCGCATTCGCATTCGCAAAATTGCTACGAATGTTTTGCGAATATCAAAAAAAAATTGAGGGTACCTAATAGTTGTTTAATTATATTATTATCGCAGCCCGGTGAGGTAGATAGCCCCTAGATTGGCTTGGTGCTAAATTAAATTGCCCCATCTGGCAACACTGAGCGGAATGACACTTCAATCGGATGCGTTCGTATCAACTCGGCTATTCTCGGAACAAAAACCAAACGGAACGGCGCCAAATTTTAACAAAAACTGAATATTCGCATTCGCATTCGCGTTCGCGAATGTCATATTTTATATACTATCCATACTTGGATAAGGAGA
This sequence comes from Pandemis heparana, assembly GCA_963854515.1. Taxonomy (NCBI): domain Eukaryota; kingdom Metazoa; phylum Arthropoda; class Insecta; order Lepidoptera; family Tortricidae; genus Pandemis; species Pandemis heparana. The sequence continues at coordinate 6,196,059 of OY978009.1, read as the reverse complement.
AAATGCGTTACTTGTTGTATAAAACTTTACCGCGTGGTTTAATGTCTGCGTAAATAAATAAATAGAACACGTCAGTAGACAGAGATAAAGAGAAACGACATTAAGGTGGATTAAAAATGCAATTATTTGCTTTACAGATTTCTTTGCGAAGGAATATCACTGTAATAAAAGTATTTACGTATTGCATATTATAATCCTCAAACAGTATGCAAACAGATTATTAAGTAATACCGTGTTGTGTGCGTAGCATTTATCGCTAAACTTTGTATCCCGTGTATCCCATTTCCTACTAACGAGAAGCTATTATATAAATGAATTGAGTGACTTATTCTAAGCAGAGGAAAATCTGATGATGTGCGTCCATAGAGGAAATAACCAATTAGAGTGGTAATAGGGCTCTTGTGGCAACACATCTGACTTTTCCGTCATATACTATACTAACACTTCTTTTTCACGATTGTCTTTCTTTTGTTTTCTACACAGAACAAGGGCATTTAGGTACTTAGTTAGAATTTTGTTTATACGTTTACTTTCTGGATTTCCCCCTTTCCATTGTACCTATTATACGCTCACAATCATGATAAATGTGGTCTTTTGGTCCTGTTATCCCCGTAAGGGATAATGACGTGATTTATGTCATGTATGTGTTGAACTGCCAATAGATTTACTAATTACTACATTAGGTGTCATCGTCATCATCATCAGCGCTCTCCGCATCCACCGCGATTCCGTGATCCTAATCTCTTACCTAACCTCGTCTCCCGGTCCGCGGACAGCCCTCGAGAACCTTCTGACCCCATCGGCCATCCTGCGAGCAATGTGCCCCGCCCGAATCTATTCACTATGCTCTACTATTTGTATCTCCTAATAGAGCAAATTGAACTGTCTTTTTCGAATTTGCTATACTTCTAACGATAGAGCAAATTTGAGGAAAACAGTTCGATTTACCCTATTAACACGGAAAGTAGAGCAAACCTGACTCTTTCTCTCCAATTTGCTCTTATTAATTAGTAATTACCTATTAGTACTTACTACCTAGTAGCCTAGTGGTTTGACCTGTGGCCTCTCAAGCAGAGCGTCGTGGGTTCAAATCCCGGGCTCGCACCTCTGAGTTTTTCGGAATTTATGTGCGAAAATTACATTTGTAATTTGCCATGAGCTTTTCGGTGAAGGAAAACATCGTGAGGAAACCTGCACACATCTGCGAAGAAATTCAATGGTGTGTGTTAAGTTCCCAATCCGCACTGGGCGCGCGTGGGAACTATAGCCCAAACCCTCCAATACACAGAGGAGGCCTATGCCATGAGGCACGCCGAATTTCGCGACAATTTAATAAATAAATAAAAAATAAACTACAATAACAACAACAACATGTACTTACTGAAATTGTAGCGAATTCGGAATAAAAAAGGCTTATAAATAAATAAATAAAGTACTAATTAGTACATACAAATAGTAGAGCATAGTGGATAGATTCCCCCGCCGGAATCGCTGCCACTTCAGTTTCGCAATTCTACATTAAGTGTATTACACGGGTAATATCGAATTTCACCCAACTGTCGTGCTAACGTCAATTGCAGAATGCGACGTGGGGGTAAAGTAAACATGATAAAGCAGGGCGTGGAGGCACTTGATTACCACATTACTACAATTAAATCGTGTTTACCCCGGTCTTCTTACCTTAGGCTTTGTCACTGTCTGTCTGCCTGTCTGTTAAGGTTTAAGGTTTAAGATTATTTATTTCTCAAAAGAATTACATTCACTTACAATGAGAAAAAATGTTTACAAAAATGAAAATATTTCGACGGTTAATCTAACATGCAAATAAAATAAAAAGTGCATATTTCGAGGGTAGTTATACGTAATACAATCCAATCTGTACTTCGCTTACTCTCGTGATAAAAATAAGTAAACAGGGTAGTTAATTTTATTCACACGGATCGAGCGCAACTGGATGTGGCAATAAGTGTTGGGCGTACATAGCAGACTTCATCGGTCTAATGAGATTTTATTGGCCATTATTGATTGATCCATTATTGATTTTATTGGTCTGTTTGTTACCTTTTCACGCATAAACCGCTGCGCTGGACCGATTTAGTTGGAATTTGATATACAGTAGATCAGGAGTTCCCAAATTTGTCTGGGCTACGACCCATCTAATACAAGTTTACAAACTTGGGACCCACCTCTAAGAATTCAACCGTTATCAACATGAAGAAAGGACTTTTCTGTCTGCCTGTCTGTTTGTTACCTTTCACGCGTAAACCGCTGGACCGATTTCGTTGGAATTTGATATACCGTAGATAGTTTCAATCAAGGTAAAGGGACATAGGATAGTTTTTATCCTGGAAAATTGCATGGTTCCCGCGGGATAGCGATAAGCGAATTCTGCGCAGGCGGAGACGCGCAACTAAATCGGTCCAGCGGTTTAGGCGTGAAAATGTAACAGACAGACAGACCGATACAGTTTTTTTCGCATTTATAATATTACTGGCTGTTGCCAGCGACTTCGTCTGCAAAGAATTCGTTTATCGCTATCCCCGGGAACTACGCATATTTCCGGGATAAAAAGTAGCCTATGTGCTATTCCAGACTTTTCTCTATCCATGTGCCGAATTTCATCCAGATCCGTTGGGCCGTTCTGGCGTGATTGAGTAACAAACAAACATCCATCCATCCATCCATCCATCCATCCATCCATCCGGATCTATCCATACTTTCGCATTTATAATATTAGTTAGATAGTAGGGATTCTAGTACCTATAGTAACATGTAGTAGTCATGTAGTAGTATAGTGTAACTCTTTCAGTTAATTATTTAACTTATTTTTGATTTTTGATTTAGTATTGTATGCAGGTACTAAAATGTGTACAACTTTTTTTCAGCCAGATTCTCTACATGGAGCAACAGGCCTACGACATACCTACAAATTACAACAGAAACTTTCCACCCGGTGAGTTCAACTTTTTAATTACGCATTTTTAAAACTATCAATAAGTCAGTTACATACCTATTTACATGTCCGTTTAATTTTAGGTATTTAGGTGAAGCTTAATTATTAAAAAAACAGGTACCTGTATAATAGTTTGAACATTTTCATCTTGTTGTAGATTCAGCCCATATCAGGGATTAATAAGACTTTATTTTGCTTTTACATAGGTAACCTAAAACAGTTTTCAATTAATAAAATAGACAAATAGCACTAAAAGGCAATTGAAGGCGTAAGTTCAGTTATGATGATGAATTAAAAAAAAAAAAAAACTAAATAAAAAAGCCAGCAGCGGATGCTGACCTTAAGGCGGTGTCGGCCTTGCTAACGAACCCACCTTTTAATGAATGATTGGCTAAAACCTCGGCATGTGGCTTCTGCTGAATAATATCCGGCCCTAAGTGGATGGAACGCCGTCATCCTATAGTGAACACTGTAATAATCTGACGATATCTAGTCTAAAAATAGGTATCTAATTTTAACTCGTCTTAATTGACAACATTTCAAAATACAGCTAGAAAGAAGATAGCATTTTAAGCTTCCCATATTTTTTTATTTTCCTGTAATTCTTAATTATTAATGGCACACGTATTCCACTAATTTTTCCGCTACGTGACGCCACTTCCGGTTTAACCTTTACACGCTATTTTTTTCGAAAAATACTAGGAGAAAAAGTCCCAAAATATTTTTTTTGGTTTCTATAGGCATATTTCTCGAAAGTGGTTTTCGATTTAGGGCGAATGAAAAATTTGAAATGTTGTCAATTACGTTTACGAGGCTCTCCAGATCATTTCTGCTTGTTTTTTGATTGTACAATAAATCATTTTTATTTTTATTATTTTTAAAAGTCGTCATTGTTGAAAATTATCGTACGTCTGTTTTAAATTTACCTGTGCCATTTAAAAGGTTATTTGACATCTTTAGTGAAGTTAAGGCGATGCCCCACTGCTGCGCACGCTGTGCACGGACACGCTATACATGTCACCCACGTGGGTCCATTGTACATTTCGTGCGTAGCGTGTGCGTGCACTGCTGTGCAAGCGACCGCCTACATTTTGATACAAAGCGAATAATGTACCCACGTGCGTAGCGTGATCGTGCGCTGCAGTGGGGCGTCGCCTTTAGTAGCGAAACGTCGAACTACCACCAAGTAGGTGTTGAGATAGAATTAAAAATTTAAAATTACTCACAATAATTGAGTATTTTATATTTAGCACCATATAAGGATAGCTTTTTAAAACGGCGCGAAAAATAGCAGCAAGCTATTTTCGTAAACAAAGTGTCAAAACTTTGCAGGCCGTCACTTTTTTATGAGGTCTTTAAAAATATGCGTGATTACTAGTTTTAATATATTGGCTCATTTTCAACCAAACTATGGCTAGACTTGCTGGATGAATGTCGTTTGCAGCCCTGGCGTATTCATTTTGGCGGAATTGAACTTTAAGTATTGATTTAACAGTCGTGATAGCGTTTAAAGCTACTAAGTTACAACATAGATGCTAAACTGCCTTTGTCACAGCAATTCTGTATCATTTTGATAGCTAAGTACTAGAGGATCAAAGTGTAGCACTCTACATTTAAATAGCTAGGCAGTTGTTTTAGTTATGAATGAATAAAGGAATGTTTTCGAAATAGAGAAATAAAAAAAATGAAATGAAATAATTTATTTGCATTGAACGGGTTACATTATGTCAAGAGCTAACCATTTATAATTTAAATATTCGTACAATTGATTATTTTAATAAATAATTTGAATTTTGAATTTAAAAGCTGTAATTTTTTTAAGAAATGCACGGTGCCTCTATATATTAAGTAATTTACCTGTTTGAGTATTGTTTAAAGTTCTAAAAACTAAAAATTAAACGGTTTAATCCAACATTAGGAAACAGGGAAGATCGGTTAATGTTTAATTTTTATAAATCATGTCTCACTAACTATTAGTTAGTAACTAAGCCCAACTTCTAACTCTACATACATACATACCGTCACGCCTCTTTCCCACAGGGGTAGGCAGGGAATACTTTGATCCAACTTGCTACGATCCTGACATACCTCAACTCTTTATATTAATTAAATAGTGTACGTAAATTACCCGAAGTATTATATTAATAAAAAATACTTGATTCAGAAAGTTAACATTAATTATAACAATTTTAACCCATTCATAATATCTGTAATGATAACTTAGCCAACATTCCACGTTTCACTTCCCTGGTAGATAGGTATAAGGTTTATGCAAATGGTTGCTTGATGAATGCGGGTCTGAAGCGGTTGGCGCATCCCGGCACGGCCCTGTGCTATATATAGTAAATATATACGTATTCTGTTCTATATATAGAACAATACGTAGCCACTTTCACCCCGAGCCACCACGCTAATCGCTCGGCATGATAAATCTTTATCATTATGTCATTGGTTACCCGGAGGAACGATTCGAATCAATAAGCATTTAACTGGAAGAATACTTAAATAAGTAGGTACTTTGGTCTCAAGCAATGTTTGACTTATCAGTAATGTACACTATAAGCCCTATTATTTATATTTACAATAAAAAGATTTTTCTTTCTTCTTAATAAATTACTACCATATTTTTTCAGGGAAAAACACAACCGTGTTCATAGGACTTAATGTCAACCGAGTTTCAGGAGTCGACGAGAACAAAGAGGTTAGTAAGATCTTGACTTATATCTCAGAATCTGCATTCGCACATAAAAATCTTCTAGTGTGAACTGCTCAGGAATTGAATGCGCTCCCGTCGTCTCTGGACAGATACGTACCTATGTATAACCTAGGACTCTCCAAAGCGTGAAAAGATATATTACTGATTACTGAATCATTGAGTTTCACCTTTAGCCTCATCTACACTTTCCACTAGGTGTGATAGGGGTCAATTGCTGGTCGGTCAATCAAAAAATGTACTACGGTTCAAAATGTGTCAGTCAGACGGTACATTGCGTGTAATAATAATAATGAGCTGCTGTTCTCTTTGTACTTAAGAGCCTCGCTCTTGTCAGTGGAGTTGCCAGCCATTCCTGATACGACTTCAACCTTCTCCTTCATTTGTTGAATATACCTAACTTCTCTTTGGTCTCCTCTTCCTCTCATTTCCTCTATATTTTCCTTTATGATATTCTTTAGCTGCGGTTATCCACGCAAAAATTCAACTAGCTTTTGTTCCCAGGAAATAACCCTCGATGTGTTTCTGCAAGTGTCGTGGCAAGATGCGCGGCTGAACGTGGGTAGCATACCATTCATCGACCTGCCCTGGGAGTTCCGCCAGCTGATCTGGACGCCCGACCTCTACATCTGGCAGCTCCAGACCATGCGCATCCTGTCCGTACTTCAGGAGATGGCCTCGCTGAGGATCTACTCAAATAGCACCGTCTCAGTCAGTATTGGGTTCGTCCATTATTCATTTCTTACAAGAGCTATAAGTTCCTTTGTTTTACCGAACGTTGGTTTAACGTTCGCTACAATTGAAACGAAAAAAGCCGTGGTAGCCTAGTGGTTTGACCTGCGGCCTCTCAAGCAGAGCGTCGTGGGTTCAAATCCCGGGCTCGCACCTCTGAGTTTTTCGGAATTTATGTGCGAAAATTACATTTGAAATTTGCCATGAGCTTTTCGGTGAAGGAAAACATCGTGAGGAAACCTGCACACATCTGCGAAGAAATTCAATGGTGTGTGTTAAGTTCCCAATCCGCACTGGACGCGCGTGGGAACTATAGCCCAAACCCTCCACTACACGGAGGAGGCCCATGCCATGAGGCACGCCGAATTACTTACGCGACAATTTAATAAAAAAAAAAAAAAAACTACAACAACAACAACAACAGCATGTACTTACTGAAATAGTAGCGAATTCGGAATAAAAAGGCTATAAATACAATAAAATAAATAAACAATTGAAACGTCAACGGATTACTGTGTCCAGAAAAATGACATCGTGTGGTGAAGTCCAATCTACCGTATTAGGTAGTTGTGATAGTTAGATTAACCTCAAGAGTGTTTTCTAGCTCCAACTTAACTAAGGTGATCTCTGGGAATAGCAAATTATTAATTAGGTACCTACAGTTTCTAAACTAAGTACATTATTCGGAGTCTTGTAACGGGAGTAGACAATGTAGTGAGTTATACATTGGTGAAGAATGTTTTGTCAGACTTTAATCAGACGAAAGCAAAAATAAAATTTGAAATTGTGTTTTTAATGTTAGCGACAGATAAAACCTGCTATTGTGCCTAATGGTGTTGACATCTGCCGTGAATTTATGAGGCGTTGAAAGTTAGATTCTGATACATTTCAACTGACAGGTTAACAGCTTCAAGCCGTGTATTTAAGATCTGATTTGTGTGTAAATAAAATACTTTTAATTTATTTTAGCGCGACGATTACAATAAAATGCCAGATGGACTTCGTCCTGTACCCCTTAGACGTGCAAAACTGTGCCATCGATTTCAGTAGCTGTAAGTAATGAAAACCACTTATCATTATTAATTTAATTGACTCTAATTACTACATTTTAATAATTTTATTTGAAATAATTAGTTAAAATCTGCAAAGAACACAAAGTTTTAGCTAACAGTCTTTATCAAATTTTCGTACAACTAGAGACCAAATAATGAAGAGTACCTAATATTTTATATATCCCGTATCCATAGTACCCGATCCTATTTGCATTTTACGAGCAGCAGCAAAGCGATGTCATGAACATTATACCTTTCAACTGCTGATTACCGCCTTTGCCTATAGATTCTGTGTTTGTACTTTGATATGCGTTTCTCAATGATCCAGATAAATACACAGCAGAGTACGTTCGTTTCGAGTGGCGCGAGGTGCCGCCGTGGCTCGGCTGGGGCCTAGTCGGCGGCCAGAAGAACCAGTTCCGTCTGCCCAAATACGTAGTCAGCTTCACAACGGACAAAAGTAATCATTTAGCCCAATATGGTGAAGGTAAATGTATATTTATTGCTTTGCGCTTAAGTTTGCGCCTCATAAAATCACTAATCATGTACGTATCCCCAATATTCAAACCGGACGCGAATGTAGTTTGGACAAATCTGACTGTAGTTTGCTTTAAGGTTGTTGTACATCTTAACATTGAATTTACAATAGGAGCTTGGTTAAACATGTCTTACATACAGTTAGTCAATAATAGTTAGTTAATTAAATGTTTAGCTGTTTCGTGGGTCGTGGATGGTCCGAATTGCATTCCGTATCGGTTTGACCCTAACTAATACTGCTACGCGCTGTCGCTTGACGCTGGCATGACGCTAGGTTGCTGGGTTCGGATGAATCTGTCACTTACAACAACATAATACCAAACGCCACCAGCCAGTTAGTCGTAGTCCAGAGGCGAGTCAGAACTCGGTAGTCTTTAGTAGAGGTCCTAGACAAAACGCCAACTAAGGTAAACACCACACGCCGCAACCGAAATTATTTACCTATTTCCTTCTTTAACGTACAAACCATACGCATAAGAAAGTGGAGTGACATTATGATAGAATTTCGTACTGTATGGGCACAAGAAGTCAATATCCCTCACTCAATATGCGCATTAAAAACGACGATTTAAACTTAACTTCCAAAGCTGCGTTAGTGCTTGGTATACATAAGAACGTCTTCCTGGCCTTTTTCACGTACTTAGCCATCCGGTCATCCGCGCCTGGCAAATGGTACCTTTCTGTTCTTAGTGTTGTTTCATGTGTAGTCGGTTTTTGTCTCTTTCTAATTTGTGTTTCAGAATCGTGTATGATTGTATTGTAATAAGTTTAGAAGTAAATTACGCTTTCCAGACTATTGTTGGGTGTAGTAATTCTGGGAAAATATTTGAATAGATATTGACATCGGTAACCCGCTACGATAAAAATGTAACGGCACATAACCCCAATATCTATTTGAACAGATCATACTAAATTCAACTAATGGTACGTAATTTACGTCACAGGCAGTTTTTAGTTGATGTGTCGTTGTTGTTAACAGTACTAATTTTATATGTGATGTCCTGTGTTAGTTCGTAGAGGGAAAGAGATAAGTATTTTGTGTTTGTGAAAGTTGTAGGTAGAGTCTGCAATACACGTAGGTATATGTTAGTTGACATTTGCTTCTGTGGTGGATAGTCAGAAATTATTATTAAGTAAGTAACTATAACAACTGCAACCAAACGTACCTAATACAAAGCAACGATAACTAGTTAAATAGTGTCTACACAATGCACCAAGTAGACGGTTCACGTTAATTTCATTACCTGCCAAGAACACTTTGATAACCGTAGTATCTACAATACAATACTTAGTCTTCACTTCAACAATATGTAGATAGGTACATGTTTTATCGAGCAACAGATATTTTAATGTTTGTTATGTCTCTAGGCGAGCATTCGGCAGCGCGGCTGAATATCACTCTGTCTAGGGAGCTGCGAGGGTACCTCCTGGAGAGCTATTTGCCGTCGTCACTGTTCGTCATCATCTCGTGGGGCAGCTTCTGCGTCATCCCGGAGATAGTGCCGGGCCGGATGGTGCTGCTAGTCACCACGCTATTGTCGCTCGTGACAATGTTTGATACGGTCAGGTAAGTCAACTCAATTGGATCCATTGTGAAAAAATAAAGCACGAGTCACGTAAAATTTTCTCTGGTTTACATTTAGCGGCAAAAAAGTATGCTGAATAATCACAAACTTCCGACCCGCTTCTGTTATCTTTTTATTTTCTTTGAAATTAAAAGTCCTTATTGTGCATTTTTCAGCACTAATTCGCCGGACGCACTGGAGTTGAAATGCATCGAGGTGTGGCTGATCTCGTGCACAATCTTTGTGTTCCTGGCGCTGCTGGAATACTTTGTGGTGCTGTTCGGTATCCGCTACGACAAGAATTGGTGCCAGCGACGGCAAGACCTGCGCCGCGCCGCCTCCGCCGCACAGCTCGCGCCTCCGCCTCTCCACGTCAACCATTCGCAAGTACGAACGCTATTACATAGTAGTGCATGCGATGTAGTCTTTCATTCCATTTTCTCTTTATAGTTCGCTTCTTTTGCTACTACTATCTCACATAATCCGCCACGAGACGAGAGTGGATCTCAATACCCCCTAATAAATCAGGTCAAACCAAATAAACCGGACCCAACTGCATGCAGTTGATCCCAGGCCATAAATTATTATTTTCTTGCGATTCCAGAGGTTGAGTTGCACTCCCGTGACAGGCACCCCTCAGGGCGGGGTCTTCTCCCCGCAGCTGAGCGTCGAGGACGAGGGCCTCAAGCAGCAGTTCTCGCACCAGACCATTCAGAGGGTAAATATTAAACGATCATTACACCCTTAGTTCCTGATACGATTATTGCGTAGACTTTACTAGTACTGTAGAATATTTCATGCAAATAAAATTCATAGAGTAGGCAAATCTGTGCCACTAACGTTTGCTCTGTGTGTTTAGGAATCTGCCTAAATTATGTTTTAAACTTAGGTAACCAATTTCTAGTCATCCCTCTCGGGAAAAAGGAATTGGAGAAAAAATAAGGTTGGAACTGAATCAAGATCAGGTAGTAAGGTAAAGACAAATCAAAGAAACACGCTGCACTGTGTGGCCGTAGCTCAAGGCAGTATGGCTGTAGACGGACACGACTAGGTGGACGAACGTATCCTTTGTAGTAGATCACGACAGCCGTCAGCATCACGCGCAACACTAGGCTATAAGTTTCCGGCAACTCTTCCATCGACTTTCCTTTGCTCCTGTTGCTCTTGTGTTGACGCTCTGCTGTGAGTACCTATATTATGTGCTAGACGCCTAACGTCCTTTGAAACTCGCTTACGTAGAACGTATTTTAAGATTTTAATCTAACTGTATATTGTGTGCACAGCTTGCAGCGCATGTTAGGCCTACTCGATGTGTAACGGTATTTTAGGCTCGCGGAGGGAGGCTAAGTTTTGATGAAAGTGTACAGAGCATGATTGATTTTTGTAAATATATATGTTGTTCGTTTGTGAAATGTTTAATGGTTGGTAGGATTCGCCGCCGATAATGGACACGCTGGAGCGGAACGGGTCGGAGGGCGTGATGGCGCGGCTGGGCGCGTGCGTGTACAAAGGCATCATGTTCTGTGGCGCCCAGCACGGGACCCTCGACCGCATCGCGCTGATAGTCTTCCCAATGTGCTTCTTCCTTTTCGCCATCATATACTGGACCACGTACCTAAGTGCGTATCGTGTTACCCGCTGAGTGACATAATTTTGATATGATGAGACATTTTTGACGCGCATTAATATATGACTAAAAGTGCCTGTGCAAAGACGTTGTGAGTTATTTGTACATATTATTACTAGACAAATGCTAGTCGTTTTTACAATTTTAGTTTTACCTACGATCCTTCTATATGTAAGTTAGGTTATTTTTTACAACGAAATTTAAAATGTTTAGAAGGAGTTATCTGCAAGTGTTCCTCATTAAAATAATTAGACAATTGATATAATGTCTTACTGCTTTTTATGAACTTACGAATCGCTTGGGAAAGTTTTAGTGTCATCAAGAAAAATATTGCTGTAAATATAAACTTTAAAACCCAGGTATTAATGCGATAACTATATAGGCCGTCCAAAACCACAATCGAGAGTGCCTTTGATAGTAACCAACATATTTCGTAACTTCTTCTTAGAATGGTAAATTGTAATAAAAGCTGTCTTATGCCTTCTCTACTTTTTCAGCCAATTTTATCAACGACTTTCACTTCGAGCTTATAATATTAAAGCTACCTACAAATATTGTATATTCATTCACTAACTATGTATTTAAGAAATGATATATTTAGCTACCTTATTCATACGATTTTATGCAAAAACCGCTCAAGTGTCCAATGGGTACTCTAGTTGTAAAAGTAATACCTATTTAATCGCAACAATGCAGTAGTCCATCCTGCATAATATTAGTAATGCCACCGGCAATAACATCGGATATAAAATTTATCAACCAATAAGTACTTACTAGTTGCGAGGCTAGTCGGCTAGGCTATTAGGTAAGAGTTGCGTTACATGGTTTTGAGTGCTTTGTTATAGTTATATCCAATATTATATCCGGTGGCTGTAAAAGGCTGCTAACGCTGACTATAAGTTATAATACAAGTAATAAAATAATTCGGAAATCGGTACCGTGGAACACAAGATCAAACGGTAACAACAAACAAATATCACATAATATTACCTATATCAGATAGTTATAGTTTGGTACCTAGCCTAGTTGCCTGACTATTGTCTGTTTCTTAAATACTTTTAGGAGCAAAAGGGACCACTAAATAAACTTCTAAGAGGTCTTAAATCATGTGCTTTCGCTAACTCTTAATGTTTTTGCCTCAAACGGAGGGAGAAAACAAATTGCAACACACGACTTTCGAAGTTTGTTAGATTTACTTGCACTACCTACTGTTTCGTTCTTTATTCCAACATGTTATTGTTATTATGGTTATTATGAATCAATATCGAAAAATTACTGACTTGTTGCAAAATTTTATGTTTTTTTTTTGTCTGACCCGGGCATTCGTCAAAGTGACAGATTAAGACATTAAAATGGAGCTTTAAGTAGGTACAATCGTTTATTACCTAATTAGATAGTTAGAAGAGACGCGTATTTAAGAAGGTTGAGTCAGATAAGAGCCGCTGATATGGCATTCCGAGCTCTATCTAGTTAAAATGTCTATCTGTGACAGTCTTTTTTTTTTAATTTTGATTAGTTCTTAAAATTATGAGACCAACATAATAAATAAATACTAAACATTTGAGTGGTACATTGTTATATTGTTATGTATAAGTACCTAAATTGAATATTACATAATTTTAAATTGATCTACGAGTTATTAGGTACAGAATAGTGGTACTAAGAAAGTATCTACCTGGATGTGAATACCTTATCTGTGAATAGGAAGTTAGGTAAGATACATATACCTATAACCTACTACAAATTATTTTATTTCATTTTTTCAATTTGATGCTAAATTAATATTAACCTGTAAGCTCAAACCAAATAAAAACTACTTAGACTGAATGCTGCAGAGGGCAGTGAGGCTGGATTTAAATAGAGGTACACCTCACATCGCGCGCGTATGCGTAGCTCAAGTATAGTTCGCTTGGTAAAGGGTAAAGTTTAGTTGTGTGCGTGCAGCTATAACGTATGTACCTATGCACACGGCGAGGCGTAGCTTAAACCGGCCTCAATTCGGCGTTCTTCTCTACTTTCTATTTGGTCTGAGCCTGTAAGTAGGTACCTATACTTAGGTACTTACATTAAATTATAATGTAAAATAATGATTTAATGCCTATCTATTCTATCTACCTACCTAGTTACTACCATACCGCAGAAGGACTTACTTAAGTAAAATCTTCAGACATGAAACTACCGTGAGACTCACACATAATTACAACACAACGGATAACTCACGTATAAAAGCCGAAGGATTGCTCCGACAATTGTTTCGGACTATCGTCATTTTTACTATAGACTAAAATAGGGCAGCACACAACACTGATCACGTCACTCTGTAAAGGTTCGCTCACACTCACCGTTTGGTCAATATTTAAAACAGTTTTCCAACTGGGGGGCACCGACCATCCGCTGTCACGAAAAAAAAGAACACAAGAACACGAGAGAAAAGTTTTTCATTCCGCGGAAAGTACGTGAAGCCATTGAAATAAGTCGGTATCCCAATTTTAATCGTGACAGCGGATGGTCGGTGCCCCCCAGTTGGAAAACTGTTTTAAATATTGACCAAACGGTGAGTGTGAGCGAACCTTTACAGAGTGACGTGATCAGTGTTGTGTGCTGCCCTATTTTAGTCTATAGTAAAAATGACGATCAAAATGAGGGTAGTTATGCGCCGATGTCAGCTGCGCCGAGTAGCCGCGCGAGCAGAGCGTTGGCGCGCAGTGTTCGTTTCGCTGCCGCCGGGGCGAGCGCTCCCTGATGAAGGGCTTCGAAATAGTCCGAAACAATTGTCGAAGCAATCCTTCGGCTTTTATACGTGAGTTATCCGTTGTGTTGTAATTAAAATCTTCAGAGTTGGGAAATGAAATAATCAACTGTACCTACTTGCCTACTTTAAAAAATCATTACCTAGTATGTAATTAGGTATTATTTTAATATCTATTGTTGAGTAAGTATAGTTATTATATTGTACTAAAATATGTATTTAACCCGACAGCTCCCCAAAAAGGAGGGTTATTTGTTTTTTTTCTTAATTATTAAGTAATCTAAATCGGTGCGAAATTATTAGTATTATTACTTTTTAGTTTTCACGTCTAGTCAACAGCCGTTAAGTATAAGAATAGTAAAATATTTAAAATAAAAACTTGCCCAATAGGTAGGTACTTAATCCTTTTCTGATTAAGTATGGACTATACAATTATTGAATGTCGACAGATAGGTTACTAAATGAAAATGAAAGTGCTAGTAGAACACGAAGCCTCATTAATATCTACGGTTATTTAACGCAGTTGTTAGAGTATAGTAGCCGAAATATTTTCTTGCTGCACCAGATAGTCACCTGATTCAGCACAAATTAATAAAATGCACAAATTTTATGTTTCCGATAATATCTACGGACTAGGTAGGTAGGTAACCAGCATCCTATCAAATATCAACTCAAGGCTCAGGGGCGTAGCGTGCCTTGGTGGGGCCCCGTATAAAAAATTATTTGGGGGCCCTTATGAAGGGTAAAGATTTCTCACATTTATTTTTGCTTACGCACGTCGGGGGCCCCCGTGGCCCGGGGGCCCCGTATAATTGATACGGCAGATACGGCGGTAGCTACGCCCCTGTCAAGGCTGTACCCATTGAAAATGTCTCAGCTTTGTGGAGATTGGTTCGAAATTAATTATCTACTTAAAGGTAAACCATTATGACCAACTGACCATGAACCGTGTTGCGGAATTTCATTGGAACTAATTTCTTACACCAAACTGCCATACCTATAAATCAGAAAAATATCAATAATAGCGACCTCTTGACAATAGTAATATATTAATGTACCTAACAATTAATGTACCAACCTAACAACACATTTATGAAAGCCGCAAGTGGATCTAATTAATAACAGAACGTCCTCAACGCGTCCGTGTAAATGTCTCAATAACTGTGGAAACATTGGCAGCTCTACTATTAGCGCGTTTTGGCAACAATTTATTGTAGTATTCGCTATTAGAACTTTTTCGAGACATTTGCTGGGACAGAAGACTCACCTAGGTAGGTACACTACACTAAGAGCTGGAGAATTTTAAACAGAGCGCAAATTGGTAATTCAAGAGTATCCATGTACCTAGGTCGCTAATCGCTATTGTATTAATATGTGCTTTAACATAATTTATACGAAAGTTATAAGTTAAAATGTGAACAACGAGTAGTCGAGTACGTACCTATCTAGGTACATATTTTATTTCTTTCATCTTTTGCAACTAGGTAGAGATACATAAAAATTACGATCCTCACATACCCATGTACATGGGTACGTACATACGTATAGGTGTACGTAGTATTACGTTACTACCTACTTTTATGTATTCGGTTCTGCAATGACTTATTTCGTTTATTTTATAAAACCGAGGCCCTCGCCTATAAAACAAATTAAGTTAGGTAGGTACGTACAAAGTATCGTTTTGCTCAATAGCATAAAACTAGATGAATACATGATGTTGTAGAAAGAAACCTTAGCTTCCTTCATCACCTGGCCACTATAACAACAATCTGTAACGCCTCAAATTATTTACTTAGTAGTAATTTTATCTTTCCGTAGAACATTGCTATGAAGCTAATTTGTGCTGCCAAGATTATACATAATATTGTGCCTAGAGAAAAATAAGATTTTTCTGTAAGTAGTGTGGGTAAGACCAACCTTACGCTCTTGTAGGCGCCTCATACATATGAGATCCAATTCGATATTCACAATCGACAATGACTTCAAAAAATTACATTCAATTGTGTGCCTATGCAAAGGCTTCTCAGAATATTTCAGCAAGTAGTTCAACCGAACAACCCTACAAATATTTTTTATTTAAATTTTTGATCAAAATTTACTACCGCCCTTGACGCAGTTCGCTTTGGGTAAACATTGATGAATGTATTGAAACATTTGAATAAATGATTGTTAATTACATTTGTCAACTATGATAAATCCTGAAAACAATATCGGCTCAATATTCCGGACCTTGTATAAAGACGGCATTAGGTAATTATTAAAAGACTCGCGTACCAATACAGCATCCGCCATCATCACGCTAATTTATTAGACGGAAGAGAAAAGCCGCCACCGCACGCGCAAGCACGTAATGGGAATGGGTGCATTTTTTTGTTATTTTCATTAAAAAAGCATGTTTTTGTCCATTTCCACCTCAACAAAGTGCGTTAGCTCATAATCGTGTGCCTTTTCTATGAAATTCTGCTCGTTACTCACAATTACATGTATAATAATTGAATCGTGTGAAAAAGGGGCAGTATTAAAGAGTAGTTTGAATTCTTAGTCAATATTAATTTTAAACTTTATCAATAATGTTCTGTAAATAATGAAAATAATGAAATAAAAGACATTATTTTAAATTCAAAACTAGTTTTATTTCTCGCTAGACCTGAACATCAACCATTGTTATAAATATCTAAATAATGTTATCTACATATAATACACAATCACCATAATTTTTATGTCTCATTAATCATATCCATAGTAGGAAGCATCTCTAAGGACCCGGGATAAATCTTCAGAGTTCCTCCTTATTCGCCTGCCCATTGGCTCTAAGTCAGCGTAGCATTTTGGGAAGACTTTCTCAATAATATCCACCGCTTCCGCTTTGCCAATCTGCCGGACTGCTAGCACGGAGTACAAGGCTTTGGTTTTCACACAATCCTGAAAAAGAACTTGAATAACTCACTGGGCTTAATCAGGATTATCAACTAACTAATAACTGAAATTGATTGATAGGAAAATGAAACAATAAAACCTGTTGTGAAAATTATTAAAATGGGACAGTTGAAATGTTATAGCTTGACAACATTTCATATTTCTGAGCCTATAATTTTAATGGTTCTCTGTATTTTGTTTGAAAATATGAACATGCTGACAGTTTAATTTTTTCGCTAGGGCTTGTATTTAATTTATAATTAATTTATTAATTTTTACTTATTCTAAAAGGGCGTAACTCCGATACTATCACAGAATACACACTTATCCCTTTGTCTTTTCTCTATAGAAAAAAAAACTGATGTTAATTTCAAATTGTCAATGTCAGGCCCTATTCTCCAATATTCGATTTTCGAGGTTCGCTTCGTGCTGTTCCGCTCATACTAATAGTCATTACCTTGAGAGTGAGATAGAAAGTATGCAACGAACTTCGAAAATAGAATTTCAGAGTTGCCCCCCTTATACTTTGAAGTTGTCAAAAATACAAAATTATGGTCGCTTATTTTTTCTCGTCAAAAAAGCAAAGGCGTTACTCCTATCCTGTGGTAATTTTTAAATAATTTTTATTTTTTATAATAAGCGATATTAAAATTATATAAACATATTACAGTGATCAGGAGGCAAAATGCTTTCGAACCACATATACATTTTCAGGTGTTATAAAAATGAAATGTTGTCAATTATTCAACATGTTTCAAATAAAAAATTTGATATTCCATCTTCAACACTATACCACACCCAATCGTTAAAAATTTGATTAATCAACTAAATTAAATCAAATCACTAACCTCGTGCGCTTTCTTGATCTTCATCCAGGAAGCATCGCCCTGAGACCAGGCACTGGTGAAGGAGCAATGGGTGAGGTTAGCTGCTCTGATCTCGGAGCACGCCAGGTGTTCCATATTCTTAAAATCCAGCTCATTGCGGCAGTAATCAAACATATGGATCATTTCATGCACCAGAACACCCTGTACCATGCCTTTCCTTGTACTTACATTCTGACACACAACAATCTGGAGACAAAAATAAGACAAAAGTTTTATTAATTACTAGCTATTGCCCGCGATTTCGTCCATGCTGAATTAGCATGTTCATCAGGGATGACATACGATTCTAATGGTGAAAGAATTTTTGTAATCGGTCCAGTAGTTTCGGAGCCTATTCATTGCAAAGAAACAAACAAACAATCAAATCTTTCCTCTTTATAATATTAGTGTAGATGTAGATTGTGTATAAGATGCTTAAGTAAAATTGAATCATTATTATGATAAAATATTAAGGTACCTATGTCTTTGTAATGTATTTCCCTTCAGATTCAATAATAGAAAATTAATATTTGAAACACACATTTACACATTTTCAATTCATTCTGCTGATCTTTATCTCTCAGGAGAGAGGGCTTCGGCTGTTGCTTTCATGCGGGCCCAGAACTGATCAGTTGGGAACTTCAGACACACCATTTTTACAAAATGTTCACCAAAACAGTCATGGCAAATTTCAAATATAGATATCAAATACAGTAAGTATAGGCATCAGGTAGGTTTGGTGCTCAGCATTGTACTGATGCAAGAGAAACAAATGGTTATGGAATAATTTCAATATTGAACAATACCTGATTAAGTTCTGGGTCATAACCTCCACTCACAGAGTAATCACAGACTTCACAAGAGAAATGTCTCCGAATATCAATGGGGCTGTAAATAAATACAATTACTTTTATCTAAAGCTATACACCCCTTTGCAAGCCTATTGCCTCTCGTCCTTGCATGCTAATTATAGTACTAAATTATCCTCTTTTACTTGTTCCATAGGTTATGTGTTACATGTTAATGAACATTATAAGGATTATTCAAATAATGTAAACTTTCTAATAATAAAAGTAAACTAACCATCCCGAACTCTTTAACGCTTTCATCATAAGCTTAACAATAGGACCTGAAATCAAATTTGAAACACGTTATGTATCAAGTATTACATGTATTGTATTTACTTCATTCAATCTCCAGATGAAATCATTTCAACTTAGCTCTCATTAAGACTTACTGGTTTTAACACACTCGACGACATTCTGTTCACATTTTAATTTCTGAACATTTTCCTTGCCCTCTTTACCAATAAGAATATTTCCGATTTTGGGTGTAAAAGTCCCGCGCCTTTCGGGATACAAATCATAACCCCAAGCTTCTTCTTTTTTTGGTCCAGACGGAGCTGAATTTGTGTTAGGCTCAGTGTTGGTTTTATTTTCAGTCATGTCTACCTCAGATTGTCATAAATCCAAAAAGTTTTGTCATTTAAAAAAGGCTACAGTGGGCTTCAGGCTCAAGTTGAGCTCAACTCAACATTACAATCAAATCAAATTCAGATGATTTTGACATTTGATTTGACAGGGAGTGATAATGACAATTTATAATGACAGTGACGGAAAGGCTTCGTTCGGTATTCATAGAGGGTATGTTCAAGAAGTTCATGGAGCTTGCTGACGCTGACACGCGCATAGAAAAAAATTGGTAACATTGGCATTGAGCTTGAAAAAGAGGATATTGACCCTCAGATCAATTACTAAAATTGATTACCAATGATTGAATTACCAAACACCAAAAAGAATATAATCACTTCTTGATATTGACTTCCAATACACCTATGTCTTTTTTTCATTAATCAGAATCACATAATGTAAAGACAAAAGTGTCTTAAGTCCATACCACCTTGTCTTAATGACTACTTTCAAAAAATGCAATAACGCCCGTAAATTGTATTGTTGCGCATTTCTACAGTGCCTTTTCCAACTTCAAATTCTGTCCTCCCAATCCTAGTCGTTTCACGTTGAAATATACGAGAGCTATTCATGAGTCGTTACGGCTTATTTCATCTAAATGGATGAAAATGAAGGCAAAAATAATCTGTTATTCCGTTATAAACGTTATAAATGAAGGTGTTATTTAAACAATTAAGAATTACTTAATATTTATTTATGAAGCATACAAAATTATAAATGTAACATGTATAGTCTATTTATTTTAGCTAGATACTAAAATGATATTACCTGTGTTGCCTGTTTTTTGCAATTCAAAAATAATGATGTGCCACCACTATCGAAAGTTTACGATAAATTAAATTTAGTATCGATTTTTGTATGTATAAGCTAGTGTAATAAACTAATAAACCTTTAAGTTTGCTTGATTATGATACAATCTTATTTTTTCTTAGAATATAACATGACTAAACCTCTTGTATTCAGACCACAAACATTGTCGATGGTTTCGAGTACACCACTAAACAATAAAAGCTGTAGGCTTATTGTCTAAAGGTGGAAACACATTATTAACACGCGACGCGACCCGATGCAACGAATGTATGCGCATGGCGTCGCGTCGGATGTTCATAGTGTGGTTCTGGTCATAGAAAATAATACAATTTGATTCGACTCGTGTTAATAATGTGTTTCCACCTTTACTCGCTCGCAATCGCCATCGTGTTCGTTTTTACAGTTCTTGTATGAATGTCACAGCTAGTTGATTCCGATGCCAATTGTCAGCCCATACATGAACTGTCAAAATGAACACGATGGCGATTGCGAGCGAGTTAGACAATAAGCCTACTGGTTTATTTCACAATTAGACATTTGCAATTGTCAGTTTAGTAGCTAGCTAAAATAAATAGACTATAACAATAAATATGGTGTCGTATTAAGTTTTTGTTATCTTAATAGTACATCTTTGCTTATTATTGTGATCCCATTCAATAAACGAGCTTTTATCCTGCATAACCTTGAAATATTTGAATTTATTTGATTCTGAAAAACAAAAAAATCACATCATTAAGTAAATGCCATAATGTTACAACTCCTTTGTTGATTTCACATTTGTATAATGTAAGTTTACCTAATGTTTTTAGAAAACTGTTAAAAGTATCTTCATTGCGAATCATACTAGC
This sequence comes from Pandemis heparana, assembly GCA_963854515.1. Taxonomy (NCBI): domain Eukaryota; kingdom Metazoa; phylum Arthropoda; class Insecta; order Lepidoptera; family Tortricidae; genus Pandemis; species Pandemis heparana. The sequence goes on along the minus strand of OY978009.1, from coordinate 6,175,222 downwards.
AATGTATACTTCTAGTTGATCATTTTTATCAAAAAAACTTTTGATAACATTACACAGGGGTTGCAAAATTGAAGGATCATACACTATGTCAGCACCAATAAGAACATCAGGCACCAAATTATTTAGAAGGTCTTCCGGATCATTCCAATCTAACATCATGACATCTGAAAATAAACAAGACACATTGATTTATTTGTTCATAGGTAACAAAACTGGTTTGAATACCTATATTGTTAATGTGGGCAGATCACTGCTTTCACTTTTCTCTCTTGACTGATGAACATAATTTATCATTTGAAAAGGTTACCTAACTGATCATTGAATTATTAGAAAAAAATATTTAAAAAATTACCAATATATGACATAACATTGGGTTGTGTATGACCTCCACTGTTAAATTCAGGAAAATTAATTTCAATGTTTCTCTTAAGAGTCTTTAACACATCATTGTGACAGTCTGTTAACACAATGGATTCAATTTTACATTCCTTGGCAATGGTTATACCAGTGAATCCCACTCCTGAACCAAGTTCAACCACTTTTTTATGTACGAAAACATCTTTGTTGCTTAGAGCCCAGTCTGCTAACATTAAAGCTGCCTGGAAAAAAATGATATTAAACTACCAATACATAGTTATATGTAGAAAAGATCTAAACAGTCAACAATGTTAAAATGTTTTTAATTTCAACAAAATTATAGTCAACAGACCTACTATTTATGTTACCTCCCAAGTCCGCATTCCAGTGGTTCCATTAACAACCATATTGTTTGTTTCCATAATTGTTACTATACTACAGATATTGTTATCAATAATGTAATGACGATGGCTAAAAGTGCTAGAGTTTTCTTCCTTCATCACAGAACACAAAAAATTATAAAAGTCATCATGAATTTCGTGGTAAGATTCAATGCAACCAATTAGTTTCTTAAAGAAAAGTTTGGAAAACTCATTTCTCACAGGATAGCTATGTAATAATTTACTATAGATAGTTGCATCTAAAAACGCTTGTTGATTGTCCCAAGACATTGTTTTTGCATCTTCAGGCTGAAATATAAAGACAATGAATGAAAAAAATGTTTAAGTTTTAATTAACTGATAAGACTTTTGACACTTACTTCCAAATGAAAAGTTAAACATCCTCTTAGATAGCACTTCACCAAGTTAAGGATAACTTCATTTGTTTTATTTGCCACAGACATTGTTGCTCTGTAACGTTATGTACTTTTATATGGATAGGCGGAATAACAACTAATAAATGAGCTAAGTAAGAAAAGAAGTCAGACAGAATAAATTGTATTGTTGTTTTTAATTTTAGTCATTTTCACTTTGATTTGATTGAAGGTTATCAGTGTTGCCAGATGGAATCTGAAGTATTCAGTAGAAAAATTAAAGTTTTAGCAGTAGATAGAGGAAAAAATCAGTAGATTATAAAATTAATACCCACAAGGGGTTAAATAGAATTTAGCTTGAATTATAAGTATAATATAATACATTAGAACATATAAATACACATATTCATGTAAACATTTACCTACTGTACTTACATAAGTTAATCTGAGTCAATGTTTTTTTTTTTTTGCTGTAGTAGCTTGTACTACTTGTAAGGGGGGCGACCCTTAGATTATACTCGTAACGCGCGACGAACCGATACGCTACGAGCGCCCTTCTTAGTTAGTAGAAATGTAGGAAGAAAATGTTATTTAGTAGTTTAAAATGTTTATTGGAAATGTATAATTAATGTTATAATAAATGTTATGTTAAACTGTTGTTAGGTTGAATCACTAAAAGTAACTGAGCTAAATTATCTATAAATGTTTCTCAATAGAGAGTAAAGTCGTTGTGCGCTGACAGCAATATTTACTAATTTGGGTAGCTCAGAGCGCCTAGAATTAATGTACGCTGACCGTACACTACTATTATTATTATGTATGTATTCTGTGGTGCATGCTATCCCCGTCGCACTTACAATATAGTTATTAAAGTAATAGAGGACGGCACGCATGGTTCGGAGTGTCTCTGTCTCGCCCTGTCATGTCAGAGCGGCCTCAGGACTACAGATAAAAAAAACACAAATTCACAAAATCTTAATATCGTGTTATAAAGGCCAGATGACACGATACGACAACAAAAACTACATGATCCGATCTGATTTGGAAAAAGCAGGTAGATTTCTTAAATAATAACGTTCCCAGCAGTAGATCAGTAGATTTTTTTAAAATCAGGTAGATCTACTGCTAAATCAGTAGATCTGGCAACACTGAAGGTTATGCACTGGGTTGCCTATGCCAATCATTCCAGTTACCCTATAATCTAAGCAAATTCTCTAATTTGGGGAGAAAATTTTGCTAGATTAACTAAGAAGATTAGGATCTGGGACACCTTTTTCTTGTATGAGAATCGATAGAGTAAATGATTCTGAGTAAGAAAAATCCAAAATAGATTAATTCTGAAAAAATTGTTCAGGTAGACTTTTTTTTGGAAAACGCTTTGTGGCAAAATTAATCTGTATTTCGCTCGGAGTATTTCGACATAAAATTTAAAAAAAATGTATAAATGTCAACGTCATTCAATTGACGGTTACAGTCTTGTCTTACAGTTAGTGGTGGTCGTTATTACAACAGCAGATAACGTAATGCATTATTTGCACGCAACGAACAACGCATTATCGAATCGTCAACTATCCTGTTATCATTATTCGTTGTTTTGTCAACGTTGTTCATACACGCACTGTTGCCGCAATTGGCATAGAAGCGCAAGCGAGTGCGCAACAAATCAAATAGCTGTGTGCGAGAGATAACGCTATACGCGCGAGCTCGCATCGCAATCGCAATTCAAATAACTGACTTTTGGTATCATTATTAGCTGTTGTTGTCAGTCAGTACAATAACAAACAAGGTAACAGAGCGTTGTTTTGCTTTTGTTCCCGTACGTTTTTATTACGCTGCGATCGCGACGAAATAAGTATAACAATTATATAATAATAAGTTCATTATCGTTTTGTAAAACAGCAATATAACAGGATAACAGACAACAGTTTACAATAACAGCTATTTAAGAATAACACAACACTGTTATTCATTATTGCAAAACAGCCGTTATTGCCACTACTACTTACAGTAATACGATGTTGATTGACGACGGTATTGCAGCTGGGTTGTATTTAGGTACTTTGTTATTGTTTCGGTTTAGTTGGCCAATTGGCCATTATTAAATAATGGAAAAACCTACTGCCACAGTGCGTAAACGCAAAGCTAGAAACGATGATGATGATAATGAACGAGAACCTTTACTAAATAAGAAGGTCAAGACTGATGAAGTTAAATCAAAAGTGGCGAAAAAGGAACCAACGAAAAAAGGGGCAAATAAAGCAAAAAAAGTTATAGTGGAAGCAGGAGAAGCTGGGCAGGACATCAGCGATAATGTGTGGGACGAAGCAGAGATGCTGTCGCGTATCGAAAGAGTGCCCAGACAGCTGTCTGAAAACTTCATTTCGCTCCTTACTGAAGGATGCACCTTGCCGTTTATTGCTAGGTATCGAAAGACGGTTGTGGATCATATGATGCCTGATCGGTATGATATTTCTTTATTTACAATAATACATATGAAATTATACTATAAACAAATATCCCTGCTGCACTTTTCTTATTTCAGTTGAAACAAGTAAAAAAAAGCTTTGCTTTCGGGCATTATCTTTAAACTTTTACACAACACGCGCAATACAGTTGATGATATTTAATTGTCTGACTGCAAAGAATTCGTTTATCGCTATCACGCGGGAACTACGCAATTTTCTGGGATTAAAAGTAGGCTATGTGTTGTTCCAGACTGTAATCTATCTCTGTTCCAAATTTCATCCAGTCCTGTTCAGCCTTTCTGGCAAACATCCATAAATAATGCTAATGCTACTTGTACAATATATGATACATTGACTTTTTATTGAAAACCATATAAATCGTAGGTATTCTTTATAAATTAGAAGGAAAAGTTAACTGTTGTTTAAGTCCTAATTATAAATTTGTTTTTTCCAAAAATACTTGCAGGCTTCAGGAACTGTATGAAAGTTACCAAAATGTTGCAAACTTAAAGAAAAAAATTAAATCTGTTATGGAAACCCTGAGGAAATCCAAAAAACTAACTCCAGATATACAGAGAAGTCTTCTTAATGCTCGGAATTTGTCAGAACTTGATTTAGTGGTAAGTGTATATTTAAAAAAACCAAACAGTTTGTTCCATGCATTTGTTTATGAATTTGTTATTGTTACTTATTTTCAGTATGCACCTTTGAAAACCCACTCCTTATCACTTGCGGAGAAAGCTCGCAATCTTGGCTTAGAGCTATATGCCATTAAGCTGCTTAATGGTGATTATATCAACTTACAAACATTGTGCAGTGATAACGAAGAGTTGTCATCTGTAGAAAAAGTTGAAAATCACATAACACATATAGTGGCTGATGTAATATACAAGGATACTAGAGTTCTTGAACATATGAGAGACTTGTAAGTGTATTTTGATTCCAACATTATGCATATTATGTGTTTATATCAATTTTTTTTGTTAGCCTGTACTATAAACACAACATGTCTTTTACAGAAAAGAGGAAACCAGATTTACAATACAAAGCAGCCGTACCAAAAGTTCTACAAAACCAAAAGATGAAAACAAAAAACCTGATAGCAAATCTGACCCAGAAACCTATCAGTTGTATTTTGAATGGAAGTGTCCAGTGCACTTTGTCAAACCACATCAAACTCTAGCGTTAAATAGAGGAGAAGATGAAAAAATATTGTCAGTCAAAGTAGTGGTCCCTGATTGGTTTCATCACAAGCTAGAAAGGTACCTATGACAATGAATTTGTCCTTACATTTACAGGGAATAAATACAATAGTAATATATGTAATATCTATCACAATGGAAGTCACATTATTAAAACATTACAGTAGCTTACCAACTGGCCAAGTGTGTGTCTGAATTGCACACTAAGGATTCTGTACCAACATTGTATGGAGACTCCTATTAATTTTTACACATATTATCTAAATATATAAAAGAAGAAACTGACTGACTGACTGACTGACTGACTGACTGACTGACTGACTGACTGACTGACTGACTGACTGACTGACATATCAACGCACAGCCCAAACCGCTGGTTCTAGAGATTCCAAATTTGGCACTTAGGTTCCTTATAAGGTCTAGGGGTGCACTAAGAAAGGATTTTTCAAAATTCGACCTCTAAAGGGGTTAAATGGGGGTCCAAAGTTTGTATGGGGAAACAAGATTAGTTAGACTATTTTATTCGAAACTTCACAGGAGTAATCCTAACAATAAATGAGTAAACACCTGTTTCAGGTTTTTTGAAAATTCAACCCCTAAAAGGGGATAAGGGGTGACAAAGTCTGAAAATCAACGTGGGTATTATTATTATTATATTATAGTGGGTAGTATTGTTTGTACGGTTTATCGGGTCGCTGATTACGAAAACAACAACACACATACCTACCTGACATACACACACACACACACACACACACACACACACACACAAATTTCCACGGGAACGGAAAAAAACGGGATTTATTATATTCGATTCCGAGTGACCCTATCTAAAATTTCGTACACAAGTAGATGATTACAAAATTAAGAAAATAATTTCATGATTTTTGGAAATTCTCACAGGATAAGGAAAAAACGGGATTTATATATTCAGTTCAACGAAATCCTATGAACTAGACTACAAATTTGGCATAGAAGTAGATGATTATAATAGTAAGAAACAGTTTTAAGGATTTTCGAAAATTCCAACAGGATAAGGAAAAAACGAGATGTATATTCAGATCTACGGGATCGATTTTTCGTTTTAATGATCGTAGAAAACTGAAATTTGGCCTTCAGGTTCCTTGGGGAGTATAGGGGTGCACTACTGAAAGGATTTCCCAAAATTCTGACTGAAATGAACGGGAAAGAACGGGATTTTTTGTTATACTGCAGTGCAGGTTGTAGAAAGCTGAAATTCGACATGTAGGTTGCTTGGGGAGTGTAGAGAAGCATTTAGAGAGGACTTTCCAAAATTCCCACGGGAACGGGAAAAACTGGATTTTTCGTTTTACTGGTCGTAGAAAGCTGAAACTTGGCATGTAGGTTGCTTGATCAGTGTAGGGCAGCACTAAGAGACAATTTCCTGAAATTCCCACGGGAACGGGAAAAACGGGACTTTTCGTTTTACTGGTTGTAGAAAGCTGAAATTCGAAATGTAGGTTGCTTGGGGAGTGTAGAGAAGTATTAAGAGAGGACTTTCCAAAATTCCCACGGGAACGGGAAAAAACGGGATTTTTCGTCTTATTCGTCGTAGAAAGCTGAAACTTGGCATGTAGGTTGCTTGAAGAGTGTAGAGAAGCTATAAATGATCATTTTTCAAAATTCCCACGGGAACGGGAAAACGGAACTTTTCGTTTTACTGGTTGTAGAACGCTGAAATTCGGCATTTAGGTTGTTTGGAGAGTATAAAGAAGCATTAAGAGAGAAATTTCCAAAATTCCCACGGGAACGGGAAAAAACGGGATTTTTCGTTTTACTGGCCGTATAAAGCTGAAATTTGGCAAGTGGGTTCTTTGGGGAGTGTAGGGAGCATTAAGAGAGCAAATTTTGAAATACTCCTGGTACACACAAGCGAAGCCGTGGCCAAAAGCTATTTGTCAATAAATAAAGTCTACGCGGACGAAGTCGCGGGAAAAAGCTAGTCTATTATAAATCTATTGTATTTTACAAATTTTACAGGTTCAGCTTGTCTTTATGGAAAAGCAATCACTGGGTTCGCAAAGGTCTAGACGATGCATACAACAGACTTATAAAACCGTGGCTGTCCAGAAAAGTTAGGGCTGATCTAACAGCAGCAGCTCAGAAAGAGGCTGTCAAAACCTTTACAAATAATCTAGAAAAGTACCTATTAACTGAACCTATCAAAAATAGGAAAATAGCTGGTTTAGACCCTGGCTTTAAAGCTGGTTGCAAGGTAAATATTTTCATATTGTGTTTGATCAAATCAAATGCTATGTATATGTAATATCCATAATACACTAAATAATATCTTCTTATAATGATATTAGTGTAAGTTGGCCAAAGAACCATTTCTAATTCGGCTATTCTTAGGTAGGCATCATAAATTCTGATGGAGAAAAGATAGACGCTGTTACTATTTACCCAAACCTGAGTCGGAATATAACAAATGATCCAGCAGCAGCGCAGCTGAAAAACCTTTTAACTAAGAATAAGTATGTGCATTTTGTATCCCATTTTATAAACATTCATTATAGCTACATGACATGATATTTTTAATACAATTAACGTTTTCAGAGTAGAATTAATAGGTTTGGGTAATGGAACAGCCTGTCGTGAAACAGAATCATGGCTGAAGTTTCAAGGTATATCACAAAATATCCCAGTTATTATTGTGCCGGAACAAGGAGCATCCATTTATTCCATCAGTAAAGAAGCCCAAAAGGTAAACAACTTATTAATTTACAAAATAAATATCTAAGTCTGAATAATATTATTATCTAAAAAGTTATTTAAATAAGTAAGTACCTACGTAAAAATATTATAAAAAATTTCAGGAGCATCCAAACATGGATCCAAATCTAATTTCAGCTTTGTCAATCGCAAGGAGAGTACTTGATCCTTTAGGAGAGTTGATCAAAGTAAGTCAATAACAATAATAGGTTTTTGTAATGAAATTACTGTAGACTCATTTGCATATGTTACATGTAACGTTTTTTTGCAAGCTTTATTTAACTTGCCATGTTAGCATGTATTTGTGTTGGTCATATCATGCAAATCAACAAATAAAATCAGAGAAAAAAGCTAGTTAATTTTTTTACCAATGTTTTTTCTTTTTAGGTAGACCCGAAGAACTTGGGCGTTGGACTATACCAACACGATATTCCACCTAAAATGTTAGACGCGGCATTGGATTGTGCAGTTGAAAAGATTGTTAGTTTAGTTGGCGTCGATATCAATACCGCTTCATTAGCTCTGCTAAGGTAAATTAAAAAACGCTCATAGCGTGTATCTTTCGTGTTATTATTATATATTAACTATCTTCTGTCCGCGACTTCGTTTGCGTAAAACTATACATATAAAACTTCCTCTTGAATCACTATTTATTAAAATAACCGCATCTAAGCATACATTGGGTGGGACACAGCGGAAAGCGACTTTTTTATACTATTATTTTTCCTTCAGGCGAATTTCGGGACTCAACGAAGGGAGAGCGAAGAAAATTTTAAGCTATCGTCATGATAATGGCGGATTCGTCACAAGAGCCGAAATACTTAAAGTAGCAGGTATTGGCAAAGTGACATTTCAGCAATGTGCCGGTTTTCTCAAGGTGGTAGGAGGAAGTGAGCCACTTGACGCCACAATTATTCACCCAGAAAGTTATGGAATTGCAAAATTGTACGTTAGCTATTTTTTACCACATTGTATTATTCAACTACTTAATGCCTAGTTTTTAATAATAAAACTGCGGTCGACGGTTTGTACAGTCGGCGTCAAATAGTTCGTGACACCCAAAGTGGTCAAAAAGTTAGCAACACGCTAACAATATTTCAAAAGTAATAATGACGTGTTTCGAACTATTTGGCTACTTTGGTTGTTTCGAAGTAGATTAAAAGATGTAAAAGAAGACTCCGTGGCCTAGGTAATCGCAGAATTAAGTTTCGATTCATACACGTGAGGTGATTTTTTTTTCATAGTTTTTTTCTCTGTATAAAAACATTCCGTGGAACTTCAGGATGTATACTCGGGAGCAATGAAACCGGGTCACTTTTCATACGTGTGATGACTTTTCATACAAAAAGTTTTGTTAATTTCAGGTTTGCCAAGAAAATTGATGTCAACATTAAAGAACTTAATCAGTCCCATTTCGTTGAACTGGTTGAGAGGAAAATATCGTCCATTGACATTGAAGCTGTCAGCAAAGAGCTTAAAACTGACATCAGCACTTTAGATCTCATCACCAATGCATTCAAGCAGAAAACAAATGAAGACCACATTATTGTATTTTGCAAGCCGGTGTACTCTATGGCAGTTCAAGCCACTGATCAAATAAGAGAAGGATTAACGCTTACAGGTATTGTAATAGCAAATTATTTTATGTTTTTGAGGTAGTGCAAAATTTGAGGTTTTTTTTTTAATAAATGAATATTATTTTTTAGGAGTTGTCCGCAACGTGGTTCCATTCGGATGCTTCGTCGACTGCGGTGTCGGTGAGAACGGTTTAATACACAAGAGCCATTTAGGCGGCAATCAAACTCCTAAACTGGGCGACCGGGTGTCGGTCACTGTTATACCGTCTACGAAACCGAAAAAGATACAACTCAGACTTGAGAGAATTCTAGACTGATTTATCTTAATTACTTAAATACTTGACATGATTAAGTAATCCAGTACTGATGATACCTAAGGTACCAATTTTTTTCCCTCATATAATTGCGAATGATTGTGATATTGATTATGTATAAGATAATTGTTGTTATGTTCATAAATAAATCAGACATTTTGTAAGACGTCGAACTTTATTGAGAATAATAACTAACAATATAATAATTAACTACTTAGTTAAATGGTTTAGGCAAAAAACTTGTCATTCTGCTTCAAAGATAGATATTTCGTGTTTAGGGTTGAGATTATGAACATGAAATACTGCTTTGTTAACGATAGCATCGCATATTCCAGATGTTACTCTGAGGGAAAATGCGATAATTATTAAGTTGTGTAAATAATCATTTAACTGTAACTTGGAAAGCTGAGAATAAAGCTAAGTACAGTATTTAAGAAAAGGTACATCACGTATACACTGCAATACTTACCGTCTGCTTAACTTTGGTTTTGTGTCCGTTTCACGCACTTTAAGTAGTTGTGAATATGTTGGTATTTCTTCTTTAGAGTAGTATTCAATTTGATACTTGAACATTTTGCTATGCAAAGCATCCCTGGATTAGGATAATAATTATTTATTCTTTTTACTTTCACGTTTAAATCTTAAAATGGGAGGAGTACGAAGAAATCTCACCACAGTATTCCGTCTATAATTCTTATGATATCGACCATTGTCATGTTGTTGCCCACAGGGTTTTTGCCACCAGTGTGATCTTGTAGGTCCGATGATAACAAATCATAGGGAGGTGTCTTAAATAAGTATTCAATTTTAATTAATGCAAAACTATGTAGCCTATCCAACACACAAGTATATATAAGTATATGTTTAACTAAAATTGGTAGGTATTTAAATTGCAGTTACCTGCTCCCACATCTGTTTTAAAAGCATTCTAGGGTACCCATCGCGTTGTCCCTTGGACGATATAGACACAGTAAGCGACAAGTAAAACGGTTGGGGTTTTTTAATATCCTCTACATATGGAGGTGAATCATTAATACCCTGTAAATAACCGTGATTAGACCAATAAACATATTTTGTCCAGGGTTCTTTAATCGCAACTTACAGGGTGGAAGAATCCTTCTTCAGTTATTATAAATTCTTGGTGACACTTGTCTATTTTATTGCGCCGGAGGAGCTCATTACGTTGATAACGTCTTCGCTCTGTTAAATCCAATAGTTCACATGCCACTGTTGTTCTGTAATTATGCATTTTTATCCAACTTTAAAAAAGATGGAGGTTCTCAGTTCGACTTTACTAAATACCTATATATATGTCCGGCGTTTGTGAACCAATTTTGATGATTCTTTTTTGTTTGATAATAGGGTATGTCTCAAATTTGGTCCATTGTCCTAATTCAAGATCTGATGATTTTATCTCAGGGTAGGTAATCGAGATATATCTTAAAATTTTATTAGCACACACTTATAAATTTAATAATTTCTGCATTAATAATATTAATGTTCAGAGGTTCGTGCTGAGGAATAGAGTTCAAACTGATCAGCAGATATCGCTCGCTAATATGAATGAAAATATTTTTAACAGACTTCAAAGTAACGAAGAGGTTGTATTTTTTATTTTTATAGCGATTTACAGATTTTTATTTTGTTTTTCACAAAATTATGGTAGCTTGTTATATTTAAATCTTACGTGAAGGTAGCAGGTTCCTGTAACGTGTAAACGGTCATAGTGATCCACTCTGAACATTTAGGCTGTATCACTCCCCAACATGGTGTCATCACCACATTCACAATGTTAGCAATTCTTTCCCTGGAACATTACGTCATTGAGTGAATACTGTTGAAAATATTGTTAATATTTTGTTATTAGTAGGTATTCGAACTTACGGTAGCCATATAAATCGCATGACATGATCGGTGTCGTTACAGATAGCTATCGAATCTCGAGACAGTGAATGGGTCGGCATGATTGGGATAGTATAGTGTTCCACAGATAAAAATACCTTCAACAAAATCTTGTAATTATAGCAAGTTCAAGTTTTATTCCTAGTTCCCAATCTTACTGGTTTGCCTACTTACAACTTCCCTCCTGTAGGCTGATCTGATCACTTTGTCTACAAAGAATGGCACATCAAGTCTCGTCGCTACACAATTTGGTAAACCACCTTGTCCTCTCACCATTATTTTCTCAGTGTCGTATCCAAAAGAGCATAAGAAAGTGACCTACAATTATCAAAAGTTACCAATTGCAACACATAGGTAATGTATTCTGTCTTTTTCAAATGTATGCTATGGGTTTCCTACCTCATAATCAATCATTTCTGTAGGCATGAAAGCAAATGGTATCGCCAATTTGCCTAGTGGTGGGACTTCGGCGAAGTATAAGAGACATCGAATAACAGAGTCTGGAGTTATCACGTTTCCTCGCAATAGACGCCATGTTGTGAATACATCCGTTGGATTGTAGAGCCAAACAATCTAGAATATTTCATTGATACTCATTTTTTGTTACGTTTTCTTATCTTATTACAAACTAGCTGTTGCCAGCGACTTCGTCTGCTAAGAATTCGTTAATCGCTATCCCGCGGGAACTACGCAATTTTCCGGGATAAGAAGTAGCCTATGTGCTATTCCAGACTTTTCTCTATCTATGTGCCGAATTTCATCCAGATCCGTTGGCCCGTTTTGGCGTGATTGAGTAACAAACAAACAAACATCCATCCATCCATCCATCCATCCATCCATCCATCCATACTTTCACATTTATAATATTAGTAAGATACCTGTCCAAAATTCAACCGTAAACTTACCCGTATAACAGGATCTAAATTATTTATAGGCACTTTACCACATTCCAACACCGCCAAATAATCAGAAGACTCCTTATGCCGCCTTAAAGGGGTTAATATTCCTTTAGAATTGAGATGCGCGTAAATATGGATGTATAAGAACAACGACCTTTGGTTTGGCAGCGTTAATCCGTAACATAACGTGTTGAGGCCTTCGTAAGAATAATTTAAGTTTAGGTGGAGGAGAGCTGGGGTTTCGGGCTGAAATTTATTAATTATAACATTAATTGGTCAATAAATTGATCAATCGAGTTAAAAGCTCGGAGCATACCGAAACAATGCCATTGATCGGGGACAGTTTGATTAGAGGTCTGTGTATGCATGTGTGCCTCCATTCGTACAAAGATGTTCCGATTTTGACCTCGACCATTTCGCAGTCGCATATTTTCTCCCTGCGCAGACTCCAATTGACGGGCACGCGATAAACGCAACCCATAACGAATATCAGCTCTACATGGCCGTTGCGCACGCAAAGGTCGGGACCATGCAGATGTACGTCCAACGGTTTATTTGGCCTGCAGTCCATCAGAGCTTTATTAAACCTGCATTGCGGAATAACAGTTAAAAGAGCGTAATTAGAAAATAAAACTTGAAAGAAGAATGAGAATTGAATAATATTTTATCTTTTCACAACACTTACTCGTCGATATTAGTAATATTCCATACGCAATGATTGCTCAAAATGACTGGACATTTTACAGAAATAGCTCGCTTCACCTGAAAAGGAAGTTGTTTGAAGATAGTGAATATAAAAATATTATCCATCAAACGAAATCACAGTACCTTGATACTTGGGTAGATTCCGTCGTACCAGACCTTACATATCGTCTTTGTAATCGGCTGGATTTCTTCAATTTCGTCAAATTCATTACGAAAAAGTACAGTGTACTTGATATCTATCTGCCTCGGCCCCGCCCCGTCTGGTGTAACTGTCAGTATCACTTCACAATGGTTAGAAGGCTTAAGGCTGTTCTGTTTAAAACCAAAATGCTGATTAATTTCTTATCAGCTATACAGCGTCATATTTTTTCCAAGATTGATACGCACTACAGGGGAGTCCATTTCAAATCTGTCTCCGCTCCAATCATCTTCTAGTCCATTGATTTCGTAAAATAGTTTTGATGTGAAGAAGCAAGAACCGTAGTTATATAGAGTTACAGATTGTGACCCGCTCTCTTTTACCACAATATCGTGAAGATTCTTAAGGTGGGGTAAAACCTAATAAAATTGAATAATTTTTATTACGATAAGACTAATAAAAGGATGGATTAAAACTAGGCATGAACCTTACCCTTAAATCAGGAAGCTCCGAAAATCCGGTGATTTGTATAAATAATTCTGTTGGCTCTCCAACTGGTCTGTAAAGAACACTCTGACCTCATTAGTTATAGGTGAAGATAAAATATATATGTATGTATGTAGGTATGTAAACATTGTACTCTTTATTGTTATTGTCCTACTAATATTATAAATGCGAAAGTTTGTGACGATGTGACGATGTGACGATGTGAGTGAATGTAGATGTTTGTTCCTTCTTCACGCTAAAACGACTGGACGGATTTGGATAAAATTTGGAACGGAGGTAGCTGGTACCCTAGATTAAAACATAGGCTACTTTTTATCCCGGAAAATAGCATAGTTCCAGGGGGATAGCCATAAACATGTCAATTGCTAATTCTACGCAGACGAAGTCGCGGGCAGAAGCTAGTGCAAAATAAACATAAAACTTTTGATGAATATTCACATAGTTTAGCTACTCAAATAAATGTTTTATGTAAAACTGTAGGTACCTGCCATTGATAAGCACAATGCACGAGCACGTTATGGTCGTCTCATAGACTTTGTTGGGTTCTTTGGGAAAGAACCACCAATGATAACACACTATCTCTCTTGGCGGAAGAACTATAGAGCCGCCTTTGTCAGCTCCAAACCATGAGACTGAGTTCAAAACTCTTATGCTGAAAACAATTAGCGTTTTGATTACATTACAGCCTAGAAATTAAACACACGACGCCATCGCCTGTAATAGTTATTTGTGATACAAGGTTGGTAAGTAAGGTTTTACAAATGAGCTGACCAGTTGATAAACCCGAGCCGTCAGGCGAGGGTTTTCATAGTCACGAATTTGTAAAACCTTGCCAACCGTGTATCATACGACGTTTTTCAATACATTTGTGAGAAAATAGGCACTTATACACTTAAGACATTAATAACACAAAATTGAAGAATACATACCTTTCCCGAGATTTTGATGGCAAAATACTATTTTGCGCGATTTGCGCCTTACTTAAAATATCGGGCGGAGTTAATCCATGTTATTGTTGACTTCATCACTTGAAGAACTCATTTTGTTTGGTTTTTGTACACTATAATCAACAACACAAAACAACGCAAAGTTGTACAAAAATGGCGCGTCCGTGTACCGTAATGCGCATGCGTAAGTTTTGTTTTAATTAGGTTAACTAAAATTATCAGGCAAAAGGTTCGACGCGTTCAGCCACTGCGATTTTTTCGAATAAATAAAAGGTGGAAATCATTAAAATCTGAGGTAATTAAATTACAGTTTATACTAATTACAATAAATTTTGCAAATTCATTACTTAGTTTTGTTTATTTATACATTTTTCTGCGTAAAAGTCGATATTTTTTATTTTTGTCATTTAATACTCTTTGCTTGTAAACTTTTAAGATGGAAAATTAAAAAAAACTGTAAAAAAATCGCACTAGTGCGGTAAAATTAACTTACGAGCCATGTATACATCCTTTGAAAGTGAATTTTTCGAGCAAATGTATTGAAAAATATCTTTTGATATTAATCTTCTCAGAAAGTATACCTACAAGTTTCAGTCAGTAACGTAACGAACATAAAAATAATACAAACTGTATCTCCATTCTAGTTAGGTTATGCAAATACGCCGTGCAATAGTTAGTGCAGCCAGTTATGGTAGGAGGAAACTCGTAAACTGCATGGGTCGCAGGATTGTATCCATGAGACATCACCTCCACTTGGCTGATTTCAGCGTTGCCAGATAAGCACAGGCGGGCCTAGAAGAAATCTCTCTGTGATTTCAACATTGTGTTAAATACTTAATTATTTAATATTAAGGCATATTTCACCTTGTGAACTTTGTTGATCATCAAGTCCCAGGTTTCGAAATATTCTCCAAAAGTTTTCGGCTCTAGAGCTACTGTAATAATTTGCCATCCACGGCCTTGTACGGTCCCGCACATCGGCATTACCACAAAATTGCTGGATTCAGAAAATCAATCAATGTAATGAGCTGATGCAGTTAATGATGTTAAATTTCATTGTTGTTGTTAATGCATAGCAGAAACTTACGTTCCATCAGGAGCTTCAAATTTAAAATACATAGTAGTTTCTAATTTGTTTGATAACATGAAGTTGGCAAAAGTGGTTCTTGCGGGAACAGTTGGTGGCATTACCACCTAGAAGTTATAAATTAAGTGTTTTTTAATAGCGATTTAAATTCTAGTAATTAAGTACGTCTAAAGAAAGGTGTAATAAACATACGTACTTCAGTGGGACAGTCCCATTCCGTGATCCATTCTGTGCAGGGAGACCATGTATTGCCAATACAGGGAATACGAAACCAGGTATGTTTTATTTTCACTTGGTCGGTATTATCATCGTCGTACTTCTTAAATTGATAATCTCCGCACATAAGATAGCCGTAAACCTCCTCATTCAATTTAGGCCTAAATTAAAAAAAAATATATACTTAGGTAGTTTAATAGTTAACAAATAGCATAGATACCTATTAGAAATATATGATTTTTATGAAATATGGTTTAAGTCATTGTACTTGCCTAAATCTGATAGTGAATAATCTTGATTCGCGTGGTGGTATCACTGACGCTATAGGATCAACTAGAAATATATTTTCAGGATCTGAAAAGTTGTAACTGATAAAATACACATCATCAATCACATCAGTAATATTAGGTACCTATTTTCCGAGACGCTGCACCTAATAACCAATCACAACCACTCGAGATGTACTGACCTGGAATCCATTGTATGTAGCCTTCTTCTTGCTCATGATTGGTGACGCAGATCGTCTGTGATATATTTCTGGTCACATCAGAAACGCTTCCTTCGCCAAAGTCAATGTATCTCTCAAATACTGAGGCCGATGGTATGTAACTCAGGCGATTTAAACTGTTCTCCATTAAATGTGAACATCGATTTTTACGTTTCCAGTTCTTTTCGAAAACGTGGTCGGTAATGTTGAACAGGGGGTTACCGGGCAAAAGTACAGTCGCTATCACGTTAAGAAAAAGAGGATCCTGGAATATGTTAAGCACATAAACAGTAAAACAAGGAGTAGAAAAAATACAGTGTACCTAGGTATAATTTACTACCTGGTAGGTACCTACTAAAGTATAAAACAGTGTCGGCAAGTTGTCTTTAAAATATTATTATACCTACACTAAAATTAAAACTTGAAACATAATTTTCCTGAATGAAAAGCGATCTCTTCTTGAGTGAAGCTATTCAGTGTTCTAATAGTTTATTTTACTATAGTAAGTAAGTATTTTATTAAAGTAAGTTCAGCTGGTCCTACGGGTATACTTAGTTTAAAATAATGTTCTTACCTGATGCAAAACTAAACACACGAGTTCAACTGTATAAATGCCAAGAGCACTTCCAGTGAACACTACCGTCGTTGTTATAGTCTCATGGGCCCTTATAAGTCCACAGTTACCTGTAGAGATCTGTCAATATGTGAGTTAAATCATTTACTGCACTTACAAGTATGTTGTTCAGGCTTAACTTTGAGCGCTCTACTTAAACAAAATTCTTACTTGGAAATATCCTTGACCTGACAAAGGCAAGAGCCATTGATAAGTTGTTTCCACGGCTGACTTGTTAATAATGTTAATTATTGCCTTCCTTTTTTCATCCACATTCTTGCATATCCGAAACTTGAGCTTCTTTTTGCTCAATGTTACATCTGGTCCTTTGAATTAAAATTGCTATAGCACAGCTGATTCACTCCATTGACTCTTCCCAGTACTTATTTCGAGGAAATCCCCAGTATTGATCATTCACAACGTGCATTGGGTTAAGCGAGTGAACTTTTACGCTCACTCTTTATCTATCTTATAGCAGGTAATGGTAAGGTAGCACCATTAATTTAAAGTTATAAAGTGTATTATAGAGCCTAAGTATCTACCTATAGCAGCCCAGATGATGATGATGATGATGGTACCTACGCACTACGATAAGTTCTTAGTTCTTACCGAAGCACCTTCCAGAAACGGTGACCCTGTAAGTATTGCCCGCCGTGTCGTCGACCAAGTAGTAATCCGTGAAGGCCTGCCCGGCAATGTTCGGTCGAAAGCTGATTCGCACTTCGACGCTCTCTCGCGGCTTCACTATCGCTGATGTCACGGATACGTTGAATATGCGGTCCACGTTATTCAACACGTAGATTAGCGACACGCGATATGTTTGGCATTTCTGTAAGTTTTAGGCTGCTTCGATTTTAAAGTAACTACCTTATTGAATTTGTTTCATTCCGTGTCTCAACCGGAAAAAGGGAATCATTATAGGAACACTTCATGAAGTGGCATAACCTAGAATCATGAAATTTGGCGAGAAGTATGGTCTTGCAGCAGTCACAGCCCAAGTAAAGGAAAAAATCCTGATATTTGATATTTCGTAAGTATTACAACGGATTGTACGTATTTTTGAAATCCTAGCTACCTCCTAATATTATTAAAGCGAAAGTTTG
Source organism: Pandemis heparana (assembly GCA_963854515.1). NCBI lineage: Eukaryota > Metazoa > Arthropoda > Insecta > Lepidoptera > Tortricidae > Pandemis > Pandemis heparana. Next base: position 6,157,215 of record OY978009.1, on the reverse strand, counting down.
TGTGTACTTAGTTTGTTACTTCTTCACGCCAAAATGGCTAAACGAATTTATATGAAATTTGGAACGGAGATAGCTTAGGGAACGTGCATAATGAAGGAACTGCCAACTGGTGGGGTAGTGCCAATCTGGAACTTTTACTCTATCAATGGTCGACAGTGACATTTATAAGTTTATAACGAGTAAACTAGTAATAAGTGCATATAGGTAGGTAATTAATTTCACAAGTAAAAAATAATAATCTAAGTAGCTAATAATGCTGTATTGTTGCATGTCTGTAAGTAGACCACGACAGCTAATCAGAAACGTTACATAGAATTGAATTTAAAATAAAAACCCACCGGATTTCAGACGAAAGTCGTGAGTAATAACTAGTAGGTAGGTAATAAAATAATCCCTTCAAAACGTAATTCGACTTAATATTCCCTGCATCATGGGAAAGTCCCCATGATATCTCCCCAACCCTGTGGTTATGAATATGAAGATTGTGTCAATTTGTGGAAATCCCCTCAGCCGGTTTCAGAAACAAGCATCAACAAATTTAAGACAAACAAAAATCAAGTAAAAAAAAAAGTAAAGTAGTCTCTGCCTACCCCTGTGGGAAGGAGGCGTGATGATATGTATGTATGTAAAAATCAAGTAAGTACCTAATAAAATGTTCAAATCGCTCAAGTGTTGTACCCACGTTGTACCTAACCTACTTAACCAACCATAGGTATACGGAGCAAAGTGAACGGGTGAAAAGTCACTAATTCCTTTTAAATGTTTAATGAATTACATGAATCAATAAAGATTGTAAAAGAAGTTTACTTACAGTTGTTTGATTATTCACCCAAACTGATTTTTCGGCCACAGTCTCTACAGGAATAGATCCAAAATCTACCACTTTCTCTTCGGTGATGCTGTCTTCTGAAAGGTTTTGCATAATGATTCCAATTTGAATAAGGATAAAGGAAAATTGATCCACGTAATTATCTACGACTAAACCAATAATTAGAAATAAAAGCTGAAACTATATAAATTAAATTTATTTTGACTCCTTTGTTACAGTTTCATATTTGCCACCATTTTAAAATGGCGTCGTCTAACACTGTTCGAGATATTGGTTTCACACACGTTGATGACGTACAATGATATTTTTTTTAAAGCCATAAATCGCATAGTGTTAAGTACGGACATGAAATTACTTTCTGGTTATTAATGATATTGAATTTCTGTATTATTTTGTTTCTAATATTCGATAACAGCCTGCTACATTTAATGGCGTTGATATCAGTAACAGAAACGTGTTGAGTGTTGACCTGATTGATTTGACGTTTTCACTCCACCGCCTCCTCACCCTTCGTGTTTCTTTCGTACACTTCGTATTCGTAGTTCGTCGTATCGCAAGAAGATTCTTTACTTGGAAAAAGATGTGTTTCGTAAAGTCGAATTTTTTGACGAAATGAGGGAAAAACTTTGTAGGGAGTAATTTTAGTAACATCAACTGTGTTTTAATTTTACTAATAATATCAAGTTTATTTGTTGTGCTCCCTCGCGAAACCAGTTCAACGCTTAATGCTTCCCTCACGATTCCAACTTCCTGCTTATTATAAAATGGATTTTAATGTTTTCTCCTGAATACACATGACAGTATAAATCGCGTCAGCAACATTGCAGCTGTACCATGGATTCAGAAACCGACTGGTTGTACGAAATTTTGAAAAATGTGCAGTTGGATCAATTTTATTTGCCTATTCGAGACCAGTTACAGGTAAACATTACTATTTTTATCCTGTGCTTTTGATGTCCTCATTCAAAACTTGGCTATTATTGATTTTTATTTCATAATTTATTACAGTTATATTGAATTTAGTATCTTATGAAGTTTATTGCGAAATAGGTATTCACTAGCCTTTTCGCAACCCCCTCTTTTAAGTCAAGGTTGAGTAACACGTGTTTATCATAACAAATGGCTCACAAATAATAGGCAATGTATTGTTGTAGATAACAAGATTGCCACACTTTGATTATGTGCAAACAGATGATCTGGAGCGAATTGGCATTAGCAAACCTGGTATACGCAGGCTACAGGATGCTGTTAAAAAAAAGAACAGGCAGCTTTGGATGTCAAAGAACAAAAAGTTTTGGAATAAATTGTTTGGTTCATCAAGTTCAGCATCCAAGGAGAAGACTGATCTACCCATGAGGTCACCCGTACATACTGAAACGAGAACAACTTGTGTTATATTTGAAAAAGACCTTACGTAAGTAGATAGCCACAACCAGGAAGAACTAGATATGTTGCAGCTATTCTTGCTATTAATTGATCAATTTTGCAGGTTGCTTAATGATCTGGGTACTGGATCATATGGGGTAGTAAAAAGAGGAGAATGGAGGACAGAATCAGGAAAGATTGTACCGGTTGCCGTAAAAGTTTTAAAAGCTGATGTGTTTGCGCCAGGTGTTTATGATGATTTCCAAAGAGAAGTTGAGGCCATGCACAGTCTAAAGCATCCCAATTTGATCAAGCTACATGGTGTGGTAGGGAAACCTCTGATGATGGTGTGTGAATTGGCATCTATGGGTGCTTTATTAGACTACCTAAGAGCTCAGAATGGAAAAACCTCATTAAATTTTATATCAAAATGGTCTGAACAAGTAGCAGCTGGCATGGCACATCTAGAAAAGAATAGATTTTTACATCGAGATCTGGCTTGCAGAAATATCCTAATGACAACATTGGACTTGGTAAGTTAATCAAATAAAACACCGTCTAATACTGCATAATTACACTACACAATCAACACCGAATAATATCGTACTGAGATATAACATGGCTTAAATTGATCAGAGTAGGTGTCTAAGAGCAGCGTGGTCACTTAACATCAGGTGCATTGCATGCCCATTTGTCATTTCATTATTGAAGGAAAAATAAAATTTCTTGGGAGTATGGCAGATGCTTATTGCTATTGTAATTAACCTCCTTTAAAACCATACAAAAAAAATAGTAGGTCTTATACAAATTCATTCACTTACGTCTTACATGTGTCAAAATCAAAAAAACAATAGCAAAAGAATAAAATTATCATTTTCATTTTGTTTCCATCTCCAGCATATATACGTCCCACTGCTGGGCACAGGCCTCTTCATTTTGTTTACCAACACAACACCTACACCACACCTGTCTATAATTTGAGTAATAATTTTCTTTACATTTACACCTATTCAAGTTCAAGTTTGCTTCATCGTGTGGAGAATCATTTAGCACTGCAGAAATAAAATAACGTAATTGCCATTTTGTTGCTGCTTCCTTTCCAAATAATAAAGGATGAATGAAATCGCTTTGTGCGAATTTTAGGGATGCTAACAACTTAAGGGGCTTTACTTTCACCTATAACGCAGATATAAGTAGGAAATCAGTCTGAACAGGAGCTATCAGGTGACCCGCATGCTTGTTTGTCCCCTATCACAAACTATAAAAAAAGTTGGAAAATAATCGTGAGAAGTTAATTTCCATCTAATAATAATAATAATAATAATATAGCCCCTTTATTCCGAATCGCTACAGTCTCAATTCAATATATAATATGTTTTTTAAATCGCGTAATTCGGCGAGCCTCTTGGCATAGGCCTCCTCCAGCTTGCTGGAGGGGGTTGGTCTAGTGCTCCCGTGGGGACCAGCCATGGTGGGAGACAAATTGTTTGTGGATTTAGATTATTTTTCTATATTTCTTTCGTTTTCGGTTTTTGTTGTTGTTGTTGTTACTATTTTAGTTGTTGATGTTGTTGTTTTTTTTTTTTTGTTGTATTGTTATGTTCTGTATGTAGGTGTGTCAGTTTATCCGTTTGGCTATAGGATATCTCTCAACTCGGTGTGCCTCCTGGCCAAGGCCTCCTCCAGTAGTTTCCATTGCTTCCTGTCTTGAGCACTCTCCTCCATTTGGGTCCCGCAGTAAGTTTCAGCTCGTCTTCCTAGCGCATTTGTTGTCGTCCTCGACATCTCTTGCCATCTCTTGGATACCAATTCGTTGTAATTTGACTCCACTTTTCTGGTATAGATCTCCATCTAGTAAAGACTTGAAACTTTTCCAAGAGCATCATTTTGTATTTATAGGTGACTAATGTAAAAACCCTGAATTAACTGACTACCGTAATTGGGTCTAAGTGCGCTACGCTACCGTTTCCCGTGACGCCTGTGACACTCTTTTGAGATGGAACAGAGCAATACGAATGATGAATAGGGAACAATAGTCGGCAATGGATCCACTATTGTATGCGTTTTTTACGCATCGGTGGAGGAACTCGCAATTTTTTATTCCGGTGTAGAAGACGCATTTATCACCAGGGCACTAGTCATTTGAAATTTACCATGAGCTTTTCGGTGAAGGAAAACATCGTGAGGAAACCTGCACACACCTGCGAAGCAATTCAATGGTGTGTGTGAAGTTCCCAATCTGCACTGGGCCCGCGTGGGAACTATAGCCCAAGCCCTCTCATTGTGAGAGGAGGCCTGTGCCCAGCAGCAGTGGGATGCATGTAGGCTGGAGATGATATCACCAGGCTATCTCTACTCTTCCATCTCGCTTGCCGGTCATTAATGAGTGAGAAAGCACTGGACATGTCGAATAATACAGCCACATTACACGTGTCTGTCTCTTTTCTTCGCCACTTTCCACACCTCTCGTCTAGAGTGAGGTACACGTTTGAGTAGAGTCGACAATGTGGGTGGTGTCATATGCGAATATTTATTTATGCTCTGCTCTATTTGTGTAGTAACTTATCTCGTAAAACTACGAGCGGTATAATATAGCTTATCTGTAAGGGTTCAGCCGAAATAAATAAGCCCATTTGTATGAACATCAACCTCGGTAATTCCCCCTTTATGTCCAGTGACCCACATGACGGCCTGTAATAAACCTGCCCGCTGGAGACCGTAACAAACAATTCAACAGTAAATTTATTGAAGAACTTGAAATTTTGCACGTAATAACAACAATTCTAAGAACAATGTAATAAAAAGAACAAGACTTGAAATTGAACAAAATTGACGCAAATGTTCTTCTCCCCCGACACTTGTAATTTCCCATTTTTCTTCTGATATCATCTCATCATCATCATCATTATCATCATCATTTCATTCGAAAGTATAATTCCATCACTACATAGTTATAAAAAGTCACTTTCCGCCGTCTGTCTGTCCCTATATATGCTTAGATCTTTAAAACTACGCAACGGATTTTAATAGCTAGAGTGATTCAAGAGGAAGGTTTATATGTATACTAATTCTACGAAGACGAAGTCGCGGGCAGAAGCTAGTTTACTATATAATTTTATGACTCGCGGCATCCATATTTGAAATACAGGTCAGTGGTTGTCTCGATGTGATTGTAACATTGTAAGTTGTATAGAGCCTCCAACGACGACATATTGTGTGAGATGGGTGTGGGCCTAGTTTGCGTGTTTTTACCCAGACTAATGAGTAAAGCCGGTGAGGAAGGGATTAATTATTTTCCCGCGACAAACGCTAACGTAAGGGTCGCCGCACACGGGCCACAAAAAAACGCCGCCACCGGCATGTTTCCTGTAGTTTTCATACATTTTATATGGACTCGCCCCACACGGTTGACGCCGGTGGCTGCCACACGTTAGCTTCTCGTGGCGGCGTTTGTGGCTGTGGCCGGAGGCCCGTGTGCGGGGACCCTAAGACCTCTGTGACTCTAAAATACTTATAAGGGTTGATGGCAGGTCAAGATTGGTGACTTCGGTCTGATACAAGCGCTGCCGGCTGCGGACGATTGTTACGTGATGACGGAGCGGCGGCGCGTGCCGTTCTCGTGGTGTGCGCCGGAGTCGCTGCGCTCGCGCCAGTTCTCGCACGCCACCGACGTTTGGATGTTCGCCGTCGCGCTTTGGGAGATGTACTCTTTTGGGGAGGAACCTTGGAATGGTGAGTTTAACTTTACTATTAATAACTTAAACAACTGCCATTAAATAGTAATGAGTTCCGCCTGTACCAGAAAGCTATGCGGAAAGTTAGCAGTAGAATAACAAAGAGTCTTTTCATATTGGTAATTTTTAATTGGCGTTGTAGTTAAATCATTTTTACTTAGAGTTAAAAATGCCAAAGTCAGAATTACAAAAACCGGAACCCTTTAGTTTCGCTCTGTTCGTCTGTCTGACTGTCTATCCGTATGTCACAGGCCTTTTACTCGGAACGGAAACTAAAGGGTTATATCAATGGGATTTTGAAGGTAGGTATGCTTTGTGAACTGCTATTGTATTTGTGATAGTAAAATGGTAAAAAAACCTTCATATTTGTGTTAGGTCTGCACTCTACTCCCATACAACGCTACAACGCTAGCAACGGTTTACCTTTGGGATCGTGTTTCTTCAAAAATTGTTTGATCCAAAGACGTTAAAGTAATTATTACAACGGACAATTGAAATTGTTTTTAAGTGTCGATTATAAAATGTAGAATTTTATACTGATTCTATTTGTGAATTTAAATGAAGCTTTGGTGTGTGAAAAATTAGTAAAACGAGTTTTCCCAGAGATAAGACCTAGCTGGATCGATTTTTCGCTCCCCAAAACTCTAAAAAGCAAAATCTGCAATATGGCGGAAACGTCGAGTTGGGTAGTTGTTATGAAGTCGTTAAAGTTTAATAGTTATAGTTTGGTATAGGATAAGATAAAATACAATTCCGGTTGGATGATATTGTTATTACGAAATTCTGTCTTTGTTGAGGCTAGTTTATAAATATCTATTTGTAGAAGCGCGATATTTGAAAAGTTTTGTATTGGCTAAAAACAACGAACCACAGATTTGAAGCCATCATCATAAACCGCGATTAGAATTTTCAACTATTAACTTTTCGGCTTGAGACTTAATTTAAAAGGTCGAAATGTAATCACTAATGACTAATCAACAATACTTTGATTTAATTCCCGTGCGTCCGTTGACCCATTGCCCTCCTTCAGGCTTGAACGGTTCGGAGATTCTTCGCCTGATAATGCGCGAGAACCAACGTCTGACGGCGCCGAATGCGTGTCCGCCTGATGTCTACATGCTCATGATGCAGTGCTGGGACCTCAATCCCAAGGAGCGGCCGACATTCGCCGGCATTCTGAAGTACATGGAGACCAATAAGTTTGAAACTGGCATTGCTGCGCTTAGGTAAGTTTGAGGTCAAGCTTAGCTGTTAATAGTTTAAAAAGCAGCGGGGCAACGTCGTGTCTGTTTTTCCATGCGAGTTTATTTTATGTGCAAGGGTATTTTTATGTGGCATCTCCGCAGTGTTTTACAACCGCCTGTAGTGCTGTCTATTTTGGTGAACACTAAATATTTACCTTGTTACTCCGCTACTTACGCGTCTATTTTGGTGTTTTACCAAGTTTTCTCCAGATGATGCTTGAATTTTTTATGTGAACGAAGTTACGAAGTGTATATTTTTATATTACTTAGGTAGCTATTTGATGTGGCCTCGGCTGAAATACTGATTTATTTGATGAGTCAGAATTGAAGAGTTTAAATGATCCAGTTTAAGTCAAGGCAAAGACGAAAAAAACCCTTTCTGATTTTCTCTTATTTAGCTTGCAATGGTTTTTTTATTTAAGTCAAATCTTTCAAGTCTAATTTCACTCTATTCCAGTAGTTGATTGAATTGAAATTTGGTATATTTAGGTACCTACGTATACTATTAATCGTACGAAAATTTTACCTTATTTTATACTTCTTGATATCGGATTTTTTCCTCACCCATTAGTTATTAAGTACAATTTTAACGCTTTTCGCTTTCATAATAAAATATTTTTTTAAATTTTTAATGAACCCATAGAAAACAACAGAAAAACTCAGATCTCCGTAATGTCGAGACTATTTGTGACTTATGCTAATATATTATGTAGTAGCTACAATTAGAGAGAGTAGTAGAGATATTGAAAGAAGAGTGAATGCAGGAAACATGGTCAATGGAGCGCTGCGCGCCTTTGTGAGCAGTGAGAAGGTGTCAAAGAAGGCGCGTCTGGCTGTTCACAGAGGGGTGCTCGTTCCAACACTAATGTACGGTAGCGAAAGTTGGGTATGGCAAAAGAAGCATGAAAGTAGAATAAATGCAGTAGAAATGAGAGCGTTAAGAAGTATGGAAGGTGTATCACTGAAAGATAGAATAAGGAATAGTGTGATAAGGGAATGTGCTGGTGTGAAAGAAGATATAGTGACTAGGATAGAAAAAAGTATGCTTAGTTGGTTTGGTCACGTAGAGAGGATGGATGAAAGAAGATTAACTAAACAGATTTATATGGGGAGTGTGAATGGGTGCGTTGGGAGGGGAAGGCCTAGGCGGACGTTCCGTGATCAAATTGGGGACGTTTTGGAGAAAGGCCAGGTCATGAGTACCCGAAACCGACGAGCATGTATGAAGAGATTGATGAATGTGGATGAAGCGAAAGAGGTTTGTCAGGATCGTAGCAAGTGGAACAAAGTAGTCTCTGCCTACCTCTGTGGGAAAGAGGCGTGACGATATGTATGTATGTATGTAGCTACAATATAGTTTCCAAACCTCAATGAAAACCAATTGAATGCACTACATCCCATGCGATAACTCCACGCCCATCCATGATTAACTAAGCGACCAAGGTCACGCACAGTGTAACTACGTGACCGTGCAACATTGTCCGGTACCCGTAAGGGAATACAACCCGGTAAATTAGGGTTGCAAATATTTTATTGAATCAGGCGTTACTTTGCGGAGGTCCATTTTAATGAACACCAAAATATTTACCTTGCTACTCTGCTACTAACGTGCAAGATAACCAAGCTTGTGCGAAATATATATATATGTTTTGCATGCAAACCCTCCCTCCACTACTGCCACACAAAACGCACATAAATCCCACAAACTTAATTATTCCTAACCCTAACACCACACAAACACTGACGCGCGTTTCGATCCCGTAGAGGGAAAGTAGCAAAGTAAATATTTAAAAGTGTTCATTAATTAGGGTTGCAATTACCTAGCGCCCGTAACTGGTACCTAGATGGATTGTGACTCATCATCCTAGCGTTTTTCCCGGCATTTGCCACGGCTCAGTGAGCCTGGGGTCCGCTTTGACAACCCAAGATTTGGCGTAGGCACTAGTATTTACAGAAGCGACTACCATCTGACCTTCCAACCCAGAAGTGTATCTAAGCCTTATTCTGACTGGCCCGGTTTCTTCACGATGTTTTCCTTCACCGAAAAGCTTATGGCTAATTTCAAATGTAATTTCGTACATAAATTCCGAAAAACTCAGAGGTGCGAGCCCGGGATTCGAACCCGCGGCCCTCTGCTTGAGAGGCCACACAGGTCAAACCACTAGGCTATCACGGCTGTTTTTTAAAACTTGGATTGTGACTGAAAAATAAAAAATATTCTTTTATTTATTCCACAGCCACAGGAGACAGGATCAGATGAATGTTGAAGCGGGTGACGCGATCGTACTCATAGATAAGAGACCAGAATTGCGTTATTGGAAGGGGCAGAACCAGAGGACATTGGAAGTGGGACTGTTTCCAAGGTAAATAAACTTTACTGCGCGTATTTATTATGTAGTATTTTAACATGATATATATTTGGAAATACTTGATTTTGCTTAGTTTTACGATATCGACAGTCTTCTGATGTGTTAATTTCATTTTCAGTAATATTTTAAAAGTAACGAATCTGAAATCGGCACAAGTGAAGAAAAAATCGGAAACGCTGTACCCGGTGCGAAAAAGTAAGTTTTCTTATTTTTTATATAAACAGAGTTCTTTTTTTTTGTTTTGTTATTTAAGAAAAGCATTATAGGCAATAATAGCTCCGTAACATATTGATAAAACACACACACACACACGCACGTGACACACACGCACGTCTTCCTGTGATCAAATATACCGTAAACCAGAATAAACCGTCTTAATCTTAAGATCATCATCAATCTAAGTCCAAATCCAATCTATTCCATCTAAGTACGCATCTGCAATCTCTCTGGGGTTGCGGGTATCTATGGACAGTGGTGATCCCTTACCATCAGGTGACCAACTTGCTCGTTTGCCTTCCTATTCACATTTAAAAAAAACATGATAAGCGTGGCCTTTAGGTCTTGTTGCCTTAGGCTCTGTCTACTCCGTAAGGGATAAAGACGTGATTTATGTATGTATGTAATCACTGATTTTATCATATTTTACTAGATATGTACTTATTTTTAATTAACCTCAATTACACATTCACCTACGCAGTATGTTTACAACTGAAACGTAATACTATTTCCATTTGAAAACCCGATCGGTGACATGTGTGAGAGGAAAATCTAAGCTTTTATCTCATTACCATTGCCCTGTTATGGATATCCGGTTTAGCTACTAGGAAGTAGAGCTTTCTCACGAGTAAGGCAAGTCTATGTGTATAATAACTCGCGTGGGACTTACCACTTACCTACTTATGTGACACTTAACAAGTCACATCATACTTATTAATATGACGCGCGCGTTTTCATCGAGCGCATATGGTAGCGTCGGAGGACGAACAACGTAACGTTTGACAAACACAATGACGCATGTTTGTTACAAATAGTGAACTTGGTACAAATGTTTGCGATGTTGGCCCAACTGTTGCGTTTTACTTTCGTTGATGAAAGTATAATGTAATTAGTCACGGTTGTAAATTTAATAACATAACTCTTACCTTACACTTGTTATGTTTATGTTTCTTATTCTCTGCGTCGGGTTTTTTTTATGGAATAATTTTCAAGGTTTCACATGCTTTAAATAATACTTATACTTACGTCTATCATTCAAAACATGTGACTGTATAAGGGTGCGACCAAACCGCCGCCTATACGCAGTGACGTGTCGTATGCGTCGCGTTTTCTCACCGTTTCTTCATACATTTTGTTGCGATTCCGTAACGTCACCGTTTTTAAGCGGCGGTGTGGTCGCACCCTAAGACAGCTGTATACTGAAGAATTCTAAGAGTTGGTAGATTATATTTTTTGATTAAAAATGAACCTTTTTAAACGCTACGCATCGTTCGTAGAATCTTCAAGGGCATTTCAAGTGGATTCGATCAACATGCACTAATCCAGCTATCTCATTGGTCGACAAAAAACTTAGACTTAGTTTTTACTGGCTATGATACACTGCAAAGTACACAGATGGTATGAGTAATGTATTATCTATTCTTTATAGGAATGTGTCGACGTTAATATTGCAAATCGCTAATCTATAGGCATGAGTTAGTGGGGTTATTATCACTATGTTATGACTAATTGGCTTATGTGACCACCTACAGGCCCATGAGTACATAAATCGCACCTTGATACATACAATAGTACAATCGATGATGGTATTTAACAAGAAATACCGTATGTAGGTAGAAACTGATAATAGTGATTCGATGGGTTTGTCCACCGCGCTTACGTCAGCCGGAATTGGTTTATGGATTTTTAGTTGCTTTTAAGAAAATTAGATGGCATTTGTTTGGTTTATGTATTGCGAGTGTGATAAAATAGTAGATAGAAAATATGTATGGGTATAAATAAATATTAGAAACAGTGTTGCCGTTAGCGTACATTTTACACATTTGACGTACCTTTTTAGCCTCCAATGTGTTATGTGTAATGGGGTCCAGTTTACGTACCTTTTGTTCTCATCCAAGACTTTGTGTAACATTTTATAAACCGCAGCCAAACAGTTGTGGCAAAACTGAGAGCGATAGAAGCTGTGTTAAGAGTTGAGTAAAAAAAATGCTTATGTACTTTTTTATCCCAAAATGTACCTTTTCAGCGCTGTATATGTACCTTTTGGGAACTCAGTTGTGGCAACACTGATTAGAAATGTTTGAGAAAAGTAAGAAAGGTATTAGAAACGCTTACAGAATACATTTCGATAATTTTTAGAATTTAGGTTTGGCTGTCTATTTGTTCATGTTAATCTTAAAAACTGTTGAACGGATTTTAGAGACAGATAGAGTAAGCTTAATCTAGAGCAACGTGTAGGCTTTGTTTCATAAAAGTCGTATGTCGAAAAGAAGAGATATATTGTCATTAAAAGTCCGGAAGTTCGATCATCATCCTAGCGTTTTTCCCGGCTCAGTGAGCCTGGGTTCCGCTTTGACAACCTAATCCCAAGATTTGGCGTAGGCACTAGTTTTTATTACAGAAGCGACTGCCGATTGACCTTAAAACCCAGAAGGGTAACTAAGCCTTATTGGATTGGTTCGGTTTCCTCACGATGTTTTCCTTCACCGAAAAGCTCATGGTAAATTTCAAATGTAATTTCGCACATAAATTCCAAAAAACTCAGAGGTGCGAGCCCTAGATTCGAACCCGCGACCCTCTGCTTGAGAGGCCGCAGGTCAAACCACTAGGCTACCACGGCTTTTTTGACATTAAAAGTTCGATAACATTCTAAAATTCGTCTCTTCCCAAAAGTGAAGTAGACACGCACCGAATCGCAGGCGCCAGCTAATTATTATACGAAATAAAATTCTAAACGTTAGCAAAATCTTTGTGAAATAAAGTTAGTTCTTTCGCTATTTGTGTTTATTTTTAGCGACTGGATGTTCGTGTTTGTATTTCGATGATTGGACCTTGGTCGCTCACGTTAGTTAGGTACTTTAGGTGTAATTATTTCCTTTTCGCGAATACCTGAACACGAATAGCAAAGATTACTGCCAGTGTTAGATTAACCCTACTAATATTATAAATGCGAAAGTTTGTGAGTGACGATGTGACGATGTGAGTGTGTATTTTTGTTCGTTCTTCACGCTACAACGACATAATTTTATATATACATACATACATACATACATATCGTCACGCCTCTTTCCCACAGGGGAAGGCAGAGACTACTTTGTTCCACTTGCTACGATCCTGACAAACCTCTTTTGCTTCATCCACATTCATCAATCTCTTCATACATGCTCGTCGGTTTCGGGTACTCATGACCTGGCCTTTCTCCAAAACGTCCCCAATTTGATCACGGAACGTCCGCCTAGGCCTTCCCCTCCCAACGCACCCATTCACACTCCCCATATAAATCTGTTTAGTTAATCTTCTTTCATCCATCCTCTCTACGTGACCAAACCAACTAAGCATACTTTTTTCTATCCTAGTCACTATATCTTCTTTCACACCAGCACATTCCCTTATCACACTATTCCTTATTCTATCTTTCAGTGATACATCTTCCATACTTCTTAACGCTCTCATTTCTACTGCATTTATTCTACTTTCATGCTTCTTTTGCCATACCCAACTTTCGCTACCGTACATTAGTGTTGGAACGAGCACCCCTCTGTGAACAGCCAGACGCGCCTTCTTTGACACCTTCTCACTGCTCACAAAGGCGCGCAGCGCTCCATTGACCATGTTTCCTGCATTCACTCTTCTTTCAATATCTCTTTCACACTTTCCATCTGTCGTAAAAGCCGAGCCCAGATATACAAATTCTTTTACCTGTTCTACTTTCTCACCCGCAACTATAATCTCACATTCTGTCATGCTATCGTCTTTTTCGAATACCATAGCTTTCGTCTTGCTCACATTAACTTTCATACCTTTCCTTTCCAATGCCCCACACAAAATGTTAGCCATCCTTTGCAGCTCCTCCTCCGACGATGCTAACAACACTTGGTCGTCGGCGTATAGGAGGCATTTGATGGTTAACTCGTTCATCCTCAGTCCACAGTCATTCTCTTTCAAATCATTCAGGCACGTATCCATGAATAGGTTGAACAGCCACGGTGACGCAACACATCCTTGTCTAACACCTTTTTCGATGCTAAACCATTCAGTGTACGCCCCGTTTATCCTCACACAAGTACTAGAATCCTCATAGAGAGATTTTAGTGCTTGTATCAGATTACTGTTCACCCCATGCATGGCTAACGCTGACCACAACTCATTCCTCATCACCCTGTCATAAGCCTTCTCCAAGTCGACGAATAAGCAGTATATTTTCTGGCCTTTGGCCATATACTTTTCGGTTATACGCCGCAAGGAGAAAACTTGATCCGTGCATCCCATTCCCTTTCTAAAACCCGCTTGTACATCCCATATTTTCTCATAATACATTTGGATAAAATTTGGATCGAAGATAGCTGGTACCCTAGATTGAAACATAGGCTACTTTTTATCCCGGAAAGTTGCATAGTTCCCGCGGGATAGCGATAAACATGTCAATTGCTAATTTGTAAAGTGTAAGTAGGTAACGTTTTCCTTACTCTTTTGTGTTCCGCTAAATATGTCCCTGAGTGTACTTATAACAATTGAATCAAAGTAAAATTATACAATCAATGTCGAATTTATTTGATAACTAGCTTCTGCCCGCGACTTCGTCCGCGTAAAATTAGCAATTGACAACATTTCATATTTCTGAGTCTATAATTTTAATGGTTCTCTGTATTTTGTTTGAAAAGATGAACATGCTGACAGTTTAATTTTTTCGCTAGGGCTTGTATTTAATTTATAATTAATTTATTAATTTTTGCTTATTCTAAAAGGGCGTAACTCCTATACTATCACAGAATACACACTTATCCCTTTGTCTTTTCTCTATAGAAAAAAAAACTGACGTTAATTTCAAATTGTCAATGTCAGGCCTTATTCTCCAATATTCGATTTTCGAGGTTCGCTTCGTGCTGTTCCGCTCATACTAAAATTATCTTGAGAGTGAGAGAGAAGGTATGCAACGAACTTCGAAAATATAATTTCAGAGTTGCCCCCCTTGTACTTTGAAGTTGTCAAAAATACAAAATTATGATCGCTTATTTTTTCTCGTGAAAAAAGCAAAGGCGAAATTCACCCATCCTGCGGTAGTTTTGGTAAAATTAGGACATATTTTGAATTAATTTTTATTTTTTATAATAAGCGATAAAGCGATATTAAAATTATATAAACATATTGCAGTGATCAGGAGGCAAAATGCTTTCAAACCATTTATACATTTTCAGGTGTTATAAAAATGAAATGTTGACAATTGATATGTTCCTGAGTTTATATTTTTAAGAGTGTGCATTCTGTTCTACAACTTATAGTGCTATTTTTTTAAATTACAATTGAAATTGTTATATTCCAGTCCAAACCCCGACGTCTCCGGTGTCGGATCGTGAGCCGGCGGTGGTCCGGCGGCGCACGGCCGAGTCCGCGCAGGCGGGCAGCGCGCGCGCAGCCGGCGCGGGCGGGCAGTTCAGCTACACCAAGCTCACCAACGAGCGCACGCTCGCCCTGCGCCGCGATCACCGGGAACACTCCAAGAGCTTGATCATAGGCAAGTCCCCTGATTTATAACATACTAGCTGTTGCCAGCGACTTCGTCTCCAAAGAATTCGTTTATCGCTATCCCGCGGGAATTTTTCGGGATAAAAAGTAGCCTATGTGCTATTCCAGACTTTTCTCTATCCATGTGCCGAATTTCATCCAGATTCGTTGGGCCGTTCTGGCGTGATTGAGTAACAAACAAACATCCATCCATGCATACTTTCGCATTTATAATATTAGTTGATTAAATACATACATACATACATAAATCACGTTTTTATCCCTTACGGGGTAGACAGAGGTAACAAGACCTTAGACGGAGAAGAGCTTAAACGAA
The DNA here is from genome assembly GCA_963854515.1 of Pandemis heparana. Lineage (NCBI taxonomy): Eukaryota > Metazoa > Arthropoda > Insecta > Lepidoptera > Tortricidae > Pandemis > Pandemis heparana. The sequence continues at coordinate 6,141,619 of OY978009.1, read as the reverse complement.
CGGACTTAGAATATTTATAACAGCTTTTAATAGTACGTTACATTAGTGGTGAATTAAAGAATGTCTCAGATCTCAGGCACTTGTCGCACGAGCCAAAGGCGAGGGCGATAAGCATGCGACCTGAGGCTAGAAAAAAAAGCTAAATCCAGAGTGTAATGAGCTTTGATAAACAATAACTGTAGATACACAGTCGCGCGCCCGAATATGTCCGAGCCAAATGAGCTCCACTTTGATAAAAGTGGCTTACTTTTTTCTCAGTACGTTGTTGTCATTACCAGCGTAACGATGTCCACGTGTGTCTTTAAAAAGTACAAAAATCACTCGCAAAAACGCAACAAATCTGATGGAATATCATAGTTTCAGTGAATATCTGTTGTTTTTTCTATAAAATTCTAAGAATCAGAGAGAAATATTGATTTAAATTAATTTTAAAGCCATTTCTAAATTGCTAATTATTGCCAGAATTCGACAACATTGACATATGCCTTGTCTTTGCCAGTCGCACAGGAAAGCTTATAAGTAAGCGAAACAAATAAACAACAGAACACAGAACAAAAGTGTAGTGGAGTTGCCATCACCCTATTTTTTTATTTTATGTGTTTTGTGTTAAGCTTTGATTTCCTGGATGTGTATACGTATGTCATGTATGTGTGTACGTGTTACTGGGAAACGTGTGCGATAGTTGGTTTGACTCTTTGAGAACCACTCGGACCCTCAGATATTGATTTTGATAGCAATCGGTCCAAAAACTAAAGATTTCAAAATGGCGGCCAGCTTTAAAACTTAATTTTTACACTTAGAAACGCCAATTAACATAATAAAGGACTAGTGATGGAACTCGAGTGACATTTTTTCACTCGAGTAACTCGCTCGAAAAACCCGACTCACTCGAGTACTTACCACTCGAGTAAACGTTGGACTTGAGTGATTTTTTTTTCACTCGAGTTACTCGCTCGAAAAGTCGACTCACTCGAGTACTTTTTGAGCATGAAACGTGAAATAGTAGATTGTACAACAAGAGCATAAAACAAGCCATTTTACCCGAGACGTTCATATAGCCACCCGAGCCGGTACGGCGAGGGTGGATAGACATGTCGAGGGGAAAATGGGTTTTATGAACGAGTTATATATACACTCTGCTTTTCAATTAGATTGCGAAAAAACAAAACAAAACGTTGCAAAAAAAAAAAATGTGACATTGGAACAATTCGATATATTTAATGGTTTTTCCTGGCAAATTGACTGTGTTAAGAGTCAGTGTTATTTCCTCTTCACTTGACGAAATTATTGAATATTAATCGTAAAACAGTAACAAATTGCAACATAAATCCTACTAAGAGAAAATAGGACGTTCCCGCCAGTAAACTTTTTTTTTCTTTTTTTTAAACGTGATACTGCGGTAAGGTTCGAGTAGGCAGGTGTTGATTTATATTTTAAAAAGTTTTATTTTTCATGTGTACTTATTTGTTTCAATAATAACTTGTCAAATTATTGTTACCTAGTTTAAGGTACTAATTAAACAGTTTAATAGACCGCAGATTATAATAAAAATAAACAAAATATGCTATCGTAAAGTTTTAGTGATTGTTTGTGGCTGTTGGCACCCGATTGTCTAGGTCTTAGACGAAGATTTTAATTTATGCACAAGAGCATAAAATGCCATTTTATGCAGCCTACATCCAGCATAAAGTCGAACTTTTTGAGCATGAGACGTGAAAAATACTTTTTTATTTTACAGTAAAAGAGGACCGTCTCATCGATTTAGATCTGCCGCCGTCGACCAGGTTGAGCGCGCCGCCGACAAAAGTAACGGCGCAGAATAACGTGTCTATTCTGGACGAGCCGATCGATGTTCCGCAGTTCAGTAAGTAAAAACCAAGGCAGAGGCGATTTAGCGACCACATGCATTGACTTGGAAATTCAACCATATTGTTTTAGTAATTAAGTCACATACTACTAGCTTTTTAAATATCCTTTGTAAGGTATTCGATAGCTGCTTTTGATTCTGTGATAGGATGCTCCAATAAATGTGGCCTTATAAAGGGTTAATGTTTACTTTTTCCCGGGCTTATATGTTGGATTAACAATATTTCAGAATGTAGTAAGGGTGTTTTACCTTACACCTGCGTTATTTCGCTACGTATAATGTATTACTTCTTAAAACATGCCAGTGCATTTGGCTCCACTTCTAGTGGTTAGATTGACTTGAAACTACATAGTTGTAGTCGAAAAAGTAGGCGCTTAACCATTTCTTTATGATAGTTCCTGTATCAGATAAAAATAAAAAGATTGATGGTCAAATTGACTTCTAGATTAAGTCTTTTAAGTTTCAACCTGTGTAACTGGCATTGACTCCTAGGGTGGTATAGGATTTTCTTGATCGCCTGTACTTGTATGTTTTGTAGCTCTGATGACAGATATTTTAGAGTAATCGCCAGCAAAAAAGTAGCATTCAAAATGCTTTTTAGATTCAAGTTCGTTTTATAAAATATTTGTATGTATGTATGTAAACTCTTTATTGTGCAAACAAAAACAAGACAAATACAATTGACAAACACTGAGATACATGCACAAAGGCGGACTTATCCCTTCAAGGGATCTCTTCCAGTCAGCCTTTGAGTGGATGAAAGGAGTTTTATATTTGTCTATCATTTACTTCCAGATCAAGAGGCAGACTGGGGCGAGCCGAGCACAGACAGCTTACCGAACTACACGCAATCCACGCATACACAAAACAACTACCCATGTCTCTACGGAGCCAAATCTCTCGATGATTTGGTCCTGACCTCGCAGACGTTTGCCCCGGCCGATCCCTTCGACACATCCCAATGCTGGCCCGGCCCAACGCAGTCCGGCTACAATAGTGACTTTAGTACCCAAATACAGAATGAATCTCAAAAATACTCTATGAACAATTATACACCGTCCACTAGTGCTGATTTGACACACAATATAGACAATAACGCAGCTACTAGATCAAATAGTTTAGTCGTAAATAACACAGGCAGCGCAGCATTACCTAATAATTATAGTTATAGCAGCTATGGGGCCCTACAGAATAACTTAAGTAGTACCAACTATGCAGCTCAGAATAAATTTAATAGCCCTAAATATGGGACACTTCCGTACAATTCAGTAAACACCAGTGAGTCGCTTTCAAATAATGTCAACTCTAGCCGGTATGGAACGATTCCAAATAGCATGTGCTCAAACACTTTATCATTAGAGAGGAACGTGCCAACGACGACTCAACCGAGTATCGCGGCGCAGTTGGCAGAACTGTCTCTGGACGACAAAATTTCAGAATCATTGAATCTCAGAATGAAAAATTCGAATACAGAAAATATTTACGCAAACAGCAGCTTTAGCGGCGCGCCGTCGACGTCGGCCGACACTACCGCTTCTCACGGCGACACTATGTATAACGACATAGCTCTCTACGAAAACTTCGACATAAACCCCGCCCAGCAACAGTTCATTCTAGAAACGAAGGACTTCTATTCAAAACTCTCCACGAGCAATGTGAACGCTTCAAACGACTACGAGAAGAACATTTACGTGCCAAAATACGAAGCCGAAAGTGAGAAACTGCGCAACTTCAGCGAGTCCGTTGAGAACTCTAAGAATTATTCGGCAATAAAGTATCAGAACGCTGGTTATTATCAGTACGCGTGTACTAGTGAGTACGCGTCGAACGGTGCTTCCACGTCGCGGGGCGACGCGCTCTACGACGAGGTCAACGACACCACCAGTAACCTGTACACCGAGATCGGGGAGAACAACAGCGTGTATGGGGAGAGTCGGGACTACGGGAACGCGAGGCTGTACGACGATGTGTATGAGACGGCGGCGCCGCGCCCGCACCGCCCCGCGCCGCCCTGCCCTTACAATCCCAAGTAGACTAATAAACGGTGATATAACTATTGCCATCTAAGGGAACGTACGTAGTAGCATAGCGTAATAATTTATAACAAATCATGAGACACAAACCGGCGAAAAAGATTGCACATCGGTCTTTGTAAAGAGACATTTGGCGTCACGTAAGTTAAAGCGAGACAACGCTCTACGAAGCGAAAACTAGGCCGAGAAGACCGATGTGCAATGTTTATTGGCCGGGTACTGTACTATGAGTATTTAATCATACTGATATAGGTAAATACATGTTAAACATCCGAGACTCTATAACAACATTTTGTATCATATATCTCTCTAGTGATACCGTAACCAAATCTTGTGGCCGGTCGGCCCACTTCTTTGTCTAGTCCAGCATTTCCCAACCTTTTTCAGCCACGGACCCCTAGGAAATCAAGCACAGTTTTCACGTACCCCCTCAATAAAATAAACAGCAAAAAAAATTGGATTAGGTATTTATTTTAGTTGTTACAGATACAAAATTACGAGACTTATTAGCATTCATGTATGGTCCAGAGATGACATCGCGGACCCCCATACATACACTCGCGTACCCCCAGGGGTCCGCCGACCACAGGTTGGGAAACACTGGTCTAGTCTAGGCGCTAACTGCTCACACAAAGTAACCCCAACACGCATGAGGGTCGGACGAATGGGAGTTGGAAGGGACCGCGTAGTTATCCTTGTCTTGATGTCAGAGTTATGTCACAAGTTGTTGTTATTACGCTATGGTGCTACCATGAAATTAACAGTATTTTAAAATGAACGAGTGATAAAAATGCATGCGACCCTGATGTGTATCTTTGTTGATGAATGTTTTATCATTATTAGCGGTTATCAAAGGCACTGTTTGGCCAGTTACATATCCAATTTTATAATAATGATACTTCCAAATTAAAGTGTCAATTTTATGTGTTATCCAAAATTACTGCTTATACTCTAGCGTGCCATTAAGAAACTTCTTGCCCTTTGTATTGATGTGATGTGCGCTCATTGTTTTATTTGTTTAAGTCATTTTGCACGATCCATGTGTCAATTTCTCCAACAAGATTCTTATAACATTAACTTCCTTCTATACTGCTTTTCGTAAATACTTCCGCGTAATTTTTAAGTGCATTAATATTGTTCAATATTTAGGAGCGGATTTTACAAATATTTTACTAGACTAAGGCATTTTTTTCAGAAATCGCTCATGGTGCGCTGAAAAAACTTGGTTTTTACTAATTGCCGATGTGGGATTTGAGATTTTACATGAACCATATACACGAACTACACGAGTACCCCGTGATATAATAATAACTCAGTCAATGTTTTTTGTCTTGGTGTTTTATTGAATAATAAGTGTCTCTCAATGTTAGTCTGTATTCTGTTGAATGAATCTGTGAAATGAATGATGTTTATTTAAAATGGTTCCGTTCCTACTTCAAGGCCATCTGTGCATTACAAGGAACCTTTCATCTGAAAGGAGTTAGAAGAAAGGGCATGATTGGTTGGCGTTATGGAGTACGTAAAAATAATTATACATTCGAGTTAGTTCTCCCACGATTATTGATCTGATGTTAATAACCTTTTATGTAGGTTTTTAGTTATGGTTTTATTCCATCGTGCTATTTATTGCGTTTGCGTTTTAACGCCTCGAAGAAACATCACATGGTGCCTCACTTGTACCTGCTAGATTAGTTGCTAAGATAACGTTTAGATTTTACATCACCCGCGTATTATGGCAGTAGTATTATTTATTGATATTACGTTTCATATCATGATTGTGATTACAGGGCCCTATTTTATAAAGCTACAAGTTAATTTACAAGCGGAAGTCTCTTTCTGTCCCTATGTGTTTTATAGAGACTTCAGCTTGTAAATTGTAACTTGTAGGTTTATAAAATAGGGCCCAGAATGTTGTTTAAGTATCGTTGCTTGCAGAGACCGTCAAATTGGCCACAAGACGAGTTTGGCTCGTAGTAGCGACACTACTTAAGTTATTTGTATTTTGAAAGTAGTAAAAATATATATTTTGTGATTGTATAATAGTTTGACCCATAAGTGTTCGATATTGCTTTGATATTTTTATGTAAAAGTATATCTTAAAGATCGCAAAAAAAATTGCAGCTATTTGCAACTAACATTGTATCATATACAAGTAGTTAGGTATCTGAAATGTACCAATTTTCTAGGACAAGAAAACTGATCTGTTATATTATTTCGTAATGAAAAACAGTTCGCCATCACTTAACTGACGATTCGTAAACTTAATATAGCATATTAAGTTGTACAAAATGGTCATTTAACGACTGTAGGTACACAGTGTATACATCGCGGTGCGTCACAAGACATCACAAACACTTATTTTTTATACAGGGTTGATTGCAATTGATATAGAAATGAGTTGGATATAGTTGTAAGAAACACTGACCAGTTACTTCAATTTTAGAAACCTAAAACTGGCCATTTGTAAAATAATTGAAAACACTCAAAGTGTAAAAAACTTGTATTTTTATTGTTCCAAAAGAAAGTTTCTACGGAATGTGAATGGATGTACAGTTATATAGTTATAAAAGTGACCTAATAAAAAGTTATTAGCCACAGCTGTATAAATTGTGTTGTTATTGCCTTTCCTGTAGGATCGACGTCAAAAAAGATATGCTTACCTGCAATCAAATATCTTTAGCCTATGTACGTATATAATCTATCCCTGCCGCCACGTCGCCAATGATCAATAGCCCGTCCAACGAAGCCCAAAAACAGAGTCTCGGGGGAAAAACTCGTGTATAAGCGAATTTCGGCATAGTTGTATCGAATGGTGTTTTAATCCACATACTAAAAGTACTGATGGGTAGGGGTGGAGCTAACGGGTGGGGGTCCAAAGGTCCCTTTTTTAGTTTTTCATTAATAATTCGTAAACGATGGCCCATAGCAAAAAATGATCTGAAACGTAATTAATCTACATAAAAGATTCTATAGGTACATATTTTCTCTGGGATCGATATTTCATGAGATATGGACGGAAGAAGGTGGACATTAAAAAAATAAACATTGCTTTAAGTTACTGGAGTCTCTTAGAGCTTGGACCTTGCACATTTTGAAGCCACTTCGCCCAGGGGTAGTTACCTATAGGTAAACTGAGTCAATTCTGGCCTGGAGCCAGGAACAGCCATCGTGCAGGGGGCCGGGGGAGGGGAAGGAACAGTGGCTCCGCCGCGCTCCACTCTAAGCTCAATTTCTTCGTAAATAGAGTATGTAACTGCATCGTGTTTGGTATCATTTTCGGATAACTTAAGGATACTAAATTCAATTTTGATATGATAATTGTACCTTGTCATACAAAAAAACGAGACTTTTAAAAATATTAAAATATGATCTCATTTCTTTCAAAAATCTTGTATTATACAAAAACTGCCTGTTAAAACTCTATGAAAAAAATATGTATAGATAGCCCGTTTATTAAGGATTATAAAAATACCAGATAGCTGTTGCCCGCGACTCCATCTGCGATAAATTCGCTTATCGCTATCCCGCGGAAACTATGCAATATTTCGGGATAAAAACTATCCTATGTCCTTTCCCGGGACTGTGAATATCACTGTACCAAATTTCAATAAAATCTGTTTAACCGTTTCGCCATGAAAGCGCAACAAACATCCAAACGTCCAAACTTACAATTTTTCGCCTTTATAATATTCTATGAAAAGTTACTATTTGTTTACCAGAAATAAAGCCAGCGTCTTAAAATTTCACAATAATTAGATTTACGCTGATGTATTTGCCTAGTTATGCAAATAACCAGCTCAGAACAAAAAGTGCCTTTAGCGAACCTGTTTTCCGCGCGTCAATAAATATATTTTTTTAAGTAATTAGTAGACAATAATACCAATAATGTATATATTTTTATAATCCTGAATAAACAGGCTATCTATACATATTTTTTTCATAGAGTTTTAACAGGCAATTTTTGTATTATAAAAGATTTTTGAAAGAAAAGAGAAACCATATTTTCATATTTTAAAAAAAATCACGTTTTTTATATGACAAGGTAGTATAGTTATCATATCAAAAATGAATTCAGCATCCTTAAGTTATCCGAAAATGATACCGAACAAATAAAGTTATTTACGAAGAAATCGAGCTTAGAGTGGAGCGCGGCGGAGCCACTGTTCCCCTCCCCCGGCCCCCTGCATGATGGCTGCTACTGGCTCCAGGTCAGAATCGACTCAGTTTACCTATAGGTACCCCTGGGCGAAGTGGCTTCAAAAAGTGCAAGGTCCAAGCTCCAGGAGACTCCAGTAACTTAAAGAAATATTAATTTTTTTATTGTCCATCTTCCCTCCATATCTCATGAAATATTTATCCCAGAGAAAAAGTGTAAACAATTTTTTTTTGTAGAGAATTTTATGTAGATTAATTACGTCTCAGATCATTTTTTTGCAATGGGCCACCGTTTACGAGTTATTAATGAAAAACTAAAAAAAGGGACATTTGGACCCCCTCCCCACCGTTAGCTCCACCCCTAACCATCAATACTTTTAGTATGTGGTTTAAAACACCATTCTCTACAACTATGCCAAAATGGGCACGTATTTAAATGTCGAAAGTTAAAATATCTAAAATTAAAAAGTCGACGGTCAAAATATCGAAAATCAGAATGTCGAACGATCATAAAGTCGAAATTCAAAATATCAAAATTACATTATTGAATGGTACCTACAGTCGTCATCGAATATATCTGATCACATAAGAGTGCTCAAAAATGTCTGAACATGCACTCCAACGCCCTCACAGAAAGCGCGGGCAACATAGGTTAGGTTAGGTTAGTATTGCGTCAAGGCGCGAAGCGCCTGAACTAGGCGGAATAGGAGCTCCGCTCGACTTTTTTTCGTAGCTATTCAAAGTTATTTTTGTTGATGACACATTTTACTTTGTCATACGTAACATTTAGTCGCATGAGAATTGAATAGCGACGAGAAAAAGTCGACGGAGCTCCGCTTTGCGGAGCTCCTATTCCGCCTAGTTCAGGCGCTTCGCGCCTTGACGCAATACTAACCTAACCTAACCTATGTTGCCTGCACTTTCTTACAGAGAATAGGGATTATTCGGCATTTGAGCTGTAGGAATGTGAACCGTCAATATAATAGCAGTAGATGTTAAGATCGTTCGATATTTCAATTTTCGATATTTTAAACGTTGGGTTTTTGATGGTCGATATTTTGTGTTTCGATTTTAACATATATCGAGCATTCGACTGTAGATATTTTGAACTTTCGATATTTTAGCCGTTCGGTATTTGAATTTTAGATATTTCAGACGTCGATATAATAATAGTAGATATTTAGATCATTCGATATTTTAATTTTCGATATTTTGACCGTCGGCCTTTTAACCTTAGATATTTTAAATTTCGATATTCAAATACGTGCCCGCCAAAATACTATTATACACGAGTTTTTTCCGAGATTCCTTCGTTGGACGGGCTACAAGAAGATTGTCGGCATTTGGTTTTTGTTTACATTAATTCAGTAAAAATATGGTATGCTTCTCATCTCGGATACATGCACCTTATCTACAATGTCAGTACATATAGTTACATATAACTCACACCAAAAAACTGACACTACAGGAAAATATGATGTAGTTAGGTATTTGCACATACTCTGCGTAAATACCTATCTGATACATGTTTATTCAGTACTTCATTGCAAGTAAATCTTTACAAAAACATTATGTCTCCTACCTACTTCGTCTTCGTAAGTACAACATCACTTACTGCAAAATATAATCAGAAAAATACAATACAAGTGCCAATGACTTGTTGTTTGTTGATTGATTTAAATCGTGACGCGTCAGATTACATCCTGCGTCCCAAGAGGTACGTATATATCTCCGATTTTCCGCTAGAGAGAGCCAAGGGAGGCTGAACGGCAATTTAGTCGATTGTAAAACCAAGTCTGGTTACGTTATCCCTAATAGGTAACTTTGTCCACTGGAAAGAAGTAGTCCCGTCCGTGGTTAACCCGTTTTCTTATATTAATAACTAGCTGTTGCCAGCGACTTCGTCTGCAAAGAATTCGTTTATCGCTATCCCTCGGAAACTACGCAATTTTCCGGGATAAAAAGTAGCCTACGTGCTATTCCAGATTTTTTTCTATCTATGTAACTACCAAATTTCATCCAGATCCGTTGGGCCGTTCTGGCGTGATTGAGTAACAAACAAACATCCATCCATCCATCTATCCATCCATCCATCCATCCATCCATACTTTCGCATTTATAATATTATATTTAGATTTAGATTTAGATTAGATTTAGATTAGATAATGTGGTAAGAAGTAGATATGAGTAAGTACCTTTATAAGTGCAATTTTGCAATTCAATACATCCAACATAGAAAGTTGTTGGTCAGCTAAAAACGAAAATTTAGTTGAAACATTGGACATTTTAGATTGGATAAAGTTACGCTCCAGGCATAAAGTAACTCAACCTGTCTGAATTAAAAATATATTTCTATTAACCTCTTTTTACAGTCGAACCAGTTGAAATCGAGACACAATGTGGAACCTTTGAACATTAAATACGTGACACGGAAAATCATAGACACAAAACATAATTAAACAAAATGAAACTGCAACTTTTTATGAATTAGAGGATAAAAAGAAAAAAAGCAAGAAAGTTACTACCTCCGCATAAGTAAGATTAATCCTAGAGGGAAGAGCCAGCCGCCACATCGTCGTTGTCTAACGGCCCATAAGATGATCGTAACGCCTGTACTTACTAGATAAGGCCTCTCCAGCTGCCGTGCAAGTGCGAACTTTGGTAAGTCCAACATGATGTTATTTGGTACTTAATGAAAGTACAAAGTTATAAATAGGGAGGACATCCTTGGAAACGGTTTGAAGTAAACGGATCACTCACGGGTGAAAGCCGAGTAGTTACCCTGGATATGTTAAAAAGATATGGAGGGAAGAAGTTCAATTCTTAGGTATTTTTTTATCGGGGTTTAAATTACACAGTAGGTACCTACAATGAGGGAAATGATCACTCAAACTGGAGTGACATGTCATCTTATTGCGATGGGGTTCTACGGTGGTATGTGAATACATTTCCCTTAGTGTACCTATGTACAGTTAGCGCTAAATATATTATAGCGATCAAATTGGTCAAATATGTGAAAACGCTCTCAAGCTCTCGACGCAAAGCCTTGTTTAGGTAAAGTGGGTAGGTACATCTATTGTTTCATTCACGTATAAAAATATCCGTGGCGCTTTGAAGTTTGTTGAGTGTCAAGGATAAAAGTACTAGTTTAAAACAAGAGCGTTGAAGCACGAGCTCCGAATCGCGTTATCGTAACAGCGACATTAGCATTCAGGCGTTGTTTACGCGATAACCGACGCGTGGGCGCCGAGTCGGCCCTACTTAGCTGCAGTCGCTCGCTAAACAAGAATTAAACTCGACTGAAAGAATCCCTCTTTACATTAACTGCGTAATAAACAAACATAAATTACCCACCGAGCCGAACCATATTTTTTCACCCGTACACTGCCGCAGTTATCGCGACGGCTTTATTAGTGTCCGAGTGAAGTGTTTCGAGTATGGAGGCTCTGTAAGGCTGAGTGCTAATATCGCGTTATCTAATGATGATTGGTGTATAACATAGAATCGGAACGTTATGTGGGCGGAGAAGTGGCCGCGTGTGAATGGATGGCTGCGGGATCGATAGAGCTCACTGCGCAGGCCCGCCTCGGCAGAACACAGCTGGTGGCTTCGCATCCTTCCTCGGCCAATACTTCCACGACCGAACCCGCGTCTTAGTGCCTGTTGTGGGAATTAAAGTGATTGGCAACCTGCGGACATGTTCGCGATCAGCCGGCGGCTCTAAACGGTGCGTACAACACACGACTTCCTCTTCCTAGCGAGACCGCTTACATAGGCTTTACAGTAGCACATAAAGTCGCCATTACCTATTAGCTTACCACCGTGAAACCTGTTACACCACCACATAAGTAACTAATCATTATTGTGGATGCGTTTGTTTATAAACTGTTAAATTATTAGTGGAGATATTAATTGCTCTCTTTCGGGGAGGCGATTGGCTATAATGTTGTTTGTAGTCCTTTATTATAGATGAAATTATTTTGCTACTTGTGCAGTGAGCTTCGCGCTATGGATTGGGCAATTAATTCATCAATTGTCCGGGCTATTTATAGAGTTTTTCGGGGTGTGAACGATGGGTTATCCAGTTAGGCAAAATCTCTGCTTTAGTTGACAAAGGAAGCACCGGATCGCATTGATGTAGGCAGTGGATTTCGATTGCGTGGGACGAAAAGGGTAGATGCCTACGTCAGTGGGCCCGGGTCCAACGTACGTCACAACCCGTGCTTAACATTCGACGAATCATATCTTTGGTAGAATTGTGTAGGTACAGTAGGTAAAAATGGATAGGCATGTAGGTAATGCAATTGTTTCGGTGATATCAGCAGTGTTCAAATAATATCTCGTGGATATATATAGGTACATAACGGGGTTTTCATTAAATATAGGTACTTGCCTGTTTTAATGGTGTCTTTTATGTGTCTAATAACTTTAATTCAAAATAAAGGTTGGTACAAAAACAGACTAAGTATAAAATTAACATGAGTAGGTAACTAAAACTAACTTAAAAATAGCATTTTTTTAATGTATTTTAGTATTTTCCACCGAAAAACCTACTTTTTCATGGGCACAACTATGTGTACAATGAGCAAAATTACCAACGTAAATAGATACCTCATTAAGAAGAGCCATATACATTTCCAAAAAGCCGAAACGGCTTGAAACCGCGGAACCCTTAATTGCCTTCGTGCAGCAAAGTTTATAAGAATAGGTACTTCGTCGCTCCAAATAATTACAGAAGTACTCAACCGTTTATTTGAGAAAGTTAGTTCGTTATTCAGTAAAGATATTCACCCATAACCTTTTACCTTTAGTTAGGTTCCTATTACTATATATATACTTTCTGTGACGTATATTTACTTTACGCTAAGTTCGATTATTATAAGTTAGGTTCATTCAGGCTATTTTCATTATCTATTCTAATTATAGAATTCAAAAGTCGAAAGTTTATTTTGCAAATAGGCCGCCAAGGGCTCTTTTACATGTCTTTTTTTGAATCTACCAGCGCATTCGGAAAGACCATCATTGCCGAGAAGAATGCGCCGCATCAAGAAACTTGGCAGAAAGTCATTTTTTCAAAATAAAATAGATTTACAACAGTACTTAAAGTCTCCCATAATACAATTAATACATTTTATAAAAGGGATGTATAAGGTCCCCAAGTTAAGTTCGTACCTTAAATTACATTAGTCTATAGTAGAGATGTATTAATAAAGTCTCTATTGGTCAAAGCGAAACAAATAAAGTGTAAGTAAGTAAGTAATCTTTATTTGCAATTAAATAGGTAGGTAAATGCAGCAAACGGCTTCGCTTCTGTTTTATTTTCAATACCTAACTTGTTTATAGTTTGAAATGTTTCAATACCTTTAATGCTATCAAGCTATAATAATCTCACTCTTACTCGTATCTTCAGAAGAGTGAAATTGAGCAAATTAGAAAGTGGTGAAAAATCATACTGAATTTGGAATACAAGAAGAGTTGACTCGCAGCACAGCTTTCATAATTAATCTTGTTATTCTTTAGTTCTAAACTTAGGCCCCAGTTTCTTAATCGCTATGATAGTTATAGAGTTTTGAAGAAATACACATGAAAATAGCTTATTTATGTTTCAAAATCCTTAGTCAAAAATTAAGTCTTTAATTATCTTGACATTATATATTATTTTAGGTACCTATAGCCTATTTCTCGTCCCACTGCTGGACAAAGACCTCGCCTCTTCTTCGCCAATCTTCCCTATGGCCCGCGTGTTTGTGCTTCCCTTTCGTCGTTTGACGGGGGAATAATAGATTCGCCCGGGGATTCTTAGCACCCCTTACAAACACACAACACAAGACAACACAAGACATAACACATTATACATAAGACATTATATTTATACTCGACAAATAAATAGCTATCGAATAATATTCAGCATTCTACCACCGACGCGCGACGCCATGCGGGCGACTTTTAATTGAAGCTGTAGGCAAGCAGGTGGGCGTTATTAAATCTATACAGTTATATAAACGCTCCAGGGATATTATGGACAGGAAAAGCTTTGTAAATAGAAGTTAATTAAGTCTTAAGACGGTTGTTTACAGCACCCACCCACATCTTATTCTTATGTAAAAAGCAATTCCACACCTAGTTGTGCAAGCTTTGTTCGTACTCGTTGGTTTGTTTAATTAAAGTGCCTGATCAATATTTAGGTACTTGCCTTGTTTGCACGTTGAAGATTAAAAAAAACTTGATAAGGTTAGGCTACTCGATCGATTGTTTCAGAATCCGGAACAAACATGTTTTACAAAGCTTTTTATTTAACCTGTAATATTTGTGTTGGTATCTACTTACCTACGTAAAGTCGAATCAAATCTTGCATGAACTCTGATCCATTCGCAAAGGACGAATTGATTGGGAATTAGAGTACTTATATTCAAATAGAGCTCTAATAAAATTGCATTAGTCAGTTACGTTAGAAAGAAAGAAAGAAAGAAGACATTTTTTCTCTTTTGAAAGACACAGAAACACGTTACGTTACGTTACGTTAGCGAAATAGCTTGTGGTAAAATCAAATGTTTAGCAAGAAATTTCATTCCATGATTGTGTGTGATGTTCCCAATCCGCACTGGGCCCGCGTGGGAACTGTAGCCCAAGTCCTCTCATTCTGTGAGGAGACCTGTGCCCAGCAGTGGGACGTATGTAGGCTGGAGAAAGAAATTTAACATTAGGTACTTATACTCGTTTTACACCAAAAATTTTACTGTTACGAATAAATAACGCTTCCGTTAAATTTAATGACGTCAATCGTTATTTTGGCAGGAGCAATAACAGGTACAGTGTAGGCCAACGGAAACGTTGAGCAATTTAGTACTTTGTCATAATATAATCAATTATTTAACGTTATATATATTTTTTTTCATTTAAATATATTCTTGGTATGCTTAATATTTTCATGGGCTAACTGCATTTTAGTATGGCATACAAATTACAACGTCAATAATCCATCAGATACATAAGTATTGTAGCAAGTAACCTTGATACCTAGCTGTATTCATTATTGTGTATGTATATGCGTATATGTATACCTAATAGACAGTATTCGTTCAACTACTTCTGGTTTATACCTGTACATTTCTATTTGTGTTTGAAACTATTTAATTACCGGTCGTCCGCCTAAGGTAAGGATATTACCACTAATGTAAAAGCGTTAATGCGTACATTAACCAGTTAGTTAATCTACTGACTACTGGCTTCAACTGTTGAAAACACCTTTAACGTTTTTTCAAATTACTTTTAATGGTTTTCTTCATCTACTTAACTTGAGACTCATGGGCTAAAGTAGATACTTCAAAGATTGTGTTGTTGGTATTTAAGGCAGATACCAACTACAAATTCGTGATATAGTGTTAATTATAATTATATTACATTATTATGTTTTACTAACTGTGGTACTAACACATTATGTTTTTTTTTCTTAAATAAATTATAATTTCATTCTGAAATTAAATTCTGAAATAAACTATTAATGTTATTATAATTTTCTCAAATCAACTTAAGTCGTCGTGGAGACCCTTAGGGAAGGCCCGTCAGTGGAAGTTTTCCGGCTGATAAAAAATATGTCGAAGATGATAAACGTAACTGAATTCGGCGTAGCATCGGGATCGTTTCGTAGCTGCTACGACGCGCGTAGCATTTGCTTCGTAGAATGAAGAGGAAAGTTATATTATCCATCTATCCACTTACCAAGTTATAGTTTCATCTCATTTTACATACATACATACATACACATTACTCACGTTTTTATCCGTCACATTGTAGATAGAGTCTAGGATAATAACCAGAGCTAAAGGCTGGTTTACATTGACACGTTTTGTTTCAGATGTGATGAGCCGCCAGCGGCCAGCCCTATGGGCGCTGGCGCTGCTGTGCACGCTGGCGCCCTCGCGCGCCGATGGAAACATAGGTAAACTACCTAAGAGAGACCATTATCTCTATAAATACAAACAAGCCTCTTTCCCATAGGGGTAGACAGAGAATACTTTGTTCCACTTGCTACGATTTTGACATACAGAGGTATTCGCTTTATCCACTTTCATAAATCTCTTCATACATGCTCGTCGGTTTCCATACTCCTGACCTGCCCTTTTTTCAACTCTATCTATTAGCTCTACCCTACTAATATTTTAAATGCGAAAGTTTCGTGCGGAGCGTGCCACTATGTTGTGGTGCCACTAACTTCGCGTTGTGATACATATTTAAATAAGGTATTCTTTTTCAACTAGAGTCGCAGCTCCTTGCTGCTAGCGTTTTACACATAGTTGACTTTTAGCCTGTAGTAGAGACTGGCGAGACAGTTTTCTGTTTCGGGTTTTGTCTGGCCTAAACGCTTGCCACGACTATTTCAATACGATAATGTCGCTACGACGGTTTTTAATAGGACGCATTCCTACAAATATATGAATTGTTTTCATTTTATTTTATTAGGTAAGTGAGAGTTAATTTTACACAAGGACTTGTTATTATTTTAAGTGACCTTTCGTAAACAAGCGTAAGTACATAGTGGCGTTCAAAGGGTAAAACCGTCATAAGCCTACTGAAATTGAATACGGTTTCCTCTAGTACACATAAGTGGTCGTTAAACTCATTTTGCAAAAGTAGGTAGGTTAGGTACGCCTACATGGCCGCTGGCTGCGTACACAAATATATTTGGTGGGTATGGGGCTAACGTAGATGGGGAAAACAAACTGAAATACGAACAACATCAAAAGTTTACTGGCCGATATTTAGGGCGAGTGGCACCTCGGGTAGATAAACTTACTTGACAAAGTTACTTGAACACAGATCGATTACAGTGATGCTTACAATGCCTAAGGGATGGTCCGGTTTTATAGGGCGTTCAAAAACGCGCGCTTTGGTAACGTGCGTTTTAGGTTCAAGAAAGACGTCCCGAACAGTCTATCATAATGGAAACACGCGTTGGCATGTGTTGTGTAAGCAGTAGTCTTATTGTCTAACTCGCTCGCGATCGCCATCGTGTTCATTTTGACAGTTCTTGTATGAATGTGACAGCTAGCTGATTCCGATGCCAATTGTCAGCCCATACATGAACTATCAAAATAAAGACGATGGCGATTGCGAGCGAGTTAGACAATAAGCCTACAGGTACCTACTGGGACGGGGTTTTCTCAGACGATGCTTTGAACGACTTAAATAAGTACGTTGGTGTAATAAAAATGAAATTATCATTTTTTAAGTTCTGATTCATTCAGTCAGCATCATAATAAGAATACCTTACAATAAATTCCTTCGGAGTCAAGCCAAGGCGAGGCTAGGGAGACTGTTTTAACTGTGTTTCTGACGTTACCTCCTTTTTTAATGAAATTCTAGAACGAAAATACGAAATTCCAACACTGTCATATAAGACAGCTTCTAAAAGCACACCATCCGGTGTTGTTGTCCTATTGGATCATAAAACAGGCGCGTTACCAAAGCGTTTTTTTAAACGCCTGAAATGTATGACCTCAAAGGATGCAGTACATAACATAATCTAACATATTCACTATTATTACAAACTACTAATTTTAATAAGGGAAGCAGTTGAAAATCTACAGAGTCTAAACCAGATACAGAAGAGCACAAAAAACCCTGGTCTGGCCTGGTCTGGAAAATAAATCATTTCATTTCATTTCATAAAGCTCATGCATGTCGTATGACATTGACATAAATAACATAGCAAAGCAAATACTATTTGAGGATTTCTATTTCTTAAATTAGATACACTAGATAGCTTGCGACACTTGACACTAGCCAGAAGTGGGTATCAAATGTAAACTGAGACAAAGAAACAACATAACATACAGCCGATGTCACCCTGTATGTAGCAGTTTATTATTCCTTGAGTAGGTATCTGACCCGTGTCAACGTGATGTCTGAAACTTTGCATGAGACATTGCTATTTCCTACGTACTTATCGTATCTTTTTTTTGACTCACTGCTTCCTTTTGATCTTGTTAAGATGCCCACATTAGACAAGTAAAAAAAAATACAACCGAATTGAGAACCTCCTCCTTTTTTTTTTTGAAGTCGGTTAAAAAGGAGTAGCATAGAGTTGCGTAAAGTGCAAAGATAACAGTTTGAAACTTTTGATTTGTCCCTTACTCAATCGAGTGGGAGTTCGATCGATGAGCGGGTAAAAATAACTAAGCTCAAGAGGGCTTGAATAAACTTTGCTTACAATTCATTCTTTTTCGTCAATATTTGCCGGAGTACATAATGAAAGAGGGACTTTGCAAAAACAGGTAAAGTTAAAAATTTCACTTTGAACCGTCGAGGTACTTCAGAAACAAAATTTTATTTCTATCTTATTTGATGGAGGTGTCTGACGGCCGTACTTCAGAGACTTCAAATTAATATTCATATTTTAATGGTTCATTAGTTTCGGTGTCTTTAAAAATGGATCGAGTTGGTGAATCCAAGTAGGTATCTACGGCTCGGCTGTAAACAAGGTTTTATACTTAATATATTATTATTATTGTCAGCCGCTCAAAAGTGTGCCAGCAAAATAGTTCTCAAAGTCACCTTGAGAGTAAGTTAAGTAGTTTTCGGTGCAATCGCGCATGGACCAACCGATGTGAACGATAAATATTTAAATGTAGTAAAATTGTTGGCAATTCATAGACGAGGCCTTTACTGGGTGTCTAATTAAATACCTAAGAATTCCGTTTTGGGCGACTGAGCTACGCGGTAACTTAATAATAAATAACCTGCTTGGTACCTCTGGTTGGTAAATATGAATACCTATTATCAATAATTATTTATCATATCATATTTAATGTTCCTGCAGGTTGCTTGTTCAGCTCAACCTTGTGCATAGAAGGCGCGGAGTGGTGTTACGATGGTGAGCTAAATACATTTGTTACAATGTTAGACATCATAAAGGTAAATTTACAGACACCCCTTCTAAATTAATGATTTTTTAAATTTTCGTTAAGGTCTAATATATACACAGGTGCACCAAAAATTGGCCCAGTCTTCATACAAAATTATCTACTTAGGGCCACATATTTTGCCGCTGAGTGTACATATTTGTTCTTGTCAACAACCTTTATCGATTCTAACTCGACAGCCTGTTTTCTTTACTTCAGTTCTTAATAAAGTAACCGGTGGGAAATCTTATTTTCTTATTCTATTTGCTATAACTCGTCGGAACTTCCCTAATCCCTAATGAACGCCGATGCAAGATTTATGACTGCGTTAAGTTAACCCGAATGGAAATTTAACGAGGTCTTGTGTTATAGATTTCGCCTTCGGGAAGTGTATACCGATCTACGAGAGCGAGGCGGACGAGGGCGCCCTTTATCAGTGAGTTTAGAGTATCGGCTACTGTTTACCTTTGATTATCCTTCATACTTTAATATTGAGGTGATATCATTGAAAATTAAATTTGCTGTGAATTAAGTAGGTGATTGAAAATAATTTTACTTTACTGTAGGTACAGATTGGTAGCTTCATTTTACTTTAAAGTAATTCTCGTATTAAAAAAAATCAAATGAATCAAGAAATTTTCCTTCTTGATTTTTAATGTTTACTTTTTACGTTTTACCGTTAGAAATTTAATTTCTAAACGACACTGAAAATTAGAACACATAGAAAAATCCGAAAAGTAAAGCTATGGCCGGGAATCTACTTTTAGGATTTTTCTATGTGTTCTAATCTTCAGTGTTGTTTAGAAATTCTCGTATTAATTGTCAAATCAAATAATGCAGCGTGTCTTTTGTCATTTTAGTATTTTTTAATGCTGATTTCCCACCTACTCGCGGTAGCAATGTGATCATTTGTAATCTGCATAAAAAGTTGTTATATTTTTGCTGCAGGTACGACATGAGCTCCGAACAGCTGCAGTGGTTCGAATCGCAACTGCAGCGGCTGGCGGCACGCGGCTACCGCTGGGAGCACGCGTACACGCAGTGTGTGCTGCAGGCCATGCTGTACACGCTGCGCCGTGACCTGTCAGTAACTGTCCTGTGCTGTGATTCCGACAGCTCGCAGGGTTCGAGACGCAGCTGCAGCGGCTGGCGGCACGCGGCTACCGCTGGGAGCACGCGTACACGCAGTGTGTGCTGCAGGCCATGCTGTACACACTGCGCCGTGACCTGTCAGTAACTGTCCTGTGCTGTGATTCCAACAGCTCGCAGGGTTCGAGACGCAGCTGCAGCGGCTGGCGTATTGCGCACACAGTGTTCCGTGCTACATTCCCGATAGCTTGAAACAGCTACCTACGTAGCTGGAAACTTAATAATATTTCACCGACAATGTACTAGGTATCATATTTTTACCAAAAGCTACCACATAAATACACGATCCAATTGCTTTGACTCTACTCACGTCGGTAATTATTTCCCAAATATTTTTGTGACGAAACTGATCAGAAAGAATTTCGTGATCGTTTTCATGTGAAAGGCTTAAATTATTAAAACTTTGTGAAATTTCAGCGATCCGGCCAAAGTCAATGCAAAAATATGCGATCATTTTGTAGATCCTAAACTTGATTCAGATGACGTTGAAACTACCGACGAAAATGTAAGACATCGTTATTTTACTATACTTATCTATCATACTTAGAATGTCACCAAATTAATAAACAATTAACATTGTGGTTTCAGAATGAAAATGATGAGACAGCTTACGTTCGTTTTACGCCTAACTCCCAACTTGACTCTAATTATGCCAACGAGGTGTACAGCCCACCAATAACTGAAGAAGAAGTAGCTGAACTTCTTAATCCGACTGGTAAGTTTGTAGTCATATCGCGCAGTTTGATCGCTATTTTAATGTTTTTTTTTTTATTATTTAACTAATAAACTGATCAAATAGGACCAATTATTATGAACGAAGACGAAGCTATTTCAGCTGAAGAAACTCCAAGTGATAAGTTGCGGGAGCTAATGCTAATGAATGGAGAAGACGATTCCCCCATCATTTTGCCATTTGAAGGCTTTAGAGAACGCATTAGAGCAGCCCAAAAAGCCAGAGCTGATGATCCGGACTCGTATGCAAGTGCTATCGTGGAAAAAATAAAAAAATCTTTGCCCGAAGCTGACATCCTTAGAACGAATTCTGAAGCAGGTTTAGATGAAGAGCGTCTGGGAGCTCACTTTCGAAAAACTAAAACGAAAGCACCACCATTCACAGCTGAGTATATTACTGGAAACAATGTTTCTCCTCTTGACGCTGAAGTACGCTCGAACGCTTTGGAAAAGTACAAGCAAAGCTTCGCCGAGAAGAATTTCCCGTTCGAATATGAAAACCCAAACAACGAGATTCCAGAACAGAGGATTTACTACGACGACTTAGAAGAGATGCCTATCGATTTGGGTAGTGGAGAACTTGATCCTTACATTCTAAAAGGTAACAAAACAATTGTAAGAATTTTGCCATACCGGATAGGCATGCATGATAGTGTATTAATATTTTGCATTTCATTCTGCTGCCACAGATGCTAACACACCGGACTCAGGAATCAAACATTCAAAGAATATGGATTACTTGATGAATTACTGGCGTCAGATAATTGATTCCAAATTAAAGCCGCAAGGAGCTCTTTACGCCGAAGGAGGTCCTCTCAAAGCTGATGACTTACAAGGTGAGCTTTTGAAAACGCTATTCAACTTATTTGTAGGTATGTTAAAGAAACGAAAATTTGTTGCTTCATTGCTTTGTTTGCATTGTAGGAATTACAGCAACATTATTTTCACTTCATTTTGTTGAAAGACTTCATCTTTCTCAGTTTATGTATTTTCAGTTGACCAATATTTTCATTTCATTTGTGGCCGTTCAATTCCAAAGAGCCCTCCTAACCCAAGAAGCTCGACGGTCAGGCGTCTGTCGATCGGACCGAAGGTATTTCAAATGCCGACGATGTTTCAGGTGAAAATTCCAAATTTTATCCCGAGGACTTCCGAGATTTGCTAAGTAATGAATGGGGATTTATGCGTAGGGAACGAGATGATGTTAAAAAGCCTGGGCCTCGCCTGGACGCGAAAGCCATAAAGCATTTGTACCAGAATAAGTCAGTGACAGGTTAGTGTCACGATGATGGCCTGAGATAGCTGTGCTAGATTTGTCGCTGTTCCCTCAAACTGAGTAACGGAATGAATATTCCATAAACATGCTATTGCTGATTTTGAAAAAAAAAAAACAAAAACGATTTTTATACGATAAAACGCACTTCTTCGTCTTGTCTAGAACACCGCACTAAATGTTACCCTACTTTTGCAGCTGCACCCTGTTTTCTATTTGACACTCAAGCCTGTGGGAATCTTAATATTCGTACTATGTGTATACTAAGTGTTGTGTTTTCCTAAATCTGTTACCATTCCATGATTTATTTCCTTGCACTGGACTTTCCTTGGCTATTCTCTGTGTTCAATGGTAGGAATTCATGATGAGGTCATACACTGCATAATGTTTTCCCTCTCACGATGAATGTTTTAGTTCTGTGTGCAATTTCCATCGATGTTTTATTTTATTTGTCGCTTTTATAGAACACGGCTGTGCGAGGTACTTACTTGATTAAAATGCTGCAGAATTTAAAGGAGTGGGGTGAAAATGCAAGAATTTGTCATAAAATTATTCTCTACTCATCAGACTTTAAGAAACATGAATATTATCTAAGTTACTGTCGTAGACTCGTGTACTGCGCTGAATAAAAACTTTGCATGGTTTTTGATCCAATTGGTGTCCTATACCTACCTAAACGATAAACATTGTACGAGTGGTTGCTATGATTTTAATTTCAGGTCACGGCACGCCCAGTGCACAAAAATATACAGGCGTTCATGACCATAATGATTATGATTACGATCCATCCTACGCCTTCGTACTCTTCGACAATAGGTATGTACATTATCAGTGAAGCGGGTCAGGTGTGTAGAGTCGGTCAATCACGTAGTCTTATTGCAAGCACAGCGGAGTCGAGATGTGAATTTGTACCAAGTGGTTAGCTGATTCTGATTCCCTCTCAATAGGAGAGCAACCTTGAGCAATTAAACGCATTTTATAAAGGCTCTACGCATTGCTTTTAACTATTGCTTTTATTGTATTTCTTTTGCCAGAGTCTTCAACAATTGGGAGGAAGGCATCGCATTTATTTCACGGATTCAAGACATTCTTGGATTAGAAAAAAATACTTTTACAAATCCAAGGTAATAATAAATAAATAAAATACTTTAGATACACTAGGTACGTCATGAAACGTAAACGAATCAAATGTTTTCTTTTCAGAGTTGATCCCAGTGAGGTCACCTTCAAAGTGGAGCAAAATAAAAAAGGCTGGAACGCAGCTACTGTAGCTAGGCGCATTAGTTAGTAGCGGAATTATCACATTGCCTTCATAAATAACTGAAAAGGTTGTTCGTTCAACATAAACGTATGTTTCAGATGACATAAAGGATGTATTAAGTCACGAGGCAGGGGCTCAAGTATTGTCCACTGGTGTAGGAGATCGGGTAAGATCCTTTAATATTACGTATAAAATATATAAGTATAGAAGTAAGTTAAGTATGGAAGGGGTGACACTAAAAGACAGAATAAGGAATAGTGTGATAAGGGAACGTGCTGGTGTGAAAGAAGATATAGTGACTAGGATAGAAAAAAGTATGCTTAGTTGGTTTGGTCACGTAGAGAGGATGGATGAAAGAAGACTAACTAAACATATGGGGAGTGTGAATGGTTGCGTTGGGAGGGGAAGGCCTAGACGGACGTTCCTGGACCAAATAGGAGACGTTTTGAAAAAGGGCAGGGAGTACCCGAAACCGACGAGCATGTATGAAGAGATTGATGAATATGGATGAAGCGAAAGAGGTATGTCAGATTCGTAGCAAGTGGAACAAAGTAGTCTCTGCCTACCCCTATGGGAAAGAGGCGTGATTGTATGTTTGTATGTGTATGTATGTATAAAATATATATAATCACAATTCAACTTACCTAATTGTTTCCCATTCTTACGTTTATAGAGCAAGCGACCTGTGGTAGAGCACGTGAAGAATCCTGGTAGTGATACACAGTTCCTTGGTTTGGAGAGACGAGTCCTCCTTGCGTTAGCTGGCTGCGTATCAGTAGTGGCATTGGGCAGCATTGTGTTTTTGATTCTCCTAAAGCGAGACTACAACATTAGGAAGTTGCAAGGGCTGTCTACAGCGACTGAAATCGACGCTGAAGCAACTAGAGACTATCAGGTTGGTGGAGCTTTGAATTTTTAATAAGGTTGTTAGTATTCTTACAGATAATGTGCCGTTCAATTTATCTAGTAGCTACAATGTGTTTAAATGCAATTGCAATAATCACCAAACCTATACGTTTTGTGGACATCAAAACTCTGTCCTAATTTTTCGTAATGGAAATGCCTGCGTGCGTTAATTTTCTCTAAATGTTAAACAGTAGCTAAATTACATTTAAACAGCTTACTGCATCTTTTCATACCACCAAATGCTATTGTGGCCAAACTAAGCCTATTTAAAACATTTCAAAGGATTAGAGTATTAGATAGTGGATGTTTGATGTGATTCTTGCAGGAGTTGTGCCGTGCGCGCATGTCCGGCAAATGGTCGGGGCAGCAGACAACGGCGGCGCCGCACCCTGATCCGCCGCAGCGGATCACCTCGCTGTCTCGGGAGCCCGACGGAAATTCACCTTCCACACGATCTAGCACTTCCTCTTGGTGAGCACTATGTATACTAAGGTGTTGTTCTTTACAAACCTCGTACGTACTGGCCTCCACAAGCAATCATGCCTTGAACAGTTTACCTACGTAATAGAGCAAGTCAGGTGTCTTGATTTTGGTTAATGTCAACATCAATGCACAACCAATTTGAGACGCGTTATTACATGAAAACTTTTAGGGAATAACACACACACAACAACACAACACACACAACACAGCTGATCTAAATAAATAATCGTACAGAATTAGTGAAATTATCGACCTTTCCTTTGTCCCATAACAATCTGTAAAGCAAAAAAGTCTCTCTGAAGGCTGTTTTGGACGAGGAAAATTAGACCGAAACGTTAACTGGATTAACCAAGTTAACTATGATTGCTTTCTTACAGGAGTGAGGAACCTGCTTTGACTAACATGGACATCTCAACAGGACACATGGTATTGGTAAGTACAGTACAATTTCGTAAAAGAGTTTTATGTCATTGTCTCATTGCATACTTCCATCTCCTTCAGGCTTACATGGAAGACCATCTACGCAACAAGGACCGTCTGGAGCAGGAGTGGCGAGCTCTGTGCGCTTATGAAGCCGAGCCTTGCACCACCAACGCTGCCACGAACCCTGAGAACGCTGACAAGAACAGATACGCTGACGTGCTCCCCTACGATCATTCCAGAGTCACTTTGAACAAGCTGTCCAATCATCTAGGCTCGGACTACATCAACGCTTCGACTATCGTAAGTGCCTATGTCTATACTAAACTTACGAATGCACGTCCAAATTCATACATAGAAGCCATTTGATTAAGAATTATGATTAACCTCTGTCGTTGAACTTTTCTCTTAACCTCACGATTTTTCGTTTTGCATTAATGATTTATTCAACGAAGAGATAGTCGATTTAAAGCCCAGTTTATACGTGAAAGTAAAATCCTGCAAGTCGCGTTACATTGCTGCACTGAGTCAAGAAATTCTGACCCGGAGCGCATCACGGCCTGGCAATGTAATGAAAATTGATTTTAATAGACGAAATTCCGTTTCCAGACGGATCACGATCCCCGCAATCCAGCTTACATCGCGGCAGCGGGCCCGCTGGCCAACACGGCCCCAGACTTCTGGCAGATGGTGTGGGAGCAAGGCAGCGTGGTGATGGTGATGCTGACGCGGCTGACGGAGAACGGGCAGCAACTGTGCCACCGATACTGGCCCGAGGAGGGCTCGGAGCTGTACCACATCTATGAGGTAAGATGGAATAACGGCACATTACCGCAGTACTTGCCTACACTTCTTGCAGATAGAATATGGGAGTTGGGCAGCATCATCATGGTAACAAACATGCTAGTCGAGTGGCCCGAGTAGGACTCGTAGCTTAATTATGTCTATAAGATGATATAAATTATAGCAGTATAAATAAAGTATACTTACCTAATTTGCTGTAGCGGTAAAATATATTTTCACAACTCTGGTGATAAGCCATTAAACTTTATTGTTGCGAATTTAGAATAGGAGAATGATCATGTCGTTGACGTCAACACTGAATCGTCGGCTGCTCTATCCAGCTTTCGTAGTGATTTGTTTGATCTATTCAGTTTAGAAAGTTTTTAGTCAAAGCAAGCCATTAACCTTGACTCAATAATTTCAGGTCCACCTGGTGAGCGAACATATTTGGTGTGACGACTACCTGGTCCGTAGCTTTTATCTGAAGAACCAGCGCACCGGAGAAACGCGAACGGTCACCCAGTTCCACTTCCTTTCCTGGCTAGAGAACAGCGTCCCAGCTTCCACCAAGGCCTTACTGGAGTTTAGGAGGTCAGTAGAAAAAATACTCACTATTACAGTTGCCGGCGAACATCTTGAGCCTGACCTTGAATGCGCAGAAGTGAATTTAGCGTCTCTTTGGTATAAAAGTACAGTCGCGAACTTACCCCTTCCACGTCATTCTTGCTCAAGAAGTTTGCCGTAAGCTGTATCAAGGTTTATGTTAGTTAGCAAAAAAAACTTGGTACATACTTACAAGTAGGCTATAGGTCTACAGCAAAGCCTATAAAAAATGTGAAGGATAATTAAAACACATTCAACCCTCTTCGATTGTCTTTTTAGTTCACTATTCAACTGGCATATATAAATTGCGTTTAAGCTTAGAATAAAGAATTCATATACTTTTTAAGTTTTTTATGGTTATTTTCATGAAGGTTTTAAAGCTAACGTGGCCAGTGCTATATTTTGATTATTTTAAAGGAATTTTCGAGGAACCTTTTTTGAACTTGCCTGATTGTTCTTTAGCGCTGGCTGAAAAGTTTTTACAAGGTTTACAAAAAAAGAAAAGTAGAATACTTTTTAATTGGATTGTATGGCTATTTTCGTAAATTTTCTTAAGAGAATGTGACCAGTGCTACTTTAAATTAAATATAATAACCTTTTCTTCATTCCAAACTTAAATGTTTTTGCTACAAGGGAACTTTCCTGCTCAAGGGATCGAAAAATAATTTAAATAAAAGATCTCGCAAAAAAAAACTGGCTCCTTATGGATCTGGACTTGGACTGGATCATTTTGTGCTTTAACCCCGTTGACATATACAAATTTTATTACAAACAGTATTAGTAATTATGCTCTATTCATTTCAGGAAAGTGAACAAGTCGTACCGAGGTAGATCTTGCCCCATCGTCGTTCACTGCAGGTAACTTTTTCTTCTTACACGTGTAATTTCATAACAAATAATTATAAAACAGTATTGCAGTATCACGATGATCTTCTTTACATAATAATATCTTATCACGCATCTGCGTCGGTAACATCCATGATATCTTTGACAGTACTAGCAACATGGTGCCCATCGCCACTTATATTATCGGATAACATGGCTGAGATTGCTGGAAAATCAAATTTCAAATTTCAAATTTTCAGGTTCCGTTTCTAACAAGAATATTTGATAATAGCTTATAGCGTGATAAAACGTGATAAGCAACATCATTAGACTATCGTTTAATAAATTGTATTGATTGGGATTTTAGATAGATAATAAGTACGTCAAATCAGATAAAATTACTGATGAAATGATATATTTTTTCAGGAAATAATGTAACTATCTTTTTCTACATTATTTTCTGAACTTAACTGTCACGACGTGTTCTATGAATTTTTTAAACATCATTCTCTCGCCTTGCCAGTGACCGGCAAGGACTAACCTTGCAAGCACTTTTTGGTGAACCGGCTAGCATGTATGAAGAGATTGATGAATGTGGATGAAGTGAAAGAGGTATGCCAGGATCGTAGCAAGTGGAACAAAGTAGTCTCGGCCTACCCCTATGGGGAAGAGGCGTGACGATATGTATGTAGGGGAGAGTAGGGTATCTGCGAACACCTAAGCAGGAATGTGAATAAAACCAAGAGAGTACAAAAATCAAAACGTGTTTATTGCTTATCATTTAGCATATCTAATCAGTCACAGACTCTCATTATTAATAGTGATAAAATCTTCAAATAAGATCAACTTTTAGAACAAAAACAAAAACCTTAGTGTTCGGATTTACCCGACAGGCGTGGGGTAATTCCGACCAAGCTGTGGGGTAATTACGAACACCTAGGGGTAATCACGAATAGAACATCTTAACTGATAATTAAGAACATAAATCTCACAAAAACCCTCTGGATGTATGTACTCTCGCCGCTGGTGCATTTTTCGTGTCACATGTGCCTGTGACTTGCACTTGTAACACATGATCTAGTCTTTTCTGTTGGCGGATTAGTATACTTTTCATTGCACACTAAGCAATAATAATCATTTTCTTTATTAGCAGTAGACTTTTTTGCTTCTTTTTTCATAAATCACTTTCACACTTCCTCAAATTCCTTACTCCCTTCTTACTTTTAGCAGCAGTCTTTTGTAAATCTTCTCGTTTGTTTCTTTTTTTCCAAAACTTCTTTCATTGGAGTACTAGCAATGACTCTAGTTTTCTTTTTTGGTAATGGCGTCACAGAAACAATGTTTGAAAGTGGTATTACTTGATTCAATGGAGTGTTGGTCTTTTGTACTGGTTATTGTTCCGGTTCTTGGGGTATTGGCGAACGTTCGTCATTGTCCATCCCAATTCGTTCGCGATTGCCCCGTATGCTCAAATACTAAAACGAAAAATAAATTTCAAGGTTATTGTATCGTTACGCTTGTGGGGTCAGGTGTGCGCCAATCTTCTATTCTAACACATTGCAGTAAAAAAACAAGAGAATTATACAACACACACAGTAGCCACAACGCGAATATTTGTAAACGCAAAAATTACATGACATAACGATGAAATTTTCAGTTTTGCTTACCGTGAACAAAGAGTGCGTGGTAACTGTACAACTGCATGTCCCATACTGAGCGGAGGGGCCTTTCGCGGAAGGGTATAAGAGATGGTTGAATACCTGTCTCTGTCATATCGAAACGACCACGTTCGGAAATACCCCGCGTTCGCCATTACCCTACTCTCCCCTATGTATTTTTGGTAAACTGACTACCTGTCGACAGTCATGTCACTGCTCCACATATTCTTATTAACCTCAATAATCGTAATACATTACGCTCATTAGTAAGCTTACCTGTTCTAGGCTCGCCTCTCCTACCATTGTATGATTCACAAAATGTGGAGGAGAGTGCGTCTACGATGTACTTTAGGTACCTACTTACCTACTTATCTATCTTAAAGTTAACTCGGATAGGTAGGCAATTCAGCAGGTGGTATGATAAGTTTAACAGAACAACCTTGTAGGTTTTTGACGTGACAACGTCTTATAAATTGGTTTGCCGGGTGACACTTCAAGAAACTGCGTTACGCTCCGCTCACGTTATGCGCTCACAATGAGAGCGAGTGAGAGGCACGCGGGCATGGTTAGCCCGCCTAAGAGCGAGAGAGACAGACATAAAAAGTGAAAGGCACGCGTCCCTTCCACTCGAGCACAGTTAGCCCGCCTAAGAGCGAGAGAGAGAGAGTGAGAGAGATAGGCATACACACCGGTTCATGTCTTGCGCTTCTATTTCGATTTAGATTCTTTGTATAAATTAATGTTTTAAATATAATTCTTTGTATAAATAAATGTTTTAAATTGTTACTATTATTTCATCCTTCTTCCTACTATACGAATGAATATTCACATTAAAATTATTTTACCACTCAAAGTCGTTGTCACGTAAAACTTTCGCCCGTATACCGACTTTACAGGCAACCAATTTTTTTTTTTCAGAACAAATAGGTAAGTAGGTATAAGTAAACCCATTTGCGAAAAAAAAAACGGGCACCCAAAAATTTCATGCTACGCAGAATTGCAGCGGTTATTTCAGCCAGAGGATACCACGCTCCGATATTATTTTTACATTTTATTGTTTGTAATTTTTACTAAATAAAGGAGAAAGTCAATTGAAGTTATTTATCTCATATTTTTGTTTCTTACAAATCAAAATAAAAAAGTGCCCGTTTTTTTTTCCAAATGGGTTTTTTTTTTATCTTTATCACATTTTTAATCAAACCCAATCACCCGCTGAAATACCCTTTACATTTTTTTCAGCGATGGTGCCGGCCGCTCCGGCACTTACTGCCTCATAGACATGGTACTGAACCGCATGGCCAAGGGTGCGAAGGAGATAGACATTGCGGCCACTCTCGAGCATATCCGCGACCAGCGCGCGCGCACTGTCGCCACCAAGCAGCAGTTCGAGTTCGTGCTCATGGCTGTCGCAGAGGAGGTAATTTATGACCTTGAGCAGCGCCAATCTTCACACAGGGTTCGCGTGCTTGTTAGTGAAAGAGAAGAAACTATTCCGGCACCGTAGCGCGCGTCTAAAGTCTTGCAAATAAGACACAAATAATAAGAAATAAAAAAGTATGGATTATTTGTGAAATATGACTCGTTAGCGGTTTAGGTATGAATATGTTGACTTCATGTTTTTAATTGGCGACCCATACGTAGAAAAAATAAAAACATAGAACCGTTTAATGATAATTTTAAGACCAATCTTTGCAATTACTTTCTATCGAGCTGATTTCATTCAATATATGTATCGAGTCCGTCCACGGTCTTTGAAATATGATGAATATTAACTTTTTTTTTGATGTGCTAGAACAAAATAGTTTTTCTTAAAAAAGTGCTTAAATAACATCGATTTCAACAAAATTAGGTCTTGTCAGACTCTTAACGCATTTTGCTGCCAACTGCCAAACCCGAGACTTCTTCAGGTGCCACAGACGCACATGTGCGTTCAAATGCCTGTGGTATTATAGGGTGATGGCACTAGGGATGACCAAATAATCCAAAATAACTCTTATTTAAAAGAAGTAAAGGGATAGTAATTTATTTTACAACAGTTATTTTACCTATACCTAACCAGGCACTCGACTTTTATATGTGAGTTATCCGTTTATGTATTTATCATATTAGGTATCTTTAAATTAAGAAAGAAGTATGCATTACTGTTACTGTTGCTCGTCAGCTTAAAATGTCCAACTGTAGCCAACTATAGATAGGCCAGAGACGATGTGTGTCAACTAAAGAGCTAGCAGTTTGGCAAAGCATTTTTCTAAAATCATATCGTGCTTTCCGCGAATTGATTTTTCGTGTTTCTCAGGTGCATGCGATACTGAAGGCTCTGCCGGCGCAGCTGCAACAACTGCAAGAGAAAAAGGACAAGGACAAGGAAAAGGACAAAGAGAAAGAGAAAGAAGCCTCCGAGAAGGAGAAGCCTAACAACTGAACACAACGCTTGCCACTTGTTACGTTTACGAGGGAGCGGTCGTAAACCACGTGACTTCTTTTTTCTTTTTAAATTCTGAATCTTTATGCGTGAAAACTTGGCATTTCAGCCTGACCTCTGCTATTCTTTATCGAGTAGATCGGAGTTAACTGTAGGTAGTCTATATTTTATTGAGGACCATATTCTGTGCAGTTTTCTCGAACAGGCTGAAAAAAATAGAAATTATATAGGTACTTAATTAAAGTACCTAAGAAATACTAGCCCTCTCGTATTTACCGCTCTCCCATTCCTCATGAGCAGGCCACGTGGTTTGTAGCCGCTCCCATATTTATATTACTCATTGTATTTAATGTGTGTTTCTATTTCCAGGCTGAGAATTTCGCCGATTCGTCTATTTAACACCGTTCCGTTAATTTATTTACGCTTATAACAAAATGTCTATCCGAAATTCTCAACCTTGACGACAATAACTGCAATCTTGCAAGCCTGAAGCGATCATAAAACGTACTTTTTAACTACTTATACCTAGTTGTAAACTAGTGAAGCCATCTAGGCCATACCAGTAATTTTATTGCGAAATAGGAACTAAAATATCGATTCTGAATAAAGTACAGTTTCCACTGGTTGCGCGGTCATAAAGCTATAGTCACCCATTGTTGCCTTGTATGCGGCATTTATTTTTTTACAGCTTTTTATCTGTGAGAAGAAGTATTTTCATAAGAATATGCATCAATTATTTGACTACCTACTTTAAAATAACGTCTTTTTACTTATTTGTTTACAAATGGTATTGTATTGTGTTTGTAGCCCTTAGTCGTTATACCTACTTGTATATGTATGCAAATAAACCAGGTCTTTATACTAAACACTCGGCCCTATTTTAATAAAAGACGTATAAATACATATTAGAACTATTTCTTAAGCATAGAACATATATGTAATGTAATTATTCTATATGTTACCTTCGTTATCATGTTTTGTTATAAAAAATATATTACGGTCAATTGTTGAGGTGTCTAAAATGTCCTTAATTCATTTGCGACTAATTGGTTTCCAAATCAGGGGCATAGGTCCAATTTTAGACACTACGTCATGATGGAGACACAGTCGACCAAATCAAATAGGTACATGCAGTTTTTAACAGTCTTGCATATTTGATACGAATGTTTGGATATATTTAATCAAATGTTGATCTTTATCTTTAAAAAATACAAATATTATTCTAACTGTGCATGGGATGCATCGTCTAAATTGAACTAGTCATTATGAGTAAGTAAATTTAATATTTTATCGTTGAACTTATCGCATTGTCTATGCTTTTTGGCTATGTGTGGTGTACGCCGGTCGATGTACAAGTGAAGAGATAGGTAGAAAACGAATTGGTGAAAATTATGCCGGAGAATGTCCTCCAATTTTAATGTAGGTAAGCGCTTATAGGTTTGTACATGGAGGCTGCACCCCATAGTCGGTGGTGGATGGCTGCTCGCGTTGTTTCCGTTCACGTCTATGTTCTTAATTATTATGTACCTTAATCTGTTTATCATGGTAAGAATGAATCTTCAAGCGATTTTACAATTGCGACAACTTCTAAGAGCGGACATGTGATGTCCTCGGCCGAACCATATCCTGAACTAACGGAATACCTGATAATGTTTAATCAGAAACGAAATCAAAATAAGTATTTACAGAAAGTAGCTGAGTCTATAGATCATTAATACGTATCTATATGTATGATATTTGTGTAAGATTATATTTATTGAAATGGAAAATGTAAAAAAAATATTACCCACGAAATTAAAAATGTAGATTAGATTTAGGGGAAAATATATTAACCGTATTTCTGTATGAAATTATATGTAGTTTTTATGTGGATGATTGAATATTGGATTTTGATTATTAAATTGTTTTAGGGTATTACACAATTTAGTATCCTACTACTAGTTGCCTGTCCTATGCCCGCTCCCTGTTCCTCCATTAATCCACCTTGATGGTTAGTTTTATTCATGAAAGCACATGACGAAGATTTCTTTTAAAAGTACCTACTACAAACTATAAGCAACGGCTATTCTACCTAGTTAAGCCAAAATTTCTATCGATGTCAATTGATCTCTATCAATATAAGTAAGTAATGCTTTATTGTACAAATATAAAGAAACAGCTATAATTCACATAATAATACAAATAACAATAATATATGCACAAAGGCGAACTTATCCCTACAAGGGATCTCTACCAGTTAACCTAATAACTACTCATGAATTTAAATACCTATTTCAGAGGAAAATCTTTTTTGACTCAATGATTTATCTAATCGAATCGTACTTAATTGTTAATGACCCAATCAAGGAAAGAAATACAATTTAGATATCATTCAGAAACCCGGAAAAACTACTAAATATGTTTACTAAAGAGGTAAACTTTATTCTTTTTTTATTTATTATTATGTACTTAAGTACTTAGGTAACTGTGTAACTGCTGAACTGATTCTAAAATTTGTTTCACTGATATGGAAAGAGGCTTCGGGAAAAAATGGCAAAAAAATTGGTTGCCTGTAAAGTCGGTATACGGGCGAAAGTTTTACGTGACAACGACTTTGAGTGGTAAAATAATTTTAATGTGAATATTCATTCGTATAGTAGGAAGAAGGACGTGTAAACTTGTATGCAGGCGCCTAAGCGAAATAGAAGCGCAAGACATGAACCGGTGTGTATGCCTATCTCTCTCACTCTCTCTCTCTCGCTCTGTCTCTCTCGCTCTTAGGCGGGCTAACTGTGCTCGAGTGGAAGGGACGCGTGCCTTTCACTTTTTATGTCTGTCTCTCTCGCTCTTAGGCGGGCTAACCATGCCCGCGTGCCTCTCACTCGCTCTCATTGTGAGCGCATAACGTGAGCGGAGCGTAACGCAGTTTCTTGAAGTGTCACCCGGCAAACCAATTTATAAGACGTTGTCACGTCAAAAAAATTGCAGTGTCGAGGTGTAATAGCAAAATAGTGGTTTGACTTTATGCCTTCTCAAGAAAAGGATTGTACCTACACTTCTGAGATTTTCGGAATGTAGGTACCTACTTGTGCGAAATTACATTTGAAATTTATCATGAGCTTTTCGGCAAAAGAAAACATCGTGAAGAAACTTATACACCTGCATAGTAGCTTCATGGAACGTAACTACTAAGTAAGTACAATACCTAAGTATTTGTCATGATTACCTACCTAGTTACGTGTTTGTCATCCAATCGCATACTCGAAGCATTGAACTACTTACGTAGTCTTTCGAAACTGGCGCGTGGTAAATAATTAGGTACATAGGTGTCATAGGTACTCGTAAGTACGGTACGTATGAACTCAAAGGCTAAGTACCTACTCAGAATATTTACGATTAAGAGAAACAAAGGATCGACTTATCTCAAAAATAAGTGGATATAGTTCTAAGGCGGTAAGGCGTTGTTCAAATGTGTGCTTATGTGTACTATTGGTTTGCCACGTAGTTGAAATAGTCTTGTATACTCTATACCCATAAAAAAATAACTTGAGTCACGTTGTATCTCATGACTAGACAGTTGAAATTTTCACAGATGATGTATTTCTGTTGCCGCTATGACAACAAATACTAATAACAGAATATTTTTACGTCTGTCTGTCTATGTATTAACCAATATAAAATGACCTCACACTGCATACATTTTGCTTAGGAGCAGGGCTCTGCAAACACTGAATTTTATATTAACTTCGCGAATTTGTACAGAACCCTTGGTGCGCGAGTCCGACTTGCACTAGCCCGTTTTTTTAATTTCTTTGCTCCCCGAACAGCATGGAACCCGAGCATGGAACAGAGTAAAGTCAGGCCTGCTACTAAAATTTGACATCAGTGTGACCGCGTCCTTTGAAACTAATTTGTTTATGAACGCATGACCGCTATCGCTCACGGTGCTTGTCACTTGTTAAGTTTAGTGTCAGTACCTGAACTAAACGCTAAACGAAACGAAACGAAACGCTGCGGTCGGGCCATGCCATGCCAGTTGTCATTTACTTGTCACAGTTGGTGTACGTGTTAGAGCATTTCTGTGATTTAATTCTTTATAAATTTTATAATTCAAATATTAGTTCGCATAATTAATATCTAACCTATTAAATACTAAGTAATCTCAAATAAGTTAAACAATATCAATCAAAATGGTTAGCGGGCGCGCCCTACATTTTGTTTTTAAAGTGGCTGATAGAACTCTCACGGCAAAATTCTACAGAGATATCCTGGGAATGAAGGTAAGATTGTGTTTGATTACTGTACCTATTGCATTATTTAAAGGTAGCAAATAATTTTGCTTAAGTTGATACCGCAATATTTAATATTTTTCCTGCAATTTGCGCCAACTTGTGGCTAATGATAAATGATAAGTTACAAGAAGTTGCAAGGTCAGTATAAACAACCAAGAACCGGTAATAATTTTGTATAACTAATGACATAAGTACGCTTCCCATGGTTTTAACACAATATGGAACCTATTTTTACGATACATACATATATTAAGTATACATATACATATATGAATGGCAAAGTGTGTCATATAATTGGTGCCTAGTCTGAAGCGCTTAGTCATTCGAAACTAATTAATTACTTAACTAAAGCTAACTTGCTTAATTGTGGTTCTAGGTACTCCGCCATGAGGAATTTAGCGAAGGTTGTGAAGCTGCCTGTAATGGGTGAGTCATTGTTAATTTATTTACTTATGAATAATAATTTTAGGCAAAACTTTTTTGTTTAGTTTGTCATAATAAAATGAACAATGTAAATTTTATCTAAGTAATTTTACTTAATCCTACAATACACTAAAATGTTGGTTGCCTTACTCAATATTTAATTTAATTTGAAATAATAGTCTTTCTTCCTGTGTAATCTGAACCAAATCAATCTTGTTAATAAAAATTATGTTAAATGTTAACAAAGAACATCAAAATTAGCTTATTTTAATATTTAGAGAATGGTGGAGCGTTTACATATATTTCAATTTCCCTCCTTATGAAATTATGATATTATAAAACATTTTTTATGCTGTTTCAGACCATATGCAAACAGATGGAGCAAAACAATGGTGGGCTATGGCCCTGAAGACACACACTTTGTTGTAGAACTCACATACAACTATGGTATCACACATTATGAGACTGGAAATGACTTCATAGGCCTCACAGTCCAGTCCAGTGAGAGCCTCAAGAGAGCTGCGGCCAATAACTGGCCTATAAAGGAACAAAACGGAATCAAATATGTGGAGGCGCCTGGTGGATACAAGTTCTTCATTGTTGATAAACCAGAACCTCTGGACAAAGGTAATTATAACTTAAAGTTGCTGCATAGGTAAATATTGTTAAAAGTGAAATGAATTACATCAAGTGTTTAAAATAATACCAATGGAGAGGATTTTTTGTCACATCTTTAGTGTGACAGTATAGTCTTCTACATGTACTCTGGGCTTTCATATGTTACCGTGCATTACCAGTTCACGACCGTTACTGTACAATGTTTGGCGGCCATACCAATATTTAATTTAATGAGCAATACTTTGGCTTTGCTACATGGGTTTTATGGGACAAAAAATCCATATACCTAGCTATTGTTTTTGTAAACTCCGAGCTAGATTGCCCTGGTAATTCTTAACTTACTTGACTTGCTTCTGAATTTTGGCTAGTATGGTTTGACATTGAAGCTGTATTCATACATTTTTTTTGTTATTTCTGTAGTTAGATTAAAATTATCAAAAAATATTATATATATTTTACCTTGCTACACCGCTACTTAAAAAGTCCTCCGCAAAGTAATGCCTGATTCGACAAAATACTTAACTGAAAAACTTATTATTCAAGTTTTTCATTTGTCATTAATATAATGTATTTAGGAGTATAATGAATATGACTGTATGTCCAACCATACATACCTCAATAGCTATTGTTTAAATTACTGTGAAAATGTTATTAGCAACAGTCTATTAGCCACCCAATTCCAATAATATACATCTATTATTTTCCCCTTTAAACAAAAGATTCAATATACATAAATAATCAGTACTTAATCTTGACAATAATGGCCGATACAGTCATCTCCATATTAAGACGTGTATTGTCACGACACTAGTCAGTGATACCTACTCAGCTGACTACCTGTGTTGTCTCGCCTTATCCTAGATAAGCTGAACATGAGTGCTGTCTGAGAGCTGTTGAAACTGTTTGACACATTGTTGCATCACTACTGTGTTAGTTAACTCATAATGACACTTTCTTTGTATACGGCTATCCATTCTTAACAAGGACATGCATTTGGAAAGTCATGCTAGTGTGTGTGAGCTTGATATCAAGATGTATTTCAGAAGCATTTTGAATCCTTATCTGTCACAGATAAGGACAAACGATTGTAAGTTAGCAAAAGCCTATAGAGCGTCTATGAATCCTTATTCATAAAGTAAAAGTATATATAACTGAAAATGAATGTATGGGCTTGTGATTATGAATTAATTAATTATAAAGTAAATAAATACTGAAAGGATTATACAAATAAACATTCATCACTGTGTATGGGCATGCTAAGAGCAGCCGTAAGATAGTCTATCTTTTGTTTGTCATGTTATTAAAAATGATGATGTTGAGACAATCCTGTTTACATTTTGACAAATGTGATAGCACAAAGGAAAAGTACCAAAGATTGGCAGTTAGATAGGTTAGTTAGGCTTATTGCTAAGTTCTTTTATCAACTGGATATATACATAACAAGGAAAATATGTTTCTTGACCATACACTGCTTGGACCCTCTAATTTTCGACAATTTGTTTTTATAATCTTTTGCTAAAGCCGTCAAGCTACTTGTAATAAATTAAATGATACAGCCCTGTGACAAACGATACGGTTGCGTATGGACACTTTTCTTATAGAACCCTAATAATAAAGGATGAAGATGGAAAGTTTTAATCATTTTGGTCCTTCCAGATCCCGTAGTGAAGGTGTCCCTGGCGAGCTCGGACCTAGACCGGTCTATAGCCTACTGGAACGGGCTGCTCACTCTCAAGATATTTGAGAGGAAACCAAACTCAGTTGTCCTCGGCTTCGGTGACAACCAAGCCAAGTTGGAGCTTGTGCAAATAGGTAATTTAATATTTAAACGTTTTAAGTGCAGAGTAAATGGAAATTAATAATTTATAACATCATATCACTAATTACTACAATTGTTCAATCCATCCATTTTAAGCCTATAGCATATGTCCTATTGCTAGGCATGGGATACAATTTATGACAAAAATGTATTAATTTCAAAATCTAATGGCAAATCATTATAAGTCGTTAGACTTTCTAGACGTATTAGTTAGATGTGTTTTTATTTTAAGCTGTTGGCCAAATATTCTAAGTACTTTACATGCGTACAGAAACAGAAAAAAATGAAAATCAAATGGCTAGGTATGTAATTTTTCCAGTTAAGCTAATTTCGATATACATATTTCACAATTTTCAGATGAGCCGATAAACCGTGCGAAAGCCTACGGCCGCATAGCTTTCGCTTGCCCCTTCGAAGAACAACCTATCATCGACAGGAAGATCCAAGAGGTCAAGGGGACGATCCTAACACCGCTCATCTCTCTCGACACGCCGGGCAAGGCCACCGTCCGTGTCATCATCTTAGCCGACCCCGATGGTCATGAGATATGCTTCGTGGACGATGAGAGTTTCCGCCAACTATCCCAAGTCGACCCCGCCAGCGACGCAGAACTAGACAAGTTCATCAAATCAGATAAGTCGCGCGCATAGGTTCATACTCAACTCAAGGCTACACACGTATATTGATAAGATTGATATCACAATATGATTCGTTTAGGGTAAACTAACCTATCATTGGCCCTTTGAATCTAATCATTTGCATTATTTTCATTATCAGATTGGTTTGCCATTTGAAGTGCCGAAGTTCATTCGGAGGCCAAATTGCTCGTTTTTATTGAATCTGGTATAATCAAGTGCAAAGAATGATAGGTATCTATTCAATCAACGCCTCATTGGTACGTAACACATGACCTTATAACGGTGTAATAAGGTTGCAGTGAATATTTTTCCACTTGACTACAATGTGCTCAAAAATAATTATTTTGATAATCTCGACATAGCGGCGACGTTACTCTTACCTTTGTATTAGGGGTACGATGAACATTTTGGAAAACATTATTTGAGGTACAAGAACAAGTTATCGGCTACAAATTATTAAGCTTGCAATATTGTTGAAACATTTTTATTTGTTGCTTTTTAAGTACCTGTTCTAAATATGTGACTGTTGAAAGTGATATTAAGTTTTATGTTATGTGGCTGGGGACACTACCAGTCAGGCGCCAGATCAAATGAATTATAACCAGTATTGAATATGTAGAGTTGAATTGCACATATTGCAACAAATTGGTATTGTTCCCTTGCTAAATTAGATCATTCGCATAATATAAAATAATTGTTTATTGTTAAGAATAGAAATAATAATCTGTTATTATTACACACGTTTATCAGTACTTAGATTGGTATTATCTCTTGTTTCTATGCTTATAAAATGAGTATATGTTTAAATAGATTTAATACAAGTACAAAAAGTTGTTTTAATACTTCATTTTCCACTAATAAGTAGCATGTAAGTTAAGCAATATGATCATAGTTCGATGCACTGTACCAACATAATAATCTAGAGTAGAAGGCAATTTAGAAAATTATTTATAAAATACGTTTAACAAATTCCTCTGAAATCTAACTATCTAATTTCTAACTAATATTATAAATGCGAAAGTATGGATGGATGGAAGGATGGATGTTTGTTTGTTACTCAATCACGCCAGAACGGCCCAACGGATCTGGATGAAATTCGGCACATAGATAGAGAAAAATCTGGAATAGCACATAGGCTACTTTTTAGCCCGGAAAATTGCGTGGTTCCCGCGGGATAGCGATAAACGAATTCTTTGCAGACGAAATCGCTGGCAACAGCTAGTAAAGCCATAGGTATGGAACCCCTGCAGGAACATTATAAAAATAATGAAAAATCGGAAAAGTTTAAAAATAACTGATATTGAAGTTCTTTTCCGAAAATTATTACCTATAGGTTATCAAGAACAGCATGCTTATTACGTAACTCGCTCGCGATCACCATCGTCTTCCTTTTGACAGTTCATGTATCGGCTGACAATTGGCATCGGAATCAGCTAGCTGTCACATTCATACAAGAACTGTCAAAATGAATACGATGGCGATTCTGATCGAGTTACGTAATAAGCCTGCAGGTAGGTACTGGCTTAGAACAAAGTTATTTAATTCGGTTAAGTAGTTGTTCAAAATTACGAAATTTTTTGTCAAAACAATATTCAACTCGTTTAGATAACGATTTTACTACTTATTGCGTTTTGTATTTTTAGGTGTCGAATTTGTGTTAAAATTACTATATGGCTGCTTTCGGTGGTACTTGCTGAATGGTGTAGCTTGTTTTACAAACTACATTCTTACCGTAACCCCATAAGAAACAGTCTAGCGGGGTTATAATATAGCCTTTTTATTCTAAATTCGCTACAATTTCAGTAAGAACATGTTGTTGTTGTTGTTTTTTTTTTTATTAAATTGTCGCGTAATTCGGCGTGCCTCATGGCATAGACCTCCTCCGTGTAGTGGAGGGTTTGGGCTATAGTTCCCACGCGCGCCCAGTGCGGATTGGGAACTTAACACACCATTGAATTTCTTCGCAGATGTGTGCAGATTTCCTTCACCGAAAAGCTCATGGCAAATTTCAAGTGTAATTTTTGCACATAAATTCCGAAAAACAGAGGTGCGAGCCCGGGATTTGAACCCACGACGCTCTGCTTGAGAGGCCACAACAGGTCAAATCACTATGCTACCACGGCGGGGTTACTAGCGGGGTTAATCGCTGTCTAATCGAGTTGAACATTGCATTATACAAAATGGTAGTCATTTCGAACGTCTACTTAATTAAACTCATCATCATCATCATCATCAGCCTGAAGACGTCCAATGTTGAACAAAGGCCTCCCCCTTATATTTAAATTAAAGGCTACGAATTAGAATTAATTTTAGATATCATGTTTCATAGTAACATTTACTGCTATTTGACGTACGCAATCGATGTCCAAATGGAAATAACATAAGATTTTATTTCAATTCGACTTCTGTATGACTAAAGAGGTGAACCTATTCCGCATGACAGCTAGCAGCCATCAGTCCGTAATAACCGTTTAAACCAACCGCGGCACGTAAGGATTGCAGGCAAATGACTTGATCGTATCGATCAAATAATTGCCGGCCGGGGTCGCGAAACTGCACGATCGCGTGCCAGCATGCTTCCGTGGAACCATTCGTGACACATTTACGATTCATCTAATCGATTTTGTTTCGGATAACTCGAAGATAATGTTTTATGACCGCTGACTGTATTTGATGGCAGGGTTTGTGAGCCAAATAAAAAATTGCTTAAGGAGATTACTTTGATTGCTCAGCAGTTTTTAGGATGCGATGCGGTTGTTGAACCTGCTGCTCGTCAGATGGACGATTTTTGAAAGCGCATTTCTCGAATACCAGGTATACCTACGTGCCGGCACGTAAGTCTAGCGATGACGAGTTACGTGGAGGGGATCTGCACACCCACGGATACCGTATTTTATACTTCGGCGCATACAAGGTCATCGCTAGACTTACGTGCCGGCACTTATATAACCATTCTAAAGTGGTAAAAATCTACGGACTATAAGTACCTATTTAATTGAATCAGGCGTTAGGTAGGTACTTTGCTGTGCTGGTCCATACCTATCTCTAAAGTATCCTTTTCTTAACCAGAAAAAAAAATCGAGGGATTGGGCGAAAATCTTAGGAAGCATGTTTGTTAAATATAGGCGATGCGGCTAGCAACCCATCACTATTTTGATTCCCCTTTCCACCCATACCTACGCCTACAATCGCAGTCATGCTAAACGTGCCCTAAGGTCTTGTTACCTTTAGGTTTTGTCGACCCCGTAAGGG
This sequence comes from Pandemis heparana, assembly GCA_963854515.1. Taxonomy (NCBI): domain Eukaryota; kingdom Metazoa; phylum Arthropoda; class Insecta; order Lepidoptera; family Tortricidae; genus Pandemis; species Pandemis heparana. Next base: position 6,099,127 of record OY978009.1, on the reverse strand, counting down.
ATAAACATGTGATTTATGTATGTATGGATAAAGAAAAAATAACAAGGTGACTAATTATAATTCATAAAAGTAAAAACCACGTAAAAACGTTATACATGTGTATCTTGCTGTGGACCGCGTCTTTGTCAACAAAAAGTCCATTTTACCATTCTGCGTGAACTATGCCAATGTTCTTGAAAAATAGTATCATAATAATCCAATCTAATAATAGTATTTTATGCAACAGTTTAGTACGAGAGCCCACGACCAAAATTTTTGTCTCATAGCAATACGGCCAAAACCGCATCAAATCGATAGATACGATTATCCTGAACTCGAAAATACCAATATCAGACATTTTCCGCGTAGCGTTTGATCTGACCGAATTTTCAAAATTGTCAAAGAATTTTACCGAACTGCATCATAGCAATATGTCTGATTTGCAGACTGTAGTTGTATGATAGTTCTGAGATACCGGAAACATATTTTTCAGACGTTAGTGGTGTAGCGCAAACCCGTAAAATAACTTAAAAAAATTAAAAATGAGACAAAAAAAATGTCTCATAGCAATACGTCTGAAAATCATTTTTATTAGTAAATTTTAGTTATTTGATGCGAACAAAACAATTTTCAGCTATAATTTCATTTAACTAAACTCTTATGATGATTTTTGCACTGTTTGTTTTATTTTAGAATTTACCGTATTTTTTTTTAGATTAATTAATTCGTTTTCGGTCCTTGGGTTGTGGCAGAATATCAGTGTTTTGCTCCTACGAGCAATGTTGACCACTGAGCCATGGCCCTTTTGCACTGCTGCAACGCACACAACAAAATACTTAAGTTAAGTCTAATGTGTAATTTTTTGTTTTTCCTTTCTATTGTTTTTAAACTTGATTGTGTGTATTGTAGCATTCAAATAAACGATATATCTATCTATCTATCTATCTATCTTTCAGACGGAAATGTGAACGCATAAAATTTTGAGACATGTGCAAAAAATTTATATCAGACAAATTAAGTGTAGCACCTTCTCTATCAGACAACTTTTCGATACTCAGATATCATTTAAAAATCGTATTGAGGCATCTTGAATTCTCTGTTACAAACCAATGAATACGTTGCGACCCTGAATTTATTAGATGATAATTAACAAAGAATTTACCCGAAACCGTAACATTGAAGTTGAAGGACTGAAATAAATCGCACAAAATGAAACTGGGATGAAGTTGAAAAAAAAATCTTGAATATCTATGAAGGCTGTAAATTTTAAAAAACATTTAACAGAGGCGTCGGCCAGGCGACTCCGAAACGTTATTTTCGTTTTTGGGAGTATATGCTACACTTAAAGTGTCTGAAAACAGGTTTTTGGTAATCCTGGCAACAACACAGGTCGGCTAAATTTGTTGACATTTTCAAAAATGCGCTCAGGCTATATGCTACGCGCAAAATGTCTGAAAACGAAACTTTTTCGTAATACAATTATAAAATCTATGTACATTTTCACTATCAGACGTATTGCTATAATACCGACTGCCTTTTTTTTTTGACACAGCTGAAATGGCATCCCACGCAGTAGCTACACTTTCGACCGTTACTACACACCTAGTCGGGTTCAGAATCATACAATCTAACGATTTTATAGGGTTTTTGCCGTATTGCTATGAGACATGGTTTTGGTCGTGGGCTCTAGTACTAGTTGTATTAGGGGGGTCAAAAAAGGCGAGTGGCCGTAAGAAATACGCCACGAGCTTTTTTTGACTTGCTAATAGGTACAACGTTGCATACAATATTTTTTCTACGACTAAGTAGATACCTACTTACTAAATTAAAGTAATACGTTCTCCAAAAATGAAGAAGTGCAGTGTTCCTCGCCATGTTATTCTCGAAGGCTTTATCATTGCCGAGATTTTTTAGGCAACTTCCATCACTTCCTGGGCCGCCGCGGATATTTCTTCCGGTGTTAACTTAATTTCGTTTTCATCGATGCTTTTTTGTGATACGTTACAAAATTTTGTTAAAACTATTGCAATCAAAATAACAAACAAGATAAGAGCGGGAAACATGAAAACGACAAATGACAAAATTGGAAGTTTGTTTATAGTAAACTTTGTTTTTAATTAACGTTTACTTTTTTTATAGCCTTGCCTTCTTGGCGCATTTAGCCAAAACGTTTACCAACTTGCCAGTGACGTTATTAAAATATCTTGTTTGTTATGTTGGCAGCTATGCATTTAATTCAGTTCTATAAAAAACCGTATCAATTAAATAATTTGTTAAGTTGGTAGCCATGTATTTTCATCGTAAATTTAATGTTGATCGTGTAAGTAAAAGTTTTACCTAGGTCTGGCAGTCTATGGCTGGCAGAGTAACGATGGAGCACTTTTAGAGCCATAAGCCAACGAGTGCTTTTAGAGGGAATAGACAATATAGACTTATCCAAAGTCTTATTATGAGTGTTCTTATAGTGGTGCTCGTGATAATATAAATCACAGATAATAGTACAGGAGTAGGAATACAACTTAAATTATGTACCAAATCACATAAATAGTACATTACTGCAGAGGCCGTGAAGTAAGGGATTGCAGGACGAGATTGGGGTACACGGCCGAGTCATAGACGAGGCCGGATAAAGCGAGTCCTGCAATCCCTGTTTCCGGCCGAGGATTGTATAGTGCTTTTCTCAAGCAATGCGAGGAAATCAAGTAAAAATTGTTTAATTAGCCGCATTTTTAATTTTTGAAACGTGCCATTTGAACAAGCTATTGCTCGCGCCATGTTCCCCGCACACCGCCCCGCGCCGCCGCACCGCGCCGAGCGCACCCGCCCGCCGACCGCGCCACATTACTTCTTGGCCTAGGCCGTAAATGTGAAACTTCTTGGCTTCATTTCGCGACATTAACGCGTACATTTCCGAGCATGCTTGAGAAAAATATTTTTCATCTCTCATACTCGGAAAGTGTGGCAAATCATATCTGACATACGGGAGGATAACTATTATTTTCTTCCCAAGGGTAGATATGAATTAAAAAAAATAAAGGCATTGGCAGTCAATGAAACACATACGTATTCAGCCAAGCATTACGGCATATCCATGTTTTTTCTTAAGTAAGTAGGTAATAATGATTATAAATTTTATAACGCTATTTAGTCAAATATTATTTTTATTAATTTATTTACATTACTTTATTTTTATACAGACATTATGTAGATTTAATGCTGTTTTAGAAAAAAAAAGAAAAAAATACATTGTAAATGACAATGGTATATATGTCCACACAGCCATCTTTATTCCGCTTAACTCGTGGTTCAACTGACTAAAATACCTACTTTATCTACAGTTTTTCTCTAATCATTATATAAAACATTTTAAATGTTGTTTATGGGTAAATATTGAAATAATTGACAATAACCACATTGACCTGTTTTAAAAAAAACTTGATTTGCTGCCAATGCAACTAGTTTAGAAAAACCGAGCTCGAATTTGGCGCGAAAGCATTCTTCATTTGGTAAAACTTTACATAAAAATATAAATAAAAAATGAGTAAATATTCCTGGAAAAACGTGACGTTTTCCTTTATAAACTGTACAAATGTCTGAATTAATTTTAGTTAATTCTTTATTTAATACATTTTTTCTCATATACTTACTTATGTATATTTTTTTACTTTCCTTGTAGTCGAAATGAACAGTAGAGTGTTTAACTCGGGAAAAACACCAATACCACACTCGAAATATTGGCACCCGAGCATGCTCGGGTGCCAAGTTACCTCGTGTGATATTGGTTCTTTTCCTCCCTTGTTGAACAATCTACTATACCTACCTCCGTTTAGCACGAAAAAGTAAGAAACATCACTCACCGCTGACAAACTTTAAGTACTGTAGGTACGAGGTATATAGAGGAGGTAATCTAAAGAGCTGGCTTTACTGTAAATGTTTTTATGATTTAAATGAATATTATTCTGTAAATTACTTACTAACATAATGTTCTTTATTTTTGTGAATGATTCTGTTTTAATGTTTTTATTGTTATTATAAATTATTGTACGTCCGAAATGGGCAAAGCTGTTGATACTTACCTTATTTGTTTGACATCCTATAACTGTACACAGTTTTGACAATAAATGAATACGAAAATGAATATGAATATAGCTAATATAATAATAATGTGTTAGTAGGTTTTAATTTTAAGTCGTCAGTTTTGCAACGACTATTAAACTCATCAGTCGCCACGCCATGACGCATTATGAGTTTATTTTGCGCCGCAGTAGCAATATTTTCGTTACGCTACGACGATCGACAATTACTGTGGTCGCGGCAGTTTTGGTCGTGGGTTTTATTGCTTCCAGCTTTATTACAGGAGTTTCACTCGCATCAGTGGCTGCAGTCGTATAGAAAAGACGCGAGCATTTAGGTACATACTCCCTTCTTATAATATTAGCTTCTCTCTCTCTCCTCCATACGTCCCACTGCTGGGCACAGCCCTTTTCCTTTTCTCACGATAAGAGGGCTTGGGCTTAGTTCCCACGCGGGCCCAATGAGGACAGATTGATATTAGCTTCCTTTCAACTAGGTAACTGAAAAAAAAACAAGCAATGGATTCTATGCGGATTGTAGGACCGTAATAGGGGGATCTTTACATACCTACAATGTAGTGTTGTTGCTTACTGAGCCAGTATGCCTACTTCGTGTAATTCACTTTTTATAACAGCTGCATTATCAGCTATACGTAGGTATAGGTAATGTATTATGCAACGAGCGTTTATGTTGTTAAAACTGAATATGATTACCTACTTGCTTTATACATATTAGCATTTAATCACTACCTACTGCTACTAATATATCTAATGTAGGTAGGTATATTGTGTATACATAAGCTATTCATTTTGGCATTAATTAAAAATGCGGCTTAGAAAATCTAGCGAAAACCGGCTAAATGCGTGTTGGGCCAATACGAGCACTCTTTGGCATTCAAAGAAAAAACCTTCCTTACCTACCAAGTCAGGCAGATTGCTTTCAGATTGCAGATTGAGTCGGACTCGCGCACCGAGAGTGTGCCGAGAGTGACTTACGAATTTGTAGGAGCTTATGTAAATAGTTCGGCGAGTGAATGTAGAAATCCAATGTAGAGCACTGACTGCTAATCAAAATGTAAGCAGCATGAAGTCATTTTGTATTAGTAAAAACAGATCGACGTAAATAACCCTCTTTTTGGACTTCGCCGCAGTCGGGTATAAAAAAATATTTCTCCTTTAGTTGTGTGTTCTACAACTTGACTGTAGGGTTGCGTACTATGATTTAAGCCACGGACAGACTGACAGGAACGGATCATTTAAGTCGGTGTGACCATTACCATCGATTTTGGTTTTCATTTCACCAACATTACATTTTTGTATAATTAAAAAACTCGTAAGTAGGTATTTTATTTTAATAATAAATATTAAAATACATGCATATGTCCGTAAAAGGTCCAATATTAAATTGACAATGAGCTGAGACCGCCCTTCGGAGATATAAAGACCAAGCCCACTCATCGTGAGGGAATAGATAAAGTAGTCAAGACTAATCAAAAAGTGTGAATTTTTTTTTCGACGTTATAAGAAATCTTACCCGTTTCTTTCACTATGGTCTCTAGAGACTGCCTTAGTAAATTTAACAAACATTTGTCATATATAACAACCGTGTTTAGGCTATACATACCAGTAAGGTTCAAAAGTTCCTGGCCGTATATATTTAAAAGAAGAAAACAAGAAACAAATGAATGTCATTTTATTTGTCATTTATTCAGCTATTGTGTGGATAATTTCGTGGTTTGTAACTTTCGTTTTCATAAAATTTTCTTTGATTTAAATATAAAAAGCGCTGTAATTTGTACAATGTTCAAATTGGAGTATCGATCAGTGATAAAATTTCTGACAAAGGAAGGCATAAGTCCAACTATAATCAAAGAAAGGTTAGATAACGTGTACGGGAATTCCTCCCCTTCGTTTTCGACTGTTAAGGATTGGTGTAAGCAGTTTCGTTTAGGGCGTGAGTCCATCGATGACGAACCCCGACCAGGCCGCCCTGTTGAGGTTCTAACGCAAGATAACGTCGATTTAGTCGAACAAGAGGTACTGAAGGACAGAAGACTAAAGACGAAGGAAATAGCGTCAAGAACGGGACTTACGAAAATAACAGTCCTTAGGATTCTACACGACCATCTAAACATGAATAAGGTTAGTGCAAGATGGGTCCCGAAACTTCTCTCGAGTGCTCAGCGAGCTGAACGAGTGGCGTGCTCCAAGGAACTTTTAGAGGAGTTCAAGTCATGTGAGAGTGAATTTATCCAGTCCATTGTTACCGGAGACGAAACTATGGTCTTATACTATGATCCTCTTTCGAAAAGAGAGTCGATGGAGTGGCGTCGTTCTGGGGAAGCACCCCCTCGAAAGGCAAAGGTGTGCCAATCTACCAAAAAGATAATGGCCACAATATTTTGGGATTGCGAAGGGATATTGCTTATAGATATCAAAGAACGCAATCAGACAGTAAACGGCAGTTACTATGCTTGCCTTATAGACCAGTTGCGAGAAGCAATAAAGCTTAAACGTCGAGGAAAACTCAGCAGGGGTGTCCGTCTTCTTCATGACAATGCGCCTGTCCACACGGCTGCAGTTGTAAAGGCGGCTATATCTAAATGTGGATTTAAAACAATCCGTCACCCACCTTACAGCCCTGATCTAGCCCCAAGCGACTATTTTTTATTTTATAAACTTAAATCGGACTTAAGGGGGAGAAAATTTTCGTCCGATGATGAGGTCGCTGCTGCAGTTTTCGAGCATTTCGAAGACAAAACTTCCGAATATTATTTTAAAGGCATAGAAATGTTAATCAAACGATCTGAAAAATGTATAACAATAGGAGGAGACTACATTGAAAAATAAAAATATTTTTTTTAACCTAAACGTTAATTTTCATTATTAGGCCGGAAACTTTTGAACCTTACCACGTACATACACAAATCACATACATACATACATATCGTCACGCCTCTTCCCCACAGGGGTAGGCAGAGACTACTTTGTTCCACTTGCTACGATCCTGACATACCTCTTTCGCTTCATCCACATTCATCAATCTCTTCATACATGCTCGTCGGTTTCGGGTACTCTTGACCTGGCCTTTTCCAAAACGTCCCCAATTTGATCACGGAACGTCCGCCTAGGCCTTCCCCTCCCAACGCACCCATTCACACTCCCCATATAAATCTGTTTAGTTAATCTACTTTCATCCATCCTCTCTACGTGAATAAACCAATTAAGCATACTTTTTTCTATTCTAGGCACTATTATCTTCTTCACAAATCACGTCTATGCCCCTTATGGGGTAGACAGAGCCTAAGTTAACAAGACCGGAAGGCCGCGTGTAGGACGATTGTGGGCGTAAAAGTGGAAAGGGGAATCAAAATAGTGTTGGATTGCTAGCCGCCTAGCCGCATCGCCTATCTACTTTATAACATGACTAGCTGTTGCCAGCGACTTCGTCTGCAAAGAATTCATTTAACGCTATCCCACGGGAACTACGCAATTTTCCGGGATAAAAAGTAGTCTATGTGCTATTCCAGACTTTTCTCTATCTATGGGCCGAATTTCATCTAGATCCGTTGGTCCGTCCTGGCGTGATTGAGTAACAAACAAACATCCATCCATCCATCCATCCATCCATCCATCCATCTATCCATCCATACTTTCGCATTTATAATGTTAGATTCTTAAGATTTCTGTCCATTCCCAAGCAACTGGCACGTTTTGTATTTTCTTTGTTCCCAGACCAACATGGAATAGGTTAGGATTATACTTACCCATTATACCTACTCGTAATTTGACTATAGCTACCTAATCATGTAAATTTAAACATTAGACAGAATATTGCGGGCGTATTTGTTTTGAGGAGAGACGGCGCGCGATTTACCTCAACGTAAACATTGACTATTTGGAGAGTCGCGTCGACTACTGGGTGGGCAGGTAGGTACTCATTACTTAACTGTTGAGTCAGCCGTATTATCTAACTAATATTATAAATGCGAAAGTATGGGTGGATGGATGTTTGTTTGTTACTCAATCACGCCAGAACGGCCCAACGGATCTGGATGGAATTCGGCACATAGATAGAGAAAAGTCTGGAATAGCACATAGGCTACTTTTTATCCCGGAAAATTCCGCGATAAACGAATTCTTTGCAGAAGAAGTCGCGGGCAACAGCTAGTTATAAGTTATAAATATAATTGTTTTGAGCTATTAAATTTTTTCATGTTTAAAATCTCGTACCAAAGAAACCGTTTAAAAGTAAAGCCACGGAGCGGTTCAACCTATTATTGCGGTCCTATTAATCTACGTTAACCTCGCATATTTTTTTTTAATAGGGTGGCAAATGAGATTACCATAATCTTTCATAAAGAAAAAAAAACAATATTTTCATCATAAAATATCAAACAATGAAACGGAATCGCGACGGGCGTATAAATAAAACGCAATGGCAAATAAACAACGAAGCCAAACGTCCTTGACTATAGTATTTTACGCCCCGGCCTTGCGACAGACACAGGACTGGCGGGAACCGATATGCATAAATCGGCTTTTTATATTCACCAATAAGAAAGTTTATCAAGTTCAAATGAATTAAGCTCTACATAAAATGGGTTTATCTTTCAGCCGATTTAAATCTGCAGTTAATCCAGTCAAGCACTGCGTTTATCAGAGCCGGTTTATAAATGATTACCCGTGCCATTGCCGTAGTCAAGTCGATAATAGATCCACGACCTGTCATAAATTTCATTGCAATCGAGGATCCGGGTGATCAATTTGCGAGCAGAGTGACTGGGTTGCCGGCGCTCGGGAAGTCGCCAGTTCTGCCAATTATTTTTCACCTCACTAGCTCGGAAAGCACTTTTTGTTTGTTTGACAGCTATTGAGAAAATCGCTCTTTATTCACTTGTGGAGAAAGAGTTTTGACCACAGATTAGAAAGATATAGTACAGGGTTTTGACATTTGAAGGGAGCTTAAGTGATATTTGACAGCTAACAAAACGTAAAACGTTAAAAGTGCTGAATTTTTAATATCAAAATTAATGAATTGCATCGAGTAAAAAACACTCAATACAGTCTTACAACTTTATTTTAATTCATAAATATCAGCATTCAACATTAACCTTCATTTTTGTTGTAAAAACGGATAAAATGTTCTGACAGTCAAGTACGTCAATATGCGAACAAAACGCATCCGAAATAATTTTTTTTATAAAATTCATCCCTTGTGGGATAGGTAAAGGAATTATTGTCCATTCAGCCATATTAAAGATTTTAATGCAGGTTCACTGTTTGTGCTGACAGTAGCACTTGATGGTCCCAACGGAAGACCAGCGCTGGCTGTAGGCCAGCATTATGCTAAGGTGGAACCATTTCGTGATTGTATACAATATGCTGTTACTTGTTTTTTTCTGTAAGTAATTTATATCACGAATAAATGTTTTCTTTCTTTCAAATAATTAAAAAAAAAATTAAGTCAAAACTATTCAATTAAGCCGTCAACGTTAAATATTCGCATGTTTTTCTAGTTATTTTGTTATTAAAAATGAGTGATAGTACCTACAAACCCTTTTTCTTATTTTCCTCGCTGTAGTGAGGTGAAAAATTTTGTGTTATACACGGGTGAAAAGTTATTTTACGCCTCGTGTGTTGAAACACTCGCTACGCTCAGGATTCTATTTTTGAACCACTCGCTTCGCTCGTGGTCAATCATAGAATCCTTTCGCTAGCTCGTGTTTCAAATGAAAACTCGCAGGTAAAATTCAACTTTCCCCCCTTGTATAACAAATAACTATTTTATTTGCTTAGGCTGCAGCTTGAATCATGTTATTGAAGCATGCTAGGTATTTACGTAAGTATTAAATGGGAAGTTTTTGGTTTTGTATTAACTTTTAATCCATAATAAGCTAGTATGTAGGCACTAATATGGGACAAGTAAAAATGTATGAAAACGCCCAAATCGGAGATAATTATTAGGCATGCAAGTGTTGTAAGTGTTACTTCATTCCAGGTTTTCCTTTTCCCTTCTCTCTGTCTCTACGATTGCTCTGTTGCCTCGAAGGAGACCGCCGATGAAGCCTGGACCTCCACCTGCCTTCCCACCTATCTGGCATGTCGAAGACGTGTTTTTTTATCTCATTCATAAGCACGGTTCTAATTGAAAAAAAAAACGGTTTACTACTTAAGTAAGTAATCTGCTAGTCATTACATTGTATTTAATTTGTAATACAAGAACAGTTTTAAAAAACTAATTTATCGTGGCTTAATTTTAATATAGCTTAGTAACTAACTTACGTGTTCAGATTTGACCTTTGTATTAATTGCTACGATAGGGTAGGGTTTGGATTGGATATACACCCAATATTCGTTCGAATAGTAATGTGTTGTAGAATTCGTTTATTTGTAGTTGGTATCCCGTTGTTGGGCGGGCGGGGTGTGCGCGGGGCGGGCGGCGGCGGCGGGCCGTTGGCGCGTGCGCGGGCCCGGGCGGCGCGGCTTGCGCGGCAGTGCGCGAGCCGTCGTCGCAGCCGCGCCGCGCCATGGCGACGCGCCGCGCCCGCTGACCGCGACCGACCGCGCCCGACCGCGCCGACTCACCGCGACTCCGCACGCCGAGCCCACACCCCAATACGCCGCTAGGTAAAGTATCCCGCGGTCTCGCAAACCACCCTCGCCACTACTGTTGGCTCGCGCTTTGATCAGTGTCGCTCGCCACGCCGTCCGTTCATGACGGTACATAGGTAATGTTATCAGTATCACGCACGCAAACAGTTGCATCGGTGGTCAATCGCGCTACGTCACGCGGCTGACTATCTCCGATTGATCTGAACTCTCCCGCTCGGCTCTCGGCTCCGACCCACGGCCGTGTGCTGCGCATCCAGCTGCTCCGATGCCTTCTCGGTCAGTTCCTACTTTTAACTTCATTACCCTTCTGTAGAGCTGCAGTAGTTGTGAGATAGACTGATTATTTTGCTGTAATTATTTTCGATATCCTTTGGTTGGTGCTGTGTAGTGGGTGTTACATAACGAGGCTTCTAGCTAGTCTTGGCTGACTCCCCAATCATGCTTCCACGATCGATTGAGATCTGTATAGAAGAGCATGCATTAAGGTTTAGTTTACATGACTACATGCAGAGATAATGTTTTGAACAAATGTTTATGTTGTGGATGTTGTTTTGTTTCATAAATGCGAGACTACTTTTGGTTTCTTTTAATTCCAAAACAAACACAACTTTAATTGACGGACACATAACATTATACGAGTGTACTTATTTTGTAATCAAATATTTTCTGAATTAAACCGCTTTGAGCAATCGCGACTAAAAAAACAACTTTGGTCTCAATTAAAACTTGAATTAAAATTAAAAAAAAATCGCAAGCAGCCTGCTGACTAAGCTGACCATAAAGATAAAGCGCAATTTATCACTAAATTTGACAAAAATCAGACACTCGTACTTTAATCTCACGCTAAATCGCGCTTGACAAACGCTTAGCTCTCTGGGAATCGCACCAGACAACAGATCGGAGGCACGCAGAGGTCGCGCCAGCCGTGATCGGTGTTAATTGGGCCATAACGACCCGCAAGATATCGCGATGTGTTCTCACCCAACTGTCCATGGGACGAGACGTCTCTTTTGTAAGACGACTGTCGATGTGCGGGGTCAGCGGATCACCTCCCAGGAGCGAGGTAGGGTCGGCCACAGATCACAAATCATAATTGCTTATGATGGGATCAATATAGCCCTGCGGCAGTATCCCGATATAATTTCGTTGTTTTTGATTAACAATTGCATGGAAATGACCGCTGCGACAGGGCTCAAGCTATATTGATCCTATTGATAGTGAGCTATATTGATGATTGAGACATATTATGACTTTATTACTTTAGCGTAATTTCTAATGATCTTTTTGCTTTTTAATGACATGAGTTAACCTTATTCATCAATTTTCTTTAAAAAAAAAACTGCTTTACGTCTAGGTAGAGTGCGTAAAATATTTTCTTAACTGTAAAGAATATATAATATCTACATAAATATGTACGAGAAATATACATAGGTACATATTATATACGTATGCGAGAATATGATTCGTCAAATAATGCGTCAGAAAAAATATTTTTATGAGAAACAATAGCGTCATAGCGTCCTACAGAATCCGCTACGAATGCTACGCCGTAGCAGAATGTTAATCAATTATTATGATTTACTTAATATCTAAACTCACTTACGAGTATATTTTATACAGGTGTAAAGAAGGAATCTCTGTATTTTATTATACCATTACAATAGGTAAATACGTTAGAAATACGTTTGGTTTCAACACCCACAATGTACCGGAATTATAATACGCCTGCTTAAACAATAGTTGTTTATACCACGTAAACGTAGCATGTCTGCGTAAAATTAATAACAATTGCTCTTTGCTTTAAAAGCTTGTTACGAACACTCTAAATTAGCCCCACGGTGAGGTGGCATACGCAAAATTGCTGTCCACTTTACGTCGCCCCGAGCCGAGTGACAATGGGTATGTAAGCTGTATTGTATTCCGCTCACGTTTGTTCGCGTATAGATATTAATCGGGTAATTAATCAGAGCGGTTGCCATTCACGTTTCCTTTGTCCGCGCGCCGCACGTGCCTGTGCGCGTCTCGTAAACAAATGTGTTTATATTCAATCACTCTCATAACACCGCTCTTCCGCAACTCTACGCAACCGCACCGTGTTTTTGCCACTGAGCGATAAATAACGCATAATTTTATGAGGTAATAGCGGTTAATAAAAGTTTTGAGTAAACACGCTGGAAGTATCTTAAAGAGGTTTCCGGTGTTTTGTGGTGATTACTGGTAGCGCTAAGTATCGATAGGTATGATACCGGTATATGTACATAGAAAAAAGAAGCGAATGTAGCTTGGTCAAATTATATTGATTGGACATTGCAGAATACATTATTTTTATAATTTGTGAGTTTTCGTCGTCTTCACCAACTACATACTTACTTTTAAAATAACACAGACGTCAAATTAAATATAGGATTGGTTTGGCAAATACATAGCGCCACTAGCCACTACACTTTTCTCCAAATATACCACTGTAACAGACACAATAGGACACTGTAACAGATTTACTATTCTATAAATTTCATCTGTATACATAAGTGAAGACAAAAATTAATACATTCACACTAAAATTAGTATACAGTGCACACGTTGTTTACTTGCCTTCGCGCAGGTCGTCAACATTACTGGACAACTCCGTACCTATTTTAGCACGGAGGCGCTAATTGTCACTTCATATCGAGCAATTGTCGTGAACAGCGTTAATAGTCTAAATATTTTGAAGAGCAAGGTTTTCCAAAAAACATTATTTTATCCTAAAACTGCGTGTCCTACCTACAAAGTACCTACATTCTTTCCAAATTTCATGTTAGTTCAAAAAATCCAGGAGTTTTATAAAAACTTGCCAGAGCCCTTCCACCACCTAAATCCCGCTCTGCCACAAAATCCTTTCTTAGCGGATGTCTATGTCATAATCATAAATAACTACATGCGTACCCAATTTCAGCGCAGTCCGTTCAGTGGTTTGAGTTGCGCTGATCGATCAGTCAGTCAGTCGTTTCTTGGTTTATATATAGATTTTTGTTATCAATAAGGGTTAGCATTAACGTTAATTGCTTGTTTACATAGCGATTGAAACGAAATACCCAGCGATTTCAGTCCGTGACAAAAATAATTAATTCAAGCTTAATTTCCTTAACTTCAGGAAACAAAAGAAAAAATATCTGTAATTAAAGAAACGGTTTTAAATAAAGGATTGTGAGACGAAACTGGTTGTGTTTAATCTTACGCTTTTGATGCTAACTGTTTTTATATGAATAGGGAGGCAAACGAGCAAGTGGGTCACCTGACGGTATGTACAATAACTACGTGCGTGTGTATACAAATCATCGCGTAATGAAGCCTTATACCATCTAAATGGTGACCATTATAAACGATGGTAGCAATGGCACAACAAACCGTATTCTCCCCATATAAGCATCAGCTACTGCTATCAGTAGTGTCAGTGCCAGTATAAGTAGCAGCCGTATAATAGGCACACGTGTTGTAAATCGTCAATAGCACAATCAGAAAGGTAACAAAAATATTTTTTCTAGCTTTATACGACTCATAAAAATTTCCAAGTCTCATAACTTGGCAAAAAAAAATAATTGGTTGCCTGTAAAGTCGGTATACGGGCGAAAGTTTTACGTGACAACGACTTTGAGTAGTAAAATAATTTTAATGTGAATATTCATTCGTATAGTAGGAAGAAGGACGTGTAAACTTGTATGCAGGCGCCTAAGCGAAATAGAAGCGCAAGACATGAACCGGTGTGTATGCCTATCTCTCTCACTCTCTCTCTCTCGCTCTGTCTCTCTCGCTCTTAGGCGGGCTAACTGTGCTCGAGTGGAAGGGACGCGTGCCTTTCACTTTTTATGTCTGTCTCTCTCGCACTTAGGCGGGCTAACCATGCCCGCGTGCCTCTCACTCGCTCTCATTGTGAGCGCATAACGTGAGCGGAGCGTAACGCAGTTTCTTGAAGTGTCACCCGGCAAACCAATTTATAAGACGTTGTCACGTCAAAAAGTTGTAGAAGTCAAATGCATTAAAATAATGTCTTTTAACAAATTATGTCTTTTACAAACAATTAACCACCTTATTCATAAATGCTAGTTAGGCTTATGTTAACTTAAAACTCGTTTGCCCTTTGCTAGTCACAGACAAAACATGCATTTTACTATGAGGTTGGTAATTTTATATTCTGAATAGTCTTCGGGAAATCTTGTAGAGCCAAATACCCTTTGCCTCCCAGTCCGTAGTTTCTATCCACTCCAAATACTTTGATCCCCATCCGGTCAACGAATAATACTTATAACGACAAGAGGTAGTAAGTTAGCGATTCAAATCATAAGTAGATATATTTGAAGAATCTATCGCCTATTCTTTATACTAAGCCGTCCCTAAATATTGTGCGCCAACGACAATCGTAGCTCACGCGAATAATAAGAATACTACACTAGTTAAGTAAATTAATAAAACCTATAAATTCCAATTTAGTCAGTTTCACAGAGGGCGATGTGAATGCCTCATACGTCAATTCATGATACCTAACAAACCATCCTAACATTAACCTGTGGATCTAAACAAACGACCTCGACCTACATATTTGTTTCAGCACACATTTTAAACAGTTTCAGACGTGAGATTCCTCAGGTAGATTGGCAAATATTTTTCCAGAGCCCAAAATAAATGTTCCCAATAATGAATTGCCTTCTTTGCGCTACCAATCTCACTCTAGACTGTGAGCACGTTTAAAAATTTCTCGCTTTTCGTGTATTGCACTTTACAGCAACTCTATTATGGTGATAGCTTTTAGTATTTGGACTATTTCGCTTCGATTCTTTTTCACATTTGAAAGAAAGACTTGACATATATTGGACTGTGAGAGATCCCTTTTTGGGATAAGTTCGCCTTTGTGCATTTGTGTTTTCCTGTATTCATCTTTGTCATGTGTTTTATGTACAATAAAGAGTTCTACATACATACATACATATTTTATTCAAAAACACTTTTTAAATACGATAACCTGAACAATAATACCACAAGAAACCAAAACACCAAATTCCTGAGTACGTTTTGGGAATTTTCGACAATTTCAAAGTCCCGGGACACGAGACAGCCTACGAAAAAAGTCCCGGGAAGTCTCGGGATTTCGAGACGCTTAAGAATTAAAATTGAATTTAGTAATTTTTTTGTAAAAATCAACATTTACTTAATATTTATTAAACGTAAAATATTAATTTCAGTCTAAATAATTGGTATGTTTATTCCATTATAGCGCCGATTTTTCAATCTTCAGATAAGCACTTCATTGACAGATACCCATAGAGTTGTTTGTCGAATAGGTCCTATCTAAAGATTGAAAAATCGTCCCATAATCACACACAGATCCACTTTTAAGCAATTAAATTGCGTTGTCTGACAATCTGCTTGATTTTTGTAATAATGCCATCGGACAAGGGGAGCACTCGATTTCAACAGATGTTGGTTTAATTGCTTTGTACATTACTTCCAAACTTTCTGTACGATTTTTAGGTTCGCTAGGCTCTTTCATTAAGTATTTGAAAATCAAAATGATTTCAATATCATACAATAAAATTACGACAATCGTGTCTTGTCTCAAGTTTCGACCCGAAAGTCTCGGGACCCAAGACAACTAAATTTACAAAAAATCCCGGGACTTCGAGAAACGTTTTAAATTGTAACTTGATGTTATTTATTTTTATAAAGTGTTTTACCATAAAAATGCATGTATAAGATTGCTAACCCTCTTTCTAACGTGAAAAAAAACGCCTTTATCCCTTACGAGGTAAACAAAGCCTAAGGTAACAAGACCTAAAGGCCACGCTTGGCATAAATGGTGGGCGTATAGGTGGAAAGGGTAATCAAAATAGTGATGAGTTGCTAGCCGCATTGCCTATAATAAAAATAATAATATTTATTTTCAGATTAATATCCATAGATTGTTAGTTATTACATAAACTTAAGAACTAGATAAAATGATAAAATGATTCCTAAGATTTTTTCCCATTCCCTCGATAGACTTTTACTATCTGCGCGGGAAGAGAAGCGACTGGCACATTATTTTTTCTTTGCTCCCAGACTAGCATGAAAAATCGGTATTGGTTCATTGGATTGAATATAACAGGTTATGGGCAGTGTACAGAGTAGGGGCTACGAGAAGGACGTTCCAAATATATCTGGGTTCACCGACATGCGGTAGGTGCGTCAATTTGGGAGATTTAATACCACAGCTCCAACCACTTTACAGCCATTTATGATGGGGAAACATAAAGCGTCAATTGCGACTGCTCTGTGTAAACACGGAACATGGTCGAGTTAGAAGATTATGGCCTCGGCAAGCATTCAATGTGCATTTAGTGACTTGCAAACGCACGAGTGATGAAAGCAAATAATAGGGCAATATGACAATATTTAACCGTATTTGTGTGCGTTACATGAAATTCTAGTATTCTAGACTCAAATATACCTATTACCACGGTGCTCGGTTACGATCAGGTGACCTACTTGCTCGTTTGCCTTCCTTGTCATATAAAAAACATATTTAAACCACGCACTATTTTATTTGAATGTATTTAAGAGGAAATTACTAAGGTTGTTCAAATATTTCTCATACTTACATGTCTAGTTTGATGTCATTTTATCCATAACTAGCTTCTGTCCGCGACTTTGTCTGCGTGGAATTATACATATAAACCTTCCTCTTAAATCACTCTGACTATTAAAAAAACCGCATCAAAATCCGTTGCGTAGTTTTAAAGATCTATGCATACATAGGGACAGACAGACAGACCAGTCAGCGGAAAGTGACTTTGTTTTATACTACGTAGTGATAGTGATACCTACCACAGGAAGAAAATATTGGACAAAGTTTAGACTTAGACATTAATTATGTTAGTGTGTATATTGTACCTACACTTCTAATTCTAGCTGGACTGAGTCGGACTGGCGTCGAAAAGCCTTATTGCAGCGTTAAGATATGTCTGTTTACCTTAATCCCGCATATTATGGAAATTATCAACCCACGAGGTAACATTTCGCTGTTAAAATTCGGGTCAGCACCATCTTAGCTATTAACGATGCATGGTGTGGAGCCATGCGAGGCCGCGTACCTACTTATCTCACTTATCTAAAGGTGCTTAAGCCTCCCGAAATTCCCTCGTGAGTTGAAAATTTACGACTTGAGAAGAGATTTTAGCGTTATCTGCTTTATCAGAAGATATTGTGAGGTGCTTGGAGCTCGACGTTTGCAATAGCAATTTATATACCGCGTCATCCGTCCTCCGACCAATGAATCTCAATTCGAAACGGTGTCCGAAAACGGTTGCTTGTACCCACGTTTTATACGAATAAATAGTGCACACGTTTTGTATCGCGTAGTTGGCAATCTCGCAAACTATGCATTCGTGATTCATGTTTTACTTAGCCATTTACTAGTGAGGTGAGTGATGTTTCAATACTACATACTTCCGACACGCAATTTATGAGTAGGTACTACAATTTCAACGTTATTATTACGTTCCCAATTTAGAACAATGATTTCATTACAAGAACGTAAATATCGTTGTTTCAAAACAGAACGTCAAACTTTTCAGATAACACACATCCAATGACATCGGTAGATGAATTCGTGAATTCATCGACATGGCTTATCAAGGTATCATAGACTGGATCTATTTATATGTGGACGTCTTAAATTTGTTATAACTGTGGTGTGTGATTTGCTAACTATTACGCGAATAGATGGTTATTGTGTTGTCTAGTGAGCAGGTTGGAATATTCACATAGGCATCCTACCAATATTATAGCGAGATTTATACATGTGACTGTGGAACAGTCATATTGCAAATTGCAACTACCGTAAACACTGTCGATGAATATTTAAGATAACTGTGCATAGAACTTTAGATACTCAACCTACTAGTTTGCTGGGCTTTATGCCTCTTATCATAGTGAGAGACACTGGACTAATTTTAGTAAAATACCTAACAAGATTTTAAAACTGGCAAATACCTATAAATTTCAATTTCCTACATCTTATTCCATAATTTAAACTCTACGAGTCTTCGAGTCGGCTCCATAAATGGTTGTTTAGTACAATGCTTCGGCTACTGTAAACTTTTTGGCTTATGGTTCTTTCATCGTATACGTCCCCTTGGCATTAAGCTCTGTACATGGCAACTGACCTATTGTATTTGTTTAGTGAAAGTTTGTAGCTCTACATATTGTTATATGTAGACTCTACATTGTAAAGGAACAGAATCAGATATCGAGTATAGTTTGGAGAGGACTAAATACTAAAATCAACCAACTGCACTAACTACTTATTTATATTTGGGGTTCCCAAAATGTGTACTCGTATAAATATTTGTGTGCGAAGTCGGTGAACATTAAATTAATATTCTACTTAGGCTGGCATAGCCACACAAAAGTGCACTTAAATAAGCTCTGAAAAAACAGAGAATACGATATAATACTTAAGTAATGAGATCATTGGTCAGTACCTAAAACTTAACTACTTTAATAAATCTCTGTCGTATTTCACCGTATCTCAGACACTTCCTAAACAATGTAGATAGGTACCTACTTACTACTATTCCAGTGTTCATTGCTGTCGTAGTATACTTCTAAAGTACACACGGTACACTCCGCACATACATAATTAAACAACTGCGTCAAGGTTACATATTTATGTACATAAATGGGCTGATCTCATCAATCACACAGGTGAGCTATTTCAAGTCGTTCGTTCACACTGAGAAAGCTAGTTTCGGTTCCCTATGAATTATTGATCTCGCCAGCAGAGCGTGGCAGCGGCCTGTCCATAAAACGTATTTTACGTACGTATTTTTAAACGGAAAGAGGGTAACGGTTGTTGCGTGTAGGCATACTGTAGTTTAAAAAAAATTATTTAATGTAGCTCAGATTATAACGAGCCTTTAGGGGCAACATCTGGATTGTACATAAGCGATAAGTGTAAAGTGACATCAATAATTAGGAGTTCTATTGCTATTGTTCAAATTACCGTGGACCATCTCTCCATACAATAGACTACTTCCTCTCTGCTACCGTTACCTTTACTTGTTGTACATATTTCCCTCACCATGTCGGCTGCCTATGAATTGCACTAAAATGAGCCACTTTGCACGCACCTAAGAAATTAATTGCTTTTGTCCGTCGCTCAACGCAGGTCGTTTCGTAGCAGGAGTTGGCAGCTAAATAATTTGACGCATAGATTATAAGTCAATTTTTACTACGTTATTTACTCTTCAAAATATATCAGTTGTGCTGATAAATAAATAAAATTTCCCTTTACAATAAAGTGATTGAAAATAATTTAATTACTAATAAATATCCCTATCATCCTTTTGGAGTTAAAAATAACTCTTTTAGCAGCAAAATCACTTAGTGCTTGTTTTGGTAATTATTCAGTACCAATGGCTATCTGAGCAGCTTCGACTCATATTTTACTACTAATTTACGCAAAATCCAGATAAAACTTAATATAGGTATCCAAGTCAAATCAAATTCAATTAGGTAATCATTTTACCCCAGTTACCTTCAATTCCAATTAACTAAAGCATCCCGTATCCCACATAACAGGTACAAACACCTTGAATATGTGCGTATATATGTTGTAATTAGGACAGAAGTAGCTCTATTTATATGATAATGATAATCGAAGGCCTCTACTTCTTATTCTAGTGCTATTTTTACTCAGCAAGTTTTTGCTACTTTCTACATGTGCGATAATTGTGAAGTTAGCCAGCCGGGGAAACTAAAAAGCTTAGCAAAAAGTTAGGCTCATAATATTCCAACTACGGTCTAGAACAGTTTTTGCAGCACTGTAGGTTGCTGCTTTTCATCGGTGCAACTCATTAGTCACTATTTGTTCATCTCGTTTAAATGTAATTAGAGGTACTTTTGTTTTAATCGTTGGTATTTATCATTCATGGGTGTAATTGTTTATTAGATTGCGACTTTGTGGTACGTAACTATATTTGTGGTAATTGGTGTAAATCGTACGGAAGATGCTTAAAAAATTATATAGTTACAAGGAAGCGCTTGTTGTTTTAATAACGCACACTGTATTCTCGTAATACCCAGTAGCCCAGCACCTCCAAAGCTTTCAAAGAAAACCTCGTATGAAGTAATTTATGTTCCCGTTCTGCTATGAGCTTCCGTGTGGTTAGGTTTCTACCATCACATACATTTCCTCCTCCGCTCAACTTTCTCAGTCACTCTGCCTTAACTTAAGTTAAGACCTATACGTTTTGGCCCAGCATGTCGGTGGAATGCTTTAGATTAGTATATGAAAATACAACACTAAGAACTGTTTGTAACAGTTCCTGCTGTGTTGGTTTCCGAACAAGTCTCAAACTGCAGCTGTATAGCAGTGCGCTAGCATAATGGCATTTGTCAAACACGCTGGCTCAACATGTTTAGGGTATAAGAACTGTCATACTACTGGGCCACTTGTATAGCGGCTCTTTGTAGGTATAGGTCTCTAGTCCAGCATGCAGCGTAGCTGACCACTCTGGTAACTTCTAGTGACATGTTCAAAGCCTGTGCAAATATTGGGCGGAATAAAGACTTTAATCTTAGGTACTTAAAATTGTAATAATGCAAAAAAATTATGCCCAGGTCGACATTATATTCTTTTATTTTGCAAATGGACCGCCTGGGGCTCTTTTACATGTCTATGTTTGAAACTACCATCGGTGACACCAACAGTGGCGCGTTCTATTAGCTCTAGTGGCGTGTTTGACTACTCACTAGATTATAAACTGCAATGTTGCCGGCAACTTGTTGCATACATATAGCGCTGCCTTCGTTGGTGTTATGCGACAGCTCTAACAGTAACATTGTACCGGCAGGTGTCGGGGGCGCAGCGCGGGCGCGAGCGGCATGCGGCCCCGGCGGCAGACGCCCATGGAGGTCGGCTAGCGGCGCGCGCGCCGCCCCCGCGCCCGCTCTCCCCCACCCGCCCCGCCGACGCCATGGAACTCGATGACGTGCCGAGACACCGACCCCTTGCCTTCGATAAGGTCAGTGCTGATATTATTTTTATGAGGACATTTTTTTAATGCATTCGTGGAACCCCTGGTAAAGTTGATATCGTTCGCCACCTCACCGCAAAGATCCATGTTCTTATGTGTATTTAGGAATTTACAGTTGTGGCCTGCGTCAAATTAGGAAAAAATAAGTAGGTATCTCTGATCTGCTTAGAAATTGCCACAGTAAGTATGCAAAGCAAACCAGAGAAGCACAACCTTTTCCTTGATAATTTAAGATGTTTTGGGTTTTGTATAAAAACAACGGAACACTGTATTTTTTTCAGACTCACCCCAGAAAAGACAAACGATTTAATTTATGAATGCAATCCTTACCAATGCACAAAATGGAATAAATGCCAGCTCAACTTTTGGGTAAATCGCTTCACGGATTCACTTTGTGACAATGTGTGTGAATGTAAGACAATCTTTCATTTCATGAGAGTCTTTAAAAAAAAATGACCAGTTACTGACTTACCTACTCGTACTTATATCGGTTTTAAGCAACTGTGAAAACTAAATATAGTTTTCTAATTATTATTATTATGCTCACATAGATTTGATAGAAATCGTTGGTGCCGTTTCATGTGTCTTTTTGCTATGATTTCTCCCAATTCATTTTCATTTTTGCTAAACACTAAATCGTTTTGTTCCAATACAGCTTACCAGAAAATACTTATTTAAACGCCATTAGGGCACCCCACTTACACCTCAGCACTTTGATTTCTATTTCAGTATACCCGCCATTTTCCCGTGTACATTATGCATCACTTCGATTCGTAAAAGAAAGCCTTCCTCCAGCTATTTATTTTTAACACGAAGCCTAGAACGCCGCCTCTAGCTTTTCCGAAAATCGATACGGTAGGTACGCTTCACCCGGCCATGCTGGTCGCTTCTTTCCGTAGGTATTTATATAGCGAACTCCTCGCACGAAATGCATATTAATATGAACACTTTCAAGACACATTTACATCGTGTAATTGATGTCCCCACCAAGTCCTGTAATTTGCGAATATAAGGGCCTGTCTCACCACACATGTTAAGTTCATGTTATCTTAGTATCAGCTATTTATGATTCCCTCTCTATTTCTTACTACGAAACAGACAGAGACATGATACCGACGCTTAAAATATCAGGGTCTTAACTGAGAGTGGTGAAACAGACCCTAACAGTTACAGATTTAACATAGTTTTGATTCTGTCTAGACGAGGAAGGTCGATATGCGATAAAGCTTCAGTTATGCTGCGGGCCTTGTCCAACCTAATCTCTGTTGACAATAATCGGAAACCGTTGCCTTGAATGAGTCGCGGTCACGGTAGCGCGTTCGTAACTTCGAACTGTTACAACCAGCCTCGACAGCCGCTTCGATAACTCCGATCCATTATACGTTACATTGATTGGTGAAAGTCATTACATGAGAATGTGACGGTGATAAGTAGCGGGAGTGTTATTGTTCCTGCCGTTGATATTCGTGATTTACAGCCCACTCCCGTTGTTGCCGGCAGAGCCCCGCACGCTCCGCTGCAACCCTTTGTTGCCTCCGAGCGCGCAGGATAGCCCTACGCACAATGGACGCTTGAATAACAAACGGGAAAACACATTTTGATTCCAAGAATGCTGTTCTACCCATTGTCATAACATCACGATCGTATTTACCGTAAATTAAGCGCAAATATTCAACAATGAAAGCCATTTTTCTCAGGGGGTGGAATATCTCCCTCGAGTTTTGCACGCAGTAATAAGCGGGAACCTACTTATAAGAAAACCTTCGGGAGTTTTGGGATCATGCCAGATAACGAACGAGGAGACAAAAAGCAAAGTGGAACGGCCATATTTTCTTGACGTCAGATGATGACTTCGCAACGGATCTACTCGTGGCGAACACTCAAAGAAAAAAATCCCAACTGAGTTTTTAATCTCGGCATATTTTGTAGTAGGCACGGATTGCAAGGCTCGCGGTCGAAGTACCGTTTTATTCATAGAACAGGGGTCGGTGTGGAAATAAAAGGGCTGAGTAGGTCCGCAACTCCCGCCGCCATTTAGCCGTCCTCCACTCCCGATTGGCTCAATACGCTCGCCCTCAAACTGAGGCTTGACTCGTTCACTCAATGCAGCTACCTACCTGCGATTGAATTTGGCAGTCTATCCCAAAGCAATATAATGTAAATGGAGCATTCTAGTCCGGAGTTTAACGACTTTGGCCGTTTTGAAGTGATTAATGATGGAAATATCTGCAAATGGTTCCTTATAATAGTGTTGCCAATGGATTTTGCCACTAGTAATTAGGTTAGTAGCTATTCTGATCGTTTCCCCTTCGGTACATAGACAGGTAAACCGTACGTACAAAAAAATGATCTGTTATTTTTGCTCGTCAGTTTATTTTACACCTTGACGCTCCGACAGTATAATAATATGATAACAGATAGTTTCATCCCCTTGATCGTACAATCTGATTTCTGGCTAATGAATGTTGCCAAATATTGGGTATCTGGTTTCAAAATAAAGGAACACATGTAGAGTGATTGTTGGAGCGGCGGCGCGCCGGGCCCGGACCGCGGGATGTGACCCGCGCGATCGATCGCCCGTGACGTCACCGCCTTAGCCTTCACGCTCCCGTCTCCCGAGACGAATCACCGGCCACCGACGCTTATACTGCCACAGTTTAGCACACTAATATAAAACTTTCATGTCTCAAAACTCTAGTCTGAATGGGATCAATCCTCAGTTCTTAGGTAGTATAAGAAATTCTGACCGGAAAATACTAGATAGGTACATTATTGCTATATATAATCAATTATAATCACATCAGAAATGAGATAAAACGCAGTTGAAATTGATGCAGTTCTAAAATACTTTTTGGTTAACAAAGGCTGGCATTTTCCTTAAAATATTAGTCAAATATAGCTACACAGAAAATTTCTTCAATATTTCTTATACCTACCTATTGCGAATTCGTTAGTCGTAGTATCGTTTTACACTTGTTTTTGCAATCACGCTGTGTGATTTGCATATTTAAATACGTAGGTAGGTACTTTAATTTAGGTACTAGTACTTTGCGTTTACTTGTACGTAGGTACGAATAGAAACGTGAATTGCATATAAAACTAAGTTGTAAAAAGTATTGAAAAATAAAATGACTAGTTACAAACCTTACAAACTTGTTATCAGTAGGGTCTTTCCATTCTTAACTGTCATATTGGTAAACAAATTTCTAACCTCAAAACGTCTTGTTTTTGTTATTTTTGAACTGGAGATAAAACATCAGCAAAATTGCCTCAGGTTTATTTGTTAACATAATACACCTTATTCTGTACAAAAGTTTGTAAGTACTTTGAGGTTAGAATTTTGTTTACCAAATAGGACAGAAAGTTAACAATGAAAATACCTTAAGTGTTTTGTCATGGCCTGGTATAGGCAAATATCAAAATGACACAAAGACAATCAAATATTAAATTATCAACCTAATTATGTAATGATGATGTATGATTGTCGCTTTTATTCAAGTCGAAGTCTATCCCAATTTCACAAAATAACGTTGAACTCATTCGAAATATTATAAACGGGATGTGAACCGCGATTACCTTTATTGAGCACCCGATATTTCGACGCAGTTGCATGCATCATGATCACGGGTAGACTGAGCTTAACGGTTAAGCCTTAAGCCTTAACTATCATTGAAAACTCTTAACGTTGATCTGTCTATAAAATTACACCAGAGAGATTTATCCTGATGATACCGGAATCAGGGCCCAACTCAGTTTCCTGCCCCGAGCTAAATGTGCAGCCGGCTCGATATTCAATCTTAGCCGTTAAATCAGATTGCATCTCCATCATTGGTTGAGCTTGATCGAGTTTGCCGCTGCATCGGCTTAGTTTACAAGAGGCCCTCGATGAGGCCGAGGGTGCTCGACGGTCGTCGCAGGCCTCTCGGGGCCGCGACTCGCGCGGCTCAAGTGCACGTTGACCTAAAAGGACACGAATGACGTCACTCAACTCAAAAGCAATTTGACTCATCACTTGTTTCAGATTTATTTTTAGAACTAGGAACCGGAGGGGTGTTTTTTTCAGCTTTTGAGGTTGAAACATTTTTGGGTAGGTAAGGCGCATAAATCAAATCTTTACACTTCTTTCATCATCATCATAATCTCCATCCTATACATATACGTCCTACTGCTGGGTACAGACCTCTTATCAGGCCGAGAGGGCTTGGGCTATAGTTCCCACGCGGGTCCAGTGCTTTGAATTGCTTGGCAGATGTGTGCAGGTTTCCTCACGATGTTTTCCTTCACCGAAAAGCTCATGGTAAATTTCAGATGTACTTACTTAATTTCGGACATAAATTCCGAAAAACTCAAAAGTGTCAGCCCGCGATTCAAATCGACGACCAGAGGGCTTGAGAGGCCACTATGCTACTACGGGATTTCTTACAGGTTATTAAAAAAAACAGGTCAAGTGCGAGTGTTAGGAAGTCTAATCTGTTGGCTAATTTGATTAGTAACTCTACATCATCGAGATGTGCTCCAAGGTTTTGGTTTTCTCGGTTTTAGTATGAAAATAAAAAGTTTTCCAAAGGATT
This sequence comes from Pandemis heparana, assembly GCA_963854515.1. Taxonomy (NCBI): domain Eukaryota; kingdom Metazoa; phylum Arthropoda; class Insecta; order Lepidoptera; family Tortricidae; genus Pandemis; species Pandemis heparana. Next base: position 6,072,838 of record OY978009.1, on the reverse strand, counting down.
GTATGTACGTGTTTACATAACAACCTATTTTTTTAACGCGTGAACTTAGAAACTTAATTCTTTATAGTTCGGAGAAAGCAATAATAGCTTTAAGCGTTTCACTATATTAAATAAAAACTTGATAACTCTACGCATTCCTGAGAAAAAAGATCTTGATAGACCAACAGACAGATAGACGGATAACTAAATGGTCATTCTGATTATGATGGTTCTTTCATTGAACCATTTTAATACGATTATTCTCCCAAGTTGGTCGCATTTAAACCAAAATCTGTTAAAGAAATCCGCGAGAAAATATTGAAACTCTCCAATTCATAGCATACTTCATTTTTAATTGAAAAAAAGTAATGCTACTTAAAAAATACTTTTTCCTTATACATATAGGGCTGCCTATTGTAGCAGTTAAAGTCTCAATAATTGCGAAACTCCTGAAACTCTATTGAAAGTGACTGAGCTGGGCACAACAGCAATAATCCGTTAAACGGTTATTAACGAAGTTAACAAATTGAATAACTTTGTGCTTTTAAGCTGTGAGTCACTTCATAATCATTAATGCCCTTAATATTTGAACTCTGCGTTTCATAGGATTCCCGTTCCTAAAGATATACCTCCGCTATACTTACGTCAGTCTATGACAGGGTTGTATCTTTTGACCCGTAATAATATAACCTAACCAGGCCGAGTCCGGGTCAAATTATGGTGCTCCTAGATATTGTAAAGGATTCAGTACACCTTACGTCTGTATTTACGATTTGTACATAACATTAAACTTGGCTCACTTCTGCAAAATAATGACAAACCCCAACCAAATCAGTTCAGTTCCGTGCCAATTTTATGATATGGAATCATGCATGCCATCGCCACGGCCATTATGCGAAACTTTTATATCACGCAGGTTCGTGTGAGCACGTTGTTAGCGGCAAATAAATGTGTTTTAATAATAAAGCAAAGATTAGTGTCTGTGTCACATGATGAAGTGTCTTTATTTGCAAATTAACCAAACTTTGTAATGCGATTATGGGTGTTATGGGTTAATCAGGATGACTATAATCCGGTCTAAATCCGTTCTATATTAGGTAGGACAATTATGTATCGTTTGTATCCAACATCTGGGCCCCGATTTTTGAAAGCACATCACTCGAAAGTACCACTCGAAAGTGGTATAAATCTGTTTATGTCTTCAAAACTTCGGCTTTAATCAAATTTAATATGACGACCGGATAGCCTAGTGGTTAGTGACCCTGACTATGAAGCTAGAGGTCCCGGGTTCGAATCCCGGTAGGGGCAGACATTTGTATGATGAATACGAATGTTTGTGCCTGAGTCATGGATGTTGTACTTAAATAAGTATGTATTTATCTACATTATATAAGTATGTTTATCCGTTGCCTGGTACCCATAGCACAAGCTCTGCTTAGTTTGGGACTGGGTCAATTGGTGTAATTTGTCCCATGATATTTATTATTATTTATTTATTTTTGACTAGTTCACATGATTAATGAGAGCCGTAAGTATCTTCTAAGCTACTCGTATTTCAAATTCAGCACAATTTTTCACCACTTTTTAGCGGTATTTTCACACATGTGCTTTCAAAAATCAGGCCCCTGACTCGCTAATCCCTCCGCCAAGCAACAGTGCTTGCGCTGCTTTGTTCCGAGGTGGAAAGACAGACAGCCAATAAAATTACTGGCTAAAGATTCAGAGGGCTAAAGAGCCTAGAGACGCCTAGCAACGCATTTGCAACCCTCAGGTACGAGTATCCATAGTGGTAAAGCATAGTGGTGCTCACCCATAATCAGGCCCTTTATGCCATTTTTCGAAGAAATTTAAAACCGGTGCGTTTTAAACGCAATTTCTTTCCTCTTACGACAAAGATCTGGAACCAACTTCCTGCTGCAACATTCCCTGAGCGGTACGATTTAGGGATCTTCAAAAAGCGGGAAGGCTCGCGAAGGTTCTTGAAAGGGCCGGCATCGCACCTGTGATTCCCCAAGTCTTGCAGGTGTCCCTGGGCGATGGTGATTACTTTCCATCAGGTGACCGTCTGCTCGTTTTCCCCCCTCTTATATAAAAAAAAATTAATGAATCTTTTTTATGTTTCCAGATGGAAAGTTTGATAAAAGAAATGCAAGACCCAGAAACAGGTGTGCCAGTACGAAGTCAGAAACTCTTTCTCACCTACATTCCGTGTGCCTTTATGGGTAAGATTATGATTATGAGTCTTATCTCAAACTGAGTTAATTATAGTTGTAAGGCTATCTTCCGCGCACTCAAAACAAGTAAGGATCTTTGTTTTTTACCTACTCCCTCAATCTAGAACATTGCTTTTGTATTATTATATGTACTTATTTGGATTTTGTAGTAGGTAGGTACCTACTTTTCCGAAACTGATGTCTTTCATAAAAAAAAACATTTTTTTTTTTAATTTATTCAAATCAATTACAAAAAATACCAAATTTTGTGTGAACAGCGAGCGAAAACCACGTATTGTTTATCTGCTGCTGTGGTCGCATGCTTACAGCGCGTTATTACATACTAAATCTCTATAAACTATACTAATTATAATTACTGCCCACTTAAATATTTGTCAACAGCATCGATTTTATAACGTTTTTACAATTTTGAGGGTTGTTATTTAGGTTATCACACACCGTTCCAGTCCAGCCATTCAGGATCTGGGGCAAGAGGTATTTCCAGGTTCACTTCCCATACATGTTTTCACAAGTTGGTAGGATATACTTTGACAGATACGATACATTTCTTAGGTTTTTTGCTCTAGTTCTTTGTTTTAATAAAGGTAGGTTGCCAATTTCGTCACATACGGTCATCATTTTAAATTTATCATATACATTTATGAGCTTACAGTATTTAAATAGTTCTTTGTCATCATTGTTGTGAATTTGATTGTTGTGAATGAATAGGTACTTTGTTTAAAAATGTGTCCTTTTTGTTGATATTAATTTCCCCCTCCATCTTCCTGCTAAAATATGGAGTTGTTTTTGGATACGTGAAAAATGTACTAACAGCAATACCTAGTTTCTAAAATTTAATCTAACTGTAATGAAGGTACTATATAAATATATGAATGACAGGAATGACATGATATTTATGATTAGTTCTAGTAATTATTTATTTCCAAACTATAGTACTAAAAATAGGTAATCTAGATATGTAGGTATAGAACAATCTGGGTAGTCCAGTCCGCCATAATGCTACCTGTCTGATTATAAAATCGATAGTTGGCTCATATTTAATGTCTGTGGCCATTCACCGCCGCCAATTCTTTAACTATTCTTGGCTATTGATGGCATGAAACTCAGTAAGTACCAGTATATTGCTTCTATGTATAACTTTCATGCTAGTCTAGTTACAATTTACAAGCGGAAGTCTCTATCTAACACATAGGGTCAGAAAGAGACTTCCGCTTGTAAATAGTGAAATGAAATGAAATGAAATGTATTTATTTGTTCAACTCAGGTTCGCACATAGTACATAAAGGGTCTTAATTGTAACTAGTAGCTTTATAAAATAGGGCCCGGTTGCTTCTCTTCCCGCGCAGGCAAAAGGAAATGGGCGAATATCGTAGGAGTCATGTTATAGATGATGCGGCTAGACATCACTATTTTGATTCTCCTTTCCACCTATACGCCTATAGTCGTGCTAAGCGTGGCCTATGGATTTTGTTACCCTAGGCTCTGTCTACTTACTGTCTACCCCGTAAGGGATAAAGACGTGATTTATGCGTGCATTCTATAAAATTTTAGAGGCAAAAGGCTGTGTTATTTAGCTTATTGGTTTCATCTATGGTTGGGGCTTAGCTAGCAATATTGGAAAGTTTCGAATTCCGAAACTGAATATCGGTAGTCAGATCGAAAATCAAAATTCTGGAACGGTTCCGACGGAATTCGATATTTTTTGTTTTTTTTTCGAACTTTATTTACTGTACTTTAAGGTTTGTTTGAATATTAATTTAAGATCCGAGATTTTTTCAAAGTAGAGACGATATTTAGTTATTTTGTTCTTTTCTTAATTAACCAAACTAATGAAATAATCAAATCAAATCAAAATAATTTATTGCAAATCACATTACAGGTAATCGATACTTACTTAACATTAAAAAATATACAAGGGTCTTGGAATCATTCTGCATTTGAGCAGGTGGTCGCGTTTGTTAAATTGGGCTCTACGGCAAGGTTTTTCATCGTAATTTTTGATGCACAATTAAGTCATCCCTTTCTGGTACAGGACTATTCAGCCTGAACCTCCTCGCATCTCTTGGTTAGATGGTAGTAAGCTCTCTAGGGCTCAAATTGTTAGCGCGCTTAGGTTCTGGTCACGTTCCTTTGAATAGATTTGCACATTTGAGGAAGAAGGTAGAGTCGCCTAATTGTGATGAGTGCGGAGTAGTCGAGGATGTGCATCACTTTTTAATGGAATGTGTTAAGACACGAGCCAAGAGGGATGAGCTGTGTAGAGTTTGGGGTTTTTCTCTTTTGGTTGTGGGTATTTTTCAGACAATATTAGCGAAACCTTTCTCTGAACCGGCTAAATTTGTATACGGGTTTTTTTATAAATAATTTTAGTTCTGTTTTTTTTTTACGCTACTACGCTACGTACCTACGCTAAAGATAGTCATCACTTTACTTTACTTTAGTATACATATCGTCACGCCTCTTTCCCACGGGGGTAAATAAATCCTGAAAAACAGGGGATACAGTCATCTAACTCGACTACATATTCCGGATAATTTTTTTAAGACATAGTTATAGGTACCTATCAGTGGCGTGGCGTCAAGTATTTCAGAAGGCAAGCCGAAAGGAACTTAACGAACCTTTTCCTCTAATTCTGCACAATAAATTGCCCAACTGCCTTAAAATAGGCAAGCCGGTGGGAAGCGAGTTCTATGGACGCCACGCCACTGGTACCTATGGCAAAATTAAACGGTAAAGTGAAAATTTTAAATCAATGTGTAAAACCATTTCGTGTTTCGCATGTTGCAGGTTATGATCTTGTCGGATGGCTAATGGAGCGGTTCAATTTCGACGAAACAAGCAACGGTGAGTACATTCAACGTAAAACTGATTTTTGTGTGAGGGCTCAAGGAGGGCTCGATCATTTTTAGATATGCGCCAGATATAACTTTGCCTTCAATTTTATTAATTTACTTACTTAGTTCGGCACGTTGTTTCACGTGAGTGGTTCACACGTGACTGCGCCAAAAGTAGCTCTGAAAGCGACTATAGAAATTATTTAATGGGTGGGATGGATGAGGGTGACGAATGGACGCGAGCGCAATGGAACTGTATAGGATTAAACATAGCTTTTAGAGGAACTTCGTAAAATGACGCCTGATTCAAACGAGTATACAAACTTACAGTAATTTTGAATAATGTTTTTTTTTCTGTTTCAGTCGAAGCAATGAATTTGGCCAATCAGCTCTGCCAGTATGGTTACTTATTTCCCGTCAACGATTCTAAAACCCCTATGTTAAAGGATGATTCTTCACTTTATAGATTCCAAGTAAGTAATTTATGATACCAAGCATTTATATATACCATGTGTCTCTTCATGTTCTCTTCATTTGTCACCAAAATGAAATTTTTTAAATATTTTGTAGCTAAATTGTTTTCCTTCTCGTAAATTTTTTGACCGATTTTAAATCACCATGCCTGGGGCCCGATTTTTGAAAGCACATCACTCGAAAGTGGTTTTAATCAGCTTATATCTCCAAAACTACAGCTCTAATCAAAGTTTTGACTAGTTCACAAGATTAATGAGAGCTGTCAAATTCAGCACAATTTTTCACCACTTTCGAGTGGTATTTTAATTTTTCACACATGTGCTTTCAAAAGTCGGGCACCTGTACCAAAGCGAACTTATTTAACTAATAAGTACATCCTTTTATCTTAATTCCAACCCTACTTATTCCCCAGAGTCCGTACTACTGGCCGTGGCAGCCGCCTCGCGTCGGCTCCGCTCCGATTAGCGGCTCCGACAACGTCGAGTACGCCATCTACCTCGTCAAGCGGACACTACGCAATAAGCAGCGCCACGGCTTGGAGGAGTACGAGCTCGAGGCCCTCGCCAACTTGAAGAAGAACTTGGCGGCCAAATGGGACTTCATCACCATGCAGGCCGAGGAACAGGTCAGACGATGATCATCATCATGGCACATAGCACAGAGTTCGCTTTAGGTATATCTGAAAATCCCTTAGTGCATTGCAATGGTATTTAGGTTCTGCTGAATTTTATAGTTTTTGTGGTGGTTTAGGGTGTTTGACAGTCACTCAATCATGATACTGTTTGTTTAAATACACGGTGACATATTTTAGTTTTAGCAGGCGGTTGAATTAGTTTGATTGGACACTAGTAAAGGTTTTTATTGATATTTTATTTTTTGTCTCGCCATTCTCTGTAATCCTGATATCTTAAGTGTCAGTTATCTATGTAATGATTCCCTCTGTATTTCTTTCTACGAAACAGACAGAGACGACATCAAAGATAACCGACACATAAAATATCAGGGTCTTAACTGAGAGTTGTGAAACAGGCCCTTAGGTACTTAAAATTACTTCAACCCTTTGACGCCGTACACTTTGATCACTAACCAATGAATGGAAACATTGGTCAACCACAAACAAAAATACCCTGAAAATCATTTATAAATGTTCAGTTAAGCTAACCCGACCTGCCGTATACTGATTTATCAATAACTGATATCAAACGACAGGTGCGCCTCGCAAAAGACCGCAAGAAGGGCGACAAGATAGTGAGCGACAGTCAGGAGCGCGCGTACTGGCGGGTCGCGCGGCCGGCGCCCGGCACCGCGGTGGCGCAGGAGCCCTGCCCCGTGCCCGTGCGCGCGCGCGTGCCCAAGCCCAAGAAGCGCTCCGTCCACCAGCTGACCCGGGAGGTCAGTACCACACCACCATCACACAATACCAATCACAACTATAATGCTTTTAAAACTCTAAACTATCCATAAACGCTCTATAGGCTTCTGCTAACTTAACAATCGTTTGTCCTTATCTGTGAAAGGTGAATGTCAAAGTGGCAGATAAGGACAAACGATTGCTAAGTTAGTAGAAACCTATCGAGCAAATTTATGAATAAGGGGGTAAGAGGTCATCACGGTCTTATTATTTTTTTATCAAGATACGAGCATTATTAGTATATTTCTTTACCACATCGAGCCTGCCGTCTCTCACGTTGCTTAGAAAAAGCTGCTGCCTTATTCTTGCATTGATCCCGGTCTATTTCAACCAGGCGTTTAAAGTTCACCCAGCCATCGCCAACCAAATCTACCAGACCGCTTTCTCAACTTTGTGGGACTATATTCTCGGTTATGACCTTGTTCCCATGTCTAGTCATACGGCCGGAATAATGACGGCATTCAACTTGGACATCTTTATAGAAATTCGCCATCGTCTTCGTTATGGTTATGAGTGATTAAGTGTTTACAGTAGGAGGCACAATCTGTGAGCGATTTTGTCAAACAGACTGTCTAACTTGGCAAATATTCCAATAATTAACCCAGTAATAACTTACCGAGATCATCAGCCAGCCCAAAAAAGCTTTCGGCTTCACCAAGACTACGCGCTACTGATGGAGATTTCTCTGGTCATTGAGAGGCCGAGATATTTAGCGTAGATTGCAAAGATTAGGTACCTGGCAGCACACGCAATAAATAGAGAATACGCTGTCACGTCTATACTGTCTTAGCTGTTCCGATTGAGCTAATATTATTTCAGTTTTGTGTAGGCTGGAACATGCGAAAGGAATGTGTCAAGGGCAAATACCAGATCCTACTTAATGGTGGCATTCCTGCTTCTGTATTTTGTATTCACTGAATGTTAGTCGTCCCAATTCTCCGTCGTCGTTGTAATTGACAAGTAGGCAGATGCAAAAAGAACATTTAGACGGATACATTGATTAGTACATTGAGGCAATACCTATCAGTTTTCGAAGATGATATTTTTGAAACTCTTCACAGCTGACGTATTATAGGTACATACCTACATATAAACAAATACGTAGGTCCTACTAAGTTTTAAATTGTGGTTTATACAGTCAAACTTTCAAACTTGACCAAAATCAAACAATTAATTAGTTTTTTCTTGTATCCGTAGTATAGTTCCCCCATAAATAATTAGTGAACTTTAGTTCTTCGCTGTCTCTCTGATGTCACCTAATAACCTATCTTTCTGATTTCTCCTTCTAGATCGAACATCTAAAAGCGAGCCTGGACCGTACGCGAGTGAAGACGTCTATTGCCCTTGAGGCCCTTTTGGCTTACTCGGAGACCTTCGCTCCCTACGATCCCTGGCTCACCCCGCCGCAGCCCTCCAACCCTTGGGTCAGCGACGACACCTTATTTTGGCAAATCAACAGCCCCCTGTGAGTGTCTCATTCGGAAGGTTATTTTGAAACTGTAGCTTGTCTAAGTTTAAACCTTAAACCGATAACTGTTTTAACGTTAAACTTAAACTTGCACATTTTCGAAATAATCTCTCCAAACAAAAATCTATATAGACATCTGAACTTAGAATCTGTAACACCCTTTGTACACGTTTCTCTTTCTAAATATAGCTTATTCTCCATCACCATTACTGCACAAACCTCTAGATAAAGTGAAACAAAGTCAACATCTCATCAACGTTTGTACATACAATATGCATATCCAGTCACAGGCCCGTGATTTGCAAAGCTGTATCCAGACGTGTGACGGAGCACGCTATGAACATTTGAACAGGCATTCCTTTCTGCAAATTACCTCGTCATATATGTAACTTCCCTCAGCTTAACCTAACATTACCCCATTGTTCCTCAGAGTGGAAGTGCCAAGTGAAAAACGTGTGCAGCGCTGGGCGCTGAGCATCGAAGAACTTGTGTCCGACCCTACGGGTCTACAGGAATTTACTAGTTTCTTGCGAAAGGAGTATTCGCATGAGAATATTCGGTTTTGGACGGCCGTCATGGACCTAAGGCGGAGCAGTCTCAAGCAAATACCAAGGAAACTGAATGCTATTAATGAGTAAGTCTGTCAGCACAGATGGGGATTGGGTCTCAATAAGTTAGTGGGAGAAATCAATCTTTTAGACATGTCATACTCACTCATTTCTATGACATTCACACGTATTTCACAAAATTAACGATTTGTAGATCAGACATGATAAGTACCTTAGAGAATAAATAGCTTAGGTTTTCATTATAGTTTTTAAGTCAAATTTTAAACAGAACTAAACGAATGGTATCGATAGCCGTAGCCACATAGCAACACATTTAATACCAAACGTTGTCTCCTCTCGCTGTCTACAGCGAGTTTCTAAAGCCGGGAGCGCCGTGTGAGATCAACATCGACGGAGCGACGTCAGAGAAGGTTGCAGAGGGGTTGCGCACCGGTTCCCGGTACGCGTTTGACCACGCGGCGGACCACATATACTCGCTGTTACTGAAGAAGGACTGCTACCCGCGGTTCATACGCTCCGACCACTTCCAAAGGCTACTGACTGAAGGGAAGAACGTGCATCAAAAGAAGGCCAAGTGAGTATGACTCCTGGTAGTTAGTGTAGTGACCCTTACTATAAATAAATGTTAAAAGTACCTAATCATGAATAAAACAAATTCATGCGAATAAGGGGATATGTTTGAAACTACCCAATAACTCTATGATGGGCGGTCTTCGGTAGTGCGTCTCTTGCGGGATTTCCTGCCTCGTCGTAACTACTGTAAGGTTGTGGAATTGTGTTTCCTTCAGCGGTATTTCCAACTGATTACCGATGACATCGGGGCCGGGGCCTTCAAAAATAGTGTATCAAATCAAATCAAACTAAATCAAATCAGGGTTGCTGTTTCTCATGGGTGACGATGATCGCTTACCACCAGGTGACTGCTCGTTAGCCTCCAGTGGATTGAGCCACAAAAAAAAACTTAGGTTGATGTTGATTTTGTAATACCGCGTGAGGTTTCCGAATATGAAAATGTGAAAAACTTACGTCACGCGCATAAAAAAATTACACGTGAAACTTCATAAGTTCCTCCCCGTTTTGAGCATCACGTTAATGGACTATCTTTAGATATTATTTGTTTTATTAGCAGTACCTATGCTTGCTTAGTGATAACTAGATTTTTGAGTACCCGACGTTATTTGAGTGCACGTTTCAAGGCCATGCGTCCTATCCTACCATTAATTGGACCACCGAAACTCCCGTTTAACTCACCAAGAAACATTCGTTTGCCACGCCATTAGTGGCGTGTGGTGCCATCTGTAGTATGCAAAACTCTTATAATAAGATCCCTTTAGCATGACATTCCGTTATCAAGTATGCCGTTCGTCAGGTTCTTCAACTTCGGCGGTCAAGTGAAGAAGAAGCCGGGCTCGACGTCGGGCAGCGGCAGCGGGCTGTCGCGGCGGCGCGGCTCGGACCGCTCGCTGTCGGGCTCGGCGCACGAGCTGGCCGTCAGCGCCGCGCAGCCGCCGCGCGCGCCCGAGCCGCCGCCGCACTCGCACTCGCAGTCCAACCTCGCCGACATCATACCCTTTAGGTACCGAGAGTTCCGTACCCGATGGGACCCTGTCAGAAAGTCGTGTATCGTTTTGAACTTTAATAGATAGAACCTTCTATTTTTTATGCCAAGCATTATTTCTTTTTCGCAGTATTTTGTTTCTTTACTTGGTCTGAAATACCGATAGTAAAAGTAAATTGTGACATGAAACTAAAAAAAAAAATTTAGACTGAAAGTTTTGCAACTTTGGCATTTTCTATAAAATTTACACTAATGCACGCGAGGATTTACATTTTTTACAATTCGTAACGGTATAACAAAACTGCCAAAAGGTCAACGCCAAGCAAATACGCGACCAGGTTACTCGGTCTAATTTTTTTTTTCAGTTCCTATACTACACAGCTTGACGGATGTTGACGGATCGATTGTTAAACAGGGACCCCCTGGAGGACGACACGGCGGACGTGCTGCCGTGGGAGTGCGGAGCGGTGAGCGGCGCGCGGCGGCGGCAGGACTCGGCCGCGGACTCGGGCTCGTCGTCGTCCGACGTGAGCGCCGCCGTGGCTAGCGCGGGCGGGGAGCGCGCGCGCCGCCTGCCGCAGCAGAGCACGCTGGACGGCGGGCTGCGCGGCGCGCCGCCGCCGCTGCGCCGCCTGTCGGCCGTGGAGCCGCGCCACCTGGCGCCGCTGGCCTCGCCGCCGCACTCGCCGCGCCCCCCGCGCCCCGCGCCCGCGCCCGCCCCGCAGGCGCCGCCGCACCCCACGCCCACCATCAGCGTCAGCTCGGCGCCCGACGACCCGGACTCCGGCGACGCCTCCCCCGACGAGCCGCGCTCGCTCGCGCACTCCGACGAGCCGTCCTCGGTGTTCGCGTCCGCCGACGCCACGCCCACCGAGCCGCGCGCCTTAGACCAAGTGTTGAGAGTGGAAGTGAGAGTGCCCGAGCCCGTCGCGGACGACGCGCCGCGCAAGCTGACGAGGGAACCGTCGACGATCGTGGAAACCAGTCCGGCCTCGAGCAAAGGCGCCAGTAGCGGAATCGGCGATCTTCCAGAGAGCGCTCCCGAGAGTGACACGACGGAGGCGACTTCCAGGCCAGTGGCTGCCGGAACCGGAACGTCGGTCTCGGCACCGACGGTGGCCGTTTCTGCACCTGCCGTGCCGCTCACGATGCCGATCGCACCTGCCGCGACGCTGGTCGCTCCGATTACGACGTCGGCTGCGCCGGTTGTCGTGTCAGCCTCGCCGGTCAAAACATCGAGCGCGCCAGTCGCAGCTTCGGCCATGCCGGTTGCATCGTCGTGCGCGCCGGTGTCCTGTTCGGCCACACCGGCGACGGTATCGGCCGTGCCGGCCACGCCACCAGCAACGAAGGCCGCAGCGCCGGTCGCGGTGGCCGCGTCGCCGACGTGGGCACCCAAAGCGCCGTGTGCAGCGGCCGCCGCGCCGCCGCCTGCGCCGGAGCTGACGCCGCCGCTCGCCTGTCCGGCGCCGCACCCCGCGCCGGTCCTGACGCCGCCACGCGCCTGTCCGGCGCCGCACGCCGCGCCGGTCCTGACGCCGCACGCCGCGCCGGTGGCGCCGCTGGCCGTGGGCGAGGACATCGTGGACGACGATGTAGACAAAGTGCCTTCGGCGCCCATGCAGAGGGTCTCGGGCGGCCCCGAGGCGGCGTCCGACACGGACGCGACGAATCTAATTGCTCACAAAGACGAACTGTCGTCGGTTTCTGAATCCAATATTGTTAAGCGTGATAATAAGAGCGACATCGGTGACCGTAAACAGCGGAACGACATTTGTCCCTGGGAGGACGAGTAAGTACCGCGCGACCTCGTCGCCCGCACGCTCTGCCGCTAGTACAATGTTTTGTCCGTCACTAAATGATTGATTCTGCATGACAATATGAAAATAAACATTCCTAAACACGCTTAACTCCTAGAATGATAAGTGCATTACGCAATTGCCTATTAGAGAAATGAATAGTTTTTGTAATGGGTTGCAATAATTTAATTATTTTTTTGTTATGTGTGTGTATATAAAAATTATTACACGCCTTCTTGGCGTAATTATATGATTTTTAAATATTGCCATTTTGTTGTTTCTTTCTCCTCATTGTCTAGTAGAAACATTGCACGTTTTGTTTTCAATGCCTGTAACTGCTCGTTTTTCCAAGCCGCCATAGACTAGACTTAGATGAGTTCAACTCTCCCGTTAACCTACGTTGGTACCTATTGGTTAATAAACAAGTTTGCGCACTCCACGTTTTATGCCGTGTGTTGTAATTTCTAGGAAATATTTTTTCGCAATAATTTATCGCCATCAATCAATTCAATCATAGATAATAAACAGTGGCAAATTACAATGACGTACCTACTCGATACCGTGAGTCAGTAGGTACAGTAATGGAGACGAGGAAAAACCCGTATTGGTTAGCACTTTCCCACAATACCGCCGTAACCATTTGTATTCGTCTTCTAGCGTATCTACTTTACAACTGCCTTCAAAATTTTATTGTGACTTGGTAGCCTAGGAAGTACAACTAAACGGGTTAATAGGTACAGCTCAAGTCTTGAAAGTATGTAACCCTGTCATTATTTATTTTGCATTAGAATCGCAGTCAGTAACATATTTTTGAAACTTTAGTGGGTTTCGACGTTTTTGCCCTTAAATGTACAACAAGCAACGTGCGACGCAGCTTGCAACCCCCCGCGCAACGTGCGTCGTGAGTTGCGACTCGCCGCGTAGCACGCAACGCGTTGCGCGGTCTGTTGCGCTCGCCCGGTCTCGATACTAAACGATCCCTCTTCTTTTTCAGGAACTCCTGTGAGAGTGACGCTCCATTTGTTAAAACTTATGCAACGCTCGGTTACTTATAGCCTTTTAATTTGTGTAGGCGAATATCAACAATAATTTATTTCGCAATCAGGGTAGAACGAAAAAAATTTTTAATCTTAGTCATTATGTTCAAATTATTACAAAGTTAGAGGTTATTATGTAATTATATGAATATTTTAAAGTAAATGATCGTTAATTATTAGAACATTCGTTGTTTCATTCGTGCACCTGTAGAAAATTATACTTCAGAAAAATATAAATTAATAAGAGCGCTTTCTAACAAGGAGCTTTTAATTTTTATTTTAATATAGAAAATAAATGAATGTAAAGAAAAAATATTTGAAAACAAACTTTAATACCTACTAAAAGTTAGTTATATTTCGTCCTATAAATATTGTTGGTGAATAGTAAATTAAAAAAATTGCACCTAAAGTGCAATAGGGCTCTATCTCATAAAACAATATGGTTCCAGCACAGAATAAATAATAGTACTAAGTTCCAGTGTCACTATAATTACTTCGTAGAGCATAGATACAGTTTTTATAATTATATTAAAGGAACTTATCTACATATATCATCCTCATGCCAAATCGGATTTTATTATGTTAGATACTACATTATGGCCTCTTTGCAGCATTTTTTAAAGTCACTATGTTAATTTAATAAATTAATCTAAATATTTAGTGAAAATCGCATTAGTGAAAACTCTTTCTTGTGACCTATCAGCGTCGACAGTCTATAAATAAGGTAATTACAAACGAAAACCAAGATATTCTAGAAAATTGTACCCTCAAGAGCAAAACACAATATATTTACTAAACACTAAAACGGTTCTCGACAGACTCCGTTCGCGTCCATGGACTGGTCTTTCCCACAGTTGTACGGAGTCTGGATCATGTTGAAGGCAACAAATGTCTTCTTCGCCTCTATGGGAGCCTCTACGTTGGTGTTCTCAGCCTCGGAGTTCTTTTTCGTCGTTGCATTTTCACTTTCGCCGACAACCTCCTCAGGAAATGTGACACGATCGTCTGCCATGTGTCGTTCTGGGAACATAAACATTGGTAAGAATAATTACAGGACAATCTAATTTAAGTGCGGAACATGGTGTTTAAGTTTCATTTAGCCTCAGATTTATAGTCCCGTGTCTATCACGTGTACGATATTTGTAGTTATGAGTGATAATGGAGTAAATTGCGGGAAATTGAAAAATTGAGTGGATTCTTAATCCGCAATTGGTATTCGTTCAGTCTTACCCTGAAAACTGAGACAGACGCACTGAATACATGAACGAAAAGTATTGTTATCCTTATAATCAGTACCTAGAGAATAAAAAGCCTAGTTAGTAAGTACATTTTACATAGCCTTTGTATCTCTTCTTAAAACTACTTACTTAGTTACATAAAGCAGCCGCGCAATGGGCGCCCAATAGGCTATTCCTCCGAGAATATGTTCAGGGCCGTCTTTAAACTATTTGAGGCCCTGGGCACATTAGGATCATGGGGCCCCTATGACCTAAATATCGGTTATCATTTGGTAATCTGGCAGGAACTAGGGGGCCCCATTCGATCGCGGGGCCCTGGGCACGTGCCCATAGTGCCCAGTGGAGAAGAGGGGCCTGAATATGTTAGGTTATTGCTATCCAAATTTATTGAAATAGACAAAACTGCGTTCCGAAATGTATTTAAGAAATGTTTTATTTTATCAACAGAAGAAGGAAGTCGTTTTCAGTTGCTCTTTAAAACATTGTTTTAAAAATTAAATTGTCATAGTATTCATAGCCTCAAACAAATTACGCTCTCACAAAATCTATCTATCTTAACTTAATTCCTTTAAATTTAAACGCGGGCAATACTTGTAATCTCGGAAACGGTACCAACGATTTTCATGCAGGGGTTAAATACATGTATGCAGGGGTTTCAGGAGGCGATAAATCGATCTAGCTAGCTTTCATTTTTAGAAAACGTACCAAAAAAAAATACGGTCATTCAGGTATATATGCTGATTATTAAACATTTAGGGTACAAAAGTGAGTTTTGCTGTGGTGTTTTTGTGTGTTTGCGTAGTGCATCTTTGCGACTATGCGCGTACTTTGTTTTTCTTAATTGAATACAATTTGTTTCTAGTTGTGAGATCCTGTAATTGGCTTTATTAATACTATAGAAGTAATCTATTTTTCAATTTATAGCTGTTGGTTCTCCGAAAATAAATAAATAAATAAAAAAAATTGGTGAAAAATTTGTAGACCAGCCCACTTCTCGTTATTTAATTTTTGCATGTGTTAACTCGGCTTCGGCATCTTTTCTTGCGTCCTGTAACTTTGTCCTTGATTAGATAAGATCTAATTGACGACAAACGATAATGATTCGCACCCACTTATGACACATACATGCAACTAAAAATTCTCCGACATTGCTAATATTTTTATTTGTGTGAACCTATCAGTTAAATTTTACTTAAGTAGGTATACGAGTATATTACATTAATACTAGCTTATGTTAGCGGCTTCGCCATCTTGAAAGTATTTAAGTTTTAATTTAAAACTGTTAAAATTCCAAAATAAAATTTATTTATTTAAAAAAAATAGTTTTTTTTAGGATATATACCCCTTTGCAAAAAAAACGGGCACCCATGGTTTTTGAATTTTATGTTGCGTAAAAGCTTACTTTCTAAGCTTTAATGCCTAAAAATCTGAAAAACCATTAGGTGCCCGTCTTTTTTGCAAGGGGGTGTATATAAGATGAAGTCGGTTAAAAATAACAATACACAGTCTGTATCTGTAATGTTTTATTTTATTTTGGAAGTTAATGTATTTGAAGTCCTTAAGTGGGCAATAGCTACGTGGTTTACCCTATGTACATGTACATACATACATAAAAGTGATTGTTACCCATACGTTTATGTGTAGGTTACATGTAGCTAAATAAATTTATCCATACTTGTAAATTACGAATTCTCCATTTCTACCATTTTTAGGCAAGTACAAACATTTAATGCAAACACATATCTGGACTTTTCTCCTTTCTTCGTATCTGTCTATCGCTGTAACTGTTTTATCAGTGCCTAAATGCTAAGGAAACGTAGTAAACAAAAGCAGGTTTTCTATGACGCCGTTTACTTGGTAAATGAGAAAGATTATTACCGAACCAACGAAAAATCAGATCAAATTCACGAATAATACTTTTTTCAAATTAAAAAGAGGAAAATCTCAAGTCATCTCTTTAATAAATATTATCCTGCTAAATGTATTTAACAACGTATAATATTAACGTGGAATGATTTGTGAAATTTAAAATTCACTTTAAATGTTTTGTTTTTAATCAGACATTTTGAAATAAAAGCATGTTAACAGTTTGACCGAAACATATTTTACTTTACTAGCAATACTCGCAATAAAACAATGCATAAAATGAATACGAATCAAGAAAATACGAGCACTCGAAAATGTATCATATAATATACTTACAATATAGTTCAAATCTCAGTCCAATTAGCGTCTCTCACAACACAACCGGCCGCCACGCACTGCTGGGATGAATGCCAGCTGAAACGCCGGCCTGCTACGTATATCAATCAACTGCCTAAATCATTGAAATGAAATCGGTAAGAGCGCGTTCAACGGGCACAGGATAGGGTTCCGTAGTAAGTATTTACGTTAAGTACACTTAAGAGGGTGCATCCGTGCTCAGCTCGCAACGTCGCATTTTTGGTGATTTTTTGCGATTATTTCACAGAAATTGAATGAAAGTATCAAATATCCGTCTGTAGTGCACTTCGTTTTTAGTGTATTAATGTTTCCAATGCAATTATTAATGGTGATGGACTTTTCTTTTCGTATTAAAAGGATAAAATACTATATCTCGTTTAATAAGAAAATAAAAGTCCATCACGATGAATTATTGCATTAGACACATTAATACACTAAAAACGAAGTGCACTACAGACGGATATTTGATACTTTCATTCAATTTCTGTGAAATAATCGCAAAAAATCACCAAAAATGCGACGTTGCGAGCTCAGCACGGATGCACACTCAAATAGGTATCAATATTTTACTGGAATCTAATTTCACAATGTCTTTTATTTCAACCAAAAAATATGAAAAAAAAAGAGGAATGATGATGAGGGATGAATTTTCCTAAGGTCCTAATTTAACGTTATTGCTATTTTTATTGAGTATGAAAGACTTCACAAGAGCTGCGATTGGCTGCAAATTTTAATGAGTAAGTACTTAATTATTAAAATACATTAAGTTTTAAATGCATGGTCCAAGATACATAAATGATTCATAATATGAAGTGTAAATTAATAAGACTGTTACAAAATAAATTTAACCTAAACCAATATTATGTAGATTGTGCGATTAAAAAATATGATTATGGAAACGAGTGTAACTTATAATCAATCTATCTAACGATGATGTGACAATTGAAGAACTTACCTACCCAGTTCACGACTAGTCAAGTCAAATTCAATGAATAAATGTCTTCTTTCTTTCTTTCTTTAAGGGTGAGGAAGACTTGAAAATTATTTATTCAGTGAATTTAATACTTACACAGCGATTAGCCTTATTTAAGCTTATTTTTCGTTGATTTTTAGTAAGTCAGAAATACACAGTATAAAACACAGTTACTTTCCACTGTCTGTCTGTCTGTCTGTCTCTATGTATGTTTATATCTTTAAAACTGCGCAACGGATTTTGATGATTTAAGAGGAAGGTTTATATATATACTACGCAGACGAAGTCGCGGGCAGTAAAATATATTTTTTTTGTCAATCCTCTTTTTTAATGTTCTTAGTTGTTATTACATTGTCATTTTTGTATGTAAGTATTTGCGATACCGATACCATTATTATACGATGCGATGCAATATGTTTCAGGGCGATACATGAATGCTGTTACTGTGTAAGTCAGTAAATTTCTAATCAATTCTGAACTCTAAATAGCGTTTGAATTGCGAGTAAACATTTTTTATCTGGCAAATATATCTGTTTTCAATTTAGGCACTGAATCAATTTATCATCACGCATTTTTTCATAATCATCGCACATAGTTGGTATAGCTCTTGCAATTTACGCTGGCGAGTGAGGTAGGGGCATATTCCGTTGGTTAACATTTAGTTTTAGCATGCACCAGACCAGATGCTATGCTATCAATTTTAAGTATTACGGCGGCCCATTGGGGCAAACACTAAGCGTGCATTCCAGAATTTATTAACTCAAACAGAACACCCGCAATAGTAGATTGTACACCGAGGGGATAAAGCACTGTATTATGTCACGGTCGCGATATAGAATCCTGAGCGCAGCGAAGGACCCTAGATTTAACTCCCGAGCGTAGCTAGGGCGTTATGAGTTAATTCCTGAGTAGCGAGGGAATTAAGATTGAGTCCTGAGAGGAGCGAAGAATTTAAGCGCACCCAAGACATATACAGTTTTATCTCCGAGGAGTATACTCTACTTTTCTCACCTTTTGCGAGACAATAAAAACCAAGGCAACTAGAAAAAGAATTTCATTTAAACAAATGTAAGTAAAACAAAATTAAAAGTAAAAAAATATATTTGAGACCGTTTGAGACATTGGTCCAGTTGTAATATTTTTATTTAGAATCTTAGCAGTTCTAATGCGTAACTGTATTACAGCGTCAGCAACACACTGGCGGCTTTTGTTTTATTTGAAATTTGTTTCATTCGTTTGAAAATCGAACGCCGCTGCTTGTCGTGGCATGGCCATCTCGATTTTCGGAGCCGTACGATTTTTACGAAATTAGACTTTAAGCGTATAACAATAAGAACTATGAGAAGTGAGATTCATATTATTAACCGGCGGGTTATAATGAAATTCAGTACAATATTACTACACGGCTGAAGCCAAGGGCTATAATGAGTTACTTTGAGTAAGGTTTACATGATTATTAATTAGCCATTGTCGAGCAGGTGGTGTGAAAATACAACTACGGTTTACCGTCACGGTTAGGAAGAAGATGTCATGGCATGGCTAACAAAGTTTAGAATAAAATTAGACGACCGTTGTTACCTGGGGTGCACCAGCCCAAACTCTACTCTTCCCTTACAGAAAAGTGTGTTTTTAACAAATCCTTCCACAAAGTATAATATCACAGCAACGTGCGTCGTTGCAAACTATCACAATTAGGCACACTACACTCCTATTGTGGGATTTTGTGGGCGATTATAGAAAATGCTTGAAATTTGACAGTTTCTTATGTTTATTTAGATAAATAGTTTGTACTTACTTCAAACTAAGCTCTTTCTCAGCCTCTTCGTATGATTCTTCGTCAGTTTCTTGAACTATGCCCGGCAATGTTTCATCGTGTAAATATTTATTTGTGATTTCACAAATTCCAGATACTGGGTCTGCAAAACATCAAAATTGTGTTGTAATTCGGTGTTGACGTCTTGGTAACGTAAGTACATACCTAATATTTATGTACTTGACTATACAATCGGTTTTATTTAAATTAAGTCAGTTGGTTACCTTAAATACTTCTTGTAGGATAGCTGCGATTAAACGTGAATTGATCTGTTTAGTTATGTCTAGATATGGAATGTTTATTGTGTAGCGATAGGTATAATATATGTCGATGGTGATGGTTACTAGTAAGTATTATAGTAAATTATCATTGACTAAATACAAGAAAATAAAACAAAATAATAAAGTAGTAAAAAGTATAAAATGTATTTCATAGGAACAAAGACGACACACAATTATAGCCTAGGTGCATATCAAATAAGTACCTACTAAATAGTAAGGCACCTAGGTTATTACGACGAATACAATAATACTGTTAAAAACTTCCAATCTATCCATCCAAATCTTAAAACTAGAAAGAATCTTTAGATTCTTTGACAACTTAAATTTTTTAAAAGACTTCACGGCATACTCCATCTGCTCCCATGGTGTAACCAGGGGGGCAGTTGTAAGGCGCTTGGATGACGTTCCTCATGGTAACGTTGGGGTTGGGTGTGACTTCCTCGGGGGCTTCTTCCACTGTGTTTGTGTCGCCAGCTGTGGCGCCCTGGGCCTCTGCTGCGTTCGCCTTCTCGTCTGCAACCTCATCGGGGAAAACTACGCGATCGCTGTCGGCCATTGTTCTGGAAAGGATTAGGTTTGCTGGTCAGAGATGGATCAAATATCACTGCAGTACATCGCCATCAGATGATATCAGTCGTGTTCGGACATTAATGAGCATCTACCATACTTAACTTTCTTTTTATAGGGGGTCACAAACACGTTCCAGTCATGGTGTCGCCCCTCGCTAGCAAAAATCATTGGATCACTCCCTATAGATCTAATCGATAGACATGGGCGTAGCCACGGTGGGGCAGGGTGGGGCGCTTGCCCCATCCTGGCTCTGTAACCTTCTTGTATGAAAAAATTAACCGGGGTAAGGCCGCGGGTATAGTTTGCTAGTTACGGTAGTTACATATCATTTTAGACTGCTGTCGGTAGATCTAATGAGATTTTTTTTTCTCATTAGATGAAATTTCGGGGCGATGCATCTAAAGTGGTAAAATGTGTGTCCCCCCCTGTAACTTCTAAAATAAGAGAATGATAAAACTAAAAAAATATATGATACCATGTAAACTTCCACCGAAAATTGGTTTGAACGAGATCTAGTATGTAGTTTTTTATTAATAATTACTGTCTGTCTGTACCTATAAGTAACCAATATAAAATGACCTCACACTTTGCTTAAGAGCAGGGCTCTGCTAACACCGGATTTTATAATAACTTGGCGAATTTGTACGGAACCCTCGGTGTGCGACTCTGACTCGCACTTGGCCGGTTTTTTTACCATTAGATCCATTTAGAATAATAGATCGATCTAGTAAGAAAAACAAATCTCTCAAGATCCATTTTTGGAGTGATGTATGTTATGTGGGTGTAAATGTACAATGCAATAAATTTGTAACTCTAGGTTGAGTATTCCAGAGACCTTACCATAACGTCTTAATTCCGACTAAGTTTAGGTTCGCTCGCTGTCAGATTCATACTAAAAGTGACAGCTAAAACTTAAACTGAGTCGGAATTAGGACGTCATGGTAAGGTCCGATCTAGACTGTCTCAAATCCAACTCAATTGTTTACTGTGACGCTACGAATCATTGGTTTTAATTTAAAGTAAGGATATACGAGTACGTATTTATTATCGAGTTTAGAAAACAATGTCTTTTTCAACAAAATACTCATTATTATTGTGGTACTGCATGCAACTGCGTCGAAATATCGGGAGCTCGTTATTGTTAATCGCGGTCGCGTTCTACATCCCGTTATAAATGTCTAATATCTTTTTCATTGTAATGAAATGACTATTTTATCATTATACTCGTAGTGCCTAGTCACCACCAGGAAGAAAACTAGTGCGCTCTAAAAACGTCACTAAAGTAAATTTTAAGTTGAAGGCCTCCCGCATTCTTCCGATGATTGAGAAAAAAATGTTATGTCACGACTGCTGAAGGCCACTTTTGGGAGAACAGTCATTTCGGTCATTAGCCCTGCACCGAATCTGTTAAATGGCTTCATAAGTAACTTTAGATATACTTAGCAAAAACGCTACTTTGTCTTTTTTCTTCTAATAATCTGAGAAGTTTTATCGTTATTGTTAAATACGTAATAGGTACGTTCCGTTCCGTAACTTGAATTTGACTTATCCTATCAATATTATAAACACGAAAGTTTGTGACGATGTGAGTGAGTGAGTGTGTATGTATGTTCCTTCTTCACGCTGAAACGACTGGACTGATTTGGATAAAATTTGGAATGAAGATATACTTCATTTAATTTAGGATGAGAAACCACAACAACATTATAATGCGGTTCGTGAACTGTAATCTCTTAACAATTTGTACTAGATTAACAATTGACGACACGCAAATAAAGTGACATTATAAACAATTTTATTTTGCGGCTGCCAAACTATTGCGCTGTACTATTTGCTAGGTAAGAAATAGTTGACCAGCCGCAATATAATGCTATTGGGGTTTCTCATTCTAAATTAAATGAAGTATAGCTGGTATCCTAGATCAGTACAAAGGCTACTTTTTATCCCAGAAAATTGCATAGTTCCCGCGGGATAAACATGTCGTAGCTGCCTAGAGTCGCAACGTAAATACTTATTGCAGAATATACTATCAACATAGGTTCTTAAGTCTAATTCTATGCGGACGAAGTCGCGGGCAGAAGCTAGTTCTTAATTTAACCTTACGGCTAACCACCAAAAGCATACACAGAATGTTAAACCTGATACGCTCCGATACAGACGAATGTTAAAAAATAAAATAAAAGATGTTGGCAGACAGGTTTAGTAGCGATGCTGGGTTTGTAATTTTTGCAATGATGTCCAGTATCGAATATCGAAGCGTGTGCATTTACTAAGTCAGATTGTTATCGATGCTTTTGGATCAAATTACTTTGAAACCGGATCTGGGATTCCCTTCGATATTAGGTAGGTATTTACGGCATAATGCGAAGCTAAAGCCAAATTTCCATATAGCTTTTGCTTGTTTTTGTTTTGCTTCTGTATTGTTTTAGCAATGTGGTATGACGATCCTGTGAACTAACAGCCGAAACGACCGAATGCGTTAAGGTCTGAAAGTGTTAGCATTTGTGTTCCTAAGTTATCTCGTTTTACGAGTATAATACGGGTCATTATTGTATATGAAGTAGGTTTAAGTGATGGATTTGACAGCCCAGATTTACCCAAGGATGGGCTCAAGTGATAATGAGACATAGGGTACCTACCAAAGTTATGTGTTATCTCATATTTATATTTAATATTATTAAATGTCAGTTCTACGTCCAAATAATTAGAAATAAATCTTGTTAATTCAATATTTTGTAAGGATTTAGAATCAACAGAGGTTCGGTTTAAAATTATAATCATAATGTAATTATGGTCAACCAAAGTCTCACAGAGTAAAAAATATGCTAAAGAAACCGAAGTATTACTATTACTGTAATATTCCTGTTAGTCGGGGATGGTATTAAGCTTTTTAAATATAGGAAGAATTGATTCAATTAAAGAGGATATACTCACATCGAAATTAAAAGTTTCCAGTAAAGTTTTGCACACAACCGGCCGCTGCGTCGAGGTGGGATGAATGATGCCGTACGACCAATACTTCCGCTATATATTGGATTCTAAAACTTATCTATACAGACGCCGACGCCATGACTCATTGATACCAAGTATCCCTTCAAAACACCTTATTTACGGTAAATAACTGGTTCAGATTAAGAATTTTCGCATAACTGAAACTGGCTTCTATTTGTAATCTATATCTTCATTTTATTGGCTATGACACCATCTTTATACCTCTATTAGGTACTCGTATCGTGGAATCGTAAAGTTTTTTCTGATAAAACTTACTATGATAAATTTGATATTGTTCGCGTTAATCACTTAAAAGTAACACTGGAAGCGAGTGAAAATGAACTTGCGAGATTATTTAATCAGACTTTATAGCCGTTTGTCTTATGTTTAACTAAATTAAATCTATCTTTAGTAAAGAAAAACGTAATATCGTCGATAATGATTAGTAAGTACTTCACTGCACTAACATACTCATAAAACCGATATGTATGACATGATAACCATAAACTATGTTTGTTTATTACACTATAAACTTTTGCATGAGACTTCGTCTGCGTAAAATTCGGCTACCGCTATCCCGTGCAATCTTTACATAATTTGCGAGACGGAAATCAGTCTATTCCAACAAGTTTGTTGCCTACACTACCTCATTTTATCTCGTTGTATTTTTATACTGCTCGGGCTAGGCTTTTGATGCGCAATGCACTGGGACATAAACTTAGTGCGACAGGTTTGATGTCAACCGAATCCTAACCTACAAACCAATCACCTATCTACCTACGCCTAAAGAAACTCCGGAGACAGAACAGGCAGAAATTAGAAATTTGAAGGAATAAATCTTTATTAGCATTCTATTGTTGTGGTATGAATTATGAATAGAAGTTTGCTTTGTAAGATAGCTTTTCAATTTGCCTAGGTAATCTTTGATTTCCGTAGCATCTATGTATACAGTGTTTCTTAAAATTGTTCCGGAATATTTCAGCGTGTTGGTGGGGTTAGAACTGAACACCACTGTGATGTTAACTAGAATTTTTAATTGAGTGGTTTACAAATTTTTCATACATTGGTCAATGTTCAAAGTCATTAAAGGGGTGGCTCAATTTTAAATCCAAAATTAATGATAGGCCTTTACATGTATGGTATTTTCATTCTTAGCTGTCCCATTTGGTAAACAAAATTCTAACCTCAAAACGTCACATTTTTATTATTTTTTAACTATTTCATCGTAAGTAAAGGAACTGGAGATAAAATATCAGCAAAATGATGTACAAAATATTACCTCAGGTTTATTTGATAACATAATACACCTAATTTTTTACAAAAATTTGAACATTGAGGTTAGAATTTTGTTTACCAAATAGGACAGGTAAGAATGAAAATACCATAGTGTTTAATTAATTAATTATGCTAACCCGACCACCTGCTAAAATAATTTCAAAATAATTCAAGGTACCCTATCCATATCTATATACATATCCTGAGCGTTAATTTCGGCTTTCATGTCTATTTTCCTTCTAATTTGTTGCAACAGACATCATTCCACGTACTAGATTGCTGCATTATCAATAGAACTCATCGTGTCTGATAATCGAATGAACCACGGTACTTTTATTCTGTGCAAACATTTACTCCGAACTTATCGATTGGTTTTAGGAATTGCGATAGCAAATCTACGCCGTCTGTGTATCGAGTCAACAAAGGTAATAGACGTTACAGTTATGCTCAAGGGCAGAGTTTATGATCAGAATTGCGATTTAAAGTGCGCGCAGGCACTCGGAGAAAACCAATGACGTATTTAAATATCCGCTCGCATACAAGCTTATGTGACATTTACGGCTAAACTATGCCTTTACGGATATGGATTTGCTTAGACTAGTGGGCAACTATACCTATACTTATTAGTCACGAAATATATATGCAGTAAGCGGATGCGTTTCTTTGTCAGGGTAGAGTAACGGTGCGTGCGTTCGAGTCTTACAAAATATTTGTATAAGCTTTCTTCAGCTATACATTTGCTAGGTTTTTTGGAAAAGATGTAAAGAAACGGAAATATAGCAAGAGTTTTATGAAGATAAATTACTAAGTAAAATTACCAGAACATCAGAAAAACTTAAATATTTATACAGAGTGGAAGTTTCCCCAGAAACTTGGTACTTAACTGGTAACGGATCGTTGTAAGTCGAGTTGCAAGATTTGATTACTTTTCTTGATATTTTGTTATTTGATTACTAGTGAAGCTTCTATTCTATAAGCCTTATAGTATAAGGGTTTCTTGAATAAAATCGTGCAATTTGTAATATTTACTTTAATTCATATAGATGCCGTAAACCGGGGTGACTTTAAAAAGTAATTATAATGACGAAAACATTTATTTTTATTTACATTTACTACTTCCAATCGATGTCTTCATCGATCGCTTTTGTCTACATGCCAAACATTCACCGCATATATGGACAAAATCGATTTTATAGAAATTTAAAAGCCATCAAAACAGCCCCAAAATTATCAAAGTCACCCTGGTTAACGGTGTAACAAAAACACTTGCCCGGCTAGCACGACAGCGCACAAGAGTCGCGTCGCGCGCGAAATAAATTACCCGTCCCTTTCTAGAACGAACAGTAAGAAAAAGACGGGCAATCTGTCTCGCGCGCGACGCGACTCTTGTGCGCTGTCGTGCTAGACGTGCTGAAATAATTTCTGAGCTCGTGTTTTTGACCAAACACTGTATTTTCCCTACCTACTTACAAATTAAATCCACAACTATTTGACGTATCAACATGACGAAGAGGTTCAGCTTCAGAGGCCATATTGTGAAAAGACAAGAACCCTAAAGGTTACCACACGTCCTTGCATTCGTTGTTAATTAGCTTTTGTCCTTCAGGGCAGTTGACGGGGACCGTGATCATGTTGCCAAATGGGGGTCGAGTTGCGTTGACATGAACTGGTGGTGGTGATACGGGAGCCAATATATCAGGTGTTGCCGAAGGGGATGGCGCAGCCGTGACATCAGGGCCAAAACAGAAACCCTGAAAAAGAATTGCTGATAAATGTCTGTTGATCTAGGAAAATCGAAGTAGATGTCAGAGCTAATAGCGTGGCTTGCTAAACTCATGGTAAGTTGATGGTAATATGCGTTTCGTTTTTTTAAATCTTTAACCAATACATAAAATATCTGCCGCGGGAGGAGGGAGGTAAATAGTATAAAACAAAGTCGCTTTCCGCTATCTGTCTCTCCCTATGTATGCTTAAATCTTTAAAACAACGCAACGGATTTTGATGCGGTATTTTTATTAGATAGTGTGATTGAAGAGGAAGGTTTATATGTAGGTATAATACATGCATAATATACCGTGCGAAGCCGGGGCGGGTCGCTAGTACTTCAAAAACTATTAAAGCAAATTTTAGTCAACCTAATTGAATTCACCCTATTTACGGTACATCTATTGAACCTCTTTTTAACAAAACAATAGACCATTATCTACGGACATAGACAAGTTTGTCATGTCATGTCAATGTTTGGAATACTTTCGAGTCTGTCAAGTTTCTTATGGAGACATCAACTTCCTCTGTCAAAAATTTACAAAGAGTTGTGGGAATTTCTAATAACATTAAAAACAATATTATGTACAATATGGTTCCTATTTTTATATTACTCCTTCAGCGACCTTGAAATGAAAAAGAGCACTAGCCTGGAACAAGTAAGTTATATTCGGAATTTCACTTTTCAAATTATATGTAACAAAGTCTTATAATATAAATCATTGTTTCATCTGCATAAGATCTGCAGCATAAAATCTACATACAGGACGCTCAAACTAACGTCAGCACTGCATCAGATCACTGATTTTTACAGTCAATAAATTAGGACACTAATCAGCTGATTACTTGCGACAAACTATATTAGGGCTATGCTTGTTTATTGTAGTCTGATTAAAAATGTTTGCTTATACCTACTGCTTCCATTTTAACTAAACCGGGCTAACATTAGCACGCCTGCGCAACTTTACACGCTTGTTTGTTAGTGTATCTCTCATACACGTGTTTGACCTCTGTATAATTAGTAAATAATAATAAATATCTGAGGACAATTTACACCAATAGACCTAGTCCCAAACTAAGAAAAGCTTAAATACCAATCGTCAAACAATAAAAATGCTTAAATATAAAAATCCAAGCCTCGAGAACAAACATTCTCAAGTAGTTTTTCTGGTCTACCCGCCTAGGGATCGAAACCTCCAGCTTCGTGGTCAGGTTCTTTAATCACTAGACTATCCCGTCGTCAACTTTTTGAGCTGCTGGCAGTAAATAAATGCACTAAACAGCAAGCAAACTTTACCTAGAGATAGGGCACTTTACAGACCACTAACTAATAATAATCATGTGACCTGGGGCTTTCTTTATCACCGCCCGAGGTATGTACACAATTTTACATGTTCCCCTGGCCAGGAAGTGGAAATTCTCGCTCGCGTAGCGGGCGATAAATTACTACTTACGGCTCGGGGCGACGAAAAAATAATAATTTGGTTATTGTACCGTCCAAGGATCTAACTTAGTAATAATAATGTAATAATTTTTTTAATAAATTAGTGTAATAAATTTAAAACGAATCTTACCAACTGATGTATACATAAACCCCCTTATTCATAAACGCTCTATAGGCTTCTGCTAACTAAGTAATCGTTTGTCCTTATCTGTGAAAGGTAAATGTCAAAGTACCTACGATAAGGTCAAACGATTGCTAAGTTAGCAGAAGCCTATAGAGCGTTTATGAATAAGGGGGATTATCCCGCTACCTGCTAAAATAGATCGCAAAAATTCTATAAGACATTTTATATAAAAGTAGATTTATAGTAAATGAACTTGATTACTACTCACGGTCAACACCACCAGCATGAGCACTGCACTTGATATTTTACAGCCCAGCATTGCAACCTGATCTACAACATTAATATTTTCAGATAAAAAAGTAAAATAGTGTACCTACTTACCGATCAAAATGTTCAAATAAATCGTAAAATATCAGAGCAATTTAGTTAAGTAGGAAGGCCTTGCAAAGTTTTAGTATGAGTTGCTCCAAGTTACGTTAACATTAGCAATATAACTTTAAACATAATCGAAGATTTTGACATACACATACAGAAAACCTACGACATATAATGTCAAAATCGTCGGTAATAGTTCATTAACTACCTATTAATTTGTTGTTGTTAACGTAACTTGGTGCAACTTATACTTATAATGTACTTAGTTAAAAATATTGAAACTTACTATTTTCAAGATTTATTCAGGAAATGTACTGCCCCACAGGTAAATGATACAGAAGTATTGTCCGGTGCAAAAAGTTGCACATATATACGACAAATTCCCGAGTAAGTATGAGCTCGCTAACAATACGTACATAGACTTGTAGTTTTCTTGAGAATTTATGGTCATTTTGTACGTAAATGTATTAATTTAATACCGGACTTTTATGTAACAATACTTAGACAGGTGATTAATCATAACGTCTTACAATAGAATAATACGTTTACTTTGTAATAAATGTTCAATTTTGCATTTGAATAATAATAATAATAACGTCACTGGCTTCTACTCGCAGTCCACTAAGCATTATTTTATTAAGCATTACGACTAAATAATATTTCTGTAGATTTGGCTACCAATTTTTACTAAAAGATTATTAAACTCAAATTATTCTACACCATTATCAACATCGCTCATTTTTTGGACGGGATGTAGCCTTTAAAGAGCTCCCGACATTTTGAAGTCACACTCTGTTTATACCACATTAACATCCACCCTCAATTTCATTAGTCTACCCATCATTCTGGTGCATGCAACTGCGTCAAAATATCGGGAGCTCGTTAACGTAAACGCCGTCTAAATACATCTCCTAGAAAATGTGTAATGTAACGCACCGTGTATCACTTTTAACTAATAACATCAAGCTAATGAAATGAAACTTACAATAAACAGATTGCTGATGTCATTGAAAATTATCCAACTCCTTCCTTTTTTTATGACACATCCGTTTACGAGTTGTTATAATGGGTAAACACGGCAAGATATCGCATGTCGATTCTTCCGTTTAAATATTACTCGAAGTTTAATAATAGTCTTATCCATCCTATGTTTTCGTCACCATATTGCATTCATCGTCCGCTTTTATTATAAGAACTCTACATTTGTGTTTTGGATTTGTTGATTCAAAAATTACTTGTAATATACGACAGTAAAGAGTAGAAAACAATCCATGTTCATTATTGTTCATGCTTAAGCGTTTTAGGTCAAAAATACGACGACGCAGCAGTGGCGATGTCATTTCGTTCTTACTCTTCATTGTCACTAAAATGTAGAACCTAAGTACAAAGAATTTGTAGGTAACTTTTGAATAGTTCCTGCAGACATATCACGTGTAAAACACTCGTTGCCACACGATATGATATGATATGATATGATATGTTCGTTTCATGTGTTTTATGTAAAATAAAGAGTTATACATACATACATACATACATATGATTTAATTGTGTTGAATGGAGTCTTTTACATTCTATCATGCCTACCCGTCTACAATTTTCACGAAGGCGTTTTATTTCCAACAGCATAACTACACCTAGAAGAAGATTTCGAAACACCCTTGGAAATTTTAGCGAAAAGTATTGTATTATTATTAAGCCAAAACTGTGCCGGAGTAATTCATTGTCAGAGCTAAGCAACAACCTCAGCGATAATAGTAGTGAGTACGGTACTTGTGTTTTGATTCTGAAGTAGAATTGGCTAAGTAAAGTTTTTGGAAGAGGTTCAAATTATATTTTTATCCGACAGTCCACGTCTTAATAACCGAGGACCTGCAGCTCTTTTATTTTTATTCCCTCTTGTTAATTAGAAATATTTTTTTAAGTGGTCGATTTGACATTTGTGAAATTTAATGGATGACCAGCTACGCGTGCCTAGAACTAGCTTGTAATAAAGAAAAACTACGTCAACCGTACGTCAACTGTCACTTTTGACTCAAAAAACTACGTCAACCGTACGTCAACTGTCACTTTTGACTCAAAAGTGACAGTTGACGTACGGTTGACGTAGTTTTTTTTTTATTACAAGCTAGTTCTAGGCACGCGTAGCTGGTCATCCATTAAATTTCACAAATGTCAAATCGACCCCTTAAAAAAATATTTCTAATTAACAAGAGGGAATAAAAATAAAAGAGCTGCAGGGCCTCGGTTATTAAGACGTGGACTGTCGAATAAAAATATAATTTGCACCTCTTCCAAAAACTTTACTTAGCCAATTACAAGGAATCTATTAGGTACCTACCTGATATAATTTTCCTCTTGTCTATTACTACTTTATTAGTCATACTACACCACCAGTTTCGATGCAATTTCAGCGAAACAGCTTTTCAATTACTTGACTAAGTATATATTATATTCCTTTACCCACTTGAAACACACACAATCTTCAGACACAGCTCAGAGTGTTAAAAGATGACTATATTGTGGCCTCTCATACGTCCATCAAAAAATTAAAAAAACTTATCTAATCTAATGGGCTGGGGTGTTGTTGTGTGTGTGTGTGTGTGTTGTGTGAATGTGTTATTGTTCATTACAATTAATTTGTGGAGTTTGACCACAATAGAGAAATCTAATAAAAAAACAGGCACACTCGAGTTCTTTTACATAATTGATTTCTGGATTTTTCAGCTTTAGATTGTTTAAAGCAAACCGAGACTTTACTATCGAAAAGGTACACCCGATTCCACGAGCAGGCTGGGGATTCCGCCGCAAACCAAAGCGACGATCAAGCCGGCTCGCAGTTCATTTCCTGGACTTTACAACAAAAGTAAAGGATTTTTCAGTCGCGCTTGCGCCAGCAAAGTTGGTAAACGCATTAGAAAAAAAAACAAGCGAATGTATATACTCGTATGTAGGTATATACATAATCTGAATTTCGGAAACGGTTTCAATGATTTTCATGAAATTTTGTATGCAGGGGGCGACAGATCGATCTAGAAAGGTTTAATTTTTAGAAAACGTACAAAATAAAATAAAAGCTCAGTCATCCAGGTACTACTGTTTAACCAAGTATAGATATTTATGGAGTTACCCCTGACATAATTTTGTAAATTGAATCAACCTTCAAAATGGTCAGACCACCTTCAAATGCCATTAATTAACTTACGAGCATGCTTCAAACCAAGGTGACAAGTCGAAACGTAGGATTGTAGCGGATTCTTACCATACTTAAATACTTTTGTAATTATAATTGTAGTGCATGAAATTACAGAAATAAAAGAAGAGACATGTGTTCCGCCTCGTATGGGGCTAAATTTGCTGCAGATTATGTCCAAGGCGCTGAAGAGATGGATCCCAACTCTACCACTGCAGAGAACTCTAGGTACCTGAATTAAAAAACTTCTCATATAATAAAAACAGCTTTTCTAAAGCTGTTTAACCTAAAGTATTTTTTATTTCTTGAACATTTTACATTACTTTTTAGTAGTTAAGTACTGCTTGCTGGCTTTATTCTTACTAGCTATTGCCCACGAATATGTTCTGCTAAATATGTGTGTGTCTGTAATTTACAGCGTGTGCAGTTCAGAACAAAGTGTACACCGAACAGCCATATTTCCATTCAAATCCACTCCGAGTGGTAATCTCAAAGTGCAATCTAATCAGGTACATCAAATAAACATTTAAATTTAATCTAATGATAAGTGTGTTAACTAATCCGTCAATATTTAACGTTAACCATCATTTATTACGTCGTCTGTTGGTAAGCCAAAACAGAGCCTTCAGTGTAAATTTAAGCAAGAAAATCGTTCTCGTGTACAGTCGAAGACATAAATAACAATACGCCCATCATGTCAAATATATGTTTCGCTTACCTTATTATTTGTGGCATAAAGGTATATAGATGTTTTTGACGTTTTGGTAAAGTGCGTATATTTATATCCTTGACGGCAAATTGTTGTCAAACAACAAACGGTTGTCATAGTTTTTGTCAGTTTTTTTAATGCAAACGTAATCGAGGCGTATTTTGCTACCGAATATTCATGCAGTACTTCCATTAAAACAAACACATATCACGTCTTCAGTCACAGAGCCAAGATAACAAGACCTAAAGCCCACGTTTAGCAAGATTGTGGGTGCATAGGTGTAAAGGGGAATCAAAATAGTGATGGGTTGCTGGCCGCATCGCCCATGGGTAACATGATTTCTAAGATTTTTGTCCGTTCCCTCGATGAGCTTTTCATCATCTGCCACGGGAAGAGAAGCAACTGGTACAATAAAACAGATTTCGCAAACGGTTTTTCCTTAGCGTTTTAATTTAACCCATACACATGACCATCGCTGCTTCTTTAAGAATAACATGAACGCTAAATATGATTGAGGTTCTGGTATTTTTTACACATATGGATGATAAAGCAATCATTCCTTGCCTATTGTTTATACAGATAAAGGATAACATAATGAACAAGAGTAATATAACAATAACAATGGCAAAATCGTAAAGTCCAATGTTTTCTCACAGGTAGTGTTCCAGTCATCGACAGTAGGTGTTCTCCTGGCAGACCCCACGCAGGCCAAAGTCAAAGTTAAATTCGAAGGAAAAGCTGCCGGGGAACCAGATGACGACACGGAACGAAATTATGTTAATATCAGATAGTTTTGTGATAAGAGAAAAATGTGTATTATCATTAAAATTGATTTGACTGTTGTCGTTTACAGTATCCAAGTGACGTTGAGCCTCAGCTGCAGTTCGGGTCCAGAGACGTTCCTCTTTCAAATTTGCAACTAAAAACTCAGTACGATCGCGAGCACGGTGGAAAACTGAAATCTCCTGGAGTACGGGAAGACATGGGAAAAGACCTGGGCAGTCTCGGGTACGCCATGGCAGAGCCCGTGGACTGGTTAAGAATACAATTGCCCAAGAAACAGGACCTGTTTCAAGAATTCTACAGGCGGATTCATAATTACGTGTAAGAACTATTTGATTACGTATGTATCTCTTATTTATATAGTATGTGGGTGTGTTCCTATTGAGATAATTTTTAGCACAGCACCCGCTCCGACGATTACATATACACATACATACACAAATCACGCCACACATAGACTGAGCCTAGGGTAAAATGACCCGAAGGCCACGCGCAGCAAGATTGTATGCGCATAGATGGAAAATATAATCAAAATAGTGATGGGTTGCTAGCCGCATCGCCTATAACATGATTCCTATGATTTTCGACAATTCCCTCGATGGGCTTTTACCATCTGCGCGGGAAGAGAAGCATGGAAGTTCCAACGGTTTATTTCCAGTAATTTCCTTTATATTGTTGTATACTTAGCGAGCGAAGTTACACCTTGAAGCAAACTGTGCGTTATTCCTAAGAATTTTGTAAAACGTTTGCTTTACTTCCTCCTAAAGAGTAACAATACTACATAAAATGTAGATAAGTGTCAATAATATTTTTCAACGTATACCATGACTCAGACTGCATGAAAATGTGTTTGGTCGCGTTAGCTATCGGTTTATGACCGCTGATTCCACTGATCAAATACATTTTTATCATTTTTATGACATCCCCAGGAACACAGACGCCATAATACACATCGGTGATGAAGAATTCCATTGTCATCATATAGTATTACAAGTTTATTCAGCCTTCTTCAATGGTAACACGCAAAAAGACATTACATTGCCTACCGTAAGTATTTACGAAATTATTAACCACGCACCGACCGATGCGTCTCGATAATGCACAGAGCATTTAGTGCAAGTTTTTCGTCGCAACAAACATCTTGAACGCGTTCAGTTTTTGAAGTGTCAAATACTATGAGATTAGCTTAGCACCAGTGGTGCTGCCTATTTTTCTATAGTAATTGAGATATCTATACACATAGACACGAACACGGTCGAGAAGTTTTTGTCTCAAAACTTAAACTAGAGGCCTTCAACTCGTTTCTGCACGTGCCCGCTCCTTTCTACCTGTATTGCAACTCTACATTATTCTGTCACATCATTCCTACAGAGTTAGATAGTAGAACTCTTCTATAGCACTGAATATCTAATCTATCTGTTACATAGTTGTCATAATTTTAAGTGCCAAGCCACAGCTAATTCCAGTAATGCATTACAGAGCAACGTCACACCTGAAGCGTTTCAAACAATATACGAATGGATGATTTTCAGTGGGCCCGAGAGCAACAAAGCGCTTAAAAGAAATAATATTTTGGACCTATTCTGCGCAGCGCAGTTCCTTGCAATCAAAGGTAAAATAATATAATTTGAACACGTAACATTTTTTTTTTACTTCATACACAGTGAGGTCCACGATGTCTCTATCCATAATATGTCCACAACGGAACTCTTATCAAAGAGTTCCGTTGCGGTAATAACATGGGATATTCATCGGTTTAAAAATTCACCTTATGACGTTAAAGATACGACGTAATTTTTTTAAGATTTAATTTTTGTGATATAGATTTAGAAGATCAATGCTGGGCCTTCATAGTTAACGATTCTTTGTTCACTGAAGACACTGCTTTTGCACTGTTCAGAGAAGCGCGAGCAAAGGGCATCACACCCGTCATGGATTTGATGGTAAAATTTCAACTGTCATTAAATAAAAACCATACCGTTCTTTCATTTTGGAACAGACACACTTGATGGTCATGTGGTCAAATGCTTGCCAAATAAATGACCATCTGTATCCTAAGTTTGTTGTAACTTGATTTAGAATCCTTCCACAGGTCCCGCGAGTTATGAGATTCTTTCTGCCCCTAGTGGCTTCGAGGGACTTCTTTGGCCTGGAATTAGATGAAATACTCACTTTCCTCAAGTCTAATTATATTTGTGTCACAAGGTACTTAAAATCTTGTTAATTAGAGTAAGAACTGTGTCATTAGGTAAAATTTACATCACATATTATCTACGAAACAATTAAATAGAGTGTGTATAGTTTCCTATCAACACTGGTCCTCCACGTGGAAACCTCAGCCCAAGCCCTGTCATTTTGTTCATTTATTTATTTATTTATAAGCCTTTTTATTCCGAATTCGCTACAATTTCAGTAAGTACATGTTGTTGTTGTTGTTATTGTCGTTTATTTATTAAGTTGTCGCGTAATTCGGCGTGCCTCATGGCATAGGCCTCCTCCGTGTATTGGAGGGTTTGGGCTATAGTTCCCACGCGCGCCCAGTGCGGATTGGGAACATAACACACACCATTGAATTACTTCGCAGATGTGTGCAGGTTTCCTCACGATGTTTTCCTTCACCGAAAAGCTCATGGCAAATTACAAATGTAATTTTCGCACATAAATTCCGAAAAACTCAGAGGTGCGAGCCCGGGATTTGAACCCACGACGCTCTGCTTGAGAGGCCACAGGTCAAACCACTGGACTACCACGGTTATATCATTTTGTTCATATGAAAGCATTAAAAAAATACAGAGAAATGTAGCTCTAAAATCGCTCCGTAAGAGGAGCACACTTTTATACGTATGCACTATGCAGATACGAGTTTACCACAAATAAAGCTCACTCGCCATCGTAAATTGTAAGAGGTATTGCGTAAATTTAATATTATTATTATTTAGTGAGACAGAAGTGCTAATGGCGGGGGTACGCTGGTTGTACGGCGACTGGCCAGCACGAAAACGGTTTGCGACAGACGTGATGCGCTGTGTTCGGTTCGGCCTCATCTCGCCGTGGCAACTCGTCGACATTAAGAGGAACCCCGACAACGGGGAGATACTGGAAATCGTGAATGACTCCGAAGTACAGCAGATGGTTGATGACGGGCTTGCGTAAGTTAAAATATAGTTCGGGATGTTCCAAACTTTTTCTCGTAGACCACGTTCAAAGTTAACGTTTTTGAGAAACCCCATGCAGCTATTATTTCTACTATATTCCCAAAGCCCCCATTCGATGTAGGTCATCATTTTCGTCGGGTTAGATCCGTTTTTTTTTTTTTTTATGTGAATAGGAAGGTAAACGAGCAAGTGGGTCACCTGATGGTAAGCGATCACCACTGCCCATAGACACCCGCAACCCCGGAGGGATTGCAGATGCGTTGCCAACCTAGAGGGCTAAGATGAAATGCCTCTTGTGCCCGTAATTTCCCCGGCAGTCTTACTCTCCACACCGGAACACAGCAGTGCAAGCACTGCTGCTTAGCGGCAGGATTAGCGAGTAAGATGGTGGTAGCGATCCGGACGGACCTTGCACAAGGCCCTACCACCCGCAAATAAGGCCCTACCACCCGCAAACAAGGCCCTACCACCCGCGATTTGAGCTAGCAACTTGTTGGCTTAATGGCAAACCATGGAATTTGACAGAAAAGGGTCAGATCGTCCTGCGTAGCCTATTAGTACCAAGGCATCGTACTGATATTGCTTAAATTTTATAATCATCACGGCCGACATAGGTACGCCTAAACTTTATTTTGTCTTTAAAAATCTTACTGCTGACTTGAATAAAACTTCAAGAATATTGTGGTTAAGTCCCGTTTTCAATTACATAATTTTACGTGTTTATGAGTAACGTCATGTGTGGACTGAGTTATTACCGCAGAAGTGCTGATCGTTTGCTTTCTCATAGATCAATACAAAACATTAATCACAATCACTTGATGGGATTCCCTCTACGTAAGATGTAAAGACGCTGCCCATATTTTTTCTGAATCTCACGAGAACTTTGCTCTGTCCGGAATAAAACATTAGCCTTAGTTAATCAGGGGAAGCTATTAAAAAGATAATCAGGTGGCAGTTTCTTCATACAGACGTATTCTTATGTTTTCTCTCTAGGTAATCACATAAGAACGAATATTTTTATCACACAGTTTATAGGTACCTACTCTGCCAGGCCTCTATTTTGCGTTTTTTTTACAATTTTGATTATTTGAAAAACTACTCTACCTTCAAAAATCACAAAAATTACCAAATTTCAATAGCAAAATTCCTTATTATACCTGATAAATAAAAAAATTAAAACCGGTTCAAAAATCTAAAAATACTCAAAATCGGTTCAGTTTTCAATGAGGAAACAAAGGATTACGAAAGACTTTTTTCATCAATTTTCTATACCCACGTTTTAAAATTCTTACTGACCGGTTTACGTCTTAATGTAGTTTTATTTAAGTGGAAGATTTTTAATTTCAGTTACGTTATCATTAAATATTGGTACGGCAACAACTCGAAAAACTATTACCACTGGATAGACGTTCTTGGTCTCACCGAACCAGCCGAAAGGAACTGGATCGGAGAAGAAAAGGTAACAGCTATTTAATTGTTTTTGTTAATGTATTTCTTTGTCTTATTGGTTATCTGATAGAGATCGCTATTAAGCGATACGACCGTCTATTGTCTACTTTGTTCTTTGTTTCCTTATTGTTTTATTTGTATTTGTATTGTATTGTCTTTCAAATTACTTGGCAATACTCTATGCTGTTACCGTGCGTTGACTCTACATTTTGGCAAACCTTAGCCCCTGGCATTATAATTTTAGAGATTTTTAAAGATACCAAGTGCCTACCATGAAAAGATCAAAGAGGTCATAGTAAAAGGAGTATACGTTGATTCACAAGAGCTGGCACGAATGGATTGAATGAGTGAATGATAATACCTATGCGTGTATAACAAAATTATTAACTACAGGTAGAGGTTTATTTTTTTCTTTAGTATTATTAATTTATTACTTATGTTTACAAAATATTAGAAGACCCCTGTACAAGAACGTCACTCACACAGTGACAAGTGAAATTACTTCGTTCCCATTCGTGCCAACTCTTGTGAATCGACATGGGGCCTTACCATGACGTCTTAATGCGTTTCAGTTTAAGTTCGCTCGCTGTCAGGTTCATACTAAAAGTGACAGCTAAAACTTGAACTGAGCCGGAATTAGGACGTCATGGTAAGGCCCCTGTACCATGTATTGTGTTGTACCTATCTTTTGCTTTTCCGTTATTGGACCCGGTTTGGTAGTGATTGCAGTATTCATTCACACATTACATACCTAACGACACGTAGGTCAACATCTCTATGCATTACTGAGAACCTTGTGATTGTGACAACGTTCTTCCAATAAGTCAACAATCGTCAATAAGGAAAATCTGGCGTCCTTACGTCTGCAAGAGCCGTAAATTTCCTAAATGGACTCTTTGTAAACAATAGCCGGTTACTGTTTATTTGTATTGCAGAACCACGTGACGTACAAGGATTTCCTGAAATACCTCGAGCAGTTTATGGTGCCGAAAGATCAGATGTACCAGCAAATGGCAATGATGCAACCGCCGCGGCGAAATGACGACATTCCTGGTATTTTACAAACAAATATCAATACTAAAATGACTTGTATGTGTTCCGTTTTAAAGCCTAGCGCCTCAGATAATTGTTGTGCAATTTTACATGCCGAGGGGTTGCGATATGGAGACTTATGTATAGGAAAAGTTCTGTTCTGACTTCTGACATGAAACAAATGCCACGCCAAGTAGATGCCCACAAAGCTATAAGCCAAATGTTTCTATAGGTGTTTGTTTTTAAAGCAGATCGTGAAACGGATCGTTATTATATTAGGAAATAGGGATTAAAATAGTTTGCATGATGTGTGAAAACAGACATGGACTGTTTTATGTATCACCTAAACTATACCGAGTGTTTTGGGAAACCCCCTCACTAAAAATAGTCTACATGTACCTACCAAAGAAATTAGTGTGAAATTATTTGTGAAAAGACTACAGTTGCTTCGATCGTACAGCTTATTATATTACTGTTCTAGTATAATGCGAATGCGTCATCCGTCGTAGTTTGCGTGAACTTCGACCCAGGAAATAACTAGTTAGATCCAAGTAGATGGTTTCAAACATACCTAATTCAAGTCAGCCCACATCCACTTATTGCTGAGTAGAAAAAGGTTTCTACATTTGCACGCTACTTTACCTAATGCTATGTGTGCTGTCATGGCTGTCATCCATCATCTATTTAAATAAACCACATAATGATGCGTACATAATGTAAATGGTCAAGTGAATTTGCCGGTCTACCGTAGCGTAGCTACTACAATTTTCGTGACCCTAGTTTGCTCGGAAGTCTCTGTCTGTGTAGCGTAATTCAAAAAGGATTGCCAATAAAATTGTAACTGAGTAGCTATGTTTTACTTTTCTTGGCGGTCTATTGCAACTGAAAGGTTACTCTTAGTTCGTTCAACTGAACCACTGCTAACAAATTAAAGACTGTCGTTCATTAATGTGATGAAATATCCACATAAGTCACAATTCTACCCACCCCACTGGATCGATCAATTATCATTATCCATCAAACGTATAAGTCATATTGCAGACATGTGGTTGTGCAGACAGGTGCTTTGGTATCTTATATCAACGAAACGGACAAGGCTTTAATTGAACCGCCTTAGATTTTACTGCGGGCAATGTGCATTAAATTGATATTGTAATGTTTATTAAAGCAGGCAGTCTGCGCATGGATCCCGACAAAATGGAAATGCGGAGACCTAAAATGGAATTTCCACTACCTGCGACTTTGAAAGGTCTTGCTGGAGACAAAGATAAATCATTGCCCACTATGAGTGAATTCTTTGAACACAGAAAGAAGGTAAGTAATGACTCAAACTTTTTTTTTCGCCTGTGACACTGTTTTATGACTCCTATTAAAAATTGCACCACAAATACGTAACTATGGGTAGGAAGTAGAAAGAAACTTTTTTCTACTGAATGTTTCTAGCAATTGTTTCGTAAATAATCACGTGAGGTTGTGATTTTTTTTTAATTTAATTTTCCTCTAATCGACTAGTTACTCAGGATGTAATTTGGTAGGCACCTAACTGTCTTGGCTGCAAAGTAACCAAAATTAATGCTGTCAGTACTGCCTATACCTACATAGTACAAAATAGTTATTTTAACACTCAGGATTCTAATAATTCTCCGACGACTCGATCGCCCTCGCCGCCACAAGACGCGATGCTGGCGATGCATATGAAGAGCATGTACGACCGACGGAAAAACGAGGGTGGCAATGACTTCAGGCATGGAAGCGAGGTAAAGTAATGCTGCGAGATACGACCTATACGCAAAATCGAGATTGTTGTTAAAGAACACTATAAGTACAGTCTTAGAGACAACGAAACAGTTGAGAGGCCTAGAAATATCTAAACACAAACGGGTAGAATTGACCGTCGCGTAAGAGTGTATTCGCATGTTTTAAGCACATAACTCTCTGATCAGTTGATGACAACTGTACTGAATGCAATTCAAACACGAAGGGTTCGATTTTATTCAAAGCAAAAGGCGACATTCAGTTGGAGTATTGAAGGACTTCGATGATTTTATTTACGTTTTGTTACTTTTAAATAGGACCGCAGATTCTCCCATGAGCAGCCGAAACTACAAGCAACGCCACTGTTTCGACGCAAACAAATACAGCAGATCCACATGTGCACAATTCAACAAGATAATGTATTTTTACTTTTTTTTTAATTCCATTAACATAAGAACAGTTTTAGATTAGACTCGTTAAGATACCCGTTAAGTTCACACACGCCTTTGTGGTTTTTGGCGTTTGTTCATAAACACAGCTACGATTACTAGACCCCACCCCTAACTAAATTTTAACTTTATATCGTAGAAAAATATTTTTCAGGGCGAACGCTCGCATAACCAAGGCCAAGTCTTCGATCCCCCTGAAAAGGATTCTACTGAAGAACTTAACACAAATCGGAGTGACAGCAGCAATGATACTGGAGAGACGAGTACTGTTAGTAACAACAATAAACTACTCCTACAAGTTTTTGAACATTTTTAGCTAAGTACCTATTTAAAATAGTCCATCCCAACAAAAGCACTTTTAAAAACAAAATTATTAATTTATAAAGCTATGAGGGCTGTAAATAATGTAACGTACCGAACAATGACTAAATAAAAACTGATAGTGTCTTCTTTAAATTTGATTTTGGGGTAATCATCGATAGTTTATTACATATGTTATAACATGATCTTTTAATAGTCGTTTTCATAGACGATACTGTATTTTCAGAACCAGTGCGGTCGTTCTGAAAGAAGGCACAGTGTTGCAGCTAGCTACCTTGCTGCTGCCACTGCTGCTCTGGCTGGCAATAGGTATGTTCTTTACTAAACTACAGGGATTTTCTTGTCAAAAAGGCGCATGAGATAAGCCTTAGGTAGAGCCTAATGAATGGGCTAATTTCGCCTTGAACCAATCGCATTTATCACTTACGGAGACTCCGAATCTTAGACCCTGTATTAAAATGACTGGTACTAGTTTAAAGCGTCCCATTCCTGTAATAATGACATCCGTAGAAAAATGGGTAACCGTGTCAACAATGTGGAAATACAAGCCGATGACTATAAGTCCTGGTACAGTGACGCTGACCAGGTTGGCCTCTCTATCTCGCGGAAGAATTTTGTCCTCGTCGTGCACCCCATAATGTAGTATGCCAGCAGGACATATTGAATTGGAAACATGCTCTATAGCAGCTTTATTCGTCAGGATGCCTCAAGCGCCTGTGTCGCCGCCATCCCGAAGTCGAAAAATGTCATCCACATCTCGGCAGAACACCTCCACCAGCCCAGTCATCTCGCTCTTCAATCACTCCAAGGAGTCCTTGGCAAGGGTTAATATGTAAGTGTGAAAGTTGTTTTCTTTGCCTAGTTAAATTAGTCTACCACGGTTGACTATTGGTTTCATAATAGCTTGATCTGATGATTTTATCTGATGCTGTGTAATATTAGGACCAACAAGTGTATCGTCAATATCATTTTACTACATTTACTGTCTTTATTTTCAGGAATAAGTTATCAACCTCTGTCTTAGGACCTAATAATAAGATTTATATTACCGAAGGCTCTCTATTTAACTGGAATAGAGAAACTGTTTTAGTTTTTGGAGGTATTGATCCTCACGCTACTTATGGTGTCGGACGAAACACCGGCAAAGATATCAGCAGGTACGAATATAAACCTGATGAATAATACGACTATTAATATGACGTAAGTATTCAGAATTTAATTGCTGCTTCATATTGAAGGTTCGATCCAGTAACTAATGTTTGGGACTGCGTTGGGGATCTGCCAGAACCACGACACCATCACTCTGTAGCCTTTTTGCGAGGCAGAGTTTACCTTGTCGGTAATGATTTCTGATTACATTTTGACCTTTATTTATCGCTATCATATCGGCTCAAGCATTTCGAATTACTTAAACCAGAGTTTTGCGGGCTCTGGTCATTGGTGCAGTCGATGAGGGCCTCAGCATACCTGCACTTACCCCTTATTCATAAACGCTCTATAGGCTTCTGCCAACTTAGCAATCGTTTGTCCTTATCTGTCACTTTGATATTTACCTTTCACAGATAAGGACAAACGATTGCTAAGTTAGCAGAAGCCTATAGAGCGTTTATGAATAAGGGGGTTAGTCTCTCGCTATGCAACATCATCACGAATATCTTCTCCCCTGTGTTCTCAGCAACATGTACTCATGTGTTATACTAAATTTACTGATTCAGCGAAAAATTGGCGTCATTGATGTCGATTGATAATATAAGGTGGCGCGGATCCTCGCGACGACGACATCCGCGGCAAGTCGGTGGTCGTGTCGACTGTGTGGAGCTATGAGCCGGTGACCAGGTCCTGGTACAGTGAGGCTGGTCTCTCCATCCCGAGGAAGAACTTTGGCCTCGTCGTACACCGCATGGCGCTGTACGCTATAGGTGGCCAGGATAAAAAGGGCAGGTAACACCAGAACAACTATTCGTATGTATGTATGTATGTAAACTCTTTATTGTGCAAAATAAACAAGACAAATATAATACACAAAATATTTACCTTGCTACTCCGCTACTTAAACTTTTAAGTAGCGGAGTAGCAAGGTAAATATTTTGTGTTCATTGAAATGGACCTCCGCAAAGTAACGCCTGATTCAATAAAAAATAAAAAAAAACAAATATAATTGGCATTGTTCATTTTTTTTAAGCTGTGCTTTTAACACCTTTATTTGATAGAATGGACTATTTCAAGGAACTAATTTGAATATTATGCTTCTACGTAGCTTTGTTTATTAATTATAAATATTTTTTCGCTGTCTGATAATTTGTTAATTTAGACAGGATCCCAATCGCCTTCGTACAGAAATATAAAAAAAACAGTATTGTCTATGGTTTTGTCTATATGTCAACATTGTCAACGTCATAGATCTGTGAATGTGTGTGTGAATTTAACGTCAAAAACAATAACAATATTCGCGTGTTCGATTTATTTCCGCTCGTTGGTGTTATTATTGTTTTCCGTGCTGTTTTTGCGTTTTTGTTTCACCCCTGCACATCTTTCCTGACTCCTACTTACATTAAAGTGGTCTTCGCAACAATACATCGTGTAAACATTGAAATATTCCACATTAGCTTGTATACACCATTCGTTCCGCAAATTTTCTCTGATTTTCACAATGATTTTATTGGGGCTATAGTTCGAGTCATTGTTGCATCCCGGAACAAATCATTTTTTTATAAATATCCATTGGTTGTTACAGTTTTATACTTTGAATTTGCTTTTATTTGTAATGTTTGCAGGTTAAGTTAGATGTGACAGTGACAGCATGACAGATACCGTAGTGGCGTAAATAAACTTTTTTTTCCATTTTTGTGGCAAACATTTAATGCCCGATTCTGACTAAAAACCCGGTCGTTAGATCAAACAAAGGTCAAAAGTACTTTTACAAAAATATCTGCAATCGTAAAGTATTTTTGAAATCGGACAAGATAAATCGGTTATTTGATGGTTTTCCTCCAAATGGTTTTCGAATTAGAGCATACTAAAAAAAATGAACAATGCC
The DNA here is from genome assembly GCA_963854515.1 of Pandemis heparana. Classification (NCBI taxonomy): domain Eukaryota; kingdom Metazoa; phylum Arthropoda; class Insecta; order Lepidoptera; family Tortricidae; genus Pandemis; species Pandemis heparana. The sequence goes on along the minus strand of OY978009.1, from coordinate 6,028,524 downwards.
AATTGTCAAACACTGAGATACATGCACAAAGGCGGACTTATCCCTTTAAGGGATCTCTTCCAGTCAACCTTTGAGTGGATTCGTTAGCGATTTTGGCGCCTGATTGACAGCTTTGTGCCTGCTGTACATAATACTAATGTACTGCTTAATGCTGTGTGTGGGTTTTGCCTGAGAAAATCGAATGAAAGGTCTAGATTGTAACGCCTTGACGTAAAAAAAATATTTAAATCCCTATATTTACTCTCACAACTCATTGGGTTAGGATGTTGTGTGTCCTGCAACAGTATTTTAAGACAAAATTTTGATAAGCAAAGTCTACATCATTCTCACCTTCGGAAGTAACTAAGTTCGCCGTTTACGAATACGTAATCTAACTAATATTATAAATGCGAAAGTGTGGATGGATGGATGGATGGATGGGTGGATGGGTGGATGGATGTTTGTTTGTTACTCAATCACGCCAGAACGGCCCAACGGGTCGGGATGAAATTTGGTACATAGATAGAGAAAAGTCTGGAATAGCACATAGGCTACTTTTTATCCCGGAAAATTGCGTAGTTCCCGCGGGATAGCGATAAACGAATTCTTTGTAGACGAAGTCACTGGAAACAGCTATAGTAATTAATAAACGATCACCATCAAAATTATAATTTAGGTACTAATCTTTAGTAACTTGACTAGGTAGGTACCGGCTGAAATAAACTGTGATATCTCTCCTCTTGTCCAGCATTTTGGAAACTTCGTTATTTCCAGGGTTCTCCGTTCAGTGGAGAAATTTGACCCGAAGACGGGAGCATGGAGCGAGGTGCGGTCGATGAGCGTGGCCCGGATGGCCGTCGCCGCCACCAAGTACCGCGAGTACATCTGGGTAGCTGGAGGCATGACCGGCGAGAAGAAGAGACCCGTCTGCAAAGTTGTCGAATGCTACAACTCCAACACCAACGAGTAAGTACCGAGCACATAGACAAGGTGCCTGTAATAGTAATTTATACATGCTGAGTACTTTACGGTCTTTTGACTTTTCGATTTGAGACTTTTCATGCGGAAATACCGATCTCGAGACAATATCGGAAAAGAGTACCTGCTTTAAGTTTTAATCTAACTTAGCTTAAAATACATGAGAAGTATCTTTTCAAAAGGGTATGCTTTTTATAGAGAAATAAACCAGTCTAAAAAAACAATCGTCACGTATGTAAATATCTACAAAACATAGTGATAGTGCTAAACATAACTTAACAAGTAATAAATAAAATACTTTCAGATGGACGGAGATTTACAATCTTCGCTTTCCGAGGTGTTTCTCTACGTTATTCGCAATGAACGACAAATTGTTCCTGGTTGGTGGTGCTGGAAAAGTTGCTGAAAAGGTAAGAACATGAAGAAGTTGATTCTTTTCTTTTAGTTTTTTACTAGCTAGTATTTTTATTAAACAAAAATTACATTAAATCTGTACAATAACTTTTATTTGACCTTTGTATTATTGATACGAAGCGGCTTTGCACGGGGACAAAAGGAATCCTTGAAAATTTGTAAATCTGTAAAATGGCACACTTATCAAGGGGGGCGAGGTGGCGTGAGGCGTCACAGTAGAGCTATTTTTGTCGCGGAGCGGTTAAGTGATGAACGATGAAAAAGTTCTTCGTTGAAAGGGTTCAATGTTTCATGAACTACCCTACCCTTAAAAATTACCCTATCATACCCTTGTGGTTTTAGGAGAAAACAGCGAGCAGTGTTGGCGCAATAGACTCTTGGGACTGGAAGGAGCGCGCTTGGAAAATGGAAACGGAAATGTCCATCCCTCGGCACGGACACGCGCTCGCCTACCTCGGCACTCAGATCATCATCATCGGTCAGTGAAGTCACCATCCTGACACACTTTTAGCAAAAATGATCACCTCTTATCAATTTAATTAACGTGACATCCATGGTACCCTGTAGCGCTGTTGTTACTTATGAGAGGTGCCCTGTAACTGTAACTCTGTTGTTACATGTGACTATTGCCTTGTATCGCTGTTGTTGTTACCTACTTGCTGATACTCTGTAACACTCTTTGTTAGTTCATTACACCCGGGTGTAATGAACTGTAGGTACGCAGTTTTGTCACGATATGCCGTCAAATAACATCAAGCAGCCAATAATAAACGTATAAAACTACCCTGTGTGTGTATACAAGATTATTTTGAAGAAATCGCTATATTTTATCTTACCTCTGATCCTTATATCATTGAGTACATTATCAGTAAGTATTATATAATTGAATTGCTGCATATTTTATTAGTACCTAACTACGACGTGATTATTTCGCTTAAAAGTACAATTATTATGATGATACTCATGAATTCGAGTACATGATGGAATTGGTGACCAAGCAAGCAACCTAGATAACAAACGAATGTTACTTGTAAATAAAATGTTTATAGGCCAGCCTTGTGCAATTCTGTGTAATTACTTGTTTTGAATGTCAACACAAATGTACCTGTTCAAGGTACCTTCTGATAATTATTGTGTATACAGCGGATCGAAGCGGAGTTTAAATTTAATTTATCTAATCTTTCTGTCTACCTACAGACATTAGTTTAACGAAAGTCGTATCGCTCTACGTATGTTTATGGTGCATACATAGATTACAATAGACAATAGTATATAGTAAAAAAGTATGGTTGTCGCAAAGCATTTTAATCTAAACACTGCTTTAGTCCTGCGTTATGCGTAAGCCTTATTAGGACGTAGCACAAACAGTTTTAATCTTAATGCATTTTAGTACAACAGAGATGTAGGTGTAGTGAAAATTAAAAAAATGACGTTTTGAACAGTCTGCGACTTGGAGCATAAATATAGCGACATAAGTATATTAAGTATTAGGCAGGCGCAGAACAAAGGCGTTAGAATGTCCTGGTAATGTAAAATAGTTATGTACAAGCATATATACTTCGCTCTTTCTCTTGCGTTGACGATCTACATATTAGTTACCATATTCTATAACTATTGGTGCATTAAAACATTTTCTTACCTATTTATATACAAGAAAATGTAAGTGTAAGGCTCAAAAACTTACTTAACCTTGGTTTTGTCATTTAATATCTTGAGTGCGTGTTATCAGTTATCACTACATAGTATAAGACAAAGTCGCTTTCCACTGTCTGTCCTTATGTACGCTTACATCTTTAAAACTACGCAACGGATTTTGATGCGTTTTTTTAAATAGATAGAGTGCTTCGAGAGAAGATTTATAATTGTTTAATACGCAGATGAAGTCGCGGGCTCTAATAAATAAATAAATATCAAGTAAAATTGATATTTTGTGCCACTTTGAACCTATAGACTATAGTATAGAGCAATGGTCACGGGACAACGTAACTGAAGAACTTTCGTAACTTTTTAATACATTTGGTTGGATTGTGAGTAAAATGATCAGGCAAAATCTCACATCCATTGTGTTACTCTACAGGAGGTGTCACAACGATCTACATGAGAGCTCTGAACAACGTGGAGTCATTCTGCTGCGAGAGGGGGGCCTGGATCAGGGGCGTCGCGTCGCTGCCCTCGCCCCTGTCCGGCCACGGGGCTGTTACACTGCCCCCAGCCTCACTCATGTAACCCTATAACCTGTAACACCGTTAATATACCCTGTATTATACACTGCAGGTAGGTGGATAATAAAACTTGTAAAGGTCTTTGTATAAGTAGAGCAATATAGTAACTAAATTCTGGTCATTTTGTTATACTTAAGTATTTTTAATTTTTGTACGTGTTGTTGATTTTATAAACTCGAATTATGTATAAAAACTTTTGCGTGTTGGTTTACTAAATTGTGACGTGGTATTGTATCAAATTAAGTTTAATCGCATTGTTGTATTGTCTTGTTAAGGTAAAATAAATTCCTGTATCTTTGAAATTTATTTACTTATCAAAATAATAAAATTCTAGGTATATTAATCTTCATTGTGAGTTTACAAAATGTTCCACTGCATTTGATAATCATCCAGGTATACATATATCAATGAAAGAAGTGATAAGAAGTCAAAGGATTTATTTTAAATGCGAAGTAGCCCTTCATAACAATCTTATCAAATATTAGATTGATGTCTAAAGCTATTTTCAGCCTTGTCCATGATACACGAACAAGAGCGGTCAAACAAATATAACACAAATCAACGGCTCTAAGACTCAGTCTCATATAATGTACGATCAAGTGTAATAATTATGTATCTAGACAAAGTTTCAAAAATAAGTACCATACGCTCTTACACCGGCATAATATGGTCGTGGGACATATTTTTGAGACGTTCGCACCGATACTTATTTTATTTTTACACTTTACCGTACGTGCTTTACTTAACCGAAATATACGACACTGAGGCAGAATGCCATCAAAATCTTACAGTTAATATCACAATAATAATTAATTTAAGAGTACGACTCCAAACTTAACAAAAATAATAATGAAATGGACACATTCATAAATCTAACATTTTCAAACAATTGTACAATACAGCCAAACTAAAAAATATGTAGAAACTCAATTATTTTACAACTATTTATTTAAGAGTTTCAAAACTGCATTAAACTTTACTGACTCGAAAATTGAAAAGAAACTAACACAATCTTACACAAATGTTTTAAGAACTCGTGGAATACAAAATTTAAGTTTATTTAATCAGATTTTGGTACCTTTTTAATTAGGTACCTTGACTTATTTCGGCTTGTGTTTACGTACAAAACAAAATATAAGAATACTATCGAAACCGAACATATGTACGACGACCCTCTCAATGAATCGATACTTTGTAACAGGGTATATTCTAGTCCCAGACTTCCCTGCAGATGCCCATGAAGTCTCTCTTGAAGCCTTCCTGGCACGGCAAGTAACCCATGAAGAATATGGCGTTGTTGATAGGAACAAAGCGATTTGGCTTGATGTTGCGGATAATCTCCTGGAAACAAGAAGTATTCATTTAAAACTTAAGCAACTTTGTGAAAATGTAAGGCTTGCTAAATATTTGTTCTATAGGATTGGCGTAAGGCGAATCAGCTTAACTATGGTATCGTATTGGTTTTAGTAAAAGTGTTCAATCAGAAATTCATAATTCGATGAGAAGTCATCGTGGCTTTTTGTAAAGATATAAATATTCTAGGAAGCTGCTTCTGATCAAATTTAGATTTAGAAAAAAATAGGTATGATTATAATCTGTGTAAGTTAGTAATTATTGGTGTAGCATACAAAAATGGTTACAAAAATAATTAACGCAAAACTACGCACCACTGGTACTTCCACATTCACTTCCTTGAGCGCTGCTGCCTTCTCGATTTCTTCTACTTCGCTCTTCCATATTTCTTCTGTATTTACTTTGGGATGTACATGCCTCGCGTTCACATAGACGACAAGGACCGATACAAGCAACAATACTAGTTTCGTCATTGTTGTTTATTTGTTACTTTTTACTTTTAATATAACACTGGCGTGAGACAATAATATTTTTTATTAACTACCAAAGAGCGTGTGTACTATCACTCGTAAGGTTTGTTTATGATTTTTCATGATTACGGTCTCCTTTTAAATAGCGTAGCGTTATCTCGACAGTGTCGCGCTTACGGCGGTCCCATAACGTCATGTTCTCAGTAATCGAATATAACTGACACACTTAGAACTTTAGGTGGACAAAATATGAACTAACAAAATGTCATACTTTAATTTTAGTTTATGATGACAGTGGCGCCCCCGGACGCCGTATCGTATTGGTGGGACGATCTCTCCAGGTGCCATGCTGACTGTTGACACAGGACGTTGTGACGCGATGCGGTCTGCGGTATTTGGTAACACTTACGTCAGATATATTGATTTTTGGGTAAAGGAAACAGATCGAAAATCAATACCATGCACTGGTAAAATTCAATAGGAGGTAAATTCCCTTGATCATTCGTAGAATAGGCAGGTATAGTCGGGTTCATGAACTCGGTCTCCGATTTGTTTTTCGGAATGAGTACAAATCCGATCTCATGGTTCTTACCTCTGATGGTTAATCTAACTCACGAATAATAAGCACTATAAAATTTGAGTTACTTCATTAAGTTTGGCACATAAAAATTAAATTTATAGACGAATTTTATTATTTGTGCTATAATAACAGCTCTACCTTCATACCTTATTTGAAATTTCTAACTTAACTTTTTTAATGACTGTGTCTTTTGATTGAGTTGACTTAGAGGGTTGTTTTCTCAATTCTAAGGTACCGCGGACTATTATTTGGTATTAATTTTAACTTTATACCTCTACGCGTTCCTGAGTAACCGGACTGACGGACGGATAACAAAGTGATCCTATTTCGTTTTTTCCTTTTGAGCAACAGAACCATAAAACCGTTACATACCTAGGTATATGTAGGTTTTACTGAGTACAGGCTAAGTATAATAAAAAACGTAAAAGTATTATATAAGTTTCATAACAATTGACACTTGCCACTCCTTGACACCAAACTTTCCATTCAGACAATAAATAAATACTTAAATCTGAAGTTATACACTTCATGCTGATTTATTTCGATTGGTTTAATTTATGTACCTACCTATCGAGTGCCACCGCGTGCATTTTGTTTACAATCATTTGATTTAAGTGCCTATTTTTGCTCAATAATTGTGATAACACCTACCTACTTAGTATTCTTAGAATTAAAGTATCACGCCATTCTCCGTCCATATGTAACGGACGAATCGTAACTTTTTTCATTATTTCTTTAATATGCCTTCACACGCGCTTCGTTGAAATACTCGTATGTTTTTAACTTACGAGTATATTTACATTAAATAAGTGTAGATTCTTGTAATATGATTCAGCTTGTTTGCGAATAGGCATAGTTTTCGTCAGCATTATCTAACATACTGAATGGATTGCAACTGTCAGATTCGTATTATTTCGTAACGTTTGTTATGTTATCAGTGTTACCGAACGATAGTTCTCGAAATATATATTTTTAAGTACTTTAGAACGTTGCTGTTTGAAACCAATTTACTGTGTACGAACAAGTGCAAACATAAGTATATATACGAACTTTTCATAAATTGTCCCACGCACGACCTTATTACGCCGGTGTAAAAGTGCTTGGTATATTTATTTTCGAAACTTTGACTAGATACATTATTACACTGCATTGCACCTTCCCATTTAATGAAGAATTATGTATTTTCAGAACACTTGAAGCATCAAGTGTCTTAGAAAATCTTAAGTAGGTATAATACCTAACCTCTTATAAACTTGTCACGTAGCCGGCATCAATGTTAGTGCTACGTCTTGTGGCCTAGGTTTTAGATCAAGAAAACATTTGGTCAGAGCAGAATCACAAGCGTTTTTAGGATTCCGAACCTCACAAGGAAATAGGACCCCTCTGTGATTTAGATAGGTATCAAAAAACTAGTCCTTCGTCTGTGAAGAAATTGTTTATCACTATTCCGTGGGAACTATGCAATTTTCCGATATAAAAAAAACTATGAGTATATAATGTATACTTAGTCAATCTCTGTGCCAAATGTGGCGTGAAAGAGTTAGGTGTGTGTACCTAACTCTTTCACGCCACATTTGGCCACATCCATACATCTATACAGTCATGCTCACAAACTTTCTCATTTATAATATTAGTAGGATACCTACAACTACAGCAGAAATTAAATTTTCGACTAGTTGACTAAATTAATTAAAGCTGTAATGTTATTCTAATCCACTCGTATTTCAAATTCAGCACAATTTTTCAACACTTTCGAGTGGCATTTTCACGTAATATGCTTTCAAAAATCGGACCCCAGAGGACTCAATGTTATTAACATCAACATTATCGAATGTCATCGATCGCATATCGTGATTCGCAATAAGTATTTTCAAAATCGAATTTCTCCGAAGTAAAATAACATGCTATTTTATGCATCTGTCTCTACTTTAGTCGATTGGTTAGAAAGAGAGTACCTACTTAAAGACGTCCTCAAATTTTATTGTTTGATAATTCACAAAGTTAACGTTGCTGTGCTGAATTGCTGATAAAATTGTTGTTTATTGTTGTTGATTTTACACGTTACGCTTTATCTATCAGGTACCTATTATGAAGGCAACAGATACAGCAAAAGTCGCTTTTACGCGATAAGATTTTTCAATTTATTCGCGCAGGTGTGTCGAAAAAGTAAATTAAATTTTGGTAAGTTTATACTTCTGTATTTAGGTAGCTGTAGTAGGTACACACAGCAAAGCTATTCGGTAAGCAGCTTTGACACGGCGCGTGCATGCAAAGGTGCTTACCTGATTATTTTGCCGTGTGTACATACAGCATACATAACTACAGTGACGAGCAAAAATAACGGGTCACTTCCTATAGAAAGTTGTATGAAAACTGACCAGTTATTTTCCCTCGTGAGTATATTATAGCACTGCAGGCAATGAGTAATACTTTCACCAATTTTGCATTCGCAGTAGGTCACCATCAAATTAATAAATAGCTTGTTATTATAAATCGACTCTATCTGCGCAGAATTTCCTTATCGCTATCCCGCAGGAACTATGCATCCTTGCAGTCCAAGTCGGGACACAGTACGCAGTAGCGTAAGCCCTAAGAAACCTTTCTTTCTCGCGTGAAAATTCTCTGCTTCATAACTCGTGACAGGTTAGTTTAGCTAGATGAATAGAAATAACTGACAGCTTTGAGACATAACAAGTCTTTATTTTTATTTATGTAACTTTTAAGGTTCTAGTCGGGGTTGACATAGGTTTCCCAGAAGGATCGGTTGGTGTGCCCGAAGCGCCCGCGCCGCACGCACTGAAGGTTGTAACCCATGACTTCTCCCTCCGGACATGATGTGGCTTCTGCCGAAATCAAAAAGACATACAAATTCTAAATTCTATCGTTACCTGTGCCTTCAGAGCAATAAATTTTAAAGACAATTCTGTGCACAATAATCGTGAGCGATATATCAAAGCAGATGGATCGAAAATTAAACTATCCAAGTTTAAATTGTATGTAAGTAATGATAGATAATCTCTGAGCATCACGTTATCTGCGATACTTTTATCCAACACAAACTGAACAATAGTCTAATATTCAATGCTTAATAGAATTGCCACACCCCCGAATCTGTTGTGTTTTACCACAAATTCTAATTTCTCTTCAATTTACGGTATTAGTCTAAGTTCAGATTAATTATGCCGTTTTTGGGTAAAGTAATAGGAAAATTTCATTGAAATTAAATAAAAAATGTAATATACATTAACTTTACTTAATAAAAAATATACACTGGTTAGGCTGATTATAAAATACATGAAAAAACAACACTGGTTTATTTATGCCATACAAACTTGAATACTTAGGTAGGTCTTAGAAATCTATAATTTCTTGCCGGAAATCTTTGCAGTTGTTTTGCGATAATCTTGATTTGGTGGAGTAGCGGTGGGTTTAACGTTATCATGTCCATGTTTATGAGTCGATATTACATGTCTAGTGTTATGCTGTAGCGGTGCTTGTTGAACATAGTATTGTTGACCAGTTGAATGCGACCGAGGTACCAAGCTCCCTTTGTAGATGGATGGAGAACAGCCGGCCAGGATCGGTTGGGCACAGCTTTGGAATCCAGCATGTGGATACAGTGCTAAAGCTTGCGGTGGAACATAGGGCACTTGATAACCCACAGAGCTCCTTACGTAAGGCATCGTCGGCAGAATGTTGTTTAGCATAGCGTCGTGAGCCAACTGTGCCAAAAAGTCGTCATAACTAGTCGTTTTTCTCGCCATCCGAAGATTTAAAGGCATGTCTTGAGACTGATAAATGTTACTGTTGAATATCTCTGCAGAACCCTCAGATGGCCCTAAACCGTGGATGTGTGTACTGTAACTTGTTAAAGGATTTTGATAACCCATATTGAAACTTATTGAACGCGGATTAAAGAAAGGGTATTCTTCCAAAACTGTTCTCGAATCTTGCATATTTTGATCGTACTCTGACCTCTGTTCGACGTAGTCCCACTCTGATTGATCATTTTTTCCAAAATCTTCTTCAGCGTACGGTAAATTTGACGGCTTTAGGTTTTCTTCGAACTCCGTTTTGCGATCTTCGTCTTGAAAGAAGCACCTCACTTCACCATTTTGGGTTTGTACACACGGATCGAATATGGATTTCTTGACTTGTTTATGTTCAAAATCGAAGTAATCAGGTTCTTTAACTATTTCAAACACTTCCAGGTCACCCGTAGCCGGATCAACATATTCAAACAATTGAAGCGGGAAATTTTTAACCAGTCCAAATGTCGTACAAAATATTAACAGAATTTCAAAATGCATTATTGTGAGCTGCTGATTACGTTCATTGACTTATTTACTGTATTCACCGCCGGTAAATGACACTCAACTCCTCAAATTACTTTATTTAGCACAATCGCCTCATGGCAGATTTATTGTATTATGTTGCAATGTAATTTTAAGTAAGGAATTTAAATAAGTCAATAAACTCGATGTCGAATTCCTTTTCCGACAAATGTTTGTTTGGAGTTTATAAATAACTTGCAAGTATTTTTATTTGCAATATGGGAATCAACAAGCGCATTTAAGTATAATTGCGATATTTTTTTTATTGAGTGTCCTTTAATTAAATTATTTAAATATTTAGTATGCCTTGGCATGCAAATAATGATGGAATAGGATGTGAAATTGAATGCATAGATTTATGAGCTGAGCCAAAGCAGTATTTTTAAATGTTAGATTTCATGGGTTTTTTTTTAAATCCTTCATTTATCATTTAGCAAAAATTAATGAATAAGCTCATTAAATGAAGGGTCTTGCATAATAGATAATCAGACGTACATTTTTAAAAAGCTTTATTGCCTAGTTGTGATCATTGTTACATTTCAATTGATTCGTATAAAAAATAAATAAATAAGTTAAGTAATCAAAAGCCTACTCTAGAGAGAAAATTATTACAAAATCACTTATCATTATCGCCTATTGATACCAAGATATTTTTTATCTTGCTCATTACAGCTTACAGCCTATCGGTGATCAAAATAGATTTCTGTTTTAAATTCCTGATAGGTGTCCGCTTCACTTTGGTTGGACTGATTTTGTTGATGTCTCGTTTCGAATGCGTGTTCGTAGTTTCGCTGTTGCGGTAACTAGATGACGCGTAGCTTGGTGCGGAGTACGAAGAGTGAGATTTAGCCAAATGACCAGCCACTACGCTTGGCGAGCAGCTTAGCAGCAGAGGGATGGCGCAACCACCAACATGGGCATTTGGGAATACACCCACTGCACCGGAGCCTTCACCAGCGCCATAACTACTAGCACCGTAGCCACCACCTAAAGACAGTCCAGACCCGTATGCTCCTCTAGCTGAACCATGATGGGATGACATGGGTTTCGGCACATTCGAAGATGACTTGAGACCAGACTGCTGCCCATTGAGTCTAGTCGGCAAGAAAGCACTCTCACTGACACCATCAGCTGACTTCTTGTGGATACCGAACGAATGCAAGTGTCTCAAATTCTCCAATTGATGACCAGATGGCTGCTGTAGCGGCATTGTAGCCACTTCGGACTGTTGACTTTGACCTGTCATTTGATCAGACGACTTCACCATTTCAGTTTGACCGATTTTACCTTGAGCATCAGAGCTTGACGAACTATCGATAGAAGAACTCTTTATAGTCTTGGAGTTGTCGAAGTGAGAGCTCTTACCTTGCTCCATTGACTTTGATTCTATTTTCTCGTGTTTCGAATCAGCGTCTTCAAATGTTGATGTTTCGTCGGTTGTCAATGAGCTTTTTTCTAGTGTTGCCGCATGATCTGCTTCTTCAGCTTGGGCCTGGTGGTCAGCAGACTTCATCAAATTAGTGGTGTCAATAACAGGAAAACTTTTTTCATGATCCAAATGTTGTTCTGATACTTCGCTTGTTTTCATGGTTTGAAGAGATGATCCCATCTGTTTATCACTCATTTTGTCTTCAGTTATCATCATAGAATTTTCGTCATTTCTGAACTTTTTTATATTTCCGTGTCCGAGAGCAATCTTCTTTGCATTGTGGGATGAAGAAATATCAAGATTTGTCTGTGAATAAGCTGACGCTGACGCTTGGCTGCCGTAACTGCTGTGATGTACGTTGTGGCTTTTCAAAACTGGCTGAAAGTGTTCGATTCTCCCAGATTGCCCATGGTGCTCATTTGCGCTGTGAAGAGCTACATTTGATTCACTCAACGTAGAAGCAGATGCTTCCATATCGCTTTTTAAATTAGATGACTCGATGTTAGCAGACTTTTCATGTGCAAGTGCCTTCCAACTTGACTTGCTATCGGCTGATTTACCAACCATTGTCATATCGGAGGCATCTTTGCTGAAACCGCCCTGTTCTTCATTTGCTGCGACAGCCAGAGATGATTTTTGATTTTCAATCTTCATCTGTTTTTGGGTTGAACTGTTCTCTATTGTAGCAGATTTCATTTCGCTGTGTTCAGTGTGTTGAAAACTGTCTTCTATGTTCTTGACCAATTCTACGTTTTTCTGGATATTTTCAATGGCGTCCTTCCATTGGGCCAGTCTTGCCTGCTCTGACTCGGTTAGTTCCAAGTGCGAATTCTGAACATCCGCTTCCTTGAACGTGGTTGTGTGCACGTTCATTGATTCCAAGTTTCCGAAGTTAAGTTGCATATGATCCAGGGCTTGTTTGGCAGTCTCAACCTCTCTCTGCAATTTATCATCAGATTCCAACTCCCCTTGCTTCCATTGGGACATACGTGAGTTCTTTTCAGCCCTCTGCAATTTCCTTTGCAAGGAGTTTACTGCTTCCTTAGCCATCTGTAAGCTCTCAGCTACTTCGCTCTCTGATATATTGTCTTCAATATCTTCTATTTGTGCAGCGTCGGTGACCTCGCTGGACTTAGCAATTACTTCATCGTCACATTTGGCTTCCATCTCCTTCATACACTTGGACTTAGTTTCCTTGGATTCAGCTGTATGGGCTTCGACCTCTTCATCTTCGCTGCGGAACAGGTGTCCGTGATGTCCATGACCATGATGTCCGTGGTTGAAGAGCAGCGGCTTCTTCAGCCCAAGGTGATGCGGTATTACGGGCTGCACGTAGGTGTGATGGACTACGGGCAGAGGGTGGATGGACGTGACAATGTGACCGTGGCCCTTGTGTAGGGTCGGCGACCGTTTCCCAATTTTGGTGGCATCTAAGTCTGTGATTTCGTCGCCCGGGATGGTCGGGCCTGCTATGGCGATGGCCGCCAGAGCCGATAGCACAACTAAAGTCTTCATTGTGTGCTACCGTTGTGTGATGCTGTATTCTGTCTGCTGGAGCATTTATACTAAATTCATTAAGCTGTTAGCTGTACCCTTTCTCAACATAGGTAAGTACAACAATACGTGCCGTTAGCGATGACGCGTGCGGGTTGTGCTGAGGCGGCGTCTTCCGCGCGACCGTGTCATCGATTCACGTTCTAAGAATACCTGTCCTTTGAAAATTATGACTATCACGTATTTCAAGTATTCATATGTAACTTCAGTAATAATTAATATTTTTTCCTGTAACAATTTCGTACACAGATACTGATTTTAGTTGGGCACATAGTGTTTATGAATGGTAAAATTGTAAAAATCATTCAACTTCCGGAAATTTTAGTTGCAGTGGAATGGGCTTAAGGTGAACCAACACTTGCACTGAAGACTGAAACTAATGATATGATTGACCCAATTTAAGTAGATATAAATTAAGTTTAAAGAAAAAGTTTTTTACTAAATTTTATCTTAGCCATGGAGTGTCCCACTCCCACTGCTGAGCAAATGTCTCCCCTTTATCCGTCACTCATCCCGGTCGAGATTTGTCTCGACAAACAAACAAGAAACAAAATTAGAAAATTGTAAAATAAAATAAAAAACTTATACGCTATTACGTATTTGAATCTATATTACTTACTCGTAATAATTGTGAAACAAAAACATTTCATTTTTAACATTGAGTGGGTAATCAAAAATCAAGATAATATTCCGGAAGTAAGTAGCTAATGCGATCAGCGACCACTATCTAAAATCTAAACCTACCTACCTGTGAGTAGATAGGTACTCTTATCAAAATTAAAATAATAACAACATTTAAAAAAAAATTAGTCGATTTACGAAAGGCGTAACGTTTACAAATTGTATGGCAGGTAGGTATTGAAAAAATTTTAGTTCACTAGTTAAACAACTTTATTTTAAAATGACGTTTTGTAGGGATTTTAGTATTTCAAGGTTAATATAACGAATCAATAAATCTAAAAACTGATCTTGGCAGACCTTGACAGATCTACCCAACGACAGTAAACTTACGTATAGGAAAAGTACCTATACTTTGTTTTTTTTCTCGGCGTGATTGTTAAGTGCCCCAAATAAAGTATAAGAATCTCTGAGCTAAGCCGCGGACAGACAGACAGACATGGCGTAAATATTTCGTTCTAGGCATTTTAATTAAGGAACCTTTAAAAAAAAGTAGGTTCATAGAAATTATTTTATTCGACCGAAGTAAATTAAATTATCAAAATATACAGCATCCCATAAATAATCAGTTATTTGGCTTAACAGATTTTGATGAAATTTGGAACACAGATAGTCCATATGTCATAACCGAGATAGTCTCCTACAATAAAGACTAAAAATTTGATGAGGGTGCCGCTTCCTTCGCAACTGTTTTTTGTGGAAAAGGGGAATCAAAGCATATATATATATATATATACAATTTATATCCCCTTTTTTACAGTATTTATCTCAAAAAAATTCAGTATTTTCGAGGTTATTTTTGATAAATTGCTACTTGCGGCCCGGGGCGACGTAAAGCTTAAAAAGACTTGGAAAATCTATAAACGATTTTCAAATACCTATTGAATTCTAATTATTAACTACTGGAATGTGATGTAATTCGACATGCATTATTTGATCTGAACCAACAAACAAACAAAGATTGAAAGTTAAATAAATTATCGTAAAAAGTGTACAAATTGCACATGCATTGCATTGCATTGCATTTGATTGTGACATTCCAAGTTTAGCTGAGTAGGTACCTAGTTTATTTCATCGAGCATTAATCTATAGAATGGTTAAGGTGGAGAGAAGTCATTGATAAAATGGCGGCCATCAAATTGCAAAACTCATTTAGGGTGCGACCAAACCGCCGCGTACCTATACGCAGTGACGTATCGTATCCATCACGTTTTCTCACCGTTTCTTCATACATTTTGTTACGATTCCGTAACGTCACCGTTTTTTAAGCGGCGGTGTGGTCGCACCCTTACTTAGTAATAACAAACAGCACAATCGTGATAGTTTATCTCAATGAATTTTCTTAATTTTCTTAGTGTATTATAGAAAGAAAGAAAGAAAGAAAACATTTATTCGTGATTACAACAAAAGAAAAAAAAGAAGTAAAAAACATAATAACATGCATCACGAAATGGTCCCATCTCAGCATAATGCTGGCCTTGCAGCCAGCGCTGGTCTTCCGATAGGACCATTAAGTGCTACTGAAAGCACATATTAAAAATATTATAAAAATTTTAAATAGTGAACCGGCATTACATCCTTTGACTGTATAGGACTGAACAAAACTTTTAGTTGTTAGTTAAAACTCTGATTAAATAAATTGACTTCTTCTTCATAAAAAACAAGTGACTGATATTATTCACTACGCCATATAATAACTACATACATACATACATACATATCGTCACGCCTGTCTCCTACAGGGGTAGGCAGAGACTACCTTGTTCCACTTGCCACGAACCTTGCCTTGCCTTGTTGTTTGCTTGCTTGCTTGTTGTTGATATAATAACTAGATGATGATTATGGTCGCTACCTATCGCTAATGATATCTGCTTGCGGGGAAACGGTTCGTGTATTTACCCGACTGTGGTCTGTGGTGAAGCCCAAAGGAGAGTTATGTACCTGCCGCGTATATATGTACATAATCTATTAGCATGGCTGCTCGTAACTGCTCAATGGCTCAACCGATTTTGATAAATGATACACAGGCCTACGTCGTTATTTGCTTTGCGAACTTTGCTAACAATATGCTAACACATTGCCGTCTAGAAACGAGAAATGGTTTAGTGTGATTGTTTCAAGTTACTTTCGCAGTAATCGACGATTTTTGTCAGAAAATCTAATGAAATATTATGTCAAAGTCATCGGTTATAGTTAAAGTTGTTAATGTAACTTGGTGCAATTCACGCTAATAGTTATGATTATGACAACTGTTCGTTTAGTTACTTTTATTGCCGACTGTGTAACTGTCCGCGAGATCACTACCATACACAATACAATAACTCTTTAGTGAACACCACATATCAAAACAGACAAAAGGTATACAGAAGTAATAAGGTAACAATAGGCGGCCTTATCGCTACAGAGCGATCTCTACCAGGCAACCATAACAGAATGGAGAAAGGTACAGATCTGAGCAGGTGGTGCAAATTAGAATATATATTAATATACCTAAGTAGTGAAAATACATACACAACACACGTAGGTACATAACGTACATTGCTTTACGATGTACGTAAATCACTACATAGTATAAAACAAAGTCGCTTTCCGCTGTCTGTCCCTAGTCTGTGTGCTTAGACCTTTCGAACTACGCAACGGATCTTGATGCGGTTATATACCCGCTTAATAGGACCATGTCCGCTATAGAACGCATTTAAAACGGGAAATAATTATATTATTAAATGGGATATAAAATTTTAAATCATTTATTACATAGAAAAAATAAATAGTTACAAAATCAATAAGTTACCACTCAACTTCATTCTAACTCTTACACACTACGTTAAAGCCTTTAGCCAGAAAATTTATTCCAACGCTTTCTTAAACAGGAATTTCTTTTGGGTGCTCAGCTAAAGCTGCGTGGTTTTCATTCACACTGATCAGGTGGTGGTGATGTCCGGCGTGGCTGGCTCTTTCCGCATCTGACCAGGATTTTTCCTCAGTTTCCCTCAGCTCGGTGGTTTCCTCCTTGCTCTCACTTTGCTTGTACGAAGGAGCAGCATACGTGTGAGCGTGGGCCAGGTGACCCGCAACGACGTTCGGGGCACAGCTCAGTAGGAGTGGAATACCGCAACCACCGATTTTGGCGTGAGGGAAGTACCCTACGGCACCACTGGGCGATGGTGCCAGAATGCTCGACGCTCCGTAGCTAGGGGCCTCGTAGGTGCGAGCGTGCTCGGAGGTCTCTCCGTGCAGGTCGTCCTCTCTGTAGTGTGGGGCGCTTTGTGGGGCCAGGTAGAGCGCTATAGGGGCAAGAGGTGCCCCAGAGCAGGGCGGCCCGTATGACGCTGCGCCGTAAGACGAAGCACCGCCATATGACTGAGGAGCACCGTATGATGCTGACTTCTTTGTTCTCAACAAGTCGTTAGTCGGCGCTCCTAACGCCGATGAACCGATGAACACAGCAATAGCGATGGCGATCTTCATTGTCGATGAGATTGATGTGGGACTGTGGGATGAATGATGATGTAAAATTGGATAGACTATTTATATTGGATGGTTACGAAGATATTGATTATCAGTATTATTGTAGTTTTGAGCAATTTTAGACACGTTCGTGAGAGCTGGGTATTGCCTTCGTCGGAACACGTAAATACGTGACCAAGTTTCTACATAATGTATGTGAGTTATTCCTTCCGCATGTATTAAGATTTAGGGTCATATACATAGAATTTTGTCTTTCCTGTGGATATAAATTTAACCCTGGAGGGAGACACGTGAAAACAACATTTTCTTTGAATGAACTGAAAATTAAGCAGGTGCCGTACCTAACGCATGAAAACCTGTCAGGCTGTAAACCTTTAACTTTTGTAATTTCTACAGGAAAGACCACAAAGAAAAGTGTGCATTTCTTGTTACGATCATGATGCAACCGGAGCCCGATTTTTAAAATCACTTCATCCGAAAATGCCATTTGGAAGTAGTAAAAATCTAAGTATGACTACTAAACTATACGGCTCAAATTAATATCTTTGACTTTGGCTACTTATGTAGTTGATAAAGTACCTAAAGCTTTAATTTTCTTCTACTCTACTTGTATTTCAAATTCAGCGAAATTATTCACTACTTTCGGCGGTCAATAACTAGAGGCAATGCAGAATTAATCAATGGGAATACGAGTGATAGACTATCACATTCTACAGCGTATTAGTATGACTTCATCATTGATTTGTCACTAATATCGTACTAGAACTAGTTTTTCGCAATAGTTTTTCCTTTATCCTTAAACGGAACAGTCACTTTAGTTATCAGAATTATGATTATAGGTACTTCCTCTTTTTAATAAAAAACAAGTTAGCTGTATTTACTATGCCACACAATGACAAAACCTCTACTTACCTATTTATCGATATCGACCTAGTTTCCAGACTTTAAAGTCATGCTTGGTCTTGGGCCGACCAATAAAAGAACAGTAAAATACAGCAGTTATTAGGCATTTTTTCCATTTTTTACATACAGTCAACTGGGGTGACTTTGATTTAAAAAGTAGTTTTAATGACAAAACCATTAATTTTTATTTGCGTTTACTGCTTCCAATCAATGTCTTCGTCGACCGCCTTTGCGTCTACATGCCAAACATTCACCGGATATGGATAATATCGATTTTATAGCAATTTTAAAACGATCAAAGTAGCCCCAAAATTACCAAAGTCACCCCAGTTGACGGTACATACATACACAAATCACATCTTCATCCCTAACGGGGTAGGCAGAGCCTAGGGTAACAACACCTAGAAGCCACGTTTAACATGATTATTGGCGTAAGGGTGTAAATACTGTAAATGGGAATCGTAATAGTGATTGGTTGCTAGCCGCATCGCCTATTAACTTGATTCCTAAGATTTTCGCCCATTCCCTCGAAGCAACTGGTACTGATACCATCTGGTACCTACACTCTATGTTATTTACATGAACTGACGAAACAATTGCTTTTGAACAAATGTTATTATAGTGTAAGAGATTTCCTATCTGATAATGTTAGCTTATAAATAATTATTTTATATTTATTATATAAAAAAAGCGTACCTGTAAAGGTAGGATTAAGTGAAACTCTCATATTTAAGCAACTGTACATGCAATCTGAAACCTTAATTCAATACGCAATAAATTTCATTTCATTTCAAATTTCATTTTTTTTCAAATTACATTTCATATTCGCTCCCAGACCAGCATGGAAGGTATTTTTTCAATTATGCGATATTACCACTTCATTGGTAAATTCTCTTGATTATTACAAAACTAGCTGTTGCCAGCGACTTCGTCTGCAAAGAATTCGTTTACCGCTATCCCGCGGGAACTACGCAATTTTCCAGGATAAAAAGTAGCCTTCGTGCTGTTCCAGACTTTTCTCTATCTATGTGCCGAATTTCATCCAGATCCGTTGGGCCGTTCTGGCGTGATTGAGTAACAAACAAACATCCATCCATCTATCCATCCATTCTTTCGCATTTATAATATTAATTAGATTTACAGACTATAAGTACCACTTACATTTCTACTTACTTTGTACAAACATACAAACACGATGCAGTTTCTAAATCCCCCTTAGTTTTCGATGCATAGGTAATTATTAAGTTGCCAAGCTATCGGGTACCTTACCTATACATAGAGGTATACCTAGGTACTGTCGCGTAATCGAGGCGATTGTGAAATACACACATATTTCCGACGCTGCAAACTAGTGTTGTAGAAGACCCGAGTTCTGGAGTCCTAATGAAATTAAATGAAATTAAATTAAATGAAATTCTTTATTTGCATAACATTATGTCCATTTAGATGTTAAAAATAATAATGTGTGAGTCCAGATAATGCTAAATACCTTTTTTAAGTAGGCATGCAAAGTTATATTGTTTGGTCTTAAGATCTAAACTGATTTAAATAAATTTATATTATTATAACACAATTAGTATTTACACGCAAAATATTCTTGTAAGCTATAAAAATTCTTATCTGAAGCTGAGAGCTATTTTAGGAGCGCATTTTAGCTAATTTTGTAGACTCGACTCACTTAGAGGACTCGGTCAACCAACTCGAACAATCCGAGTCCCGAGCCGTGTCGAGCGTGAGTATATATGGAGCCTTAGAAAGAAGATAATTACAGGCGCCTTATCATGACGTCTTAATACGATTCAATCCCCATTCAGTTAAGGTTCACTCGCTGTCAGATCCATACTAAAAAATATTACAGTTAAAACCTGAACTGGGACCTTATCTTACCGAAAATTGGTTTGAACGAGATCTAGTAAGTACTTTTTTTTAATTGAGATCTAAGCTGTCTGTCTATATAAGTAACCAATATAAAATGACCCCATACTGCCTACATTTTGCTTAAGAGCAAGGTTCTGTTAACACCGGTTTTTATAATAACTTGTCGAATTTGTATGGAACCCTCGGTGCGCGAGTCCGACTCGCACTTGGCCAGTTTTTGTATTTGCCAAACATAAACCAGATTTAACAGCTTACTCTAGATTTCCACTCAGTAAGTGGCCATTAGATATGGGAATGAAAGTAAAGCCACTGAACCAAAGCTGAATGACACGCGCATTTATTTATAAGTTTACTAGCGACCCGCCCCGGCTTCGCACGGTATATTATGCATGTGTTATACATATAAACCTTCCTCTTGATTCACTCTATCTCAGTAGTTCCCAAAGTGGTCCAGGTGGACCCCCAGGGGTCCACGGAAGACTCGACGGGGGTCTACGTTGGGCGTGACCAAAAATGGGGGTCCACAATCGCAAGCGGGGGTGCATGAAAATTGAATAAAAATTGTGAGAATTGATTGGTTCTTGTGCTGTGAGTCATTGTAGATTTCAAGAAAGTAAAGTAGGATGGAGTCACTCGCAGCACAAACATATAATTTAATTGAAAATTTGTTTAGTCGACTTTATTTTCAAATAATTAACCCTATCAAGCAATCAATTCTAACCAATTTATTCGAAAACTGTTAATTTATCGTTGAAACTCAGCAACAACGCAAGTTTCCATAGATTATAGAGCTAATCTTAATTTTTTTTTTCGAGATTTAGTTTAGAAATTAGTGGTAATGTAGCTGCAGGGGGTCCACCGGATCCAGCAAAATTTTGAAAGTGGTCTATGGAACAAAAGAGTTTGGGAACCTCTGCCTATCTATTAAAAAAAACAGCATCAAAATCCGTTGCGTAGATTTATTTTTTATTTTATTTTTATTTAAAGATTAAGGGTGCGACCATATCTCCCGCCGCGTAAACGCAGTGACGTGTCGTATGCGTCACGTTTTCTCACCGTTTCTTCATACATTTTGTTGCGATTCCGTAACGTCACCGTTTTTTAAGCGGCGGTGTGGTCGCACCCTTAAGCATACATAGGGACATAGGGACAGAGAAAGCGGCTTTGTTTTATACTATGTAGTGATTGTTATTATGCCGCTAATATCGAGTTTCTCCTTCCTTTCTTTCCCCAACCAGGTATATTATATACGTATGTTTAGGCATAATTAAGGTATTTTCATTCTTATCTGTCCTATTTGGTAAACAAAATTCTAACCTCAATGTGCAAATTTTTGTAAAGAATAAGGTGTATTATGTTATCAAATAAACCTGAGGTAATATTTTGTACATTATTTTGCTGATATTTTATCTCCAGTTCCTTTATTTACGATGAAATAGGTAAAAAATAACAAAAATGAGACTTTTTGAGGTGAGAATTTTGTTTACCAAATAGGACAGATAAGAATGAAAATACCATAGGTACCTAAATATAAGCTGTGAATATCAAGTAAGACAGAGTATGTTTTCTAATTATCATTTATTACCTAGCAAAATAACAATTATACATGTAGATAATTACAATCTAGAGCTAAAGTCACTGAGTCCTGGTGGCGTCGGGGACGGCGGCAGCTTCGTGCACCGTTGTTGTGTGGTCAGCTTGCTTGCTGTGCTCGCCCAGGGCCAGGTCTGGGTGCGCCTCGTCTTCACGGTACGCGCCAGCGCCAGCGCCAGCTATCGCCACAGATCCCGCTCCGTAAGCAGGCGCGTAGTGCGAACCGTATTGCGTTTTCACCAGGCGCCCGGCCACGATGTTCGGCGAACAGCTGAGGAGCAGCGGCACGTTACAACCACCGACGTTGGCACCAGGGAACACACCTACAGCTCCAGGAGACGTTGGCACGATCTGTGATAAACCAGACAGGCTGTGCGCACCGTAACCACCAGCCGCGACGCCATAACCGCCAGCTGCAGCGCCGTACCCGCCAGCACCGCCCAGCGACACGTAGCGAGCCATAGGCGCGTTCTCAGCTGTTTCCGTTTCTGAGAAGCTCATGGCTTCTGATTCCTCTCCAGTGTTTTCTTCTAAGTCGTCAGCTCTGTAGTGGGGCACGCCGTAACCGCCATAGTGCGGCGCTCCGTAACCTTGCACCGGTCCCAGGTTTAGCTGGTATGAAGGCGCTTGGTGGTAGCTGGGGATGGCGTGTAATCCGCCAGCGCTTGCGCACGGCGATATGTAGCCCCCGACACCGTATCCATGGGACCGCGGGCGACGCAGGAACATCCCGCTGTTGTAAGGCGCCGCCACGGCAGCCGCGGCCAGGGACAGAACACACGCTAGCACGACCTGCATTTTCGAGATGTTCAACTACTGTGATCACATTTCAGCATACGACATTATTTATATATTTTGCAATCGAATTCGAACTCCTTAGATTGCATTCTGCACTGGCCGACTTTATGCATACTCGAAATTATTTGAGCCACAGGCAAAACATGTTGGTGCGGTACGAAGAAAAGCTAACTATGCGGAAAATACATATCTAGTATCGACCTCAATAAGTATTCAACGAGTCTAAGTAGCAATTTAAACGAAATACTTTTTTAAACATTACGTAATAACAGAGTCATTATCGAACGAAGTTGCGGTTAATCCACCGACAGGAACGTAGCTGGTGGCAAATTTACCCCAGGGTCAAGAAGGCACTTGCCCGGGGCGCGGCGGTAGGTTGCTAAGGGCGGCAAACTAGCTTGGCCTAGCTGCATTTCCGAATCGTGACCTATTTTTGGTGTGTCACTTTTCTGGAAGAAAACAACTTTAAGAGCTACCTTCTTAATCAATATTATAGGTTCCAGAAACCTACAATATTTAAATGTAAATATGTAAAGGGAAACATTAGTTCAAACTTACTCGTAAGGCGTGCTAGTAACGTCCCTATTAATTATGCATATACCTATCTCAAATTACTTAACTGCCTACCCCTAAGGGAAAGAGTCGTGACAGTATAATATAATGTATGTATGTTACTAATGGCATGAAACTAAATGGTATGAGACTAAAATTAGTTTCATTATTTTTTCTACATTAGGTATAAGTAAGGCAAACAAAACATAGTAGGTGTCCATATTTCGCGTAGTAACTATAGACCAAGCCCTCTCATTCTAAAAGGAGGCCTATGCCCAGCAGTGGAACGTACCTACGAGTATGTAGTAAGTAACCTATGCTGGAGATGATGATGATGATTCATATAATATTATTTCTGTTTCTAACGTTCTACAGATTTGAGGGAAAGGTTCCTGGGGCCTTACCATGACGTCCTAATTCCGACTCAGTTCAAGTTTTAGCTGTCACTTTTAGTATGAATCTGACAGCGAGCGAACTTAAACTAAATCGCATTAAGACGTCATAGTAAGGCCCCTGATGATCTTTGATGCAAACATTATACGCAATGCGTGGCTACGTTTGATGCTACGCGGCGTAGCTCGTAGCAGCTTCGAAATTTGGAAGTCTTTCAGTTCTTACCCCTTGTTTACAAACGCTTGTTAAGAAATATCAAATTAATCAAGAAATTTAAACCTCACCTCTCTCACCTCTCTTATTTAAGGCTTACTCACCTGCTATGGGTGGTGTAGGGGTATAGCACGCGTCACGGAATGATGAGGACCCGGGTTTGATTCCCGGCCATAACTTTACTTTTCGGATTTTTCTATGTGTTATAATTTTCAATGTCGTTTTAATTTTACGCTTGTTAAGCTTATGTTAACTTAACATTCGTCTGTTTTTCTCTGTCACTTTGATTTATAGCCCAAGAGCCCACGAGTGCCAGACCTTCGTTATTTTATTAAAGCTGAAAGTTTCTCTATGTATAGCTCCAACACACGTAAGAACGCCCCGCGACTATGGAGTTTCCATTGTGGTTGCTTGGGCAGATATCAGGTAGTAAAGGTGTATAAAATAGCACCTTACTTTCGTTAAAGTATTAAGGTCAATTTTTTTATATGTTCTTCAGAACATCTTTAGAAATGACGTTATCCATTTGCCAGACACTTTCTGCGGTTGCTTCCCCCTGCCAGACACCCCTAAACTGTGACAAAATCTTAAACCAGTGTAAGCAGAGCCTCGATCCAAAGCAAAATGTACGCAGTGTGGGGTCACTTTATATTGGTCAGTGATATTGTACAGACATACATACATTATTCCAGTTTTTAGTATTTGTTGTTATAGCGGCAACAGAAATACATCATCTGTGAATATTTCAAGCGTCTACCTGTTGCCAGTCTGGAATAATACATAGGCTACTTTTTATCCCGGAAAATTGCGTAGTTCCCGCGGGATACCGATAAACGAATTATTTGCAGACGAAGTCGCGGGCAACAGCTAGTTTAAAATAATACATACAATTAGTAGGCAGAAGTACAAAGGCGAACTTATCCCTAAAAAGGGATCCCTTCTAGAACCTAGCCTAGATACTTAAAGTCCATACTAAATAACCTACATTATAAAATAAATTGACCTGAATTTGAACCACTTCGCCATCGTATAACATTTGAATTATCTGCCAACAGCTACGTTATACCGCTGGCGATGCCGAAACGTGAGTTATTTCATAACAAGCAAAACCTACTTAGCTTTCCTTGAATTTAAATGATAATTCATCGTAAAATATGTTTGAGAACTCTCCGTTTTAGGTCAATAATCATTCATCAATATTATAGATGCGACACTTTGGTGACTATTCTAACTATATCTATCTGTATGTTTCTCACCGTTTCGCGCTAAAACGGTTGAATAAATTTGAATGAATTTTACATAAACAGATAATTTATACGTGGTAGCCTATACTAGTGGTCGTGGTAGCCTAGTGGTTTGACCTGTGGCCTCTCAAGCAGAGGGTCGTGGGTTCGAATCCCGGGTTCGCACCATGAGTTTTTCGGAATTTATATGCGATATCTCATTTGAAATTTACCATGAGCTTTTCGGTGAAGGAAAAACATCGCGAGGAAACCTGCACACAACTGCGAAGCAATTCAATGGTGTGTGTGAAGTTCTCAATCCGCACTGGGCCCGCGTGGGAACTATAGCCCAAGCCCTCTCATTCTGAGAGGAGGCCTGTGCCCAGCAGTGGGACGTATATAGGCTGGAGATGAGATAATTTATAACAACCATAGCTGCAACCCATCACTGTTTTGATTCCATTCCATTATCATGCTAAACGTGGTCTTTAGATCTTGTACCTTAGGTCCTGTCAACCCCGTAAGGGATAAAAACGTGATTTATGTATTTGTTTAGATAATTTACAAACTGGATTACCGGATGACATAGGCACTAAATAAAATGAAAAATAAAAATAATTTATTTTCGGATATCTCAGATTGTTAGTTAGTTAGTAACCTAACATGCCATATTATAACAGACTTCAATAAACGATGTTCACCGATTTCATTGTCAATTATGCGCACTGATTTTCATTTTTTTTTATTTGAAAGAATCACTTGCTCGTTTGCCTTCCTATAAGCATAAAAAAAAATAAAAAAATAGATAATGCTCTTTAAGGTGGTCCTAGTTTTTTGTTTTTATTTTTGTGCAATGAAGTGTAGGTACTTCATAAACATACCAAACTATACCATATACTAAATTTCAAGTCAATCAGACTGGGATTCGAACTAGGCATAAGGCATGTCATTACAATGAAGCTAATATTGGTATTAAAATTGTAAGCTGCAAGTATTAAAATGCTATACCTAAGTAGTTACCAATACTTCTCAGTGTAAAATTTATTGCCAATACAAAATCACTTCAGTTACTTACAGCAATAATATTCGATAAGTATGATAACTTTCATTTCGTTACAATCGTGTAAATACGTTAATCCTTACAGTACACAGCCGTTCTTCGTACGAATCCCGAAAATAGGGCGATAAATAATGATTCGAGGGGTTTGTGTAACCGTTACAATATTTTATGACGTCAATTTAAACACCTGTATAAAACTACATGAAAGAGCGCAAAATTCTCGGGAAATGGTTACGAGCCTGCAAAAATACAGATTTCGTAACTAAATACCGCATACGAGCGTTATTGTACACTATGTTATGACGTCGACTGAGATTGAAATAGGTATAAACGCCTTTAGAAAAAACATACATAAATCACGTTTTTATTCCTTACATGGTAGACAGCGCCCAAGGTAACAAGACCTAAAGGCCACGTTTATAGGTAGGGCGTATATAGGTGGAAAGGGGAATCAAAATAGTGATGGGTTGCTAGCCGCATCGCCCATAACATGATTCCTAAGATTTTCGCCAATTGCCTCGATGGGCTTTTACCATCTGCGCGGGAAGAGAAGCAACAGCATTCTATGTTTTCTTTGCTCCCAGACCAACATGGAAGCGCAAAAAATATAAGTCGAATACGCAGGAATCGCAGGATATATTATATTGAGGTACCTACATAAAATGTTCGCGAAAAATTATAATAGGTATACGAAAGCAAATATCAAGGAAGCGGCACGTTCAAAATTTCGAATTATCATTTTAACTAGTAAGGTTTACCATCGGGTGAGCTTTCTTGCGTTTACCTCCCACGTTGAATAAAAACTCTAACTTATAGGATCACAGCCACACTGGTAACGAATTTACAATTCCGGTATTATTGCCGATTATTCACCTCTAGCTGTCTGCGCAAAATTCGCGTATCGTTCCCGTGGGAAATATGCGTTTTTCCGGGATAAAAACTATCTAGGTCTGGAACTATCGCAGTATCAAATTCCATTGAAATCAGTTCAGTGTTTAGGCGTGAAAGCGTAACAGACAGACATTGGACAGGGAATATTTTATTGAATCAGGCGTTACTTTGCGGAGGTCCATTTACCTTGCTACTCCGCTACTTAAAAAGCGCAAAGCAAAAAAAAAGTGCAAAGCGCAAAGCTTAAGTAGCGGAGTAGCAAGGTATAGTACATTGTGCACCGAGGGCGGTAAGAAGGGGATTGCTAACGAGAGCCTATTAGAAGCCCGACGCCGAAGGCGGAGGGCTTTTAATGACTCGAGTTTGTAATCCCCTTACTGCCCGTGATACGCACAATGTTTTTCATCACATTTGCGAGGAAATAAAAAAGATATCAAAAAAATTTACCCAGAATCACAAAATTACCCGCAAAGGACACTCATCAACATTTATGTACCAATAGTGTGAAAATATCGTCCGCCATTTGGCTCCAAAAAATTATGCTAAAATTGGACTTAGAACCACCACATTACTCGAAAACGAACCCATCAACATTTTAGTGTCAATAGTGTCAAAATATCATCCGCCATCTTGGATCCAAAAAATTATGCCAAAATCGGGCTCAGAGCCACCAAATTACTCGAAAGTCACACCCGCCATCAATATTTTTAGTTTCAAAATATCATCCGCCATCTTGGATCGTAATCAGTAATGTCTAATTGAAAGTTTTATAAAATTAGTTCGTAGTTTTTTTATATTAAATAAATCTGGCTGATCTGAAACCTCCTTAGTCTGAAATGACGTACAATGAACTCTTAATTTTAAAACTAAACTTTTCCTCCCGAGGGAATTATGAAAATCCATACAAATATAACTCCCTCGGGAGTAAAATATTTGAAATTCCCGCGGGAGGTAAATTAGCCACTACGGCTCTATAAGCACGCGTGTTATAACACCCTTTACGAGCAAGTGTGATGAAAAATATTTTGTGTTCATTGGACAAGGATTACCACCCTTGTGTCATAGAAAACTCTACCTACATTATAAGATCATAGCATTAGCTAGCACACTCCGCTTTAAGGCGAAGGGATAGGCAAAAGCTCATAAATTGGTTGTTTTTGTGCATGTTTTATGGCGATAATACACAATTTGGAGTTTTGAAAACTGCACATTCTATAAAACATGTCTTGAATTAGAATTCACCGGCGAAAACATATTCCTTAATGTCGTAGTTACTACATAAATTCGTTTGCTCTAAGAGTCTCGACAATATTTTGTACAACTTTTGCTCGGGTGAAACAAATCGATTTGCTACCAATCTCGACGAGGTTACTCTAGTAACTCATAATTAAAATTCCACGGTGCGTTTGCTTCAATTAGCCAACAAATAAGGCTTTAGAGAGTAGTACTGCCCTGAGCTTGTGAAAAGGGCGAACGCAATATTTGCCCGCACATTCAATCAGGCGCTTTTCAATGTACAAAAAAATTCGTATACCAAAAAAATGTTAAAAAGATAATACAGTGAAATAAATTATTAAGATAAAACCAAAAATGTTCATAAAAAAAAATAAAAAAATAATAGATAAATAAATAAAAAAATAATTTGGATAACACGTATGAAAAAAATAAGGAAAAAGCAACGTTGCATGTTCGCTCGGTGGCGGCAGTGCGTAAGCGACGCGACGTTGCCAACATTCGCTTCGCGTTTTTTCATATTGGTAGGGCTAAGCATGTTGTTTGAGTCACAGAATAGGCGCGAAACAGTGCTTCAAAAAGTCGTACTCGTTCGCTTCGCACGTATAATACCTATATTAAGTTAAAAGTGATTATTTTCAATCCGTTTTTTGGGAACTTAGTGGCAGGTTGGTTTGATACTTACTTGCTGTTTAGCGAACAAGCATGGGAAATAGGATTTTGGTTAGAATTACTGCATGAAAAATTTTGATATTTAGAATAGAATAGAATAGAATAGAATAGAATATATTTTATTTCTCAGAATATGGTAGGTACAAGCTATTGTGTATAATAATTATTCATTCACAGCATATTCTGCCAGTTTTGGCGTAGAAATATTAATTAATACATTACATTTAGGCAAGTAGTACTCCAATGTATGTATATGTCAATCATTAGAAAGAAAAAAAAAGATATCTGAAGGTCCAAGTAGTCCCCAAACACGGATCCGTTATCAAAATAAAAAAGACCGCCATATTGAAATCTTTAGTTTTTCGACCGATTAATTTCAAAATCAATATCTGAGGATCTGAGTTGTCTCCAAACACGTGTCGTCAAAAATAAATCTGCTACTGAAAATGAAAAACCTGGCCGCCATTTTGAATTCTTTACTTCTTGGACCGATTATTTTCAAAACCGATATCTGAGAGTCCGAGAGGTCCCCAAACATGAATCCGTTTTTAAAAATGAAAAAAGTGGCCGCCATTTTGAAATCTTTAAGTTTTGGACCGAGTATTTTCAAAATCGATATATGAGGGTCCGAGTGGTCGTGAAACACAAATTTGCTATAGAAAATGAAAAAACTGGCCGCCATTTTGAAATCTTTAGTTTTCCGACCGATTGATTTCAAAATCGATATCTGAGAATCCGAGTTGTCTCCAAACACGAATCCGTTGTCAAAAATGACAAAAGTGGCCGCCATTTTGAAATCTTTAGTTTTTGGACTGATTATTTTCAAAACCGATATCTGAGAGTCCGAGAGGTCCCCAAACATAAATCCGTTATCAAAAATGAAAAAAGTGGCCGCCATTTTGAAATCTTTAAGTTTTGGGCCGATTATTTTCAAAATCGATATCTGAGGGTCCGAGTGGTTGTCAATCACAAATCTGCTACCGAAAATGAAAAAAATGGCCGCCATTTTGAAATCTTTAGTTTTCCGACCGATTGATTTCAAAATTGATATCTGAGAATCCGAGTTGTCTCCAAACACGTATCCGTTGTCAAAAATGACAAAAGTGGCCGCCATTTTGAAATCTTTAGTTTTTGGACCGATTATTTTCAAAACCGATATCTGAGAGTCCGAGAGGTCCCCAAACATAAATCCGTTATCAAAAATGAAAAAAGTGGCCGCCATTTTGAAATCTTTAAGTTTTGGGCCGATTATTTTCAAAATCGATATCTGAGGGTCCGAGTGGTTGTCAAACACAAATCTGCTACCGAAAATGAAAAAACTGGCCGCCATTTTGAATTGGGAGGAAAACTGACATTTTATCCCGTCAGATGGCGCATAAGCGACTGTACCTTGTTATGACATAAGAACTGTCAAATCCAGTACATTTTTTATGAATAGTTCTAAACTTTTGCATTTTATTCAAAAATGCCTCAATGTAGCGCGCTAAACTGTAAAAACAGGGGAGTTCATCTATTTCCTAATGACCCAAAGCGCAGAAAACAATGGGAAAATGCTTTACGTATTAAAAACTTTCAAGTAAGTGATACAGCACGTTTGTGTTCACTGCATTTCAAAGACAATTCTTGTATTTCTTGTTTGCTGATGTTTGGAATAGGTGAATCGGCGTTCACGTCTTTCAAAGAATCCGAGTGTGGACAATTATATGAAAGGTCTTCTTACACATCTAATTCAGCACCAAAGTTTTGGTTCCGATCTTACGCCTCTAACCTAAAAGAAAAAACTGCACATAAGCCTCCAGAATTCAAATTAAAATAGAAATACGGAACATAACCTTAAATATTTGAAGTGGTTACTTTTTTTATCAAATCAGCCTTTTTACCAGCCATCGATGCATGTCTCCTCCAAAGCTCAGCTTGAAGTTCACGCACAGTCATAAAAGAGTACATTTTGTCAGTTAAATCGCAGAAATAACTCATAAAATCGCAACCAGACATTTGACACGAAACGTAAACAAGGTACAGTCGCTTGGGGCGACATCTGCCTCAAGCTTCTAGTTTGCCTCCTCATTCCTTACTTTCTGGACCAATTGTTTTCAAAATCGATATCTGAAGATCCGAGTGGTCCCCAAACATGAATCCGTTTTTAAAAATGAAAAAAGTGGCCGCCATTTTGAAAATTTTAAGTTTTGGACCGAATATTTTCAAAATCGATATGTGATGGTCGGAGTGGTCGTGAAACACAAATTTGCTATCGAAAATGAAAAAAATGGCCGCCATTTTGAAATCTTTAGTTTTCCGACCGATTGATTTCAAAATCGATATCTGAGAATCCGAGTTGTCTCCAAACACGAATCCGTTGTCAAAAATGCCAAAAGTGGCCGCCATTTTGAAATCTTTAGTTTTTGGACTGATTATTTTCAAAACCGATATCTGAGAGTCCGAGAGGTCCCCAAACATAAATCCGTTATCAAAAATGAAAAAAGTGG
This sequence comes from Pandemis heparana, assembly GCA_963854515.1. Taxonomy (NCBI): domain Eukaryota; kingdom Metazoa; phylum Arthropoda; class Insecta; order Lepidoptera; family Tortricidae; genus Pandemis; species Pandemis heparana. The sequence goes on along the minus strand of OY978009.1, from coordinate 5,997,170 downwards.
CCGCCATTTTGAAATCTTTAAGTTTTGGGCCGATTATTTTCAAAATCGATATCTGAGGGTCCGAGTGGTTGTCAAACACAAATCTGCTACCGAAAATGAAAAAACTGGCCGCCATTTTGAATTCCTTACTTTCTGGACCAATTGTTTTCAAAATCGATATCTGAAGATCCGAGTGGTCCCCAAACATGAATCCGTTTTTAAAAATGAAAAAAGTGGCCGCCATTTTGAAATTTTTAAGTTTAGGACCGAATATTTTCAAAATCGATATGTGATGGTCGGAGTGGTCGTGAAACACAAATTTGCTATCGAAAATGAAAAAAATGGCCGCCATTTTGAAATCTTTAGTTTTCCGACCGATTGATTTCAAAACCGATATCTGAGGGTCCGATTGGTCGTCAAACACAAATCTGCTATCGAAAATAAAAAAAACTGGCTGCCATTCTGAATTCTTTACTTTTTGGACCGATTGTTTTCAAAATCGATATCTTACGATCCGAGTGGTTCCCAAACACGTATCCGTTATACAAAATAGAAAAGTGACCACCATTTTGAAATGTTTAGTATTTGAACAGATTGTTTTCAAAATCGATATCTGAGCTGGCGGCCACTTTTTCCATTTTTGATAACGGGTTTATGTTTGGGGAACACTTGGATCCTCAGATATCGATTTTGAAAGCTATCAACCTAAAAACTAAAGATTTCAAAATGGCGGACACTTTTTTCATTTTTGATAACGGATTCATGTTTGGGAACCACTCGAACCCTCAGATATCGATTTTGAAAACAATCAGTTCAAAAACTAAGGATTTCAAAATGGCGGTCACTTTTTCCATTTTATATAACGGATACGTGTTTGGGAATCACTCGGATCGTCAGATATCGATTTTGAAAACAATCGGTCCAAAAACTAAAGATTTCAAAATGGCAGCCACTTTTTTCATTTTTGATAACGGATTCATGTTTGGGGACCACTTGGACCCTCAGATATCGATTTTGAAAACAATCGGTTCAAAAACTAGAGATTTCAAAATGGCGGTCACTTTTTCCATTTTATATAACGGATACGTGTTTGGGAATCACTCGGACCCTCAGATATCAATTTTGAAAACAATCGGTTCAAAAACTAGAGATTTCAAAATGGCGGTCACTTTTTCCATTTTATATAACGGATACGTGTTTGGGAATTACTCGGATCGTCAGATATCGATTTTGAAATCAATCGGTCCAAAAACAAAAGTTTTTAAAATGGCGGCCACTTTTTTCATTTTTAAAAACGGATTCATGTTTGGAGACGACTCGGATCCTCAGATATCGAATTTGAAAACAATCGGTTCAAAAAGTAAAGAATTCAAAATGGCGTTCAGTTTTTTTATTTTCGATAGCAGATTTGTGTTTGACGACCACTCGGACCCTCAGATATCGATTTTGAAAATAATCGGCCCAAAACTTAAAGAATTCAAAATGGCGGCCATCTTTTTCATTTTTGATAATGGATTTATGTTTGGGGACCTCTCGGACCCTCAGATATCGGTTTTGAAAATAATCATTGGAAAAACTACACCTTATTCTGTACCTTTCCCGCACACGTTCAAGTTTTACTTTATTCTGCAATAATAATTTACGTTGCGACTCCAGACAGACTCTGGACACCTTTGACGTCACGTTCATCACTATCCCGCGGAAACTGCAATGTTCTGTGATAAAAAGTAGCCTGTTTTAATCTAGGGTTCCAACTGTCTTCGTTCCAAATTTCATGCAGAGGCATTTCATCTAAGTCCTCTAGGTTGGCATGGCAACGCATCTGCAATCCCTCCGGGGTTGCGGGTGTCTATGGGCAGTGGTGATCGCTTACCATCAGGTGACCCACTTGCTCGTTTACCTTCCTATTCACATAAAAAAAAGAAGAAACAAACATTACACACTCACTCACATCGTCACAAACTTTCTCATGTATAATATCACATACATACATACATACATACATAAATAACGTCTCTATTCCTTGCGGAGCAGACAGAGCCCAAGGTAACAAGACTTTAAGGCCACGTTACGAATGCCGAAATGTTTCAATTTTTATTATTTTTGCGAAATCTGATTTGAACATTATGCTGTGTCTGTGTAAGGCAATCGGAAAACTGAAACAAGCGCCATCTACTAACATCACAGTGCAATATTTCAACCCATCAGCCCGCGCCAATTCGCATCGAGTTCACGCGTCGATTATTTAACAGATGTCGCGTTGATCGGACTGCTTGCCACGTCACAAACGGGCAAGGTCATTTGCCTATCCCTTCGCCTTAACTTGTTCTTACCTGGACAGTTGCGACCCAGAACGCACCTTATAGGATCATAGCACACTCGGACTCCGCTTTAACTTGTTCTTACCTGGACAGTTGCGAACCAGAACGCACTTCTTAGAGTGCTCGTCTCTCAGGAAGCCGGCCTTGCAGCGGCACCCGACCCAGCACTCCCACGGCAGGGGGCAATGCACCCCGCCCGAGCCCAGCATCTTCATGTTCAGACACGTCGGGGGACACCTCCAGGTACACATGGAGAACTCCTCGTACTCTCTGAAGCAAGCCGAAGTGCGGTAGCTTGCAGTTGAATTTAGAAATGCGAGATATAGTAATGGAAACATGTGGTGTGCGTTGAAACCACATTGAAACGGCGGAAAGTCATAAAAATGCGATTTATTACATTTTGTAACAGTCATTTTTAGGAATACCTATACCTATATTGAATGCGTGCGGAGGTGCGTTAGAGACGAGACTATCTTAAAACATTTCATTAATTTCATTACATAAATACACGAATCACGTATATCCCTTACGGGATAGTCAGAGCCTAAAGTAACAAGACCTAAAGGCCACGTTTGGCATGATTGTGGGCGCATAGGTGGATAGGGGAATCAAAATAGTGATGGGTTGCTAGCCGCATCTCCTATAACATGATTCCTAAAATTTTTACGCATTCCCGCGATGGGCTTTTACCATCTGCGCGGGAAGAGAAGCAGCTGCTACGTTCTATGTTTTTTCTTTGCTTCTAGACCAGAATGAAGAAAAAATTTTGCTTGACAACATACATTAGTACTGGCATAAATACTTAGGCGCCAAAATACTGTTAATGCAACTATGGTATAAGTATAATAGACATTCGTGGGGTGGTAGGATCTTGTGAAGTAAACGTTCGGATTGCTACCACTATCTTATTCGCTAATCCTGCCGCCAAGCAGCAGTGCTTACGTTGCTAGGTATGTAAGACAACTGGTGAAGTTACAGGCACTGACGTATTTTATCTTAGTGCTCTAGGCTGGCAATACTTCGGTGTTGCTGATGTCCATGTTACATCACTATAATCTGTATTGTGTGTAATCTGTGGTTCTCTTTGGTTTTAACCACGACACTGGTCACTGTAACTCTTGTAACGATTAAGGAAAATAATAAAAGAACGCAAGAAAGAAGACATGTTTTATTTAATATGACCATAGCTGGGCATTAACCCGTTAATCCGTTAATCGTTAATTAACGAAGTTAACATTTTGATTAACGGATTAACTTTTAAGTTAACTTTTAAAAATGTTAACGGACACGTTAACTTCCGTTAATATGCAGAAGTCCGTTAATCGTTAATCCTATGCCTACTATTTACCGCACGGCACCGCGGCGCGGCGCGAAAAACAGATTCAGACAAGTATGAAACGACAAGAACCGGGCGGCGCGTGGCAGCGAGTGAAACAAAAACAAAACTAAACTAAAACTAGACATATTTTGCCGGTGTGTGCGAGTGAGAAAACTGCGAAAAGATTTGTTTCGTTTGATCATTTCATTATTTAGCGCAGAACCTAAACCAACAGGTTTTATAAGTTCACTAACGCAACGATATAAAAATTCAATTTTACATATATTAACGGATTAACGATTAACGTTAACTTGCGTTAATTCTTCCGAAATGTAACGCTTTAACGTTTAACGAAGCTAACTTTTTTTGTAGCGGATTAACGAGTAACGAAGTTAACTATTTGATTAACGGTGCCCAGCTATGAATATGACATATAACAGTCCATAGGTGGTGTGCTCACTTAAATAGTTACCATAAGATGACCTAACTAATTGCTCGTTTGCTCTATATCATAAAACAGCTCTGAGGGCCGCCTGTTTTTTGAAATCTTTACTTGCTCAGATTCAGAATATCTGTTACAAAAATTTTAGAAAGTTGAGCTTCTCTCTAATTAACGTAAAAAACAGGACGAACGTTGATAATTGCTGTTTATAATGAGTCATTTAATTGGACAGGCATGTCATCAAATAAATTACGTGCTCATTGTTTAGATTGTCTTACAGAAACGGTCTCCACACTGGTCGGTATTTACATCTGACCTAATTTTATGTGTTGCTGTGCAAATTTTTAACACATTTTATTTTTGCATCTTGATCTACGTTTAGGTACTTTGTTTCTGTTTTGTTATTTACTGATTTGTGGTGTTCAAAAAAGAATATTTTGTATCGTATTGTACTATACATAAGTACAAGATGTTAGCTAAATGAAAGTAAGTACTTACCCAACCCACCCTTACTTATAGTAATAGGTAAGTATATATCTCTATTGAGAGAGGAAGTTAATATCCTACTGACATAATTTTAATCAATATTAGTCGGCCTTCGAACTCGAGTTCAAAAAATGTAAACTAATAGTTATGTTATTGCCTAATTCTAGATACGTTTTTGATCTCGAATTCGATCACTGACTTTAATTTATAAATGAAAAAGTGTTTCTGTCTGTATGTCTATCTGTCTGTCAATAACCTCTTGCTTTTTTTGAATACTTATACAATACTATACTTAACATTATCCTGATTTGGTAATCTTTCTTGTGAAAGATTGTTCTTTCAAGTGACGAAATCGATTAATAAAAAACGTGCCTTCAGCAGATCAACAAATCTGATTCAAGTAATTTATCTAAACACTATCTCCACATCTTGATATTCCGATGAAACAATAGACCCTGTCGATTACAAATTCTTATAAAAGCGAATCATCGAATCAAAGTCATCATTCAAACAAATCACAACTCTATCTCACTAGTCCAGTAGTCATTAGGAGGAAAATGATCGAGCTCAAGAGTGCAGTGGTCCTAGTTCTGGCGGTAACGCAAGTCAGAGGGCACCTGGTGTGGAACGATCCCGACCTGCAGCCAGTTCAAGGGCTATACGTCAAGCCATCTAGCGACGGAACCTCCGGAGACCTGTACGTAGCAGCAACAGAGGACAATGGAGTCCAATCTCAGTGGTTAACAGAGCAGCCTGTCAATTTCCTCCACGCCCCGTCACAACATCAACATTCGGCCATTCCTCACTTCGCTTCAAATAACGACCTCTCTGGTGATGAATCATTGATCGCTACTCAGAAGCGGGCAGTGATCAGCGAGCCAGCTGCTAACTACTACAATCAGCATTCTGTAAACCCTGAAGCTAGCTACACTCCGTACAATTACGCTGGCATTCAGTCTCCTAAAACGGAAGCTTTACCCGCCATCGAGAGCGCCCAAGTGCAAGCAGCTCCAACCCCCGCTGCTGTTCCTCAATACTCACCGTACCATTACATGTATCCTCACATGATGTACGCCGCCTACGCTAGTGCTGTGAAAGCCTATCAAGATGCAGGTAAGGGAAGCGAGGACGCTTCTAACAATAACAAGATCGCCTCTTACCCTACGGCTATGTGGCCAACCAGCTCTTACTACCCTATGCAATACCTAATGATGGACCCCAATTCGTGGGCTAGAAGCCAAGCGGCTGCCATATCTGGTTCAACTACCGTTGCAACTACGAGTGCTCCTACTACCGAGGACACCAAGTCTGATTGAGACTGTACAGAATTATAATTTAGTTTATTTATTATTTTAAATTTAATAATTTATATTTTCTCTATAATTTTAAATAAAAAGCCTGAATACAATTTTTGAATATTATTATTAGTTTTTAAGTTGGCTGCGTGTACTATTTGTCGTTGTCTAATCATCACCTCGAGTTTAAAAAAGCAACAATTAGTATTTCCATTATAAAGAACTTTGCAATAATTGTAGGTAATTTTTAATATTATCGTTCTAACAACAAACTTTATAACAAGAACTGAAGGTTTTGCCAAGAATTCTAAATATTTCAAACATAATAAATATTTTGTTTCATTTTAAAACCAATTACCATCTAGAATCACTGAATCAGTCAATCAATTTTTTTATAGGTTACATTGGGAAATTGAGTACTCAGCGTGGCAACACTGTCCTTTTGTCAAAATGACGTTTTAATAAGTGCTGCGCATGTTACGAAAATTAAATAAAACTATATTAAATTAATACTATACTAGTGCTTTTAGCATTATAGATACAGCTTAGACCGTTAATTTAATACGTCAATATGGTATCCAAGAAGAAGAAGAAGGTTTGTCATTAATAACCAACAAATTAAATCACACGTGTTTGGTTTGTATACAGTTTTAATATAAATGTTTTTACAGTATGCGTCCGGTGAGGGAGCTCAATTTATGACGAGAAAGGCTGCCTTGAAGAAACTTCAGCTGTCCCTAAAAGATTTCCGGCGTATTTGCATTCTGAAGGGCATATATCCACGGGAACCGCGTAATCGTAAAAGGGCTCAAAAAGGTGCGGGAGGTATCAAGACACTGTATCACACAAAAGACATTAGGTTCTTGCTGCACGAGCCGATAATATGGAAACTAAGGGATTTGAAAGTAAGTTAGAATAATGTAATACTTACAATTTTTTTCATTTTATTGTGAAACATCACAAGTCATTTACTAATTCAATTAAAAATAATAATAAAATAATTAAAGATATTTATTCAACAGTTTGCAATTACATTTAGGTATACATGTAAATTCTTTTAATTCAAGGTATACCAACAAAAAATTCGGAAAGCAAGGGCTATGCGTCGATATGGAGAGATGAGGAAGTACCTACGGGATTATCCTGAGATGAGTGTTGACCATATTGTGAAAGAGAGATACCCAACATTTGTTGATGCTCTGCGTGACTTGGATGACTGCCTCACGCTTTGCTTCCTGTTCAGTACCTTCCCGTCTCTGAAGAAAGTGCCAAGGGATCAGTCTATGATGTGCCGCAGGCTGACGGTGGAGTTCATGCATGCTGTCATTGCTGCAAAGGCTCTCCGTAAAGTATTTGTCTCTGTCAAAGGTTATTACTATCAAGCTGAATTTGAGGGCCAGACAATAACATGGATTGTACCTCACCATTTCTCATTCCAGGTATAATATTTTTTTGAAGTAATTTTAATTTTATTATTAGTTGTCATATTTATCGTCATAGCTATTAGTGGTGAGTTGGGCCTCTAATGAACAGCCTATTCTTTATTTTCAGCCCCAGAGTAAAGATGAAGTAGATTTTAAAATCATGTCTACTTTTGTTGAATTTTACACAATGATGCTTGGTTTTGTAAATTTCAAGCTTTACCATTCCCTTAATTTGGTCTATCCTCCAAAACTGACTCCAGGATTGTCATCGAGTTCGGACAAAGACCTTATTGACGAGAAGGCTTATGTGGCTGAGAGAATAGCTGCCATGAACTTGTCTCTGGCTCGAGTCGCTTGCTCTAATGATGCCGAAGAATTACCAGAAATTGACATTTTCAACACAGAAGATGAGGACCCACAAAAATTAGAAGAAGCAAAGCTTGAAGTGGAGAAAGTGAAAAAACTGAAGACAATGTTCAAAGGATTAAAGTTCTTCATAAACCGAGAAGTCCCGAGGGAACCATTAGTTTTCTTAATTCGCTGTTTCGGTGGTGAAGTGTCTTGGGACCGCAATATGTTTGTTGGGGCTACATTTGATGAGGCAGACGAGACAATTAATTACCATATTGTGGACAGGCCCAGTATGGATAAGCAATACCTTTCCCGGTACTATGTTCAGCCTCAATGGGTCTTCGACAGTGTGAACGCGAGGACCTTGCTGCCAATCAACAAATATCTTATGGGTGCTGTCCTGCCACCACATCTGTCTCCATTTGTCGACAAGACTAAAGATCAAGTGTACATTCCACCAGAACAGAGAGCACTCAATGATCCTGATTTCAAACCTCAAAGTAAGTAGCAATGTAGCAGAAAATTGTGTTGTCCAAGTTGTATGCAGTCATTTAAAATTTTAAAAAATGAGCTTTTTGGTAAACCTAATGTAGGCTGTAGAATAATAATAATGATGTCAATTGATTTCTTTGACAAAAGTATCTAACTTTAAGTTAAACTTTTTTTTAGATGATGATGGAGCTTCTGATGAAGACATTGAAGAAGCTAGTGATGAAGATGATAAAGAACAAGAGGATAAGAATTCTGAGGATGAAGGAGCAGAAGCAGCACTTACCAGACAGTACCAGGAGGAAGTGGCTGAAGAGTCGTCTTCTGATGATGATGGAGAGGATGACAAAGAGAAGAAGAAAATTGCAAAGGAGAAGGCAAGTGCTACTGCAGTTTAAAATACCTAATAGTTTTGCGAAAATACAGATACTTAGTTAGGTACTGATTTACAACCAACTCAAAAGAAATGCGAAATGATCTTCACCAATATGTTTTTGTACATTACTTTTTCCAAAACGCAATTAGTTCAAATAAGCTCGTTAAAATTTAACGCCAAAATGACATGTTATAGTGATCACTCTATACAAAAAAAATGCATTCCACGTTGGTACAGCATAGCTTTCTAACCTAGCAGTCCTTTTATTTTCACCAAAAGGTCTCAAATATCTCTCAGTACTTGAATATTATTTTTATTTTTTTATTATTTACAATTTACATACAGGCAACATAGGATACTATCACGAGTGAACGCGCCGTATTTTAATCTCTAAATGCGTCTAATTATCTCGTAAATAAGTGATGCGCTGACTTACAAGCTACTTTACACATTTATTTTTTATCACAGAAAAAGGCCATGGCCGTACAGCCAGGCGTGCCCCACAAGGATCATCCCTACCAGAAGGAGATTGAAGATAAGCAAGCCTTCAGATTGCGCGAGAAACTTGTACGCAAGAAGCACAGAAACCTTTACAAAAGCATGAAGGCTGGCCAAGAGGCCCGCAAGAAGGAAATCTGGCTGCTGAGGAAAAAGAGGCGCCTCCATGATGAGAAGGCTCAAGAAGAGAAGAAAATTGAGAAAAGGAAGCAGAGAATGCAAGCATTGGACGCAGCGTCTGCTTAGAACATCACTAAAGTATCGAAACGTTTGAGTTGTTTTGTTTTCAAGCTCTCCTCTTTTGTTCTACACCAGTGTTGTAACGCAGAAATGTTCAGAGCCTCTAGTGTAAGTTTTCGCATTTAAAAACGTCTCTAACGCGTTCACGTCTCAATTACTATGGAATAATTGGGAGCGCCACTTGCGGATCGAAACGGCGACAAACTGTAGGCTTATTGTCGAACTCGCTCGCAATCGCTATCGTGTTCATTTTTACAGTTCTTGTATGAATGTGACAGCTAGCTGATTCCGATGCTAATTGTCAGCCCATACATGAACTGTCAAAATAAAGACGATGGTGATTGCGAGCGAGTTAGACAATAAGCACACTGTTCTCATAGTATTTGACATTTTAACGCAAACGCGTTCGAGACGTATTTTGTGGCCGAAAACCTACACTAAGCATACAGCTCCTTAAAAATGTCGAAAGCAAACAGACACACTCGCAATAGACAATGTTAATGTACAAAAATTTAGTAAGGGAGCCAAATTCTTCTCAATGTCGGCCGTACTCAGTCACTATCCACGTTGTTTATAAACCTTTAAAAAAAACGGGCACCCATGGTTTTTCTATTTTATGTGCATAAAAGCTTACTTTCCAAGCTTTAATGCCTAAAAATCTGAAAAACCATAGGTGCCCGATTATTTCGCAAGGGGGTGTACCCACGCTATGTGGACTGTCGTCGAGGGCAGATACATGTTATATGACGGGTATCGTACCATAGAGTAACTGGTGTCTCGTACTGGGAATTATTTATTTCATTGTTGATGCTCGTGCAGATCTATATCTACGCACATGCTTGAGTGTTGTCTTGTCAGTATTCCTCAATCAACGAATATTTAAGTAAAATTTAAATTTCCCGCCAGACTTCAAATTTACTGGGTCTCAATTATACAAGTGGAAAACAGTAAAACGAAATTCATAACAATAATTATAATTATTTATTTCCTATTGGTTTAAATTAACAAAACGAGCTAAATGCTCCGTCCAGATTCCAAACAGCCTTTGGAATTACAAAAGCAATTATTCAACAATTTTAACAACAAATTAGGGATCGAGACGCACGTCCGATTACACTAAACAAGCCATGGCCATACATCCTCGCTGTATAAAATAGGATCATGTGCCAACGAACGACATCACAGATCGTGAATAGGTACAATACAATTTTACTTTAAGACTGTAGCTATATAATGCACCTTTGAACACTTGCACTTTTACAAGACAATACCGTTTTTATAGAGCACTAGAACCATTGAACAAATAAATTATTTACAAATGTTTGCTAAACAGAATCATGAATAACGACATATTTAATCGCACCGTAACTCCTTGTCTAAGTTTTTACAAAAGTTGGGCTACCTATATAAGCTGAAGTCGTTTCAGATTAGGCGTCATTTTCGGCCGTTTTTAAAAGGTGCACGCTTATATGATACTTGCGCACCGCATATACGGGCTAACTCCAAAGTAAAACAAAGTCGTTTTTAGCGTTTATGTACTCGCCAATTAATGCATTTGCTAAGCTTTAAAATTCTTGTCCAACTAATGCGGTATAACATGGATATAATTTAGGTCATTCCCGTGTAAAGGAAAGCTCTGTTGCTACTTAATAGTGAAACTGTGTATTTATTATCTACTAGTTGTTGCCCGCGACTTCGTCTGCAAAGAATTCGTTTATCGCTATCCCGCGCGAATTTTCCGGGATAAAAAGTAGCCTATGTGCTATTCCAGATTTTTCTCTATCTATTTGCCGAATTTCATCCAGATTCGTTGGTCCGTTCTGGCGTGATTGAGTAACAAACGAACATCCATCCATCCATCCAAACTTTCTCATTTATAATAATATATTAGTTAGATTAGATGTGTTTTCTGAATGCAAAAGCGAGCATTAATAAACGCGTGAAAAACACGCCTAATCTGAACCCATCCTGTTTTAAAGAAATTAGTCTATAATAGTTAATCCGAGTCTGAATCAGCGTCGTCGCCATCTTCGTCACTGTCTTCAAGCTCCGGCATCGGAAAGCGTAGAATAGCTGCCACGCCTGTTAGCTGGTCTAGTTCTGTAAAAGATAACAATAGTACATTGTGTATTAAAGGCGGTAAGTTAGGCATTACGACAGAGGCTCTAGTAGAAGCCCGAGGGTTTCATGGCAAGGAAAAAGCCCGAGGGTTTTATATGGGGCATTGCGGCCAAGTTAACCTGTATGTTATGATACCGTTTACGAGCAAGTGTGATGAAAATTGTTTTTATTGGTAAAACGCTGCAGATCTAATTCCAACATATACATATTCAGCATAATAGGCATACATGCTGGTGTGGAGGATGTGACACTAAGCCCAGGGGAGTAGCGTGCCTTGGCGGGGCCCCGTATAAAAATTTATTTGGGGGCCCTTATGAAGGGTAAAATTCTCACAAAAGAAAAAAAATGTGTGTATTAATTTTTGCTTACGCACGTCTGGGGCCCACGTAGCCCGGGGGCCCCGTATAATTGATACGGCAGATACGGCGGTAGCTACGCCCCTGACTAAGCCAGGACAATTACTGGCACAAGAGAAAAGTAAGAAAGAATAGAATATTGCAGAGGCATTCCACCATAGTACTCTATGTTGCCAACAATGCCAGAGTGGATGTCTTCTGGCATTAAAAATTATCCATTATGAGGTGACACTTTTGCTATATCGAAAAAAAAAGAGAATTTCTTACGTTCGCCAGATACATGCATGCTAGAGAATATTCTAACGTCGCCTCCGTTGTCCCGCACGGAGTCCACCAGCGCTACATACTCCTTCCTCTTCAGTATATCTTGACACCTGAGAATAGTAAATCCGTATGGTAGGAATGTATGGAACACAGAAACAGTTTATTTTACTGCCCACTATAGGGCAAAGTTTTAGCCTTTGTTAAAACAGTGCTCACCAAACAGTGACTTGTGTACTTTCACAATATTTTGACACTGTCCAAAAATTGACTCACCTAAACAACTTGTCAGATATCATTAGTATTTCAATGGCCAGTGCTTCGTTTGCTCGTTCCACATGTTTTTTACCATAAAATGCCTTGGCAGGTTCTAGCTGTAGCATCGTGTAGAAACTTTCTAGCAGTTTTACTTCGCTGGCCGCTTTTGTATCAGAGATCTTTGCCATCACTGCTGGCTCTTGTAACACCTCTGGAAGGAACCAAAAAACACTTTAAACATACAATCATTTTAAAAATATAGTATAACCTGAGCAGAAAAATAAGATAAAAATGATAGTAAGTTACGACAACATTTCTCTAGACAAATACAGCGCAAACAAGTAAAAAAAAAAATTAAACAAATCAACCAATTACAGAATCCCGTAAGTACAGATCATATTTTTCTCATTTTATTAGCACTAGAAATATTATCAAATGCATGATGAAAATCAAACTACGTGTTCACAAGTAAATTTACCTTTTAGAGAATGTTTAAATCCGGAAGAAGCTTTTACAAGCAAAAATTTGCCCTTATTATCAATAAGAACTTTGTCGTCCGTTTTGATCGCTTGCTGCATCATGTACTCATAGAACTGGTCCTTGACAAACCCTGGCGATGCGATGATCACACATTTTACTATGGAGAAGTCTATATGCCTCCGTATACCTTGCATTACTGCTTCATAGAACTTATTCAAACCCTGAAAAATAAAATTGGGTAATATGTGCATTGTTTTCAGAAAACATTAAGAGGGTGCATCCGTGCTGAGCTCGCAACGTCGCATTTTTGGTGATTTTTTGCGATTATTTCACAGAAATTGAATGAAAGTATCAAATATCCGTCTGTAGTGCACTTCGTTTTTAGTGTATTAATGTGTTCAATGCAATGATTACTGGTGATGGACTTTTATTTTCGTATTAAAGCGATAAAATACAATATTAAACACCAAAAATGCGACGTTGCGAGCTCAGCACGAATGCACCCTCTTAAAACCACTACTCCTGCACGCTTATTACGTAACTCGTTCGCGATCACGATCGTTTTCATTTTGACAGTTCATGTATGGGCTGACAATTGGCATCAGAATCAGCTAGCTGTCATATTCATACAAGAACTGTCAAAATGAACACGATGGCGATTGCGAGCGAGTTACGTAATAAGCTAGCTGTTTTTTTTTAATATCCACAATCAGTCAAAAGATTCTAGCAGATTTGGTGAAATGGTCTTATGGCTTATAAGGTAAGGGAAGAGGGTCATTGGTCTTTCTCCTTTTACAATACATAATGTCATTTCAGCCTTACAATTTTACGAGAGGTATCCAGCTCAGCTTAGCTGCCAAATAATTAGGTATTAAGGTGCGACCACACCGCCACTTAAAAGAATGGTGACGTTACGGAATCACAACAAAATATATGAGAGAAACGGTAAGAAAACGTGACGCATACAACACGTCACTGCATTTACGCGGCGGTTTGGTCGCACCCTTACACTGCTTTCTTTTTTACAGCATAATTTTGCAATAAGGCTACCTAAAGAAATTTGATACCTCTAGCTATGGTCATGCGAGTCTGGAACCTCAACCAAAAGTTAGTATGTACCTTTTCATGTTGCTGCACAAAGCCTTTTCTTTTTCTTGGTATTGTGATGTCTATTTTAACTCGCACAAGAGTCATGGATGGTGTGATGAGACACACATGAGCGAGGCCCTCCTGCATCACAACTGCTGCCACGTCGGCATTGGCAGCGGGATCACAGGCCATCTCCACTCTCTCCAGAGCCACAGAATCCCATAACACCTTTTGTAAAGTGAATTTTCTGTTTAATTCTAGATCTAATGTATGATATGCACCCATCTGGAAATAATACATTAAAAATTATTATAAGCTCATTTAAATCATAGTAGTAGCAAAGAAACAAGACTACTACATACTATGTATTCGCTACTAAGCAATAAGATCGCCTATTGTATACTTTGTTCTTTGTTTCTGTATTGTTTTGTACTGCTTTGTGGTGTTCAAAAAAGAGTATTTTTTTCATTTTCATTGCAAACCATTGATGGTGTTAGATAAATGTGACTAACAACACATGTTGCTTCATGAATGAAATATAGAGACAGCATTATGTATCTATTTGTACTCACCTTAATATACTGGTTCTCTGCAACATTTCGGCCTTTTAACCGCAAAACACATGCTAATGTGTCGAAGTCTATAGTCTCCACCTTGATTGTCAAAGTGGTCCTCACGCGATTGCTTGTAGAAGAACCTGTTGAGGACTCCGTTTGTACTTTGCGCACAGTAGATGCGGTCACTATATCCCCTTCGGATATGAGATTATAAGCGTGCCATATATCTTCTGGCTCTTCCGGGGTGAGGCCAATGCTCCTGAAATAATATTAAAACACATTTCACAGTTTATGAGGAAAATAGAAGAAATGTGAACAGTCGTTACAGCTATTCAAAAAGTAACTGTACTTACCCGCAGCCATCCCTTTCAATGTTTTTGTGATTTAACTTCATCTTATTTAGTTTTAGGAGTTACTGTTAACAACATTAAACCATAATTATCTATTTAATTAACTCAGTTTGTGTTGCTTGTTCCATCTGCTAAATCACCATAAATCACCACAAGACATGACACACATGACAGTGGCAGAACTGGCAGATTGACTTGACATGCGGACGGGCTGGTAGACAGCAGTTTGAGATACAGAAAAAAGCAAACATAAGTTAATAGAATATTTAAATACTTTAACTATGACAACAGCAATATTTTGCTAGTATGTATAATATATGCTTTTAGACATTAAAAGCACGATAAAAAAAGTAAAACCGACATTAACTATGTAATTTAAAACAAAAAAGAGTAATTTTTCCCTAATTCGAGGTCTAGGTGTTTTTAACAACCTCTCAAACAGTGCAATTATGACATCGCGGTACTAACTATAACTTATCTGTGGAAATTTTAAACGTCCGACGGGATTGAGATGGAGTATGGCCAATCGTAAATTTTGTTGTCGTGGTATATAATAATGGATTCTTAATTATGTTGCGTCGTGCTGTGCTGAACGAATCCTCAGAAAATCTATGTGACTCCTAGTGCCACAATATTTTTAAGGATGTGAATACATTTTATGTATTGAACAAGGTGTTTGTGCAGTGCTAGTGGTATTGGTATTGATAACACTGTCAAGCTCAGCTGGGTTTCAACGAGCGGTAAAAATCTAGCGATTTTTTCTTTAGGTAGCGGAAAGCACTTTTGTGCTCCAGTTCCTCAAGGTATGCCGTTATATTTTCTCTATTATGCTTGCTAGCAGAAATGCGTCAACGACTTGGCATATTTTAAAAACAATAACAAGTTTTTATTTTTCGTTGAGAATGTTTCGCGGTCAATTTTATGTTAACTAAAATATCAAATTAAGCGAGTTGAGATCCTGTAGATTTCATTGAAAAAAAACAGGATATGTTACAGCATTGCCTGAAGTAACGTCCTATATTTACAGTATCCAACATTGGCCGTGATCCATATTGCGTGTCCTCTTCTTATTGCGCGGGAACTTGCTTTATTTTTAGCATTTACACGTTTATCCGAGACGCGTCGCAAATATTATTTAAATTACGGTTTATTTGTAGTGCAAACTAAACACGCGGGCTACAGATAAGATGGGTTCATAGATTATCTGAATTTCGAATCTTCTCGAGTGTGAATAAATAAGTGAATCGAAAATGAGTGCACCGCAAGAGACTGCGTCGAGCGACGCAGCGCTGCAGCCGGCTGTGTCATCAACCTCACTAGTTGGGGATACTTCACCACCGGGATCTACAGCATCTCGAAGCACTGCCCCAGCTTCAGTCAAGTCTGCAGACTCCACAAGACCCTCTTCCCTGCCAAAGCCATCTGGCCTCAAACCTCCAACAAAGATTGGGAGAATGTGTTCCAATGCAGCACCAAAACCAGCAGTACCTATCTCCCCAAGAACCGGTGAGTGCTAGTTTTTTACAAAATATTTTATGTAGATTGCTGTTAGGCATGTTTACTAAGTTATTCTTTTTTTTTATAAGGTACTAGGTGTTAGACTTCTATGAACAAGCAAACTGCAATTGACGACTTTTTGCTTTTGGGTGCAGATAATTATTTTTATAGCCATTTTGATATGCTTAGTGTTGGTATCAACATCATTCATTTACATTGGTTTGTGTTGGGTCGATTATATTGGCAGAGTTCGATCAATAATCATAATAGCTTAACAATGTTGATTCATTTGACTTTGTTAATTGTTTGTAGGTACCATCTGATAATTATCTCTGATCAAGTCCATAGTACAATTTGTATAAGCCACACACTCACAGCATGTTAATAAAACTAAAATAAAAAGAAAATAAAGCATTTTAGACACAATAGAAAAACTACAATAGTGTCATACTAGACTGCAGAATAACTTTTATGTTTTGTTTCTATTTAGTAGAATCGGTATTCTAGAGAATAAGAGAGACACAATGCACACAAAAGACTACTAAACCACCTGTTTTGTGACAACAGTATTGTTGTGAATTGCTCCAGTTTCGTAGAAGCATGTTTTGGTTAAAATAACGGTGTGCAGTTGTAGTTCAAGTACTACATACTGTTATTTTATCAAAAGTTAGTCATGGCGCCAGAGAAACACATTTAAGAGATAATCTTAAAACACTCCTGTAACAAGAGTAAAATCATGATAAGATAAATACCTACATACAAGATAAGATGACATTTTAAATAGAAGCTTAATGCTACTTGTTTGTTTACTGCACCAGAGAGTTAGATCATCACTATATTAATATCCTATGAGCTGCAGGTGACCTCAGCTCTCATATTATTGGAATGTCATTAAATTTCGATAATACGACCTTGAGAGTCAAGTAATACGAAAACTGGTTTCTCGCTCGTTTAAAATTCGCCACGATCGTGGTAAACGATGATCAGTATTTGATAACTAATTGCAATTAAATTCATTGAACGGGCAAGGCTGTCTTTAATATGTCGAGCAGCGTTAAATTGCGATTTGTTACATGGTAGGTATAATCAAATGGCTTTTTTTATTAAGAATCTATCTGCGTGAATCGTCATCAATGGTTAAGCTGCCATTATTATTATACCTAGTACCTATGTACCAGTGTGCATTACGATATTACGATGCAACTGACGTTACACAAGCATTACAATTGCATTTGAACTAGGTAGGTACCTACGATTTGACAGTCGAAACGCCGATATCTTGAACACGGTCTTCCGCTTCCGCCCCGACTTTCCAAACTTAGTTAGGGTCATTTCGCTGGTTTTCCGTCCAGCTCCAGTATTCGTCCATTAGCCTGCGATGTTTCTAACAAATACGTAAAATAGCAATATAAAAACAGTCAACTGCGCATGTTTGGACTCGTTGCGGTCCTTGATAGGTAACGAACAGTTCCATCATCATCAAATATTATTTGACAAGCTGTGTCTCGAATAAAAGATCAAGTTAGTTGGCGCTTCCTTTCTTAGTACGAGGACATCGTCTTAAGTGTGAGCAAAGCAGCGGCAAGAGGCATCTTCACATTAAGTTTTTTCACTGTTTTTAGCTTTACTAAGTTATGTTTTTGGCATGTATAACTTATTTAAGACATAATTAACAGATAATCACGTGTAATATATACTTAATTTATATTGTACTAATATTAAACGGCCGGACTAATACTAAAACACCTATTCCGTAATATATTCAGTTTTCGTCCGCGTGGACGAAAACCCAAACAACGAGATGAAATTTCAATCGGTCTCTTATAATACAGAAACCAAAGTTATTTTGATGTATTTTTTATGGAATGATCATTCTAGGTTACTAAATCAGAAACTTAATTTTCGTCCACTAAATTGTCAGTGTTACAAGCCTAAAATAAAATTTAAATGTTGTGGACGAAAACTAAAAATGATTTTAATTCTGTATTACATTTCCGTCCACTTGCTTATGAGTGGACGAAAATTAAAAAATCTTAAATATTGCATTACTTTTCGTCCGTTCAATTTAAAGATGAAAAATACTGTGTTAAGTAATTCAATCAAGACTGATAGTGATAGATTACGTTAACTTTAAAAAAAAGTAAAATTAGGTACACATTGACTTTCAATTGAATAGGTACGTTTAGACTCTTCTTCCTACATAGGTAGTAGTGGACGAAAACTAGTCCACATCAGGACGAAAATCAACATTTCTGGACGAAATCTAGCAAAATCCACTATTTTGGCTTTAAACATTTTTAACAAAAAAAACAGAACATACAATTAATTATTACTTAATCTAAACTCAAAAACACTATATTAGCATCAAATAAAAATATTGAACAATTGCGTTGGATTAGCTGAACATCATAATTTTGGGCTGGAAAGTTGGCAACTCCACTAAGTGGACGAAAACCAGCGAAATGACCCTATATACACCAGCGACCGCAGTCTTTATTTTCAATTCAAACACATACCTATATCTATTATCTAGCGTGTTAGCTACTTTACAGATGTTCTTAGACTTCCCCAATTATTTTGCGCGTTGTTTCTCCAGAAATAGTTTCTCTGACGTTCTCCTCTGACTATGCATTCCATTCGGCAATAATTCGATTTCTCTTTAATAGCGCTAAAGTAGGCAAGGTACCTAGTACCTACGTGTTAGAGTTGTTCCAAACAGTTGTTGCGGTTGCACGTAAGTTCAGTACCTATCCAACGTCGTTTAGATTTTATGCTGATATGCTTTTTCGTGTTAGGTTAAGTCAGGAGCAAATGGCAAGGTGTACTAAACTAAAGCGCATAGTTTTATAGCACCATCAGGCGTAGATGCATAACATGATAAACCGAATAGGCACAGTTGTGAGGATGCTCGGTAATTGTACCTATGCCAAACTAGAAACTAGAGAAATTTCAGACTACGATTTTTTCCTCGTTTATGTTTCTTGTTACCTTACTATTTAAATTTATATTTATTCTTTTCCTATTTCCCCATGATGCTATACTATACCCTTTACTTTATAAGATCGAGATTCTAACTAATGTCTCTCACTCGACTTAGTTACTTTGGCAGATGAAAGATAAACAAGTTGTTTAGTGTTTTTCTGATATAATAACTACCTGGTTAACGGCCCGCCACAGCAAAAAACCCAAATCCTGTTATAGTAAAGTGAATCTGTATACCGGTTCCGAGCGCGACCTTCAGGTACTACGGAATGAACAGTATTAATATTATTATAGTACCATTACCGTTACTTCGAATGGCTATGAGGAAACGGCAATCTCTGATAACACACCGGTATCTCGCACAGTTATTATACAATTACATTTCAACGTTTAATTTTTTAACTCTCTGAAATGCGACGACAAAGTTAAAATTACCTGCGTAATTGTATGACTTAAGTTCAAGTTGTAAGCTTGTATCAGCTTAATTGATATAGCAAAACACCATTTATGATTAAGTAGGTGAAGTAAATAAAAATAAATTGCTTTAATTAGTTAAACACTAGGTACAGCATTTAGAAACGTGTCAAGGATATCGTGTTTACTAAGTCTTCAAGTGTGAAGCCCGAAATAGCTTATTCGTGTTTTGGTCATGGGCCTTCAATTTGTCTTGGGCTGTTCCATTGTTCGTGATTCACTTTCTCCGGAGCGTGCGTGACTGCCGCGCCGGCGCCGCCGGTTCATCCGTCCGCTCCATTATCGCCACTCGATCATTGACGACTGCATCACACTTGACGGTTACTACGCTATTCAGCTTCAGTCAATTTAATTTAGTTAGAGAAACTAATAAATAATATTTTGCTTCAAATGCTCGACTACTTTCTTTATGCACCTGGTACTGATTGGTGGGGAAAGCATTAAGTTAACGGTACCTACCAAAGAAGTTTAACTTTGACTTTTTGTTTTTCGCTTCGTTAGGTATTCGTTCGTGCTTAAGAAGCCTACAATGTATGACGCGTTTGTACGTCCATCTGTTAGTCTGTATTTTCGCTGTCCAACCTTTGAAAGAATCTAATGAACCTATGGGATCATTGAAGACACAAATCAAATTGCTCAAATTCTGAAAGTATAGAAAATAAGTACTTAGTAAAATATTTGCCGATCAATGTAACTGTATGTGAAATGAACTGTAACACGCTGCCTCGATATTTAGCGCAGTAATCAAGTGTGAAATCAAGTTTGGTTCTGGTTTTCTATTAGAAACTCTGAAGGAGGTAGGTATACCTACCAATAATTTGTATTCGAATCCTACAGAAATGCCGCTTGGCAAATTGTCGATTCCTTCCAATTCATCTAAAGCCGACCCTATTACCTCGTTGACCTTATTTGCCAACCGATGCCCCGGCTCGAATGAATGAAGATTAGACGAGCTCCGAGCTTACTTCTCATGCCAATTGATTGAATCAGCTAACAAGCTTCGTTTTACGACTGCAAGTGCAGTTCATTCCGGTGTATCTCTTTTAAACTTGATTACAATTGTCTAAAGATTTAGTAGAGTCCATACAATGAACTTTTATAATAACGTCGTTTCTAACTGCACGAAGCGTTCCGCCTAAATACCTCATCGTAGCTTTCTACCACTCTTTGTTAAGGTCGCCGTCTGTCCATCAATTCGCATGATATGTGTGTCTGGTTAGAGTCTGCCTGCAGTCATTTGCGAGGCGTAATGAGTTTTAAAGTGGAGGTAAATATTTATTTATCTCTGCACGTCAGATTCCCACGTATGTGTATCACCAAAGGTACGAGATATTTCATGCAAGTCCCAGGAATTAAGGAAATACGAAAATTGGGGGTTTAGCTGTAAAAGCTCCAGTCTATTACAAAATTTCATAAAATCTTCGTAGTCTTATACTCATAGTAGGATGGTCTTAAATAGATGTTAGCTCTTAAATGATCGATCAAATATAAAGTTTACTGCAGTAGAGTTGAGTAGAGCTACAATATTGTTTATTTGTTTAGTCAACACATGGGGCATTGATTCATGTTAGCACACGCGGCATCGTTAAGGTAGCGGCCCACCCAAGTCTCCATTGAAATCAAATGCTAAACGTAATCCTGCAACCAGGCGGCCTCGAAACATTCTATAATCAAAACGTTTTCGTACGGTATTCTAACAAAATGTCAAGACTGCACCTAACTTATTTTGTCGTGCAATCGTGTTGCTTCCTGGTTAACGAATAATACGATCACCTTACAACACCTTTCACTGAGCAAAAATATTTATTTTTGTATAACTCTACTGCTTATCATAACAATATACCTATACAATATACCCCTGTAACCCTTTCAAAGAGCTGTTGGAACGTTTAAATATTAAACCGATCGAGACATTCACAGGCCGTATTTTAAAAACAACGTCTCTCTTTTTATTATAACTTCTCAATTATTATCTGAGAATGTTCTTTTTTAAATCCATTGTGTCTTTTATATCGTCACGTCATCAACGCTGAGTTGTTTTTCCGGAACAACAAGTCAGCGGCAGTGGTATCGTTATTGCTCAATGTGTAGCGTGAAATCTGAATTATATTTTGACAATAACTGCATATTATAATGTTGCACAAACGTTCAAGTAAACAATATACTTGCTTGCGTTGGGAAACTTGTGAGACTAGTTGCTCAATCCATTTCAGTCTTATTATGTTGTTGTTTAGTTAGATATTAGGTGACACCAAACAAAAAGTTTACTTTAGACAGAATTCCGGATACCACAATTTGAGGCCGGATAAAAGTACGCCTAACTAGTTTGCTTAGCGGAATTTGCTGGTGTACCTATGTGAGTGCGACTTTATGCACACGGCGAAGCGTAGTTTTACGGCATCGTTTTACTGTTCGAAGAAATCTGTTTTTACTTTTTATTTGTTCAGTGTTAATTTTTAGCCCTGGCCTTATACTCTGAAATTCGATTTTCGAAGTCTGTTTCGTTCTGTTCCGTTCTCACTAATAGTTATTAATTTGGGAGTGAGAGGGACGGTGTGATTCGAACTTCGAAAATCGAATTTTGGAGTTACTCCCCTGCTATCAATGCCGTCAAAATTTTGTTATGGCATTGCACTCAGCTTTGCGTCCAAACTGTTATCTAGATGGCGTTAACATTGTAGAGCAAATCGTGACTGTGATCGTGGTTCAAGGTCGCTACAATTGCATTATTAATGCCGAGTCCGGGTGACATCATATCATATCTATATCTATGCATAAGCTTTGATTCCATGTCCACTGGTAACTGGAATTTCGTAGAGCGTAAACTTGAAACCAAACTAACCAGAATGATACAAATGATAATGGGACAATTACAGATTGGCCAAATTATCAGCAGCTATTAAATTTCCATTAATAGGTACATTTAAAGGCGTGTTGCCGTGACATTGATGACTCAAAACATTTAGCATGCTGAATATGAATTTTTATTATTAACACGCTTTACTAATCCTATTATAACTATTGCAGTCGCTGCAATTAAATCTTTTGTTGTCAGTGTAAATACAGTGGACATAATTTTGGTACAAAAACAGTGATACCCTTTCCATGATAGCACTTTCGCAATCAGCTGTACAATTAATAAAGCTGATGTAACTTTTTAAGAGGCTGACAACACCTAATTTTGTTGAAATTGATGTTATTTAAGCACTTTTTAAAGAAAAACTACAAACAAAAAAAATACAAAAAAAATATAATGATAATTTTCATCATATTTCAAACACGCTAGACGGACTCGATACATAATTGAACAAAATCGGCTCGATAGAAAATAATTGCAAAGATTGATCTTAAAATCATCATTAAACGGTTCTATGTCTATATTTTTTCGACGTATGGGTCTGCAATTAAAAACATGAGGTCAACATATTCATACCTACACGGCTAACGAGTCATATTTCACAAATAACCCATACTTTTTTTTATTTCTTCTTATTTGTGTCTTATTTGCAAGGTTTTAGACGCGCGCCAAGCTCCCGGAATAGTTTCTTCTCTTTCACTCACAGGCACGCGAACCGTATGTGTGAAGAGTGGCGCTGCTTAAGGTCATTTGCTGTTGACAGGCCTTAAGTCATATTTGAAATTGCGATACTTATTTTCCCGGATTTCCGAACGATACCGGTAACATGAGTGTCGAAGTCGAAGTCATCCGCTGGCATTGGTTCTACGGGCGTCAGTCATCATCAGCGTTCTTGAACCGATTTCGACTGACTCAGAAAGAATGAGTGTACCAAATACCAATAGTAAGAGTTCACAAATCACGTCGCAACGTTATTGTGCAACATTAATCCTTGATAAATAACTACGGTCTTGTACTGAGTGCTTAACGTCAAATCGTTAATTTCGCTTGATACTTGGAACTAGTCAATCCACTGGTCGGATTCCAATTCCAATGCAAGAGCTCACTCGCTATGATCAAGTAGCGATGTAAGAACACCATTACTGGAAAGTGTTCCGGTCTGACGGGCGGCGCCGGCGCAGTGTGGAAAACTGACCGTGTTGTCAACACGTCGTGTGTATGTTAGATGCTTTATTGGCACCACTTACAAATCACTTATCTATCGGCCACTCGCTTCTAACTCGCTCCAGTTAACAAAAGGGTACACATACAATAAGCCTTATTTGTAAAACCTCTCAGCTATTCTTTGTTAGAAACGAGGAGCAGACTGGCCATTTCTGTTATTTACTCATCAGCTTAGGTGTTGTTTTAAATAAATATGGTAGGTGAGCGCAATGACTTGGACAAACAATACGTGACTGAAGGCAAAATAATATCCACAGTCACACTCCATCGCTCCGCGACCAAAACATCTTGATGTGACAATACATCTTAAATTTCTTGTTTCAACGCGTGTCTTTGTTTTTATGGTTTGAAAAAAAAAATATTCAACGACGTCAACGCTTGAAGGACTCTGTTACGATCTGCGACTCAATGAAGCAAAGAATCGTTCTCTCGCTTCAGTCACAAGACTATCTTTGCATTCGATCAAAGTTGTGATCATAAATCTTAAAATTAAATGTATATCGTAAATCTTAGTTGCAGGTTGTCAAAATGTTTGTCCCCTTTATGTCTGGGTCGAGTGCATATTAGGTTTCAGGGGAACATTTTCTATGGATCGTAAATCAGGCTCAGTACGTGCCTTCCACCGTAAACTTGGGTTGAGTCAATGATTGTTTGAATTCCAATCTATCGGTCAACGACCCACTATTTCTGCTTATGAGCAAATTTATAAAAGTAAATATTTTGAAAACCGTACGTGATAAGATTTACTGAGCCTTTACTCTGATGGTGCCGAATTAAGCAAATTGTACACACAGAGTCAAAAGTCAAAAGTCAAAAGTCAAAAGTTTATTTTGCAAATAGGCCGCCGAGGGCTCTTTTACATGTCTTTTTTTGAATCTACCAGCGCATTCGGAAAGACCATCATTGCCAAGAAGAATGCGCCGCAAGAAACTTGGCAGAAAGTCATTTTTTCAAAATAAAATAGATTTACAATAGTACTTAAATTCTACTTAACTTACCTAATACAATTAATACATTTTATAAAAGGGATGTAAAAGGTCCCTAAGTTAAGTCCGTACCTTAAATTACATTGGTCTATAGTAGAGATGTATAAAGTCTCTACTGGTCAAAGCGAAACAAAATATGCGATAATGATAAGAAAGAGAAAGCAAAAGCAAAAAGTGAATAAAAATAATCTAAGTTCAGTGGAGGTGTAAAACGCCTCCACCGTCAAATAAGTTAATTGGAGATATCTCCAATGTCGATGAGAAAAAGAGCAAAAAAAAAATATATATTATATATAATAAAAAATATGAAATATGCATTTCATGTCAAGTAAGTAACTGATAAGCTTTTGGATTCCGAAGGCAAGCTTACGTCTGCCGCCCCCAATGTTGGCTCACACGCGCTCATGTCATGCTCTGAAAGCAGAGCGGTACCGAGGGCATGTATCACTTCCGTCCCCACAGGCTCGCTATGGGGACGTTTTAGGAACTTCGACGCTGCTAGCCTGTAACTAGACAGTAAATGAAAAAATAAAACAACAAAAGAGAACGGAAATCCATAAGCTTAACAATATACCTACCTAATACCTAACTTAGCACACATACACATACGACATAGCAATATTTATGTCCTTGTAAATAATTTATAATAATAAAAATATTACTAAAGTAAAAAGAAAATAATAATACAAACTAATTAAAACAGGTAGGCACAATATTTAAATTGATACGATGCTAATATTGATAATGACTATATAATCTTTAAAAGTCGGATCTTTAATCAAAAGGTTACTTTAACGCATTTGCACTGTTGGCATTCGGCAACACGTATTAATTATATGCGTTTTCGTGACTTGCCCTATGCCGCTGTTAAAGCTTCTAGTGTAAGTTTTCACACAAAAGTCTCTAGCTCGTTCACGTAAACGTCTTACTATGCAAAAGTTAGCAGCGCCACTCGCAGATTGAAATGGCAAAAAAGTGTTCTCATGGTATTTGACATTTTATCACAATCGTTGTGCGTCAATTCACATTGTGCGTTAGCGGCACCTCTTTAGATTTTGAAAATTGGCAGCGAATTCGTTAACTTTGAGATCCATAACATGCATATTGTAGTCAATTCAATTATTTGTTAATCATTCTAAAGAGTGAAAATACAATCGTTTAACTATTTCGCTGTATCATCTTTTTTTTAATTCCCTAACCGTAGCTGTGTAGCCAAAGAAAGAATTCTATAATATGATCGTAAACTTTCATATCTGTTTCTCCTAGCTCCACGTCCAATAATAACAAAGTCATTATTTATCATTACCTTTAGCAGAAATTTAAAATTCACGGAACGCACTTGTTCCTCGGTGAAAGGAGTTTGAACTTTATTCTGTTTAAAATTGCATAAGCACCGCTCTAATACCGTGCTATTTGTTCCTGAGCTCAAGCTCACTTTCTGATTGTAAATGAGCTTTTGCTTGTTCGCTTTTTAGTGAGCCTAGTGAAAGGTGCCGATGTTTGTTGGCTCTGTAACAATCAATTGTCCCCCTGATAACGGACTTGTCACCACAAACGGCAATGCAATGTGTCCGAGGCAGAATGGGTTGACGTTGAATGGAGCTCTTTTAGAAGAGTCGACCTCGGCAACTCGCTTTCTTTGACCTGTTAGAAAACGTGACTCGCTCAACCGTCAACGTTCGGTTTGTCACGAAATAATACTGCAAGTTAAACGCTTATCAATTACCTAAGCCATTTTAAAGCAACAAGTGTTAAGTTTTTTTTTGCGCTTTTTGAAAATGAGAAAGTTTGATTTCTTCTCAGCTTCATCAGTCACTCACCGGGCGTGATGAAAATAATATTCTTAATCCTAACTAAGTTATTTAGACAAGCGGCTTCGCAGCCATGGAATGATTAGAAATAGGGTACCTAATTCCCTATCTAGTGGAAATATCGAAAACTCCCTTTTAATGCACTTTAATGATACTGTAGGTACAAGTCTTCTAAATTTCGTGACGGATTAGGCTGTACGTTGTATGTCAGTCAGTCACAGTACTGATTCATAGGTATCGATTACCATAATTATTATTTACTAAGGAACTCTGAGCTAAGCCACTGACATACGAATAGAAAAACAAACAAATACGGAGCAATTGTAAGGGCTCCGTTTTTGCCATTTAGACTCTGGAACCCTTAAAAGTTGTAAGACACAATACTATTAAGTTATGAGAATATTCTGGTAAGGAATAAACAAAGAAGAGCCTCATATGTGCACAACGGTAAACACAACATTCTAAGCTAACATAGATGAGTAGAAGGTAAGAATTCGCGATAAGAGCGCTGATAAGATAGCAATAAATACTTAGAAAGGCAAAGTTGTATACACGCGTCGACAGCACATGGATTCATTGTAGTAATACTTATTGCGAAATTTGTAGACATAAAAATATAAATGTTCTATTTTTATATCACATGTGAAGATAGGTAACGTACAGTCACCAGCATAAATAAGTGATCATGTTTGTACCTTGTCGCTTTCAGTTGTTGCATGATTTTGTATGGTTTTTGAAACATGACTTTAAAGTGACAAGGTACAAAAGTGATCACTTATTTATGCTGGTGACTGTACTCGTAGAACGCAACGAAGAGTAAATCACGACCATCGCGAAAATCCATCGACATGAACTCCTTCCAGGTGTTATTACCAGAAACCCACTCAAATCTAAAACATCATGTCCCTTACACGCTGCGTTGACCTAAATAAATGACATGGGTAAATGACGATAGCCACATAATATATTGAACTGTGAAAACGCCTCTACCAATTTTCTCCCGCATCTCTCGACCACTCACCCTTCCGTCCCAATTGCTGAAGGGACATTGTTAATTTTCCATTTCATGAAAAGGCTCGCAGGGGCGCCGGGGAAACAAAAACAGCTAGGCTCGTATCAGGAGGCCGAGGGCGGAGCGCGGGCGTAGGACGCTCCGCCGGTCGCAGTGCACACTCGGCAGGCGAGCAATCCACGCGTTCCGACGCCGCGCGGCCCGCTACGAACATAACACTATCGACACACGAAAACATCATCAGCTTCTGCCACAACCCCAGGAACCATCGTGACACACTGAGGAGTTTTTGTGTTCCGATTCATTGATTTTAAGAGGCTAAAGCGAATCTCATCCGGGAACAAGATGCCGGTCGAAACGAAAATCAGCTTCTCTGGTGAGTCTAAATTTTCTGCGCTCCATCTTGAGCTCTTTAAAATATATATTTTTCTGACACATCAGCTATGTATAAAATATTTGCTATTTTGACAATTAGTCATTTGGCAGAATATATTTTTAAGACTAAATGATAAAAGAGGCTCACTGTTATCAGTTTTAATAACTGTAGGTAAATGAAGCCCAAAGATAATAATGAATGAAATAATTGAAACCACATCCAATATCCTTGACAATTACTAGAAACGTTTGTATTACCTCAGTCGAGTCTTTTAAATACCTACTTAGACATGTCATGTAGCTAATTACTATAAGCTCGATTTATTTCTAAAAGCAAGTAATATTTCATGTAATGTGGACCAGTACAAAATTTGGAAAAGCTTGGTTTCAGTCAGTTAACAGTAAAATGAAATCATTGCGGATCATAAAGATTATCGATGACGAAGTGTGTTAATTGTATTGTTTTCCAACATACATAGCACTTAAAATTGATAAAAGAATGTATGTATCATACCTTTTAATCGTGTACTTATTATTTAATACACGCACACAAATAATGCGCATTTTCTTTGATGCTCAGGTATTAATACAAGACAATAATTCTTAGTGGGACTGGAATGGCAAATTGACAAGGTATCAGATACACAATTCAAAAAATATACTATGTACTACGTTACTAATGTCCACAGTGCAGTAGGTATGTCGAAATAGTAGGTCTGGAATACAGTGCTCAGTGTGTTAATAAGGTAGCATGTCAGTCGGCAATTGTGCTAATTAAGAGTGAATACTTAGTACCCGCTACAAAGCCTAGCTTGACGAGTTTAAATGGGACTTGATGAAATTTCATAACACCGGCACACATATTAGCAGGATGCAACAATTTAGCACGATGACTGATTCGTAAGCAGATCAGGATGCTTTAAAATTATGTTCGGATTGTTTGCGTGAATGTTAGAAAAAAATGTATGTATGTATGTATGTATAACTCTATTGTACATAAAACACATTAATTTTACAGATAATGAGACAAATAGATGTACAAAGGCGAACTTATCCCTTAAAGGGATCTCTTCCAGTTAACCTTCGAACGATTGCCAGGACAACAGAAATCAGAGTAAAAAAATTGTGCTAAGATACAGATATTTAGGTATTGCAGGACGCCCTTTCTGCGATCAAAAGCAGAAGCCAGCAAACTTGATATTTTAAAATATATCTGGTATGAAAAAGCTACGCAACCACTATATACTAACTATTCAAACAATGGTATACGTTACAAGTACGTTGCTGGTAATGAATTCAGCCCAATTCAACCTGAAACTTAGTCACATCTCACAGCACGGAAATATTTAAATTAGGCCTGAGGTACTTAAATTCACGGCACGCATTAACTTCATGAATACAAGAAGGCTCGAGCCTTATCTTACAGAATAATAAGAAAACTAGGCTTTTAATGAAAGCAATCTATTTCAGTACGACAAAAAATAAACGGTCTCTTGTTTCATGGAACTTGCATAATTTTCTCATAAAGTAGAATCGTAAGTAACTCAAAAGGAGTGCTAAGTAAACATCATCAAATCTGCGGTTAGTAGGTGGTAATGCGAAGTTATAAATAAAAATACGTAGTGATCTCAACAATACCTAGCAGTGCTCTGAATTCGATGATTCGTAATGCGATATTTCATCAATGTCAATACTGTCATTCCACTTTTGTGATATTAATGGAAAATGGTGTCCATGGTTTCAGCTCGCTTGGCGTTGCGTGATTTTTACAAAGTTTTGAAACAAAACAAGATTACGTGTGTAGCCTTTACGTTTTCATGGCTTCATTTATCTAAGTCCTTAAGTAACGATTACGTAGCAGCAAAACTGTAGTTTTGGTTAGCTGATCTCCCCTTGAACCACCCCTGGCCTTGGCCTTGTACCTCTAACTCCCAACGCCTACGTCTAGTATATGTATCGGAATTCCACTTTCGTTATTACTTTCATGTTTTATGAATCTTGTTGATGCAGGCAGTGTTGTTTCAAAGCTAATGAATATACATTACCTCTAGACACCTTGCTTCTATTATTGCGTGCTGGTGGTCAGCATTAGTTTTCCGAGCCTTCTTTGATTATAAGATGTTTACCATGACCTCTGGGGCACTGCACTTATATTAATTCTCTCTCGTAGTGTTACTGCAACTTGGAACCGCAACAGTAGCAATTTCCAACGCACTTAGCCTTGTTTGGTTGCTGGTATGACGAGCCACGCTACCACCGTAACTGCATTCTGACCTTAGATCCCATAACAAGTAAATAATAAATAAAACTTCCACTTTTAATGATGGCACGGCATTCCAGAAATTACCGTCGCATGTCAATTTATTCTAAGTTAGAAGCTAGTAGTTTAGTTACCCATTGTTAAGCAAATTTGAGTAAAGAGTATAGATATTGTCGTCGTTTCTATTTATAATTCTAGTGCCAGTTACGTAATTTCATGTTTCTTTATGATTTTCAATGCTTCATAGCGTGACACACGTCATGTTTGTCGCGTACACAACACCTACCATATGATTGAGTCGTGGTCTTTGAATCCATTACATTTTTTATTGTTGTTCTGTCACATTTAGCTTCACAATTTGTATTTAAGAAAACGAGTAATAATAAGTGCAGTTAGGAACGATATTAATTAAATGACTACATCCTTTTCACACCTTCCAGGAGCCATTATGTGACTTCCATGACATCTCAAAATAACGTTGAGTGATGTTATGCCCTGACAAGGTACTTCCTGTGTCTTATCGTTATCCGAGTTGCGGTCTTCGCGTTGAAATTGCTCAATTACTCGTCATGGCATTGTTCTCAGTCAACCGTAACCAAACATTAGAACAGGTGTATCACGAGAATACGTGACCACTATACACAATAATGGAATCTTCATAATTTCTATGACATGAAACGTTTTTGTTGTAATTTTATAACTATTGTTTTTGTCACCACAAATCAATATACACAGATCACCTTGAACCACGGATTTGATTTCACATCGATACCGATTCTTCTCGAGCGTATCAGACCGAACCGAACATGTCTCGGTGATCAATCCTCGATCGTCTCGTTTTACAATCATTATTAAAATTTAATTATGAAATTGAGCTGTATATTTGTGAGCCTCAAGCCGGTCCAGTGGGAGACGTGCACTATATCATCACGCCCACACGTCGCAGTTTCGCACATGATAAATATCATCCGAGTGATCCGCACTCCGCACGGAACATTTACCTAATGCGTTCCAGTGCTCGGGAACGTACTAGTGATGGAATACGTTCATAATTTATGTGAATTTGCCTTTGTTTTCGCAAAGCCTAATAATGGTTTTCAATTTCCCGGCCGAAATGTAGTTATTGAGCAAATGGCCATTATAGCAACAATAGCATTTACGTTACACCTTGCACTAGCTTTCATTAGATAATTTGTTTAAATTAACATTGGGTAGAATGACTGCAAATCCAGACAACAGAAATGTTATCCATATCCAGCACAGTGTAAATACACATTCTATGAGCTCACGGACTGTATCTGTGGTAACAATATCGTCAATGTAAATCGGGCGGCCAAATAAGTGGTCTAGCACGTTTCATCCAACTTCCTATCAAATGAGAACTTTCAAGTTGAAGTTGAAAGCCACGTCTTATTGACATTATATTTATGTGTATTGGATTTTAAATCTTGGGGTGGCAGACCACATTTTTGGCTGATGGTACCTATTCGAACGATTCATCTCTTATAAAATTGCAAATCTTGCAATCAAATACCTACACAATATTTTTTGGAATATTACGTTAGGTACTTTACTTTGATCTTTAACTTCATTGTTCATCTTTACAGATCCTTTATTTTTGAGGTTATTTTAAGGTCCTTTCCTGGATTGCATTGCAATGAAGCTATGGTTTACGTGTAAAACAATAAGGATGAAGATTATAGTCGTACCCTAGTCACGTATAATCCTTCATTATGGAAGGTCACGTATACTCTCTGCCTTTCCTTATAAGCGCTCAATGCTCAAAGGCATATCAGAATTCCTCAGAGATATGTCGGGATTTATTCGTTTTTATGCATAACTTGAACAGGGAGTAACTTCATTGTTAGTATCCAGTTTTTACGCGGTGGCCAAACAATACCGACGTGCGTACATGTACCAATGTACGCGTATCTCGGTTAACAAGACCGCTTTAAATACGAAGCCCCAAGAACAACCATTTTCATTGACGCTATTATTTATTACCTTATTGTTCATTGTTTTATGTCGCTTAAAAGTTTCACTACTTATATTAGTTAAGTAACGAAACTTCAAAATGTTGTTAATTATTTTTTGATTAATGTTTTCCTTTTAAATGTTCTGATACCATATTTGACTTCAAGCTCGTTCATAATAGATTAAAGTTTACCTATTTTCTGTTAAAACAACAACATCTTATTTTTTTTCTGCTAGAAGTTACATGTTGTCTTGATTAAAGAATATGATTTACGGAGTAGGCGGGGTCGTTGAATCCGGTACAGCTTTGCGCTGCTCCCGGCGCCGTCCCGTCTCACTCAACCTACCTATGGAGAGTTCCTTTTGACCGCTCGATGAGAACACCAACACCAGTCAGCTATGTCCTCTCAACCGCACTGAATTTATTTTCTACACTCCAACCCGTGGTTAACTGTCATGTAACACTGAACCTAAAGTAATCTAAATTGCTCTGCTCTGAGCTTTCATTTTGCAGTCTGCCTTTCTAAAAGCTATGCTTTAACCGATAATAACAGCACAGTTGATTGCGTTATCTGGTTGGATTTATAGCGCCTTCATATCTGGCCCCATGAGTCAATTTATCTAGGATCATGCGGGAAATTGAGTAATCAAGAACCTCGTTATGTTCAAATGGGACACTTGGAGATTATCGCCCTTGATAAAGAGATTACATGAGATTTTATCATTTAGGCAAATGTTACGCGTAATTATATTGTTTGGTCACCTAATAAATTTTCGTGCTCATTCATTAATCGTGAGATGCAGAGGCGGGATCTCTTAAATTATTCCTTCCACGGCAACCATTTAACGCACACGTTCACCTTAACATGAATAAACACTCATTTACAGTGGTGACAAACCGCCCTCGCAAATTTCATGTACCTATTTTATTATTAGTATTGTAAAATTTATATTACATAATTATTTTGTCGTTATATGCATTCTTAAAAATACTAATTTAGATTTGGGTAGACCTGAATCAGGTGCATCGGCTCGGCAGACAAAAAGATTTGGGGTTAGTTTCAAGAATTTCAAGAAGACTATCTGACAGCTTTTACTGCACAAGCACAATACAATACAAATACTCTTTATTGAACACCACAAATCAGTACAAAACAATACAGAAACAAAGAACAAAGTATACAATAGGCGGTCTTATCGCTTAGTAGCGATCTCTACCAGACAACCTTTAAGACATAGAAATAAGTTGGAGACAGTTTAAGTAGGTGGCGGAAACAAATAGACAGGAGAAACGCAGGGATAATAAAACAATACTTACATAAATATAATACATAGCTAAATAAATAAAATAATACATACATACATACACACGAAACATAATTGTATAATAATACTTAAGATAAAATAACGGCACTACGCTAAGTACGTGACGTGGGGCGGCGGGCACGTACTTATTGCAGGAGAAACTTAAATTTGATAAAATAATCGATTCTTAAACTCTTAATTAACGTCATTGCGGCATCGCCAGTTGCGTTAATCTGAAGCCACAATAGTGCACTCAAATAAGAACTGAAACTGCAGTGTGTTTTTTGAATAATATTATTATCTCTAAAGGGGTCTTTAAAAAAATCACTAAAAGGCCATATTTTTCGGTGCACGCTCTAAATTATTATGAAATACTCTAAAATGGTACTTATCAAATTTCCATTATAGTCGATTAATAGGCGCTTTTGTTGATGTTTGATCAAAAAATGTTTATTTAATGAGTTCCATCCGAATCGGGGATAATCCGTACTGCTGGCGAACATTTATGTAATCGCTTGTGTATTCATTGGGACGCGTAGGCGGCTAGATCAGGTGCGACGGTGTAAATTGCTTTATTGGCTGGGCACTTACGTCAGTGTTAGTTTAAACGCACTCACAAGTTCAAGGCGACATTAAAATTTAGCCTGGGGAACTCCACGGACTCGACGTAACTCTTGGCATTTGTATCGTACATTACTTGGGTATCATCGTTCACGCTTGTGAGAAACTTCAAAATGTTAATTTTATTTCAGACGGTTGCTCGACGAGGCAGTACCTGTCTTTGTTTGTCTCGAGAATTTTCCACGGCTGACACATCTTGCGTGTCACGTCGCCTCAAGTTCTATTTGCTCAGTTGGTCTGCTACAATTCTAAAATCCTGTGTATGTACCAACACCGCTGATTCACGGTGTTTACAAGCACGTACAAACCGCCCGCCAACGTAAAATCCAAACTCAAACCCAAATTCTATTCACAAAAGACACGCTCGTCACGAAAATTGGTAAAATAATAATTAATTTTATTTGAAGGTATATAGGTTCGGATAATTAAGTCGCTTTCATCATCTTATCTTTTTACCATATCAATTTTCTTATACCAGGTACGAATTATGCAAACCGAAATAATACCTACGCCTTGCAAGCTCCTCGTTATTGGATGCATTTATCATTGCCGGAGATAACGATCAGCGGTATTTCTGCAACCGAGCCGTGAGAAACAAAGAAGACTGTTGCACGCGCCCAACTGCCTACATCGTGACCGGTTGCCGTCTAACCACCGATTGTGAGATACATTTATCACTTTTGATAATGCC
The DNA here is from genome assembly GCA_963854515.1 of Pandemis heparana. Classification (NCBI taxonomy): domain Eukaryota; kingdom Metazoa; phylum Arthropoda; class Insecta; order Lepidoptera; family Tortricidae; genus Pandemis; species Pandemis heparana. Next base: position 5,962,410 of record OY978009.1, on the reverse strand, counting down.
ACCACGCTTTCCAGGCGCGCCCGTAATTTTAGAACTATCTTGTAGATGATACAATTTATTTATATGTGAGGTACGAGCGACACTTTTATATCTTTAATTATAATGGCTGTCGCTAACTGGGTTTCACTTTAAACTTTAATGTTATCTACGACAGTAATGGGCTTTTTATGGCGATATTTGGCAGGCGTTTGTTTGGACGTGTTGAGAGATAATCTTCAAGTCTCAAGTTGCTTAACTATCAAGCAAATAACACTTAGGAAACTTTTTCTAGATAATATAACATTTTTTTGCTCGTACGCTTTATCTGGAAAAAATATTGACCATATTTTTGAGTTTACGTCATCCTCATCCTGAAGACGATTACTAATGTTTGAACTTCTTAAAGGTGTTTGATAAGCATCGCAGCATAGTTTCCCCGATTTATTACGGCCATAATTTGAAATGCCTTCTAAATATGTTTATTTACTAATTGTTGTTAGGTTACTGTCTTTTTCTTAGAATAACGAATCTCGTTGTCATTCCAATCAGCGTTTGATTTCGGATTAATTATCGCAGGTGTCGATGAGTTGTAGATAGTTGCGATACTTGCGATGCGCGGCGCGGGCTCTGGTGGTTCATTACGGACCATTATCATTGCGGGGGCCAAACGTGCTCGGGCTGCCGATTGCTTTTCATGCCATACACGGTCTAAAGGGCCAACCCGTCAATCATACTGCATCCTATATCAATTAATCTGACGATTACATTAATTATGACTTGTATTTAGAAGTAATATAATATATTGGGTATGCCATGCCTCCTTTGAAATACTTGTGCATTTTGAAGTTGCGATGAATGTTGATGGAAATCACATTATTTTATATTCCTTTTAATGTTGCTTTTCAAGACATGGGAGGTCGCTGCTTCTTTTGTTGTTGTTTATTCTTAACAGCCTCCTATAAATTAATGCTGCGGACGCAAGATGTTATAAATCTTGTAACTTCGTATGGGACATAAAATCCTTTTTCGAACTCACAGACAGCGTTGAATTTTAAAACATGACTGCTTTAATGCTTTTGCAATTGTTTTCAGTTCATGAAATAGCTTTTTGTTTAAAGAATCCAAATTTGGTAGTAAATTATCAGTTGTCGGTGTACCTACTCGCCGTCTCTTTTTGATCAGAACTTATATTGTTCCTTACGATATGTTGTGCTGTGAGTCACCTGCATCACAAGAAACCTATACACAATCACCTTAACAGGTTGTCATATGGTCCTCAATAAATATTTCAATTATGCTAATAGCCCAGTAAACGATTACCTGAAACGTGGTATGAATCATCCGAATTTATTTGTATGGCCGGGATGTTGTGTATTTTTTCATCAGACGTTGTGGGCTTGTGGGACATGTTCCCATTCGGCAGGATCGCGGTAGTCATTGAGCCGCCAACTCGGTCACATTGGATTATTTTTGATACTGGTTTAGCGAACTCTATCTACGTTGTATCATTTCAATGAATCCTACGAGCTAAGTATTATCTAAACTTTAGTGTCATAATACGTATAAGTTCATTCATCTGTGCGTGACTTGAACTCTTAAAAGTAATTAACCATAAAAAGTTGCTTCCAAATTTCACGCTTGTTCTCGTTAATTAGATTTGATTGGTGGTTAATCTGTGAATGAAACTGGTTACAGCGGTAAATGTAATTGGCATTAAGAATTGCATCTGTCCTACTATGTGGCATGTGGCGCATCAATGACGTGAGAGTAGTCCGCGAAATTGTCCTCAATTGACGAATTAGTCCAGGCGTTGAGTGAACGCTACCAGCCTGTTGCTACTGCAACGGAAGAATATCCGATGCGCAATAATATTGCCAAAATATTTGCTACCTTGACAATTTGCAAAACAACATCTCATTAGCACACAGTACTCGCTCATAAAAACTTGAACTTGACCACAAAACACAATGTCATTCTCCGACAAGAGACTTCAAGCATGGTTTGAGTTCAAGTTGTTTGGCGTGCCTCGTCCGACTAGCGCTAACGAAATCGACAAATAATGAACGTTCTTTTATAGCAATTACATCATTTTCTGCGAACGAAGATGTTCGCATAAAATTTACATTCGTACCATCATATTAACATGTTGTTGTTTGTTACATACCCATTCATTATGTTCGATACATATTTTCTGCTCTAATGTTAAATACTCGCTACCCGCAAACTGAAAAGTTGTTGTTATTTACATAGCAAAGGATAATAAAGGCGCGGTTTCTACTTAGTTGTGAGGGTTTACTACATGGCATGTTAGAATGAGGGTTGTGAAGTATTCGGACGGAACTAGAGTAGGTCACCCACGCGTGTTACTACATGGAGAGCACGAACGCTAGCGTGGGATCTCCACGTTGGTAATATTGTGTCACCTGCCGACTGCCGACACACGTTATGGTCATTACATTATTTACGATCAGATGTAGCATTTGACTCATAAAAAATAATATATGAGCATCCAAACTTGCTTCTTCATTATTGATTAGCAGTGATTCGTCAATAGCTCTTCCCTAACTTGTTTAGAAGTATGAATTCAGTAATGCCGTGACAAATGTATTTTTTACCATAACAATAGTCGGCCGTCATTTGTCCGACAAACGTGAAATAATACTTCGTTGTTATGTTAATCTTGTCGATTTAATTTAATAGCGCCAGTATATTTGACTGTTTTTCAGTATGGCGGAAGTCACCAGAGGCGGATTATAAATTATTATCAAGTATTTAGATATTTTGCAGTGCATGTTACTTGAAAATTTGCAACTGCGCAGTTTTTAGTTCAAGTAATTTGTTATGTAGTCTATTATTGGAAGACAGAACTAGATGATTTATTAGTTACGACAATCTAGCTGACAAGGATAGATGATATAATGGCTTTTAATTCAATGATCATAAGTTTTCATTGGTTTACTCGAGCTGAAAGGTGATATAGGTTCAGAATTCATCGCAGAAACATTTTTATTTTCATGTTGAGAGATAATTGTAGTTATTTGTGATGATAGAGTCACGCAATAATTGCAGTGTCGTGTTTAGCTATTATTACCAATTTACCTTTTATAACTGCACTATGATTACACAATTATCTCTATTTGCAATAAACAGCGAGGTAATCCATACTTCGAATATTGGTATTTTCTTAGCATGTACACTTGTCGATAGCAAAGTTACCGTTGAAGGATTTTATACCTAAATACTTACTATTTGTTAGTACACAGTTAATTATTTTGACAAGACCTATTAAAATATCTAAAGAAAAAGGGAAACTTGGGGTAAGCTGATCTGACATATGATTCCGTAACCGAGTAAAAGTAGAAAAGACGTGAACTGTCATTAGATGACATTCTAGTGTTACTACGGCAGCTTCCGCGTAGGTACCTTCCGGCACTGTGTAAAGTGTAGGGTCGCGATGAGCTGGGTTATGATTAGCGAACCCACGCGTGCCGGCAAGGCCGGTGCCACTGCGCAGTAGATAGATGATTAATCTCTCGGACTCAGTGCCGGACACACGCTAGCACAAACCGGCCGGCTCCACTCAAGTCCTCCGCTCCAGCTCCGTAAGTGATAACTTGGCTCGGGTTCTTTCTTATAGTTTCAGAGTTAAAATTTCACTTGACAAAATTACAAGTGACTAGGTACGACTTGTCAGATCTCAGATGTATGCAATATGTGAAAGTGCTTAACTACAGTCTTAAAAGACAATAAAACAAATAGTCGGATCGGACGATTTTACAAATTGTTTACTTATTCTATCTGATTGAAACTTTCGGATGGTTAACTTAACTCAACACCCGCTTGATTAAGATCAACGAATAGTGTTATTATCCGTGAACGCGTATAATTTAAAGAATATTTATTTATTGCACAAATTATGCTTCAATTCAAATAATTATGCGAAATACGATATAATAAATTCATTCCGCGTTCCATCTGTCTTCAATAACATTTATCATGTCAATAATTAATTTAAAAGATATTTTGTTAAAGGACATCAATCGTGCTCGACCAGTTAGAGAAATAGTTTTGATCTGTGAATTTTTAAGTAAGTAAAGTTCACATTTGGTTGATAATAGAGGTATCTTTAAGATAGATCACTCGCGAGATTTAACAAAGTTCCCATTCATGCCGAGATTTAGAGTTCAGTGCCTTCTGCGTGATATCTCGTTTCAAAAATGCGTCTTATTAAACTAGATTTCCACATAACTGGGCAATGAAGCAAAACACCTCGAACACTGTAAGGCGTTAACTAAGCGGCCAGAATAAACAGACCAAGTTATGTCTTTATTATCTCCTGCCATAATTTGTTGTGAGTGTTGAGCCTACTCGGTTGCGTCCGCGTGCCAGCTGCGCGCAAGCCTCCGTGGGTGACTCCCACACCTCCAGCTTTACTATATGATTTTATCGAACTCTACCCAATATGAATTGCAAACAAGCAAAGCAAACCACGTATCATGGAACCATTCAACATAATACAGCCGTGTCAAATAATTCCTTTATTTTATGGCATCATTGTCTACAGCTATCTGATTTTCAGAATGTTCAGAATTGTTATCGTTTTTACAATACCATCATCTATGTTGATATTATGTTGGCATGCTTATTTTATTATTTCGCTTTACGTGTTACTGTTTTGTTGTCGTAGACGGCAGCTCGTCGGACGCCGTGCGGAAACTCAGCGACGACTTATCTCGAAAACATTTGTCAGGTGAGTAAGATTTCAACTCACGGTCGAATGCTTGAATAGAGAATGATTTCAAAAGAATATTTGATGGCATGAGAGCACTTTGCGCGAGCATGATACATGCTTCTATGGACGTTCGGCACGCACTTCAAAATCACAATCACCTAGTCATATATTGTAAATAATTTTAAAAGTTTCACGTGTTCATAATGTCTTCACGCTTTTATCTGTATCCATCCGCCGAGCAGACCTTATCGAAGACGAGGAAGACGAGGTGTCCAGCAGTCTGCCGGACAGACCGCGGACGCATCGGAAGGCATCTAGTAAGTCTGTCCTGTTTCTTTGTACCTCCGGGCTACCCTGGACGCCGGTTCTTAAAATGGTGGAGGTTAGAAATAAGATCACGCGAGACATTCATAGGTGGTGGAATCTTGTTAATCTCAACAAGTTGTAGATAACGCGCGTCTAAATAGACTAACTTAAAATTAACATTACGATGGAAACATAAACGGAAAAGCTGCGAAATAAAATAATTACCTATCTACTCATAGTAAAGCACGTCTGTCGTTTGAAATTTAACAGTCATTTTACGAGCGACATCGGTTGTGAATGCCTCAATTCCGGTCCTCTGTCACAACAAACCGCGTGAGTCGCGGGACGGCACGCCGCCGCCCACTACCAACCATCAAATCTTATGTCCGCAATTAACAGCATTGTCTTCTCGTCTGAAATGTAACGCTGATTGTTCAGCTCTTTTTACAAATGCCACAGCTGTCATGTCATAATGGTTCGATACAATAAATAGTCGCTCGTAACTTCTTTTTTTATGTAAAAGCTAATTCTAAAGCTTGAGTGTCTATGACACGCAAAAATTATTGCGCTATTCTAATCATACGGGTATTCTCTCATAACAGACCGGACTGGGTTAACAATTGCATGAATGAACGATAAAAAATATAAAACTAAAACAATCTCCATCGTATAAGTAGATTAAAATCAACAAAAGACTAATTTACTAAACTCGAGATAATAAAATTCAAAATTTAAGAAATGTTTTGCAATCCAAACATAATTTGACCTTTATAAAAGATCCCACATTAGTTGTAAATGCACGCATTGTGATGTGTGAATTAGGTTCTGTGTTGTTGTGTTGAGTAGTGGCTAATGTGTGTGTGTGTGGCTTGGTGTGGCGCAGCGAGCAGCACGTACAGCGTCACATCGATGGACGCGCTGTGGGAGAAGCACCCGCGCCGCCTCAGCGAGGCCGGCCTTCGCAGGTCCTCAGGTAACACCTCACTTCACTTCACATCCCTGCCATTGTGTCATTAGTTCCACTATAGAATTCTAGCTTTGGGGTGTTTTTAAACCAATGCTAATTATTGAAAATTACCACGCGATAGGCACCAAGTATTAGTTAAGCGCGATAGCTGAGAGACGCCATTTCTCTATCTTCAATGTTCACTCTCTCAGTGACGTTGGTTGGTTTGGTAAACCTCAACGATGTTATCTATATATCTCATCACATAAAAATACATTTTAATCAGTGTTCAAATGCATCAGTCGACCTCGATTTAGAAGTATCTTTCTAGGCCTCCTCAATTAACCTGTATTGGATTATTGCTCTGAATTTTGTCGTGGAACTACTGGCTAAACAATTGTTTATTGCAATTCACAATGCAAGGCATGCACGCTCGATTGCCATTACACATCATTAGATGTTTCAACTATTCATTTGCTTGCAATGTTGTGGTGTTTTAGCATTGTTATGCGATACCGATATTTTGTAATGTTTGATTAGATTAAGCTTTGATTATTTCGTTTCAACAGCTTCGCACTACTTAAGTCAACTGCAGTTTGTTGCTCCCTGCAATATGAATGAAGCGAAAGTTCACTCCGATGTAACCGATATGCATACGAGAATGCAAATCGACCCCAGTGACCGCTGCACTTGCACGCACGCCTACGATTTATTCCAATCGTGTGCACATCATAAACCTGCCCATAATCGGATCAAGCCTTATACGTAGCTATTCAAATGGCAGTTTATTGTGACTTAATAAGAACGTGCACTTTCTTGTTGCACTCTCTTGGAGAAAATGTATTAAGGTTTTCAGTACTGAATAATATCAATGGACAAGATGATAATCCAAAAACACTATTAGAATTGATACTAACGTTGTTACATGTTATATGACCACCTATACTTTTTGTATACTTAAATTTTTGCATTATCATTTATATTTATAATTTGTGGTAAATATCTAAATAAGGTGTTTTATGTATATCTATACAATAATCAAATTCTATGTTATAACATTTGCGTTAACATTGCAGACCACAGTGTCGTTCTGACGGAGGACACAGACAGCTTCATAATTGGAGAACGCGTGTGGGTGGGCGGCACAAAACCTGGTCAGATTGCGTACATCGGTGAGACGCAGTTCGCGCCCGGCGACTGGGCCGGCATCGTGCTCGATGATCCTATTGGTAAGCTAAAACAACATGTAAAAGAGTAGGTCCAGTTGATAAAGATTCCGCTCCATTATTTAAACTACCTGGCCAGAAAGTTTTTGAACATTGAACCTTGAACTAACGATGAGACGAAAATTTAGGAAAAAATAAATATAAAGAAATGTGCCCTGAAAGAGTAGGCGATAGGATGTGAAATTTGGATCACCTGGAACAACACCAATGCAACGTGAAAAATACTACTAATGATTCAAGTCAAACCTTCCTACTTCTTTTTGCAGGTAAAAACGATGGATCAGTGGCGGGTGTCCGTTACTTCCAATGCTCAGAGAAACGCGGTGTGTTCTCCCGGCTGACGCGCCTGACGCGCACACCGTTCGTGTCGCATTCGGCACACGATGCATCACCCACGTCTGACGCAGGCAGCGTCTTTGAGAGGCCACCGTCCGGTGCCGCTCGGTACCGACGCACGCTGTCACCCAACGGCAGTGTGCGAAGCGTTGTCAGCAGCAAAATGAGTATGTTTCTTGAAAAGGAAACAGAGTTGATAAAATTTTGTTATTTTCCCCTTTAAGAAGACAAAATTGCTAAAGTGCATTCTCTTTTTCAGACGCATCAATTTCGACAACGACCAATGGTGAACTTCGCCTCGGCGATCGAGTTATCGTATCGAGCAGTCGCGGGAGCAAAGCCGGTACCCTCAAATATGTAGGCGTCACTGAATTCGCTCCCGGCGTCTGGGCGGGAGTCGAATTAGACGACCCTCTCGGCAAGAACGATGGCTCCGTCGATGGAAAGAGGTAAGCCGTCGATACCTGTATTAGTTCCAGAGTGTTCAAAGTCGACACAGCCAGGAGTTCGAGACGTTCATGGTATCGAGTTTCCAAAACTTGCAGGTACTTCGAGTGCGCGCCCCGCTTCGGCCTGTTCGCGCCGATCGCGAAGGTGTCGCGGTCGCCGTCGAACCGCAAGCCGGGAGCGTGCGCCATCCACAGCAACGGCCGCATGACGCCGATGCGGCGCTCCAACTCGCGCGAGTCTCTCACGTCCCTGGGCACGTCGGTGGCGTCGTCCCGCGTGGGGGTGAGGCTCGGGGTGACGGCGCTCGGAGCGCAGGTAGGCTAGCCCCGCGCGCGCTCGGCCGAGCCGCCCGGCCGCGCCGCACGCCAAGCCGCGCCGCACCGCAGCGCGCCCAGCCTGCTCGACAAGACCCTCCTCGTCAAACACGTCGACCTGGACCGCTGCGCCGTGATCGCGATACCGCAACCGAAGATCTACTACGATATCGTCACGTGTAAATCCGGAAGCCGCGAACTGGTACCGAGACGTTGGGCTAGCGAGACGCTGCCGAAGTCGTGGCGTTGCTCGGAAAGCGTTCTCAGCTTGGTGGATCGTTCGGGATCGCGATCGTGGCGCAGCGGGTCGAGCGGGTCGGGCAGCGGCGGCGCGGGCGGCGAGGTGGTGCGGCGCGGGGGGCGGCCGGCCGCCGTGACGAGGGCCAGCCGGGGGGCCGCCGCTACCGACATCCTCGTCGACATGCCGCCGTCAAACACGCACTTCTCCGGCTTCGGAAAAAGCTACCACTACTCTTGCGTGTCGCCCTTCCAGTTCACCTATCCGAATATAGTATACATTTGAGCGCGATTGTACTCAAAAGCTCTATCAGTATTCCTATTGCGCTATATTGTTGAATTTGATATGTACGTACGTAATTTTTGCCGTCCTCTTTGTAATCTTCCTCGAATTTCTTTATTCTCGAATATTTATATCGGTGGGTGCCCGGTGAGTACTTCTTATTGTACACGATGACCACCGGAGCGACACGTGAGAGAGTGGTTATAATATTGTATGTAGAGTGCGCTTAATGTTTGCATGGGCATAGTTTGATTAATATGATTTTATTTTTGGTCTGTAGCTGGCACCCCTTGGTTTGGCCCTTGTGTTTAATTTTACACTTTATTTGTTGACGATTTATTATCTTTCCATATTGAACTAAGAAAGATATAATGAGTTGTCAGCGAGCTTAGTAAATATTCATTATCTCATTACTCGGTCCGCTTATAGTGCGCTTACTTGGCGTTTTAGTTTCAATATTCGAGTAGGCCTGAAGAGACTGCGGTAATCATTCCTCAGACAAAACGTCTCTTATGATTTTCGACTGTGATATTATTTTTAAGAATCCCCAAATGTGGCAAGACTGCTGAAAAAGTATACTAAGACGTTTGTATAATTAACTAATTGTTTGGTGTGCAGAATATAAACACGAATGTGTGCTTTATTTCTTCATGTACAGAATCCTAAATTAAACATTTACGAGATCTCCTTTAGACTTTATTTTATAGATCGCTAGTTCCATAAAATACCAAAGACATCGAAACTCATTCATTCCATTTAGTAACTCTGCTTGTTTTTTTTTTTGGCAGTTGGATTGTCTGCTGAAATAACAAATTAATGCTTTGTGTTTCCATCATTATGTATGGAAACTCATAGTATCACCGCACCACTGTACGATGAAGCATAGATAACGCAATTATTTTGTAGCAACATTGCATCTCGATGCGTGATCCTTTGTTGATATAAAGTAAATCTATGTTTGACTGATAATGTGTCGGATAATTAAAGTTTCGTTCAACACATCGTCAGTTTTCAACGTATTTCGCGATTCTTCTGCCAGTTTTGGACCAACCCTTAGCTATATAGCTCAATTGCCCGTAATAACGTAGTTGTGAAAGATTTGAGCTAAGTTACCAGTCGTACAGTTGCCGGCAAACATCTTGAGCATGACCTTGAATGCGCAGACGTGGATTTAGCGTCTCTGGTATAAAAGTACATGCGCGAACTTACCCCTTCCACGTCGTTCTTGCTCAAGATGTTTGCCGGCAACTATACCGGGTTGCCAGAAATGTCAGAGGGTACGCTTGTGGAGTAGCATAGTTCCTTAACGTGTTGTTTTGGTTTCCCCCATGTTTTTGGCACTGTCACTAACGGCACAGCGCATCGGCGGCCCGCGAGCGTCGTCCACCCCTGTCTCGGCGAAAAACGCTCTTCAGGTACAGTTCCCCACTATCGCCGCGCGGTAAACTCGACAGCGAATGTGTGCTTTGCGACAAAATACAACACAATCTGCGTTTAGTCCACTAAGATTCTTAGATCCTTTCGTTGTGTACAATACCTATTTGTACGCAGTGGATCAACTTGTATAATCCTAGAGGACTAAATTACAATTTCTAATCCAATAGACCTTGGTGCAGAATTATTGTGTGAAAAAATGGTTTGGTTGTAGTTTTAGGTCGAAATATAGTTCGGACTTCGGAGACGCTTACACTGGATTAATTCATAACGTGTATATCACAAAGTAATAACCATGAAATTCATAGTTTGTTATAATTTTATTATACTTATAATTATTATGTGATTACCGAAACTAAGTTAGAACGATTAGAATTGCACCTGCACTGTGAAGTTCACAGACGAAAAAAACCTGTTTTATTAATAACTTCTACTGAGTGTTGAGATGTTGAGTTTCAGCTAAAAGCTTTGAACCAAACCATTTAGAATAAGTACTTTTGTAGTTAAGCACATGTTGGCTGATATTTTGTATACCGCTTCGGTGGTACCTACCTGGGGCTTCCATATTTTAAACTGTCTCAATGACAGTTCATTTGATTGTTGAACAAGTTTGAATTTTATTGTAAGCATGTCATTTTGATACTAAAATGTTTTGTTTCTAATAAGAAACTAAATCGCTAACCTAAATTTATTTCAGGAGTAGTATTTTAGACTGTCGATAAAATAAAGCTAACTGTAGAAACTTGTCCAATGTAATGTAATAGACAGATGTCAATTTCACGCACACAAAGTACAAATGAAATACAGCCATTTTTAAAAAGCACGTTAGAAATAGACTGTTTTGTTGTCCGATATAGATGTAAAACGTATTGAGCTTTTAAAGGAACCTGTGATATTTTGGATTTTCGTGGGAAATGAATGCCAGATTACTCTTGTTATTTAGACAATTCCAAGGCTAACCCGTTCACCAATGATTTGCGGAATAAAATGCAACTTTTTTGTGTGAACCGGAATACATTGCCTTTTTGTCGCAGCACGACTGATTGATTCTATGTTTAACTATTTCGAAGCTATTCTTTACTATAAAGGGTTTGTGGGATTCGGACGGGGAAACACTCAAATAAATACGAAACATTTTATTTAAAATCATTGTAAAAATAAATTGCATTATTTCTCGATGCAATTAAATAATTATTGTTAAATTATTTACTATTTATCTATTTTTAAAATACCAGTGCCTGTAAGATATGATGATATTCATAAAATTAAGGTCTCACTTTTGACTCGAGCATTCCAGTGCTTTAGGATAGTATCACTTTTAACTTATTAATAATTTCTAAATTAGTATAACTTACTTCGTAATTGTTAATGTTAAATATATGTTAAGCATTATGTACGGATTTTAATTCCTTAATAAACTGTCGTAGTTTATTGTATTCAATAAAATTTAGCTACATTTGTGTTGTGTATCATTCCTATCCTGCATTTATCCTTATTATTGGACGTAACTGTATATGATGATAATAATAAATTCTATGAATTAACTACCCATTGTTTTATTCCAATCTGCCGTAATCAGAGTTCAACTAATTAATTAAAATCTATAATAATAAATTATAGTACTCTGAATGCGGCAGTAGAATCAGATATGCATGAACGTTTACTCGTCTCTGTAGTATAATGACGTAACTTACTAAGATTCTTTCGCGACATATAGATAAAACACTTTCCTGAAACATCATACCTGTATCAATTCCGTTTACGGGAGACGTTCATGCAACTGGAACTTGACCTGCCTAGACTAAGACGACTGCATGTTCGCATGTTGGGCTTTACAAAACTTGATATTTTATGATATTCCTACGAAAGAATAGCGATCAGCTTATGCAATTTTCAGATTGGTTATGGGGTTACACTGTAAATATAGACTTGTGATTACTTAAATTGTGGAATAGTTGACTTTTATTTTCGTCAAACTTGGGTGGAGGAAACAAAACACTAGCTCAGTTATCAGTGAAGCGACTGATAAATTGTGACAACGGCCTTGGCACTGAAATCTAAGAATGAATTTACTCTTCGGCAGTTTGTTTTTTGTAGAAAGAATACCGACTATATTGCCACTTTTTCTTGCAAAATCAATACCAAACCAAGCTTATGGCTAGGCTTCGTGCTTAATAATGCAGAAATGCTTAACTACTTAATTATAGTAACTGCTGTACTGTACGGACTTAAATTGATTTTTCTATTCTTTAAACTATTAGGTATGAATTCGAAATTAAAGAAACTTGTCCATTTAGGATTTGTCAGACTCCTCAAACATAAGTAAAACTTACATACCAGAACACCAGCAAAGATGTAGAGCTGCTCAATTCTCTATGATGAGAGTAGATACTTCATTAGGTACAGATAGGTAATAGACAAAACCTTAACGCTTACGTACAGAAGTTGCATATCTATGAAATAGGTACGTCAATTACCAATTACGCCGCGTCGTTAAGAAACGTGGGAATAAATACAGTCTTGAGTACCTATTGATTGGCAATTGACGGTCAGTAGTAGGTATACATATGTAATGTATGCAACCAGTATCAGGTAGTACCTACCTATAAATTTATGCGAAGAGAGTGGCGCAAGGCTTTTGATTTCCTTTTATCGGGTCCTAACCACCGATTATTTAAAGAGTCGAAGCCTAAGGGGCGCTGAAGTTCGGGCTCTCCATTGAACACCCCTAGATCGATACAATAAATAGCGACCCCCTAATACGAACCCCTTAGACCCGGGGCACAGGTGCCAAACATCGATTGCACGGCACTAGTTAGGTTAAGCCGCATCTTAAAATCGTTTACACGAAGTTTTTCCCATTGTGAAGTTAGTTTCTTCTTTTTATTTTAACACTAGCTTCTGCCCGCGACTTCGTATAATAACCTTTCTCTTGAATCACTCTATCTATTAAAAAACCGTATAATTTTTTTTTAAGTTTTAAAGATCTAAGCATCATAGGGACACACAGACAGACAGCGGAAAGCGACTTTGTATTATACTATGTAATAATAATGATTTTCCGCGACTTCGTCTGCGGTCCGCATAAACTGCACTTTCCCGAGGTGATAACTAGCAAGTCATCACGGAACAGAATCAGTGCGGTAGTTTCAGATATAATCCCCTTATTACACGTAGAAAAGTCCCTTATACATTGACGTGTTCGAAGCAATAGGGGGTATTTGAGGCTCTCCCACGGTGGGCACACCCATTAGAAAAAGTCTGTAGGTATACCTCTATGTGTATGAAAAACCAAATCAACTTTAAGCTTCCCAGACTCACACTAATTTATAAACAGATCGATAGTATCAGTATAGTTTAAGGTGACCTCACCACGCACTAGGCACCTACATTCGTCCTTGATAAATTTCCGATCATATATTTTAGTAACGCTATAAAATATACCAAATATACATAGCTATTTATGAATTCCATTAGGTCCATACTCGTAAATTCTTAGGATTGGGGAATACCGTGCCGTTTACAAACATTGGGTATGTAGCGTGAGTAATAAATAATGCGTCCTGGAAAATGAAAGCCAAGCTTGGATAATTTTCTTTTAAAAAATCACTAGACCTAAAGTTTGCGGTAGTCTGAAACTACGACATCACGACCAGTTGGCATGGTGCCAACAAACTTTACAGTTTTGTTCATAGACTTTATGACCACAAATAACCATATTATATACTACTTGATAAGGCTGGTCTCACACCACCAGCATGGTTGTCTAAATAGAGAACTTATATTCGTAAACATAAAATATTACATTGATCTACCTTGATCTTCCTCGTGAGCGGGTCTTATTGCGAACTTAATTCACCTTATCAAGAGTATGATTTCCTGCGTGCGCATAACCTTTATAATTGTACGCAACTCAATAGTGTGATCCTGACAATGTCCTGACGTCAATCTTAACAATAATGCAAGGACGCTTAATTCAGATTTTTAATAAAATACAGCTAAGACCCCCGCGATAGTTAACAAGGATTTATATTCAAACTGTAGCTAAATGTCTAAGTATTGGAATGTTAATGTAATTACCATAAAGACCCTGGACAATAAATGCTATAACGCAGTATTGTAATAGTAGATAATAAAGTTGGGAAACAAATCGGACTTGCACGATTCGTGGATAATCGTGGCTAGACTGAAATACGAAACGAGGCAGCCGTCCCCTCCCCTACAAATCGACCTGAAAATCCTATTAAACTATTAACCTACTCGTACACACGTCAAAGGGATCAATTAGGTAGGTATTTACTTGTCAATATTCATTTGCATTATTTGATCTCAAGACATAAGCAGTGAGCAATGACAAGAAAATCGTAGGGAAAAAAGTAGAAAACTGACAAGTCGTATTTACAATTTTACGTATGAAGTAGTGGTACTTCTAAAATAACGCATTATTGCCAAAATTCGCAAATTCATAATGACTGTAAATAGAAATGAATACTCGTACGATATAACTACTTAGAACTACACATCTAAAATCTTTATTGCAGGAATCATCAAAGAATCTACTGAAAAAAAAACCAAACTACTTACGTCGAATGAAGGTAGATTTTAGTAAGTAACATATACCTTGTTTGCTGAGTTACATACAACGCTGGCAGTATTAGAATTTTGCAGAAACTGTAGGTCAAGAAAACAGTGAAGGAAGATTTGAATATTTTAGCTTTAAACAGAACCAGGCAGACTATAAGTGTTATCTATAGGTATTTGTTCTTATACCTACTTGGCAGAGTTTCGCTCCGTAGCAGAATCCCTGGTAAAGTGCAAGCTTATTGATCGTGCCGAAATAAACGTCTCCAGACGCGATAGAGCTCGCCTTCGAACATAAAATCATGTAGACACCTACATAGTTAGCTATAAAGTACATATCTTCTACTTCATTTAGTATACTGAATATCATTGTGAGCTATTCAATAACCCTTAACAGGCCATTTGCCTTTAATGTTATCTTAAGATGTTTATGATTGTCGATAGAGTATGATTATTTATAGCATGTCATAGTAAACTAATGATGTTAGATAAAATCTTACAAAGATTACATATAAACAAGCCATTTCAAAGTTTATAAGCAATTCCGACACAGGATTGCACTTAGTATTTGATTTATATCAAAATAGAGCATCTAATTTGCTCACAATCCCAATTTGATAAAAAGCTACACTGCACTACATCAAATAAACATTCGCATTCAAAATTAATAAATGAATGAATTATGAATTAATTAAGAAACTGAATGTCTTTTTTGTAATTGTAAGTAGGTCGCAAAGAGTTCTTTTTAAACAACTTGTGCTCTACATTACAATAACTAGGAAGGTACTTACCCAAGAGAGACAATCAAATCCTTCTATCATGCCTCTTTCTACAATTGAATTAAAAATCCGCAATCATTTTCAACGGAGTTAGGTAAACATTATAAGCACAAGCACTAATCAGACCCGGATAAAGACGGAGCGAAACGTTACGTAATTCGAACACTGAAAGTGTGACAATTGGCACATAATTTCAGTAATAGCGCGATCAATCAACAACACAACAATAGGAGCGACTTTTGATGTCCCATTGTGAGAGCAATGTAACCGAAAACTTATATTGACTTACTCCTATTCTTTGGATTATACAGCCTACATAAAGTATATTTTTATGTACCTAATATTTTTTCTTGGTTTTAGGCATTGTAAGCTTCTGTTTATTTAATTTTAATTGACTTGTTTGATTTCTATTCTAATTATTTTGCGGTTTCTTCTGGCAATTGTTTTCAATTTACTAAGTTCTTGTGAAGTTTCTTTGGACTTACACCTTTAAAAAATTGGGAGCTAAGTAGGAAGCATTCTTTTCCATTTTTTTTTTGTATTTAGAATCTCTCTTGGTGAGCGAAAATGTTCAATTACTAATTGCTTCGCGTCGCTGTTTTTTTTTGTTAAGAAAAAAAATAAGCTTATTACTACCTTTAGCACATAGCTACCTATTTTTTTACTCGGTCAGTGTACCCACGATCTCCTTGTAAAAGCGTGCACGTACAACGCAACATGCAATCGCATGCTAATTTATTAATTGCTCGGAATTCTTTAATGGTTTATTTAACTCACGCGGTCGCGAAAGTGTGCGAAGGTGTTTTGTTGTGGTCAGCGGAGCCCCAGCTGCGTCATCGAAGGAGGAAAATTGTCGGCGAGACATCTGACATCAGCGATGGAAAAAGATCCTGTTCAAAGTCTCCGTTATTTCATAAGGAATTAGATTCTTATGTGATATAGAAATGTAATCCAATGATATTTAAGATTTACGTTATTCTTTGTTGATTTAAGGCATAAGAAAATAATCTTGTTAAAATGGCTGTATTTCAAATTACTACATGTCCACATAAATAGCAAATAGACAACTAAGCGAGTAGAAACAGAATGATGACACGCGCTGTGCTGGAATTACGGCATTCTAAATAGGTTTGCATAATAATATGTAAGTTAAATCCGTGAGAATTCTTAGACACCTATTTTCATGTATTTGCGGCACTGGTCTTTTCTCTCTTGACATTTTTCTATGGTGCAACAGGAGTTACTGCGCGAGAAGCAGCATCACTTGGAGCGGTTGATGCGAGAACGGGAGTTGGAGCGAACCGAGGTCGCCAAGGTGTCCGTACAGGCTGATCGCGCGGAAACTGCTCTGGCGCAGCTGCAGAAGGAAGCGGCACAGGTACACGGATTATTTGTTTTAGTAACGAGACGTGTAGGTAACGGGGTATAGACAAGCCATGCCCGTATAATGTTGATGTAGACTCATCCTTGCACTTTGCCGTGTTTGTTCCAAAAATAGTGACAATTCAAAATTAGTTTCACTCTTTTACTTCCTTAAACCTTGTTACGTAGCGGATAACAAATTTGAATTGGGTTGCTTCTTTATTAACCGTGCGCCATATCGAATGCTATCCTTGATGCCTTCGTAACGCGTATTTAGACAGTACCTACAAGGTACAGCCTGGCAAAAAAGAGTGAAATACTGTAGTGTCGTCCCTTTCTAATCTATATGTATAAGAAAACGAGACGACACTACTCTATTCTATTGCCACTTTAATTTCTACCCTTTTTTGCCAGGCTGTATTTACTGTTATTCAATACAGTAACAGAACTCATCAATTAACTAAGTAGGAAAGTTACCCCTTCCAACTTTACCTACAATCTGCGTCAACTGTTACGTCGGATGATGTGACTAATGAAATTTAACGCAAATTTATTTGCTAATAGTCGTCGTAACCTAGCTATAATTGCCGGTATATCGGTGATTATTAAATAAACGTAACATTCTGTTTAGGCGACAACCGAGAACGGTAAACTAAAAGCAGAACTTGACCGACTAACGCAGCAGTTGGAAGACGAAAAACAGAAAGTCGAAGACCTACTGTTCAAGCATGAGGAGGAAAACATCAACAAGGAAGATTACAACGTAAGGATACAAATTTATTGATATTTATTAATTTGGAGCTCTATTTTACTCCGCTTTATGTAGATTATATTTACGTAATAGGTTGCGTAAAGTTGGCTGAATTTAACAGTAAGAGAAAAGATTAATATGGAACTTTTTGTTTCAGAAATACAAAGACGCAATGGAGGTAAGTAATTAAAACTGAAATATTAATTAAACAATTGTAATCATTCTTGCTGAGCAGTAGGTACATGTAGCTCGCCCTCTGTCCGTTACCTATAAGGCCATCAAGCAAGCTCTGTTTATAGTCACCGATGTTCACACCTATTGTACAGTCGACGTCGAAGATATCTTTGCACTTGTCGTTGTAACTTCATGTTTGAACTTTAATATGAAGTCGTCAAATTGCTCGGAGTGACAAGGAACTAAAGTGTAAAGATATCTTTGACGTCGACTCTACCTAAGAAATTGGTTCATTTAAAAATCGAATAGCGTGAATCTTGTTTAATTTACTCATAGGCAGAGAAGTTCGCTCGCGACCAACGCATTCGCGAACTGGAGGCGGAAGTGGCGTTGCAGGTGGGTCGCGCAGACGCGGCCGCCGCCACCATGCGCGCCGGCGACCAGCAGCGCGCCGCCGAGCTCAGCGCGCTCGCGGAACAGCATCGCGACGAGCTCGCCGCGGCACACAGTTAGTACATACAAATATATCTCGCAGACGGATTGTAGTGAGCCGCCGTTTTACAAAATGCCTAGGCGTTTTGAATGCCAGTTCAACGATTAGCCGGATTGTCATTCTTCAATAAGTCAAAGTGCTTTATTTGCAAACATAGGTGAAACTGCTTACAGTGATGGTCAAAATACAATCTAATCTAACGCTATGTTTTGCTTGAGGGCATACAAAATCAATGTCAGATATATTAAATTAAATTAAATTAAATTGAGTTATAATATTAAATTAACAATCATTAAAATTGACATTAAAGTAATCAGAGACAGAGAAGTAGCATGCATTCACAAGTAGAGTCTAAGAAGGTCTACGTTTAGTACGTACTACTATCACCAAACAAGAAATAAAGATGGACTTTTTAGTGGATAGGGTAGGTTAGGTTAGAATAGCGTCAGGGTCGAAGGACCAAACTGAGCGGTAATAGGAGCGAAGCGAAGCGGAGCTCCGTCGACTGAACTAAAAATTGACAAAGTGGCGGCTAATGACTCGCTGTATTACATTACGGCTAGCCGTGTTGAAGAACGTATGGCCCCGAATACATTAAAGCGGATTTTCATTCAGCTGCATTGCAAAACGGCTAGGCATTTTGTAATATGGCGGATTACTACAATCTACCTACGACATGTACACTAGTCCACTATGAGTGTACCCAGCTTCGAGGCGGAAGGGAGGTCCGCTTCTGGAAATTCCACTAAGCGAGTTAGATATTCAAATGTGCAGAGGGAAAAATTCGTAATCGCGGTTCAGGAAAACTGCCCCCAATCACAACCAGTCCCGCGGTTTCCTCAAACACTTTGGTTTTGTTAAACTTTTCCCCGTTTAAATATAGACGCAATCTAATATCCAAATCCTAAAACGTTTTTGAAATTCTTGATGTTTTTGTTTCCAGCATTGTCTTCGGAGCTTCAAAAACTCCTGGACGAAGCATACGCCCTGCTCAAAGAGAAAGATAATGAAAAGGACTCCATCGGGAAGAGCATGTCGGAGGAACTGTCTAAAGTGAAGACAGAGTATGAGAAAGCCCTGGCCGAAGCCAAGTCTAAGATATCCGTCGCTCAAACAGAGTTTGACACACAAATATCCGTCCTCACTGCTAAGTTACAACTGGCTGAATCAAAACTAGAATCCGAGAAGCAAAACTTGGAAAGATTTAACAAAGAAAACAGCCAAACTGTCACAGAATTGAACGCCAAACTGGCACAGCTCCAAGCATCCGTTGACGACAAAACGCATGAATTAAATAAAGGTATAAATTTTATTAAAGCTTTTTAAAATTTTGAAGGACTTAATTGTAAAATTAATCCACTAATTTTGATTATTCCAGTCATCGGGGCGAACAAAGAACACGAAGTAAACCTTAACAAAGAAATAACTAAGCTCAAAATGGAACTCAGCGCTAAGATTTTAGACCTTGAGCAACTTGAAGATGCGAAAGCAAAACAAGAAGCGACATTTAAGACACTGCAAGAGGAAATCACTAAAATGAGGGAGACACACCTGACAAAAGTTAACGAGTATGAAAATCTGTTGAGCGAAGTGACGTTGCAAAATGAGAAAAGTAAATCGGATATAGGACAGTTGCAACAAAATTTGGCCGCTAAAACAAGAGAATACGAAAAATTATTGCTTGATTCCAGTAACTCATCCAGTGCCACAGAACAACTTATCAACGAATACAAACAAAACATCCATGAAAGAGACAAGGAAATTATGAAGTTAAAAGACGAATACGAGCAAACTACGGCCAATTTCAATATAAAGCACAGTAAAATCGCAGAAGAGCACAAGAAAGAAATAGATAATCGAAACTCCAAAATAGAAGAGTTAATCAAAGAAATAGAAAGTCATAAGATAGTTCTGGATCAAAATAAGATAGAGCTGGACACTTTGAACTCCCAGTTTACACATAATGCAGATGAATTGAAAGCAGTCAAAGAAGACAATGAGCGTCTGAAACAACAAGTTAACGAATTAACTCAAATCAACAACGAGCTGAAAGCGAAAATGTCTGCAATGGAATTAGAAATCGGTGAACTGAAACGCAATATTGCCAGTAGTGTTGAAAAATGCACTGAGATACAAAAATCTAAGGACAAAATTGAAGCTGAATATATGAATCTTACTGGACAAACTACTGACTCTAATGAACAATTCAATCAAATATCACAGCATCTCAAAGCAACTGAAAAAGAGTTAGAAGATTTTAAAGATAAGGCCCGGGAGGCAGCCAATAACCACGGTAGAATAGAACAAGAACTAAAACAAAAAGTTTTCAAATTACAAGAAGATTTTGCGCTTGAACGTGCTCAGTTAGTAAAATCATACGACGAAAAGATAGAACAACTTAAAATAGCAGAAGACAAAATCATAGAATTCGAAAACAAAATAATTGAATTGTCTAACAATGTAAAAGAAATGACATCTAAGACTGATCAATTGCTTGATGAAAATACCAACTTAAAGAATGAAATAGAGTCATTAAAAACTAGAGAGCAAGAAATAAACAATGAATACGAAACGATGTGCAAGAAGATGGAAGTAGATATAGAAAAATACAAAGCAGAAATAGCTGTTTTGAAAGCGGACGGTGCTACATCGCAAATAACATTAATGGAAAAAGTGGATCAGCTCACAGAAGCCCAGAATGAGCTGAATAACAAACTTGAAGAAGCTAGGAAAAATGAAGACTCCTTGCAAAAAGTAGTAGATGACATGAATTTGCAACTGGGAAACCAGAAAAGTCAATATGAACAAGAATTAAGCCACGTTCATAGTCAGTTAAATACTGTTAAAGAAGAATTAAACACCTCAAGGTTAGAACAAGCTCAAGTCAAACAATCTTTTCTGGATAAGGAAAACACTGTTAAAGAATTAACTCGTAAATTAGAAATGCTGGAGGTTGACATTAACTCTAACGTCGAAATCGTTAAAGAAAAAGAACGGCAAATTGCTGAATTAAATGTGGAACTCAATGGTGCTTTAGAAAGTAAGAAACAATTAGAAGAAAAGGTAACAGCGAGTGCTTTAGAATACTCGACTTTAAAGCAACAATATGAAACTCTTGCTAGTAATTCTTCCGCTGAAGAATCCGTTTTAAGGGACCAACTGAACCAGCTTGAGTCACTGAGGAAAGAAATTGCGGCCTTGACACAAGACAAAAGCTTATTAGAGACCAAGTTTGATGAATCCTCCAAACAGTTAGAAAAATTGAAGTCAGAACACGACGAAACTGTCAAGAAATTAGATGAAAATGTCGCGACTAATACAAATCTAAATAAAGCCTTGGAAGAACAAAAAAATTTGCTTAAATTGGATAATGAGAAAAATAAGGAAAATGCCGGCATTGTTAAACATTTAGAAGATGAAATAATCCGATTAGGTCAAGAAATTCAGATATGCGCAACAAAGGAGAATGAATTGAACACTTTAAATGAAAGTTTGAACACCATGGTAGCCGAGCTCAAAAATAAAAACGCCGAATTAAATGATAAATATAAAACAGATACAGAATCTCTAAAAAATACCGTAAAGCCTTTAGAAAGTCGAGTTGCGGAACAAGAAAAACAATTACAGGAATTACAACAAACCAAAGAAAAAGTCACGGAACTTCAACAAATAATTGCTAAATCGGAGAGTGATATTAAACAGTTGACTAGCATCAATGACGGCCAAAAATTAAACTACGAAGACTTAAATAAACAATTACAAAAGCAATATGACGAGTACAAGAAAGACGCTAAACGCGCTAAACACGATCTAAAATCTCAGCTAGATGCCTACGATAAAGAATTAAAAGAGTCGAAGGCTAAAGTTAAATTTGAAATGGAAAAGCAGTTCGCACTGCAACAAAAACTGAGCGATGCCGAAAGCAAAATAGTAGAATTAACTAACAAACTAGAATTAGTAGTAGTTCAACAAAGCGCTAGCGTCGAGAGAGACGATAAATTAGAGAAATTGACATTAGAATTACAAGCGACGAGGAAATCCACTTCCGATGCTTTAGCGAAGAGTGAAATTACAATAAACGCCCTGAAAAATGAAGTGGAACAGCGAAAGGTCGAGTTAAAGCAGAAGCAGGAAGTAATCACGAAACTGCAAGAAGACGTGAAGGTAAGAAATTTTATCCCGATTACAGCTCCTTGTGACAAAATTAAGCTTGTAATCTCTAAAATTAACCAACCGGACATTGTGTTACAGAATCTTATAGCAAAAACTGAAATTGCCGAAAGAGAGAAGGTTCTTGCACTCAAAGAGTTGGCCACAAAAGGGAAAGACAAAAATGACAACAACGCGATGGGCGCGCGCGGTGCAGGCGACAGCGCGCCGCAGACGTGAGTCTAAATTTCTAAAATCTGATGAAAACTTTTGTGATACTACCACTCGGTTTCAATAAGGAAGGGTTGTATGTGACATTAACATTCACATAAAACGATTATCGATTATATCATAGTACTAATAACAATCGATTCCATAAAAATAACGACTGCATATTAATTTATTACATAAATGCTATTTCGATATAATGATACTCAAGTCAATCTCCTAAGATGTAATTATAATTCCTATTTTACGCTTTTTGCCAAGTTGTGTTTTTTCAACAAAATAGGTTGTATAAAATATTATTTAACTTCATAATGTAATTGAAGTTCTAAGGAATCTATTTATTACCAATAAAATCGATTGCTATTGTGTAGTGAGTGTGAAATAATGTAAAATACTCACTTCATATTTTTGTAGGTTGTCTTTGGATTTTCGATTACACGCGATCTTAACCGATTACCCAATTATACATAGTCACCTCTCTAGTTTTAATGACCATAGAACGTAACCTAGCAACTTCTCGTCAGTAGTGACATATATTGAAAATTTGTACGTGAAAATTATGTAAACGCAAAAAACATCGCCGTGATTCTTTTTAGAACGTTATTAATGCTCAGTACCAAGTATTGATTTATTTCTAAGTAATTCAATTCAGTATTTATTTTGCTGTCAAAACTTTCGTGAACGCTAACAGTTACATTCTATGGATCTGTCACACAACCCTTCGTTATTGAAACAGACCGTAAGGGCCTGTCTTACCACTGTAAAGTTCCTGATATCTAAAGTATCAGTTATCTATGATTCCTTCTCTATTTTTTAATACGAAACAGACATACAGACAGAGACGACATCATTTTTAAAAGAATTTCGTAAGGAATGCAAATTGTATTTTGTATGGCGATCATAAAATTAATCATAATAATAAGTTTGTCGCTCGGACCTTTTTCTTTGCAGCACGGAAGACAGGGCCGAGATAGAGGGGCAGGTGTCGTTCCTGAACTCTGTGATCGTGGACATGCAGCGCAAGAACCAGCTGCTGCTTGCGAGGGTGCAGGCGCTCGAAGGAGGCTCCCCCGACGAACCTGTCTTGTAAGTACTTACCTGCGTTCAGATACATCTTAAAGATACTTGCTTATTGCTGCCATGCTGGTCTGGGAGCAAAGAAAAAGCATGTAATTAGTGTCCGACCGAAGTTTCGGTTTCGGCCAAAAAAGTGATTTCGGCCAAAATCCGGCCGAAACCTTCGGCCTGGCCGAAATTACTTCGCGGCCGCTCGCGGCTCTCGCATCGGGAGCGCTCGGCTTAATTCGGGCACGCTCGGCCGGGTAGGTATAGGTAATGCACAGGCGGCCGGCCCAGCTGGGACCAGCGACAGTAGTATGCAAGCAGTTTTTTTATTTTGTTTAACAAAAAAAGTAACTGTTCTCATATAAGAAATCCTTGCAATACCCTTTTAATTACGATTTGTACAGTAATTTTGAATATATTGTTTGATATTATACGTCTTCAAAAATTTCGGTTTCGGTTTCGGTCGAAATCAGAAAAAAAAAACCGAATATTCGGTTTCGGTTTCGGCTAAAAATCGTGTTTCGGTCGGACACTACATGTAATGTACCAGTTGCTTCTCTTCCCGCGCAGATGAAGAACCCATCGAGGGAATGGGCGAAAGTCTTAGGAATCATGCTATAGGCGATGGCTTGCCAGCCACATCGCCTATAGCATGATTCCTTAGATTTGTGCGAAACTTGGCCTTTAGGTCTTGTTACGTTAGGCACTGTCTACCCCGTAAGGGATATAGACGTGATTTGTGTATGTGTGTAGGTAATTTCGTATCTTGTCGTCCGACTTTGACTTCGAACTTATTTAATTTTCAATGTTCGCAAATCAATTTGAACCCAATTCTAATAGCCGATATAGCTATATTGGATTGGAACTTAGTTTACTCGTAAATATGCAGAATAATTGACAATGCACTACCACCACCAATACCAATGCACCTACAGTGAGAAAAAAGGTTGATTTCAACGATAACTAATTCTGCCAATTACTGTTCCCTCAGCAACGGGCTCAAGACGCCGCGAGCTGTCGCGCCGCGTCTGTTCTGTGACATCTGCGACGTGTTCGACGCGCACGACACTGAGGACTGCCCGCGGCAGTCGGCGGAGCCCGACCTGCCGCCCGCGGGGCCTGGCACCCGGCAGAAGCCGCCCCCGAGGCCCTACTGCGACATTTGCGAAGGTTAGTTCTTCTGGGAGGTAAACAATGGGCATCCGCTACATTTCGGCTCCGATATGCGTTACGAGCATGAGCTTCAAAGGATTTATAACCTAAAGTTTATTCGTCAATTTTTCATAGGGTCATACCTTACAATTACTTTAAGCAGACTTGAAATGAAAAACAAAGTGTTTAACACAAACAACGGTTTTTGTATTATGGGCAAGTAATATAAAAAAATACAACCGAATTGAGAACCTCCTCCTTTTTTTGAGATCGATAAAAAAATAAAACTTTTCGGATTTTTCATTGCTTTGTTTCGACAAAAAATAATTTTACATGTTTAGATTAGGTACATTAGAATCACATTTTTGCGTCATTTCTTTAATTTGTTCGTTTTTACATGAGCATTAACAACTGATTTCATGACATAGTTGTAGCAATTCTTTGATAAACAGTAACTTTTGTAATTGAAAAAAAAAAAAAACAGAATTTGAAACGAGTTATTTTTAATGTTTTTCTTTTATTTGCTTTCTTTCTAAAGTAGGTCAAAAGTAGGCCAAATTATGATCACATGAATTCTGAACGAGCCGTCTGATGAAGGTATTGACGTTTCCCGTTTATTTGTTGCAGTGTTCGGGCATGCGACGGAGAACTGTGATGAAGAGGAAACGTTTTAAAGCATAATTTATTGCACTTAGCTTTAATGTTACCGTTTACAGTTGTTGTTAGTTTGTTACTTGTTTTAGTTGGGTATTATTTATTATTGCTTACCATATCCATATGGTAGAAATTGTTTACTTGTTAAAGTCTTTTAACTAATATTTGTAAATAAAGCAGATCTTTTAATGTGTAAGTTACAATGTTGCATGATATTTTAATATTAAGGTGTTGGTTGTTTTTCATTTGCATTATCTGGATTATAATGCATATTGAGAGATGTTCTAAGCACGTTTTAAATCACTTCCATCACAATCATGATAATTATAATGATATTTCCTTATGGCCTGCTAACTTTTACTGTTT
Organism: Pandemis heparana; assembly: GCA_963854515.1. Classification (NCBI taxonomy): domain Eukaryota; kingdom Metazoa; phylum Arthropoda; class Insecta; order Lepidoptera; family Tortricidae; genus Pandemis; species Pandemis heparana. Next base: position 5,936,413 of record OY978009.1, on the reverse strand, counting down.
TATTGAAATTATATGGTAACAGAAACACCAAAATAAGATTTTGTATAAGCAATAAATTAATATTGAATTTTATTTGACTTTATTTTTTGACCCTCTGTCTAACTAAACCCTAATCATTTCTACTTTCGCATAGAGAATATTTAATGCCGGCTCCACACGTTTAGCAAACATCAACAAATACACGAGACGCAGTCCTATGAAAGAATAATAAAGGCGTGTACAGATTACGTGCGGCAATCACGCGAATATTAGATCGCGCGGCGGCCGCGCGCAATGGAGACGGGGTTACCGCGCGCGGCAGCTCGAACATTGCCGCGCTCGAACGCTTTGCTTAAAATGGATAACGACAAGTGTCACGCTGGATCGCTCGCCTCGCTCGCGCAGCCGCCGCGTTCTACTTAAATTCCACCGTACTAATTTGCCGCGCGAGCCAATGTTCACGCGAACACTGGCTCGCGCGGCTGCCGCGCATAATCTGTACACACCTTTAGACAGGAATATCTCTGTATTATTTGCAGATCTTTGTCAAACGTATGGGGGCTGGCATAACCGTACGTATTAAACCCATAATTAATTGATTGCCTAGTTAGGAAATTGTTATTAAAAGGTTTTTTGAATTCTTAAAATTACTAGTTAAGTACGGGTGTAGTGTAATAAAACATTTTTTACTCAGCAAAACATGTATCCTGAAAATTATCATACCTCAACAGACCTAAAGAGATACAAACACCAAAGAAGCCACCACAGACACAGCAGTATGTTACAAGAGTTTTTGTTTTAGAGAAATCGCTATCACGCCACCCAAAAGCCAAGAACTAAGCGAACCTTGGGTTCATACCTGCTATAGTAATTTACAGTAGCTTAAAGCTAAGTATTGTTCAGTATTGCCCTTTTCTTAGCAAGTTTAGGACGGAATCTCTACACCCGGCTTCTCGCAGCATTAGGGTGCGACCACACCGCCGCGTATACGCAGTGACGTGTCGTAGGCGTCACGTTTTCTCACCGTTTCTTCATACATTTTGTTGCTATTCCGTAACGTCACCGTTTTTTAAGCGGCGGTGTGGTCGCACCTTTAAGGTCAAAAAATAAACTGACAAAATGCGGTGCCACTGTACAAGTTTTCAAAATGGAAACAGCATATACATAATAATATGTATATTGTATTGTTGTACATACTTATAATTTATAATTCTAATGTTTAAAACACCTTGCCTGTTACAATTATTTGGATATTATGAACATTTTTTGAACGTTAATAATATGATCAGGGGGGATACCACAATCAGTAAGTTATGCAGCCATATAGCCCCTTATACGTTGAATAAAACTTGACACACATTAAATTAAGCGATTGTGGTAACCCAACAGTATCTGTTTGAGCTACATTTATACAATTTTGCATTTTAGTTAAGCTAGGGGTCTGACTAAAGTGGGTGACATCAGTAGTAAATTATAAAAACTTAAAACTGGTAAGTTGCATAACGTAAATAATTAGATTTTTGGGGTGACACCTATAATATCCGCACCACGCCACTGTTCGTGGTCCTATAGACCGGGAATGAAGCGATAACACACGCCGCCCCCGAGAGAGCCCCCTCCGACCAGCAGGCACACTAGCATTATGATCTTCTTCTGTTGACGCGACGACCATGCAACATCACAAAAAGTTGTAATAAATATATCGAATATAAAGCACACACAACGACAATAGAGTTAGATTACGAAACGGGGTCACGTGTCAGCTAAAAAGTAATTTTTCGTTGATCTAAGTACCTTTATTCCTTAGAGAGCACACATTAAATGATTGCAACACTTTCTGCAATAGTCATAAACATGCCGTCTATTCGGTATTTAAATTTATAGTTTCTTTTATATTTGTGTCTAAATCTATGTGGTTTCATTTTCCCACCCAATCTTTTTTATGGAAATCAATGGTGGCACGTCAATTAATGGGTACCAACTGCCATGGACGCCCGCAGTATCAGAGAAATCTAGATGCTCTGCCAGCTTAAGAGGTCTAAAATATACTCAGAAGTAAAGATACGATTAAAATTTTCATACAACTTTCTATGGGATGGGAAGTGACCCAGTGTTTTTGCTCCCGTGTATAGAATAGGTACTTCAATGTGACAGTAATTGCCGGAGAGCTCATAACGAATTTAGGGAAGGTGTTTTAGGCACGTTGAAACAATAAAAAAAAAGATATTTTTATCAATATGCGAATCTAGAATGTCGTGTCTGGCAGAGCACTTGCGGTTATTTCTCAAAAAAATATGACTTTCACAAAAAAATAAGCTCAAAAAATATGTTTTAGGCAACTTGAAATTTTATTAAAATCACAGTTTAGGATGTACCTATATAATCCAGAAATAAAAACCCCAGACTCTTTTGTTGGTTATAAAGTATAACCAGACTCTTCTAAAAATATTTTTTTAATTTACGCCAAAAATATACTTTCACCGACTCTATAGGTAGGTTCGGCGTAGGCGCCGTTCTAAATTACAACTGGGTAAAATAAGATTGGAACTACAAATTGACTAATAATATAATGATACTGAAATATAACTTACACGCCGAGCTTTGCTCTGGTATTCTATAGCCTTCTTTGTATCATGAAGAGCCTCTTCGACGTAGTCCGTAGAAGTTTCTACGTGAAACTCTATTCGGTTGATCATCTCTCCCTGTATTCAAAAGAGCTCTTTTTATTATCTGCCGCTTGGCTTTACAAGCGGAAAAACAATATAACTTGCAGTTATCCTTCCTTTATCTTTTCGACAATAACACAACAAGGAAATTTCTTGTTTTTAACCAACTTAATCTATCACAAAGTTAAACTGTGACTGGGCCCCGATTTTTAGAGACCCCATTGACCACTCGAAATCTTGGTATTACTACACTGGCACGTAAGTCTAGCGGTGACCTTGTATGCGCAGAAGTATAAAATACGGTATCCGTGGGTGCGCAGATCCCCTCCACGTGAAACGTGAGCGCTAGACTTACGTGCCGGCACGTATATGTGTATGTATGACTGTAGTTATGTGTATGTATGACCTGGCTTTCGACGAGCATCGCCATATCTACGAACATGTCGCGTAGTTCGCGGATGGATGTTTCCAGCTTCATAAAGTCTGCGTGCCGCGCCTCTATGTCCGCCAGCGTCTGCCGTGCTTGCTGCGTGTTCATTTCTATCTGAAATTCAATTTAAATAGGTAGTGTAAGAAGATGAGTGTATATACAAACCAACCGACTGGCAGGTAATGCTGATAGTATTAAGTTGTTTTTGAAATTGAAAGAGAATCGGGAGAAACAAGTGTTTCTTTAGGGCATTACTTGACCATCAACGGCCTATGAGCGCTGTCATACACGTATTGTAAAATACTTAAGTTTTGAGATCAATAAAAGAAATATTAATATATACCATGTATTTCATTACACGCTACGCCAGATCTTCCGTACCTACCGCTAAACCCAGCAAGTTTAGATATACTTTAGTTGTGGTAGTGCTGGCTACAACCTTGCTACTCCCTTACAGTTACAGTAGGTATAGGTAGGTAGGCATGTGGCAACATTTTTGGCTCCGAGTACTTACTCAGACAAGACAAGAAACAAGATACTATATAACTTTTTATATAAAATAGGGTAGGTATAGCTATTTGACTAACGAGCAAATGGGTCACCGTCACTCATGAAGGTTTGCCAGCCTATATTAATAGTAGATTGTACACCGAGGGGATAAAGCACTGTATTATGTCACGGGCGCGATATTGAATCCTGAGCGCAGCGAAGGACTCTAAATTTAACTCCCGAGCGAAGCGAGGGTGTTATGAGTTAATTCCTGAGCGTAGCGAGGGAACTAAGATGAGTCCTGAGAGGAGCGAAGAATTTAAGCTCACCCAAGACATAAACAGTTTTATCCCCGAGGAGTATACTCTACTTTTCTCACCTTTTGCGAGACAATAAAAACCAAGGCAACTAGAAAAAGAATTTAATTAAAACAACAGTAAAACAGACTTAAAAGTAAAAAATTATATTTGAGACATTGGTCCAGTTGTGTAATGATAAGTAATATTTTTATTTGGAATCTTAGCAGTTCTAATGCGTACCTAACTGTAATTACAGCGTCAGCAAAGGCTCGCGGCTTTTGTTTTATTTGAAATTTGTTTCGGTGGTGGTGGCGCTGCGGCGGGTCGGGTGGCATGGCCATCTGGCTCTGTCTACCACGTAAGGGATAAAGACGTGATTTGTGTGTGTATAAACAGTTAAGTGGAATGCTTACGCCTTGAGTGAAGACAGCAGGATTGTCTTGATCCAAGAGGTTATCCAGTTCTTCGTCGGTGACATTCTGGCCGGTCAGCGTGAGCTGCCGGAGCAACCGTTCCTTGTACCGGTCCCGGTAGTCGGCCTGCGAGGCGTTGTACTCGGTCATCACCTCGACGAACAGGCGCGAGAGGGTCGAGTGCTGCGTCTTTTTCATTCTAATATACGCCGACTCGTATGCCTTGGTGGCGCTAGAACTGGGCAGGAAATGTGAATGATTAAAGAAAAGTTACAGTTTTCGCGGTCCCAGCGGAACAGAATGAAAGTCATCCTTTAGTTTTATTCAGTGAGCTCCTACAAACAGCATTCGGGTTTATCTTGCCGTCTCACTCACTCGGTTTGATACTTGAATTGTACCCGAAACCCGAATGTCGTTCTAAGAGCTCAGGGACTGTATTTAGTACTTTTGATATGTAAAGTAACGTATCTATCAACGCATCTAAACAGCAACGAATAAACAGCCATTTCCGGCAAAAGGCGTTTCTTATAGGTTCTACAACACCAAGCGACATAACAAAACCTTAGTAAATAATGGACGATGAGGTCGATGAGTTAAAGAAATTGTGTACCTAATTTAAAAAACAAAATAAATAAAATAAAGCCCAGAGCGAAAACTTTAATTACTGCCAATTTTGTACCCGTCTTCCCCAGTGCCGCGTCTGTTAGACTGCTCTTCCTGTTCGAGTTCGATGCTCTGCTCTATCTCTGTGGATGCATCGTAACGATTGTAGACTTGGAGACGGCGAATACGTGATCGGTAGTTTACTAATAGCAATTGGAATTTAATGAAAGAAACTACAATTTAGAAAAACTTTTTTAAAACGCCGACATTTTGATCTGAAAGTCAATAATTAACGATAGAACTGATTTTCTAAAAGCTTACGTAAAAACAACCGCATTTATTAAATTTTAAAGGAATCTCGCCCGAAACAGTCAGTTTCTTTGATAGCTAAAAAGCTACAGACAGATGTTCAAAACAGCAATCGTGCCTTCAACGTCTCAAAATATTTAAACTCGTCAAATCACATACTTCGTCTCTACAGTAAGAACTTCATGTTGTGATCTTGATTTTAACTGTTAATTTACGCTGTATGAGCTGTATCGCTTAATTTTTCTAGGCAAATACACGTAATTATGATTTCTTAACTTTTACCGTAACGAACTTAAATCGGCTAGTTACCTACCCGAATTTATTTATGTTAGTAACTGTACCTAAGTGACATATAGACATTCGTAAAATTAATTTCACTTACGTTTTAACTTTTCTCTGATTTTGATGGTTGTTCTCTTAATATCAGCCATTAGATCTTCTAATTCATCCTTAGTTTCTGAAATGGCCAATGTTCAAGTTCTTTATTATTATATTACGTCAACCGGGGTGACTTTCGGGGGGTCGATCGCCTTTGCGTCTACATGCCAAACATTCAACGGATATGGTACCTAATATCGATTTTATAGCAATTTAATAACGATCAAAGTAGCCCCGAAATTACCAAAGTCACCCCGGTTGACGTACCTACCTCTCTTTATAGGATAAAATAAAAATCTTTAATTTATGTAAAAACTAAACTTTTATTTCTGCTATGTTTGCCTGTTGGTTAGTTTAGGTCAAATCTTAAATGAATTTTACCATTTTCAATTTCAGTTAGGTTGTCTTCAAATTTGGTACCTATTTACTTACCATATAAGCTAAGCAAGACAATGCAAGTTGCGATCAGAAAAATCATTGTACCTAATCAATGTTATAATATGTATTATATAAGGCTATGGAGAGGTAGGTACCTACAGTCAGGGTCGAGCTACGTCACGGGTGTCTGTCTCCGGCGCCTGAGCGACGCCACCGTTGGCGCCGAAACGTCTCCCCATAAGTACCTTCTTTCATGTCTCGCCTACGCAACGGGAGGGCTACGCCGAAATTCGATTTTCGAAGTTCACATCATACCGTCCCTCCCACTCTCGAATTAATGACTATAAGTGTGAGCGGAGCGGCCTGTAACTAACTTCAAGGGAATTTGGGAGTACAAGGCCAGTTCTTACGTTTGTGTATAGGTATCTAGTCCACTATTACATATGTGATCTTATCAACATAATGTTGTCATTACAAGAATTTTTTTAAGGGATTGTCAGACCTTTGCCCAGCAGTGGCTGGAGATGGATGGATGGCAACTTTACTGTACCTACCTACCTACTGCATGACTAGTATTTAATTTCGCTGTCGAAATTCGGACTCTACTAACTTATGTTGACCCACTTATGGTTTAATAACTGTCATCTTGTATAACATTAACCGGCTATTTTGTTAATTAGGTCCATAATTTAATAATGTGATAGTATGATATTTGTTGATCGTGCCTAGTCTTATGATGACTAGATATGACTAGAGTCGAAAATCAACGTCTGCATAAAACACACAGCGCTAAAAATGTACACAGAACGCAGTATTGAAATGATTTACTTTTATCTGATGACGGTGCTGACAGGATGGTGCTCTGCTTTATTTTGACATCCTCCACATTCGCCTTGAACTTGTTGATCGCGTCTCGTATCTCCTCCACCTGCAATCAGTCAATGAAATATGCTATCACTATCACTTTATTCCCGTCCAGTGCTTTTGGATCCTGACCTAGCTAACCTTACACTTTCATCGAACAATCGACAATTGTCGGTGACATATGCCAATTCTGTTTACATTACAATCTCGTCGAGAATCTACGCCGCTTGGCTTCATAATGACCACGCATTGCAATTCGAACTTTCACTTCTCACAGACAGTTGTCGAAGGTGAAATAGGGGCCAGTTCAAAACATGACCGGCATAGGCAGTAACATCTGTACTAATATTATAAAGAGGTAAAGTTTCTGAGTTTGCGAGGTTGTAGTGTAGGGGGTAAACTCTAGATCAACTGAACTGATTTTGAAAATTGTTTTACCAATAGAAAGCTACATTATTTGTGGGTGTCATAGCATAGGCTATATTTAATATGTACAGTCGAAGGCCTAAATATCGATACAGCCATCATGTCAAATATATGTGTCACCGACCTTATTGTTTGTGGCATAAAGGTGTATATATGTTTTTGACGTCGTGGTAACGTACATATATTTATGCGCCTAACTGTAACACGGAAGCCACGGCACATTGTCATTCACACTTCAATTCGCAAGCTATCAATTGAGACGTGAGCCTTGAGGGTGGATTTTTGACGATGTAATTTGTGTGCAATACGTAAAGCAGCGCAAACAAATTACAACGTCAAAAATCCACCCTTGAATTGATGACGAATAGGTTCTACTAGTTTTTACCTCTGTCAGAAATTCTTTCTGCTTCAACTCTTTCTCGGTCTCCGGTTGAGAGTACTCTTCGTCCAGCTCGTCTTCATCATAGTCGCTTTGCATGTGCTAGAAGATCAAAATAGAATTGGAACTTCATACCTATAGATATACCAATGCGTGGCGTCCATAGAACTCGATTCCCACTGGCTTGCCTATTTTAAGGCAGTTGGGCAATTTATTGTGCAGAATTAGAGGAAAAGGCTAATTAAATTCCCTTCGGCTTGCCTTCTGATATACTTGACGCCACGCCACTGAGGTTTACACATATAGGCAAAGACACAAACTTCACACACTAGACTTAAAGCTATCTTAGTGAGAACGAATGTGATGTGCCTCAAGGTAGTCATTAGGATTTTTTATTACCTTTTTTACATCAATAACCACACAGACTCTATAGAAGTGAGTCATAAGGGACCATTCCTTGTTTACGTAAAAATGATATTGTACACTTAAATGCTCCCTACCCACATATAGTTACGTTACATAAGACTTCCCGGGTTCTCCCTCCTCCATTTTTCTTAAGATTTAAGTAGAGTCAGCGTCATATAGTATGAAACATCCTAGATGACCAAAATGTAATACACACGATAATATTTATATGGTGTACCGAACTATTTGGCTGAATTAGATGCTTCAAATTCCTATATGACGCTGATTGTACTTTACTTAAAATGGTGTTAGAAAAGAATGCGTTACACTTAAACTCATAGGTAAGTAATTTGACATGAAAAATGAAAATGGAAAATATTTATTTCGTTATCACATTAGTGTATGTATATAACAAAGGACGGTGCCTCTCTTTAAGTTAAATCAACAACATTCCAATCCAACTTGTAAAATATTACATAAAATGGCGAATTGTTGCACGAATTTACGGTTAAATAAGAAAACACATTCTAAAACTCACCGCTTTAAACGCTTCTAATCTGTCCCGCGCCATCCTTCTTAAACCACCAAATAAACGTTATTTGTACACAATCACAGATATTTTTATAAATAAGTAGCTCCCCTAGATATTCAGTTAGGATGACGAAAGAGAAAAATATTTTTCTCTGATTCTTATTAAACAACTACTAACTTTAAACATGACTCATCTAATCGAGAGCCCTCGTAGACTTTTAACTTTAAGTTTCAGCAACAATCACGCCAAGTATTATTTCTATTTAATACATAAAATAAAATCGAATCTTTATAAGGATGCGAACAAAATTAATAATATTATGCCGGTTTGAGTTACGTTTGCATAGGCAATTACTTCGGATTAAGTATTGTTGTTCGGTATGGCGGATATGGGTGGAACCCTGTCACAGCACGTCATTTAAACACCGCCCGTTTGAAATTATTCGTAACTTTTACATCGGTTGCGGAATTTTATTCATTCCCGCTATACCGTCAGTATGGTTGTGGACAAAACATCCCTGATTCACACCTATGTATGCTATGTAAGGAAAATCACAGTAAACGCCGCACGATACAACGGGACTGCCACTTTTTCTGAACATTATTTATAATCATATTAAACACTAAGTCACCGAAATATACCACTATATATAATACCACTGAATGCATAAAATTACTCAAAAAATTATAGAAAACTGCTAAATTTAAAAACTAAAATGTATCTTATGTACATTTAAAACAGCTTCGACTTCTTCTTAGTTGTATTATTTAATTTTTAATATCTACCTACCTAACTCTTATACGTTTATAGAGATATATTAATATTGTTGAGTTCGACCTACTTGTGCGATGTCTTGACGATGACTGGGACTAGGGATGACGTAGGCTTACGGAATCGGTAGAACCAGCGAAAGTAGATAAACAGATGAACTGCTCGCAATTATATTTTATAAGCGACTCTAACGTCCAGACAATAAGAGCGCGCGTTGATTGACTTAGGTCTTCACTTGTAGGTAGTTGTAAACGTTCGTCCGAGTCTAGACGATTGAGAAAATTCTACTAGCAATGAAGTATCGCATTTTTGCTCTGATGAACTGAAGGACATAATTACGAATTTTCATTTATTCGGAGTACCTAGTCACCGATCCAGACAATGTGGCGGCTTACAAAGATTTTGCTTCTCTTTCTGACACAAGATGTATTTATCTCTAGTACCTACTATAGGTATGGTATTTAGGGCCGAGTAAGAGAAGCCTAGTAGGGCCTTAGTTCAGTGAGACGATTGTGTTGGGGTTCCGATACACGGTTATTAAGAGGTAATACTTTAAAATCAACTGCATAATTACAAGTGTAAAAAATCTATATTACTGTTAGTTGCATAAGGACTTATTGCTGTGTCGTTAAAGGCTAAATTTGATAAATTCGCGCGTGGTCGTGATTTACACAACTTGTTAGTAACTTTCGTGAAAATATTAATTATCGAATTGAATAAAGTTTCTATGAAGTGTTTATAATTAAAACGTTATACATATAGGTAAGTAATTACGATTACAGTAAACCCTTAATTTGGCAATGTACGGTCCACCAAATGGATCCCTGGGCCATTGTATAACCTTATCGCAATAAGTGATTGGCTTGTTATTTGTGTCTGTCAGTGTCAAAGTACTCCGACGTTGATTGTGAAAAGGTTGTATAGTAGCCTAGGTTTCCATTTGGGTGACTGTACATTATGTTGTACAAGTTCTAATACCTTTTGTATTTTTTTGACTAATTTTAGTTAGTTTTACAGTGAGACTTTAACCGTGATTTTTTTTTAATCATGTCAATTAGGTCAAATAAATCTGAAATAAATAAATCTTTCAAATTTGCATGGACACAACACAACCTGAATGTACATAGAAGTAATGAGAAACAGCATTTTGTAGTTTTTTTTATGTTTAATTAAGCAAATTTTTTATTATTTACTATTGCTGGAGTCAGCGAGTAGCTTAGTATAGTAGCTACCTCTTGGTATATTTACTTATAAGACTTCTGCTCAAAGGGATTATTTTCACTTATATTATACCATACAAAGAATCTTTGAATTAATGTTATTTATTAAAAAAATTAAGTTACAGTATACTTATTTCTATTATTTAATCTAATCCATCCTTTTTCTCTTTAATGGCTTCCTGTAACAATAAAAAAATTGACTGGTCATAATGTTGTTTTTTTTATTTTATTTTTTTATTATCAAACAGGCTAAATCAGGATATAATCACTAAATTGATATCAATAATTGGTAACTTCAGAGTTGTTCTGGAAGCAAAGAAACATAGGATGTACCAGTTGCTTCTTTTCCCGCGCAGATGGTAAAAGTCCATTGAGCGAACATGCAAAAATCTTAGGAATCATGTTATAGGCAATGCGGCTAGCAACCCATCACTATTTGGATTCCCCTTTTCACCTTTACACCCACAATTGTGCTAATTGTGGCCTTTAGGTCTTGTTACCCTAGGCACTGTCTACCCCTTAAGGGATATAGACGAGATATATATGTATGTATGTATGTATTAATGTAATTGGAAATTGAGACTCACTTTTTTTAATAAGACAGCCTCAGCATGATGATTATTAAATCTATATTATTATATCTCTTAAAATTGTCCTGGAGTCTTTTAGGAACTTGTTGACTTACTTTCACTGATTAACCCTGTTAATGTTTTTCAGGATTTTAATCATTGTAAATGAACCACTTCAAAGGCGGGGGACTAAATTTTGAATAATTTTTTTTTTTTATGAAAATCTGTACAGGTGTTTAGCCGAATTGACCTAACCACCAGCTGAAACATTCCGGATCAATTTTAAGAGACCTTATATAGAAGACATTATTTGATTAGATCAGATGGGCCTAGACATGTTCAATAAATTCACGTGTTTGTGCCATTGTTCACCATAAATTTGTGTACAGATGAAGAATTTTTCAAAAACAACCATTTATCTCATGTTTATTCTTAACAAAGGCAAAAATATAGACATTATAACAAAAATAAGTGAACAGTAGGTGTCCTCATACAAGACATTATATTTTCTTTTTTTCAGAAACTTTTGTCTCCCATTTTGCCTGTTTTTGCTTGTGTGTTCAGTTCGGAATAAGAAATTATAACCAGTGCTCAGAAATGAAGTGATATTTTTTGAATAAGTTGAATTCACATTAACTGATATCTCGGAGTGGGGTAGCAAGATTACATTGTGACATTGCACATACTTACTTTAAATCTTTCTTCAAACAGTGACAGTTCAGACGTGAGGTCAGTGATGGCGTTCATAAAAGCCTCTTGCGGGGTGTAGTCGGAGGTGGTCTGGATACGGAGAACGAACTTATGCTCCAGTGGATGCGGCACCTTGTAACCCGCAAACAGCACTTTTGGGTCCTTCAGGAGTTGACTACGGACAAACAAATAAGGTAAGATTTATTTTACATTGCGGCAGGGCATTAAATAGATTGGTCTTACATTTTCTCAATTGTTTTAAAAAGTGAAGTTGTGGTTTTGCAGACTTACGCTTTGTGTGCTTAAATAAGTTTGTTTGATCTACAACAAATCAAATCTAACTGAAATAAAAACAACATGCTAATAAATTTTAATAACTCGCAGGCCCTCATACATAGGTACTTTCAATGAAAACAATAGGTTATGAACTTATGACTAAGGTACCTAAATGAAAAATAGTAATACACAGAATAATATTCACAATTAAATGTAAGAATGTTTAGGTTATTACACTTACTGTCTGATCATGTTGCCAAGAGTGTGGTCCTCCTTGTTGACAGTAAATATAGCAGCATTTGTAACTTTAGTGTCCTCCTCTTTTTGAACCCTAAAAAACACCAAGATAAATTATAGTATTTTCGTGACAAAACAAAAGGCTAGTCACAAGCACAGTACCAAGCATTAAGATTTAAAAAGGGCTTACTTCTTCTCTCCTTCGTATAAAAGAAATGATTCGAATGTCGGTGGTGCATTCATGATTGCGTGTTCTGTCTAATTCTTATCTTAGCTCACTGGAAAACTACGATGACCGTGTCAAAAATAATTCACAATATTATGCTTAGTAAATTTAATTCTTCTTTTCTTCTTAATTTAATTATATCAATATAATAATAACAACACCGCCAAGCATAAGAGCAGGTGCGACTATTCTACGTCCCGGAATATACAGCTCGGAATGCTCAGCCCAGCAATATCGACCTGATAATTTATGTACTGTATACAAGTTATACAGAGGGCATATATTACGGCGCGTATAATAATGGGTCGACCATTTCAAGCCGTAAAATCCGGGACGTACAATAATCGAACCTCTAAGCACCACAGATAGTGGTAATGTTTTGTTTCGATGACATTTAAATATTCGGCACTGGCAATAATTGGGACAATAACAGACAAAACTTTTTTTTACTAACTCCGGGTAAGGTTAGAGAATACGGTTCATGCTACCTCGTCTTGTCTACTGTTTTTTATTTTCAAAATGCATAATATTTTACTTGAGAGTTCGAACACCAAAAATGTTATCCAATAAATTGGTTACAGTTAAAATCGGTCAGATTAAATCTAAATATAGCTGTCTGTTGTTCTAAAGTAGCATTTGCGTGTAAGCAGTCTTGCTAAATGCCGAATCAAGTCGGTGCAAATTCTTTAAAGATACCCATTGTTTGTTTTTAGGTAATCAAGTTTATGGTAAAAATAAAACAAAACTGTCACAAATAAACTTTTGGCTTAATTTGGGTATGTATATTTACAAATATTTTTTATGGCCGGAAGGCGGGGCGAGGAGCCATTTTCTACTCTTGTTATGTTATAATTCATCACTGGTCTGTTGGTCTCGATTTAATGTTAACGTATTCACTCCCTGACGCCAAATCACAAAAGGAATTTAGTCAATGTAATCTCTTTCCTCTATTATATAATATGTAATGTGAATATCGGTTATTACTATAAAATTTCTATCAACCTAGGTTTGGCGTAAGAAGGTGGTAATCATTATAATTTCCAAGTCCTACCTGAACGTCCAGTCACCGCCTGGTTGTCGTCGATCATCTGCTTCGCTACGATATATATATATGTTCCTCCTGGTGCCTGGAGATTATTTCCACCGCCTGTTGATAGAATTTGATATCAGCACTAAGTATAGACAAGGTTACCTTGAGATTACAGCCTCACTACAATATCACAATGAACAAAACGTACATAGCACTTGGGATCCCATTTACATATGTATTCGTAATTACTATGATCAGAACCTTTACTATGTCTGTTGTATTTTAACCTAATCTAATACTTAGCTCAAGTTAATCTGCTTTTACACCCGTTGTCCACTTTCACGAACTTCTTCCGTAATAACCACTATCTTTTTTCTCTCCACTCTCGGCTTACCCGCCAAAGGCGCCAAAAGCTGTAAAAACGTCAGTTCCCGAGACTGTCATGTCATCCGTCACACGCACAGTGATACCAACGTACAAAATCAATGACAGTACAGAAATCCACTCGTCGCTCGGTCCAATTCGCGCTTCGCCGCGACACTCCCGATGGCAAAAGGAAGACGAACAGTTAACGCGTACATTCGACAATCCTTTCCCTTCCCAGTCTTCAATAGGGTGTAATAGGGGACACCCCTCGAATGGACCTCCAAAGGCCTGACATCAATCACCGGAGTCATCCTTATTATATGTGTGTGAAGTCTTTATTGTGCAAAACAACCAAAACAAATACAATTGTCAAACACTTAGATACATACGATTAAAACGGTCTTTAAGAGGTGAGTGGACCACTTCTTACATGGCCGGCAACGCGCTAGCAGTCCCAATGGTGCTGTAGTTGTCTATAGGCGGCGGTGATTACTTACCATCAGGTGCACCGTATGCCCGTTTGTCGGTTTTAATATATATTAAAAAAAAACATGCACGTAGGGCGCATCGGTTATCACGTTATTTAGCATTTTTCTCGCACAAGCACACTTTCTGCCGGTTGACCTCACATTTCCTTCTCTCTTCTGCATAAAACAAAACTCCATTTTTTCAACTCATTATACTTGCACTGTTGCACTTACTCCCTTCCGTAATAACGCACTTTTACTTTCTTGTGAAACTAATTAATTTATGAAGACAAAACACGGGATATATAATATTATTATTCTCTCTCTTATAGTGCCACTCCAACTAGTGGAGATTGGCAGTTAGCTCCGCATATTTCCTCCGATCCTTCACGAGGTTGAATTGAAAAGTTCGGCAGCACTTGCGACCCCGGTCCACTCCCGGATATTGCGTAACCACGGCTTCTTCCTACGGCCAACGGCTCTTCTGCCTGCTACTTTGCCCATCATTATTAGTTGCAGGAGTTCATATCTGGCGTGCCTAAGCACGTGGCCGAAATAGACAACTTTACGCTTTTTGATGGTCTGCATAAGTTGGCGTTTCTTCCCAGCTCGGCGCAGTAATTCTGGAGTCGTCTGCAAACATTGACTTAATGTATGTTTCCCAAGTCGACTTTTTTACTGCCATATCCACTATAGGGTGACTGCTGTCATCCACCAACTGGTGCGTTAAATAATATTATTAGCGGAACATAACGTTAGCATGTGGCACGGAGGCACAAGCGCCATCCATCGGCGGCATTCGGAAACAAGTTCCTCGTGGCTGCAAATGCTGCAATACGATACAAATACTCTTTATTGAACACTACATACATTACACTGGCACTACAAGGAAGCACAGCGCTGAATAGGTATAGATACCGCAATCTATCAGGTGCTTTAGAAAACTTTGTACATGCTCGATATTACAGCGCAAAATGGGTGCAGGTACCGCCATCTATCGAGTGTTATGGTAAATTTCTTGAATAAAACATTAGACGTTCAAGAACCGTCATAGCGCTCTAGCGGGAGAAGGTCACCACTCACCACCTCCCTATAATAGTAAGTAGGTAGTGTATATAACATGAATAGTGTTGCCATTCCATAAATCATAAAGAAAGGTAAAAAACATAACACCACAAACATGAGAATCGCGGTGCTCCGCGACATCTCCACCATGACCTTGCCATTCGGCATTCCCGGTCATGTCCCTCAATCAGAGACACGAGACTTCCAACACTTCAACGACATCCGCTGTGCGAATGTTCTCTTATCTATACTAGTTCTAAGGGTCCTTCTATAGCCGCAGGAAATTCTATTATATCTACATCATGCTGATGACTTTCAGATATGTCTTCTTCTGCTAAGTCTATATGTTCATGCTGATGACCGCGCTTGTACTCTTGTCTACCATCTCTGGACCGCCAACAGCGTCCAGAGCCTCCCCAGCCAAAAGAAAAGCTGCGAGTTCGTCACCATTTGCGATATTTGGCCAACAATCCTGCATCATTTTCAATCGAAATCCACCGCAGTGAATAATGTTCAGTACGGATTCATCTTGCACTTACCATGAAAGTAACAACGCTGCGTTTAGCTTTAGCCAGACGATTTCATCACAAAATACGAGTACCTATCCAGTTATAAGGCAATTACATACTTTTATCCACTTATTACGCGATATTTTCGTTTTATTAACTTTTACACAACTTTGAGACAAACTTTAATGTAAACCATACCAGTACGGTACAATACGAGAGAATTTTCACTTTGACGTTTGTCAACGAACGGAAAGACCGCGTAAAAGTCGTATTTTTCTTAATACAAAAAAATAAAAAACTATGTATATACATATATATCGATATATATATCGATGATCGTTACGATTTATTTTCATAACCACATACTAGTTAATTGATTGAAATCGATATACAATACATCGAATAAAATTATCATTTTACTCACATGTCTGCACTATCTACTGTACCAAGTTGGTCAAACAATAGTAAACTCTTAACATGCTTCATAGAATGTCACCATTGATCATCACTATTAATACTCAAACCATCATTCAACCAATATGCTGGTCTCTGCATTGATCCAGTTCTACCCCGTCTCTAACAGTCCCAGCAAGTGACTGAACACTCTACCCCGGTATGGGCTGCTGGACTCTTGTCTGTCTCAGCCAGCGTCATAGATTGAGCAAAAGCACATAAGCATTTGCACCCTGCACGCGTCGGGTCGCCAGCTGGTCCTATAACCTCCGCATCACACTTTGAGAGACCACCATGGTAGCCACACCCAGCACGCGTCGGGTTGCGGGACTGTAACCTGTTCTTGGTCTGTCTGCCAGACCGAAAACCACTCAGGACGATCCGCGACGCGGATTCCGCGTCAAAACATGACCGCGGCTATTGTCAGCTCTAACAGGGTTTACACAGAATTATCAGACTTAAACAACAATAAATAATACCTGCCACCGTGTCTGACAAAACGCTGCACGAACAAAATAATACAGCGCTCCGTCATGCCGTGACGGTACACATTGATCTGCGTCATTTGCTGAGCGAACGAGAACGTTCACACCCATCACGCGTCGGGTCGCCAGATCCTATAACCTCCGCATCACACTTTGAGAGACCACCATGGTAGCCACACCCAGCACGCGTCGGGTTGCGGGACTGTAACCTGTTCTTGGTCTGTCTGCCAGACCGAAAACCACTCAGGACGATCCGCGTCAAAACATGACCGCGGCTATTGTCAGCTCTAACAGGGTTTACACAGAATTAACAGACACAAACAACAAAAGGTGGACGGGGTTCTACTGATCCGCATCCAGGAGACCCAAGATTATGGTTTACATAAAAATATTAACACTTGATTTTCCAGCTTATCATTTCATCGTTACTATTCATCGGTGACGAACTATGTCGCATCACAATTTGACTTTTACGTCAACGCTACGTACGCTGCATTTAGGGTTGCTAACTATACTGTTTTCAACCGTATTTTACTGTTTTTCAGCATGCAAACACATTATTATACATACTATGTAACTAACAAAATGAACCTCTGCTGTTCGAAGTAAATACATTTATTATTATATTATGTGTGATAGTATGTATTTAAAACAATAAATAAATAAAATACTGTTCATTTTTCTAAAATCAGACCTGAATATACTTTAGACATTTCTTGTAAAAAAGTGGCCCAAAACAAACTAATCAAGGTTTTATTCCGTTATAATTTTCTAACATCTACAACTATGATTTATAAGAAAACTAAAATAATGAACATATCGCACCCGTATATTTATTTTACTTGCTTATTAGTGCGTAAAATTTTAAATAAAGACATAAACACACAAATTGTATTTACTAAAAAACAACAATTACAAAAGCTAAGGCGGAGGCAAAGCGGAATCTTGTTACACAAATCGCGAACTAATTACGGAAAAAAATCTATAATGTATGAAGGTGTAAAATTATACAACAAATTACCATCAGATATTAAGACAGCTAAATCCGCAATAACATTTAAAAAATTGCTTCGACCAGTTAGACCAATGAAGTCTGCTATGTACGCTCAACACTTATTGCTACATCAGTTGCGCTCGTTTAATTAGTAATTAACTACCCTGTTTACTTATTTTTCTCAAGAAAGTAAGCGAAGAACAGCTTGAATTGTATTACGTTTAACTACCCTCGAAATATGTACTTTTTATTTTATTTGCATGTTAGATTAACCTAACCGTCGAAATATTTTCATTTTGAAAACATTTTTTTTTTTCCTTTTTTTTCATTTTAAGTGAATGTAATTCTTTTGAGAAATGAATAATCTTAAGGCGCTGTCAACAGCAAATGATCTTGAGCAGTACCACTCTTCACACATACGGTTCGCGTACCTGTTACTAAAAGAGAACAAACTATTCCGGCAACTTGGCGCGCGTCTAAACTCTTGAAAATAAGACACAAATAATAAGAAATAAAAAAGTATGGATTATTTATGACACGTTAGCCGTTTAGGTATGAATATGTTGACTTCATGTATTTAATTGCAGACCCATACGTCAAAAAAAACAAAGACATAGAACCGTTTAATGATGATTTTAAGACCAATCTTTGCAATTATTTTCTATCGAGCCGATTTTGTTCAATTATGTATAGAGTCCATTCAGCGTCTTTGAAATATGATGAAAATTAACATATATATATTTTGTGTGTAGTTTTTCTTAAAAAAGTGCTTAAATAACATAAATTTCAACAGGTGGTTGTCAGCCTCTTAAACATTAAACATTAAAAAAAATTTGGCAACCCTAGCAACATTATAAAATACGTAATGTTTAATAATGCAGCGCACGAAAACTTAGTTGTGAAAAACAATAACCGTTACAAATCGATGATTTGATCACTGCCAAATCGATACGACAATTTCACGTACTTACCATTGCTCGATAGATGGCGTCCAGCAAGGGTTACTTGAATAATTATATAGACACAGAAACTGAACAATACACCTCTTTTTTTTCTAACCTTACTTTCGATTATCTAAATGAGACGAATTATAATCGTTCACATTGGACTTGGAAATATCCCAGCACGCTCCACCATGACGCCAAATCACAAAAGGAATTTAGTCAATGTAATCTCTTTCCTCTATTATATAATATGTAATGTGAATATCGGTTATTACTATAAAATTTCTATCAACCTAGGTTTGGCGTAAGAAGGTGGTAATCATTATAATTTCCAAGTCCTACCTGAACGTCCAGTCACCGCCTGGTTGTCGTCGATCATCTGCTTCGCTACGATATATATATATGTTCCTCCTGGTGCCTGGAGATTATTTCCACCGCCTGTTGATAGAATTTGATATCAGCACTAAGTATAGACAAGGTTACCTTGAGATTACAGCCTCACTACAATATCACAATGAACAAAACGTACATAGCACTTGGGATCCCATTTACATATGTATTCGTAATTACTATGATCAGAACCTTTACTATGTCTGTTGTATTTTAACCTAATCTAATACTTAGCTCAAGTTAATCTGCTTTTACACCCGTTGTCCACTTTCACGAACTTCTTCCGTAATAACCACTATCTTTTTTCTCTCCACTCTCGGCTTACCCGCCAAAGGCGCCAAAAGCTGTAAAAACGTCAGTTCCCGAGACTGTCATGTCATCCGTCACACGCACAGTGATACCAACGTACAAAATCAATGACAGTACAGAAATCCACTCGTCGCTCGGTCCAATTCGCGCTTCGCCGCGACACTCCCAGCTGTTATACGCGGGACGCAGGATTACATTATACAGGTGGACTGTTACGATTTAGCAGTCATTCGAACGAACATGTGCGTTTCCGGCACTTGAAGCCGTCACGCGTATACAGCAATGAGTGAATGCGTTAACCGGATATGATTAGGTACTCTATGGAATAGTCTATGCAGTCCTCACGTGGAAACTTTTAATAAACCATGCTCTTTGGTGTACCGAAATATTTGGTCGACTAGGAAGCCTCAAAGTATATGACGCTGACTGTACAGCAAGTAGGTATGCCAATATGGCATTTCCACAGAAAAGGTTCCACAGTGGCACCCAATTCAGCTTTGACTGTACAGTCAAGTGCAAAAATAAGTATCGATACGAACTTCTCAAAAATATGTCCCACGACTTTATCACGCCGGTGTAAGAGCGTATGGTAGGTACTTATTTTTAGCTGACTAGTTACATATTATTATACTTGACTATCAGGGCATAAATATATGTACGTTACCAAGACATCAAAAACATCTATACACCTTTATGCCACAAACAATAAGGTCGGTGAGACACATATTTGAAGAGATGGTTGTATCGATATTTATGTCCTAGACTGTACCTCAAATTAGAAGCGCAAAGATTGCACTCCCACGGGTCAGGTAGCCAGAGGCAGGCATCAAATCAAAATAAAACAAATATTACAGCAGAAAACACCGTTTATTTTATAATTATGAGAGAACTTCAGATTGATAACCTACGTACAGAATATGACTATAAAAACCAATCTAACTTGAATTTTACATGTGTCCAGAAACTCACTGTTAATTTTATTAATACATTATTACCGTTACAATGACAGGAGGTTTAGTGTTCCTTTACAAGATTACAAGACGATTTTTTTTTATCATAAAGAGGAATACAATTTTGATATAAATTTTGAAATACTTGTAAGAAACTTCCGCAGAACGGGACTATGCTATTTCAACATTTTTGATTAAACTAAGTATAAAAAATAACATGATTTAAAACAAATTATATAAACTCTAATACATTTCAATGTTTCACATCATCCAACGCGAAGCAACATTAATTAGTTCGAAACCAAGCGAGAATCGAGAGAACGTTTAAAGTTTTATTAACATTTACCTACGAATTGAAGTCTAGCGACTCTACTGAGAACTATTTTGCGAAGGACTGCGGGGAGATAATACTTACACGAGTATTATTCTGTAAACAAAGCTCGTGTGCTGATTTAGCGCTGCGCTCAAGCTCAACTCACAATCATAACGCTTCGCTTGATTGTCGAGTCAGGTAGCTTATTACGTAACTCGCTCGCGATCACCATCGTCTTCATTTTGACAGTTCATGTATGGGCTGACAGATGGCATCGAAATCAACTAGCTGTCACATTCATACAAGAACTGTCAAAATGAACACGATGGCGATTGCGAGCGAGTTACGTAATAAGCCTGCAGGTGTCTCGATGTTGGTCGTGCGATAACGCATTCACTGCCACCAACGCAGCCACCAACGCATACACGCCTTTTTGTTACTACCACCCAGTGCCTTCAACGCACAATATGAGTTCTGCATTTTGAAGTGTTCTACTTATCTACAGGGTGTATCAGACACCCCCTAACAATAATCCACTGGGGTATATAACCATAGCTATAGAAGCTAAAAAAAATATTAAAAAAATTGGAGTAATTTTTTTTATATTTTCTATAGGAATGGTAGTATTAACTAATTGCTATAGAAAATATTAAAAAAAAATAATCCAATTTTTTTTAAATATTTTTTTTTAGCTTCTATAGCTATGGTTATATACCACAGTGGATTATTGTTAGGGGGTGTCTGATACAGCCTGTATAATCTATAATAATATAATAAACAGGAAAGATTTAACTGTTTCATCTCCTTGCACCATTAGAACTCTACATTATCCCTGATGAACATAGGCTATATTTATTAATTCTGCGCGGACGAAGTCGCGGGCAACAGCTAGTGTCTAATATTTTACTTCATGGATCAGACAGAAGATATCTAATGGGCAACTAATGGGCCCCAATTATACTTCATTTAATTTAGAATGAGAAACCACAGTAACATTATATTGCGGCTGGTCAACTATTTCTTACCTAGCAAACAGTACAGGGCAATAGGTTGGCAGCCGCAAAATAAAATTGTTTTAATGCCACATTACTTGCGTGGTGTCAATTGTTACTCTAGTACAAATCGTAAAGAGATTACAGTTCACGAGCCGCAATATAATGTTGTTGTGGTTTCTCATCCTAAATTAAATGAAGTATATACTATAATATTATTATGACGAGATTACTTTCGGTAAAAATACTTGAATTATAAACACAATTAAAATCGATGGGTTTAATTAAATAATATGATTAAAGATTATAAAATATTTATTACATGTGTTTCTCTTGTTAGAATAATTACCTAGTTGCAATGCGAACAAACAAATGTCAAATTAGTAGTATGAACTCATATGTGCGTTGGAGGCACTGGGTAACAGTCTGTTAAACTCACATGTGCGTTTGAAACACAGCAAAGCGCGGCACCTGACGAATGACCAGGCGAGGGTGGCAGTGAACGCGTTAACTTTGGTACCTACTGACCAACGTCGAGACTAGACACCTGCCTTAGAAACAGCACTTAATCCGTTTACTTTACTGGTAAGCATTATACCGAGTCATATGTCTAGGTCTAGTGGATCTGGTCATGGTCAGAGTAGGTACTCAAAGTTAATGCCACCGCACGACCCACGTCCAGTTACCTGGGGCCTTTACCATGACGTCCTAATTCCGAGTCAGTTCAAATTTTAGCTGTCACTTTTAGTATGAATCTGACAACAAGCGAACCTAAACTGAATCGCATTAAGACGTCATGGTATGGCCCCTGATCCAGTACTATATGAGGGAACAGTTCAAGTTATGCCGTGCAGCGCTGAATCCGCGGACGTTTGTTTATAGAATAACACGGTAGCGCGGCGAGGCCGGCAAGAGATTCCTTCTTAGGCGGTGCTTGCCGGGTCCACATCAGGATCAAGCGATCTCAGGCAGTTTCAACCACCCGTTCATTGCTGTTGCTCCGTTAGTTGTATTATAATTAACTAACATAAAGCCTGATAAAGCGCGGTTGAACCGCGGTACAGTCAGCGTCATATAGTATCAAACATCCAAGGCGATCAAAAACACACCATACTATTTCTATGGTGTACCGAACTATTTGGCCGACTTGGATGCTTCAAACTATTTGGCGCTGACTGTATATAGAACCGCGGCGGTTCTACCTATGTACATACTAATCATTTTATCCGCCAAAAAAATTGTACGTACCTATACGAGTAAAACAAAACAGTGTTGTTTACAGCGTTCACAACACGAAAACGGCGCACCGATTTTTATAGATTTATTTCCAACCCGAAGTTCTAATAACTGATTAATTACCAATATAAAAATATCGAAAAAAAACAAAATAGCTACATAGGAAAATTCGTTTTCTCAAAACAGTTTTCGTAGTTATGCAGCAACGCCATCTCTGATGACATAAAAAGAATTGATTCTATCTAAGGCGGAAAGGAGTTTGCCGGTTCAGCTAATGAGATATTGAGACAGGAGACAGGCGGTTGAAATCACCGAGTAGTAGTTTTAACAGAACGAACGTGCTATCCTTGCTGTCATAGAACTGGAGAACTAGGATTATAGCAGCACTTGCACTAATGCATTTCCATAATGAGGTGGACCCGGCTTCTTTGTACGCCTCACATTACGCACTATATTTGAGTATTTACAAAGACTTCTATACAGCAGAATCAGAATTTACCTTCTCAAGTTTATGTTGTTTAACACACTCACTCTGCGTTCCAAAATATAGCCCATGTGGCTGTATTTCATTACACCGCGTACCTATAGGTATACGTAACCCTTTTTCTAGGATTTCAGCTTTCACTCTTTGGTACTGATATTTGTTGGTTGTATCAGAATAATACAAAAGTCAATGTTCATTATGTTCATATTTTTAAAAGGCACCCTGATGGTGCTTTTATGGTAGGTACTGGTTAATATAATAATGACTAACATTGCGTATTGTACTGATATAGTTAACGATCATAAATGGAAACGTATTGTAAATAAGTTACTTGCGCTGTTAAGTCCTTAATCAAATAGCACTTACTGGTTTAAGGTAGGGACCGCTTTCAAAACATACAAGAGTAAAGCTGATACAAGCTTGAACAACTTATGTGAAAGAAGATAGAAGGCAGAGTCAAGCTCAAGCATCTCGGAGCTATCTAGAGCCGCGGTCATTAGTAGCGAGTGTGTATAGACCTCAACAATTAGATAGCATTTACTACTATCAGGAATAATCATAGCACAAGATCTATTTTTCGAAAATGCATCAGAATACTTAATTATTCACCAATGTTCGTTGCCCTTTAAATTCATTTTATACATATACGGAGAAGATAATTGAATACAATAATAATTATGTTAGGAGGATCATTGATTGGCGAGTTTAAATTTGTTTAGAATCGCTACAACTGTATATTTGATTTCCCATTAAATATGATTTAATATGTTGATTCATTTAACTGTGGGGCGCCCTGCACGCAGCAGAGAGCGGCAGCAAGGTGCAGAGCCTCCGCCCTGCACAATGCAAAACGACGTAACAGAACTGCCCCCTAGACATCCATTTGATCGTAAATCTTTAAACAAGCCTAATAAACAGTACTGTAATTACGTCAGGATTACCTTTAACACTTACTAGCTATCGTCTGTTAATGTAATAAAATGCTATATGAATTGACACATAAGTATATAAACTATACTAATTGTGTAATTATACAAAATTAGCAATCCAATCAACAACGCATACTATTGATTATGAAAATATCTATGCTTTACGATAAGATTGAGATTTTGTAAGAACTCAGGCCGTCGCGGGCGCGCGGGCGCCGCTCGGCCGCTCGTGCCGGCCCGCGCGCGCGCGCGCCTTGAACACGATATAACGCCACGTTATGTACACTAGTAACAGAAGAATACAACTGCAATATTACGATTAGTATTATCAGATTAATAAGATCATTGAAAGCCGACTAGAAGTTTGGTTATGCCTACTCTAACACATTATTTTACAAAAGACTACGCGGGTGCGAAGAGTTTTGCCGCGCGCGCTCGCAAACCCCTTCGTCCCTAGCGACGGGGAGCACGCTCCACGGTGGCTTGTGCGAATGTGTTCCCGGCGGGCGGCGCGCCGCGAGACGCGAGACGCGCGAACCGCTAGTCACTACCATTAACTTTACTTTGGTGTCAGGTACGAGGCCTCGACGAGGAGTGCCCCCGACGAGACCAATAATATTACATACTTAGCCTAGGATACGATGAGTCGAGATGCGTCTAGCTAGTGTCAGCGCGATGCTAGGTCGGGTGCCGGCGTCGGGCGGGCGACAGGAAGACAAGCGGGGCAATTGACTGGCGAGTGGAAACACGCGACTGACCTCACTTTATAATGAAACTACTGAGAAAAAGAATTACTTAACTTCTCTACTGTTACGAAGGCAACTAGATGAAATCCTACTCTTAAGGATAAAAATCTAATTATGTTAACTAGCTAAAATTAACATTGCTTGAAGTTGTTCCGTACGCAACTGCACGTTGGGTACATCGTTACACGAGATCGTCGAGTTAGAGAGAGGGCTTGGGGGCCGTCCAACGGGAGCTCGTGCCCCGAGAGCGGGAGCCCGCCTCGGATCCGGCTGCGGCTAGCGGCGAATGCCGAACCGATATGTAACCACCAGGTATTTTAATAATACCTATACTTATTTTATTACTGGAATATGCTAATGTGTTGGTGCTCAATATTTTCGAGTGATTTTTCTCTAAGAAAATATAAATAATGTACGAACGCATATTCCATAAGTAAATAGGTACTTATATCGCTGAAGACTCTGGTACTTTAAATTTATTAAAAAAAATATCCTAGCTAAAACCGCTACGTAGGTACATTATGTATTACTGTACAATGAAGGGCGCCTTAGAAGTAAGAAACGAAATAACTTCCACTACATATCTGACCGGAACGCCGAAACATTTTATATATACGAGTGTCTATTTTATGTAAAGTTTTTTAATTACTCTTACGGTTCATTAAGTTACACTCACAATAACAATTCATTAATTATAATGTTAAATTAACTAAACAACAACTGCATCTACTATCACACATTCGAAAGTTTAAAACAATTTTACAATTGCAATCGAACATCATTATTGCTACGGCGACGGCGCCGGCGCGATATGCTTGGTCCGGCGGCGACCGGCGGCGGCGCGGCCCACGCTGACACACATGCAACTTGTTTCATCGAAAACCCTTCTAAAATGCTGTCCCATCACGATTTGCGAATTCCCCTTAAGTACTTTCTGCGACCGGATACAGATCACTCGCTTCCGTCTTTTGGTAAGCGGACGCGAATTGAAAACTTGGCCAAGTACTTCAGCTGATAGGATAGATGTTCAAGGCATAAATTATTATATAAAATATGTTTTAAGTACTTGCAAGTGGCGCGAGGTGAGCCGAGCAGTCGCCGGCCGCCGTCGCCTCTCTCTGTACGGTGCGCCGTGGCCTGACACCTACCTAACCCTCATTCCCTATCGCGCGTCCCAACGCTGGACTAGGCTAAAAACTCGTTCTCCAACACCCCCCTCACCCCTTCTACATGTTCCTCCCAACTCACGACATGACCGAATTCGTCCTACAGAACCGGCCTTCCAACTTGATGAGGTATCGATATCTACATCTAATGTTTGAATATTCTTCGCGATCGATTCAAACAATCTGATAAAAATACTGATTACATTTTTTCGATTGGCATCAATACTTGTCAAACTGCCATTTGATAAGTTGTTGATATTTTAAGATTAACTATATCACAGATATGATATTACTTATTTCAATATCATACCATGATTAAATTACGAACAACATAATGGAAGCTTATAAGCTCCAGCTTAGCCAACATTTTAAAATTAAGTTTTCTAATTCCACGGGCTTCGTTTTGTGAACTTTGTCGTCATTATTTTATTATGTAAGCCTGCAGTGAACATCCAGAAAGTTTTTTTAAAAGATACTAAATGTTTGACTGTTAGTAACGTATGAACTATAAATATATTTTATAACTATATTCGAGTGGAGTATTACTTCCTAGTTTATGCATTTAATAAACGAGTCTGCCCGTACACAAAATGGACAATCAACTGATAAGTTTTCGTGGCCCAGTGCACCGAGGAGGTACTACTGTACAGCAGTGAATGCTTGATCTACATTATGTCTGATCTCGATGAGCTAAAATCCACTTTGCGTACGCAGTTATACGTGATTATGCAAGTTGCTGATTAACAGTTACTATATGCTATATAAATAAATATGGTTTTCAGTTTGATACATCAGAACCAGAAACGTATTATATGGCAGAATTCACGTGTCTGATACCGTACTGAATGCCGGCAGAGAAGCCGAACATAGCCACAAACAGCCACAATGGAGTTGCCGATTACTCTAGAATGTGTTTATAAGTAAGAATATACTTTGAATGTTACATAGAACGTTCTAACAACAAATGAAACGTTACAATGGTTCGCTATTGATGATTTGCTCGGCGTTGCTGCCGCTAGGCAGGCTGCAGGCACCTGGTACGTTCGTCGTTTTCTCTTTGCTTTGCGGTCCTGAAACGATACGAACTGCGTAAGAATGTAGAAGCAAACCTAAGTAACGCGATCGAAGAGATTGTTATGTATCGAATTAGTTATTTTGCAGGCATATTAATCCTTGATTTTAATGAGATTGAGCTTAGGTACTTGTAGTTTATATAGTATTAGAATAACAATAAATATTGGCAAGTAGTTAAGGTTGTTTTAACAAAAAAGTAGTTCGTGAATTGAGTGTTATGTTAGTAGAGTAGATTAAACGGGTAAAAAAACTGAATAAAAATATTCTATTCAATCGTAAATAAGGACACGAAGGAACTACCCAAGTAACAAATCAAAACCGGGCTAAATCTTTTATGCCTTAAAAATATCTACAGTTGGTTTTCACTAAGGTATCTTACATTTAAGTCTGTCTTCATTTAATCTTGTTAGTATTTAATTCGAAATTGACTTTAAATAAGACGACTTAAGATTATTTTCTCTTCATCAAAACCAATCTGATTTAATACAGTCTTATATATGTCTAGTCAAGAACCAACTTAAGGATAGTTGTTCTTATCTCATATTTATCGAAGATTAACTTAAGATTGACTTGAATTTAGTTGAATTAACCAAGACGAACTTAATGCAATGTTGAATAAAAAGGGCTCAAAGTTTTCTTTGAATAAATCTTGTTAGTAGTTAATTCGAAATTGACTTTAAATATGACGACTTAAGATTATTTTTAGTAAAATATTTCTTGAATAGGAACTAGTTAAGTATTAACAGTATTAATTCATGCTTAACTTTGTCTTACTAAGACAACATTGTCCTAAGTTTGATTTGTTTTATTTTAATTTGAATTAGCGCCATATTAATTTGGACGTGAAATCGAAATATTTGTAATCATACTTGAAATAATTATTTTTACTGCTTAGGTCAGCGTAATTTATTCTTTAAAATTGGTCAAAATTAACAAATATTCGTATGTCTAAGGAAATCATCTCTTTTTAATACAAAATGTGCAAAAAGTGACGTGCGTGTATGGCGATGTGAATACGATTCGTAATTTTTCATGTCATTTCTATGTTATTATTAAAGCCCGTCTATTTCATAGTTAGATTCATAAATTTTACTCGATGAACGAATCTGCGTTGAAATTTCGGCGGTATTATTTCAACAAGTAATGTCTAATGTGACATCCATTCCTCCTAATTCGTAACAAATGAGCTTCGCCATTTCATGACAGTTACAGGTTTGTTAATATTATTTAGCCATTATTTTTCTGTTTAATAACTACGTGGAGTACATGAATACTGAAATCAGTTTTTTCTTGTCTAGAAAAATTCCTATCTTTCTTATTGTAAAATTCTTAACTTGGTATTCTAGTCATCTTGTTCACCAAAACCTTTGCCTTAAGTAAATCTAAAGGATGTCTTGAAGATAATATTATGGCCTTCCATAATACCACACTGTCTTAAATAGGGTTTATGGTTTCGCTTACCGTCAGGTGACCCACTTGCTCGTTTGCCTTCCTATTCACATAAAAAAAAAAGTGTAAATTGAAAGAAGTATTGAAGTCGACCTTAACTTACACTGAAAACTTGTGCCCACTTTTACTAAACTCTGTCTACTAGCTTTCCATTAGATATCTTTAAGAAAAAAAATTACTTATCCAAAACAATAGCGAAAAACCGCTGTTTGACTCCAAGATATCTATGATTCAAAGTTTAGAGAAGCCATTGCTACTTGGGTACCTACTAGTGTTTAAAATTAACTGATGATTTGGAAGACGTGACTTAGTTGAGTTCGGTAGAAAGTAATAGTTAATTTAATTGCACAGAGCAGAATTTTTTAGGGAGTTTCATTCGCCACGTGGGCTTAAATAAAAAAAATAATCAATTAAATAATTATTAACGAATCGAATTTTGAATTCAACAATTTCAACTTTCAACTTGTGTTATTCAGACACAAATTCGAACTTCTGTTAGGTGCCTCAGCTCAAATATTATGAGTTCACTTGACTTTCACCCAGCGCCGTGTACGCACATACGCGTTCATAATTTTATATTCATTCGTTTCATATTGCACAGGAGAGATTAACTTAACAAGTCGTACAATTTCGCCATTGGAGATCGTTGATTGATTTACCCATGGCTACTTTGATAGTAGGTCATGATCATGCATAATGACCTACAGTATCACTAAATAGTACTTAGTGGGTAAAAATTACCTAGTGGGTCAATTTCAACAAGACGCATTTTTTGTATCATTTCGGTGTGATTCCTTATATCTGATTTTTTTTAGATTTTTAAATGCCAAAAGATACTTTAGACTATTTTGTAAGACATATCTGAAAGGGAACCTGAAATCTTAAATAGTTTTCAAGATATTAGAGGTCAAATTTCTAAACACACAACGGAATGATAAATGTACACCGGAATGAAAGATAAGTTCCAATGGAATGATAAATGTACACCGGGATGATAATACCAGCCCACTGGAATGATATTTAGACCACCGGAATGAAAGTAAAAAATAGGGTTCCATAATCAAAACTATTATTTTGTATTATTTGATTCCCGAACTAACTCCCTATAACCTGCTGCTGCAAGAATCAGTCACAGATTTACAATTACTATCGAGTACTTATAAAGTGTGAGTTTCACAAAGTTAAATCTATTTTTTTTAAACCCTTTTTGTAACGTTCCCTGGTAGCCTAAAAACCTGAACATTATCTAAGAACATGCGCTGGTACAATACTAATACTATACCAAAAACCGCATCGCAATTGGGTTAGTATTTCATTTTAGAAAATATGCTACGGACCCTTTCATAATACTAAAGTGAAGCTACATTTGATTTTACTACACCGGAAACACCGGAATAAAAATGGTGGAATGAGAAACTCGACATAAAAATAAATATTAAAGGTAGGATAAGAGTCGTGTTGTTAAACTAATTGAACTCTTGAAATTAGGACTATATTTTACGTGACATATATAAATTACAAACAAATGCGATACAAAATACAAAAACTATGACTAACTCCGGAATGATTTTTATTTTGTCCCCACACCATGGCGATGATAAAAAAATAAAATTTACTCGAAAACGTTTCACAGTAACACACGTCCAATCTCGCTGAGCGCTGCAGTTTGACTATTGCTCGGAGTACGCGAGAGACGGGGGCCTTAAGGGATCAAACTCGGGAAATAAATCGTTCCCAAAATTTGCCCGCGGAATGAGAGCGTGTCTCCGGACAAATGTATATGCACATATTCAGAGGCTTACAAATGAGGTAAAAATCAGGTGATGTGCTTTTTTTGTTACCTGTTTATATGGTAATAAAATAAAGGTAAAAGAAAAATATTGTCACGCATAGCATCCGATTTATCCGGCATTTTGTAACTAAAACCGGCTCCGGGACAACCCACCTTGATGAGAAATATGGTCTAAATATATTTTTTTAAATGATTAAATAGGGGGCTGTTTCCTAAAAAAATAGTTCTACATTATCAAAGCCTTCTGCACCTGCGTTTTCAGTCTTGGCATCAAAATTTACTGCTTGGGAAATTGACCCTAGTACCTATTAACCAACAACAGAATAATTGAGTAGGTACCTATGTAAACCAATCTAGGAACTCGGTTTTGACTTAGTTGCTGGCTGTTTACTAGTATTCACGAGAACTGGATATTTTCACTGGACTTTCCAATATTTTTGTGCACATTTTTTAATTAAAATTGTAAACCATACCTACCTTGCCTGCAGGTCAAGATTTTGATTTTTGAAATAATTACTTACATTTTTTACTCATATTTACACAATCCAAGTGGATTACATTAGAATTGCAAGAATTCGCATTATCGTTCACGGCACTGGGCGAAGTTATCAAAATGTAACCCACTGGGTGAAAATCAATAAAACGCGTGAAAAGAAGTTAAACATTTGGAATCGCGAATGAATTGTTCCAAAGCTGCGGTATCAACATTAGGTTTTTCTAAAATAATTATTCCTTATGATTTGCGTAAGCCACCGAACCCGGGAACTATTTATTGCAACTGTGTCAAATAAAACAATTTGAAATATAAAAGGGGTGACCAAAAGGTGCGAGATTTAAATAAGTGCTCAGATTTGAGTAATCTCACAACATAAAGAAATATAACATACAGAGATATTAAATATAAAAGAAGTAATGATACCATAATAGTTATATAAGTACGAACTTTTAACATTTCTAAAAGTACCTTTATACAAACGAAGTATAACATAATGATCAAGATAAAAAAACTATCATTACTTCTAAATAAAATATTCATGCATATGCGTATAATATATTCATGCCTGCTGTATGATATTGTATGTGACATAGAGAAATCTTAAAAGTATGCGTGTTTAATGTTTATATTGTTTCTTAATCTGGCCTCACATCTTTGAAGTTTTTCTATTTTATCATTCATCTAGCAATAAATGGAAATACATACTTATAGAAATATAAAAAGTCACTACCTACATATTTTAGACCTAGTGACACAAATTACCGCCAGTTACCAGTAGTAACAGCTGGGAAAAAATCCCATCTTTTGCCAGTGGTAACTAATGGGATTTTTCCCCCTTTGTTACCACTAACTAATTGGTTTTGGTAATTTTAGTGGTAGCAAATGGGGAAAAATATTCCCAGTTGTTCCCACCAAGTCCTTTAGCTGTAAAAGATTGTGTAAAAATCAAATCAAAAATCCCATCTGTTACAACTGGTAACAAATTGGTGGTAACAGGTGGGAATAACACAAAATAATACTCAGATTAATAAATTATAACTCTAGTAACACCTCGAAGCCGTGAAGCCAGATGGGAAAGGTCAATGCTCAATGATAAGATTTAAAATGAATTATTACTTTACTTTAATTTAACTTTTATAAATTACAACATCACTGAGCTATGACTGTAAAATATGTGAAAATACTGTTACAGTGTAGATACATGATTAATTGGCGGTTTCAAAATACGTTCAGCGCAGAAGATTATTTTTTATAGTAGATAATTATACAAATGTATTTTATCTATAGGCTCTTTAGCTGGTGGCTGGTTATTGATAGACGCATGCAAATTTAAACCCTAATCATTTAACTTCATGTCTGGGCTGGGTTAAATTATAAATTTCGATCCAATCTCGGCAGCCATTCAGGCAGACTAACAGTACACCTATGTAACTATAATGATTACATTTAATCTGATGCCGGAAACAAAACAGCGTCTACTCAATGATCAATCAAAAAACTATTATGAATGCTGTCTATGAAGCCCAGTAAATATGCGCGTCAAACCTGCCCCCGTTCGACCGTTTAAGAGAAGAACGTGTTATAGACGTAGCCGGTCGCAATGAGGCCGAGCACGAGCAGACACAGCATAATCATTATCTTCTTCTGCACAGTGAACAAATACAACACTCATTAGTACTAGAAGTGGGGGGCGAGCGCGCGTCGACCGCGGCCGGGGCGGCGGTCGCGAGCGCTCGCGGCAGGGGGGGGGTTACCTTTGAGCATTGGGCGGTGGGAGGCGGCGCGGGCGCTCACATGAAGTACGAGGACACGTAGCCCACGACGACGAGACCCAGTATCAGCAGGCACACTAGGATCATGATCTTCTTCTGTTGACGCGACGAGCATGCAACATTACGCTTTACACATGACCGCGGCGCCGGCGCTCCGACCCCACACATCATTATTATAATAAAAGGATATTGACTCTACTGAAATCGTCTATGGAACCACAGGTGGGTGCGTCATTTGCCTCGCTACAGCAGTTAGATAAGGTTACGGTTAAAATAATAAAAAATAAAAAATGAAATAAAATAAATATAATCAAAATTTCTTAACATTATTATTTACATCCTGAGTAAACATTTATTACGATAGTTTACATTTTAAAACGCCGTGCTTTATTGCGCGGTGTTTTGATTTGGAAAATATACATAATCTCCTGTTATGCTTTCAATATTATTAAGTACCTAATAATAAACTTTAATGGTGAATGGCATAATTTTATATTTCACAGTCTTTCGATTAATTTTGTTTTGTGCATGTAAGCGGTTTACGTGTTATCTAATAGAATTTATCTACAATGTTAAAGTTATAAGTAGAATCAGCTAAATAACATACCATAGTTTATATTTTAGTTAATCACAGTTAACAAATTTAATACGAGATATGCAAAAATTAGTAAAATAGCACACATCAAAAAACAAATATCTCCATTCATTACATTTTATGCATTTTCAAATGTTTAAAATGCTTCTATTAAATGCAATGCAATATGCTACATAGGTATAGCAAGAAAAGCTTTTATAGAGAAACAAAAATTATAAACTTCTATAGTAACTATTTTAACAAAACAAATGTAGCAAAATACAGACGCAAATGTCGTTACAACCGTTCATAAATTAAACTGAATTCATAATATTTAGAAGTATACACATTAATAAATCAATTCCACTACAACTGAACACAGCAAAAAAAAACAGATCCTCTAAATTATTCACACGTGACTACTGCCGCTAATAACATCCATACGGGTAGGTACATATATACAGACTTATAATGTCAAGAAGCCTGAAATAATTTTAGTTACCTACGATAAACAACATCATATTCTCGTGAATGATTTAATCAAACAAAAACATTACAAATTATCTTTTAATAATGGAAAACTAAATTATCAAATGCCGAATACTTAAAACATAAAAACGAATACTGATAGCTATGCCATAGTAATCAATCAGCGAATAAACCTGATAAATAAATCTCAGATTCCATGAAAGCAAAAAATGTTAAGAGCACCCGGCCGGCTCTCGCCTCAAGGCTAGTGAGATTTTCGTTCTGCCATACGGCGCTCTTTGGTATTGGTAGACGGTTTCTATCCCTCTTTACCACCCCCTTCTTACCACCGGTCGGTCTTGTTTGAAGTCGCGTATACAGCGCGAACATTTGATCAAGTTAGAACATCACGGGCAAACATTCCCATGACTTCACAGAGGAAGTGTCTGGTCTGTGATTTCAGACACAAAATATTGTCTCCATGTAATTAATAAACTCACCTCGGAAAAAAATCAAGTTAAAACTAGTTAAATTTGTGCGTGGTTACCTAATAGTATCAACAATTTAATATAATCTTAGCATATTAAAATAGACTCGTTAACATAGGAAGCACTACTAAATAAAAGTGTTCGGGCCATGTAGAGTCCTGCCCCAGCCTATTCATTTGAATTGAAACGATTGTGTACTAAATGCATGGTGCCCGGTCATATATTGTGATGATTCATATAAACTTACCTAACAAGAATACAAGTGTATGTACATAGATTTTTGTTTTCATTACCATGAACTGAAATGGTAAATTGAATTACTTTACTGATTTTTTTACTTTTATTCGCACATGTAAGTTTTATAATAGCAATGATTTGATTAGAATAGTGCTTTAAATTAATCTGCCAGATAACAGATAATATTAGCAAAGCTTTATCAACAACTACTTAACCTAAAGCACAATTCAACGTTATTGCACTTTACATTATATTGTCTTGAAATTGTCTACTAAGTACAATTATCAAAATCACTAGTCTACGAAATCTTAGCAGTGATAAGATAATTAAGGTTGTATTCAAGTTTTCAGTCTGCAGCAGAAATTATCAATCAATCAATCAATCAATCATTTATTTATAACATACCTATACACGATTTAAGAATGTTAGTTTTCCCTGAGTACACATATAACAGCGGCTAGTAAGGAAAATAATCAAGCTTTTTTATACCAAGCACTTTTATATCAAATGTTTTTATTTATTTTTTGGTCTCGACGGTGTTAAGTTAATATATCTGCTGCTGACTGTACATGACTAATTTTGACTAAATGAATAACCACAGAGCAAAGGATCGATTTTTGAAATCACATCTGTGAAAAAACACCACTCGAAAATGATAAAAAAGTATCATGTCGAATTTGTAAAAAAGTCGAATATCGGTATTCAAAGCTTAAAACGGGTTTTTAAGGGCTTAAAAACGTGTTACGATATTTTTGGCCACATTGGTCGCTAGGATAATGACGTTGGCTGTACTATGTACTTAAATACATACACAGATTTTGACCACTTTGAGTGGTATTTCAAGAGATGCGTTTTAAAAAATCGTCCCCCTGTTCCAATCTATTACTTTTAGATAAATGAAAATAAATGTCAAGATGGTCGACATAACTTGAACGACTGCAGCGAAGTTTCAACTATTATGCGCATTTCAGTATGACCTTTTAGAAATGGGTCATATTAAAATAGTCAATAGGTACAGAAACCCCTGTGCGATGGTTCAAACTAAATCTAAGTTGACCCCTTAGTATGCTTTCTTATACTTGACTAACTCGTAAGCTTTCATGAACTTTGAATAACTATTATTCATTACATTACATTACATTATGCGTTAACGCCATTATTATTGTGACGGATAAAATGACAAGAGCTCTTAATTTATCCCGATTTTATTTGTCAATTAGATAATATAATAGTCATTGAAAGTTTAGTCTATTGAAAATGGATTTGAAAAGACAAAATTAGTCATTAATAACCAGACTTCAAAAAATAGCACCATTTTACATGAGTAGCCATAATTGGTGATAGTAACACTTGCCAAAGTCGTATCTGTAGATGAATAGTTAAAGGGTGGATTGATGCGTATTTGAAAGTAATTTAAATAAATAATAATGATTTTACCGTGGCCTGTACCACAACTATACCTAATCTAAATTAAATGAACCCGTACTCAATAACATTTCCGTATCGTCTACAATTCCCTTTTACAATTCATCCACTATCATCGGCCAAAAAACATTGCCAGAAATTTGTTATCTTAATTAATTTAAGCAGAATACAATATTATGGTATACAGGCGAATATCAACATTGAATTTTCTTCATAAATAAACCGTAAATAACCGTAAATCCAATGGGCCGACGCGTCCCGGCCGGTCGTCCGTCAGCTTAGCTCAGCGTTATTGCGAGTATAATTATTAGGATAACCAGCGTAACAGAGAGGCATATAATGATGAAGATTTTTTTCTGCAATGACAAAGGAAAAAAAACGAAATAAAATATCTGCCAACTGAGAAGCATCAAAATATGCAAAATATAACTTTGCACTATTAGGTACGTGAGACATGCATAATTCTGTGGGAATTACCAAATATCTAGGTAATCTTTTGTAAATAAATGCTTTAAAAATATTTATATGTATAACTTGGCATTCTAGTATTAGGATTTTGTAAAAAACATGCTAATTTAAATATTAGCTTTAAGTATGTTTTATTATTAAATTTATGCTAATATTTGCATAAATACCTTCACCCCCACCACCATATCCCAACCACATTTTGGTTGAAAAATCAGATACAAATCGCAAGTCAATCCATGCAAGCAGGGTTTCAAATACGTACAAATTCATATCTGACTTTATTTTACTACACTAAACAATAACTCTATCAGCAAGCCTCACACCGAAACAAGTAACACAGCACTGACATTAATATATGCAAATTAAGAATTAATAATTTTTGAAAAAGCGTTTTCAAATAAATAACATTGCAAAATTAAATTAAACCTATAAGAAAATTCTGGCTTTAATTTGAGTTACTGTTATAGCGGGTTATTTGATCGCGATTCAATGCAGACTCAGACGTGCAATCACGATGCGCATCGCACGTGCTTCACATCCGCAAAATGCGGGTTAAAAATCATAGCAAGAGGGAGAAAGACATGGTAACTTATTGCCGAGTTTCGCCGTATTAATATGCCCCGGTGTCCTGGTTAATCTCTTCGGTGTCTGTTAGCGGTAGTATTGCACAGCAGGTAGAGTCCCTCTATTTACCTTCCGCGCCCGGGCCATCCATTTGCTGGCCTGGATGAGTTCGGTGCGGCCGGTCTCCACGTAGTCCGTGGTCTGCGTGACGTGGTGCTCGATGCGGTCGACCAGCTCGCCCTGCTCGCGGTAAGGGGGGCGCGGGGGGCGCGGGCGGGACTCGGGGCGATTGGTTCATACGTACGGTTTATCATACCCAAATTAATTGTTACAGGAACCAACCAAATTTCAGCTAAACCAGAATGTTAAAGTTAGTCGAAATAAATAAATGAATAGCCAGAAACAAAATACACCCTAGAGAGAATGGCACAGATATGTTACGACATCCAGCACGAACGAACATGAGATACGAAAGACACTCAGTGTTACCTTAGGATGAGTAGAATAGTTTAAAATTATAAGTTGTATGAGTAGGGCATTGTTACATAATAACACGATTATATAAAAATAAAGTGATAGTGTTAGTTAGATTATGGTTATTATATAACAAATATACCTAATACCGAAGGCAAATTACGCACACACCGATGACAATAGAACAGTTAGATTCCGGAACGAGGTTAGCCCGTTTCCCATCCAGTGTTAATTAAAGTTATGATCACACAACAATCAAAGCGGGGGTGTTAATGCACAGATGACAAACAAAACATAAACAATGGTTTGAACCAATCACCGAATGACTGAACGTGAACAAAATGCATGGTTACGAGGCGAACCATTCACAAAAGTATCGGAACGTAACAGGGAGGGACGGGGAGTGGGACGCACGTGAGGGGAGCGAGGGGGGACAAACAAAACAAAAACGCATTAGCAACGAATGAGCCGGTACTGGAATGATGAACTCACCCGTCGAGCTTTGCTCTGATATTTTAGGGCCTTCTTTGTGTCTTGCGTGGCAGTTTGGACATAGTCCACAGCGTGTTCTACATGATACTCAATGCGGTCGATCATCTCTCCCTGTGCCCAGAGGAACTTGTTTATTTACTAAGTACTTTAATTAATTACATACATACTTCTGCACTACCAACTCCAGTGTGAAAAATAATCTAAAATTCAATTGTCGCATTTTGTCTTTAAGACTAGAGTTCTAATTCAAACACTTGGCCGCTGCAAAGTCATTACTGTTGGTAAGAGACAATTGTGAAGAAATTCCATGTAAAACGGGCAATTTAATCGCATGTACAGTAATTTTTAATTATTATCGTAGTGTTATTGAGACAACACCAGGCACTGCAATTTACTTTAAAAATACCCACGGCAACAGTAGTTTTGTAGCTGTTGAGATTACATTTTACGGTACATTAACATACATTGTGATATAAGGATTGTAAGATTTACGACCCAATTGGAATGCAACGAAGTTGTGAGACTCCGGCGGAAGGCTAGCTTGTAAAAAGATATAGAATTCTCATCTCAATATTTCATTTTTAAGGGGGGAAGTAATATGTTGCAGGTTTCACGTTGATGCTTTTCAAATCGTCGTGTTTAATCCTTTTGCTTTACCGACAGCTCTTTTCTCAAGTTATGGTACGAGTACGTACTTTCCACAGTGAAATCACTAAGTACATAGTATAAAACAAAGTCGCTTTCCGCTGTCTGTCTGTGTGTCCTATGTAATGCTTATATCTTTAAAACTACGCAACGGATATTGATGCGGTTTTTTAATAGATAGAGTGATTCAAGAGGAAGCTTTATATGTATAATTGTACGCAGACGAAGTCGCGGGCAGAAGCTTCATAGATAAAGTAACTGTCTTCACCTTTCGAAACTGGATATCTAACTGAAACGTAACGTGTAAAATATCCAGGATGCCAAAAGGTAACTCTGCAATACTGATGGAGGGCAATGTGTATGTGTGTGTGTGACCTGGCTCTCGACGAGCATCGCCATATCCATAAACATATCGTGCAGCTCGCGGATGGAGGTCTCGAGCTTGATGATGTCGGCGTGCCGCGCCTCGATATCTGCCAGCGTCTGCTTCGCTTGCTGCGTCTCCATTATGATCTGAAATACGTTCGCATATTCCATTAATCTCTGGACAGTATCGAGGTTCAGGATCATTGGGGGATAACCAGGCACCGAAGACGCAATTGATTTAATCTTATTCAGAAATAGTAGCAAGACTTTCTTTTTTACTTCCGTAATTTTTGTACCTCTGACATGATTAAGCATAATGACGTACAAGCTAAGGTCGTAGGTACTTTCAGGCATAACTCAAACGAACATCTATTAAAATTATATTATTGACCAGTCAATTCAATGCAAGAGTAGAAATGAAGTAATTTCACTAACAATATGAATTTCGTTATAACCGTAGCCAGCAACAGTAGCATCATATTTTATGCAAGCACGCGGTAATGCGATTTCCAAGTATTAATATGTGATGCCGTCCGATATACTGCAATTTCATCGATCGACTAATTATTCTGCTGCAGTCAACTCACGTCTTTGTTATTTATGAATAAGTGGATATAACTTCATCAATGGTTTAAGTCTAAATGTTGCAGAAAATTTTATGAAATTTTCCAGATTTATACAGCTACAGGAATGTACAGCAAAACATATTGGATTAAATCTAGGTTACGTGTTACCCGGTAGCTACAAAATTCTAAAACCGATATTAAAATTTAAAGTCTATAGTTGACCTACATCGACACCGCTTTACCTGAGAACGAGTGCTTTTAATGAACAGCTATTATGCAATGTGCGACTACGCTATTTATGTCGCTGAAATTATGCGAAGTGCATGTGATTTATTTCATTAGCTGCATGTACTCGAGGTTAGAAAAATGGTACAGGCACACGGCGGCCACGACGTACAAAATCCGCGTTCTGAAATGAACACAGGCACGACGTCGTCTTTACACGCGTCAATGTGTGCGTAAGATACACAGGGCTGTCTATCGCAAAAACCTAGTACTATAAGTACTACCAATGACATAAATATACTAAAGATATGGCTTAGATGTGTGCAAATAAATGTACTTAATCGTTATCTATTTATTTAAACTTACTTAAAATGTGTCTGTCTGTGTATTTAAGCATTATTATTTTCAATTACAATAGATGTACGACAACAAACTTAAGCGAATGATTCTGTAGTTATTTCATGTATTAATCGCGATAATTTCAGAAAGCATTAATTTTCTAATGTTTTATAAAATGAAGTAGGTAGGATAGGTTTCCGAACTTGTGACGTGCGGCCGACATACATCGCGTCGCGAGCCCTACTAGTTGCCAGCAGCTTTCCGGCAGACTGCGCTTGAGGGGTGGGGTAACTCGAATAGGTGCGGGGCGGAGCGTGGCCATTCTGTACGTTAGTACTATTATATATTCTGTGGTACAGGCTAAAGATAAACCTTTATGGTTGTTGTTTTTCCCGTCCGTCTTAGAAAGAACTTCAACAGACGATATCCCTATGTCCGTCAGGAATTACAGGATACAATGATGATGACGAAACAGAGATAGTTTTCTTCGGGAATAGAGATGAATAACGATGACCTGCTTTTATTGCTCCAATTCAGTGATTTCAGCTATTTTTTTTTATCAAATTGTAAATTTCCTGGATTATGAAGCTCACGGCTCACTTCGTCTCTTTCTTGATCTGTTCTATTTTTTAGATAAAAAACGAGCCACCCAGCTTCAGAAAGACGCTTAGGCCGAGAAGGTTGACGGCTAAGTAGACTATCTAACTAATATTATAATGCGAAAGTATGGATGAATTAATGGATGGATGTTTGTTTGTTACTCAATCACGCCAGAACGGCCCAACGAATCTGGATGAAATTCGGCACATAGATAGAGAAAAGTCTGGAATAGCACATAGGCTACTTTTTATCCCGGAAAATTCCCGCGGGATAGCGATAAACGAATTCTTTGCAGACGAAGTGGCAGGCACAGCTAGGCTATGCCATAAAGTCTGGTGTTTTCGAAAAATGACAAAAGAATTGCATGCTCACCCCTTGAGTGAAAACGGCGGGGTTGTCCTGCTCCAACATGGTCTCCAACTCCTCGTCGGTGGTGTTCCGGCCAGTGATCTCGAGCTGCCGGAGTATCCGGTTTTTGCACCGGTCCCGGTAGTCGGTCTGCGTGCGGTTGT
This sequence comes from Pandemis heparana, assembly GCA_963854515.1. Taxonomy (NCBI): domain Eukaryota; kingdom Metazoa; phylum Arthropoda; class Insecta; order Lepidoptera; family Tortricidae; genus Pandemis; species Pandemis heparana. Next base: position 5,895,020 of record OY978009.1, on the reverse strand, counting down.
ACTCGGTCATCACCTCGACGAACTTGCGCGAGAGGGTCGAGTGCTGTGTCTTTCTTATCCTGAGATCCGCTGACGATTTGTTAGAGTGCTCCTCCTGTTCGATGTTCTGCTCTATGTCTGTAGATTGTATCGTTAGGGATGTAGTCGACAGATACAGCAGTTATTCATTATATATAATTTACAACAGTTACGCTATTATGCTATTAAGCATCCCCTGAAAAGGTACATAATAAAATCCAGTCTATTCGTATTTGATTCTGCTACCGAAATTAATAAATAAGCCACTAGAAACTGTAACTAAACCTTCAACCTTAACACGAACTTAGTTATGCTAAAGGTATAATTATGTTGATACAATATTCCAACCCCCAGAACGTTGGCTTCTGTGCGTGTAAGAAAAACATTTGACTAATTAATAAAGGGAAGCATAACCACTCCTGAACTTGATACAACTCGGCCGCAGAAAGTTACCGGGAACAAGCACATATATCTCACTTCACAATGCGCGTAAGTGACAATGGAAATTTGTACGTGTGAACTCAACTTACGTTTTAACTTTCCTCTGACTTTGTTGGCAGTTTTCTTAATATCAGCCATGAGATCTTCTAATTCGTTCTTTGTTTCTGAAATGAGAAATGTTCAAGTTAGATTTGAAAAACTTATTTTAGTAATAATAATGTTGTTTACAAATTATGATAAATGAGTAGATTTAGTTAAACTCTCATTGAATCTATGCATTGGTCTAACTATGAATCAAAAACATATTTTATACCTATTTATATATAATTTTAACGATGTTTTTTTTCTATTACGAAAATAAACTACGTTCCCACGCACTTTTGCAGGCTTAATACACTATCAATATCAGAAAGAATGGTATAGATAGATCTGCTCAGATCTGTTTTCTCTCCAGTGCGTTATGGTTGCCTGGTAGAGATCGCTCTGTAGCGATAAGGCCGCCTAATGTTACCTTATTACTTCTGTAAACCTTTTTTCTGTTTGATTGTTATACAGGGTGTATCAGATACCCCCTAACAACAATCCACTGGGCTATATAACCATAGCTATACAAGCTAAAAAAAGTATTAAAAAAAATGGAGTATTTTTTTTTTATATTTTCTATAGGAATGGTAGTATTAACTGTAATCATTCCTGATACACCCTGTATGTGGTGTTCAATAAAGAGTTATTGTATTGTATTATATTGTACAGAAAAACATCAAGAAAGAGTTTTTAACCGTCACCAATTCAAGTCAAGGTTGACGACAAAATCCTAGCGAAGCAATCCAGACAGTAGATAACTACAACAGAGCTTTACTGCACGTTCGGAGATAAGAAAGTTCAGTCATTATGTTTCGACCGGACAGGTTTCGGGACCTTCGTCTCGGGACCAAAGTTTTCCTAACATTGGTAATCGCTTTAACAATCGCCCTCTGCTTCATGGTACTAATGGTACCTATTACAGAGTAAATCAATAAGACGTGAATAATTTTTCGCGAAACGTTAAGACGGCTTACAATATGAAACATTTATTAATAGTAACCATTATACAAAAACAGGAAGCGTATTAAAAGTTACAAAATTAGGACAGCTTAATTCTTCCGTTTTTCTTTAGTATTTGTTTATTGCTTGCTAGGTCAAAATGTGAACTAAATAGTTAATTATTTATTAGGTATCTAACTTGATTCCCCTTTCCACCTATACGCCCACAATCATGCTAGACGTGGCCTTATGTTTTTGTTACCTTTGGCGCTGTTTACCCCTAAGGGATAATGACGTGATATATGTATGTATATGAACGTATTATTTAATTAGTGATGACTACCAAGGGGCCCCAGCGTTTCTCCTTATTCCACTCTCCTATTGGGTAGAAAAGGATAAGGAAATTCTCATTATTGGATACAAAAGCTACGCCCACAGAAGAGAATGCGGAAATCTAAATATGTATACGAATTTAACAATTCATGAACATAGGTACCTAACAGAAATATATTAAGCATCATTTTTAGGTGTCGAGTTTATTGGATAGTAGATAAATGGATGACTGTTTATTTCCGCAATAAGATAAATCTCGCTGTCACCGACAGGCGCAGGCTCGTCCGTGATAACGGCAAATGAGAGAAAAATTACCTACATCCCAGACTCCCAACGGCACCCTCTTCCGAAGCAAACTTATCGGCTTATAAAAGATTTGAGTCATCCTCATATTAATGTGAGCGGCTGTATTGACTCGGCAAAGCTTCGAGAGCTTCGGGTAATGTCAAATGCTTTCACTCGAAGTACCCTCGCGGCACAATGAATCGTCAATCTCTGCTCAGATTTGTTACGTGATAATAATACGTTCGAATACAGGGATGAAGGTACTTAAATCAGAGTTCCATCGCTAAAGTACAAGCAATATTCAAAACGAAGGAATTCAGCTAGAGTTTATTTATCTTGATTTATGAATTCATCAACTACAACAGCGGTTTAAAAAAACCGAAATAGGCTTCAATGTATTTATAAATAACTAGTTTTTGATCAACTAGTCCATCGGTTATTTATTCGGCGAGCAGGTGTGGATGGCGCCTAACGATAATTGGATTTTTCCAGTCATTCACGCAGCAACATCACGCAATATTTATTCCGCGGGTCGAGCCCTGCCCGAGGGAGACCAGACCCTCAATCACTGCATAGACCCTTAAGCCGGCTTTATAATTTGAAAGGCCTATTTCGTTCAAGATTGACGCAAACAAACCCGAACAAAGAAGCCAAACCCAGCGTTTTTGAGAGAAAGTTCTGGGATGGCGTCATCGTCGGTCGGCTGATGAGATCGTATTGTCACAAAAATAAGTATTGATTTCTTATAAATAGCTAAATGTGTCTATTGTGCATGAGCAAGACGTTCCTGGTCCTACACTAAACGTATTATGATAACAACCAACAAGTATAGGTTTGGTGCCTCATTACAACAATCACCAGCAGCAAAATACGGAACCCGCAATCGACTGATTTCATTAAATATCTATTTTTACCTAAACTCGAACTCAACCGTTTTCATTGGAGTACACGGAAATCGCATTTTCTCTCCAAGTAAACGATCGCATGACAAAATACGATCAGCAATTTATAGGCGACGATTACTTCACGTGTGTACAGTCACGTGCAATGATACGTATCTACATTATGTATCTTTATACCTCTATCTTTTGGTGAAACTACTTTAATGTAAGGAAATTACACATTTTTGGTGGCAACTAATATACCCTATATATTATTACGTGTGCTTTGATAATGATTATGATTATTAATTTAATATTAAACAACTTATTAGATAATTTCTGAAGAACACGATAACTATTACAAATGAAACTGATTAACCTTGCAGTGTGGTATCACTGTAGCAGAATTCGCATTTATTGCCGAGACTGAAGAAAGATGGCTAGATTAGGAGGTAATTTACATAAGAATCAACTGTAATTCAACAACATTATGCAGACGACATCTGTTACTCTTTGCTAATCGTCTTCGCGCTACACTTAGTCGAAAATGTGCGTATTCGCAATTTCGCAATTAGCGTAGCCATCGATCCCACCCAACCAGTAGACTAGTGGAAACTGGCCACAATTGCCTTAGTTTCGGTCTTCAATCAAGTTAATTACCCCTTTCAGTATCATTAGCTCCCCCTATCCAAGTCTTATAAATAATAAGGCAGCAATGTAAAAGCCTGTTGCTTAAAATAACGTACCAGGAAATTTTGTTACGAACATGGAAAGCTTTTCAGCTGACGCCGTAACACGTCGTGCATTTTATTTACTCGGGCGTTAATGCAGATTTGTAACTCGCAATATAAATTTATTTAAACTGTATGTTGAAGGTTTACTACGCTTTGAGACTCGGTCTAATTAATAATGAAGAGTTTCACGACGAATTTAGGTATATAATCTAAACGTAACATTTACCATATTGAGGAAGTAATAACAAAGCTTACAAGGTGTCAAGTATAGAAAAGGCTCTCCACTAGAAGCAACATTGTTGTTTCAGGACGCGGTCCCTGGCGGAACATTAGCAACGCCATTTTCCCGCTACACAGTACAGCAGGTAGAGACTCCGAAAGTAAGCATGTGCCCAGACGTTAACAGATGGCCATCTACGAAATTGAAACGTTATTTCCGTAATAAAATGTTGGAAATGGAATGGTTGACGAAACCTAGTTTCCTACACTCCAGCCTTGGAAAGATTATTCATGCAGTCAAGGCCGCGTAGATAACAGAAATTAATCATTGTACTCAAACAATAAGGGTTAAATTTAAAACAAACAAATCATTTGTAAAGCAAAATACGAAATTAGCTCTGCTTCGAACCATTACACGGCCCATTTCAATGACAAAAGCTGTGACTGTGCTATATCAAGAAACCCAAGTGTCTTTCAAAAGGCGCCCTTAAGATATTCAGCACCCTATTAATTTATGAATCGAAAATAAATATCCACGCGCCGCGCCTGCCGCCTACATAGGTATCTGATTGTGTTATTAATAGAATAATGGACATTTAATATTCGTTCTCGAGTATCAGCTCCTGTATATTTAGTTTGAGATACTTTTTTATTTTTTATCGACTAACGACAACACGCTATCAAAGTTCATTCATTAGTAAACTTCAAGGGCGTTAAATCGCCCCTTATTATAAGCGTCGACGTATAAAAAGTTATCGTCAGCTTGTTCGATATAACGACAGGCAACGATGGCTTATTCGAGGCAATTTAGGTCGGGTCAATTGGTGATCGTGACACTTCTGCCGAGGGTCCGCATCGTCGCGAGTGTGTGTGTCGTTCAAAGATCAACATCTCGCACCTTTGTCAAAGTTTCATACGGACAGGATCACAATCTTGGACATATGATAAGCACTTCTATGTACATCTTCGCCAAATTGATAGATTAAGCCAAATTTAGAAATCGCAGGCAAAGGGAGTTATCTTTTTAATGGTATAGACAAAGTTTTTAACTTCCCTTTTACCTGCGAGGCGTCAAATTTACGGGTGAAAGTTAAAATTATATCACTAACTCACACTTTATATGAGAAAATGCGAAGGTACCAGGCAACGCGTAACTTAACAAGGAGACGAATGGGAGCAAAGGGGAGAGTGGGGGCACAATGTCCTCATCGCCGCGGGGCTTTCGTTAATTCGGGCTAATCTCGCGTCAAAATCAGCTCCGACAAAACCTTCACTCATTAGTTATAAAACGGGTACGAATATAACGCAGTTATATTTCGCCGAGTTTATGGCAAACAATAAAAACAGACGATTTTTACACAACCACAGTGTAACTTAGCGCGTGAATCAGCTCGAGCTCGAGTGAAGTCTAATCGGCAATCATGTGCTAGGTCGGGGCGTGAACGGTAACTATGAATGGCATTTATTTAGTTTGGTTCAATAATCGGCATGTAGTTTGAGTCACCGGGTGCGTCATCGCTTCATTGCTGTGGTCACTGCAGCCTCCGGCGCCGAAACGACGCCGACGCCCCCCTTCTTCCTCGTCTCGCCTACACAACACTTCTCCAATATCTAGTCTCGCTCGCACTAAAGTCTTTATAAGCAGTCTGCAGTCTGACTCCTATGACCTCAAATAGATGAATCGTCGTTGTATTTCAATAGTCTGGATATTTGCATACATAATTTTAGTACTTTCTATAACGCTATGCCCCGCATGAAAATTTTATTTCTAAGTTTCACGATACCAATTCTTACTTACGCTTAGTTGACTATACCAATAACTTTAAGTTACTTTTAGTTAGACAAAGTGGCAGTCATTATCAAGTTTTAACGAGCGAAGTAATAGCTGTAAATATGTTCTATTTCTATAAAAAGACACTATAGCTAGGCGTGGGATCAAGCCAAGGGGTTTCAGAATGGCATGTGATCGCGCGAACTCCCACGTCTTCCCACAGAGCCAGACAGAAAACACCCCCGCTTCTCAGTAAACGCCACCAAGTTAGCCATTCAATCAATTCCGCTAAAGCAACTTAGCCCCACCTAAGTCGTAGTGTGATATCTATTGATAGAAAGTCCATAAAAACGAAGATTTTAAAACGTTTTCTTGGCTATTTCTGAATGCATTCGCTCGTGTGTTTTGGCTAAAATTCCTTAAAGTTAGCTTTGTCTTTATACCTAAAATGAATCCCTATTTCCCTTGGTCAAAGGCTGGAGTCTGGACCGATATCGCTTATTCTTTTTTTTGTGTTTGCTATTGTCAGGAGAAGGTCCACAATCACAATATATAAATAACAGACTGGTCAAGTACAAAACCAACAATAAAACAATTATCCTATAGATGGATATTATTAATAATATTAATAATAAAATAACTGTATTGGTAAGCAGAAGGCTTACTGTCTAACTCGCTCGCAATCGCCATCGTGCTCATTTTGACAGTTCTTATATGAATGTGACTGCTAGCTGATTCCGATGCCAATTGTCAGCCCATACATGAACTGTCAAAATGAACACGATGGCGATTGCGAGCGAGTTAGACAATAAGCCTACAGGTTGTTCTATTAAGTATTAAACTTTTTCTGTTCGCCTATATCCCCGGTTTCAGAAAGGGTCCAAGTCTGTGGATCCGAGAACTGAATACATTTAACCGATTATCTGCACATGAAATATTATTTCATATTTAATTTGAAGCAATGCTAACATTTCATGAACATAACCATTAAGTACCTCCATTTTCCCCGCGTGCAATTTTACGTAGAATACAGAGCGTCGTTTTGAAATAATTATCTAACTGGTAGGTAGACCCCAAATGAGCAACATTTGGAACGAGAGTGCAATGCATTACAATAAATAGAGAGCAGGCGTTAGTACAATACAGCACCATAATTACGTACTTTCATCTGACTGCGGTGCTGATAGGATGGCGCTGTGCTTCTTCTTAACCTCCTCGACGTTTGCTTGAATCTTGTCTATCATCTCTCGTATCTCCTCCACCTGTAAACAATTATGCAATAGCGTAAGCAACAGTGAAAATACGAACGTAGGTAAGTACAGGTGGCGGCACGTAAGTCTAACGTGGAGTACGCCCGCCCGCGTCCCCTGCACTCCCCCGCGATACCTTATTTTCGACTACTGTGCATCAACGGTCATCGCTAGACTTACGTGCCGGCACTTGTATGCAGGTGAAGAATTAGCTTGCAACGAACAAGGTTTACGGTAATCTTTTATACTTTACTATAGTACCAAACTATTTTGCTTGGATCGATAGACGGGCGATGACACTTCTCTTACAAACACATAAATTAAACGAAATCGTGATTTTATCAATTAAAATCGCCGTCAGACCTTTCTGTTTTATGAATTACTCTCGAATAAACAATGTTCTAGCTCTAGCTAGAGTTAAAATAATGTTTCACTAAAATCCAATCTCTTAATTGGGATTGTTCATTTTTTTTACAACATACCATGATTTGAAAACCATTTCGAAGTATGGGGCTTGCGAACTGTTTTATCTTACTGGCGTTCAAAAATACTCAAGGATTACGGATATTTTGCAAAAAAAATATTTGACCTTTATTCGACCTTACCGAGCGGCTGTTGGTAGTTCCAAAAAATAAATCGGCAAATATCTAGTTTGTCTATTAAATTTATATGTCACCTAGTTATCAGTGTCACCCAATGTCAGTAAAGTAAATATTGTTTTGTTGAAAACTTAAAATTGTCGGTCGATTTAAAACGAAATAATGGAAATTACAGAAAATGCTTCGTTCCAACCTGAAATAATAACTCTAAAAACAGCTCCAAAACAATACCAGTAAGGTTCAAAAGTTCCTGGCCGTATATATTTAAAAGAAGAAAACAAGAAACAAATGAATGTCATTTTATTTGTCATTTATTCAGCTATTGTGTGGATAATTTCGTGGTTTGTAACTTTCGTTTTCATAAAATTTTCTTTGATTTAAATATAAAAAGCGGTGTAATTTGTACAATGTTCAAATTGGAGTATCGATCACTGATAAAATTTCTGACAAAGGAAGGCATAAGTCCAACTATAATCAAAGAAAGGTTAGATAACGTGTACGGGAATTCCTCCCCTTCGTTTTCGACTGTTAAGGATTGGTGTAAGCAGTTTCGTTTAGGGCGTGAGTCCATCGATGACGAACCCCGACCAGGCCGCCCTGTTGAGGTTCTTACGCAAGATAACGTCGATTTAGTCGAACAAGAGGTACTGAAGGACAGAAGACTAAAGACGAAGGAAATAGCGTCAAGAACGGGACTTACGAAAATAACAGTCCTTAGGATTCTACACGACCATCTAAACATGAATAAGGTTAGTGCAAGATGGGTCCCGAAACTTCTCTCGAGTGCTCAGCGAGCTGAACGAGTGGCGTGCTCCAAGGAACTTTTAGAGGAGTTCAAGTCATGTGAGAGTGAATTTATCCAGTCCATTGTTACCGGAGACGAAACTATGGTCTTATACTATGATCCTCTTTCGAAAAGAGAGTCGATGGAGTGGCGTCGTTCTGGGGAAGCACCCCCTCGAAAGGCAAAGGTGTGCCAATCTACCAAAAAGATAATGGCCACAATATTTTGGGATTGCGAAGGGATATTGCTTATAGATATCAAAGAACGCAATCAGACAGTAAACGGCAGTTACTATGCTTGCCTTATAGACCAGTTGCGAGAAGCAATAAAGCTTAAACGTCGAGGAAAACTCAGCAGGGGTGTCCGTCTTCTTCATGACAATGCGCCTGTCCACACGGCTGCAGTTGTAAAGGCGGCTATATCTAAATGTAGATTTAAAACAATCCGTCACCCACCTTACAGCCCTGATCTAGCCCCAAGCGACTATTTTTTATTTTCTAAACTTAAATCGGACTTAAGGGGGAGAAAATTTTCGTCCGATGATGAGGTCGCTGCTGCAGTTTTCGAGCATTTCGAAGACAAAACTTCCGAATATTATTTTAAAGGCATAGAAATGTTAATCAAACGATCTGAAAAATGTATAACAATAGGAGGAGACTACATTGAAAAATAAAAATATTTTTTTTAACCTAAACGTTAATTTTCATTATTAGGCCGGAAACTTTTGAACCTTACCACGTAGTTCGCACGGATCCGAGAAGATTTAAGAGAAAAGTGGTGTCGCGAAGTAAATCTGGAATACTTCAAAGTTTATAAGTACACAATATTGTTGCCAGGATCATTTCGATGTAAGTAGGTACCAAAACACAATGCCACATACTTCCACATTCATAAATTTTCAACTCATTATAACCATGATCAGGATTTAACGCAACATACAATAAGCTTGTAGGTAAACCAAAGGTAAACAGTATAGTATATTTGACATTGAGATGACAGTCACAACATTTATGACAACTATTTTTTTTTTTTTTCCAAAGGATTGTGGGAAAATTGCCTATTTCAGCCGGCCGTATATAATTTACGAAAAGTCGTATCTGATTTTTTGAAGCAATTATATTAATTAAATTTAGCCATGAAATGACAAAATATTCAAATTAGTTTCTTTAAGTGCTCCATATTTTCTAAAAAAAATATAAAAAGGGGGGGTTAAAAAAAAATGAACAATCCCAATTACAGTGAAATTATTACTAATTAGTCATCAAGCTTAAAGGTTTTGCGTTGCAGTTGCAGTCTTTTCGATGCGGTAGTTCATTTTTCGATTGGGTTCATCAAAATCATGAAAAAATACTGAAAACTATCAGTAAACACGCTTAATAGGCAGTAACAATCTTGTAGAAATTGTGACCATTGTGATAATTATAATTTTTGCTAGCTCGTTCATTCCGTAGGGTATATTTCAGGTTTTAACTCCGATTGTACAATTTGAAACTATATAGCGAGCACGCTCTAGCTGGCAGCCAGCTCAAACTCTTGGGGGGCAACGCCGAAACTCGATTTTCGAAGTTCGTATCACACCGTCCTTCTTCCTCTCAAATTAATAACTATTAGTGAGAGCGGAACGGCACGAAACGAACTTCGAAAATCGAATTACGGAGTATAAGGCCTGGAACGAAATATCTTTGAACACCCTATTTTAGAGTTTCGAATATTAAAAACATAAAGTTATTGTATTACCTTGCATTGCATGCATACTCACTTCACGAATTTTTCAACATGCTTTTTATATTGCAGCTTGCAGATAGTCTGCATATTCGCTGTTACGTGGCTTTTACGTTACGTTGTTTTAGTAAATAAAACCTACGACGCGACGTCGTATCACTTTCCATATAGCTCTTATTTTTATCCAATAATATCAAATACAGGCACATATTATAATATTACGTATATATAGATTTGTATTGTCCGTTTTAACAAATATTCGTCGAGAAGCAACTGGTGGTTCCAGAATTGAGGCTTCTGAGGGTTAATTCTACATAAAAATGAGTTTAACGCCTCCCTGGCAACGGTCCAGCCTCTGGGGCTACGGGGGATGGGCGTCACTAAAGCAAAATTCCAGAATACCTAAAAAATACTTTCGAAAGGTATTTCGTAACACAGCAAAAATATACACGTTCTAGCACATATTACACATCAAAGAAAGCATAATTCTTGCCGAGACGGAGCTGAAAGGTTGAGACCGAGAGGGTATTAAGGACTACATTTATGAAAGTAATATTTTCAGCACAAGCTATGAAGGCTAAATCTCAAAGGAGGCCAATTTTTTTTTTTAGTACTTTACCTCAAAAGCATTAAATTCCTAGTAGCTTCACCGAATCGCTATTCACCTTGATCGTGTACTTTATTTTGTATTGTGTCGCAATCGTTAATTATTTGAGTTCTACCATCAACACGGAACCCGATATTCTCTATGTTCATCCGGTGATCCGAAAATTAGCTTTAGAGACACCGTCCGGGAAAGCTGTAATTTGGCACGGACAATACGGACATACATTAATGACGTCGAAAAAAGAAGCTTTTAAAATAGTGCTTTTTTAGTTCACGTTAAGCGGGGACAACCCTACACTTACCCCCTTATTCATAAACGCACTATAGGCCTCTGCTAAGTTAGTAATCGTTTGTCCTTATCTGTGAAAGGTAAATGTCAAAGTGACAGATAAGGACAAACGATTACTAAGTTAGCAGAGGCCTATAGTGCGTTTATGAATAAGGGGGTTAGTGTGAACCGACACCTACTGGGCCAGTATTTTTTGTTCTAGGGATATTTTTGAACATTTGAATATAGATAGGCATATTACTTTAGTATCAAATTTGTCTAGGGATAATAATTAAGGCTTGTTTCATGATGGAACTGTATTATTTGAAGTGTGTTGTTTGTAAAAGAAATACATTACAGAAAGTAGATAATGTTCTAGACTTAACGCATTCGCTCCGAGTATCAGATCCTAAGACTGTGCCGCAAATGCACTTGAAACGCATTTACGTTCCGCATATGCTATCCTGGCAATAAATGCGTCAATCTATACGTAACGCACACTCCACTCAGATGAAAATGTCAACCTATTTAAATCAGATCGGCAAATTGAGCACTAAATTCATCAATTTGCTGTACAGCCTGATTTAAATTGATTTATTATTTTGCCAATTTGTCAAACAAACAGACTCGAGTCCGTGAAACTTAAGTTCAGGGTCGTGGAGTGTTGTCAGTTCAACTGATTTAATTACATAAGAATGCTTCCACATTTTGTCTAAAGTAAAAGGCTAATAGCAACAGTTGTTTCTGTTATAAACATTGCTCAGTATGTTATAGAATACAATGCTCAATTCAGCGAGAAAATTACATGTTTTCAATGGTATCCACGTATCATCATTACCATCTCATTTTGTTCTGTCTTCCGTAGGTACGTTAATAAAGAAATACACAACAGCCTCCAACACAATTTTCTCCGGACTTTTTTTACGTGGCAACACTTGTATCTGCCAAACATTTTCTTTTTTCCTTATCTTTCGCACTCTCAAACTTTCCTCATCTATTGTCTCTCCCGCCCGTACATTCCGGTCGATAAAAAACAGTCGTGGGACGATGTGAGTCATCAATTAATCAGATTACCGCGATAACCACTATCGGCCGGCAACCGCTTGATAACCTCGCTGCTATTGTTGCAAGTGCTCAAGCTTCGGCACGCAGTACCATTAGACTTTGCATAAGTACCTATATGATAATTTATTAAGTTGTTTTACTACCACTATTCATTACAATATGCTTTATATGGAAGTGAGACATGGACCATGACTCAGCGTGATAGAGAGAGGTTGGAGGCCTTTGAGATGTGGTGTTGGAGGAGGATGGAAAGGATTAGCTGGACGGAGAGGAAAACCAACGAGGAGGTGCTTAACATAGTCGGAGAAAAGAGAAGGTTACTGGAGACTATAAGTACCAGAAGAGGGAAAATGATGGGACACCTGATGCGACGCGACGAATTCTTTCTAAACCTGCTGGAAGGAAAAGTGGAAGGGAAACGAGGCAGAGGAAGGCCAAGATTAACGTATTTTGACCAGGTGAAGGAGAGAGTGGGTGTCGCGTCGTATCGGGAGGTCAAGAGGCTGGCTGAGGACCGAGCGGAGTGGCGACTACTCCACCGACAAGAGCCTGGCTCTTAAATGCAAGAAGAAGATTCATCACAAAATAACTTAACATTCAGTACAGATTACGAGGGTTGTTTTCTGACGGATAACTAAAGTCGAAATACTTTAGGAAAAACGGGGTTCGCGTCCAATTCGGAAGTATTTCTTTCGCAGCAAAAAGTAAATGGATAAGAGGACAAACTTGGGAGGGTAAACATTTATTTAGACGGCATTGGACCGGCCTACGTTTGTGTTAAATAATTTTATGTTATCTTATTTACTTGTCATTGTATCTAATCGGAGTGAAAACACAAAAAATATGGAAATGAGCAATACATTACCTAACGTGGATAAACGCACGCTCAATTAGTTAATTAAACTAATTTGCTTAGAAGCGTAGGTCTTTACTTCTGGGAATTCAAACTCCCGTTTCATTGTCTGAGCTACGGTCTTCCCGACCAATTACCGTAAATGTTCCAGAGCGCTGAAATTGACCGGACGAAACGCAAATTTTAATTCTGCCCCTCGTTATTTTAAAGCCACGCCGGGTTGATTCATAAATTTTCCTGTTTTCTAAACGTCGTGTTTTAAATAAATAAACCATAAGTCTTCGTTTGTGTATATTGCGCGAATCCCGAGCACGTCAGGAGTTTGTTAACATCACTAAAAAGTTGTGTCGCGTCAGAGAAAGCCCCGGGGATGTTGGGCGCGGTTAGGGTTACGATGCTTATATTGTTGATGCTTTTGCTTCACTGTTTGCAAAGGTTTCCAACTTGAGCAAAGAGCATTCATACAATATGGTTAGTTATTTTAGACTTTTCATTAGGACATATCCAAATAAATCTGAGTGTTATGTAAAACAGATTTGTTCTGCACTTCTAGTATGCAGTCCAATAATTTCATTTTCTATTCTGTGATCTATCTGCGACGGAATCCAGTCTCAGCCAAATCTTAAAACAACTGTGTACAAAAAATCTGTTTAAAAAAGCCGAACGCAGCATGGAACCGTATTAGGTCACACCAATTTTCGCACAACACCAAATTACGTAACGGTTAAAGTAAATAAACGTTGTTTCAACGCGTGAGAATCGATTTCGGGTTTAATGCACTTGGACGATAAATACACAAGCCGACTCAGCAAACGTACGTTGTAATATAGGTCTTGTAGAACGATTACACACAGCCTCGTAGTGTAAGGCGATGGCTTCGAATTGAGCGAGTCACAGCAAAGCAAAGGTATAATTAAACTGCTCGTTCTACTCCGCTTGTTACTAATCTCAGACACTCAAAGTTTACATTTCAGCATGCAATTCTCGCTCTCGCTTAAGCTTCAACGCTACTTTTAAAGCGTCGACTTATGCGCTATCGTGGCGACGGAGAATGTTAGCACATCTCACATAATAACATGTAAATGAACCGCACGATTATGATGAATACCCAGCACAGCGTGAATATTTATTACACAAAGTAGTGTGTTGTGGATTAAATGAAAACGCGTGAAATATGCGTATTCATAGCACGAAAGGATCCGCCGTAAAGTGTTAATGGGGTTAGAGAAACTGCCGGCCGTACATATACGGAATTACATCGACGATACGAGTGTCTACCAGTAGCAGCGTTACCACTCTCATCTCGTAGGTCATCCATCACGCTAAAGGAATAGCTCTGACATCACTGTAACCGCCTGTCGCGTTGTGAGTCAAACCGATTCATAATAACGTCACGAGTCACGACTGTGTTGACGACATTATGTACCGTGTATTATGGATTAAATAGTGTGCATTGTTGGAGATAACGTTACTTTTCAATAGCAACAGACAAAACTAGGTGTACGCTTAGCTTTTGCCTAGCTCAGACAGTAATCTTGTAAACATTTATCTCTTGTAAGGCATACCTATACAAAAAGTGGCTTAGGGATTTATGTAACTTGGGAAATGGCTGTGACTTTGATTTTGTGTGAAAATACGGCCTACAGCGAAGCAAGACGCGTCTTTAGATTAGAGAACGATATAGCAACGAAGGCCTGTCTCGAGGTAAGACAGGTTGACTTACAAGGGACAGAATTGCGCCAAGGTTGGATTATAACATGCTGCCGGGGATGAATAGAACCCGTCATATTTGCATGCTAATAACGTAGCTTTGTTATATTAATGAATTGAAATTTTGAAATGAAAGACGTCTACACAAAAAAACATAACTGTGTTGTGATTCAAATAACAAATCATAATTTGATGTTCGGCTAACCTTACAAACAAAAGAAGAACACAAATTACGTAATAGAATACGACAAAAGTTGAGTGACAAGAATTGTCACTATTTATTCATGCAGGTCATTAAAAAGCGGTGCTTTTCGAATTTTCTAACTTTTAAGATACTACGATAACTTGACTCATCGATTACAAAACAATATAGGATGACAAATTTGGAATTTCCTCTAGTCAAAGCGATATCTATTATAATTTATAATCAAAGCCAACCTATTTGAACGATAACATTGAATATTTACTTTATTTTCTTATGAATCCACGAAATATAACGAAGCAATCATGAAGTACCATCTCCGAGACGGGAAAAGTTTCTTTTGTACTTGAGTTTCGACAGTAACAAATTTTTCGCAAGGAAAACTTTGATCGTTTTTATAGTACCTAAAAATAACAAAGATCAATCTATATTTTTGCGGAGAAAATTGTACGAAACTCTTGTAACAAGAAATGAGAATCGGCAGCAATTGATGATGAAAATCAAGTATGATCTCATCTGTATTATAAAAATGCAGAAAATCAAAAAGCTCATCCACTAATTCAGGGACACTTTACATATTGTTTGACTGTCCCAGTGGAATCTGGCACGCCACCTTCTCTCGGTTGACAAACCCACCCATTTTGCTCATTTATATGTCTCATATTCACACACCGCCCCACCGATTTATGAAAAGAAATGTTAACCCGTCCCCGTCAAAGGATAGCTGTAAATCTAAAACTACCAGTAAGGTTCAAAAGTTCCTGGCCGTATATATTTAAAAGAAGAAAACAAGAAACAAATGAATGTCATTTTATTTGTCATTTATTCAGCTATTGTGTGGATAATTTCGTGGTTTGTAACTTTCGTTTTCATAAAATTTTCTTTGATTTAAATATAAAAAGCGGTGTAATTTGTACAATGTTCAAATTGGAGTATCGATCAGTGATAAAATTTCTGACAAAGGAAGGCATAAGTCCAACTATAATCAAAGAAAGGTTAGATAACGTGTACGGGAATTCCTCCCCTTCGTTTTCGACTGTTAAGGATTGGTGTAAGCAGTTTCGTTTAGGGCGTGAGTCCATCGATGACGAACCCCGACCAGGCCGCCCTGTTGAGGTTCTTACGCAAGATAACGTCGATTTAGTCGAACAAGAGGTACTGAAGGACAGAAGACTAAAGACGAAGGAAATAGCGTCAAGAACGGGACTTACGAAAATAACAGTCCTTAGGATTCTACACGACCATCTAGACATGAATAAGGTTAGTGCAAGATGGGTCCCGAAACTTCTCTCGAGTGCTCAGCGAGCTGAACGAGTGGCGTGCTCCAAGGAACTTTTAGAGGAGTTCAAGTCATGTGAGAGTGAATTTATCCAGTCCATTGTTACCGGAGACGAAACTATGGTCTTATACTATGATCCTCTTTCGAAAAGAGAGTCGATGGAGTGGCGTCGTTCTGGGGAAGCACCCCCTCGAAAGGCAAAGGTGTGCCAATCTACCAAAAAGATAATGGCCACAATATTTTGGGATTGCGAAGGGATATTGCTTATAGATATCAAAGAGCGCAATCAGACAGTAAACGGCAGTTACTATGCTTGCCTTATAGACCAGTTGCGAGAAGCAATAAAGCTTAAACGTCGAGGAAAACTCAGCAGGGGTGTCCGTCTTCTTCATGACAATGCGCCTGTCCACACGGCTGCAGTTGTAAAGGCGGCTATATCTAAATGTGGATTTATAACAATCCGTCACCCACCTTACAGCCCTGATCTAGCCCCAAGCGACTATTTTTTATTTTCTAAACTTAAATCGGACTTAAGGGGGAGAAAATTTTCGTCCGATGATGAGGTCGCTGCTGCAGTTTTCGAGCATTTCGAAGACAAAACTTCCGAATATTATTTTAAAGGCATAGAAATATTAATCAAACGATCTGAAAAATGTATAACAATAGGAGCAGACTACATTGAAAAATAAAAATATTTTTTTTAACCTAAACGTTAATTTTCATTATTAGGCCGGAAACTTTTGAACCTTACCACGTAGGATATAATTTTCTTCTTGGAGAATTATATTTAGATTTGAAGATGAAGCGTATGGGTTGAACGCTTGAATTTTTAAACCATATCCACAAACCCCGAATTCATCCATATTCCTAGTGTACATCATAAAGGCATCCTCTATATGATATTTCAGCTGACGAAGTCCAAGAACTTGGGTTAGACGTTGTCAGTAAGTCAGGACTTTTATTTTTTATATGTTTGCACATTAAGATTATGATTACGAAACTTCTACTTCTCCAAACTCCAACCCGCCCATTAATCACTTGAAATAGCGGAAACTGACTTCAATATTTTTCTTTTTCTTTTGAACACCGATACGACACGTGCACGGCACTTGAATGCGGCTGAATTAGACATACGAGTGAAAAACGAACTTTGAGAATTAGCTCACGTCGAAAACACAACTGTAACAAACAATAAGCATGACGTGTAATGTAGTCTAACAACCCATCGGTGAAACAATAGCGAGCAACAAGCTGAAACTTTTATGGAACTGGGGAGAATCTAGCATGGAATACTGCAGCAGGTAATGTACATATCGTGGAAACATTTTATTGGTCGACTGTATCGAATGCAGTATACCTCTCAATGGCTCCGGTTTCCTGTCTACAGGCATTGCTGATACTCGATACGCTCCCTCAACGACAAATTATCATACCTTTCGGATGGTTTGATGTCACATCATTTCCCGTTCTCAAACACAAAATGTATTTGAATTTCAATATTTCTTTGTGTATTTTACTGGAATTGGAACATTTAATTCGATTCACTGAACAACTCGATAGAGCTTTATTATTATTATTTCAATGAAAAAAGGTGGCAAACGAGCGACAAAATGATTCGGAGCATGTTTGTTAGACTAGCTGGAAACACATCGCGTGAGTGATTAACTGCGGCTCAAATAAAGATAAACGATTCATCCCTTAAGTATTCCTTATGTTAAGAACCTTAATAAACGTGAAGCTTAAAGTATTTAAATTAATTATGAAACTATTAACCTTACCTCACCGAAGAATTCGGTCATGGGGCTCTCTTCAACCGCGACGTTGACGTCGTCGGGGCCGACGTCGTCATCGTCGCTTTGCGCCTGCAAGAAGACAAAAGTAGAGTTAAAACTTGTCATTAGTAATACAATCCTAACCCTGTGTACCCTTGTAAATAGACTACAATATCGCAACGTATGCTGCATGCCAGTAGCAGTTTGTAATACCGTTGCAAACCAGAAATCAATACTTTATCCATTGTTATCCAACCCACACGTAAAGCGGCACGTGTGTTGCACGCAATTTGGGTTATTGAAAGTACAATAACTTCGTAAAAAGCCAGGCTATTTTAAGAATGTTGGCATGGTCGGACACGGATGGCACGTACAACAAAATAGAACCCACTTAGTACTACAAGCGAGGTTACCATTATTCAATTTGTGCGGACGGGCTGCGTCCCCCACAAAGGTCTACCTACTTCAGTGCGGATACAAAGCGGCACGGCGCGGGACCCTAGCGAGACGAATATCCTGCCCTTAATCAGTAGGTACTGGACGCCTGAAATTGCAAAAGCTGTCGGTGTCCTAAGTCAATAAATCATCCATTAAACGACTTTCCAAGTGGCATCGGCAAAATACTATTTAATGAGATTTACAGCACATTCATATTTTATAAACAATCTGGTTTATTAATGATAGGCGGCCATTATTCAAGTAAGTACGAATTAATTATTAACGCCAGACCAACAATGAATCGATAACAAGCCACAGCAAAATAAAAAACACTGTGTCACGTTAGGGAGCAATGGAACACGAGTAGGTCAAGGCTAAATCAACGATGTCATCATAATGGTGAGCCTTTCAAATTAAATACCAGTGAGTTCCATTAACGGACCCAATTACTAGCACTCGAAAGCAGCTAATTATCACCGGCCATTGTTGTTCCTTGAATACAGTACGAGGGCCGAAGCGGTGCAAAAAGTTGAAACGTCGAAAGTGCTTTGTTAGATCGGTCTGGCAGGATAATCCAATCGTAGCACTTTCGGCGGAAAAGTGCCTGGGTGTTTTAAATCTGACCCGTTTCAAGATTAAATGGTTCGTCGAACGAAACCATATCGAAACAAAAGATAGCTACCACGATTGAACTGTGAACAGTTCCTCTACACTAAGCCGTCGTGTGGAGTGGAGCGCGTTGTGAATCCGGATAGATTAAATATGTTAGATTAGACGAAAACAATGCTCCAACTATGGCATTTGTCCGCACGTCAAAAAAAGCGAGCCATCATATTATATGCATTGCATCTAACGCTGGGCCATGTTAAAAAGCTATATACAATACAATACAATACAATAACTCTTTATTGAACACCACATTTAACAATCAAAACAGAAAAAAGGTATACAGAAGTAATAAGGTAACAATAGGCGGCTTTATCGCTATTTCGCTATATATCATATAGTCCATGATTTGAGGAATTACGAATGTGCGATCTGTACCAGAATACGTGGAAAACGCTGCAGCAATTGCCATTATTTTATGAAATTATATGCATCCTCAACATATATCCTGTCGATCGTTCGAGAGAGAGTTCTGATACGTGGCCTGTGCTCAGAAGTTGGGAACATTAAGAATGTTTACTTTTATGGCCACAACATTGTATATAAATTATTTTCTGTGCTGATAACCTTAGAAGACTAAATTAGCCAGTAACTATACTAACTACAGTCTTACATTAACATCTAAATATAAAAATGTAGTAATTATGCATTATGTGATTCATCTAATAGTGCTTCCATAGAAGAGGTTGTAACATTGACCAGTAGAATTAGTAGGTACGCATTACATTTGTTGCAGAGATCTGAGAGATCACCTGTCATCTAGTCTCTTGGTATAGTCGACCAATGCTTTACCATTATTTACGACAGTTTCTACACCAGCAAAGAACAATAAGACCGATTGTCATATGTAATTGAAAATAGTCTCTGACATTCAAAGCTGAACAAATGACATTGTACCTTAGGGTGGTATAAATTTCTTGGTTGTACCTTTCGTTGCTTGTAAATTGTAGCTATAACAATATATTTGTAACTGCACTATAAATAAGTTACCCAGCCCGTCTCCAACATTTATACCTGGCTCCGGTGGGAATAATACGGATCCGCACAGATCCTACTAAATCAGATTGCTTTCTGTCCCTACTCTGGAACAATAAATTAAGCGCAGGACCATCTTAATAAAAGAGTCTGCAATTTTCTCATGCTCCCGGAAATTAAAGTACCGTCTAAACCAGCACTTCAAAAACATTCATTTACCTGACGTGTTCTTATATTTTCCACTGCGCTTGGAAACAAGTTAAAAATCAGTGCTCTAAATTGAACTACATACTTCCATAATAATTCATTCTAGATTTGAACGATTCAGAGTTAATCATACTAAACATATTTTCCACCCCAGATCGTGTCGTGACTATGATGCATGTAAATGCGCCAAAATATCGGGACCTTATCAAAGGTAAAAAGTGTTTTGCAATAAGTGCTTCGACAGGAGTTCAAGACATGCATAACATAAGCTTAGAACTTATTAAAAAAATATATCAATTTTAAATGTCTTTCCAAATATAAGAATATCTCTAGATTTGTTACGTTTACGACCAGTTCGAAGTGCAGTAAAGATAAAGTTATACATAACACCGAGGAAGATGGAGGTTAATTATTCTATTCGATTTTACTGTAAAATATTCTAAATATATAAAATAGTAAATGTTAGGAATATAGCAAGGACATATCTAATGCCTAATGCATGATACTCGGGGGACAGAATATACACGGTAAATGTATTTTTGGTTCAAAGCTAGACACGAATCCGCGAATTCACCAAGGAGCCGTACTGTTTTATCTAGAGACCTAGTAATTTGGACGCGGTCACGGTCGTTGTCCATCCGTAGTCTCCCAGACAAAGGGGCTGCCAACTATCATTACCTTACTTCACTGTCGAATTGACGATCTCTCCTCAGCGAGAGGTAATCGAATTGTACTGTAGAAATTCAAAGTTTGGTTCATGTCGGTCCAATCTCACAAATAGTCCTGAATAGCTCAGTGAGAAAGGCCGTATGACCTACACAGTAGCTAAACCAAGTGTTATTGTCATTTCATTGCCTACTGTCCTCTAAACAGAAGTGACATATCCACTAACTTTAATAAGAAATGATACCGGCAATCTTTGAAACGAATGAATTCAAGCTATTAAAAGGTCAATGGGATTAGTAACGTACGATAAAACAGCGTTTATGAAGAAAATAATGTTAAGTTCAATTATTCTAGAGATTACTCCACATTCAAAACAACAATAAACAGCAAACCGAGCAACAGTTGAAGAGCCCTGGATTTAACTTAAATCCAAACAGAAAATGACAAATTGAAACTCCTAAGTGTTTTCAACTCGCACTCTCTCTGACTAGAATAAGTTTCTGTAACACAATTAAACCGACACAGCACTCCTAATTGTGTTAGGTAGACGGATTAATTTAATCTTCTTGAAAATAAATCTACAGATGTTTAATTTTAAGTTTTAAGCCCTTGATGACCTTCACATTGCAGAATTTGCAGAGCAAAAAAGGTAGGCACGATTTTTTTTGTCAAAAACGAGCTAGTACCGCCACCCATAGACATAAGGAGGAATTTGCCACCCGCAATGATTAAAATGTGATCGCAATTGTAACAGTTTACGTGTAATCACTAGAGTTGCTTTTGAACAACTTGTAAGACGATCAAATTGGCTAAATGGCTAATAAAGCCCGCACACAGCTCGTACTATTTTCGTCTGTCGTGCAGTGTGGAGGCAACGAATAGGAAGTCACGTCACGTATTTCAATCGAACCAGATTCTATAATGCCAGACTTTCGTGAACGTAGCAAGGTTTATTAAGCTAGTAAGCTACCCAGTACCCACCAAAGCGTAAATGTTCATGTTGATGTTCATAACGTCATTTGATTCTACGGAAAATTTATTAATAGATACATTTCTACGGTAGAAAATTCAGAAAAGAAAACCCGGCAATTAATCCGACGGCAATTTGTTCCAAAACCTTTCCCAATGTGAGCAGTGAGACTAATTAAATAAATTAAATTTCATTTGGTCAAAATTTTAACGACTTCTGCTTGACTATTTACCTTGTAAATTAACGAAAACTAATTAAATAAGAGGCAATCCGGGAGCGCGCTAACGTCATACGCAGGACGGATCCCCGGTATTTGTTTCAATTAAGGCAAATGAGCGACGCACGGATTTTTTAAATCTTTGTACCTATTGTGCGATGTAGTGCGTATGCTATGCGTCAATGTTATTTAAACCGCAGCAACAGCAATGGTTACTCCATTCCATATCTGGTGTGATAGACGAAGCATGTGTTTAAAAAAACCCGACTGCAGAAACATTCACCTAGCTAAAAACTTACACATATTCTACTGTAGGAGTTTCGGGGTTTATTTTTCTTCATTATGGTTTTTGCAGTCAGTTTTAAGTTTATTTTAATTTTTGAACTTTTAAAAGATAGAGCTAGTGTCTCTCGAAGCCGCCATTCGTGCGAGCTTAGTATAAAAGAATGGTAGCTAATTAACTTTAAATGGCTATAGTTTCTAGTCTAATGGTCAGAGAGTTGGCAGACATTTTAGAGTAGGTATTTGAAGGCATCGCTAAATTTTGTACAATATTTTGTTTATGATGTCTAAACATGGATCCGGCTGAACTGTTTGCGTTAAGCAGTCTGGTAAAAGGTATTCACATAGTAAACTAAGCAAATTTGCGAATAATTAACGAGCTATAAAGTGGTTTATTATTATTTTTATTAGAGAGCATGGAACGGCACCCAAAAAATCACCCCCGATTTCGCAAATTTGCTACGTTCTTTGTGGCAAATAAAACATAGCCATCGTAGAAGGCATAAATCAGGATCGTTGCGCAATAAAGAATGTAAGACTCATCCGCCTCCGACTTTGCAGTCTTACGTTTTTGCTATATTCTCAAAGAAATATGTATTATCTCTATTATTTAGCAAAACACTTTTTTGAGAGGGTTTTTTTAGAGATTTTCAATAAAACAGCCTAATAAATGTAATAATTCACAATAGGCCAAATTGAATGAGGCAATGAAATAAGTGACGTAAATTCATGGAAAAGAAAACGAAATCGATACTTATTGCAAGTCGACCTTCAATTCACAACAATGCAAACCGCCAATAGTTTTTGTATTCACTATTGTTTACTAATTTGCAACTAAACAGAGTAAAAAGGAAATAATTTGTTTGTGTTAAATGAGCCAAGCATGTTCCTATTGTCGTCGTTATTTTTAACAGGAACCTAGCTGGCAAGGTACACAGAGAGAAATAACGTAACGAAACTTTCGAAACAATATAAAGCGGGCACTAAACGAGCAGAAATTACGGAGATCTGGGTCAACCCTGATTCGGCTGCGTCCCCTAAATCCCTGCGCATCCTTTTCAGTCGCAAACAGGTCCGTGGATTGTTACTTTTTTACGCATCAGAGTTTTATGATTTGCTTACCCAAAATCAGGCATTCTAAACGGCCGCCGATTTTGCCGACCGCTATCGATTTCATCTAAGAGCATTATGTTATTACTCTTGCTAATCCTGGTCGACTCGTTAACGTAATGTATCCTTACGAAACATCTTTCGGCTTTTTCCAACCTGTAATGGTTTTAGTCGTACATAATTTAGTTGGATAAACCGTCTGGCCGGTAGACCTTTTCGTGAAAGCACAGCCACTACATATATATTTATAGCCTCTTGGGAGGCGTTCATCACGCTCCGAAGCAAGTTTGAGAGACTGTTATGCTTCCAAAAAATAGTTCGACGTAAAGAAGTCTTCAATTATTTTCCGTATTTAGTTTTATGAACATAAATTACACAATTTACAGACTTGCCATTGCATTTCTTATAAACAATACTACAAACAAAAAAAATGTCACTACAATCAACTACATACCCTAATCTATTAGAATAAAATATAAAAAAAATATTCCCCGATGTTGGGTGCTAAGTTCACAGAGCTCAATACAAGCATAATAAATAATATCTAGCCTTATGCAGAGAAATTAATTTGTCCTGATTTATTTATTCTTATTTACCCTGTAGAAGAAACTGTAAAGGAAGAATTTGTCAGAAAAAATTTAATGAAAACTCTACTACAAAAAGTAAGACATAAAATGCCGGCCAAGTGCTGGTTGACCTCAAGAGATAAATGTTTGGCAATGTGCGTATACTGTGTAATATCAACTTCTTCAATTTTGGCACAAGCTTAATTTTATACCATGTTTCTTTTAACTGTGATACTATCTGTCTGACCTACTTTCAAGAATTGCAGAATAATTTCAGATCTGATCTAATGAGTTGAGATACCGCAACGCAACGGAAGAATACTAGTGATTGTACAAGTTTAGAAGTTTAGGTATACGTCATAGATAATACATACGTGAGCCTAAATAAATCGATGAAAGGGTTCCAAACTTTGCTGCCGAACGTGGAAGGGTGCGAGTAGCAATAAAATTTATGAGTTTGCTTGAGAACACATATTAAACCCATCCGACTAAAACTTGCGAGTAATGACGGCGCATGTGTAGCGTACGATGTGAACATCGGGGTTATGTAGTTAAGAGGAGTGGTGGTCTCGTTGGGCAGTCATTATTAGGAGAAAAACCTGAGAACATCGATATTGGGCGTGTTTTATTGCGTGTCGCTAACCAAACTGGGGACCATAACAAAGCGGTTTGACGCGAGCCGCGGTTTACTGGCGGGTAGTCGTAAAGCCGACAAGGGGCAGCGGCAGCCCGCCGCTGACGTCGCCGCACGCACGCCTATTTACGGCCCCTTAAACCCAAGTACTCGCTACGATTTACGTACTGTCTAGCGCTAGACGTATTACGTGATCTCTATGCCATGATAAGAGACCAAGGTCTAGTCTATCCTGTCAACCTTCCACGCAGCGCACCCAAGCTAAGCTAATTATGCACACTAACACTTCCTTTAATAAAATTACTGTCACTAGTTTCAAAGTGTAATTACTCAACAAAGACAAGTTCACACGTATCCCAGTCCTTCCAAGATTGCGCACATAAAGCCTCAATTACGCTTTCCACATCAGATAAAATAAAACGGCTTGGAAAGTAAAAGACCACAATAAAAGTCGGTACAACGTGAATGCTTTTTTTTGTTCCCACTTCTGTGACATTTTAAGTGTACCAAAGTGCTATTGCTTTAGGGTTCGGACTCGGGGAGTATAAGAAAAGGCTACTGGGTAGCACAACGTCAAGATAATGCTTCATAAAACTCACGATAAGAGGTATAGCGTTAAAGCAGGACAAAATTATACTCCACTTTGCACACATACATATATGTGAGACTTTAGTTGCAAAAAATTAAGGCAAGACGAAGGGTCTGTAGTCTGTATGCAACTTGCTTGAATAATGAATAAGAGAGAACGATTTATGTTCAATCTAATCTGGCAAGTCAAATCAGGCAGCTGTATAAAACTTCGATATTTTCACTTTCTTGTCGCTACGTAAGAATTTGGCGCGTTTGTATTGTGATAACAAGAACGTGACTTTATTATCAAACGAAAAACACAAGGTCGAAAGCAAATTTTCGCAATTGAAGAAATTGGGAAAACTTTCTCTGGCCGAAGCAGGCTATTTGCCTCAGGCACAAGCCTTTAACACATTATTTTTACCGCTAGACCTCTCTTTCGTGAATGGAATAATCTTATTCGCTGTAGCTACCCTGAAAAGTTGCGTAACCGAATCCGAAACATGGTTGGGTTGGGGTCGGGTAAAAATTTACTTGGGCCACAATATTGTCTGCGAGCATCAACTTTTTCCACAGTGTATATGCTGATCTTTGCAACCAATCCACTTTAAAATTAATGTCCATACCAAACCTATAAAACGAAAAAATAAAAAATCTCATCTGCTTTCTCAAAATTACCCATTAACGCCGTCCGTCGATCTGAGTCATAAATACTGGTATAAAAGGAGCTATAAGATCGCAGTAAAAGTCGAGAAGAAATGCAAGCAAGCATGTGACGACAATGGAGTCGTGCATTGACGGAAGGCCGGCAGGCGCGCGCGGGCCTGTGCCGCAGACCTTACGTAACCGCCGCCCCGCGCCGCGGCTTGACACTTCCGAGACGCCCCGGACACCCGGACGGTATATTTCGGAACTGATGTAGAGCTGAATTCGTACGTCAGTGAATTACAAATGAGCAGTGCAGCTAGCGTAACCATGAAGAGGTGCTTTGCACGTCATAGTGTTCCGTGAAATTGGTAGGGTAACGACTCTCGCAAACTTTGCTGGGTAATTTGGATAAGTTATTCTTAAGAAAAGTAAAACCACTAGCTGCTTGTGAATCTCGAGCGGAGTGCTTAAAAACTTGGTTATTTTTTCTTGTGTATATGTACATAAATATTAATGAAGTCTTTACTTTATCCCTTTCGGGGAAGACAAAGCCTAGGGTCACAAAGTCTAAAAAGTCCACGGTTAGCGTGATTGTGGGCGCATAGGAGGAAAGGGGAATCGAAATACTGATGGGTAGAAATACATATAGAATAACTACTATTTGATGGAATATAGGAAATTTTCAAAACAACATAAATTATCACAAACCAATGAACAGGACGTGGTATCGAACGAAACAGTGTCTAAAATCAGTAGACTAGATAAAAGCCATATTTTTGGCCCATATTGGCAGTATAACCGTACAGCAGCGCTTTTATGAAATTGCGCCTGACAAGGAATCGGTCCCTTTATCACCTGTCTGCTACAAACGCGCTTCCCCCACGCGTCTCAGTACCCGACCTGAATAATGGAATCTCCCTGTAGAAAGATGTTGGCATAAGAAAAAATAGATTCAACCACCGCCAACAGGCATATTTTTGAGCAACGGAGATGTTACAGACGACAGATAGAACATGTAGAAAGGTAGGTATACATTTCGATTTCCAATATCAGTATTACGGAACGAAGTTGAACAGTGAATGTTAAATTAACGCTTCATGCGACTACACTAATATAAACAGTTACTTCTGATTAGAACGATCAATATGCTGTTTTCGGTCACAAAATACGTCTGAGAACAGTTTGTTGCCGTTTCGATCCGCAAGTGACGCTGCCATTTTTTCCATAGTAATTGACGTTTACGTGAACGCGTTCGAGACGTTTTTATGTGCGAAAAATAGAGACTCAGTAACCTAAGAGTTTTTAATGATTCACGGTTAAGTTCATTCGAAATAAAGGTAATCAATAAAGAAAAGAATAAGACTGAAAAGAGTAAGATTGTTCAATAAAGGTAATCGCGGTTCACATCCCGTTTATAATATTTCGAATGGACTCAGTAACCTGTTGGTTAAACTGATTGTTGGTCCTATAAGGTAGAGACAAGGCTTGAGACACAAGAGAGGCTGGATTTAAAGTTTTCTGCATGACAACACAATATGATTTTTCTTATTTTTAACATACAAAAAAGCAACTTTCCCATTTAAAGCTCGCGAGAACTTAGCCAAAAAATGTAGCGCAGTTACTAAAAATGAGTAAGGCGCACATAATACTATATGTTTTAAATAGAGATAGAAATGAAAATAACAAACATAATTTAGACAATGTGGTGTACTATCTCAGTTTAAGTTTAGCTAGGATCATTGTTAAAACTTTTGTCTGAAACCATTAATTTGCACGCCTCTGTGAACTAAATTGGTAGGGGTGAATAGCTAACACCTCACGCTTAGATACATTATTTACTACAGCCTGCGAGAATTATGTTTCATTAGCTTGCTATCGGGGGTTGATTGATTATCCATTAAGTACACACGATACAGATAATAGACAAATAATCACATAACATCTCTAATCTGTCAATGAAGTGTAACCTGTCCGTTACATCGAAGTAGGTAGTACTATTCTAAAATAGTGATCTTCTGATTATAATGTTGTACTACGAAAGAATATTTTCATGAATAAAGTGCTATCAACACGCAGCAAACTGAGAAAAGACAAAGCGTCTCCAGTGGAAACCACTTCGAAAAGTTTCAGTAACAAAGCGAAACTGTAAGAGCCTACTCCGCTTCAACCTCAGAAGAGGGAACACTTTCTTTCGAAATTCTGTAATTAAAACAAATAATCGTGTCTGAGTTATCTAATAATTTTTATTCTATTCTTTAAAAAACTATGTGTGTGTGTATAAGTCAAGCCAAGCTCAATTGCACCGCACAGGTACTGAGTATTAATTATCAATTAAAAAAAAAATAGGTTTAATACATATCGTGATGTGAATAACGTCGCTTGATTTTGATTTAAAAATTCAGCGAATGGAAGACATCAGGTAGCATAGAGATTCCTTAGCAACTGGACAAATAATGAAACCCTGTATAAGGGTGCTAAGCAAGCAGTAATATTAAACTACCTATCTTTCATTCCCTATCCTAGGAATTTTGAGAAATCTAGAATCAAGTCTGGGTTGGGCGTTGATGAGTCAGTCGGTCAGTCAGGAACTTGTTTTATATGAATGCACAGATTTAAAGAAATTGTCGAGGTCGAAATGTGCCGCGGCTGAAACTAATCATATTCCGAATAAGTAGATACAAATTTATCGAACGGAATCATCCGTTCATGATACAGATCTAACCATTTCTAGTTACGTAGGACGTAAACAAATATAATACTCGACAATAAAATACCGCTTTATTGCAATACGATCGGGTCGCCGGTTTGAAGATTGTGTTTTGATACGTTATAACTGAATTTATTGCCTTTCGGTAAAGTTATATTGGTATGTTATCGCCTTATCCAAAACAATTGAGATACTTTTAATCAAGATAAGAACACAAACAATAGACGGTCTTGGTTGATATTTTCTTATATATATGCGTAAGTAGTGCTCTAGCGATTCACCCATTTTTTTTAAGTACGTATTCTGTCGTTTACGGTGTATATTGAAGAAATTAGCAAAAGTACACATCAAGTTCTAATAAAACTACACATTATTACTTAGAATCATCAGGCGTAGCAGCTAGAATTATGTATAAAGAATAAAGAATCAAACAGTGCGTAGAAAATCGCCTAGCTTTTGAGTTGAGAGCAGTTGAAAATGTGTGTCAGGCTTAGTCCAAACAAAGCTAGGATTAATGATTGAACATACCTACAGTCGTACATAGGGTTGCTAGATGGTCGGGATTTGACAGAATTCTCCCAAATTTTTGTATGTGCCCCAGACACATTAAATTATACATAAGTTCCAATTTTTGTCAAGCGAAACGTTGCCGCCCGTTTCGAGCGCGCGGGGTTTTTAATAATTTACTGATTTGGTTTGATATTTTGTTTCTCTCGACCAAAGTCACAGAATTCCGAAAAAAAAAAATTTTTCTATACCGCCATTAGGGTCATTCGATCTGGCAACCCTAGTCGTACAATTGCAACTGTGGCGGTTTACGATACGCCATAAATAGTAGCGAATAGGCAGGGAAACATCGTCCGATGCGTTCCAGAACTGGGTCTCACCGGATATCGACATATGCCGTCAGATTTGACTAATAGTATTCGTTTACACGACACATATGGATTTTGTATAAATACTATTGCATTTTCGACACTCGAATCAGAAAATGCGACAGATAGCTATTAGAATAAAAATATGGGCATTGCAAAAGGATAGATTGGCTAGATAACGCGCATAATAAGCGAAGAGGTAATAAAATAATTCTGGCTAGTTCCACGTAAGCTTTCTGTAATGTAATTTCATGCCAGCATGAAAAAGCTTCGTAAAAGGGAATATGAAAATAAAAATAAAATACGTTAACAGAATTCCAATACAACTCTACTCTATTCTTCGCCAGAATTCATACCAAAACATCTTAAAGGAAATGCGTATCTAGCATGTAGATTGAACTTTCAAGTAATAACATTTCAATTCAAGCGTTGCATTTCAGGCAGCCACCGAGATACCAAATTTCAGTTTACTGGGTCAAACGGAAAAGTAGTTCCGTTCTGAATACTGCAATAGACTGACGCTCGAGAACTATTCATAACGGCTAGTCCCTAACTTGAAAATTTTCTACGAACTCTTTGGTTTGCGGATTCAGTCTAAACATCATAATCCAATTTAGTAGATAACACGTCCCATAGTTTCACAGCTACCACAAGCTACTGACGAGTGGAGGCTTGACTTGGACTCTTGCCAAGAACATTAACACAGATACATAAAACTACCCATGCACAAATGTTTCCAAGTGACTCGGTTTCAAGTTTTATATGTTTGCACTTGTATAATAAAAAAGGGTATCCTCAGTGACAAATGAATCGGAATCCTCAATGTGACTCAATGACAAATTGGCTTTCATAATTAACGCGTTAATCGTAGTGTTGAAAGGTGATGCAACTTAATATATCAGGGGGAAAACGAGAGACGAAATGGACTCTCACGGCCACTTTTACCATCGATCGTCGACAATTTTACGACCGATCTGCAGGATCCCCTTGATGAAACAAACTAAACCAAAATTTATTAGAAAACGCTCGTAAACTTCGGCGAAACTGCACTAACTAACTGAAGAGTAATTCATAGTTAGAACGTACGATAGCAACAAACAGGAGATATAAATTATATATTATATAGATAGATTGCGCTCGGGGAGCGTCGTCCGTGGAAGTGAACTGAATACGCTTTCACGCCCCTCGCAATGCTTACGAAATTTTTATCATACATTTACATTTTTTAAATATGTATTGCCCCTTATTTTGCTATTCATGAATGGAGGCAAGTCTAATTTTTCCCCAGACAGCAATTTAAGTGCGCTAAAACAAGCTAAAAATAAATACAATGCGAATCAGCTGTTGCACTATATGAGACCGATTAGTTCGGTGACGTCAGAATCAGAATGTTAGGCATGAGACATAGAATAAGTAAGAACATAGTAGAACGGAATCTCCCGCTCCGGCCGGACTCAAGGTCACGATTTACAGTACTTGTTAAACGAGCGGCTCAGTCAGGCTGCCACGGCCGGCGTCGCCGCACGCGCGTTTGGCATTTTTGCGCGTTCCGTCCCTGTATGTATTTTATTTTATATTTGTCGGTAAGTAATACTTACTTAAATCATCTTAAATGGCTTCATTTGGTATGGCACTTGTAATAACTTCTTCCTTAATATAATATGTAGGTACGTACCTAATGATTTATAAATTTCATATTTTGTAAAACTAGAATAAAATAATGATTTCAAAGTAAATAAAAACTTATATTTTAGCGATATATATTGCACCAAATAAACCTTTTCCTTTATACTTTATAATATTTAACGGTAAGCAACCCTAGCAATACGCCTGGACGACAGAGAGGCGTAACGACGTGAAGGGGGAAGTAGGTATATAAATGGCGGCGTTTTGGACGCGGTCAAAAGAGATTCCCTTCTACCCTGTTATTATCTATTCTATGCATGAGAACATGAACCTTACTTATCGATAAACCTAGTCAGTTTTACAAAGTAGGAAATCCTCGAAACGTACCATCTTGAAATAATACTGCAAATTTAAATACGTAACAGAAATACCGTCGTAATCAAAGACACGTCGTCATGTCAAGTAGTATGAGTCCGGCGTAATTTAGGAGTAAGTATTCAATTTGTAAATTCAAAGTATTCAAACCAAACTTGAGATGAAAAATCCGGGGACGATCTGAGTTCGTCTGAAGTGGCATTGCGTTGCGTGTTTCAGATAAAAAATCCTTCGATAAAACGAGATAGGATAATTTGAAACAACAGCTATGAATAATGGTTAGGCCCACCTTTCAGTTGCACCTTTTCGATTTACATATTTTAATATAAATCGCTAAATTAATTCGAATCCTTTGATCACAATATAATTTAAATACAAAAGAAAAACACCTGATCACCTGCATCAATATTACAACAATACAATTTGTATAAAATACTGTTATATATTCATATTTATTCATGATTTGTTATGTAATTTAGTCTTATATACCTACTTTGACAAAATTTGCAAATATTTAACTCCATTAAAATAACCTAAATGCATTTTCACTTTAGACGGAACGTTCTCAATACAACAGGTGTCATTTTCCGAAGAATTTATTACTACACAGACCAAAACGAGTTCCAATTTTCGTACCAATTCACATCCAAATTTGAATTTGGAACATTTTCGAGGAGAGTATTACCAATTTCGCTCCATTCGTAAATCATTTAACGAGAAAGGAAATAGCAAAGAAATGCTCACCTATTTACCGAACTAATAAATCTACAAGGTCCTTTGCAAGTGCCTTAACAAGGTTTTGACGTAATCGAATATTATAATTGGATAAATAAAAACATTGGGTTAGTAAGACGTTTAAGTTATCTTTTTACCTATCTATGTGGATCATCAAGATTTTGGTTGGTACTTAAATGTTAGTGTAGCGCTATTATTGCGACTGTCGTTAGAAAATTGTACTCAGGGTTACCGGGTTATTACTACTGATTAAGTTAATCTTTACTCTGATGAGTTATGCATACATGAAATTAGTTGTGAAGATGTCTTGACAACAATGACAACCTAAAGAAATTCGTAGTTAAACAAAACTAAGTATATTACAAGTGTTGAGGATTCGATAGCAAAAAGGAGCAGAAATTGGGAGCGAAGTAAAAATCATGCAGTTGACGTAAGAGTTATAATGAGACAGACATATATGACAGAAGATTTTAAAAAAGCATGTAAAAAAAGTAACTTCAAATAAGAAACAGGACAATAGACAAAAATCAAAAATATAAAACTATTTACAGCTCCAACAACAAGCTTCATGTAAACTTGCAACCTATGTAATGTACGTTTGTCCGGGTGAAGATATCAACTATCTTCAACCGATTGAGCTGAAATTCTGCACACACGAGTAAGTCAGATGACAATACAATAAACTGGTAGTGGAGTTCTGGTGACCCAGCCAGGATCGTCTCTGCAGGAGGGAACTCTTTAATGGTTGGTTCGA
This sequence comes from Pandemis heparana, assembly GCA_963854515.1. Taxonomy (NCBI): domain Eukaryota; kingdom Metazoa; phylum Arthropoda; class Insecta; order Lepidoptera; family Tortricidae; genus Pandemis; species Pandemis heparana. The sequence continues at coordinate 5,862,184 of OY978009.1, read as the reverse complement.
TTGACTTGAAATTTGGTACACATAATGTAGGACGGATGACAAATATGACAATGCAATTGCAGTCACCAAAAAAACTTGTATTCAAAAATGACATTTTTGACAGAAACTTATTTCGAAAAAAAAAAATTCTTTAAGCTAAATCATCTAAGGAAGAATTCGATCTGTGGAGTAACTATAGAGTTTAACTGTAGTAACTGTGGAGTACGTACTGTGTAAAAAACTGTATTGTTATAACTCTGTTATTTATCCAGTATTATTAGTTTTGATTGGGTTGTAATTTCAAATTCGCTTCCAAGCAGACATACCTTTGGGCCGCCGCCTACGGACGTATTTAAAGACTTAACAACGAAGGTTTAAGTTTTGACATTGCTTACATTGCAACGCTGTTCAGTAGATCTGGCTTCATTTACGAACCCTTAAAAATCAACTAGAAAGTAAAAATACTGAGTCCGCATCCACTTCCGCTCAAATGGCCTTAATTACAACTCTGTTTTTAATTATATTTATTTTAATCAGTAGTGCTACTGATATTTATTTTTAACTGCTACCTACACCGACCCTACGTTACTGAGAGGCCTAAGCGCTGTTTATTCCAAATTTCGGGGAAAAGACGTTCTATTAGTTTCTAGTTATTAAAATGCTATTATAACACGGAAATTGCAGTCATTTTGACAACCTAAACTAGTTTTTATTATAATAAAAGGTTGACATAGTTCGTCTAGGTATTTAATAATGCTATTACTATGAAATCGGTGCTAAACGAACACTACAGACACAGACATCCACTGCAGCTAGAAGGTTAAGTTAAGACAAAATACAGAATACCTCATCATAGGCCAGTATTTCCTAATTGGTTTATTTGGAAGTGTAGTTACACCAACTATTTCGGAGACCCATCAGACTACATAGTGTAGCCTAATCAAGTAACAGGTACTAATTAGGGGATTTGGAAGTTAATTAGCTGTTAGCGAGCGATAACACTTTATTTGATGAAAAGTACGCTGTAAACAAGTTATTATAATTATAATACATACATACATACATATGTCACGCCTTTATCCCATACGGGGTAGACAGACTTTAAGGTAACAAAACCTTAAAGCCACGTTTAGCATGATTAAGGGCGTATAAGTGGAAAGGGAAATCAAAATAGTGATGGGTTGCTAGCCGCATTGCCTAGGTATAACATGATTCCTAAGATTTTCCATTCCCTCGATGGGCTTTTATCAACTGCGCGGGAAGAGAAACAATTCTGGTAAATTCTATGATTTTTTCTTTACTCCCAGACCAGCAAGGAAGAAATCATAATACAATACCTACATATAATTATATATTATATTATAATACAATTTCATTTAAAGTTAGGTTTTCCAAAACGGGTATGCAAAGAAGGCACATTTCTAAACAATAACACAGGGTGAAAGGGCTTCACCATGGACATCTTCAACTACCATTAGGTTAGTGAGGCCAAATGTATGTCTCGATGTAATGTATGACGACGCGGTTGGCCTAGTTGGTAGTGACCCTGCCTGCGAAGCAAGCGTCCTGGGTTCGAATCCTGGTAAGGGCATATATTTGTGTGATGAGCACGAATATTTGTTCCTGAGTTATGGATGTTTCTATCTATATAAGTATGTATTTCTCTATATAAGTATGTACCTATATCGTAACCATAACACAAGCCTTACTTGCGCTTACTTTGGGACTAGGTCAATTTGTGTGAACTGTTCCCAAATATTTATTATTTATTATTATTATTATTATGTCTTTTAAATAAGTACAGTCGCCATCAGATATATCGTAGCGGGCGAGGTCCTCAAATATTTCGGAGCAGTATTAAATTTCAATAAATTCGTTACACTAGATATGGTTAATAACATCGGAACACGCAATCCGTCAGAAATATAAGAGCAGCGACTTTTCAATAAATTCGGGACGTTCAATGAGCTAAAAATATCAGGAAGCACATATCGTCAAAGGTATCGACGCAGTCAGGCTGATCATAAATATCGGAAAATATGTGGAAAATAAACCTTACGTATATAATAATAGATTCGAATTCCAAACAAAATACAAATAAGGCTGAAACGTCATGCCAAAATGAAAGATATGTCACCTATATAGTGTACGCGTCTGCATGCATAATTCACTGTGTTAGTAACATAAAACCTTTTTTGTTGTATAAAGTGTAAATTGTTACTGGCCACTAAATTGCCAAAATATACCTACTTTTTTACGAATAAAATGTTTCTTCTTCTGGTGTTATAAGTCAAAGTATGTAGTTCTATTTTATAAAACTAATTTTATTATAAACAGACTGTAATTTAAACTGTTTGTCACAAAGTTAAGGTATATTTTCCAAAAATGTTCCGATCTTTATGGTCAGCCTGTCTCCTGTTTATGGTTTGCCATAGGTCGTGTATAGGGCTATTTTATTTTGCGGGGAATGCATAATGTAAGCTGTATCGACATTTTGTTTAGTAGGACAAATTTCACCCAAAAAAGGTTCATAGATTTTTTTTATATTTTTCTCGTGTTTATTACGCCATTAGGTATCCACATTTTATTTCAGGAACGAAAAAATATATCATGCATTTAAGGGTTAAACTGTTTGTCACAAAGTTAAGGTATACTTTCCAAAAATGTTCCGATCTTTATGGTCAGCCTGTCTGCGTCCTGGTGCGTATGGTAACCTTTGACGATTTGTGACGTCCCGATTTTATTGAAAACTCGCTGCTATTATATTTATGACTAATTGCGTGTTCTGATGTTATTAACCTTACAGTGTAACGAATTTATTGAAATTTAAGGCTGCTCCGAATTATTTGAGGACCTCGCCCGCTACGATATATCTGATGGCGACTGTACTTACATAAAAAACCTGATTGCATGAGAAAACTGTAAGAATAAAAAATTACTAACATTTTTGTCAAAAATTATATGAAATGAAATGAAATGTTTCTTTGCCTTAAGAGTGGTGAACAAAGGTTTTAAATTGAGACACATTTATATTAGATATTATATTTGGTTTTACTCGACACTTGAACGTTATGCAATTTAATAAAATAAAGAAATAGAGATTAAACGCGTTAAACGCGTAAGTAATAAGGATTCGGACGTGATCGATCCCGAGACCATAGCTAGACATTTTAATGCGTAGGTACTTACCTATTTGTTACTTACACTAAAGTCTGTAGGTGACTTTGAAACGATGAAAAAACCTTTAATAGACAGAGTTAAGACCATGACCTCACGTAGTAGTAATGACGTCATGCATTTTCAGTGCCGTTCGTTAACGAAGCGACTTCCTAAGCATAGTTGCATGCATAGCATAGGTAGATTGCAAACTCTTTGATAGTGTTTTTTTTTCAATATTTTTTTAGTACACGCTACTACTTTTGACCGTACATCATCCTTTACTGGTTTTTCAGACTTTCATGGTAAGCAAAACGTACTTTTTCTTACATTAAGTGCTAAGTATAGAAATTGCCGCAAGTTTGATTATCAACCGTTACTTTTCCTATTTACATCACACATGATTTTCATAACTAGGTAGTATTTCACGATTACAAAATATTGTAGGTATTACAATGCTAGATTGCGGCGAAGTTGGGGCAAATGTTTTTTTTTTCTCCCATTGACTAACATGGCTTAGGCACTGCAACCATTCAGCCTCTTGAATATTTGGTTTAGCTTTGATGATGCAAGTGCCGGGCATTTTTAATGAGTCAACTCAGCCGAAGGCCGCGAACCGGATGCCAGCGTCAGCTGATAACCGCATCGACAATGACACGATACCCACCCGCTTAATTTGCTTTATTACAACCCTTTCAAGACCATAATCAATCATTGATTGTTGCTGAAATGGAAAACATGATGCCAAGGCTTTTTTTAAGGAAACTGAGCTGGGAGCCATGTTTATAAAGTAAATGTGTTTTTAATGAAAGGCTAAGCATTTTATTGCAATTTTTACGCAAAAGGTTAAGAAGGTACAGCAAAAACTAGTGCAATGAAATTTTTTGTGATTAGCAAGGTGATTTGTGTCTGTTTCTTTACATTTGTACAATAAAGCATTTACTTACTTACTAATTATAGAATTAGGAACTTCGTTTTAATTATAAGGAAATAGGTAAGTACCATAATAAATTTGTACTTACATTAATGTATTTCATCATCATTTTGTTCATTTGTCTCTATCTAACACACTAATGTTAAATGATTTACTAATAATTTATGTGGTCATGGTCACAATCACATGTAGACTAATAATGTTACAAAGCGGTATGTCTCTAAAATATGCTTTTCCTTATTTTACCACCATAATTTTACCCATTTTGCAAGCATTGAAACTGTGCATGAGGAAATCTTGCTATATTTTTTTTATGCCAAACAGACTTGATAACAGGACCAGCTAACTGTAACATTTCTATAACATTTTTCTTTTTTTTAATGGCTTGAAATAAATTAATTGTAAAATGACTGTAAGAACAATTTGATGCATTTCTTTCATTCAATGAGTTATTTTCAAGATTGTAGCTTGATCATGACCTACATTTGAAATAGTAATTTCTGAGCTAGTCTTTCAAAATGTAGGTCATGCCATGAACAAAAACCCCAGGGTTATATTTTGTCCAGCCTTTAAATTTGTTTAGATATTCACATAAAAAAGTATGTTGTCTTTCTAATATTTTTTATTCAGAAGTAGCTGATTCTTATTTTAACATTAAATTTACATTTATTAATGGTTGCTAGTGTCTTTTTTTCTCTGTACAGAAAAGAAAGAAAGAAATTTTATCAAAACTTTTTTGTGCCTTTTTAAAAAACTTAATTGCTTTGAATTCCTTTTAGATAATGTTATAAAAATTGCATATTCATTCATTCAGTTAGGCATAGGTACTTACATAGTGCAAATTCAACTCTTACTTGAAAGAACATTTTGTTTTTCCTTTGTTTGCATTTCATTTAATCACATAGTATCAATAATAAAAGTTACCCTGAACCACACTTTACATCTACCATGGTAACAATAGAAATGAATATAAAACAAATGCACTTTTTTGCTACAATATCGGTTTGTTATATTTTATAGAAAGTTTTCAAGCAAAACAGATGGACAGAGAAGCAGCGTGGCTTAGTTACAGTCACTTTAAAATCAGTCCAAAACCACAACTCACTAATAGGTACAAGACTACTAATCCAAACCTAATAGCCTTAACTTGGGTGTTAATCCAATAATGATGTTAATGTGACCAGTTCTGTTTTATTTGTCCTTAAATATTTCAAGTGTGACTTTCAAATTACTTGTTAGATATTGAGTGACTTAGTGACTATTTCTATATCACCAAAAAGACATTCAAGAATAATAGATGAAAAGGGTATATTTAAAATTCAAATTAAATAATAGCTTCCGACCTGTTTTATCTTTAATTACCTCTAGGCAATAACAAATAATTTAATAAGAAACTTTTAACAATAGTACAAAAACATTTTAATTATTACACCAGTTTCCCAAACCTAGTTTGCAACAATATAACACAATAAGTATAAGACAGATTCTCAAGTTCATACTAGATTTGAAGAGGTTACCCAACAACAATTTGGCATTATGTCCATTTACTTAAGATATGGAACAACTATTAACTACTAGCATAAGAGTTTTTACAATAATTCAATACATTGAATCACTCATAAATCAGTATCATTATAAATCTTTGGGGTGGGGCGAATAAAATTAAAGATTCCTATCGAAATTTACTAACCTACTCTCCAAAGACCTGCATTAAATGTAAGGAAAGAACAGACGAAGCTATGTGCAACAAAAACGCTATCATAAGCGCCGTACTCAATGCTATTCCTTCACGAATTCATGGCCAATGAGGAAGACCTTTGGTTATATTAGGCAGACGAAAACTCACCGCTTGAAGCGCCGCTAACCTGTCCTTCGTCATCCTTATTAGAAAATCACACACCAAATAAACGTTTGATCTTGTTACACAATCCCATTCACAGATATTTTTCTAAAAACGTCACTAAAATAAAGGAATTAAAGGACACGAACACTACGATCACTTCACTGACTTCACTCAACAAAAATCGATACGCCACCACGAACGAACCAAACGAAACTTTATATTTTCATGTGGCAATCTTGAATTCAAACACTTGTACCAGTCTCCCAGTAAAGGATTCCATTCACGGACTGGAAAAATTACAAAAAAGTAGTGAATAAAACGATAAAACGCCTTTGAGATAGGTGTGTGCGAGGAAGCTGCCAGCTTTTTAGTAGAAATTATTTAATTTATATTTTGCAGGTTCCCCTGAATCTTGTGAATATGAAGAAAGTTAGAGAAGTAATATTTTAGAAACTATTATTTTTTAACATTCAACTTGTCTTAGTCACGCTACTGTGCATGCAAAAAAAATCAAACGATTAACGAATGAAAGAAATATAGAACCTCTTTCTATTTTAGAAGTCGGTTAAAATAGCTTACGTCACCGTTGTTACAGTGTCAATCAGTGAATGTGCCGTTTTATAGAAAAAACGCGTTTAATCTGTCATTCTGTCAATGTCATGGACGTAATACAATCTTAGACTAAGGATGAATAGACGGCGGCTGAGCCTGTCACCGAAAGGGGCAGACAATATATGTGCTTGAAAAATCAGGGTTACCCTCTCTAATGATTTTAACCCATTTTATGTGCAAGACTTGAATGACATGTCAAGAGGAAGAGAGTGTTCTAACCCTCTAGTGCATGAAGTATGAAAGATGGGTGAAAAAAAATATATGTTGCTGTAAATATCTTTATTATTAAGTATATATGACAGAAAAAGTTCAAATAAAAAAAAAACTGTTTTTTAGAAAATATATTTAGAGACGCCATGTATGGCATCGTATGCATTCAGTCAAAATATAGATCAGTCAGATTTGGCTTCGTATGTACTGTCCATCAAAATACTAATGGATGTAAAACTGAAAAGCAGTTTCTTTTTTCATTATAACACAAAAAACATTGCACTTCTAACATTTTGTGTATACGAACAGTTATTTTGGCAAAGTTGACGACTTTTGTTCTATTTTGGCAAGTGATCTATGGAATCCATTCGGACGGCCATAAGCAGCAAATCTTGATGCCTCGCTGGTCGTTTTCTTATTTTTTTTTCGAACCATTCCTTCCATGTCAATTAGATTTGGGGGTATATTAGCTCGGACCGACATGGGCGTGCCAGGTCGACTAGATGTCGGAGTGCTGCAAGTTGATCCAGTAGCGCTCTGACTAGGTCTGCCCCGTCTTTTGGATACTAATCCCACTTCACACAAATGTTCGGCAATCGCCAATTTAAAATCGTAGAGTGGTAAATATATCTCACTGTTGCACCGACGCCACAAAAGCCAGGCTTTTACCACACACAATCAATCATGTGTTATTAGTTCTATAAAAATGAGCAACGTCCGTAATTTGAAACTAATAAGAAAAATATCAAATACATAAATATATTTGTATTTTACCCATACAAAAATATCGAACGCCCGAATCTCGCGTGACGAAGGTCAGTTTGTTTTGCAATTTGAATTGCAAAACAAGAAATAACCGGCACGCGATGAGGGACAGAAAATGACAAGCTATGACTTTCTTTGTCACTAGCAATTAGTAATTATATATAATATATAATATAATATCCAGCATTCTATGGCATTCTCTTTCTACGAATACAATAAACAGTCCCGTTTATTGTATTACGTCCATAGTTAATGTCAAAGATGACAGTATTGACAGTGGCTGGTTTACTAGCATCCTTTTTTTTTTTATTTATTTGATAACGGGCTTCGTACAACATTTTGTCACATTAGCCCATAGGGCAACAACGAATTCAAATCTACTAATTTTTATCTGCATCTACTGCTTTTTTACGAAACTTTCTACTGCTGCTGTCACTGACCGATTCCATCTGGCAACACTGAAAACAATTCCTAACAACATACATACTCAACTCATACATAACATACGGATAAGGACAGCGAGCCAAGCACAGCAATAGTTGTACTTTATTATGACTGAGGTTGAAGTGGATTATGAAGTTGTAGTGGATTATGAGTGACGGATCTCAAAGTTTCTTCTTTAAAAGTTTTGGAAAATGGACAACGTGAAGAAACGTGACAGGAGCGTTAACTTCACACGTGAGGAAACTGAGCTGTTGCTGTCTTTAATTGAGCCAAAAATTCACACTATTGAAAACAAAAAGAGTGGTGCAGCAGCTTGGCATGATAAAGAGAAAGCATGGATGTCAATAGAAACAAATTATAACAAAACAAATTCTGGCATACACCGCAGCGCGAGACATCTTAAGGTGAAATACGAAGCCTTGAAGAGAGATACTAGGAAAAAGGCTTGTATTATTCGGGAAGGGCAGTGTAGCGCCGGTTTTCGTGACGGCGAAGTTTTTCTTTCAGAGACTGAAAAGAAGGTTTTCTACATGATACTACAAGCAACTGGTGGCGACCTTAGCGAGGCTGAACAAATTTGTCCTTTAGGTATATGTATAAATGAAACACTAAAGTTAATTCTATAAAAAACAATACAAACAATTTATTAAAATGATAATTATTATTTTCTTATAGGAAGTACATCAATGATGGAATTTGTTTCAACAGACATGGATTCGACTGAATCATTTGAAAACAATACAAATAATGATGAAAGCGATGGTAAATACTAAAAACTGTATTTTGTTTTGTTGTGGGAACTCTTAATTTGCAGCCTCATAATTTTATTGTTGATTTTTTTTTGTTTTTAAGATACATGCAACACCAAATGTTTGTCCAATATATTTGGAAAAGAAGAAAATGAAGACACATATGAAGAAGATACTATGCCAAGGAGTAACAATCGTTCGACTAATAATAATAAAGGTAATTCAATGGCTGTTCATGTTACTATTCTGCCATCCTAATTCAAACGGATGGATCTTTAAAAAAACTGCTTTCTTGTTTAAATCTTAGTAAGGATTTCTTTTATTCTTCTTATACATTCATGTGTTAGATTCATGTCTAATCTGTCCAAAAATGTAAAAAACAAAACCAGCAAGTAGAATTGTTTATAACAGATAATCATATAACATGTTTTTTGGAGTAGTCTTATTTTAAAAGTTTTTTTAGTTATACATAATTATTCCATTCTAGTCTGGGAGCAAAGAAAAAACATGGAATGTACTAGTTGTTTCATGTCCTACATACATACATACACAAATCACGTCTATATCCCTTGTGGGGTAGACAGAGCCTATGGTAACAAGACCTAAAGGCCATGTTAAGCAAGATCATCCCACACAGATGGTAAAAGCAAATCAAGGGAATGGGGGAAAAATCTTAGTAATCATGGATGTGATTTGTGTATGTATTTTTGTAATTTTATTCATCGATTACATGTTCTATAATGTTAAACATATAAATACTTTTGTTCTAGGGAAGAAGACAAAAAGAAAAATAGATGAATTAATAGAATCAGTTTCGGAATTAGTTTTACTAAAGAAAAAAATACTTGAAGAAGAAATTCAAGAAAAAGTAATACAGAAAAAGACACATGAAGAAGAATTGCAACACAGAAGAGAAATGAGATCATTAGAAAATCAGCATATGTTGCTCAAAATTGAACTATTAAAGGCAGAATTAGAAAATATAAGGAAAAATAAATAAATAAATTAGGCTTTTATTATTTTTAAAATAATCACCCTTTTTATGTTTGTAAGTATATGCTCTCGCTTTTCAAAATTTTAGATACTTTCCCAATCCAGTGTTAAGATAGTACCTATAATAGTATGTGAAAGTTATATTATAGTTAAGAATTAATTTCTTAATAGTTTTGAAACCGTTAAGTAAGTACACAGTGGGACCGAGAAACAGGGTCTCTCACTACTCTAATAAATTCCTGACATGATGTCTAACAGAGTTCTGATACTTCTGATATGGTGTTTATTTTAACAAAACAAACACTATTTAATCTATAAGGATGTCTGTTAACTATACAGAGATGGTACCATATCATATCACAAATAACTGTTAAGATTATGTTATCAGAAATTTATCATTGAGTGGTGAAACATGCCCTATACTAAAACATAAGCACCTAATGCACCGTCTAACGCATTTGTAGTCAATCACATTCACTGACTGAATGACTGAGTAGAGAAAGAGATGCTTTAGGGTGCGACCAAACCGCCGCGTATACGCAGTGACGTGTCGTATGCGTCACGTTATCTCACCGTTTCTTCATACATTTTGTTGCGATTCCGTACCGTCACCGTTTTTTAAGCGGCGGTGTAGTCGCACCCTATGCGATCGCGAGAGTCTACGCCTTAGATAATAAGGCCTGCCTGAGTTCCGAGCTTCCGGGTGAACCAGCTAGGCTCGGCATCCTTTCAAATTCCTTTCTGCTCGCTCGCTAACCATCCTATCCACAGGCTTATTACGTAACTCGCTCGCGATCACCATCGTCTTCATTTTGACAGTTCATGTATGGGTTGACAATTGGCTTCGGAATCAGCTAGCTGTCACATTCATACAAGAACTGTCAAAATAACACGATGGCGATTGCGAGCGAGTTAGGTAATAAGCCTGCAGGTTTTCCTGCTATACGGTCAGGCAGGGTTATGCATAGCACCTGACGCAAAATGATTAAGTAGTCACGACACGATGTTAGCTGGTGGTACGGCAGGATGGATGGTAAGTAACCCCCTTATTCATAAACGCTCTATAGCCTTCTGCTAACTTAGCAATCGTTTGTCCTTATCTGTCACATTGACCTAAACCTTTCACAGATAAGGACAAACGATTGCTAAGTTAGTAGAAGCCTATAGAGCGTTTATGAATAAGGGGGTAAGACTACCTATGCGGTAAATACGGTTACTTCGTAATTCTTATCATCAAAGTAGGTACGGTTATGGTGGGTGGTGGGTGGTGGGTTAATGTGAAATGGTGTTATCAGAGCGGCCACTCTGAAATTCGACGTTCGTACCTATTCGTATACCGTACCTTTCACTCTCTTTTATAAGTGTGAACGGGAAGGCACGAAACGAATTTCGAAGTTTGTGCCAGTGCCAATGTGGTGCCAATAATGCTCATTGGCCAGTGCCATCTGTTTTCAAGTGGCTATTACATTTTTTTCTTATTTTGCAACATAGTCGGCATGTCACTCATATGTCCACTACATGACTACATATAATTTAACATACATACGTTAATTTATAGTTAAATAAATTGGCATGCAACAAATCCTTGTTTTGTATATGATTTTTTGTTCTTGACCTCTGGTAGGCCGGCGCTCATTTTGGCGCGTTTTTTTGAAATTTGTTACTTCTGTTTGGACCATACAACACGTGGTGTTTTCTTCGGATAAAGAGGAAATTTATTATTATAATATGCATTTATACTTAAAATTTATTAAAATAATTGAATTATTGAAGATAAATAATTTTTAGTCCTGTTCGAAGTTGACGTATTATCGTCATATAGTTAAATCATTTCGATTCGGACCTTTCTACGATTCGGACTGTTGTCTATCTATCTTGAACGCATTATTTTTAAAAACAACATTGAACGCATTACACGCATTACGTCAGAAATAAAAACAATTTAACAACTTATAAAAGTAGAAATCAAAATATTTGAATTTTATTAAAAGTTCAGGATTAAAAAATATAAAAACAATTTTATTAAACGTAATTTGTTTTTTATGCAGTCTAGTTTACCAACTCCTCATTTTACCGGAGGTGGAATAAGTCACTAAGTTGTTAACATTTGCCATTGCGGCTGCCGCTGTCAAAGTAATCTTCCGCTTCGCTCAGTGACGCCATTGTGAGCCGTAACGACTTTTGGCAGTGTCGGGATAAATCCCTAATTTCTTAGACGATCTTGGTAAATTGTGCCTTTATTTTACATGTTCATAATCTAATAGTGATAGTCAAGGAGTCTTAGTATTTATTTATTTCCCAAGACTTGTAGTTTATGTGTTATTTACAAAAATATTCGGTACCATTAAGCTAAATTCCTGTGCGGACAGTTGAGCGCCATTTGATGGAAAACTTTAAACGAATTTAACTTGTGAAGAATTTATGTTTATTTGTATTATAATTTTGATTTATCAACTGCTTACTTTTAGTGTTAGTAGAACTTTATAATAATAACTTTTGATACTACGAGTATATCTGTATTACGGCGGTGCAACTTGATGTCGGGCCTTTGTGATCTCATCGTGTTTGGTCTAAACGAGTTAAATGCAATGTGTATATTATTTTCAGGTATAGAAGCATAATAATTCATCAAAAATGGCTGATGATATGCCCACATTCAAATGTGTCCTGGTCGGGGACGGTGGCACTGGCAAAACCACATTCGTAAAACGACATTTGACTGGAGAGTTCGAGAAACGATACGTCGCTACGCTTGGCGTTGAAGTACATCCCCTTGTGTTCCACACTAACCGTGGCGCGATCAGATTTAACGTGTGGGATACTGCTGGTCAAGAAAAATTCGGAGGACTCAGAGACGGATACTATATTCAAGGACAATGCGCCATAATTATGTTCGACGTTACGTCCCGCGTCACTTACAAAAATGTCCCCAATTGGCACAGAGATTTGGTGCGCGTTTGTGAAGGCATCCCCATTGTTTTGTGTGGTAACAAAGTGGACATTAAAGACAGAAAAGTCAAAGCAAAGACTATTGTTTTCCATAGGAAAAAGAACCTGCAGGTGAGTCCACCATTTCGAGCCTAAAACATTTTTGAGTTGTTGCCCAATATCTTGAAATTAAATAAATCTATGTTTATTATGAGTCATTGAATTCTGTAATTAGGGTTAAAATTATGCTCTATAATATTTTTTGTTGTTCCAGTACTATGACATCTCAGCCAAGTCCAACTACAACTTCGAGAAGCCTTTCCTTTGGCTAGCACGCAAACTGATTGGTGATGGCAACCTTGAGTTTGTTGCGATGCCAGCATTGGTGCCTCCAGAAGTCACCATGGACCCTCAATGGCAGAACCAGATCGAGAAGGATCTCAAAGAGGCTCAGGATACTGCCCTGCCGGATGAAGATGAAGATTTGTAAATGTTTAGCGACTAATAAATGAACTGTCCAGTGCCCTCTAAAAAATGTGATTCAAAGATCAAGCAGTATCAAAGACAGCTATGTCAAAAATAAACTTCATTCCATTAGGTTTCTGCTGATCTATAAGTACACACTTACTGGCTAACTCTAATGCATATTTTGCTTTACTGTTAATTTAAAAGCATTAACATTAAATTGTACCTTAAGTATTTTCTTAATTATTGTTTGTGATTTTTATTATACATTTAAAATCTTAAAATGTGTATGTCTCACTAAGTACATGTATGTAGCAGGCCATTTATGCATGTGAAATATTAATTATCATAAATCTTAAATTATTGTATCTTTAAAGGAGTATCTTTGAGATAAATGGTTAAACTGCTGAACCCTTTGTTAAAATCTCAGGTGTAACTGCTCCTAAGGACTGACAATATTTCACTGTAAATTGTGGTGAACTTTTGAATAAAGTTTTGAAAATGTATGATTTTGTGTTCAATTCTGAATCTTCCTTAACCTTAACCAAGGGTAGCGACCCTCCTTTTCTGGGGAATGGGCAAACTAATTCATAATTATGAAGATCCTGTACTACAAAAATAAGTCTCGAAAGTACACTCGGCAGACTTATTCATAATAATATACAGATCTTATTCTTTAGTAGCCTAGCCTAGTGACGTTCGTGGTAAGACTGTTTTGAAATATTAGCATTGTCCTGTCAAAGTAGCTAGAGTTCTGTTCATATTATTATTAGCACACTAGCTGTTGCCCCCGACTTCGTCTGCAAATAATTCGTTTATCGCTAGCCCGCAGGAACTACCCAATTTTCCGGGATAAAAAGTAGCCTGTGTTATTCTAGACCATAAACTAAATTTGTTCCAAATTTCAACCAAATCCGTTCAGCCGTTCTGGCGTGAAAGAGTTACAGGTGGCGGCACGTAAGTAAAACGTAGAGGGGAGATGCGCAGTATGAAAATGATGTTGTGTTGACATCCATCCATACAACTTTCGCATTTATAATATTAGTAGGATTTATCTAGGCGTCAGTGATACGAATAATGCTTCGTCACCTTCAGATGGTCAATAACGACATAATTGGAGTGATGTCCTGTTTGTCATTGTTTGTGAAGTCTTAGCTAGTTTGGTAGCTGCTATAAGCTACACTATACATGTCATTTTTAGGTTTAGCTCGTTTAGTTTTTCAACTAAATATCCAAAAATGGTTAGCTGTCAAGAATTCAAATCAAAATCCAATTTTAAACCAATAGCTGAAATATAGTTGGATAACCAGCCACTGTAAACCAGGTCCGTCTCCGCAGTAGGGTACTCTTCAACAGTTGGGCCGATTGACTTAAAATTAGATTAGGTACATTTGTAGAATGGTTGACAATGCTGTAGTCAGCAAAAAAGCTTTATTCTTGTTCCACTCTCGAGGGCTTCCGAATTTCTAACCTCTGATTCAATAAGAAGACTGCTCATAATTCATAAATCCAAGTTTACAAAAATATATATTTCCTATCCTTTTAGGTTTCCCTTCCTGGACTTTAATGTTTTCTCTGCCACTGAGATCAGACAACTTGAATAGAAGAAACATTTTCAATTACACTCCTCACATGTATTTGACATAAATAAGTAAACCTAGAATGTTGTTGTAATGAACTTTTATTGACTAATTTTTTTACATTTTGCGTAAATGCATACCATAATAATAATCAACTACTCTATCTTATAATAACACTTGATTTCGATTACTTCTTGGCAGCAGCCTTTTCCCTGGCCTTCTTGCCCTCCATCAGCTTTAATCTGTCATCTTCAGACATGTTTTTGTTTATTTTAGTGACAACACCAGTTCCCAGTGTCATGTCACCTAAACGGAGCGTAAAACGTTGTCCGGTCTCACATACCATGGGCTTTACCAGACGCAATTGCAAACTGAAACCAAAAGAAACGTTTGTATATCATCGACCACCACACTTAAACATAAAATGTACACGCACATACACAAAGCTATCTTTGCAGTCGCATGTTACAGTAACCTCTCTAAGAAAAGGAAAACTAAATCAACTTACGTAGCATCTTCGCCGGGCATGACCATCTCCTTATTAGGAATAGTAACTTGCGACGCGCAATCCCATGTCATTGAGAACATTTGCAATTGAATGAAAGATGTGAACGGTTTTGATCGGCCACCCTCTTCCTTGCTGAGGATATATACTGCTGCTTCTATGTTGTCATGAGCTTTAACAGTGCCAGGCTTAGCCATGACCATGCCGCGTTTAATTTGCTCTCTCTTGATGGATCGCACCAAAGCGCCTAATTGGTCCCCTGCCTGTGCTTCCTCCAATGTTTTGTGGAACATTTCCACACCAGTAATAGTAGTTTTCATTATTTTGCCGTGGCCCACGATTTCGCATTCAGTGCCCTTCTTTAAGACTCCTGGAAATGAAATAAGTTTGACTAAAAAAGGTATCAATAGTAAGCTGCAACTGGAGAAGAGTTGCAAAAGATAGAAAGCAATAGAAATCGTTAGAGAAGGCCTTTGCCAAGAGGCACACTGGCCTCCAAGACATATTATAATTACAAAATGTATTGTAAAAGAAAGAGACCGGAAGTGATGTTAGTTAAGTCATAGATTTTGTACAGATAGAATAAATACACTGAATGTGAGGATTCAATAGTCTTCCCACAGGCCACTTTTGCAAAAACAATATTACCTCTGTGAAGTCTGCCAGTGACGACGGTACCACGGCCGGGGATGGTGTGGACAGACTCAACAGGCATGAGGAATGGCTTGTCTAGCTCTCGAACTGGTGTTGGAATAAAGGAATCAACCTCCTTTAGCAGTTCTGTGATTGCTTCGGCGCCAATTTCGGGGCTTTTGCCTTCCAGGGCGCAGAGAGCGGAACCTGAAACAACAGCATATTTACTTAGACACGTCTATGTTTTATTGAGGAATTATCGAAATTTTTACACTTAAGGTGACACCAGCCGCGAAACTAGCGCCACTTCGGAAATGTTCTTATATCTCCTAAATTAGACCAATTTTTAATAATTTCCGTAGGTTAGATACTAGGGAAACCCCTATAATATAATGTATTAAATCAGTGTATACCATTTGTCGTTCTGTAGTTGTAAAAAACTAGCACAACAAAAAGCGGCCGTTTTAGCTTTGTGCAAGTTTTTTGGAACAACTGCAGAATAACAAATTGTACACACTGATTTAATACATATTATAGGTGTTTCCTTAGTATCTAACCTTGAATATTATTGAAAATTGATCTAATTTAGAAGATATAAGAACATTTCCGAAGTGGCGCTAGTTTCGCGGCTAATCTCGCCTCAATGTTTCGTAGTTTTAGAGCTGCATGGCCTCACCTTTAATAACTGGAATCTTATCACCATCATAACCCATCTCAGTCATGAGCTCACGTATTTCCATCTCCACAAGCTCAACCATCTCTTGGTCAGCTGCATCCACCTTGTTAATAAAGACCACCACATGCTGAATGCCAATTTGTTTGGCCAGAAGCAAGTGCTCCCTGGTCTGTGGCATCACACCATCTGTAGCTGCTACTACCAAGATGGCACCATCCATTTGGGCTGTGCCTGTGATCATGTTCTGAAAGGAAAAACATTTATTTGTTAATTGTTAAAAAAAAAACTAGTTAGTTGAGCGCACTTTCTTAGATCCACACTGGTAAAAATGTGAAAGTATCTAAGGATGGGATGTTTGTATGTCTGTTACTCTTTCCTGCAAAAACTTATTGAAAAGATTTCAATAAAATTGAGCTCTCAGATTTTATAACCTGGATTGACACATAGGATATTTTTCAATCAGATAAATGGCATGGCATAGTTTCAGCAGGATTGCATCAAACTAATTCTTTATAGATGAAGTCAACGGCAATAGCTAGAATAACCAGATGAAATAGAAACAGCTAATGCATAAAGCTTTGAAGTGTTATCAAAGAAAAACAATGAATAAAATAACCTGGAATATTTGACTCCGCTACCTATGCAACTTTTGTGAATCATCTTACTGCTGTTGAAAAGTATCCCATGACAAATTATTATTAATTAACCCAGCCAGAATGTAGGTAAGCTATACAATTTTTTCTACCACCAACCCCCTACCTACTATTTAGGCCGCTCAGAAATAAGATCTAAAAACTTAGACTTTATGTGAAAGCAATTTACAAACCTTGATGTAATCAGCATGCCCAGGGCAATCTGTGTGTCCGTAATGCCTAGATTCAGTTTGATACTCCACATGGGCAACATTGATTGTGATACCTCTGGCTTTTTCTTCGGGAGCATTATCAATGTCTGAGTAGCCTTTCTTTTGGGCCAAATTGAGATCGGCTAATACTGTTAACATGTAATAAAAATTATAAAGTAAGAAACAAAAAAAAATGTTACCAAGTTTTTGTTGCTTTGTTAACATCTCATGAAATTAAAAACTTACCTTTGGTTATGGCAGCAGTCAGGGTGGTTTTTCCATGATCAACATGTCCAATTGTGCCAACATTGCAATGTGGTTTGGTTCTCTCAAACACTTGTTTTTCAGCATAATTTCTCCTTAACACAATGCTCAAGGGAGTAAGACCAGGGAAACCTGTACATCTAAGATGAGAGCCGGAACCTTGTTTCAGTACTATTTTTAGTGCTGGAAATGGACAAGTAAAAATGATGATGAATGTGGCATAAATACATGAAGGTGCGAAACATAACCCTCCTCTGGGGCTCACCTAATGTCTTGTCTGTTTGAGATAAATCAATAATTCTAACCTATAAATTAACTTGCCCGCTGATATTCCTCGCCCCTCGTAATACTAATAATATAAAAACGAACTATTATTGTTTAAAAATTCATAATTAGTATTATTAAACAAAGGTTCTTTCTTAAAATCTTTTACATAATATTCAAGAAAGAACATAACCAATACCTGAGTACGGAAACAAGAATTGGCTAAAAGGAGATCAGAAAATAGTGCAACGATATTAGTTTAATAAAATTAGGTATTACAGACTATGATATAAATAAAAGCTGAATTTTATAACTAACAGAGTTGTTTCAAAGGATACCTTACCTGGGTTAACCAAACTTTTGGCAAATGATAGCGTCGCCATTTCGCTCTTGGAAAACTGCTGTGCAGTATAAACGGACAACAGGTATTAAATATTTTACCGACTTTTATAAAAGACCGGTAAATTAAAACAGAATTATTAAATTTCTATTTTCCAATACTTTTCTTGACTTTTCCTATATTTTTTTTTAAAGACCTGCGCCACAGATGCTACAACCATCGCATCATACCCATAGCATTTGATACTAGTGTTGGTACTACTTTGTACTCTTTTAATCGAGCAACCAACACCAACGCTAAACGTTATGAGTTTTAAAGCTAGCCAACATCACAAAAATCTATGCCATTTTACATAGTATCCACTTCGAATTGATATGAAGGGTCGCTGTGGTCCCACTATTGTAAAAAAAATGTCTATAGGTCGACAGAACCCTGCTTTCGCGGGGTTCCTATTTCTACTCGGGTTTGCTCTTCGGTAGCTCCGAGTTCGGTAGTATTTGAAGATGCCCGACGAACCTAAGCTAATTTTACTAGCTCTAGTGAGGATTTTCATAACGTTCAATGCTTTAAATAATAAAATATGGCCTCCGATTAAATTTATTAAAAGAATTAATTACTTGGGTATATTATTTTATTACTTTACTTACATTTACCGTAACGAATAAGAAAAATGAGCGATAAGTAAAGTAGGTAATACATTTTGTCATGACATGAGCATTCAATGCAAGGAAAATCAAATAAACATAAATTAAAAGTCAAAATCATCACTTCTAGGGGAGTCGATGCGAATTTGGAAGTCCTGTGTTGTCACCTCTGAGTCTCTTTCCTCTTCAGGTAGGTAGGTTTTGGAAGTATCTGGATACAAAATAATAACATTAGGTAAAACAAGTTTCCCACAATTCCAAAAATTATCTTGACTTATGGATAAAATACATAGGTAGTGAGTTTTAATAAAAACCCTGAGTGGCGTAGTACCTAATTGAATACTTACCATTATCGATACCAGTCATTTCTACTGAATCCAAATTTAGTTTTTGCGTGCTTCCAACTTCAATGGCCATGGAATCCAGATCCGGATGCTTAAAAGTCTTCGGAAAAAATCCGTTTGTTGAGGATTTAATCGTTTCATTCGTATTTACGGTATTTAGGGCGCTAACAGTTTTTTCAGTTTCCGTTATTTCAGAGTCCGGATTTTCAGGGGCTGCTTTTAAAATATCACTAACGATGTTCCTCGGTTTCTTATTGCAGCCGCTTTTCATTTCTTTTTTACGCAACGGCGTTGCAATATCCGTCTTTTTTATCCGTTTATTGTCTTTTGTTTTTGTGTTATCCTGTTTTACGCTGGCACCCTTTACAATCACAGCATTATCTTCGTTATCGTTAGTTACAAGAGCGTGGTTAGATTTTCTAGTCTTCGGGGTCCCAATGATGATAACATTTTTCCTCATGTTATTTTCCCTGAAGGTTTGAACTTCATCATCAGTCTCACTGGAAACTTCAATAGGGAAATCGACATTGAATTTTCTTTTCAGTTTAATTTGGAATCTCTCTAATTCGCGCTTGGTTACTTTTTTCGGGCTCACAATCTGGCCCTTGTAGGTGCTAATAAAACTGAACTCAGCTAAGCGATCAAGAACAGGCAATTTTTCGGCTTTCTCCGCTTGCTGTATAGCTTTCTCCAAACGTTTCTTGTACTTTTTGTCGTTTAGTGCGTGTTTCTGCTTCTTATTGGAAGTAAACGGCTTCAGATTTTCTGGGGCAATCCAAGCTCTTGTAACGTCTGTGGCGTCGAAGAATACGACGTTATAGTGAGTCTGAAAGGAGGTTAATAATATTTAAGGAAAATTCTGCAAAGAATCGCATGCTTTTAAATTCATGCTATTGAAGTCCCTTTAAAACATTTAGACTGACGAAGAAGAAACAACAAGAAACTCTGTCAGTTTGTGGTCAGAGTGACCCCCAAGACTACCTACACACAGACGAGGAGACAGATTTCTAAAAGCCAAATTACCATTCGAAGGTGTTGAATTATTGTGCCGAGTCGAAAAATAAATTAAGCTGTAGTACACGGACTTTTGCCACTTCTGAATGGTAGCTACTTTCTAGTGAGGCTTTCAAAGTGTCAAGTCTAAGCCTTGGTCCTTAGAGCTACTTGCCGGTATATCGGAGAAGCCGTCGAGCCAGTAGAACTGCTCCGTGTCCGGGCAGTCGTCCACCATGGCGGGCCACCAGGGCCAGCCCGGCAGCCGCGCCCACACCAGCGAGCCCGACGAGTACTCGCTATGGATTAGGTCTTCTTCGTCCGTAACACGCAGCGGCGCCTCTGGGACCGAACAGTTAGCCATGGACTTTTCTGGAAATATAGGTTAAATACTTTATGAAAATAAAAGTTGTTTTAGAGAGACCTTAATTTCCCGAAGTCGTTTATTTTTTTGTACTAACGTAATGATTGATCTAATGACGTTGGTATAATTTTTCACAAGAAACCTGGAAGTACCTACTATTAGGTACTTAAACATTACAAAGAAAATAATCTTTCGTTTTTCACAACTTTCCCGAAAATATCTCTCAATGCAGAGTCGAAGACGACAGTTTAAATTCAAATCTCTACTAATCATAAAAGCGAAAGTAACTAACTCTGTCCGTTACCTTTTCACGCTAAAATGGCTGAACTAATTCAGTTGAAATTTGGTATACAGTTAGTTAGCACTGGGAAAGGACATAGAATAGTTTTTATCTCGGAAAATAGCATAGTTCCCGCGGATAGTGCGCGGGTAGTCGCGGGCAACACCTAGTTATACGTGCCGGCACGTAAGTCTAGCGATGACGAGTCACGTGGAGGGGATCTGCGCACCCACGGATACCGTATTTTATACCTCTGCGCATACAAGGACATCGCTAGACTTACGTGCCGGCACTTATAACAACACTTAGTATAGTTAAGTACAAAGCTATCTTTCGACAGGTAGTTAATTAGGTTTCTTATAGGTAATTAGGGTAGTAAACAAACAAGCTTACCTGGATTCATGGAGCAGTACCATTTAGGCGGTAGCTGATGAGCATCAATGACGTGTGGCAAATGGCGCCAAGAGTCGCAAGAGTCGCACTGCACCCAGAGGCCAGGGCCGCGCCGGCGCTGCAGCCACGCTAGCCGGTGACGGTGCGAGAGCCCCGGCCCTGGCTGACTTAGGGCTTCTTTGTAGGCACTGGATTAGGCCATGTAAATTAAACCCACGTCGAAGCTAATGCGTAACGCATAACTACGTGCCGGCACGTAAGTCTAGCGATGACGAGTCACGTGGAGGCGATCTGCGCACCCTCGAATACCGTATTTTATACTTCTGCGCATACAAGGTCAGGTCATCGCTAGACTTACGTGCCGGCACTTATACCTTTCTGTCTTTACTGGGTCAAAAATCCTGTTTACCTGCTATTTTGGGATAGTTCTTTTTGAGTGATTGGAATATCAGCAGAAAATGTTGCGTGTCGATTTTTTGGCTTGCTTGATTCTTGGGAAGACATAATAACATCACACTGAAATAACAAAGCAATGTAACAAAAAAAACATATTGTGGGTACTTACTGATAAACAGACAGGCGTACGTACCTACGGAATACCTGCCAATTTTTTCATAAAAAACTAAAAGCAATATTGCCAGAACTAAAGTTCGTTTATTAATAGGTATAAAACTAATTTTCAATAAAATGAAATGACAACAAAAAACCTGATCGCGAGAAAATAACGCAAAAAAGATATTTAATGTAATAATACATAAGTCAATGTTAATGTCAGAGATAGCTTGTCAACAACTGTGTTAATTACAATTGTACCTAATGCTAGTTATTGTGAAACAAATCCATAAAAATAAATGAGTTATTAGGTTAAATTATTATGAAAATTGCTAAGTACAATTACCGATGGTTGGCGAGCTTCTTCAACAGGTTCGTGAGCATTTTCCGTGGGTAATTTGACGGCCTCCATTTGCACTGCTTATCAGGTCAACTAGCCAACAAAAATCAATAAGAATTCGTTTAAAAAACTAGAATACCGAGGGTTTTTATATTAACGGTGTATTTTTTAACTTTGCTTGTGATTCGATTCGATATCAATTACAATCATGTCGCTTTTTCTTTTCCCGTTCCCGCCAAAATTTTTTACTTGAAAAAGGTTTTTTTCTTTATTGATTGTCTTTGGAACGAGCAAAGGGTAAAGCTCATACAGACATAATATTTAGTAAAATTAAAGTATTCGACGGATAAAGTCCCATGACGCTGATACGGGAAACAAATTGAACTAAATCAAAAACCCAAATAAAAGAATAACATTTATAAATGAAGATTCGTTCGAGATATCTTAACACTAAAAATGAAAATGGTTAACTGTCGTAAACTTTTTTTTATAATTGAGAAAAAAAAACTTTTTCATCTCAATCAAATGCAATACTTCTTTAAATTTAAAAGTTTCTCTGTCATCGTAATATACCCTCAGAGGGAAAATAAATGAGTAAATTTTTTATTTATTTGTAATTGTTCTCGTTTTGGGTGACGTGGAGCAGAAATATTTTTCAGGCGGAAGTGCGCACTCATAAAGGCCGTCTTGCTAGTCGCCATATTAGCGGCACGCAGTGAACCACGGTCTTGTATAATATTTTCGTCGGTATCGACGAAAGGGAGTAGAAGCTACTCCCTTTATTTGTGTTATAAATTTTTCAAATTTTCATTACCACTAGGTAAAGTGTATTTCTAAAGAGGAATATATTTTTTCCTTGTTTCGGATTATAAACATGGCTTTCTAAAATGTCGACCATTTACGTAAATTCGTTGTCTCTTCGGGGAGAATCCCGCTCCGCTGTTTTAGTTGATGTTGGAAGAATCCAAAATGGACAAGAAGTCTATAAATCGCTCGTCCCAACTACAATCGAGGGCTTCGGCCGTCGATGGTAAAAAAAATACAGGTAAGTGCTCAGAACATAAACGAAGGTCACGTCTTAGCTGGGTGTGATGACATTTTGTTTTGTTATGTTTTTTATGTCATACAATCAGGTGACTCTTTCTTTTGCTTGTACTCAGAACTAACTCACAAGCCTTGGCCGAGAGGTAATAAGAAACGCGAAGGTACTGGTAGTGCTCCCAAAAATGAGCCGAATCGGAAGAATGCACCAGCGCAAAGGGGTCGGGGTCAAATTGACCGGAGACCCCGAGCTCGCGGGTCCCCCGGCAGTTTTATGGGTGGAACGGAGATCACCAGGTATGAAATGAAAAGCTACAACTTCAAAGTATGACATTACATAAGAATTTCGAGTTTGAGAGTAATTTTTAGACAGTGTTCTGGAATTTTGAAAGAAAATAATGTACTTAATTATTTTATGAGAAATTCTTTCACAGCAAAAGAAAACTAATACGGATTTTGCATACAGATTTTAGTTTCATGTCAGTTATTTTAAAATTGCGAAACAAACTGATTTTGGACTGTAAGTGGGTAGTTAGCAATTAAATTTGCAAGTAATAGCCAGTGAATAATCAGTTTGTAAGATTATGGCTAAAAGTCAAAAGTAAATGACTGAGATAAGTTAAGTACCTGTTGTGTTTTATCTGTGTTTAATCTTTTTGTTATACTTTAGGCTAGAAGATGATCAAGACCCTGAAATTGGGTCTGTATATGCGCCTGGAAGCAAGAAGCAAAGCTTGAACCATTTGCTAAACTTCATGTATCCTACTCGAGGGGGGCCAGAGCGAAGGGACCAGGCACCGCGTCGTCAGGGACTCAACAGAGTACCTCAGCGGCACAGCCATGACTTATATCTTCGTGCTTAGTAAGTTGCATAATATTTTTAATGTAATCTAGATGACTTTTCCCGAAGGTCCAGCAACAAATATTTTGAGATACAGGAAGGAGTTCGTGTATACACAAACTGTGTAGTAATATTATATATAAGTGCCGCCACGTAAGTTTAATCTGACCTTGTATGCACAGAACTATAAAATATGGAATCCGTGGGTGCGCATATCCCCTCCATGTGACTCTTCATCGTTAGACTTGTAGCTTGCATTCTGATTGTACTGAAGATGTTAAATTATTAATTTGTGTGGGTATTTTAAAAATATGGGAAGTAAAAAAAATGCTAATGTTTAAATAGTTCAGATATGTAGTTTAAAATAGTTTAGTTGTTTACATCAATTGTTTATTTGTTGTAAAAATAATTACACTTTAACTCTGGTTTAGTTGTTGCTCAATTTTTTTTTCTATTCTACAGTTGCCAGTTTGTGGTGAAAGAAGATGGTGACTACCGAGCTAACATACTGGATCCTGATGTGCCCATCAAGTGGGAGCAAATAGAAGAAATTGTAAGACCATTGTTACTATTAGTGCTTAATAGCTTACTGATGTTTGTTCTATATGACATCATTGTTTTTTATATACCTCTACCTAAATTTGTTCATGCCACAGTTGCATACCCACAAATCCCCCAATATTTGAGTTTGAATTGTATTTTGTATGTTCTAAAACCACCAAATAGATCAACTACACACATACAATATTTCTTGTCAGTTCTTACACTTGACTTTAATTTAATTTTATAACTTCAACTGACACAAATATACAGTCTGGGTTGACAACCTAATTTGTGTTTCGCATGTATTATCAGGTTGTCAATTCCAAGTCTTACTTAAGTTGCAACCTACCTCGCTCGTTGGAATGCAGTAGCGCACTGCCCTACGGCTCGCCGAGTTCGTGTAACATGTGTTAGCGTTATTTTGTTTTTGCATTGGCTGATTTCCCAACTTTCATGTCTAATAGTCAGATTTTAAAATAAAACCTTCTGTATTCAGGTTGTTAGAAGCACTGGTCGCACAGAGTGTCCCATATGTCTGGGAGCTCCAGTGGCCGGCCGCACGGGCCTCTGCGGTCACGTGTACTGCTGGCCTTGTGTGTTGCATTATGCTGCGACTCACGACAAGCAGCCACCACCATGCCCTGTATGCCATGCAGGATTGCAGGTCAAGGAAATGAAACCTACACGGATGCTGCAATGGGACTTCCCAGCTGAGGAGGTGAACATAATTTTAAGAAATATACACCTTTTTTTCGTTTGTTTTTTAACTAAACTTCTTCTACAAAAAATCCAGTTGCTATTGTATATGTATGTCAATCTGGATAAAATTATTTGTGTGTCACATTTCATCAGAAACTCCAGCTATTTCAATATGTAAGAGTAACAAACTCGAATATAAAACAAATAATTTGCATTTATACCTAATATTGGTTGGGTTTGGCAAGTTGGTCATAGTTGTTTGTATGTAGGTAATTGTTTTCAAAGTACCCGCTTTTTGGTGGATATCAACTGATAAGCAGTAGATAATCTGTGTTTAAACGATTTTGACACACATGACTAACATGTTTTTATCTTTTAGCTTGTAGCGTTTATGTACAAGCGTATTGTCCTGGTTGGTTAATCAAATCTTGCAAGTTAAATTTTACCCACTTCTAGCAGCTAGAATAGCTACATTGACTTGAAATTTGGCATACTTACATGTATTGTAATGTAATGGATGGCAATAAGAGTACAATGAACAAAAAGTAGTCTATTCAATTGTTAACTCAATTTTTCAATGTAAAATGTAACATGTAGTATGTATCCAGGTTTTAAAACTATTCACATTTCACATTCACATATATAAACGCAAAAATGTGCAATTTACCTACTGTGTCAGGTTTTTCTCATAACTGTATTACTAGTATCGTTATTCATTACAGATAACTATGCGTCTGGTGCGTCGACTGAGGGGATCGACCGTGGTGGAGGCAGCGCCGCCGCGGGGCGCCGCCCGCGAGACCGCCGCCGAGGCCGTCTTGCCGCTCGCTGACATACACAATGCACCATACGCTAAATTTTTTGCTGCTAGCAAACAACAGGTAGGTAACATAACTAAGAAACTAAATAAGGAAATAACTTTGTTTTAAAAGCATTAGCTGGCTCGAATGTGAATTGTAATTGAAAGAGTTTGATTTGATTTAGTATTTATAAAAGAAAAATGTAATCGGACAATTGACAGGTAATACAAAAAATCTACAGACTAAATTATACTCTAATACTAGCTATTGCCAGGGACTTCGTCTGCAAAGAATTCGTTTATCGCTATCCCGCGGGAATTTTCCGGGATACAAAGTAGCTTATGAGCTATTCCAGACTTTTCTCTATCTATGTGCCGATGCCGAATTTCATCCAGATTCGTTTGGCCGTTTTGGCGTGATTGAGTAACAAATAAACAAAAATCCATCCAAACTTTCGCATTTATGATATTAGTTAAGATTTGTCAATAGTTTAAAAGCAAACTTGAGTTTGATAGATTGGAAGAAAGAAAGAAACTGGGATTGAGGATGTTCCTTCGGATTATGAGGTCCAGACAATTTTATTCTGGGTTTATGGTAGAGAGAATGCTACATGAAAATACTCTTAAGAATATGCCTATGGATACTGTTCAACTTTATTCGGACTGGCTAACTTTTTCATTTATCATTGTCTCTTAGTGTCCTTTACACACGGACCCGTCTGCTCGTTTGCCCCCTCTTGTATATATATTATATTATATAGTGCGTTGGGGTAAGTTGAAAGCGGGGTAAGATAAAAAATCGTCCGTAACTCCTGCTTTGGGGTAAGTCGAAAATAATCATTTTTTATCTACCCCGCTTTTCAACATACCCCAATAATGCACTTGTAATGTGCTTATTGATAAATTTTACCATACTGTGTAAAGGAATGCTGAATTGATTATCAAACCGAAATGATATTGCAGGTGCGCGATATCTTGAATAGGGAGAGGAAAGAAATTGAAAATCAAATCTTGGCCGAGATAGACACAACTGAAATTGTATACATGGAGCAAGTGCTTGAAATGCTGAAACTGAAGGAGGAGTCAATTAATTTACAAAGTGATCTTACTAAAGTAAAAGAAGATATTGTGGAAATTCCAACTGTTTATGAGAAACAAGAAATTAACCAGAACAGAGTTGATTGGTTTGACGTAACTGATGAAGGCGCCGCATGTGTAGAAGTTTTACAAGAACAAGTACAAAATCTGGAAGTCAATGGTTCCGAATCCAGTTTGAACCCTGACGCACCTGAGTTCAACGTCAATGATTTAAATGAAAATTTACTGGAAGAATTTCCACTCATTGACTGCCCTGTAACCACTGATATAGAGCCCAAAGATGATTCCTTGAATGATGCAGACAAACAGAATCAAGCTAAATACTTTTATTTCTATCAAGGTACGACATTGACTTTAAACTGTGTATATTTTATTACAATACACATGTGATCTGAGTGCATTTAGGAGATGAGGTGAGGCCTCCCCGCTTTCGACACTCGCCTTGCCTCATACACCGGCTGCACTTGGATCTCGCGCGTACTGGGGCCTTACCATGACGTCCTAATTCTGACTCGGTTCAAGTTTTAGCTGTCACTTGTATAAATCTGACAACGAGCTAAACTGAATCGCATTAAGACGTCATGGTAAGGCCCCGTGTCATAGCTCTTTTGCAAGATTTAAAGTACGTCAGCCACGGGAGTTCGCTTCAATGAACTTAAACTGTCGTCGTTCGCGTTTTAACGTTATAGCAATATTTATGCAAGCAACATGCTTGGTCAGTCATACATTGAAGATCACCCACCCCTTTATTTTTATTCTTTTAGCTAATGACGGCCAGCAAGTATTCTTGAACAGCCTGAATGTAAGGATTCTCAACGCGTCCTGGGGGGCCTTGGCCGCTGCCCCGCCCATCATCACTGGCCGCGTGCTCCATCGGGAAACATTATCTCTTGCTGAACAGGTAGCTGTAACCATTCATTATGTTTTAGAGTTGATACAGTGAAATAATGATGATGAGCCACTTTTAGTGACCCGACAAGTGCTGAGTGGACTCCTTTTTCGTATTTGCACTTTGTCTCAATTTCAATTTTACATTATTTTTAACATAAACATTACTGTATAAGGTGTAATTTTGCGAAATAAAGATCTCTTATTCTTATGATCCTTCTGACCGATTTCGGCCATGGCGACCACTTCGACTCCTAGTTAGTATGACGTTCATGCGCCCGAAGATGGCTTATATAGCCGATCTTAGCGGTGAACCCTCGCGAACAACTAATGAATGGCAAATGATAGGCCACTTTTGAAAGTGGTGTGATCATAGGTGTGTTTTGTTCACTCGCACGTTGCACCCAAGCCACCTTTTGAAGTATAGATTGACCGCTTAACTGAGTCCTCGCCCGCGCGGGGCGCAGGGTAGGACGACAAAGGGTACCGAGAGCGGTGCGGGCCGGTAGTGCGCCTGCCGCCCGCCTTTGTCGCCTACACCACAGTATATATATAAGCTAAAACAGTAGGGAAGATAGGCCTACTTTTTGAAATAAGTACCTACGCTCTAATAAAGCGTTAGGGTTGTCGATTTAATTTTTGTTAAATTGAATAGTTTTTTTTAACCAAGGTTTGCCTTACCTATAGGTATTTGACAAGTTATCCTTCAAGTGTAGTTTTCTATAATATATTAGTACATATACCATAGATGCAAAATGATAACAATGAAGGTCCGTAGAAAATTTTTTCACCAAAAACACGGTCTATAGTATACGGCAACTACTTACTTATCATCTAATCAGACAAACGTTTTATTTAACAGAAAAAGCATTTGTCGGAGAAGTGACATCTGACATTTCTCGTTATAAAAATAATATATACATTTTATTTCATAATAATATAGTATCATTCTTACCTTTCAACATCAGCAGGGAGTTTAAAAAACGAAAGCTCCGGTTTTAAAGAAGCCGAGTTCAAGCAGCCGTACACTGCGCAATACGCTCTTGGCATGTTTAAAACGAACACGGCCGCTCGTTTCAATGCGCCACTCGCGACTGACGGCACCGCGAGATCCGCTTAGGGGCCGTGTAAAAGCGCGTGTCTATGTGTACGTTCGTTTCGACCGATTTGTTCGTAGATTCCCTACTGCTTGTGCTTATATGTACTGTGCCTACACCACGCCCCTGTGCCGCGCGGGCTAAGACTTGGTTAAGTGGTCGGTCTACAATCAGCGTGTGAAAGCTTATTGTCAATTTATGATATACTAGCTTCTGCCCGCGACTTCGTCCGGGTAGGATTAGCAATTGGTATGTTTATCGCTACAAAAGCCGTAGTAGCCTAGTGGTTTGACCTGTGGCCTCTCAAGCAGAGCGTCGTGGGTTCAAATCCCGGGCTCACACCTCTGAGTTTTTCGGAATTTATGTGCGAAAATTACATTTGTAATTTGCCATGAGCTTTTCGGTGAAGGAACATTCGTGAGGAAACCTGCTCACATCTGCGAATAAATTCAATGGTGTGTGTTAAGTTTCCAATCCGCACTGGGCGCGTGTGGGAACTATAGCACAAAACCCTCCAATACACGGAGGAGGCCTATGCCATGAGGCACGCCGAATTACGCGACAATTTAATAAATAAACGACAATAACAACAACAACATCAACAATATCAACAACAACAACAACAACATGTACTTACTGAAATTGTAGCGAATTCGGAATAAAAAGGCTTATAAATAAATAAAAAATGTTTATCGCTCTCCCGCGGGAACTATACAATTTTTCAGGATAAAAAGTAGCCTATGTTAATCTAGGGTACCAGCTACCTTCATTCCAAATTTTATCCAAATCCGTCCAGTCGTTTTAGCGTGAAGAAAGAACAAACATTCACACTCGCTCACATCGTCACATCGTCACTCACAACCTTTCGCATTTATAATATTAGTAGGATTTCCTACCCTACAATATCAGTTTCTTTAGTGGGTAATATTTTTTTGTTAATTATATTTCAGACCCGAAAGCACATGCCGTACGCTGCCCACTTGCCACTTCATTGCTCTTTTGACATCGTGGAAATAGAGCTGAAGCCACCATATGCCACTGAGGCCGCAATCAGAAGTTTCTCAGGTATCTAACTAACAATCTTATCAAATCTTGCATTCTTTTTATCTACTTACAATGGCCAGATTGTCTTGAAATTTAATACATATATGAAAAAGCCGTGATAGCCTAGTGGTTTCACCTGTGGCCTCTCAAGAGGAGGGTCCTGGGTTTGAATCCTTTTCGGAATTTATGTGCGAAATTACAAAATTTACCATGAGCTTTTCCCTAGAGGAAACCTGCACACATCCTGCACTTTGTTTAACAAATAAAGATTTTTTTTTTTTTTTTTTTATCTGCCGAGCAATTCAATGGTGTGTGTGAAGTTCCCAATCCGCACTAGGCCCGCATGGAAATTAGCCCAAGCCCTCTCGTGCTTAGAGGAGGCCTATGCCCAGCAGTGGGACGGTATATATGCTGGAGATGATCTGATGACTGCAATAATCAAGTACCATCAACGAAAAGCCAAATTTTTCACAAAAACTTATTCAAACGCTATAATTTTAATTTTATATACCTGGGAGTGGTGGAATATTTTTTTTTTTGGTGCAAATTGTCATACAATTTTCATCAGATTCATAGAAAATGTGTAGGTGCTCGAAATATTAAAAAGTGCATCTGATATTTTTGAGCATGTAGAGATTGTAGAGAAAGAAAGAAAGAAAGAAGACATTTATTCATTTTGCAAGACACAAATACATACACACAATTTTATAGAAAAGAAACATCAAAAAAAAACACAGACATGAAAATTAGATCATCAGCATTGTGTGTCCTCGCAAAAGTGAAACGGTCGCTGGCTCAGCGTTACGCTGAGGTGTTAGGCACTTGCAGCATTAATTAGAGGGCTCTGATGTATCTATTGAACCTATTGCTTAGACAAAGCTTAAAAAATTCTAGAGGAGGGCCAGAGTTATAGAAAGAAAGTTCACTCGTTCCCGGGGGCCACAAAGTTTAAGAAATTCTAGAGGAGTTGCACCCCGTATTACGCAACACATGAACTACACGGCTAGTTTAGCTTCACCTATAGGTTATGCATCTATTATTCTACTAAGTAGAATCTAGTTTATACTTCTCGACCGTCAAAACGTAATTATAGCGGGCCATATACTATCCATGTCGATGGACCCTCGGTGGGCCGGATTAAATACTTTCGCGGGCCGGGTTTGGCCCGCGAGCCGTACTTTGCCCACCACTGGCTTAGACTGATTGTTATTGCAGACGAGTTGGACCGTCGCGCCCGGTACCGCGCGCGTCTCGAGCGCGACGAGCGGCGTCGCGAGCGCGCGTACCACCGCGCCATGGAGGGCCCGCCGAGGCCCGACTTCAACTCGGACCTCATGTTCCCTCCCACTGCCCTCAGCAGCCCGCCGTTGACGGAGCCTGTTGTCCCGCCGCCGGAACCCAGCCCGTCGTCTTCGGGATTGTCTTTCGCTAAGGTAATATTAGTAATTTTGCGTGTGATAGGACCAAACCAAATGCAACGTCCATCCGATTCGCTGCTCCCTTCTTAATAGCTATTCCTACTATCAACTACAGACCGACCGCTTAGGGCTCATCCAGAAATCATGTGATCGTTTATGGGGGGTGGGGGTCAGCAAAATATCACGAATGATCACGATGGGGCCACTTTTAGCATGATTTTGGGCGTATAGGTGGAAAGGGGAATCAATATAGTGATGGATTGCTAGCCGCATCGCCTATAGCCGCGTATTCACTGAGCGAGCCGCCGCGCGAGGCAGCCTCATGCAAGAAATCGTACTGATCGAGGCTGCCTCGCGCGGCAAAGCCGAGCCGCGGTGAGGCTGAGGCAGCATTGCTTGCTAATATTTCTCCACGCATCTTCTCTTAGTCCTCTATTTGTATAATCGGGACATTGCGCATCCCATAATAGTCTATATTCACCATATAGTTGTATTAATTTAAGACACCGCTCTTTATCCATGACGCTAACACGCGACGAACAAGCGAGACAAAACACAACCGTCCTGAGTGAGCGCGGCAAACGTGCTGAGGCGCCTTTGAGCATGGACAAAAACCGACACCGCGCGGCTCAGGTCGAGGCACGCTCGCCCGAGGCGAGACGTGCGTTCGCCTCGGGCGAGGCACGTCCTGACAGGTCGAGGATTTGCCTCACGAAGCTGCCGCGCGAGGCGGCTCGCCCAGTGAATACGCGGCTTATAACATGATACCTAAGATTTTCGCCCATTCCCACGATGGGCTTTTACCATCTGCGCGGGAAGAGAAGCAACCGGTTCATTCTACATACTGGTACATGTGTGTATTACAACAAAGATGAAATGAAAGTCTTGTTTGGTTATATTATATATTTTTGGGAGTCCGTTTCGATGTAGGCATATGTAGCTGACAAATTAGATACCCGTAACAGCAACAACGGTTTTGTCTAGAACCGTCTTAACAAAACTCAACTGTGTGCCAGTTATGGTAAAAAAATGTATAAATCGACCAATGCATCAACTTATACATTTTTTTTACCATAACTGGCACACAATTGACACATGGCATGGGCAAAGCGTGAATTTTTACATAATATCACCTAGTTTAAAAACAGTTGTCACTAACTTAAAATATGATAATCAGATCGCTATTGTTAAAAACCACTTGAGCAAACAGTTTGAACGTCTTATTGTTCTAGATGGCGGGTACTGGAGGTATGTGGCGTGTCCGAAAAGTGACTGCTCCACCCTCGCCGCCGCCCGAAGAAGAGGGCTCGGCCCCGCGCGCACTCGTTCTCAGCGACGCCATTGAAGCAGCCCTGCAATCCGGTATCACCGCTACGGCCTCGCCTTCAGGGAAAAAGAACAAAAAGTCGAAGCATAAAGTCCTGTTTGCCACTGGCATGCATCGCGCTGCATAAAACAAACACCAACTTGAGAAATAAAGCTTGATACTTTTCATTTGACAAAACATTAAGTTATTAGTTTAATCATGATGTAATCTTGAAATCTGGCCGTTAAGCTGAAGTTTGACTAAATAACTAAGTTTCAATGGAAAACCGAATTGTTACGGGCCACAAGAGAAGCCTATTTTGACGTTTATTTAATTAATTGTGTTTTGTTCCATTAATTGCCTGGAGACTTCGAGTTTCACGGGCATGTCTGCGCTTTTAATCTTAGTAGGTACTGTCAATGTTTTCAGTTTGCTTTGGGTAGATAAATAAATAAATTTTGTTTGAACATTTGTCACGGTGTTGTGATATTAATTAATTGTCTATTATTATAAAATGTTTTAAGGTGTTTTCCTTTTTGGCGCGCTAATTCGGCAGGAATACCTACTTCGTCAGAAGTATAAGAATACCAACTCTAGAATGAAACTATGTAACAAGTTAAGTTTCCTGTTCAATTAGAAGCTATATATTAAAGGTTATGTAGCGATATTTTTTGTATCTATACTGTTTTATTCATAAAATGTTAACTGTCGTGACGAAATATAAAAAAGTGACTGAATTGGTCTTTTATTTTTAGCCATACCATACGAGAAGACTGTACAAAGGTACCTAATTTGTAAATGTAACTGTGTTTATCAGCAGCGCACGATTCTGTAATCGGATTAATTTCATCTAATAAGTGATCATAGAAAATTAAATAATTGAAATGTGGAAATGCGCGAAAAACCGATTGTCTATAGTCTGTTTACGGGCGATAGTTTTACGTGATAAGTACGATAGCGTCATAAAGAAACGTTCGAAATGCTAGCTCTGACGTCACGCGTGAAGATCGTGCCTCTATCGCTTGCACATGCACACTGACGTCACCCAGAACGTGACAATGAGTCATGCTTTTTCGTGAGGGCAGCCGGCGTTCATCGATTTATAAGACTTTATCACGTCAAAATAACTTCATATTATTGGAAACTAGCTTCTGCCCGCATAGATCACTGCAACCATGTTTAGCGTGATTGAAGGCGTGATTACTATTACACCCCCTTGCAAAAGAAACGGGCAGCCATGGTTTTTTTGTATTTTATGTGCCCGATCTTTTTGCAAGGTGTATATAGGCGGAAGGAAAAGGGAATCAAATCAAATATTTTTAGTCAGGATTTTTATTGATTCCCAGCCCCAGTCTAGCGTAATATCATTGTAATAATGTAGTCGCCAGGCGCCTGCAGGCGCCAGTCGCTGCCTGTTATTTTCGCTCAATATGAACGCGTCTTTACTAGTAGTGGCAATAACGGCTGTTTTGCAATAATGAATAACAGTGTTGTGTTATTCTTAAATAGCTGTTATTGTAAACTGTTGTCTGTTATCCTGTTATATTGCTGTTTTACAAAACGATAATGAACTTATTATTAAATAATTGTTATACTTATTTCGTCGCGATCGCAGCGTAATAAAAACGTACGGGAACAAAAGCAAAACAACGTTCTGTTACCTTGTTTGTTATTGTACTGACTGACAACAACAGCTAATAATGATACCAAAAGTCAGTTATTTGAATTGCGATTGCGATGCGAGCTCGCGCGTATAGCGTTATCTCTCGCACACAGCTACTTGATTTGTTGCGCACTCGCTTGCGCTTCTATGCCAATTGCGGCAACAGTGCGTGTATGAACAACGTTGACAAAACAACGAATAATGATAACAGGATAGTTGACGATTCGATAATGCGTTGTTCGTTGCGTGCAAATAATGCATTACGTTATCTGCTGTTGTAATAACGACCACCACTAGTCTTTACATCGACATCTTTTACTGTCAAACAAAAGTCATCTCATCACTCATGTCAATAGTGTCAATCTGTCAGTCAATGTAGTATAGTAAACTTCATATGCGTGGTGCGTGTGTGGTGAGACATTACTAGCATATTATGACTAGCTCGTTAATTTTTTTATCGATGGAAAAAGAATCTAAATGACATTCTGTTCACAGATGTAACTATTTTCACCGCTTTTTGTTGTTCTTCTCATTTGCGTGGGACCTCTTGTAAAACTTTATATGCCGCTAGGCACAGCGATATGACTTCACCCAAGAAAGATTTTGTTTTTGAGCCGTATAAGGTTACTGAAGTAAAGTTTCGTGGCTTTGAGTGTCCGAGACCCAGAAGTGGCCATAGAATAGCGTGTGACGATGTGAATATTTACTGCTTCGGTGGTTACAACCCTACTTTACCACGGACTAGTGTGCAAAGAGAAAATCCGACCTGGACACGGGAGCGGCCGCTTTTCAAAGAGCTCTGGAGTTTTTCGATAGCAAGTAGGAAATGGAAAGAACACAAAGTTATAGAGAATATGCCAGAAGAATTAGCTTCAAATGCAATGTGTATGAACGGCCGGTACTTGATGGTATGTATGATGACAGCCATTAGATTATTTTTTATTGTAAAGTAAGTAAAAAATATAAATAGAAAATTATGTTTGTTTGTAGATTTTTGGAGGTACAGGTGCCCCGTTTGGGAATAAATGCAGCAATGATGTAATTGCTTGGAAAACTAGTCCCGGTGATGCAAAGCTACAAGTTTTACAAGCAACTGGTGCAAGGCCACCAGGGCAGTACGGGCAAGCAATACTTTGTCATGATGGCTATTTCTATACTATCGGTGGAACCAATGGATTTGCTTACAATAGTGACATTTACAGGTAAATATAAATCAATTTTACTGTTGATAGTATTTTTTTTTCATTTGATGTTTATTGTTGGAATGTGAATAGGTTAAGCTAGAACATAAAACCAATGAAAACATTTTTTGGATCACGCTCAAGTTAAGGGGGCAGTCTTAAATTATTGTGATTTTTTTCTTATTAATCCTTCCTTTACTGATACTTTGTGGCATTTATTCTGGTTGCACTATTAATTTTATTTCATCACCAACATTTCAGGTTGGATCTCCGAACATTGGTGTGGGAGCCAGTTTTTGTTGGAACTGGTGGTGATGGAGAGCCAATAGGGAGATACAGGCATGAAGTTGCTAGGGTTGGAGATAAATTATATGTAATAGGTGGAGGTACGGGAGAGTGGGCTTTTGAACTTATGGAGCTACCTGTATTTGACCTTCAAACAAAAACATGGACTATGTTAACCCCTAAGGCTGATGATAGTTCGAAAAACACTGTAGCACCTTTACCGCGGAAGTGCCACAGTGCTGTTCAAATAGACACGCCGAGTGGCATTCAAGTGTTTGTAGCTGGTGGTTCAGATGGACAGTCGGTTTTTGAAGACATTTGGAGGCTAAATGTGAACACTTTACAATGGAATATCATGCAACAAGCTGTTTTGCCGCACCCCCTTTATTTCCATTCTTCAACGGTAACTTCACAAGGCTGCATGTATGTATTTGGAGGGATAGAGCCTAAAGAAGATGCAACTAGTAGGAATAATATTTTGTATAAAGTCTGGCTGTGTATACCGAAGCTGAGTGAGGTATGCTGGGAGGCTTTGTTACATCTGTATCCTAATTTAGACCAATTGTCAAGGGAAAAGCTTTTGGATCTAGGTATACCCTTACATATGGTGGACAGGTTGCAACCATACCAAACTCAGATTTAAAGTTGATCATAACTGTGAACAATAGACATATTACAAGAATAAAACATTATGGTCATTGATTACAAATTTGTTTTGAGTTGGTGCATTTACTTTTTAGCAGCTAACTAGGATATTAATCTTAGATGGTCACTGTGTTCATTATTATAAATTGTAAAATTACTTTCAACATTATTCTTTGGTATATTTTTAAGCAAGTCCTAATTGGGGATTATTTTGTGTTCTCTCATGGAAATAGAAAACTATTTCCTGCAATAATTGACGCATTTACAACCTGTTTTTTAAATATTTTAAAATTAGAATATCTATGCATTTGTTTATTGTGTTCCAATTATAATGCTAATTAATTCGTTTATTTATTGAATAGCAGCTTTGTACTTTTTATATATGTTGTATAAAAATTCGGCAACTTTTAACCAATTAAATTTCTGTCTCTAGTCTGTGTCTGTAACTGATTGAAATGATGTCTCATATTTCACTGCGAATGGTTTTGCTTTAAATATGCGATATGAGGCGTTTTAAAAAAAAACACACTTAAGGGGCTTTAATTCACCGTTATTGCAATGGAATAAAGAAGAAATGGTTGTAAAAAAAGAATCAATTAGTTTTGGTTGTAATTAAGCCCTTATAGGTGAAAAACTTAGTAAATGACCTGTTCTACGTGTGAATAGACAAATTGACGTTCCAAATTATAAAAATGACTTAACTCCCATATCAGTTCTGTACACTACTACATACAACAGGTATTTACTTCAGTTTTTCAGCTATAACTATTTTTTTTTAAAACGGCTCCTATAATTTAGAGTGTGACAGCAAGGAGTTGAAATTAAATATTGTAAAAAGAATATTTCCTCTTTGATTTGTTGATTACTCATTACTGAGGGTGGTTGGCGGCTCTAGTGTGCTATATTTAAGTTTAAATTCAACAAATATTCTGTACTATCAATCATCACAGTCTGAATTGATGACATAATATTTATGTAACCTATTCATAGTATAATAATACAATAGACCGAATTTGGTATTGAAACAAACTGCTTTTTATTTTAACAAATAAGAATCGAGGAACAAAGTGCAATACACCCCCTTGCGAAAAATCGGGCACCTGTCTATGGTTTTTCAGATTTTTAGGTATTAAAGCTTAGAAAGTAAGCCTTAATGCATATAAAATAGTAAAACCAAGGGTGCCCGTTCTTTTGCAAGGGGGTGTATCTCATAGATGGCACCACTGGTTTTTATTGCGAGGACGATAGTGGCGAAAATATTGTACAGGGTGTATCAGATACCCCCTAACAATAATCAACTGGGGTATATAACCATAGCTACAGAAGGTAAAAAAAATAAAAAATAAAATTGGAGTAATTTTTTTTTTATGTTTTCTATAGGAATGATTACAGTTAATACTACCATTCCTATAGAAAATATAAAAAAAAAATTACTCCAATTTTTTTTTAATATTTTTTTTAGCTTCTGTAGCTATGGTTATATACCCCAGTTGATTATTGTTAGGGGCTATCTGATACACCCTGTATAAAGTTATTTAAAAATAAGATCGCAAAATTTTATGCCCGCTGAACCTACTAAAGACATACAAAGTTAGAAGTTATCATTTAATAAACAGGTTAGGCTGCTGGTATCACACGCTAAGACTGTCCCTAGCCTTTTCTCGGGTAGAGTGAGGTTGTCCTGATTAGGTATCTTGTTCAACTTTTTCTGTCCCCCCCGTCCCCGTCCCCCTCTCACGCCTCTCAAGAGGGTATGTAATACGATACGAGATATAACAACTTATTATCTAATGTTCATAATATATACGCTCACTTTATAAACTCGTTTAGTATAACGTTTACTGGATATAATGAACGAAAAGTATAATCTTAAAATATCTAATTTTGTAAGGTATAACTTTGTTTATATATAATATCAATTGAAATAACGATCAAAGCATATATAATGTTCATAACAGCTAAGATTTATTATACATATATATTAATCAATTAATCTAACATCAAAAAGAATAATGCACAGTTGTTTATTAAATTTGCTATGTGGTTAGGGGGTTTTCTAGGTGGTTATAAAAAAAAAACTAACACCAAAGGCTAATGCGGGAGCTTCGCTGCCTTTGAACCTAACCTATCCGAATCGCTTCCGCTCCGTACCGTCTTGCTCGCTCGCTTCGCTCGCTCGCTCGCTGAAAATTAAACAATGTCTTGCAGCAGTTTCAGGAGGTTAAATGTTGATTATGGTAAAAGAAATTAGTCCATATAAGTCTTATACAAATTGAAGTTATATAAAAATAACGTTATGTAATTTAATTTAAGCCTTATACGTTAAAAAATTATACTTTTTGCTGTTATAGCTAACATTCATTATATCTCGTGAACGTTATTATTATGAAATTAGATATTTTGTAGTTATATCTCGTGGGACGCACCCCTCTCAAGAACTGATTTCAGCATCTTTGAAAGCACATCACTCGAAAGAGTAAGACAGCCGGGGAAATTACGGGCACAAGAGGCATTTCATCTAAGTCCTCTAGGTTGGCAACGCATCTGCAATCCCTCCAGGGTTGCGGGTGTCTATGGGCAGTGGTGATCGCTTACCATCAGGTGACCCACTTGCTCGTTTTCCTTCCTATTCACATAAAAAAAAAAAGTGGTATGAATCTGTGTATTGGTACAAAACTTTTTTTACCAAAAGGAAGGTAAACGAGCACGTGGGTCACCTGATCGTAAGTGATCACCACTGCCCATGGATGCCCGCAACACCGAAGAATTGCAGATGAGTTACCAACCTAGAGGGCTAAGATACGGCACAAATTGAAATTTATTTCAGATTCGGCATAATTTTTCATCACTTTTGAGTGCTCGATTCGACTCGCTCTACCGTAGGGCCCAGCTCTATGGGTTGGCCTTATCTGTCGTTGGCCCGTTACTAAATAGGCAAGTATTGTACCTAATCAGCTAACAGATTTATCGATTCAATTGGCTCCAGTTCAAACAAAACCCCATTTGTCTTGTTCAGCCTATGCTAAATCAGCGCACTTCATCAGTATGCGTATCGCGGCCACCATAAAATTTCGTTAGCCATGTCAAATCAGATCACGGTCGCGGGGTTAGGGCGTTGACCTTGTAGAAACGATGTTTTAATCATGGCATGCACAGGTCCACGAATTAAAAAAAACATCAAGTTAGCGTCTGTCACTTTTAGCACGCGCACAGTCCCACAGGTACCCACTTAACTGAGGCACGCTAGCGCCTACGCTACGGTTCGCTACGAGGCGAGCTACGGATTCTATGGAATTCGTTATCGAGGTTCGGGTGTTTCATAGTAGATACTTTCACAGTGACTGAAACAAAATTTAAAAATTTAAAGTAATCTGCTATAACTTGGAGCTTGGTGATGTTTTTTGCTGACAAATTTTTAATAACGATAAAAAAAAATTTTTCACGTCTCATGCTCAAAAAGTTCGACTTTATGCTGGATGTAGGCTGCATAAAATGGCATTTTATGCTCTTGTGCATAAAGTAAAATCTTCGTCTAAGACCAAGACAATCGGGTGCCAACAGCCACAAACAATCACTAAAACTTTACGACAGCATATTTTGTTTATTTTTTTAAGTTTTTTTTTTAATTTTAATCTGCGGTCTATTAAACTGTTTAATTAGTACCTAAAACTAGGTAACAATAATTTGACAAGTTATTATTGAAACAAATAAGTACATAAAAAATAAAACTTTTAAAAATATAAATCAACACCTGCCCACTCGAACCTTACCGCAGTATCACGTTTTAAAAAAAGAAAAAAAAGTTAAGTGGTGGGAACTCAGGCGGGAACGTCCTATTTTCTCTTAGTAGGATTTATGTTGCAATTTGTTACTGTTTTACAATTAATATTCAATAATTTCGTCAAGTGAAGAGGAAATAACACTGACTCCTAACAGTGAATTTGCCAGGAAAAACCATTAAATATATCGAATTGTTCCAATGTCACATTTAATTTTAATTAACTTTTTTTGCAATGTTTTTGTTTTGTTCAGCCACAAACAATCACTAAAACTTTACGACAGCATATTTTGTTTATTTTTTTAAGTCTTTTTTTATTATAATCTGCGGTCTATTTAACTGTTTAATTAGTACCTAAAACTAGGTAACAATAATTTGACAACTTATTATTGAAACAAATAAGTACATGAAAAATAAAACTTTTTAAAATATAAATCAACACCTGCCTACTCGAACCTTACCGCAGTATAACGTTTAAAAAAAAAGAAAAAAAAGTTAAATGGCGGGAACTCAGGCGGGAACGTCCTATTTTCTCATAGTAGGATTTATGTTACAATTTGTTACTCTTTTACGATTAATATTCAATAATTTCGTCAAGTGAAGAGAGTTTATTTCCTCTTCACTTCCTAACACAGTCTATTTGCCAGGAAAAACCATTAAATATATCCAATTGTTCCTATGTTACATTTAATTTTAATTCATATTTTTGCAATGTTTTTGTTTTGTTTCTTCGCAATCTAAGTGAAAAGCAGTGTATAACTCGTTCATAAAACCCATTTTCCCCTCGACGTGTCTATCCACCCTCGCCGTACCGGCTCGGGTGGCTATATGAACGTCTCGGGTAAAATGGCTTATTTTATGCTCTTGTTGTACAATCTACTATTTTTGAACTTAAGCCACAATTAGATTGATTAAAAAAGTACAATTAGAAGAGGAGTTTTTTGTACCTAATCTACAAAATTACGACTCAAATATAACTACTAAGCTAATACATTAAATTATAGCTGTAATTTTCTTCTTCGTATTCTTATTTTAGATTGAGCACGATTTTTCACCACTTTCCAGTAGTATTTTCAAAACATACGTACTTATTTATGTGCTTTCAAAAATCGGGCCTTAGCGCCCCATCAATCCTCCAACTTGCTCATTGAAAGGGACCTCCACAAATCACAAAGTACCTAACGCCGGATTCGATACTCGTATAAGTGCCGGCACGTAAGTCTAATCTGACCTTGTACCTATGCGCAGAAGTATAAAATACGGTATCCGTGGGTGCGCAGATCTCCTCCACTTGAAACGTTATTGCTAGACTTACGTGCCGGAATGTATCAATTAGTTAAAAATTGTTTGAAATCATCATCCAAAAAGAACTCCTAAATTAGGAATTTGGGATCCATTAAAGTTAAGGTTGACTATCTGTCATCTTGATCATGAAAATTGACAACTAAGTATGTCGTTGACAAGTAAAGATTGACTTGTAAGAAAGACTCCGTTGTGTCCACAGTCGGGTGTCGAATCCTTTTGTAGTAATCCATTAGCGGCCGCCGCTTGAAATGTATTGTATTTTTTTTAAATATGATAGGGTGTAAACGAGCATGCGATCATCTGATGGAAAGCAATCACCGCCGCCTACAGACACTAATAACAAAGGGCGTTGAGAGTGTGTTGCCGGTCTTACTATTAAACCTAGTGCTTATTCTTCGTAAATAACCAAGTTACATTACCAGCACTGGTAAAACCTTGGATGATGATTAATTTGAGTTAATTTAGATTTAGGTGCCGCGAACATGTTTGTTTTTCTTTAGAAATAGTCTTTATTTTACCTTAGAATGTAAGTTAGAAGAAACAAGGGACCTAGAGCACTAGATTTAAAAACGAGCTGTAATTCTATTTGATAGTAACAATAGCGATCCCGGCAGAGAAAAGCCGCAGCCGCGGCCGCAACAACTCAACAAGTGTTCAGGCGTGCGTCCCGACGCGGCGATGTTTCGCGCCAATTCGCGCAGTGGCGGGAAGCGACTCGCGGGCGGGACACGCTCGCTCACCACCGCGCTCCGTAAACGGACGCAACGAAAGTTTTACACTACGATCTGAACATTCCAGAAATCCACAATGACGCTAATATTTTTAAAAACCTTTCCAGCTTAGATGAAAAATAAGTGAAGCTATGCGTATGGCTACGGTTTTCGCAGTGTGTGTATAAAGCGATGTTTTGAAATGAAACGCGCGAATAGAGTTTAAAGTTTGGTATGGCCGAAGCGTCGGAGGTGGGAGAGGCGACCACGGTGGTGCCCGGGCCGCACCGCTCGCCAACTCCTGAGTTGTACGCGGCGTACACCACCCTGGAGATATTAGTGGCTTTAGTGGCGATTGTTGGAAATGCTATGGTGATACACGTTTTCCGGAGAGACAGGCGGCTGAGGCGTCGCACGAACTATTACATAGTGTCCTTGGCCGTGGCGGACTTGTTGGTGGGACTGCTAGGGATCCCTTTCGCGATCCTGGCGTCGGTGGGGCTGCCGAGGAACCTCCACGCGTGTCTTTTCACGGTGTCTCTGCTGGTGATGCTGTGTACCATCAGCATCTTCTGTCTGGTGGCCGTGTCCGTGGACCGCTACTGGGCCATTCTTCACCCGATGTGCTACTCCCGGAATGTGCGCACCAAAACTGCTATAAGTTAGTACCGCTTTAATATTTTTTACTAGCGAATTATATCTTATGTTGACGACGTATCGTTATCGGCTACCGATTTTGGGTCCCGTGCGTCAATGGTACTTATAAAAATTGTCCGCACCATTTCACGAATAATTAAAGTTAGTGAGATTTTATCGTCTGTACCTCATGTGCTATCAATTTTAATATCTTGTTGCTCTGCGCCATTCGATATAAGTAGTGGTCACATATGACGACGTTTGTTTGACGTAGGAGATTTGAAACAGGGTCGCAGCAAGAGATCGCCCACTCTATTTGAATGAAGTAAACTGGACGTTACCTACTTAAGTAGTTTCTTCATCTTCGGGTTATTGACCACGATATTAAAATGTGAAGTGAGCAGTTCAAAGTCAAAGTTCACCGTTAGGTAAAAAAGAGCAAATTCACATATTTTTATGAGTAACCTGGCTTGGCGTTTGCAAAATCGGAAAAACGCGTTTTTCAGAGATAAGACCTAGCTAAATAGGATTTGCATCCTTTTCGAGTTTTTTTAATCTTTTAAGGCCGTGTAACTGGAGATAGTTGACTAGATAAACGAAACTGAATGCAATTCATTAATTTGACTGCAAAATGAAAGGGAGCGGATCAGAATACATAAAGTTTAAAATGTATAATGGGTTAAAATACATAATGGTTCAAAATATATATAATGCTATTTTCTGTAAAACTATTAACTAAATAAACTTTTTTGATATCGTAATCTATAGATTGGTTTAGGTTAGGTTAGGTTTGTTTTATAACAATCCTGTTAATTTGACACTTTCTGAGAAAATCGCATTATATATTTTGAACCATTATGTATTTTAACCCATTATACATTTTAATCTTTATGTATTTTAATACGTACCCAAAATGAAATGTAGCAATCATTCAATAACATACGTTACTTTTAAACAGAGGTGACTCGCCGCTTAAATCGTAAATTTAACGATTATTTTATTGCTATTGAACAATCAATTGTTGTTTGAATACAATAGTGACTAAATCCAAATGCAATTATTTTATTCTACAGTTAATTGGGATAGAGATTTAGTTATAAAAGCGAATGTCATTTCAATATTATGTACCTATATGCCTAATCTATTTCTATGCAGGCGAGCAAGGACAGTAAAAAATGAAACTTTAGGAATAAATGTTGTCAGCATTAAGTACCTAAGTACATTAAACCTCGGGTTTAAACAACAACAATCCTTTAACACTCAACTAACAAAAACATACAAATATCTAAATTTCTAATTGAAAATAGTTTAGTGTATAGTCTTTCCATTAGTTCAAGTAGAAAACAAACAGTTACAACAGTAAAACTCCG
Organism: Pandemis heparana; assembly: GCA_963854515.1. Taxonomy (NCBI): domain Eukaryota; kingdom Metazoa; phylum Arthropoda; class Insecta; order Lepidoptera; family Tortricidae; genus Pandemis; species Pandemis heparana. The sequence goes on along the minus strand of OY978009.1, from coordinate 5,817,743 downwards.
TCAGTATACAGGGTGTATCAGATACCCCCTAACAACAATCAACTGGGGTATATAACCATAGGTAGCTACAGAAGCTAAAAAAAATATTTTTAAAAAAATTGGAGTAATTTTTTTTAAATATTTTCTATAGGAATGGTAGTTTCTCCATACATTTTGTTGCGATTCCGTAACGTCACCGTTTTTTAAGCGGCGGTGTGGTCTCACCCTTAACTGTAATCATTCCTATAGAAAACATAAAAAAAAATACTCCAATTTTGTTTTTAAATATTTTTTTTAGCTTCTATAGCTATGGTTATATACCCCAGTTGATTATTGATAGGGGGTATCTGATACACCCTGTAGGTACTAGTAGAGTTGACTGCGGATAGTTTTTGTGTGGTGGCCAAGAAAACCATACAAAATTGTAAGAAAACAATGAATTTTTTTAGAGGAATTTATGTAATTTTGCTAGGTAGGGGTTTATTTATATACCTTAATGGGTGAGGCCACATTTTTCATGAAAAATTACGACATTACTTCAATGCAAGTGCGCATTTCATAAACAAGCAATAGTTTTCCTGAAATAATCGATTTAGGTACGTACAGACCGCCATTATAAATAACGGAGGAAACAATATTTCAGGAATTTATACCTACAAAACAATTTGGAAAACATCATGAGATACTAAACTAAGTGCATCGATCGTCGAAGTGTCAGATTAGATGGACTAACTGTAAGATTTTTTACTTTTCTCGCAATAATACGCGGATTCGGTTATTTTTTACGAAACCTGATTTTTTATAAATCCATTAATCCATTAATTAGGATTACAGTTTTACCGATATCGAGTAACAGTTTTAAAATTGTCACATGATTAACATTATTTTTAATGTTAAACGTTGATACTATTCCTGTTACAAACTGTCAAGGTCTTCAATTGTTTACCGTTTCCCAATTGGTTAAATTTTTTAACACAATTTAGTCAAAGCTATTTATGTATAGTAATGTTTATGATGCGTTGTCATCATGCTACCGATTGATTTAATCTTATCACTGTCTCTGACGTAGCAGTATCTATTGTGAGTATACTAGGTATAATATACGTTAGTCACGGGTTCACGGGTACAGTTGTGGTTATTCACAGATTAGCATTAATCCCATTTAGTTGTTGCTTAGGCCGCAGGTATAAAATCAAGTCAAAATATTTCAACATCCCTAATGTTGAGGTCATAGCTATTTTCAACATTTATTAGTAAACAGTTTTATTTAGCTAGCCAGTTTGTTGTTTATTTGTTTGGATCAAATTAAGTTATTGAAATTTTACCAGCTTCCTGTTGACAGATTGATCTTAAAGTACTTTAAACTTGATTTACCGCAATATTAAAAAGGGGTTTAAAGCTGCAAGGTTCGCAATTTCTCGAATGTGAATTTAGAGTACAACGAACGTTCTATCAGATGCAATTTTCCGCCATGCGAGTATTCCCTATTCTCCTCATGCGTCCTTCCTGAAAAATTTCACTTCACTTCTTGCTCCTCAAAGCTTTGGCAAACATAACATCGCAGGAGAATAAATCATTGTAATACGTATTCATTTATTCAAACTTCTAAGTTAAAAATAAATCGTTTGAACTTTGTTAAGCGGACGTCAAATGTTTCGGCCAATTTCCAGGAAAAAGTGTAGTCGTTAAACCAGGTTTAAGTTTTATACATTTTGACACCACTGAAACGGAGTTTAAAATTTGAGTTTTTCCAAGTTTGTAAGTGACAACGGCCACACTGTTATTCATAGATTTCTTTCCAACTATGTAAGTACTAAGTGGTTGAGGAAAACTCTACGATAAATTAATTTGTAGTCTTTACGATGAATCAAAACATGACCTTGGGTTAGTCCCACCTGGATGTCCTGAGCCTTTCAGGACAATGTCAATAAGAAATTATAAACTCCAACACGTTTGAATTAATTTATTTAAAAACACATACTTGAGAAAAGTGCACGCCATATGCTTTCTAGCTATCAGAAGGATTTCCTTCCGTCTTTCTTGACACATGTCAAGTCCGTTCGGAAGTACCGAAGTACGTTATAAATTTGGATACACATCACCACCTTTCATTCTGTCTGAACGAGCATTAAACTATTTTGAATAGAATCATATAGATAAGGCCAGAAAGCATAAAATTTTCTTCGGTCTGTTAGTTATTTTCAAACGATTAACGATGGCTATTGAAATCGATATGCCGAACGTGTCACGTAGGACGTAGAGCGTGGGTAGATCACAATATCCGACCAACTATCGAATTGAGAAACTTAATCATTCTCGGTTGAACAGCAAGTAGTACTAAGCAAAACTATCTTAACTGAGTATGTACCCATATTCAGAGACAATACCTCATAATCGATTCGAATAAGGCGTATTTATAGCCCTATAAAACGTTAACAATGTTTAGTAGAATGCAACTACTGCGGCGGTACATATCAAAGATTTTGTCATGGCTCATGGATTTAAATTAGAAACTTGCTACCAGAAGTACCGACTTCCCCATCAGGAGTATTCTGGCGTGGAAGGTAAGACAGTTGATGAAATTACTGGCACATGATGTATATATCTCAGCCCTCTAGGCTACGCTATATACTCTTGTGTTGGAGGTGTGAGTGTGAACGAGTGGTGGGTGGGGCTCACTTGTCTTGTCAGATGTCTGATTCTCGTTTGCCGCCTTATTTAATAGAAAAACGTAGAATAAATTAAAAATACTGGAATTTTATTCTAGATATTTTTTACAATACTTTCTTAAGAGGGTGCATCCCTACTAAGCTGGCAACGTCGCATTTTTGGCGATTTTTTGCGATTATTTCACAGAAATTGAATGCATGTTTCAAATGTCCGTCTGTAGTGCACTTCGTTTTGAGTGTATTAATGTGGCCAATGCAACGATTAATCGTCGCATTTTTGGCGATTTTTTGCGATTATTTCACAAAAATTGAATGAAAGTTTCAAATGTCCGTCTGTAGTGCACTTCGTTTTGAGTGTATTAATGTGGCCAATGCAACGATTAATCGTTATGGACTTTTATTTTCGTATTAAATGGATAAAATACTATATCTCGTTTAATAAGAAAATAAATTCCATCACGATCAATAATTGCATTAGACACATTAATACACTAAAAACGAAGTGCACTACAGACGGACATTTGAAACTTTTATTCATTTTCTGTGAAATAATCGCAAAAAATCACCAAAAATGCGACGTTGCCAGCTCAGTAGGGATGCACGCTCTTAAATGCGAGTTGACTTTTTTTCAAAGGCAAAAGGCTCGTAAGTAACGTAGGTAAGTTCTGGTAAAATTAAAAGCTGAAATTACTTTTGTGCTTGCAAAAAATGCTTTTGATATTAAATCTACCCTTATGTTTCACGTTCCGCACTAAAAATAAATAAGGGGAGTAAAAATAAAAACATGCTCGCATCCGAGCGTACCAATTTGATGTGCTATTTCGCATTCGCGCCGATGTCATTACATTTTAAGGGCCTTCCGAACCGAAGTTGATAAAACCCAATCCCGGGCCCCCAGGGGTCGCTTAATCTTACACCGATATTTCGAAGTTATTAGTTATTAGAAAGGCATGTCATATCGTACTGCGTGATGTTTAATTTTTACATGTCACTTACGTGTCCTTACTGTAGCTAGTCACCGAGCAGAAAAGGTATAACAAGCTCTTGAAAAGCTTTAATTTTTGTTACAAGTTTTTTTGCTGACTGATCATTTTGTTCTATTTGCATTGTAAATCATTTTAGTTGCTTACAAATTTCACGTCAATCTGACAACTAGGAGTGGTTATGTTTGACTTGCATGATTTTACCCACATTAACACGGCTAGTCAAAAAAAATCTAGTAAAAAGACTCTACATGTGTACTGCCAAGGCAATGCTTGACTTATCTGTTCTATCTAAAACAGGAAGTAACGAACACAATGCAAAATTATAAGAAAGCGGCTTAAATTCTAGATTCACAAAAGTAACAACCATTATTTCTTGTTAGTAATGAAAAATATTTTGCTGACAAAAAGAATATCCATTATGCTAATTTGGTTTCTTGCCTTTGAAATAAATGAACCGTTTTTTCTGCGACAGATTCACTTCGTTGCTATGCCAATGAGAGTAAGCTTTGATTAGGAAAGGGTCGCTTAATGTATCGCGTAATGGCGTTTTTGAGGCTTCATTGCGGTTGCGTCAGGCGTCAGGCCTGATTGAAACATTAGTCCCTACACGACTTCTTTATATGATAGGGGTATTTCTGTGACAGTTTAGACTTGCAAGAAAAATCCCGCAAGTTGTACTTCACGGTACTGGGTCGAAGACTTTCAGGCCTGCAGGCTTATTGTCTAACTCGCTCGCGATCGCCATCGTGTTCATTTTGACAGTTCATGTATGAATGAGACATGTATGAATGCCAATTGTCAGCCCATACGGCCCTAACGGCGATAGTGGCTTTTATTTACGTAAAATTTTGCCGCCATGAAATAGTGGCCTTTTAATAAACTTGAATAATAGAAAAGTTTTGAACTTAATAAAGACAATTATTAGACTGAAAGATGCCTAAATGAATGTAGATTGTAAAAATGAAATAAAATATAAAAAACCCTTATAGGGGCAGTTTTCGAGGGATACGACGACATGAACTGTCAAAATGAAGACGATGGCGATTGCGAGCGAGGTAGACAATAAGCCTACAGTTCGCATCACGGTCTCGCAATGTAGGTATTGAAACTTAGAGGATTTTTCTTGCAAGGCTAAACTGGGGCCTTACCATGACGTCCTAATTCCGACTCAGTTCAAGTTTTAGCTGTCACTATTAGTATGAATCTGACAGCGTGCGAAACTAAACTGAATCGCATTAAGACGTCATGGTAAGGCCCCTGGACCTTCAACAAGTTTGATTAGAAGGATGTTATGGTATTTAATGTATGAGTAGAACTTTTTATAGCAATAATAGGACATTGACTAAATCATTGGCGTACATAAAGTAACTGGTCCCAAATAGTGAGTTTTTATATTTATTTTGTTAATTGTTACATGGAAATCCAATTCGAATATAATTCCTTCCACATTAAGTACTCGTATTTACATTACACTATATTTTGTCCAAAAAGTTTAAGTTAACAATAAAGAGGTGTATTTGGTGCAGGTTAATTTTATATAGATACTAACTTTTTCCCGCGACTTCGTCCGCGTAGACTTCATTTATTGACAAAAGTCACATATTGCTATGCATATTTGAACAGGCACTTAGCACCCCTATTCTGACATTTAATTGTTTTTTTTTTATAATAAGCGATATAATATTTATATACCTTAGATGGTGCCGTATCCAAGTCAAGTTTATCTAAAGCAATAACGGAAATTTAGTTATAAAACGAGTTAATTTTATGAAGCGAACAAGCCCCGGGAGCGAACCAACGGTGGTCGAAACATTCGCAATAAAGCCGTATAACGACGATATTAATAAAGTTGCAAATAATAACAATCCTATACAGTCAGAATTAAATGTACCGGAATATTGTAGCCTTAAACATTGCGAGTAAATCAACTCTCCACTTGTGTTTGAGCAAATCAATGACTGATTACAGCAGAAGAGTAAACAGACGTACTTATGGTAGCGATTATCTCAAACATATTTTATATAGCATGGTACCTTTTGTACACACGTGTTGGTAAGAAAGCTCAAGAAAAGGATAAATTGCACAGAGAGAGCCTATAGTGTATGTTTATATAAATATCGGCTCGAACACGTTCGCGTAAACGTCTCAATAAATTAATTTGATGTATGTATTGGCAGTGCAGCGCCACATACTTAAATTTGTTGTTTAGGTATGTACCTACAAGAAAGTGAACGATAGGTACGTTTGTTCGTGGTGATGGTGACCAAAATTTACCCACTTTAGTACCTAAGTGTGTAAATTTTATGTTGAGTCGATTTTTTACTCATTCATCAAGTACCACAAATACATAGTTGCGAAAAATAGTGTTCATATGTTTGGCTACTGTAATTAACGGTCAAAGTAAATAATACTTTTGAAACGTACTGTACTTATATTCCCGATTAATACTAAAGTTTCAGTCCCCTCGAATTTGTAACTAAATCGGTTAAGGTCTTTTGACACAGAGCAATTGAACAAATGGGACGGCCCTTTGATCTGCTGCGCTCAGATTTCAATTTGATCACGTTGTCGCGGTATAATAGGACTAGCTGTGTAAAGGGAAACCAATAGGTATGACTTAAACGAGCTCCCGATACTTCATGCGTTAGGATTGCGGGTAAACTGAAGAAATCGCAGGTTGTGCAGACCAAGCACGGTCTACCTTCATTCTTGCGTGTGAATGTATGTTTTCTTCTTAGCTCAATGGTAGCTATTTAGTAAGAGTTTCTAAAGTGTGCATTGATAAGAATAAATAACAAAACTATGTATTGAATGTTTTTTGGGGTTAGCGATGACGCTGGCAGTCTATTATGACACGATTGTACCAAGTTAAAGTATCTACCGAATAATCATCTTGGTGTCAAATATAAAAAATAAAAATATTACGTACGAAATAAAGAGCAGTCTTAAAGGGTCTTAATTTTGATGGAGTGGGCGTCAAATCGACAACTTCTGGATTGACGTCGGTTATTTCGCTTGAACAGATTTAACTCTCTACATCTACATAGAGTTCTATACATGTGACTGTTGCGCTGGGTTTTGTAAAGATTTGTTTTTCTTGGTTGAATTTGGTGTGCACAACTGAATTTAATCCCAGCCGACCTTTCGTTCGCAAATGTAAAGGTTTTATTTTCTTAAGGTCACTCCCACGTTTGTCGCTATTACCGCTATTTTCCAATGAATAAAATTGTATTTTATTTTATGTGACTCGTGGACTTCATAATAACATTTTGTAAACAGAACGTAGTTTTAAAAATGGCTTCAGCATTCAGAGGATGCTGTTTGTTTTTTGTAGAAAAGGTGAGTCAACTCTCTTAAAAAAATATATTGATGTATCAATATATTATTTTCTTATTTTTTTCGCTGTAGCGAACCAACCGTTGAAAAAGTTCTTATTTAAAAACTTGATTATCACCGAATTGGGAGAGGTAAAAAAGTTGAAGTTCTCTAAGGAAGTTTAATTCTCCGCACATCCTTTGTTTAAAAGGTCTCCCTACTGGAATCTTCAAAGGAATGCCCACTTAATTGAAGTTTCCCGACGTTTATACAAAGTTCCGTCGGATTCGGGATTCTGTTTTAAAATAATTAGAATACAACTAAGAAAGAAAAACTTTTTTTCACCCCACTAGCTCGGAAAGCAATTTTTGTTTATTTGACACCTATTGAGAAAATCGCATTTTATCCACATGTGGAGAAAGAGTTTTGACCACAGATTAGAAAGATATAGTACAGGGTTTTGACATTTGAAGGGAGCTTAAGTGATATTTGACAGCTATCAAAACGTAAGACGTTGAAAGTGCTGAATTTTTAATATCACAATTAATGAATTGCATCGAGTAAAAAACACTCAATACAGTCTTACAACTTTATTTTAATTCATAAATATCAGCATTCAACATTAACCTTCATTCTTGTTGTAAAAATGGAAAAAATGTTCTGACAGTCCAAGTAAGTCAATATGCGAACAAAACGCATCCGAAATTTTATTTTTATAAAATTCATCCCTTGTGGGATAGGTAAAGGAATTATTGTCCATTCAGCCATATTAAAGATTTTAATGCGGGTTCACTGTTTGTGCTGACAGTAGCACTTGATGATCCCAACGGAAGACCAGCGCTGGCTGTAAGGCCAGCATTATGCTGAGGTGGAACCATTTCGTGATTGTATATGCTGTTTCTTCTTTTTTTTTCTGTAAGTAATTTATATCACGAATAAATGTTTTCTTTCTTTCAAATAATTATAAAAAAAATAAGTTAAAACTATTAAATTAAGCCGTCAACGTTAAATATTCGCATGTTTTTCTAGTTATTTTGTTATTAAAAATGAGTGATAGTACAAACCCTTTTTCTTATTTTCCTCGCTGTAGTGAGGTGAAAAGTTTTGTGTTATATACGGGTGAAAAGTTATTTTACGCCTCGTGTGTTGAAACACTCGCCACGCTCAGGATTCTATTTTTGAACCACTCGCTTCGCTCGTGGTCAATCATAGAATCCTTTCGCTATCTCGTGTTTCAAATGAACACTCGCAGGTAAAATACAACTTTCTCCCCTTGTATAACAAATAACTATTATTTTATACCTACTTAAAAGTTATTTGTAGTGATGGTCTCTAACTCTAGCTTTCAGCGAGAATGGCAGTTTAGATTTCTGCGGCTCTGGATGAACACAAAATAGGTACGTCACTTGAACTTTGGAAAATAAACCGTAACCAGCTACCTCCCGTTCCTCTCGTTCTTGAAAATGGCTACCTGGGGCGGTGAGCCCCCTCGCCCCCGACGCATACTATTGAATTTCGTATTTATAGTTGTCATCATCCGTTAGTTGCTTTTAATGTAGATAGACTAAATTATATTACAAATTACTCGGTTCTTCTATAGTGTAGATATGTAATCAGTATTAACAATCTATCACATATTTTATTATAAGTATCAGGTGGTTAATTTCTATACCGCAACCTCTACAGACCTTGCGGTCTCACGCATTTCGCGGTCATCCCGTTTTTTCTATTCTTGGAACTTGAACGATTCTTCCTGCAATCCGACAAATTGTCATGTCCGATTATGTCGTCGACAAAGAAACACTCAAAAGTTGTAAATATTTGAGGCTATGCCATAATATTTTAAATTGCAACCAAATATTAATTCTAAGAAGAAACGTTTCTTAGGTTGACAGCGCATTGGGACTGAGTTGGCTAAGTTCATAATTAATTTTATCGTCATGTTCATTAAAATTTGTTTTAATCTTTAACAAATTTAGTAACCGAAAGGTTAAACATTTGTTTTTATGTAGTAGGGTTAATCTCTAGATTTACCAAGCTGATTCAAAAAATTATTTCACTGATAAATAAAAAGCTACTCATACAAAAAGCCGTGGTGGCCTAGTGGTTTGACCTGTGGCCTCTCAAGCAGAGCGTCGTGGGTTCAAATCCCGGGCTCGCACCTCTGAGTTTTTCGGAATTTATGTGCGAAAATTACATTTGTAATTTGCCACGAGCTTTTCGGTGAAGGAAAACATCGTGAGGAAACCTGCACACATCTGCGAAGAAATTCAATGGTGTGTGTTAAGTTCCCAATCCGCACTGGGCGCGCGTGGGAACTATAGCCCAAACCCTCCAATACACGGAGGAGGCCTATGCCATGAGGCACGCCGAATTTCGCGACAATTTAATAAAAAAATAAAAAATAAAAACGACGATAACAACAACAACATGTACTTACTGAAATTGTAGCGGATTCGGAATAAAAAGGCTTATAAATAAATAAATAGAATTTTCCTAGGATAACCCATAGTCTTCGCGGGACGCAGGCTTAGTTACGATCACCAGCTAATTGATATACCCATATTTATAATACTAGGTACCTACAGTAGAGTAGAACGAGGCACTTCGAAAACGCTTGCCGAAGGTCTTGCAAAATTAGCATAAGTATCTTGAATGTCACTTCAAAGAAAACCCTTTTGTATTTTATTTCACACCGGACTTTGTTAAGGTTAAAGCTTTAGGGATGATTAGGGTATGTAAAGTCGCGACAAACAGGCTGATTTCCATAATAACATATGAAAGGTTCATTGAATACCAAAATGTAGTGCGACAACTAGCATTTGAGTTTGTTTCAAATAAGAATAAGCTTTGTACGTAGATTTCACAGAATTTTTTATAGTGTCATCGCATTGCCTGATTAGGAATAGCATTATGAAACTCAGTGAAAGAATTTTCTACGTTGGGTCAAGAATCAAGCGGTCAAACCATGTCCATGTCTCCTACTAAGGCGCTGTCAACAGCAAATGACCTTGAGCAGCGCCACTCTTCACACATACGGTTCGCGTGCCTGTGAGTGAAAGAGAAGAAGCTATTCCGGCAGCTTGGCGCGCGTCTAAAATCTTGCAAATAAGACACAAATAAGAAGAAATAAAAAAAAGTATGGATTATTTGTGAAATATGACTCGTTAGCCGTGTAGGTATGAATATGTTGACTTCATGTTTTTAATTGCAGACCCATACATCGAAAAAATAAAGACATAGAACCGTTTAATGATGATTTTAAGACCAATCTTTGCTATTATTTTCTATCGAGCCGATTTTGTTCAATTATGTATCAATTCCGTCTAGCGTGTTTGAAATATGAACATTAAATTTTTTTTGTATTTTTTTTGTGTGTAGTTTTTCTTAAAAAAGTGCTTAAATAACATCATTTTCAACAAAATTAGGTGTTGTCAGCCTCTTAACTAGGCAGTAGAAACTTAGGTACTGATAGGTATGTTTAGATTTAAATATAACGTTTTAGTGGTTCCCAATTGGTAATGTCTTTCCGTATCCATCCTTATACGTCAGATAATTTTGTTATTTCGTATACGTAATAATCTAGGTGCAGATATTTAACGACTTTGGAATTACCTACCTTCTTTGTTGTTCTTTGTAAAATATACAGATACCGAATACTGAATTAACTAGCTAAAGGTCATTTAAACTCCGCTGAGTACAAATATTTACGCTACAGAACTTTCGTATTCTTTGCTTATTTAACCGCTGTATTTTGCGTAGTAATTACTTAGTTGTCTAAACTTCGAAACTGAAATGGGATCCAACTTCCTATTCGGAGGAAACATATTTTGTTACGTTTTATATTTCACGTCACGTTATTATTTTCCTTAGTAGAATTACTTTATTATTATGTTTGGGCCTTCTTTTGTTTGTTTTAGAAGTCTACAATGCCCAAAAATGCTTAATTAAATCACCTTTTACTATGTTTCGAGCATCTTTCGAGGCAATGATTATTTTAAAAAGCTAAGGAATAAGTAATGCAATTGAAATAAAAGGCTTGTCAACCTTGTTTTAACTTTATTTGGTCATTTTACCAATATCGAATAAAATATAGTTTCAAAACATTAGCAACCATTGTGCAGCAAACAAAATCTAACCTTACTGCCCCCTAGTCCGATATTAGTTTACGGTTTTCTAATTTTATAATAAACTAGCTTAACGTGGTTGCTCGGGGTGCACCGGCTCAAACGCTACTTTTTTCCATCTAAAGCAACTGTAACAATCGAGCACATTGAGGAGGAGGTCTTTCACACCGCTTGTTTTAACCAGTTTTAACCTCATGGTCGTTTGTGTGTTGATCTGTGACTCTGGCTTTGCACTGATAAAATATCATACATTTTGCTACAGGTAACAGGTTAGTAACCATTTATGAATAATAGGGTAGGGTAGACCGGGGGCAATAGTACCACGGGTCAATAGTAACATCGTCGATATTTCTAACCCTATAACATTCTAAGCATAAATGTGTGCGTGCGTACGTGCGTTGAGTGTGTCCCGACCTGCTCACCAGTCGGCGGCGCAGCGCCGTGCAGAATAAACATGCTAGACAACTATTTTTGTTTTCGCACAACCAAAGTAAATAATTCCGTTGATTGTTTTGGCTTATAGTTTCCCCAATATAGCTGTTAGTCTAATAATTTTAGTCAATTATGATGCTACGGTTATCAATGCTTGAATCAAGTAATGGTTTGGTTATCAGGTAATAAGAACGGCTGAGATATTTGAATGTAAGTAATTTGAAATGATTTGAGGGCAATAGTACCAGCACAGTCGGGGTCAATTGTAACGTTACATTTGACCCCGTGGTACAAATGACCCCAAATAATATTTTTATATTATCAAAGTTAGCTGACGTTTTAAGGTGAATCTAATGTTGTATACCTAACTAACTAAAATTGGTTGAGCCATTGATTAGTTACTTCCATTTTCTATATTTTTAACGTATATTATGAGCTGCTTTTGAAGTTGCTATAGTATTGTGATTTTACACTGTAGAGTATTGTTAAATTCGAGAAATGGGGTCCATTGTACCAGGGGTCAATTGTAACTGTATGCAATTTTGCGATACTAGTTTTGTATGGAATTGTATTGGTTTACGTAGTTTTACAGGCCAGAAAATTATGCCTGGAAAATTTAGAAGCCATTTTATTTCATAAAAACGATTCATTTAATTGTAGAAACTGAGATAACTTGAATATAAATTTCTTAGACTTGAGTAATTATATTTTTACGGAAAATGTAGATCCTCATTGCTGATACTGGTACAACTGTTCAGACTGATTAAATTCAAGAAATAAATATTGAAATTGTTAAGATTTTGATATAAATGTATGTTTTATTCACTTCGGAAATTGTGGTACAAATGACCCGTAGTAGGGGTCAATAGTAGCAGTGGGAATCACTGAACAAAAACTCGATTATACGCTAAACTGTTATGTTCTAGTAAAAAATGATATCAAAAACGTATAAACAATGAACCTGGCATGTCATACGTTGATGTAGTTTTTCTTAGAAATGTTCAGTTTCTGTGCTATGCGCCGTTATTTGCAAAGTGTTACTATTGCCCCCGGTCTACCCTACCAAAGAGAATACAATCATATAAAGTCGTAGCATAAGTACATCAATCGAGTTATGTTATGATAAACTAGCTGTTGCCCAGCGACTTCGTCTGCAAAGAATTCGTTTATCGCTATCCCGCGGGAGCTACGCAATTTTCCGGGATAAAAAGTAGCCTATGTGCTATTCCTCTATCTATGTGCCGAATTTCATCCAGATCCGTTGGGCCGTTCTGGCGTGATTGAGTAACAAACAAACATCCATCCATCCATACTTTCGCATTTATAATATTAGTTATATTAAATTTTACTACACATTCGGGCGACCATTGCCAATACAAAATGGCTATAGTATTGCGACCTGCCATAAAGGGAATGGACACTTTACGATACTTACCGCGTTTCCACACCCCATTGTTAAAGATCGGGTATTTATGTGTCCTTGTAATGGCCATTTTCTTAATTGAACTGCGCACTTGAAAGCGACACCCAGCTGTCCCAGCTTGACATTAGATGGTTCATATTGCTAATGTTTTTGGCGAGACGTCCACTGAGTTTCATTTAGATTGGGAAAAAATCTAATCAAAAAGCACGTCGTTCACGAAGCACAGCACTAATAGTTAGTACAGTATACCACATATCGTAACTGCTGTGCTGCTCAAAAGGCTCATGAAAAGACTGATATCTTGTTTTTTAATAAACAATGTGAATCAGTCCTAAAATTTATAGCAATAAAATTCGTTCGAGTTAGTTGTGATCGAATTTGTGAATGTAGCCAGCCATTCATTCAGAAACCTACACACTTTAAATAGTTTGCAACGGAAACGTAGGTACCATTAAAAATACGCTTTCCAGATTTATTTTAACGAAAAACGCTAATGTGTTTCTTGCCCGGAATAATGTTATACGAGTAGGTACGAGTATGCTTGTTTTTTATTCGTTTATTTTTTCAATTTATTCGTATTGAACTTAGATAATATATTGTTCGTAACGCATCAGGGTCACGTGTCGTCATTGATGTACAGTTTACATTACGTTCATTGAAGAATTTGCTGTTTACGTTATAATGATTTACGGAGTTTTTGACGATATATCGGTAAGTAAGTACGAGAGTAATCGAATTCCCCTTCCCTTGGTTCTTATCATCTTTGGTTACTTAGTTGTCTAAAGCAAAAGAGCAGGTGGCACATATCAACGACACAGTCTATGCGAGTGCAATATTTATAACACAATTTTCAAAAACCGGCCAAGTGTCGAGTCTCGCACATCTGTTGGCTCTGTATTAATATGCGGCAACTCGTTAACTTATATTTAAAGCCTATATAAACCTCAACATAAACTGCCTCTTTTACGTAAACAACAATTTGAATTGATTGATTGAATAGGCGTTACGCCGTGTGGTAGCAGAGTAGCAATAGCAAGGTAATTGTTTTCTGTTCTTTCAACCATTTACACTTGACACGAATAAAAAATAGCATTTTATGTGTGACTGTAGTATATATATTATATAATAAGGCCGGCTTACTGGAAAAATAATAATCTTGATTTAGTGTTAAACTCGATTTAATAGAGTGAAACTGTATAGAGCTGCAGGCTTATTGTCTAACTCGCTCGCAATCGCCATCGTCTTCATTACTTCATTTTGACAGTTCATGTATGGGCTGACAATCGGCATCGGAATCAGCTAGCTGTCACATTCATACAAGAACTGTCAAAATGAACACGATGGCGATTGCGAGCGAGCTAGACAATAAGCCTACTGCTAAGACTTAAACCAGACAAGTCTGAGCTAAGCTGCGGGCAGACGGACGGAGGTTTTGACTGGAGAGTCCTGCTAGAAATCCAATCAACATGCACTATCGTTTATACTTATAAATTTAATAAATAAATTGCCAATGTTCAATGCGTCATAACATAACTAGGTTGATACATACAGGTAAAGAGCATATCTAGACGGTTCACCTCGTATGATTACAGTATAGATTTCGTTGATGACACTCGCACAATGCGCGCCGGCGCAAGTAAGCGTTTCCTGCGAGATATAGCGGCATTATGGACAATTTCCTGAGCATTGTCGCCGCGACACACTCTTTGCTGTCCAACCTTGATTCTCCTATCAACTATTAACACGAAGCCTGGATCGTCACGTGCCGTGTGCCGAAAAGAGTTTTGGTTTAGACATTTTTTTTCCAACAGTTTAGCAAGGGCGGTTTCTTCTGTTTGTTGTATTATCCTGAAATATTTAGCAAAATGTTATATTATGTAATTCTGTTTCATTATTCAAAGTTGTCAATGATTGTAAATTCGACAGATGCTCCAATTCAGAATTTAATCTAATTTACGGAACTAAGGAAAAAAAAGAGGCAAAGTGGTCAGTACCTACAGCCCCTGGTTTTTCCAAAAATTTCTTTGCTTAGTCGTGTTTTCTGTTCTTTTGCGTTAATATTGTGTTAATGATATTCAATTTACGGTTAATATTTATAACCATGTCAAGAAATATCCGACAAGAAGCTAGCGGTAGCAGGTAATTTTTTAAAACAATCTACGTATGATGCTATTTTATTTACATCCCCAGTGCTGGGAGTGTCTCTAATAATCTATTTATAACATAAGCATTAAAATCAGGTCAAAATATGTATACACGACTTATATTATGCGACTTATAATTAGCCATTAGATACGATAAAAATTTAGTTACATGTACACAACATTATATTATAAACTTATCCTACAAAACCCGTATATAAGTAATTCAACTGCATGTTTTTTTCTAAAGAGTATGAGGGGCATGCCAACAGAAATTAGATACTCCGTGCTCATTTGATTGATACTGCCAAGTTATACACCATCATAAAGGCTTAGTCATAAATTTAAAAATGGAAGACTTGGAACTGGACTTGGATGGATTTGGAAATGGATGGATGGATGGGTCTGGATGGAGTAAGTCGTCGTAATTCTTCTTTTTTTAATTTTTTTCTTGTTCAATCTGGCGAGAATTTGCCACAACTCTATAGTTGAGCTCCATAGCTCACTCGATGTGATTTTCGGGTAATGATTTATTATGATTTATAAAAAAAATAAAAGCCACAAGAATGTTTTGAACTTTTAGTCGTGACTTTTGGTGAGTCTGCGTGTTCACGTGCGTCTATTTATAATTGATTTTCTGAATTCAAAAGAGGACGGGGGAGCTTTGAAAATGTTGCCAGAACAGGCGGCTGCCTACCGTAGTTAGGTACTCATAAAATATACAAGCTGTGAAAAAAAAATATTCGTGAGAACTGACGAATTACGTACGTAGAGTTTGAGCGAGAACTGGGTCAGCAGCATTGGCAATTTTTGTGTGCAATAAAGAGTTTACATACATACATACATACTATTCTGCCTCACCCGCCGTATTATTCTGACATAGCACCTTGTAATTTTTACCTCTTTCCAAAAATTAAAAGGAAAGCGATTTGTGTTGTGAGCAAAGAAGATACCCTGGCTGCGTATGACTATGAAATTTCAGTGGGGTCTAAAGAAGAGTGGGCATTATCATTTTCCAAGTGGTTTATGCGAATGAAACCGTATACATGCTCACGATGCATACTTCCAAAAATGGATAATTATTATACATAATAAACTTTATAATTTTTGAGCAAGTATCTAATTTCTTTTGGCATGATCCTCGTATATGTTTGACCATAGGCAGCGTCGTTGTTCATTACCATTGAATGTCTATGTTAATACAATGGTTGGGTACTAAGTTAGTCTTTTACTTCTTTTACGCGCCTTGCCTCGTATTTCTTGCAATTTACTGCGGATAGAATTACAAATGAATTGATTATCTGTCTTAACCCATTTTTTTTCATTTGCATATTGTTCAACGAAATTCAACAATACATTAATGGCATGTTCATCCAATCCAGGTCTTGTATTCGTTTCATCGGTATGAAATGCGTTAGCTCTTTTACCAGTCAAAGAGCATGTACGCAAAGCATTTTCGCTAAACACTTCCACTAACAACATTCGCGCAAGCGTCTTACTGTCCCTTGATTTTCTTTTACAATTGCTTAGACTAATTGCATTAATGTAGACGCGCGAATTTGGTATTAGTTCAACAAGACTTTTCTTCATTTTTCGGTGCTTTAAACTCCACCTAGAGTCATTTTCATCATATTCTTTTGGTAAAATAAATTTACAGGCTTGACGACGAACTTTATTTGAAATTGTTTTATTTTTATTTGTGCTTTCCGGGTTATTTTCATTAGCATCACTCGTTTCTTCGCTAACCTCCGTTAGATTTTTTTCATCTTCCCAGTTTCTGTGGTCAATTTCCGGTTCTTGGTGTTTTTCTGATATATTGGAAACAGTTTCTTCCTCAGTTTCCATTTCCATAGTTTCGTTTTGTTTCCCTTTTATCCCTTCACTGATAACAGTTATTGACGCCGGAACATCGGAATTAGTTAAATTATTAGATTCGTCAAGTTGATTTATCATCTGTTCCATTGATGTACAGTTTTCCAGACACTCACTGCGTAGATCATCGACTAACGTATAGCATTTTACAAATCTTGCATGTATCTTTTTTAGCGAATCGACGAATCTTTTAATAGAAATTGATTCATTCGTCAACATGAGAGGGGGACTCGCAATTAATTCACCGGATTTACTGCTGTTTGCGTTAACACTTCGTTCATTGCAGCCATTAGATATTTCTTGCGCCATATCATTTTCATTTAAAGCCTTCTTACTGGCTGCTTGAGACAACATTTTAAATGACGGAGACAATTTGCTCGTCTGCCCGTCCGTCTGTTCTTTACTGTTGGCTGAGTTGTCCGATTCAGAGACTTTGCTTAGTTTTTTAGAAGGTTTTTTATTACATTCTCTTACAAGTTCCTTTCGATTTACTGCTGGCCGAGTAGCACCACTCAATGCTACGAAAGTATTGGCTTTATTTATGTTTGACCTTAGTACTGAATTCGGCGATGTTTTGTTTATGACTGATGATGAAGCAGCCCCTGAAATATATTTGCAATAGTAATTGGTTAATAAAGAAAATGTATACAGACGTAAAAAAACATGCAAATATTGTAATGCAACTGTACCATCTCCGTCATTTGTTGCGTATATCTTCTTGAACTGTTTCTTTTTGTATTCTTTAATAAAAACTTGTGCACTTTGATACGAATCTGTGAAGAAAATAATGTTTTTGATAGACATAATATTTTATAACACAAGAGGTAAATTCAAATTTAATAAAGAGTGTTAGAAAAGTCTTCGCTTGCCATATGTTGTAATCGTGATTAAATACATGCCTTGCATTAGAAAAATAAAATAAATAAAATCATACCTCTCCTATTCTATAAAACATACATACATAAATTACGTCTTTGTCCCTTAGGGGGTAGACATCTTTCTATAATCTTATAATAATAATCATCAGACATCATCATACTCATCAAACTATTAAAGCACTTAATTCTTACTCACTGGTACTGTACTTGATGCTAGCCGTAAAAGCAGGCCAACTTGGTGAACATTTTTCACCTTTTTTAGCACGTTTCTTCGTGTTTGATAGATTTTCAATAGGAAATTTAACAATAACCGCGTCTTCAGCCAGTGTTTCCTGTGAACTGATCCAAGAGCTAGGAACACAGATGTATTTGTCAAAGTCTGTGTACGGTGGATCAAGTACTTCAATCACGCAGTACTTGTTTAAGTTCATTTTGTTCATCTAAAACAGTTTAAACGAACGTTAAGCAACGTAAAATTTGCTTTCGATGCACTTTTATAATTGCAGTAGCGTCGAGGCTACATACACAATACCAAATTAATATAGTTGTTTTCAAACAAAATGCGAACAAAAAGTTACTTATATAAGTTTGTAAAACTGAACAATCAATCAATCATTTATTTATTGTCAAGGCTGTGTAAACAAGTTCACATTTCAAAATTACAGTATCAACAGTTTATCCATAACACAACACACACAGTTTAACAGTTCTAGATAAAAACTCACCTTTAGGCCAAACTTAGTTATGTTGTCAAAGTTGTGTGGAAAGTTATTATTACACACTATTGATAATGAATAGCAATTGAATAAAACCGTGTAGGTATGTGACCGTTTATTCTTCGCAAAAATACGTGCACTAACGAACTGAACTGAGAGTGACTAAATAATGTGTCTGAGTTTTGTATTGCCAATCGACACAAACGAATAGTGGCTAATATTTTTTTGCCGAAAAATATGATACGCTGTAAACTTAGAGTTATATTACAATACAATACAACTTGTTTTATGGGAAAAAGTAAGACTAAATTATATCCATCTTATTTGGACTTAGCTGCTTAGCTAAAATAAATCGTCAATTGCTGTATCAATAAGTACATAATATGTAAATAAATGAAATAAAAATCACGATAGTGAACGTAAGATACAGCAACTATTATGAATGCACCTTTTTAAAAATATCACTCTCAATTCGTTTAGAGCTACATTAGCGTCTACGAATTTCGCCAACGTTTTTCGTGGCTAAGTGAACCAAAAAAGCAGTCAGATGTGGCCAAAAGTGACTGACCTGACGACACTGATCTGAATATTTATAGAACTACATCAGTGTTTTTAATGGCACACATGCAAGCGTGTTAGAAAGAGAGAGGTAGAGTCGCGACGAAGTTGTAGACTCGATCGTAACTCGTAAATTGTAGTGTAAGTACGTTGGTAAAAGTTATTTCGTACTTTTTTCTTATAACGACACTGCGTTTTATAAACCGGGTAAAAATATACTAGATAATATAACACAAAACATAAACTCGTATCAAGCAAAGTAGAATTCTCGTCCATTCTGGTATCACACACGCATTACAAAAAGTCATCTTTTCTTTGGACATACAGTTGTCGGCTGT
This sequence comes from Pandemis heparana, assembly GCA_963854515.1. NCBI lineage: Eukaryota > Metazoa > Arthropoda > Insecta > Lepidoptera > Tortricidae > Pandemis > Pandemis heparana. Next base: position 5,798,309 of record OY978009.1, on the reverse strand, counting down.
ATCCTTTTAGTGCTAGGGTACATATTCGTTAATTATTTTTTATGACTCTATGCCGGCGAATACAGCAGCGTCGCTATGCGACTAGGTTTTGTTTTTGAGTAGGTACTCAATTTTCGGTGATAAGATAGATTATATATATTCATTGTTTGTGTATATTGACGAGGTCTGCATGAACTTGCACTCGACTCATTCTTTATCAGATGAAATATGAAGTCAAGCGCGATTTACTTAAATTAAAATGATATATTTCATTTAGAATTTTTAATTGCTGTAATTTACTTTTATCGTATTTTTTTTACGAAAAAAACCGGCCAAGTGCGAGTCGGACTCGCGCACCGAGGGTTCCGTATCATTATCTATAAATATCTATAATCCAGTGTAAGCAGAGCCCTGCTCCAAAGCAAAATGTACGCAGTGTGGGGTCACTTTATATTGGTCACTGATATATACAGACATACATACATATTTACGGTTTTCGCAATTATTCCTTAATCTGTGCTATAAAACCTACCTTCATACCAAATTTCAAGATTCTGCGTTCACAGGAAGTACCCTGTAGGTTTTGATTCCCTTGAGAGTTGCGGAAATTTGCGGCATAAACGGCAGTATCTTTAGATTGCGTTTGCTTAGAAGTTTGATTTTTTCACAGCTCCAACGGGCGCTGGACCTGAGTATTTGATAATAAATTTCAGCTTGATACCTCCACGCGTTCCTGAGAAAAAGGGTCTTGACAGACGGACTTACGGACGGACGGACGGACGGATGGACAACAAAGTGATCCTATAAGGGTTCCGTTTTTTCCTTTTGAGGTACGGAACGCTAAAAAACACAACTAATAGGTGCGTCGAATTATTCATGTACATATGTGTTAATCTGATGTGTATATTTGAACCTCACAGTAGTTTTCGTTTAAGATGACTGCTATTTAAGGTAGTTGTTGTCATCCTGCAGTATACTTATGTTGTATAGTAGTTGGTAGTCTAGTGAACAGGTTCTAGCTGCTTAAGTAGTCCGTTGTCAATTGTATTTTCTGTCACTAAACACGACGTGTCAACTACCTACATAAAATGTACAAGCGTGGTATTTGTTCGCATCACTTTAAAAACTCGAATATAACATAGAAAGAGCCGAAACACACACCCCCAAACTCCCCATGTCCACAGTTTATGGGAACTGTGGGGCGCCAGTCTGGCGCCGGCAAGTCTGCAATGGCGCCAAGCGTCCTCTTTCCCCTAAACAGCGCCAGTCGCGCGTCGGGACCCGCCCTTTGCGTTGCAATGAAGCCGCTTCACTCATTATTTATTTACTTTACCGTAACCATAGTACTAGTTGGTGGTAAAATACACGGCGGACCTCGCGGGCGCTTCAGCAACCATTCAGCACTGCGGGCCGCGAACAGTAACCACATCGTGACGCGTCACGCGCATTACTCGTACCATCCGCCGACTGATATATGGTTCTTGTGCCGCCATTGCTCCTCCCCGGCAGCCTACCCTGTCTTCCACGGCCAGCCGCCCACGTACGTCTACAAATTCAGGGAGTCAACTGGACGATACGCACTGCTACTATCTGGACTGGCTTTGTACAATTTAGGACGATCTAAAGGGATTAGCACATTGCATGCCCAAAACACAGGAGAAAATTGTTCTATGGAAATAATTAGTACGAAGCATTACGAAGAAACCAGTTTTCCTTGTTTCCTAATGTCTACTTTTATGGAGCGGACGTGGAAACTAAAATACGATGATCCCAATGTTTTTGATATCACATCAGCCCGGATCGACGTGAAGCCTTTTATTAATAATACGGGCCTACCATTGGCTGTCAACAGACATCAAGATTGTGTAATATGGCACAACGCGACTACGCTCCAAGAAAAAAAGAACATTCCCTGTGCATTGCTCAAAGACTATGCTGAAACTATGCAACCTGACGGTATACCTGTGTATATTTGGTTACCGATGACTTTAGCAATTGTTGTTACCTTGTATGTTTGCGGTCAGTGTTTTTGCCGACGAAGAAGAGGGAAGCCAGAAGCAATACCAATAAATCAATCCTCCGTGGTAATTGGATATTGCTCGCACTGAGTACATTATTTTATTGAATGTTGCATTGATTCGGAGGAAAGGCAAAAAATTGTGTCTATGTAATCGAGATGTGTTCATGAAAGTGGCTTAGGATTTGGTTATGTAGTCGTGCTACTGGAATTGTAGAGCTTACGGGTGTGTGGGCATTAATTAGTGTACGAAATGGGAATGTCAACATTTAACGAGCCGACTCATTTCCAAGCATTGGGGCGAGGTGTATTTCGAGTGAATTAATACGTTCATTCTAATACTTTTTATTGTCAAAGGCGACTGAATTTGTCGCTGATTCGGCAAACGGCGGCCATTTGTGCAAGGCCAAGATGGAGGCCATCAGTTTTGAGGAAGCTTACATGGCGTATATGGTTAAAAATAATATAAAATAAGTTTCTGGTACCTATACGAAGCGTAAGAAAAAAAGGTTACATGTGGAAAATAATGCGATCACCTAAATTCATGTATTTCAAGTAGATATTGACCGTTAATTATTAATCTAGAAGTATATTACGGTTATCCACGTAGTGTTAAGGTTCAACGACTTTCCAAATGTAACATGCGATGTCGTTCGCTTTGTTCAATTAAAGCTTGAGACAATAAAGAAATTGCTTTCTCAAAGTGTACGTAACTTCTTCATTGTCTTTGAACACTTAATTATACCAATTCTAATCTTCGCTCAAAAATAAGAAAATCCAAATACGAACAAAACACAAAAAGAGAAAAGAACTTAGCCGCTGACGTACTTTAATTTTGCTAATGCGTAGTCTCTGAGTTGATGAAGTGTATCTTTGTATGTGTGATTGTAATTGTGTGATCAATCGTGTCTAATCCTACGAGCTTGCCAAAAATAGCGACCCTATTGGGCGTTTTTGTAACTAGAATTAAGGCGTAATCTGGCGTAATTAATAAAGGTTGGCCACTAATGCTTTTCATTATGCTTTCCTTAACAAAAACCATTTTATTACGTAAAGTGCCATCTGGACGTAAGAGCTAGTGTCGCTGGCCTTTGGGGTGCCCAATATACGTAAGTGTACTTAGATGACATATACATACCTATGAGTGAAACGTTCGCTGAGCCAACTTGATAATGTTATCGACGAGCAAACGATGTCGCTTGCTTGCCGTTAGTTTATCTCGCGTTTAAGACTAGGCTCTATACTTCATTTAATTTAGGATGAAAAACCACAACAACATTATATTGCGGCTCGTGAACTGTAATCTCTTTACGATTTGTACTAGAGTAACAATTGACGCCACGCAAATAAAGTGGCATTAAAACAATTTTATTTTGCGGCTGCCAAACTATTGCACTGTACTGTTTGCTAGGTAAGAAATAGTTGACCAGCCGCTATATAATGTTATTGTGGTTTCTCATTCTAAATTAAATGAAGTATAATTATTGTGCGGGGCAAATGCTAACTGATTGAACTATTGCGGAGTTCCATATTGCTACTTCCTACAATACTATCCCTTCCTGCAAATTAGGCAACGGAAAGGCATGTCCACAAAAAACTTCAGTAAACATTAGTGAAAGCTACTAATGTTTAGTTTTGCTAGCTTTGTACTTATTTTTAACCGACTTCAAAAAAAGGAGGTTCTATGTTTGACTGTATGTATTTTTATTGCACCCGTTTTGTTTTGTCGTCTTGGGTCAGTTGCAAGTTAACTCAAATACTTAAAGAATTCGATTGCCACGAAAAGAGTCTGTTAATCTAATTACCAACCCGATTTTTTTTTTAAAAGCCTATTATTATTTCGACTTCATTTTTAAATGTAGGTATAATGTATTTAATTCGTCCCTCCTTTGTATATGAAATACATTAAAATTTTTGGTAAAATACTAAACTACACTTGCATTGAAAGATATTTTTAGTTTGTGGTTAGAATGACATAAAAGCTTACATATCTACACACAAATACACATCTATTAACTTGTTTGTGCTTGCTGCTCCGAAGTTATCAGAAAAACTCCATGTTTCCGTCTATTGTTTTTCACATGAGTTTCCCGGGAGTTGCTTCGTCAACACGTATAACCTTCAACCCTGTTCCGGCAGGGAACAGAGTATTTTTGAACACAGTCACGTGCGCTCAGATGTATAGGTATTATGTAGGTTGAGCAAGCTTCACGTCTTTACCATTTTTTAAGAAAAGCTCATGAAATTGCATGAAAATTTCCACTTTTGAAGCCGTCGTACATCAATTCTTATAATACATTAAAATTTGACTGTTTTTATTGTATTGAACTGCAATGTACTGACAGGGATGTGAAATATCATTATGCAAGTTGATATAAAATTAATTGCTAATTAATTTAAAATCACTATCAACCGGGCAGAACTGAATTTTAATAATGTGGTTTCGGGAAATCTGAACAAGGCTTGATTAAACAAGAATGTTAAAAGTACTGAATTTTACTTTTACAGATTTATAGTTGATTTTTTGCTATTGTTATATTAATTATATACATTACGTAATGGTTATATACGTGAACTTCACGTCTTACTCTTTGAATTTATGGGTTTACCCGACAATTTACTCTATGAGCTTTTGTGAACCTAGCGACACCCATATACGAAAGAAAAAGAAATAAATTGTATTTTTCTTCGACACGCACGCGCTGAGAGTTGTAATTTTTTTTGTCTCACCTCGAATATTACATCTAATATAACAGGAACAGGATACACTAGATTCTTAATCTATAGTCTTTAATTTAAATATACAGCAAAATTTTAAAATACTAAGACACTTTACCCACAGTAGTTTCAAGTCTGTCTACAGCGCATGTGTCTTGCTCACGTCTCGCTATTAAATCTATCGCTATTTTCTATGTTTCATAGTCCGACCATTAACTTAATTCAGTTAATGTGTCCAACAGTATAATACGCTTGTTTTCCTACAAGAGCTGGAGTAACTGGAGAACGAGAACATTTTAATAAATTCGAGTTAATAGGACGATTTGCGTTAGCTCACAGCGCCAAGGTGACGTCGGCAATCCACGGCGTACTTAAATGGAAATCTGATAACTTCGGTAACAAGAAATTGAACTTTTTATACGAGAGTTTATTGCGACAGTACTTTTACTCTACGGAAAGGAGACATGTTTTCGAGCGTATACATAGGTACGTGTGCACAGTACTCGTAGTTTCTTAATCCATCGGCAAACTTCGAGTTTCTTCAATTCAGACTATTTCAGACGTCATTCGTATGAAAAACGAAGATTGCCGAGTGACATAATTACACAAACGGATAACTCACCTATACAAGTCGAGTGTTATACGTGAGTTATTCGTCTGTGTAATATTGGTTCAGTCTCACTGTAGATTCATGTGGAAAATTGCTCAGAGACATTGAAAAAATAGAAGCACTGTAAGTAACGTGTCTCTAAGAAGCGCTAATGTTCACAGAAAAAAAAATTCGTTCCAAAAAGCGCGTTTGTGGCAATCCTTAGGTTTTCAGAATATATTATTTACTTAACGTTTGTATACGTTATAAAAAGTTAGGTTAGTATTGGTTGAGAATAATTCTGAAACGATGCTGGTTTCAATTGAAGCGCTTTTTAGAAGAAGGAAGCTTTCGGAGAAATTAGTTTTCTGTAAAAATACCCTTGTTAACATGTATTTACGAACGAAGAGTAAAATCCATCATATTACGTGGAATTTTTACTGATAGGTAGAGTGCAAAAATAAAAAGTGGAAAAAGTAAAAATTTTAGGGTATAAAAATAATGCTACTAATTCTACGTAACTTATGTTTTTTACATAATATTCGAGCACGATATGGCGACAACTTTGAATGTAAAATTTTAATTTCTATTTCACCCGTTTTCTACTCTTTATAAATTAAAGAAACGAATCAGCATGTAATCTTACTAAACATGAGTGGTTGAGGATTCGGTACTTAAGCCTTTATTTAAAAATGTTAGGTACATAGCGTGTTAATGCAATCCAACAAGGTTTACACTTAAAGGTTAAACTAACAAGAAATGTAATACTTCCTGCCACCGCTTAAATGCAGTAATCATGACAGATTATTCACACACGCGATTTATCATATTGATTCATTATCACACGCTTTCATCACTTGAGTACCGATTACTGGAGCCAATGATTCACCCACATTAATTTATCACCAAATCATTTGTCGTTCCTGAATTATTGTACGACCTATCGAGGAGCCCTTGCCAGTTTTGTCGCGCCCTAAAATATTCGTATACTAATACTAGTATATAATATACTGACTAGCAAAAATAACTCGTAGCTTTTCATACACCTTTGTATGGAAAGCGACCCGTTATTTTTGCACGGCAGTGTAGATAGTGAGCAACATTATGAAATTTGCATATAAATGTGGCATAGGTCTAGAGCCAAAAAAATGTAGATAAAAAGAAATTCAAAGGCGCTTTGGGTCCAAATTTTATCCGAATTTCTTTCAAATTAAGAAATTGTTGCCAGACGTGAGAAAAATGTTAAGTCATTGGTAAAAATCGATAACAAGCGCAGTAATGTCGTGATTTCAAATATTTACGTGCATAGTTAATATAATAATGAAAAATATTATGTGAAGTTAAATTGCTGATACCCAGAGCGTTATTTTTTATAATATCGATAAAGGACAACTCTGGTTGTTAGGGAGTTCGTCTAATTTTAGACCTGTTTATAGAGCCAAAATTTATGTTTTTTACGTAAGTAACATTTTCTCGTGAACTACGAAGTATGCAAAGCCATTGGATCCCATCTGAACGAAACCAAACCGTCTCCCAGTTGCATCAAATGACATTTCGTCAATGCATTTATTTACCGAGGAAAGCAGTACGCTTATCTCCAATTGCGGCTACGAGTATTACAAAACAGGATGTCTGGTCTAACATTGACCGGTGCTCCATTGGGCCAATGGTTTGATTTATCCGACGTAAACTTCATTCATTCAGTTATTCATTCATTCAGGCGCGAGCGCCGTGTCGCGACGCCTACGCTGTACGGATGCCTTTTAATTTAATCGAAACATTTACGGTTGAGCAGATGGTAGGTATTTATAAAAATAAATATTAACGTTTTTAAAAATAGTATGCATCAGGGGCCGTACCATGACGTCTTAATGCGTTTCAGTTTAGGTTCGCTCGCTGTCAGATTCATACTAAAAGTGACAGCTAAAACTTGAACTGCGTCTGAATTAGGACGTCATGGTAAGGCCCCAGGTCAGATTCTGATTTTCACCGATAACCGGTGTACTGTGCGGGTTCAAGTATAATAAATAATAAATAAAGAATAAGAATAAGAATAAGAATAAGAGAACTTTATTAGCTGATACGGAAACACAAACAGAATATTACACATGGATACTTATTCTAACCAGCCAAATGGCCGCCACTCAGCTATGTGTCACGATAGGATCCAGGATAATGTCGTGACGCTGATTTTCAGTGACGCCAGTTACAGAGGTGGCTGTCACCAGGCACACATCCCAGTACATACTGGTTTACGAAATCACCACTTCCAATACCCATACCTAATACAAGAATTATGTTTACAATTTTATTATTTATAAGTTTGACAGTATTACAACAATTAAATCATTGACACATATTAATGTAGTGCGTAAGTATACCTATGTGTGTGTATGTGCTTGTTTGTGTGTGCGTGTATGTGTGTGTATATATGTGTAGATGCATTTAGGGGCAGCTAATGAGTTCGGTGATTACCTATAGGGATTTTTGCTTGTCCGTTAAGAATTTCTTGAGATGCAATTTGAATGATTCTAAATAAATATCTTGGGACAATTGACACCAATTGACCTAGTCCCAAACTAAGCAAAGCTTGTAATATGGGTACTAGACAACGGATAAACATACTTAAATACATATTAAACATCCAAGACTCGAGAACAGACATTCGTATTTTTCATACAAATATCTGCCCCGACCGGGGATCGAACCCGGGACCTCGAGCTTCATAGTCAGGTTCTCTAACCACTAGGCTATTCGGTCGTACTTGTATGTATGTACTTGTATTGTATTTGGGGCCCGTTTCTTAGCTCTATAAGTTAAAATTTTACAACTAACGACATTGGTCAAACCACAGCCATTAATTGGTGTTTCGGGCCAATGTTGCTTTGCTATGGACCGACCGCTTAAGGGTGCGACCAAACCGCCGCGTATACGCAGTGACGTGTCGTATGCGTCACGTTTTCTCACCGTTTCTTCATACATTTTGTTGCGATTTGGCGGTGTGGTCGCACCCTAAATGAGTCGTAGTGGCGCGGGGTAGGACGATAAAGGGGACCGAGAGAGGTGCGGGTGGATAGTGCGGTACCCTCACCTCTCAGCCCCCTTTGTCGTGCCACCCCGCGCCCTTGCACCGCGCGGGCGAGGACGAGCACCCATTTAAGTGGTCGTTCTTTATTAGATAAAAATTCTAATTTGTAGGTTTGAGAAACAGGCCACTGTTGGTGCATATAAAACCTAAGGTTCATTGTACATGTCTCCATAGCCATGTTTATTTAAATGACATGCTCAAGTGCATACGTTAAAGCTTTAGTACTGCAATCATCCTGTTCAGTGATAAGACAAATCGCGTTACTAGGTACTGGAAGATGGAGAAAATCAATTCAGGACAAATAAATTTTCTTACGTTGTAATTTACTTTAACCGGTTTTTAAGTAGCATTTAAATGTTACATGTAGAAGAGAAAACATAAATGTCATTTAAAATATTATAACACATTATTATAAGAAAACGGGACTTAATCATGTAAATAATGAGTATTTTCGTAAATACCTCGACGTTTCGGACGCGACTTTGCATCCATGGTCTCGAGAGGAATAATGTGTGAAAATCGCGAAAGTTTGAATCAATACAAAATTATAACAATTTATAATTCAACAATAATCCCTTAAAAATAAGTTCACGCTAACGAAGTAGTGAACACTACTTACCTAGTTCCAAATACGAACGTTAGCTACCTTTTTAACAGCAAACAACATCTTACCTACCCTCCACGTCGTAAGCATGATATCTTTAACAACATGATATCTTTGTTGTTTGTTGTTGAGTACGATATTCCTGTCAGTCGTGACAGTCTTGTAACGCTATTAAACCTAACTGGTTCAATTACGTATGTCCTCATGAAGTTAATTCTCACACGATATGCTCTGACGTGCACTTGCGAACGGAATTATTCGTCAATTATCCAATCGTATAATTTGAAGGCGTATCTATATCTAAGCGTCGGAATCAGAGATATCAATAATAACTGTGGATCCTAATCCCCTTATTCTTATTCATAAACGCATAGAGCTTCTGCTAACTTAGCAATCGTGTGTCCTTATCTGTGAAAGATAAAAGTCAAAGTGACAGATAAGGACAAACGATTTCTAAGTTAGCAGAAGCCTACAGAGCGTTTATGAACAAGGGGGTAGATCATTACGTTTCGGTAATTTTTAGTTCCCGGGTCAGTTATATAAAGACATCTCTTAGGAGAGTCTCCGTCTCAGTCAGCTTTACAATATTTTTATCGAGTCATTTTATGTTTTTTCTTCACACAGAGCTTGACCGTATGTTTAATTTCAATAAACAATCTCCGGTGATATATGGACAGCAGACAAATCTTCATTTTCATAGTTATACTTGTGATAAATCGGGGATATAAAACTAACAAAATTGCTGTGCTGTGCTGTGACTTAATTTATAGAAGTCCCCTAGCCGCCCAATCCTGTGTCCAGTTCTCTCTCTGTCCTCTGTTGTCTCTGTCTTGAGTGAGTTAATTTCGCTCACAATGTGAAGTGATATCGCAGGAGCGATCTCTCTATACAGGCCCTGATAGGTTCTATTGTAGATTAGCCTAGTACTCGTACCAGCGATTAAATCACGTCATTGTACTACGTATTTGTCACGTCAAAACACGGTGAGAGCGATTAATAAGTTGTGTAGGCGATAACGCATTATCAAACTAATATCGCCACTCCATGATGTTGTTCGATTAACTGTCTCATGTTCTACACACTCACGAACAGTTTGCTTTATGACATACCTTTTTATGTATGTATGTACTGAGTGAGTATACATACATAATTCGTTTGCTTAATCTAACTAATATTATAAATGCGAAAGTATGGATGGATGGATGGATGTTTGTTTGTTACTCAATCACGCCAGAACGGCCCAACGGATCTGGATGAAATTTGGCACATAGATAGAGAAAAGTATGAAATAGCACATAGGCTACGTTTTATCCTGGAAAATTGCTGCGGGATAGCGATAAACGAATTCTTTGCAGACGACGTCGCTGGCAACAGCTAGTTTTTTATAATGCCAAAAACGAATCACTTGTACAAAACGTACAAAACTACACCTCGAATTAATTTTTCGAATAGTTGACTAGATTAAATACTTAGAGCTGTAATTTTCTTTTGATCTGCTCGTATTTCTAAATTGTGCACAATTTTTCACCACTTTTGTATGGCAATTTCACATGTTAAATGTGCTTTTAAAAATCGGATTCCTGTAACGTCAGGTATGGTCGCCAAAACGTCAACTTTGTCCCGTTGTATCGTCACGAATTAGTCATGCGTGTTACTAACTGTACAAACGCCGCAGTAATTATTTGGTAGTTTCCAACATTGACAGCTATCTGATCCTACATGTTCGTTGCATATTTAAATAGTTCATATACTTTGGTATATGACTTTTACAACTATTTTAAAATGCATGCGATCGTGTTGAGGCCACACAGTAGGCGTTTATCTTTTGATGTTATCAATGTATACAGGCTGTTTAATGGGAATGTGAACGATATTATCGCCTTGTTGACGTTTTTCTAATACTGACATTTTTAGTTTCCGGCAATAGACTAACTTTTACTAATTTTCTTAGGTTTGTTCACGCCTTGCCTCGTAAAATTTCAAAAGTTTGCTGGTTTTTGTATGCCATTATTTACGTTACAGAAAGCAGCATGTAAAATTTACCTTTTTTTTTAATTAACTAATATTATTAATGCGTAAGTATGGATGGATAGATAGATAGATGGATGGATGGATGGATGGATGGATGGATGGATGGATGTTTGTTTGTTACACAATCACGCCAGAACGGCCCAACGGATTTAGATGAAATTCGGCGCATAGATAGAGAAAAGTCTGGAATAGCACATAGGCTACTTTTTATCCCGGAAAATTGCGTAGTTCCCGCGGGATAGCGATAAACAGATTCTTTGCAGACGAAGTCGCTGGCAACAGCTAGTTTTACATAATTACCAATACAGCATCAAGTAAATTTGCGGGCAATAACTATTATAGGTCAAAAAAAAACACACAACATTTATAAATTTTTCGCGAGATTCCAGTCTCAACTGTCGTTAGCCAAACTCCATAATTAAATACCTTCTCCGTTCCGTCGTGGGTAGTAAAAATACTCTAAGCCAAATCCTCCATTGTCAGTGCATAGTATGACAGTGCTTCACGTGTAGCATTAGAACATCCTTGACATTCCCTAATTGACGCTGCTCAATTAGAACCCCGGCAGGCAGTCTGCATGAGCACAGAACCTTATTAGCACTCCATTTAGAGTTCCGTCGTATAATAGACACATCACATAACAATGCCGTGCAAGGAGTGTGCACAATATGTATGCATAATCGCTATTAATATTATAAATGCGAAGTAACTCTGTCTGTCTGTCTGTCTGTTACCTTTTCACGCTTAAACCGCTGGACCGATTTAGTTGAAATTAGGTATGCATAAATAATTTGAGTCCCGGGGCCATAGGATCCGGAAAATTGTATAGTTCCCGCGGAATAGCGATATGCGACTTCTGCGCAGACGGTGTCGTCGGCAACAGCTAGTACTAATAAGTACAAATATACAACATATCTTAGAATTATTCTGAAATATGTCAGCAGGTGATTGGGCTTATTTTAAACTAGCGACCCGCCCCGGCTTTGCACGGTATATTGTGCATGTATTATACATATAAATAAACCTTCCTCTTGATTCACTCTATCTATTAAAAAAAAACGCATCAAAATCCATTGCGTAGTTTTAAAGATTTAAGCATACAAAGGGTCATAGGAACATAGGGACATAGGGACATAAGGACATAAGGACAGAGAGTTTGTTTTATACTATGTAGTGATAAACACTGTAATTTTTTTTATCGTAACATTTGGTTCAGAATTAAGTTGCTGTTTTAATGCCCTGCATTTTGAACATCGACCGATTAAGCACGCCTAAAAAATCTTCAAAATGAGTTAAAGGGGTGTTCAGTCAAACAAACTTCAATTCCTGCTGAAGTGTTTCAGGATAATTTGAAAACACGATATTCAAAGATGTGCACAAATAATCTTAAACAAGCTACAGTTAAGCTACATTATACTCGTACAGTTTGATGTTACATTATGTTTGTTGGTTACGTATTAACACAAAAAATGAGATGCAGACTGCGTAATCCAATGAAAAATTTTAATGACTTCTGCAAATTGTTCGGTGAAAATATTTTTCTTACCATAAAAACAGTCGGAGCAATAAAACTTTTCAACTTATTACTGCTAAAATGAATCAAGGTTGTTACAGAACTGTAATTATAAGGAAATGCGAGTTCCGAGGAACGTTCGTTAACACATAAATCTTACATCGTAAGTTCAAGTAATCCATTTGCGTAGAGCTTTATACTTTTGGCAGTAAAACAAACGTTAATTAACTCAAATGAGATGCTATAAGTAGCTTAAGTAAGTTTTGTAGGCTCGAATCTATGAACATAATGGTCTTTTACTTTAGTAACAGTTTTTAATGATTCACAATAATTACATTATACATTGTATTCTACTTCTACAGCGTATAGACCATGGTTACCTTTCTTGAGCTCCTGATATTCATCATTTCCGCTTCACGAAATTATACTATACTAGCTGTTGCCAGCGACTTCGTCTACAAAGAATTCGTTTATCGCTATCCCGCGGGAACTATGCAATTTTCCGGGATAAAAAGTAGCTTATGTGCTATTCCAGACTTTTCTCTATCTATGTACCAAATTTCATCCAGATCCGTTGGACCGCTCTTGCGTTTTGAGTAACAAACAAACATCCATCCATCCATCCATCCATCCATACTTTCGCATTTATAATATTAGTTAGATGATATTTTTCAATGTCTCTGGGATCCCACTGAGATGCCAATGGAACTGAACTTGAGAAATAGCCAGTGAAACAAAAAACAAGTAAGCAATTATCTAAATAAATCGGTTCACAACCACACACATCATATCGATATACGATCGAAAAAAAAACATTAACTATTTGATTGAACTGAGAACCACCTTTTTTAAGTCGATTTAAAAGACTTTAGTCCTAGATAGTTTCCCGAATAACTAAAAATTTATGCATATCCTAATATCCTACTAATATTATAAATGCGAAAGTTTGTGACGATGTGAGGGAGTGTGTGTATATCCTCCTCACGCTAAAACAACTGGACGGATTTAGATAAAATTTGGAACGGATATAAATGGCACTCCAGATTAAAACATAGGCTACTTTTTATTCCCGCAAATTGCATAGTTCCCGCGGGATAGTGATAAACATGTCGAGGGTCGTAGCTGCCTAGAGTCGCAACGTAAAGAATATACTGTCAACATCACTTCTAATTCTACGCGGACGAAGTTGCGGGCAAAAGCTAGTTGAGTAATAATGGTGATAATAGTTACTGTATACTCATCCCGTACATAGCCACATTTCGCATGCCTCGTCATTTTCATGATTACACCCTGCTCATGACGGACGCGTCAGTCACATACGAATGATAGATGGCGCTTCTCGCGAATCGCTCGTCCTAAATCATCGGGTTACATATTTAATATTCTTATGTAGGTAAATAGGATATTGATATAACAGTTATATAGGTGGATCAACTATTTTCGGTTGTTATTCTGTCCCATCAGCGAGGGGATAAAATTAGTACAGTTTTTTAGAAGAAATAATGTAATACTAACAGGCTTAGTAGATGACCAATTATAGAAGAGGCATAAAACTACCGCAAAAATACATGTTTGGCAAATTATAAAACTACTAGCTGTTGCTAGCGACTTCGTCTGCAAAGAATTCATTTATCGCTATCCCGCGGGAACTAAGCAATTTTCCGGGATAAAAAGTAGCCTATGTGCTATTCCAGACTTTTCTCTATCTATGTGCCAAGTTTCATCCAGATCCGTTGGGCCGTTCTGGTGTGATTGAGTAACAAACAAACATCCGTCCATCCATCCATCCATCCATCCATACTTTCGCATTTATAATATTAGTTAGATAAACTTACGGTTTAAAGAGTAATAGAGGAGACCGTAACCACGAGTGACAGGAAAGGTTTATCCACCATTATAATGCAGCAGCGATTCTTTTTCTACTTTAGAATCACCCGAAACACAATATTGCAAAACGCACTGCAATTAACACCATTAACAAAAAGTAATACTAGAAAGAAGTTCAAAAACAAAACGTTCGTAACTCCACTTTGTTTCCCAAGTTAGCTTTTGGTGTAAGGAGGACCATGTATAAGATTAGAATAGTAATACGGAAATGTAATGAATATTCACAACGAATAGCTGTGCAATTTGGCAATAGTCCCAGGCTACGTAAATCAAGAGACCTCATAAACGTCTAGTCTCGGTATTTGCTCAATTAGGAGCATCCGCTATCGTGATCTGTCAGTATCTTGTATAAACTTATGTCTGTCAGCGGATTACTGTTTTGTTTGGTAATAGAAAGAAAATATGTTTAAATTTGCGGGTGGTACGAGTAGGAGCTTGTGGAGTAGGATCTTTCAGAATAGCTAAACTAAACAGCAGAGCTTGCATCGTTGTGTTCCGGTGCTGAGAGTAAGAAAGCCAGGCACAAGAGGCTTCTGAAATCTAGATTGGCACAGCATTAATCATCTCTTTCTTTATTTGTTTGTCTAATATTAGGAAAGCAAACGAGCAAGTAGCTTACGTAATGACAAACCATCAACCATCATCTCTGCCCATAGAGATCCGCAACACCGGAACGTTGCAGATGCGTTGTCAGCCTAGAGAGTTAAGGTAAAATATAAAATACGTCATGTGCCAGTACAGCTTGTCTACAAAGTCGTGAAATTAAAAAGTGGCAATACTGTGTCTGTAGTGTCGTCCCTTCCTAATCCATAGATATAAGAAAACGGGACGACACTACAGTATTGCCACTTTTTAATTTCACGACTTTATAGACAAACTAACTCCATCAGCTGTCTCACTCTACAAACCGAAACAGGCCTTATACTCCGAAATCCGATTTTCGAAGTTCGGTTCGTGCCGTTCCGCTCTCACTAATAGTTATTAAATTGAGAGTGAGAGGGACGGCGTGATACGAACTTCGAAAATCGAATTTCGGAGTAGCCCCCCAGATTACCGAATAAAATAATGATGGCGATCTATAGACTGACTTTGCACGAGGTTACACTATTTTCTACTCTCATGTCGTTTGACTCTTTGATTCAGAGTGCGTTAGACAATTTAATAAAAAACATTAGGACTTGAGACTTGTGTTCTATTTTACCGCAGGTGCAAAAATGTTATTTATAAGTTCAAAGCCGCAAGAAACTTCTAGTTACCAGAAGCTACCAAACTTTTCTGGTCTAACGAACACTTAGCAAGACGATGTGTTTAAAAAAATATCTTTGAAATTTTATATTATATACGACCGACCCGATAGTCTTAGTGGTTAGAGAACCTGACTATGAAGCTTGAGGCCCCGGGTTCGATTCCCGGTTTAGGCAGATATAATGTATGAAATTAAAAAGTAAGAATGTTTGTTTTCGAGTCTTGGATGTTTAATAAAATAAGTAATATATCTATGTAAGTATAATATCCGTTGCCTACCTATAGTACCAATACTAGCTTTTCTTAGTTTGGGAATTGGTCAATTGGTGTAAATTTTCTTGAGATATTTATTTATTTATTTACGCTATTGTAAAGCGTTACTTTGCGGAGATTAATTTAAAAATAAATGGAAACTTATGTATTTAATTTACTTTCATTTCGACCGGCAGTCGGAGTGTCGAATTCTCTCGGTTTCTCTCTTCCGGACTGGTCACGCTATCTCCCTATGGCTTACAAGATTATAAATAAAAATGAAACTGTTGTTGCCTAGGTGCAGCGGCTCAAATGCTTACGTCACCCCTAAGGCGCTCTGCCAAAGAGGAATCGTAACGCTTGAGCACGAAGACTAAAGTAAAGTAAGTCTAGAATTTATTGTAATCTACCATTTACAAAATAAATGTATGAGAAAACGGATATTTCACCAAATATCAAATGAATCAAGAAATTTTTATTTCTTAATTTTTATGTTTACTTTTTACGGTTTTACCGTTAGAAATTTAATTTCTAAACGACACTGAAAATTAGAACACATAGAAAAATCAGAAATCAGAAATCAGAAAAATCAAAATCTAATTTTCAGTGTCGTTTAGAAATTGGATATTTCACCTTTGATGTTAGGGTGAGCCGCTCATTAAAGCTGTGTTACTGGAAATTAAATTTTAATTTAGGTTTAAGCGTCTAATTGGTTACAATGAACGAACCCCTAGCGCGTGATGACGGCTTTATTAAAGAGCAATTCATAACAAATGTCGTCGCGTTCTGCCTATTGTTTGTGAGACTGTGTTTGACAGAAACAAGCGCCGTATTTAATGTAAAATGTATTTAGCTTTGAGAAATTTATAATTTATTGCTATTAAGACGGCTTCTTCTTAGAATTTCATACCTCAAATGGATAAAACGGTAACCTTATTGGACTTCGTTGTCCGTCTCTCCATCTGGTTGAATGTCCGGAAACTGATCGAGTTAAAATTTATGACAATTACTAGAGGCTTCTTGAAGACGTCTAAAAAAGGTTTTTAATTCCACGTGATTATAAGATATAGGTAACCGCTTGAAAGTGTATTTTCATACAAAACAGTTGGTATCTAAAAGCTGCAGGATACTTCCCATTGACATAAAATGTCTTATATTTTGAAAAATGTGTCTTCTTAATCGCTACATCGTTTAAGATAGATCAGATTTATTTAATACTAGCTGTTGCCTGCGACTTCGTCTGCAAAGAATTCGTTTATCGCTATCCCGCCGGAATTTTTCGGGATAAAAAGTAGCCTATGTGCTATTCCAGACTTTTCTCTATATGTGCCGAATTTCAACCAGATTCGTTGTGCAGTTCTGGCGTGATTGAGTAACAAACAAACATCCATCCATCCATACTTTCCCATTTATAATATTAGTTAGAAGTAGGAAGTAGGATAAATTATATAAGGTATATTATCTAAAGTATTGTAACTATTTAATCGTATAGGTACATCTTACTCTAGGTACTAATATCACAGTAGTTATCAAGGGATAAAAGATAAATAGAGAAGGAAACTTTATTTATTTCGCTTTGTAGCTAGAGAGCAACGTTGTATGAGGATTAGTTTTCATTTATTCCTATAATCCGAGCACTATAATCGCATTCAATGTCCATCCAGTATGTTAAACACTTAAACTATATACATAATGGCTTCTTTTTATATTAGGACAAACTGATTTCGTTTAGCATTTAGCTAGAACGAAGTTTACTTCTCTCATTTGTTCAGTCCGCTAAGCTAGGCAGCCAAGAGTCAACAATTTTATAGATTGCGGACGTTTGTTTTTTCGTAAAAATAAGTAGGTACTGCTTCCGTCTGCACAACCTGATAATGATAAATTGGTTGTGGGAAACAACATTCATCAGAAATAAGTATCAAATTTCGACCAAGTTAGATCGACTGGCCTTATTAAGCATACGGCAAGATTGTCGAACTTTTGACGTTGATTGAGGTGTATTGCGTAACATTGGTGTTATCTATAACTAGTTACGAGTATATTACATACAGATACATAATACTGATAACATAACGTACAAGCATATAAGGTAAATACAATACAATACAGTACAAATACTCTTTATTGAACACCACAAATCAGTACAAAACCATACAGACACAAAGAACAAAGTATGCAATAGTCGGTCTTATCGCTTAGTAGCGATCTCTTCCAGACAACCAATAAGTCAGAAAATAATGTCAATAAATAATAATGTGTAATAAATAATGTCGGGCAACCCTCAAACTTGTAGATTAAGTCATGTTAAGCTTATTTTTTTATTTCCCCTAGTAAACGATAGTATCACCATTGCTACTCACGACCTCTATATATAATCAACTTTTTTAATAAACAGTTTTTTTATACCAGACGTAATGAAGGAATTTGAAGTCGGACGGTTCTCTTTCTCTTAAATTTAAGATACCCGCTCTTGTCGGTGGAGTAAGAATCGCCATTCACTTGTTTTTCCAGCCATTACTTTGAGCTCCTGGGGTTGTACCATGACGTCTTAATGCGTTTCAGTTTAGGTCTGCTCGCTGTCAGATTCATACTAAAAGTGACAGCTAAAACTTAAACTGCGTCGGAATTAGGACGTCATGGTAAGGCCCCTGGGGCTTATTCCTCCGAGCCCAGGGGCCTTACCATGACGTCCTAATTCCGACTCAGTTCAAGTTTTAGCTGTCACTTTTAGTATGAATCTGACAGCAAGCGAACTTAAACTGAATCGCATTAAGACGTCATGGTAAGGCCCCTGATACCACTATATTAACCATCTCCTTTACTTTGTCTAAAAATTAACGGACGGTTAGCGGTCTAAGTTAAGTATCCCCATAAAATTGAAATAAAAAGTAGGTAATGCTTAGCCAAGATGTTTTTGTGTCAACAGCTTTCTCAAGGGCACCCATTAATTACATACATACATACATAAATCTTGTCTTTATTCCTTACGGGGTCGACAGAGCCTAAGGTAACAAGACCTAAAGGCCACGTTTAGCTTGATTCTGGGCGTATAGGTGAAAGGAGGAATCAAAATAGTGATGGGTTTCTAGCCGCATCGCCTATAACATGATTCCTAAGATTTTCGCCCAATTCTCTCGATGGCCCCATTATTTATTTACCCAAATATATTTGCACAGCAGGTCCTTTACGATGTAGACAAGAAATAAGGACGATTTTTTTCAATTCCTACAGAGTAAGGAATTTTTCCATGTCGCAAAGCCAGTAAAAGATTTAAGTTAGAAACAAACATAATACATAAGTTAGACGAAGTGTTATGGTGTTAAGAATAAGGTAAAAAATGCTATATTTAAGTATACGAGGGTTCCCATTCATTTTAATAGTGGATTTTTGTTGACTCTACATACAAAACTGACTAGCTTTTTATTAATACAAAACAGTGGATGATTTAGCGACATTATGTTCTTTTGCAGCATGCTACCGTCGTAAATATGATTTAAAACCGTCTGCACATTTTCAGGTTATTGAACTGGTCGTAAATTTTAAGCAGAAGCTGTACTATAAATAAACTGATTCTCTACTAACAGGTTGAGATATCTGTACGAAGAGTTCGTTTTCGCGGTCCTTGGAAACTACTGTGTAAGTTTTCGGTACGTGACGCAAATACTTAAGAAGCGGGTTAGGTTATTGAGTGTCGATACTTTTTTATCCCGCGGTTCGTGGCATGAAACAAATTAAACACGTTCAAATTTTTTTTAAATATTGTAGTTGTGTAAAGATAAATACGGGGTCACTAATTTCGTACTTTGGGTTGTTTTTCAAAGGGTCAGCTACTTACCGAGAGATGTATGGTGATTTTCGACTGTGAGTAACTGTGTTATTCTGCACTAACAAATTACCATGTATTTGCGGCGCTTGCCTTCGAGACAATGGGACCTTGGTCGGCGGACACAAAAAAAATTATTCACGAACTTTCGACACGTTTAGTGCTCACCACAGGTGACCCTAGGGCTGGCGCTTACTTCTCTCAAAGGCTAGGAATAGCAGTTCAGAGAGGCAATGCGGCCAGCGTCTTGGGGTCGATGCCTGTGGCGAAAATTTTTGACGGCTTATTTAATTTATAGTTTTATAATTAGTAGTAGTTTTAGTTTTAGTATTAGTCTGTTTTAAAATATTGCTTTGTTTATTTAGGGTACCTAAGAAAACTGCTGAATTTGATTTGCTGGGGAATTTGCTGCGTAATCACGAAAATAAAAGAGACGCAAAACGAACAAAACAAAAAGCGTTCAAAATAAGGTTCTTTAATTTTTTCATTGAATTGATTATTCGGCAGTCAATCACTTTAATAAATTGCGTCCTCATTTCAATTATAAATGGGAAATCGAAGAACAAAGCTTTATAAAGCCTGCCTTTTTTCTTGCTTCAGTATTAAGAACCCCTAATTGTCGGTCAGGGCACGTATTGTATTGTATTGTATCGCGCGACAATGTAACGGTTAATCATTTTTTTGGGTGGATTACGGTACCCATAATAAATGGTGAAAACAATGACAAACAATTAACAAATTGCGCCGTAAGACTGGTGGCCGGCTTACTACGCTGAACAGTGTAAGATAAAAAAATCTCAGACATCAGGGACCTTACCATGACGTCTTAGTGCGATTCAATTCGGATTCAGTTTAGGTTTGCTCGCTTTCAGATCCATACTAAAAATGACAGCTAATTAAGACGTCATGGTAAGGCCCCACTAAATGCCTTCACGGGGTCAGTCCAGCGATGTGTTATATAATTTCGTCAGACTACTTTTTGCATTTGTTTTATTAATGACTAGCTTTTGCCCGCGAATTCGTCTGCGTAGAATTATCAATTGACATATGTTAATCGCTATCCCGCGAAAACTTTGCAATTTTCCGGGATAAAAAGTAGCCTATGTTTTAATCTGGACTACCAGCTATCTCCGTTCCAAATTTTTTCCAAATCCGTCCAGTCGTTTAAGCGTGAAGAAGGAACAAATATACACACTCACATCGTCACTCACAAACTTTCGCATTTATAATATTAGTAGGATTTGCATCACAATCATCTTTCAAATGTACTTTTTAGCATTATAGTATAGTACGGTCATAAAATGTAGTAGATTAATGTCCCTTCTACGCGTAAAAGTCTGCACTCAGGTTTTTGCACGAGGTATAATGTGGTAACAAATGAAAGCACGAGCTTCTTTTATAGACTTGCTGAAAATATTACTCTCTTCGTTAAAAACACACCGTAGTTTATTGATTTATTTTCGATTGTACGGTCGTTAATCTTTTAAGTCTATCAATTATACTTTATTTATTATACCAGCTTAATTCAATGCTGCAGTCAAAATGTAGGATTAAAATGGAGGAGGATTGTATTTTTTACATCAAATTAAGACATGGCATGGCTTTTATTGATAAAAGGCAAAGAAATGTCAGCCATTCTAACAACTTATATTAATTTGTACAATCTGTCATAGCACAATAGCACCTACAGCTACTAGAAACTTACTTGGGAAACTCAGAATCTAACTAATCTAACTAATATTATAAATGCGAAAGTATGGATGGATGGATGTTTGTTTGTTACTCAATCACGCCAGAACGGCCCAACAGATCTGGATGAAATTTGGCACATAGATAGAGAAAAGTCTGTAATAGCACATAGGCTACTTTTTATCCCGGAAAATTGCGTAGTTCCCGCGGGATAGCGGTAAACGAATTCTTTGCAGACGAAGTCGCTGGCAACAGCTAGGTATTATAAATGCGAAAGTATGGATGGATGGATGGATGTTTGTTTTTACTCAATCACGCCAGAACGGCCCAACGGATCTGGATGAAATTCGGCACATAGATAGAGAAAAGTCTGGAATAGCACATAGACTACTTTTTATCCCGGAAAATTGCGTAGTTCCCGCGGGATAGCGATAAACGAATTCTTTGCAGACGAAGTCGCTGGCAACAGCTAGTATCGTCATAAATTTGGATGTATCACCTCAAAATTACTATTTATTTATTTTATTTATTTTTATCTACTACACTTGACACAATATTTTTTACATACATATATACATACCGTCACGCCTCTTTCCCACAGGGGTAGGCAGAGACTACTTTGTTCCACTTGCTACGATCCTGACATACCTCTTTCGCTTCATCCACATTCATCAATCTCTTCATACATTCAAAAGGCATATTCCAAATGGCAGCAACTTTCTCTAACTTACTTAAACGTTCAGCTGTAATCAAACATCACAAATAACTGCATTTACAGATAATGACTCTTTTATTGGAGTTTTATACAAGTTTGAAACGCTGGTAGTATCGTGAGGCCGGGTAGATACCATGTTTAAATGAGTGGCACGCGCCGACGTGACGTCGTTATGGGGCAACGCAATTTTCTGTGGGTAGTACTGGGATGAGTACTTAGTTGGTCTTGTACATTTTTGTAAATATTTCTTTATTTTTCTTTACTGTAAAGAGGTAAGGTTTGCGAGTATGTCAGGTTGTAGGGGGTGTAATCTCTGGGTTTACTGAACCGATTTTGAAAATTATTTTAGCTGTAGAAAGCCACATTATTTGCGAGTTTTATAGGCTATATTTTATTCGGTGCGGATAAAATCGCGGGCAACAGCTAGTACAAAATAAAGCATTTATTACTTGCTTAATTTCGTAGGTATATATGTGAAAAGTGACCCGGTTTCTTTCGTCCCGAGTATACATATAACTAAGCAAGAAATAAATATTTTAAATATCTTCTGTTCAAGCAATGAGCGACGATGAAATAATGTCCTTCAGATTCGGTTTTCCAGGGTTCTTGTATTTATTTTTGTTCAATCAGAACTTGGAAGTATTAAATTGACTTCGTATTTTATCTAATCGAACACAATTCGATACTGTATCGAGTCTAGACAAAAACCAATAGAGAAATGAAATTTTCTACATTACATCATATTGAATTTTAGTGAAATAATATATATTAAAAATATAGTAAGTTAGGCTTTCATTTAATTAACCTTCTTATTTTTCGGTATTCTGCAATCGTTAGTGTCCAATAGCTGAAAAAACTTAACGTAATTTTAATGGGCTGCAAAACATCGGTGATATCCTATTTTATTTAATGAAATGATCAGAGACACTGGAATTTTCCTTCAATTTAAAGTGGAAATTCGAATGTCTCCTCAATAAACTGATTTCCCTTTATTTCGATACACCACTCGTTACTGAAACAAGGAACTTGTTGTTATTCATGGTATGCAAAACCGGTACACCTATTTTCCTTCTGACCCTTAGAACTGAAGGAGGCCGCGGGGGAGGGTATTCTTAAAGAAACCTTAATTAACTATCCAGGGCCAGCGACTTGAGAAAATAATGGTCGGAGAAAGTTATTGGTGGACTTGAAGTTTGATTTCAGAACTATATTGCCCTACTGAATAAAATGACAATGAAACTATGGCTCGTAAAACCTATGAATATTCCATTTGTGTGCAAATTTTGATGGCTTTTGTCGGCAAGTACACCCTAAAATGACTTTAGCAATCGCACAATGTGTTTCCGACTTCAAAATAGGGTGGGTCTATGTTCATCCGTATTCTTCTTCTTCTTCATTTAACAATTGGAAATTTAGTTTTTGTTTGACAGGGTTTACGTCCTGAGAATGATATTGTCAGGGTCAGATGATGGGAATCAAATATCAATTACCCATATCGTTTGGCTTGGTAGCCAATATTTTATCTGGCAAAAAGTTAAAAAAATTACTATTCAGCAATACCTAAAGCCATAACTAAAAAGAAGATTAGGTTTGCGAGTTAGGCTAGTTTTCGTTTTTAATAACTAACATGGTTAAACTGGTAAAAATATCAAATCTTTTGAGTGGCCGCCTCAAATTAATTTGAGAAGCTGGCCAAAACTAGAATTACGAGCACTGCCACAATCAATATAAATTTAGCACCATAATAGCTAACAGCGACGTCGCCACCGGGTCAGATAAGTTTGTGGTACTATAGAGTTTTGGCACGTGTCAGTTAATATCCGCAGTTCTACTGTCATCGTGTAACTGCGGTCATGTCCGCTGTCAGCCGTGACATGTTTCCGCGCCGCCCGTGAACTGAAATTATATTTCAGACGAACCCTTTCTTATATTTCCTGACTATTCAGAAGATATCTGTTCTATGCAGTGTGTGAGCTTTTTCTTATTACGCCACTGTATTTCCGTGGCCAATTCATTTTTATACGCCGTTGTTCCACGACTAACATAGTCGATCTTTGAATTTTGGTAAAGCAGACAAAAATCACAATTTATTTGTTAAGTAAACCTTTTTGTCATTTTCCCGCAGAATCAAATGTTCGAAACTTCACTTGCATTTTAGCAACACCCGAGGGCGGGTCCGAGTGTTTTGTTCTTATTTTAAAAGCATCCATTCTATGCGGCCGTAAACGTGAAATGGTTGAAACTATCGAAGAGGAATAGAAATGATTTGTTCTTGTACTTTATATAGATGAATAGCATTCCCTGAAAGGATATGCTTTCCCTAAGGACGTAAAGAAAGCCCGTAACGATAAACAATAATATACAATACGAGCGTTGGTAATCTCCCAAGCAGAGGTAGAGGAAAGAGGGAAACCGCAAGGGTGTCGAGTCAAACCGTACTATATCTAAATAAATCGGAGCCTTCCTTTTATCGTATGTGCTCTGTTTATCTCATCCCACTGTTGTAGTACAATGTAGGTATAGACACAATAAATATCACATAATGAACCAACGTTGGAGTGCCGAAACTTAATTTAATTTTAATAATATTCACTGTTTTTGGTATATAAACATGTTGTTCAGTGTCAACAAAATTCAGATACTTACCTTATTAAATTATTATGTTTAAACCAACTAATCTTCTGCTTCCTTTTATGTCACAGAGACTAATTTCATAACTGACTAATATTAGTAGGAATTATTGCCATTTTAGTCTCGCGACACTAAATGACATGTTAGTTTTGCAGTTTAATTCGTGGACAAACAAACACCTACATATTACCGAACTTTTAATGTTGACTTTGTAAGATCAATGAAAAATAGCTTTATTACTTCGTAGGAAGCCATTTGTTGTTTTTATTGTTTGGTAGGTATACAGTTGACGGTCGACCTTTGTCACACTTGATATATTGCCTTGCTTTACGCACCTATATAGGTATTCAGTTTCTTAGGGCACTCGTTAAAGTTGGATCCCCTCAAAAATTCCTAGAAGGGACAAGCTAGTTTCACGCAATTGGACGTTATAATGGGTTCAAATTTATCTTCGCCTCTAGAATTTGTTCCTCTAGCTAGTTAAAGGAGAAAATGTAAAAGAATATATTGAAAGCGTTACCTTATTTAGATTGTTCCCCGCGGTTATTTCTGGAATCGTCACAAAAGATCTCGATTAAAGACAGCCGTTAAATTACAAAACTTTGGACGAATTTGAATTATATGGAAATTTTATTTCCAGTAGATTTGGAATTCGTCAAAATTTTCATTTACAGTTAAAGTTACAGGTAACTTTGTATTACTTTATATTGTGCATCAATATTTAGTCGCGACTGTGGTCAATCTAAAAGAATTGGATGCTCGGATTGTCACTATTGTCTTGTTTTAACTTGGCTTTCATTTTAATTTGAATTTTACCTTTGCAAGACACAGACTAAACAGTCATAATGCTTTCTTGTAGTAGATTTGTAAATTTTGTAATGTGATGTAATTATACGGGCGTTTGACTGCAGTTGTAACCAAAGTTTCTTCAATTGTTTTTTCGGGTTTTCAAATTTACTTGTTTGGTAGGTATTCTAGTTCATAAAATTATTCAGTACAGAGGAAGAATAAAAAAAGCATGGCACCGTTCCACAAGAAAAAATAAAAGTTGAACAGCCGAAAAGGTTGTCAGCAGAGCAATGCTGTGGTACAGAACTACAGGGGCCTTATCATGACGTCTTAATGCGATTTAGTTTAGGTTCGCTCGCTGTCAGATTCATACTAAAAGTGACAGCTAAAACTTGAACTGCGTCGGAATTAGGACGTCATGGTAAGACCCCAGCACTGCTTATGTTAGCTAACAAGGTAAAACCACAATATTGTTACAATTCCGCATTTGATTCCTACGTGGGATAACGTGTACATCATTGCCGTGATCGTTAGTTCTATGGTGTTTAATACAGGAATCTAATACTGTATTAATGCCTTTACCCTACTCCCTACTCGAAGTTTCAAGCCCTATACATCTCACATGGTCACGAGTAACCGTTAACGTGCATGTAGACGAATAACTTAATCTTGTTATTGAATGAAAGTAATGCTTTCGCTGCGATACGACAAGAAAATGCACTCTGGATAATCATTTACGCTACGACGTCATACTATTATCATCAGCTTGGTTAACACAAATATTTGTATTGTTTATTTACAGCTTATTCCCGCGCACGGTTTCGCTGTTTTGGAGGATTGTTTGTAGCTATTTTTATTGTAAGGTCGACCAAATAAGTAGACTAATTTTTTCATCCAACTTCCTATCTAATTAAATTGTCGTCAAAGTCGAACTGTCAAGTCAGCAACCACGTCTCATTAACATTTTGATTTATGACGTGCAAAGGATTTTCAACTACCCACCTAATCATACTAAACGTGGCTTTTGGGTCTTGTAATCCTAGGTTCTGTCTACCTTGTAACAGATATGAACGTGATTTATTATATATTTGGCTGATGATACCTATACCTCGCGCTTGTACCTATGTTATTGAAAAATGCAGCAGTCATGTTAGTTATAAATGACTTTGTGTAGGTAACAAGGGTTTTTATTTTATATCATTCATCAAGCTGTCAAAAGCTTCTATAACATGTTCGATTAATTGGGTTTGCATCGCATAGTAACAAAAACAACCTCGTATAAAAAATTCTGAAGTAAGTATATAATATGTCGCAATTTTTTTTTTTTGCAAGTAACTTCAAGTCAACTATCACGCGTTTTCTAGTCACAAATTGAGTCACAACTTCGGTTAAGTACCTATAGTTAGTTCTTCAGTTTATGTTATATTATTAACGTATTATTTATGTAACATGAATACATAAAATTATTAAGTATATCATGTGACTATTATATTATTATGATTAGCAACCAAGTGAACCTATTAATCCTTTAACTATTTGTTTCATAAAATTCAATGTTTTTCTCCAGCAAAGGCAAATGTTAACGTGACAGATGAATGTAAGGCAACTAAAGTTTAATAAGTAAGTAAGTAATGCTTTATTGTACAAATACAGAGAAACAGATGGGTACAATTCACAAAATAATACAAATAAAAAGCGAATACAAATATAAGCGTTTATGAGTAAGGATGTAAATGCTTTACGAAACTTCTATACACAATAAGTTTTAAAATCTAATTTAAAACTGCACCGTAAACACGTTGCGTAAGTCAATTTATAGTTTACGAAACAACCATATGGATTGCTCCTGTGTTTATCAATGAATCTTTTGGATCGACGATGCAGGTAAAAATGTTTATAGTATCGTGAATTAGCAACGAATGAACGAATGTGGAAAAGCGGTCACGAGTCTCAAAATAACTCCGTTGTTATTTGTTTGAGAGTTTGAAGTGGTGCCTAGGGTAGGTACAAGCTCTGGGCTTAGTCTGGCAATGCGTTCCCTTCGATTAAGTATAGAATACTTAAACCGGAAATCGTTTACACATCTGTTATTAGGTACTCCCAAAGACTGTAATACCGAGCAGTAATATCATAATATTATTAACCACATCTACTTAACTTCAGGACCTTTTATACATCCCTTTAATAAATGTATTATTATCTTCTTAAGTCCATAATGTCTGGTCCGTGTCGTCTATTAAAGATTGAGATCGTGTTGTGAGTAAACCGAGTTAACCCAAGTGTAGGACAACCCGCGCGCCTTTTTCTTGCTACTTTTCATTAAATTTTACTTAAGTACCAAACTTTACAGAGTTTGGTTAATATATTTACCACACACCACCATTGGATTGAAACC
The DNA here is from genome assembly GCA_963854515.1 of Pandemis heparana. Taxonomy (NCBI): domain Eukaryota; kingdom Metazoa; phylum Arthropoda; class Insecta; order Lepidoptera; family Tortricidae; genus Pandemis; species Pandemis heparana. Next base: position 5,770,344 of record OY978009.1, on the reverse strand, counting down.
ACCTTTTTTACGAAATTGCTGAAAGTGCCTCGTTTTTTTTCTTTATATAGACGGCTTGCACGTTGATCCATCTCCAATCCTGCGTAGTAGTACATACCCTACTTGTTATGCCAATCAAATGTTACAGTCGATGTTCCTTCCTATAACGCAGAGTGCGGAGTGCCAACATAACCAGCCCACATTGTAATAAAACTGAACGCAGCCGTTACGTACGTTGCTTTCTGAATATAACACCAAGTTTTTGAAGATTAGACCCTTTGCTCGTCTTCACTACTTTTTTCGCATTAGCTTTGGAACTGATACGAAAGTTAGGAGTTGTATCACGTAGGCTAGGTTTAGAATTAGGACTTTATCTCACGAGGTATTTGGCTTTCCTAAAGGCTAAAACGATGCTATATATTTGATGGTATTCGAACGATTACAGAACGTAGAAGGTTCTTAAGTAAATTGATTAATAAATACTTGCGTGAATGAAAAAAAAGCTTTTTCATTGTTCAACCGCCACTTGTTTTTTTTTCTTCTTTTTCTACAGGTAGAGGTAGATGTATTTGTTTTTGTGATTTGATTTCTGTTATGGAGGCAATATAGAGGATTCAATTAGGTACTCAAAAACAAGAAAAACACAACATTTTGCGCCATCATGCTGTTGTTTGGAGCGATTAGGCCGAAATAAGATAAATGAGTTGCTAACAGACATTTTAGAAGGAAAGAAACGGTTTCCCGAAATAAATTGTTATTGTTTAGCAGTAGTACTAGCTAGCATAACAAAGTGTTTATGAATGAGTCCTTTAATTATAAAAACCGGCCTTGATACTTAAAATGTTAACTAAACAAGAGTTTGTCTTTATTTGTCACTTTAAAATTGGCCTTTGCTAGACAAAGACACAACATAGACTTAGCTATAACGAGTTTGCAACTTTTGTTTTTATGAATGGGATGGTTATGTTGGGTCAGCCGATAGTTTAGTTAGATACAATTTAAGTAGAAAATCGAATTTGAATAGCTCACTCATATTTACGTGCTGGCCTTATACTCAAAAATTCGATTTTTGAAGTTTGTTTCGGGCCATTCCACTCAACACTGACTAGTAGTACTAGTCATTATTAGTCATTAGTTTGAGAGTGAGAGCGATGGTATTATACGAAATTCGAAAATCGAATTTCGGATCTGTTGCCATGCTTGCGTTTAAGATTGTATTTCGAAGACGCAAATAATATTAGAACTAGTTGAAGCTGCAAAGTTTGCTTTCCGTAATATTTGCAATGCGACCTCGGGTCCATCCACGAGCGAGGGATAAAAATGCAGATCGTACTTTAAACCGTAGACCAAATAAAAAGTAAAGACGGACTTAATTTATTTTTAGTCTTGATGATTTTGAAAACGATTAAGGTTCTATTCGACGAATAACTCTATGGGTAAGGGTATCTGTAGAGGATTGAAAAATTTACCCTAAATTTAATGGATTTTTTAATTAGACACAACATTACATTATTTACATTATTTTTCTGTTCACAAGTCACACAATATTATAAAGTGAAGCGAAAATTTGTAAATTAACTCGTTTTAATTTGCCCTAAGAATTACTTAGAGTGGCAACACAATACACTGACGAGCAAAAATAACGGGTCACTTATTTATTATTATTATTTATTTATTTACTAGCTGTTGCCAGCGACTTCGTCTGCGAAGAATTCGTTTATCGCTATCCTGCGGGAACTACGCAATTTTCCGGGATAAAAAGTAGCCTATGTGCTATTCCAGACTTTTCTCTATCTATGTGCCGAATTTCATCCAGATCCGTTGGGCCGTTCTGGCGTGATTGAGTAACAAACAAACATCCATCCATCCATCCATACTTTCGCATTTATAATATTAGTTAGATTTATTGCATAGAAAATTTTTATTGCACTTCCCATATATGTTTTTTTTAATCCCTAATTGTGTAACTATGTATACCTCCGTTGCCTGGTATATAGCACAAGCTCTGCTTAGTTTGGGACTGGGTCAATTGGTGTAATTTGTCCTATGATATTTATTTTATTTTATTTTATACCTAATCAAATCAATTATACTTATTTTGCATGTGATTATTTAAATTAGTTTTTAAGTCCTGATACACCTGCGACACAGGCGTAGAAAGTTCAGGGGCCGTACCATGACGTCTTAATGCGTTTCAGTTTAGGTTTGCTCGCTGTCAGATTCATACTAAAAGTGACAGCTAAAACTTGAACTGCGTCGGAATTAGGACGTCATGGTAAGGCCCCAGGTATTTACATTATTTTTCTCTATTGCTATGTTTAGTAAAATAAATACATAAGTATTCTATTCTATATTCTATTAAAAGAAAGAAAGAAAGAAGTTAGAAAGTTGTATGAAAAGTGGCTCGTTATTTCTGCTTGTGAGTATATTTTAGGAACACAAATCACAAGAGGATTGTTAAGTGATTTCACTGAGCGTACAGTCAAGCTCAAGAGTATCTGTGCCTCTAGTGTAAGTTTTCACACGAACAACCGTCTCGAACGCGTTCACGTAAACGATTCAGTTACTTGGAAAAATTGGCAGCGCCACTTGCGGATCGAAACAACAACAAACTGTTCCCATAGTATTTGAAATTTTAACGCAAACGCGGTCGAGACGTGTTCTGTGACCGTAAACTTACACTAAGCATACTGAACCTTGAAATTAGTGACAGTGACAAAATACGTCGGGTTCATCTCGTTTAGTGTCGTTTATTTTTTATACACTTTTGAATCTAATAGAACGGAGTATGGTAATCTAATCTGGTTAAAGCTTCACTTTCACGGCTCAAATACTAGGTCTTCACGGATAGTATTCTGAAACAAAAATACATCGTAAATACCTACTGAATAGGAGAATGCTTATAAAATTACATTAGCATGTAAAAATTATACCTATGGTCCGATTTCTATTGAAACATTACCTATCTTATAAATAAATAAATAAATAAATATCTTGGGACAATTGACACCAATTGACCTATCCCCAAACTAAGCAAAGCTTGTAATATGGGCACTAGACAACGGATAAACATACTTATAGAGATAAATACACACTTAAATACATATTAAACATCCAAGACTCGAGAAAAAACATTCGTATTTTCATACAAATATCTGCCCCGTCCGGGGATCGAACCCGGGACCTTAAGCTTCATAATAGTCAGGTTCTCTAACCACGGCCATTTAGTCGTCCATCTGAAGTCTTTTCATTCTTAACTTTCCTATTTGGTAAACAAAATTCTAACCTCAAAATGTCTCGTTTTTGTTATTTTATAACCATTTCGCTAGAGTTGCTGTCAATGGTAACTTACGGCATTCATATTTGTCAAGGCATTCGCCTGCTGAGTTCCTGAAGTAATCATCGTCACATTCGCATCTGTACGCGCAGAAGTCTGAAGCACCGCAATAATAGTCCTCGTGGCGATTTTCACAGGTCCTTACAGGGCAGTCTCCCACGCATACCACTGACTCGTGAGGGCCATTACAGGTCGATACTGAAAACAAATGCGTTTACAAAATATAATAATCTTTTATAATAATAGAACTAGAATAACTTAAATGTTTAAGTCTCAAAATACACTTAGAGTAAAAGAATCTCAACTAAAAATAATTCAGAACATAATTATATAAATTTAATACAGTTTTGTTTAGCTTTGATTCTTTCAGATTGGAAGCGAAAAGTTGCTCTCTTCAATGCCGTGTAGTAGCCAGAGTTGACCGTAGCAAATATAATAATAAAGAGTTATTTTTCAACTTACCTTGCGCAGAAGCAAGAAATATAGCACTGAAAAGTGTGACAAGAAAAATAATGAGGCTTTTATGCATGTTTAACGTGGCAATGGCAACACTGGAGACACTGAAGAGTAATCTATGGCTTTACTGGGCGAAGTTTACCTTATATATACCCGTTATTAGTTAAAAAAAATATCGGAAGCACAACCAGCTAATAAACATTTTTAGGGTTCTGTAACCAAATGGTGCCAACAGGATCCTCTAACAAAAGGTCCACTGTCGGACTGTCCGCCGATAGACAGTCAAAATTGTCACGAAGTTTGTTGTATAACAATTTGTTTCGTTAAGTTTAATTTTCAGTACAAGTTCATTTGCCGACGTTACTTTATTATAAAACTAGCTTCTGCCCGCGACTTTGTCTGCGTCGAATTATAATTATAAGCCTTCCTCTTAAATCACTCTATCTATGAAAAAGAACCGCATCAAAATCCATTGCGTACTTTTAAAGATCGAAAGCACATAGGAACAGACAGCGGAAAGCGACTTTGTTTTATACTATATAGTATACTGAACTGAAGTTCCTTTTTTTTTTCATGAAATAAATTGGCAAACGAGCAATTGGGTGACCTGGGGCCTTACCATGACGTCTTTTCAGTTTAGGTTCTCGCTTGCTGTCAGATTCATACTAAAAGTGACAACTAAAACTTGAACTAAGACGGAATTAGGACGTCATGGTAAGGCCCCTGATGGTAATAGACAGGCACCATCACCCATGACTATTCATGTTAACCCGACTATCTAACTAATATTATAAATGCGAAAATATGGATGGATGGATGGATGTTTGTTTGTTACTCAATCACGCCAAAACAGCCCAACGGATCTGGATGAAATTTGGCTCATAGATAGAGAAAAGTCTGGAATAGCACATAGGTTACATTTTATCCCGGAAAATTGCGTAGTTCCCGCGGAATAGCGATAAACGAATTATTTGCAGACGAAGTCGCTGGCAACAGCTAGTCTAACTATAATATTATAAACGCGAAAGTATGGATAGATGGATGGATGGATGTTTGTTTGTTACTCAATCACGCCAAAACAGCTCAACGGATCTGGATGAAATTTGGCACATAGATAGAGAAAAGTCTAGAATAGCACATAGGCTCTTTTTTATCCCGGAAAATTGCGTAGTTCCCGCGGGATAGCGATAAACGAATTCTTTGCAGACGAAGTCGCTGGCAACAGCTAGTTATTAATAAAAAGTAAACAAGAAACGCGGTCTTGTCAGTTTTTTAAAAATGACATTCATATTATGATGGAACCCTTCGTATGGTGAGCTTGAATGCCGAAAAAATTTTTTCAAAACTTAATCAACTTATATGCACATGATTAATGAAAGATACGCAAGTAGAACAGCTCAGTATTGAAATGAACAATGGTGAGAATAGTTATAAATTTATATTTGGAGACAAAAAGTGTTCTTAGAAAACAACAGCTGTGTATTTAATGAATGACATTAATGAGCCTGGTCTGTTGAATATTTTTTATTAGATGACTGATTCTGGTACTTATACGTGACAAGAACGGAAGTTATGTGCTGTGAGCTTGTCAAAAAGTTATTAGCGGTCGTTTCCTCACATTAGGGATCATTAAAATATGGTGGTACTTTATCTCGTCAAATTAATTTTAATGAAATACCTACTAAGACAAAATTTACCTCGTCCTTATCTCCCTTTTAATCTCTAAAGTACTTACAAATTACGTCAACCTAGAGAACTATTTTGATCGAAGACTACAGGGTTATATGGAATCCTTACTTACATGATACTTATAGTTACATTCTATGAAAAATAATAACAAATGATCAAGTGGGTCATCTGATAGTAAGTGAGCACCAATGCCCATTGACACAACACTAGAAGATTGTATCTACAATCTAGGTTGTTAACACATCTGTGTTACCAACCTAGGGGGCTGAGATAGCATACCTTACTCAATTTAACCGGCTGTCTTACTCTCCGCGCCGAAACATAGCGCAAGCACTACTGCTGGTCAGAACTTGGATTAGCTTTACAGACTTATATTCATTTTTGTAAAAGTAAGCCACCTCAACGAGCTATGGAGAGAGCTATGCTCGGAGTTTCTTTGCGCGACAGAATCCGAAATACGGAGATTCGCCGAAGAACTAGAGTCACCGACATAGCTCGAACTTATGTACGTTGAAGTGGCAATGGGCAGGCCACATCGCTCGTAGAACAGACAACCGTTGGGGGAAAAAAGTTCTCGAGTGGCGACCGCGATCCGGAAGACGTAGTGTTGGCAGCCTCCCACTAGGTGGACTGACGACATCGTAAAAGTTGCGGGAAACCGGTGGATGCAGGTGGCGACTTGTTGTTCATTATGGTGTGCTAAGGGGGAGGCCTTTGTTCAGCAGTGGACGTCTTCAGGCTGATGATGATGATGATGAAGCTACCTTGTCATCATCAGCAGCAGTCAAAAGACGTCCAATGCTGAACTTAGGCCTCCAAAAAGCGCCATAAAGACCGCTCTTGCGCGGCCCTTATCCTGTGCCACAGCTCCAAGTAGGCCACAATAGAGATCAATACTTTTTTAATAAACACCTCGGCTTCAATAAAACTTGCTCATCTGGCCAAACTTTTTGTGCGCGCACGCGGCGCCTATTGCCAAGAAGCCAAGTTTGTCGCACCGCATTAGTATCCATCTGCGAACCTGATAGTCAGGTTGATTCATAGTGATAAAAGATGGGTAAACTATTCAATACCATTTGGTTATATCGATGACTGTGTTTCTGTTTTTAGGATGATATATATATATAAATCCCTTCTTATTTAGTGCACATCTATGATCCATAAGAAGAGAATGTATATGGCTGTCTTCCAAATCTCTCCCGTTTTCTTTCTCGATGTCGTGTTGTCTGTCAGTCAGTGAGCCAGTCACGTTACTCTTTTTTGTAGGTGTAGAATTGAAATAAACATTAGTTTCTAATTTGGCGTCAAAGAGACGTAAAAAATCGGTCAACCATACTAAACACAACTTATCTAAGAACTTGTAACGATGCCGACTGAATTGTTACGTAAATTGTCAACTTCTTTTGTTTCATATACTTGACCGCATATTTTTCTTATCAGTTGACAAAGTTCTTACGATCGCCATCTTAATCGGCACAGTTTCAAAGTCGACTTAATTATTTTCTGTTTGTTTAGGAGTAATCGATATGGGGGTAACAAAGGCGTCGTCTACAAACGTGGGCGTCACTTTTGAAAGCTTAAACTCCAATAAATTGGTTACAAGTTACAAGCCATTATTAATAGTTGGTCGACACTTTGATTTTGCTTACATCGCATGTTTATCAAGCGATAATCAACGTGATCGAATTTCCGTGGAAAACCTTTCGTATTCAGATACATATGACGTAAGTTACGTAAATTCTGGTAATATTTCGCAATCATGCCGAAGAATTAAGATTATTTTCCTTTTGGAAGTCAATTAATGGCAATATAATTTATTTACCACTAGTTAGCTGCTACCCACGGTTTCGTCAACGTTCCAGATTTTTCCTTTAAAAATAAATGATTTTAAAACCTTCTTTTGATAAAAATAAACACAGCGAAAAACCAACGTGATGCCGTGACCTAGGGAAATACGAAATACCAACAAAATCTACACATAAAAATGCTCCGCGTTATAAAGTGTGTCAAACATTCGCTCAGTTCTTATTTTTCGTGCGATAATAATGGAATATTATGCCACTATATTTTGCTGTGGAGGTACTAATTCAAATATCATTGTGTGGCGTGACAGCATGCAGAAGAGGCTACGGATGCCCAATACTAGGGTAGACCGGGGGCAATAGTACCACGGGTCAATAGTAACATCGTCGATATTTCTAACCCTATAACATTCTAAGCATCACTGTGTACGTGCGTACGTGTGTTGAGTGTGTCCCGACCTGCCCACCAGTCGGCGGCGCAGTACCGTGCAGAACGAACATGCTAGACACCTATTTTTGTTTTCGCACAACCAAAGTAAATAATTCCGTTGATTGTTTTGGCTTATAAGTAGTGTATAATTGGGGGACCTGGATCAAACGAGATCCAGGATCCCCCAATCATACGTTATATTGATTACTGATCATGAATCAATACATTAATATATGTCAATCGAATTATCTGTTGAGCATATAATTACAGTACAATCCGATAATCAAATACTAGTTCAATCAAAAACTACTTCAATTAAATTCTATTTCTAATAGGTACACTCTGATATCGTTGGTTATGGAGCAAACATATATATTAAGTCACCATTTTTATACAATCATATTATCATTCAAATACTTACGATATTAAATTCTTTGTTAGCAATAGAGAAAATGCAAGCTAGTGCATTCGTGATAATGGCGTGTTGTTTGACGAATCATTGAGACGTAGTATAAACAACGGCTCAGGTGAGACCGAGTTTTTAAGCTGTCATCTTTCACTAGCGATGCTATAATATGAAACAGGGATTCAATTTTGTTATTTTTTTATTTAATCAATAATTCTTTGTTTATAAATTTATTGTAAGAAGAGAATACTTAATGTGAGGTTTCGATATGTTTCACTATAAATTGCTTAATATAATTCAATAATCTGATTTTGACGTACGAAACGGGTAAGATATTAAATAGGTAATATGTTATCATTATTGTGTAACATCAGTGATGCATATTTCATGAGAAACCGTTGTCCATTCTACTAGGTATTCAATTTGGATTGAAAGCTCAATCAGAAAAGTATCCAGCCTACCCTAGAGCAGAATCCGCTGCACACCACTGTGCAACAGACCTACCTCGCTCACCAGTTACTATGCTGACTATGTTATATTACGTGTCTTACGCAGAAACTTATTTATTTTATTTGATTCTTGAATAGTAATTTAATTACGTAATTCTAAATTGAAGTCTAAATTTATTTATTCAGCGTTCAGACTCGTAATTATATAAGATTATTAACGCTATAGTTAAGTATCTGAATTATTATAAATAAAACATATCATATTACATTAACTCCTTTATTTTTAATAAGTAGACAATATAGTAGTACATTATTATACTTAACTAACACATTTTAGTTATTCTCAAATCCATATCATCCTGAATTTTACTTATGATATCTTTAGTTGCGCTATATACGTCATCAAATAATATACCCTTCACAACATATTGGGCGCAGATTTCTGCTTCACAAGTACACATTGAATGTTCAGATTTCGGTGCGTTCTCGGCGTCATAAATTTCTATTTTAATTATTTTTGTCGCACGTTTTACAGTTCTTTTTATGTATGAAGAATATGGTAGTTCGGTTCTGGTTCTCTTGCGAGAAGCGCCATCATGAGTGGTAGATCTTTGTTCTGCTCCATGCGTAGCACGCTGATCCGCTGGTACAAAATTAAAGAGATCTTCTGTATCCTGTAAAGAAAAGACATTCAAAATTTTTGAATCAAATAATTGTCAGTAACATTGGCGTTTGATAACAATTAATCGTAATTTATCGATAATTAACAAAAGAATTCTTATCATGACTAAACGACATTAAAATTTATAAATCGAGTATTACAATAAAGCTTGCATTGGATTACTATATAAATAAATATCAGAGACAATTGATGTCGATTAACCTGAGTCTAAAGTAAGGTAAGCTTACGTTATAGGTGCTGGCCAACGAATAAACATACTTATATAGATAGATATATACTTAAATACTAAACACTTTACTTATATATTAAACACTCGAAGCTCAAGAACAAACTTTCATATTTTTCATACATAATATCTGTCTCAAGCTTTGTCGCCTGATTCTCTAACCACTCAGCTATCCAGTCGTCGGTATGGATATTGATTATTATTAAATAATAACAAGTATAATAAAATAGGTACACACTCACCGACATTACTGAACTGCTCACCAGTGTATTGCAAAAATACTAATCGTTAAAATGTTCTAATTTCTTGTTATTTATATTATTTTTTAAGTATAAAAAAGAAACCATAAGGTTTAATATCGCATAGTAAAATCGTTTTATCGTTAATATGAGACCTAACCATATATGAAAGATGTCTATGCTAAATGAGTCTCAACGATTTGCAATGTCGACATTTGCATCCACATACACTGAATTTGGAGGTAAGTATGTCTGTTTGTTGATCTCGTATATGAAAACTAACAAACGTTTTTTTATTTTATTTCGCACAATAGGTTATATAAACTAAAACCAATTGTGAAGTTAGTGAATCAGTTAGTAAATCCGTATCGGCCAAGCAAAACCACAGTATTAAACTATACAAAATCATCGCTTCCCATTTAAGACTAAGCGTTAACGCAGAAGTTTAAGATTACACCGCTTAAAAGGGTTACTGCTGATACATGATGAGACCTATTTTAAAGTCACGCGGATACTTTCCGTATAAGGAAGATATTCACGTGGATTAGAGAGTACTTAAGCGGTTGATACCGAATCTAGTGCATCATTCATCTCCTCTGCAAAGTAAAGAACCAGCCATCACCTCATCTCCTAAGCTGAAGGATCATCATCAAAAAAAATGTAAGTGTCTATCTTATTAACTAAATGTATTTATTAAATTATGCAACCATCATTACGATTGAATAGTCGAGTCGTTTGTAACATAACACCGACTATAAAGCGAGGTTGCGGATTTCTGGACTGATGGATATTTATTTATTATTTATCTATTCGAATAGATACCTAGAAAAGTTAATTACTTTTCTAGCTTCAATTATGCTGTCTAATAATTTAAATGTTGATGTTTTTATACATTGGAGTCATTAATATTATCAATAAAATTATTCGTCATTCGAATAGTAGTGTAAATATTGGAATTTGATAGAGTTATGCTAACTAATTCTGGCTTCAATATAAATGATGCTGTTTATTGAATAGAGTAATTTAACTTAATATCATCAATAAAATTATGAGTCATTCGAATAGCGGTAAAGAATAATAGTTTAATGATGCTATGTTATTATGCGTCATTCTTATAGTAGTGCAAAATTTTATAATTTCGGGGAGGGCTGCGCTAGTAAATTGTATGAAACAAGACGAATGACGATACTTTTTAAATATACCTCTATCTTATTTAAATACTTACTATAAAACGAAAAGTAGGGTCAAATATTATAGATAACTTAAATACTGTAGTTAAAATGTTTTAATATTTATTTCAGGTCGAAGATTTATAGCTCTAACAATGCTGAAACACTATTTCCGTCGGAAGACGAGTCAACGATGCAGACCGAATCGAGTGAGATAAGAAAGAGGAAGCATAGCAAAACGTAAGTATTCAATTTATCTTTTGATTCGACTCGATACTAAAGATTATTCTGTGTTATTGAATGATGTTGTTTAAGTTTAATCAGACCCAATCAATATTTTAATTACTTTCATTGAATATCCTCTAATGTAGTCAAGTCTCTGCAAAAATTTTATTAGCTCGATTTAATTTAACGATCGTTTTTATTTTTTCAGATTGAAACATTCATCTAAAGCTGTAGTTTCTTCGTCAAGCTCTGAAGATGAAGCTGCGAGACCGGCTGAATCGAGTGAAAAAAAGAAAAAGCACGCAAAGTCACCGCAATCATCTTCAAGTGCTTCAAAAAAGAAGATCAAAATTAATCCTGTACCTGCGAAACCACACCACGCAACTGCTGCGGAGCTTTTTGGAAGCGGTAGCGAGGATGAGAAGCAGTCCTCGAGTATCACCCCTGCACCTGGTAAATTACAGTCTTGTATCACGCGAAGACTAGCCAATGGGTTTTCACGACAGGAGAATCATTCAAAAACAGGTTCACACTTTATTGAACTAAAAGTTTACAAGTGCGACGAGATTAAAAACGTGTTACCTGTTAATAGATGGCGGCATGCCATAGTCAGCATAAAAACTCAGACGGATGATAATACTACAGCTTGGCAGCACTTATCAAACTTTATTACATCGACTCGTAAGGAATATAGAACTTGTACTCCGACATTTGTTAGCAACTACTATTAATGTTTTATTTTTATTCTTTTTGTATTTAATGATTACGAAATTAGTATGTTATTCATGATTAGTGCATTATAGAGAGCGCTTACCAATTCATGCCTTTATTATTAACCTATGTATTAGATAAATCTATGAATAAATACTATCAATAAAATCATATTTTTGTTTACAGCTCCGTCTACTTACCCCGAGTCATCCACCAATGTATTTATGCGATGTGATCATTGTCAGATCGAGATGCCTATAAATAAATACAGATTTCATTTAAGAACAAATTTGCATAAATCAAATTGTTTATCGAAAACCGATTTTAAACACATTGAAATAATTAGCACAGCATTTAGAAACAGAATTGCTACATATCGCTTAAACCCCTCACAGGATGTCGAATGCCTTACACCTGAGACTTTCCTATGCGGGATTCGAAGTGATATTTTATACCTTATGAAATCCGCATTATTGAAACATGATTGTGTTAAAATGAACAGCGAGCTGTTTGTTCATTTTACATTACCGAATTCATGTAACCAACAGCTTAAGTCTTTTAACACAAAATATAGTATTGTATTTAAAAACACAAATTTTAATGAATTATATATGACTATGATCGAGAACTTAAAAAATAAACTAATCGAATTCGAACATCGTGAGTCCGGGTGGTCTTATTCTACAATTAGTCACTTAGAAATCAATATAAATAAATATAACCCAATGAGAGGTGGTACTTACATACCGTTACCAGTTAATATCAAGAATACTAAAACCTGTATAAACATTCAGAACAGTGATAGTCATTGTTTTTTATGGAGCATTATGGCAGCTCTATTTCCTTCAAAGAATAATGCGTGTCGAGTTAAGTCTTATCCGCACTATTCAACCGTTTTAAATATAAAAGGAATGTCATTCCCTCCGTCTGCTAATGATGTAAGGTTGTTTGAGAAAAGTAATAGTGATATAAGCATTAATATCTATGGGCTAGACAAGGGTATTGTAACAGGACCGTTGTACCGCACGAAATCCAAGAAAATAAATCATATCAATTTGTTATATATTGAACAAAACGGTGCAGGTCATTACTGCTTAATCAAAGATCTAGTGCGTCTAGTTCGTCGTCAAATAACTCACCACAAGGGTAATATGTATTTTTGCGATTCTTGCCTTCAATTTTTCACCACTGAAAAAAAATATAATTCACATCATTGTTCTCACATTCTTACTGTTTTACCTGAAAAAAATGCAGCGATTCAATTTAAAAACTTTGAACGACAACAAAAAATTAATTATATAATTTACGCTGACTTTGAGAGTATGTTAATAAATTGTGAAGATGCGAGTACACAAAACACTCAAACCGTTAAACAGCATCTTCCATCATGTTTTGGGTATTATATTTGTTGTTCGCATGATCCTCGTTTAAACAAATATGTTACCTATAGAGGTGAAGATTGCGTCGAGATTTTTATAAAGTGGTTAATCGATGATATACAGAACATTAATTCAATATTGTCTCAAAATAATGTAATGAAACCTTTAACTACCGAACAAGTAGCTAGCCATACAAATGCTGATAAATGTCACATATGCAAACAATTTTTGTTCGGTGATAAAGTTCATGATCATGATCATATTACTTCAGAGTATAGAGGTGCCGCTCATTCACTTTGCAATTTAAGATACAGAATATGTCCATTTATACCAGTTGTTTTTCATAACCTAGCTGGTTATGACTGTCATTTGTTTATTAAAGAACTGGCAAAATATCCTGGTTCTGTGAAAATTATTCCTCAATCCAAAGAGAAATATACGTCTATTACAAAAATTATAGAATCAACAAACCAGTCGCAACCAATCAATATTAAGTTTATAGATTCTTTTCAATTTCTTAGTTCAGGCTTAAATGAATTAACAAAAAATTTGAATGAAAAGGATTTCCACAACTTATCAAAAGAATTTCAAAGCTATAATAAAATTAATTTGCTGAGACGTAAAGGTATTTATCCCTATGATTATATTAATTCTTGGTCTAAATACGAAGAGGATAAACTACCATATAAAGAACATTTTTTCAATTCTTTAAAAGATGAGCATATCACTGATGCTGAGTATACACATGCGCAACTCGTATGGTCTACCTTTAATATAAGTTCATTAGGAGAATATACCGACTTATACTTGAAATGCGACGTTCTATTATTGTGTGATATATTCGAACATTTCAGAAGTACAAGTTTACGAGATTATAATCTTGATCCGGCTTATTATGTGTCTGCACCTAGTTTAAGTTGGGATGCTATGCTTTTGTGTACAGGTGTTCAATTACAGCTATTAGATGATTTAAATATGTATCAGATGCTTGAGAACGGGATACGAGGGGGATTAGCTCAATGTTCTCTTCGACATGTAAAGGCGAATAATAAATATATTCCAGAATTTAATGATTCAAAACCATCATCATATTTAATATATCTCGATTGTAACAATCTATACGGTTATGCGATGAGGAAAAAAATGCCTATTTCAGATTTTGAATTTTTAACTGAAGATGAAGTTAAATATTTTAACGTAATGACAGTGCCAAATGATGGAGAATTTGGATATATTTTAGAAGTAGACCTGACTTATCCCGAACATTTACATGATTATCACAGTGAGTTACCTTTCGCCCCAGAAAAATTCATTCCGCCAGGCGGTAAATCAAAAAAATTAGTTGCTAATTTATATGATAAATACAATTACGTCATACATTATGTTCACTTGAAAGAATGTTTGAAAAATGGTTTAATATTAAGGAATGTTCACAGAGTCTTACGCTTCAGACAAGATAACTTTTTACAAAAGTACATTGATTTAAATACTCGTTTAAGACAAAGTGCTACTACAGCGTTCGAAAAAGACTTTTTCAAACTTCTAAATAATGCGGTATTCGGTAAGACGATTGAAAATAAACGAAAGCGAATAGAAGTTAAATTAGTCACAAAATGGAAGGATTGTAGCAATAAAACAAATAAATATATAGGAGCAGAAAAAATCTTACTAAAACCAAATGTAAAAAACGTATGCATATTTTCAGAAAATTTTGTAGCTATCCATTTAGCTCCTGAAAAAATTTTACTAGACAGACCAATATATATCGGATTTACAGTACTAGAATTCGCTAAACAGCATTTGTATCGATTTCACTATGATGTTATAAAAAAAAAATATAATTCAAAGGCTGCACTTTGTTACACGGATACTGATAGTCTTCTGTATAATATTGTAACACCAGACTTTTACCAAGACCTACATAATGATATTACGAAATTTGATACAAGTAATTATGATGAGGATAACCCGTACGGCATACCTCAAATTAACGCTAAAGTACCGGGATTATTTAAAGATGAAATGGGTGGTGACGTAATTACTGAATTTGTAGGCTTAAGAGCTAAACTCTACTGTTTAAAGACAGTTAAAACTTCATTAAACAAAGCTAAAGGTGTTTCGAAACCTATAACGAATCGATTACAACTTTCCGATTATAAAACAGCGCTACACACCAAAAAAAATTTTAGACGAAAAATGAATCTGATTAAATCCATTAAACATGTTTTATATTCACAGGAAGTAAACAAAGTAGTTTTAAACAGTAATGATGACAAGAGGCAAATATTAGCTGGTAACATAGAAACGCTCCCCTGGGGTCACTGTAATACAATTTTTTAATAGATATACGAAATACCTTGTACGTATTTGAAAAGATTTCTTTAAGTATATAAGTAGTTAATTATATTATCATATTGAAGATATGATATTAATAAAAAAAACAGTCTTATATAAAAGGTTATTATATTTTTAAATGTAATTTAGAGCTATGTATTGGTTTTTCTTTTTAAGAAATCGTAAAATTGTATTCGTGTGATGTGTGTTTAGAAGTATAATTATGCTTTGTTTATATTGAGCTTAAAAAAGGAATAAATATATTTCAGCATGAATGAAAAAGTTTTTATATATGCAACCAAATCAAATCAAATAAATTATTAAATGTATCTCTTTCTTTTGATCGTCATTTTAAGCAACGATCTAGACTAGACCCAAGATTATATAAGCAATAAAATCCGAGATTCCCCGCATTTCATCATGATCTTTGATAAACAGAGTCAAACTTTGGAAGTAAATACTTTCAAAGTAAAAAATGACACACAAAAATTAAAACATAGTTCGTTGTTACCTAATACCATTCGCTGCATAATATGCGGTCCTTCAAATTGTGGTAAAACTAATGTTATGTTAAATTTATTGTTACACGAAAATGGTTTGAAATTTAAACATATTTATTTATACTCGAAGACCGCTTTTCAACCAAAGTACCTCTTTTTAAGACAAGTTATGGAAAGTGTTCCAGGAGCGGAGCTATTTGTATTTAATGATCACAAAGAAGTTCTTCACCCCAACGATGCTTTGACAAATTCCATTATGATTTTCGATGATGTCGCATGTGAAAATCAAATTAATATTAGAAATTATTTTACTATGGGAAGACATAGGCAGATAGATTGTTTTTACTTATCGCAAACTTATTCGAAAATACCTAAACAACTGATCAGAGATAATGTTAATGTTTTAATTATCTTCAAACAAGATGATACCAATTTAAAACATATATACAATGAACATGTAAATACAGATTTAGATTGGATACAATTTAAGCAACTTTGTTCTGTTATATGGCAAGATCGATTCAGTTTCTTAGTTATAAATAAAGATTGCGCGATAAATAACGGACGATATAGACAAGGATTTGACACGTTTGTCCGCTTCTAACTTAGTTATATATTCCGATTTCTAGTTTAAAAATCTCACTTGAAAACATGGGGTTTTAAGAAACGGTAGTCATATTAATAAGTTGGAAAGTAAAATGGATACCGATTTAAAAGCACAACTCATTAAATCAGTTAACAATATAAAAAACAAAATAAAGAAGATTAAAAATGAAGATTATGAAGCTGATCTGAAATACAAAAAAGTATTTAAACCTATTACTGATTCTTTAGAAACAGTTGTCAAGATAAATCAAACACCTCACTCTGCTTTTAACATAACACCAAGAAATGGTAAAAATAACACGCAGATCGATTTAAACTCTTCTTTAGACTATAATAATTTTAAAGACATAATTAATGCTGATTCTAATCACCATTCAGAATATTATGGATGTTCTAATGATAATGATAAAAATACAACAAATCAAAGTAACAGTCACGATACACTTTTATCTTTGAAAAAAGAAGACATGATGGATATGTATGAGCAAGTCAATGTTCCGTTTGGTATTTATGTTAAAGATAAGAACCTGATGATGGGAAACACTGTTGTTAGTTTATCTTTTAAAAATAACACTGATAATACTTTGGGAAAAAAATACATGATTACTGTCAAAAATAAGAATTATGAATTGACCGGTGGTTTAAAAGAACTTTTATTGCGAAACAGACCTAATCTTAAGCTTGTAACTGAAGAAGATAAAACAAAATACAAAGAAATTTTAAGTAACACAAACGCGCACAAACGGGACTTTGACCCGGCCGGACAATTAAAAGGTGACAAAGGATTAAAATACTGTACAATAATCAAGCCTCTATTTTCACAAGTAACTGACGAAAATAATGAGTTCACTCAACAGTTGCCGCAATTGAAAATCGGTCAAGGTTTGCCTGAATTAAAACGATATAAAAGTAATACGGATTATATTTATTGGGATGATCCTAACGAACTTATTGAAAGACTGAAACTTTTAATTGCATCTAAAAGTGCTGGTAACAGCAATCATGACAATGAAATTATATCAATTATTGAAGAGTTAAAGGAAGCGGGTATAATAAAAGAATAAATTCTGTTTTCGTGTAGTCATTTCGTCTAGTAATCTAATAAGCATTAGACATGAATGAAGAGAAAAAAGGAAATTTTAATGTTGATAGTTATAAACTGGAAGTAATTAAAATATCATCTATAGATAAACGTGAAGTATCCGACGTTGTTAATAAAGAGATCGTTGATAAATTTAATAAGAATAATTCTGAAAAACTTGCGCATATTGAAAAGCTGGTTATGATTTTAACAGACCGTGTAAAAAATATTGAAAAAGATATTGCATTAAAGGAGCTTGAGGGAAAATTAAACAAGCATTATGAGCAAAGCCGACGTTGTTAATGAAATTCATAAAAACGTACGAGTAAACTTCCCTCGGAGAAGCGTAATATTAAGAGATATAGATGACCTTTGGCAAGCGGATTTGATAGATATGCAAGCTTTATCCAAATTAAATGCTGGTTATAAATACATACTAGTAATTATAGACGGTTTCTCAAAATATGCTTGGGCATTCCCGATTAAACAAAAGACTAAAGAAATCGTATCTAAAGAGTTTCAAACATTGTTGGAAAATGGTCGTCACCCAAAAAATTTACAAACTGATATGGGTACAGAATTTTATAATAATAAATTCAAAAAAGTTATTGAAAAGTATCACATAAATCATTACTCTTCTTATTCTACAAAAAAAGCATCAATCGTAGAAAGACTTATAAGAACTCTCAAAACTAAGCTTTACAAAGAATTTAGTTTGAAAGGAAATTATAAATGGATCGATGGGACTCTTGACAAGAAAGTTTACGAATACAATCATACCTTTCATAGAACCATAGGAAAAACGCCGGCTGAAATTAATCATAATAATAAAGAAATTGTCTTACAAAGATACATTAACAATTCGCTATCCGAAAAAAGACCGAATCGTCATGTTTTTCAAGTTGGAGATTTTGTAAGAATCAGTAAATACAAGGGATGTTTTGAAAAAGGATTTACACCTAATTGGTCAACCGAAATATTTAAGATAAGAAAAGTCCAACAAACTAACCCACTCACATATTTATTAGAAGACGCAAAGTCTAGGCCTATTTTAGGAGCATTCTACAGACAAGAAATTCAGAAAACTGCTCACCCTGATGTATATCTTGTTGAAAAAGTTGTAAAAAGCAAAGGAAACAAAGTATATGTTAAGTGGCTGGGTCTTCCATCAAGTGAGAACAGTTGGATTGATAAAAACAATCGTTTGTAGTGATTTTAGTACATTAAATAAGCTATTCATACTTAATACGCTCATTTGCACTTGGATCTTTATGCAAGAAAGTCAACTTTAAATAAAGCATTTTAATCATACCAATATTACTATTATTAAAATGAAACACACACGAAGTAATACTAAAAAAGAAGCGCATCATAAGGAAAAAACATTATTAGCACCCTCCCAGAAAACGGGAGCTGGTCTGAAAAAAACCTTTAGTAATATTGTATCGCACACTAAAAAACATATTCGAAATTTGAAACCAAAGTGCAAGAAATTGCTAACGGAGTTAGCATACGCGGCTGCTCGAGAATTTGCTTCTGACATAACCGTGCAATCCCCGAGAGTGATACCTGTACCTAAAACTGGTGGATTTTTACCATTAATTCCTATTCTTGCCGGCTTATCTGCTACGGGGAGCTTGGCTGGAGGTGTTGCGGGAATCACCAAAGCTATCAATCATTATAAATCGGCACAAAAACATCTTGCAGAGTTAAAAAGACATAACATGAAAATGGAGGCTATGTGTATTGGTAAAGGATTACATCTTAAACCGTACAAACACGGGTTAGGAATTTACGTTTCAAACAAAAAAAACTAGATACTGGGCTACCTGATCGAGCGCTAACTAATATCGATATAATAAAGCATGCGAAAAATATACCCCATTTTCGAGGCGTATTTATGCGAGATGAATTACCAGAAAAGCCGTGGCTGATGGAATGCGGTGTGATTAATTTAGATTCATCTAAAAATGTTGGTACTCACTGGGTAGCCTATGGAAAAATTAAAGACTATATTGAATATTTTGACAGTTACGGTAACTTAAAACCGCCAAAAGAATTCTTAGCATATGTCGGAACAAATATTCGGTATAATTATGTCAATTTACAAGGCAATCATTTATACAACTGTGGACATTTATGTTTGAAATTTCTAAAATCATTTTGGAAAAGTAAATCGAGACTAAATAAATAAATAACGAAACGGATTAAACATATAGTTACGGTTGTTAAATGATAATAAAATAAAATGCTAAACCGGATTAGGACATTCCTTCGCGAACAGTATTCAGAATTGGGCGTTGAGTACATAACAGTCTGCCGAGTTTAGTACAAATAACCGCTTCAATTTATTATAAGTATACAATTAAATATGTATGTTTTCAATAAAAACAACATCAAAGAACAAAAATGTACTATTAATCTTCCAGTGTTCAAAGGAAGAACACGATTAAGTACGACAAATAAAATTACTAAAAGTAATAAAATCTTTCTTCATTCTCTCGGCTTAAAAATAAAATAAAAATAAATATAATATGCTGCAAATAACTGAACTACCGCAGCAAGATAATTCTATTGAAAGCTACGAGATTCACAGCTACAATCCATACAATCACAGCTTTAAAGAAAACGATGAAATCAGAATACCTATTCATCAGCAAGATGTTTATGTATTACCATCTGCAAGCTCCATTTACATCGAAGGACATGCGAGTGTATTTGAACTAGATACAGCAGGAAAAAAGAAGAAGAAAGAGTTTAAGTTTATAAATAATCCTATATTGTTTTTATTTCAAGATATAAGATACGAATTAAATGGGGTAGAAATAGATCATGTTAAAAATGCTGGAATCACAACTACGATTAAATCTCTTATCTCAATGAACGTAGGCGAAAGTAAAAGTTCAGCATTGTGGGGGTGGAATTTAAACGGAAGTGCGAAAAAAGGGGATAATTTTTCTGTTATTATACCGCTTAATAAAGTGTTAGGGTTTGCAGAAGATTATAACAAAATTGTTGCCAATTGTAGACATGAACTTATACTTCATAGAAACAATTCCGTTTTGAATAGTGTTATAACTGATACAAATGATACTATAGAAATAGACATACATAAGGTTCAGTGGCGTATCCCTCATGTTAAAGTTTCGGATCGCAATAGATTATTGCTGCTTAAGCACTTGGAAAAAGATCGAGCAATACAACTAGCTTTCCGAAATTGGGATTTATATGAATATCCGCTTTTACCTAAAGCAACAAAACACTCGTGGTCTGTCAAAACTGCTTCTCAGTTAGAAAAACCGAGATATGTTATATTCGGTGTTCAAACTGATAGAAAACTGAATCGAACGAAGAGTTCATCAGAATTTGATCATTGTAACATAACAAATGTCAAGTTGTTTTTAAATTCACAGTACTTTCCTTATGATTCACTTAATTTAAAATTTAATGAAGATAAGTATAGTATATTATACGAAATGTATGTTAACTTTCGTCAGTCGTATTACAACACCGGAATCGATCCCCTGCTTGATTTAAATACATTCGGGAAAAAAGCCCCACTGTTCGTTATTGATTGTTCACGACAAAATGATTCGTTGAAAACAGGACCGGTTGATGTCCGTTTAGAAATCGAGTCTTCAGAAGATATACCTGACAATACAACAGCGTACTGTCTAATCATAAATGATCGTCTAATCGAGTATAAACCCTTGAGTAATATAGTGCGAAAATTATCATGAATGTGATTATGGATGTTCAAGGTTTTAAAAACGAAAACAATACATTTATACCTAAAGAAATAGCAATTATTTGCAAAAAAGGTGTCATTGTGTTGTTGATTAAACCACCTTATCCTTTTTATAATTTAACTAAGAAAGAACGGTTGCAAGCCTCATGGATAGAGAGAAACAGAGGAATATTATGGAATGAGGGGTATGTGCCATACTTCAACTATAAGAGTTTGATATTAAACTTTTGTAAAAATAGACGTATTTATACAAAAGGTACTGAAAAAGTGGTCTGGTTAAAGAAGATAATAGAAAGTGACAATGTTTACAATTTAGAAGACTTTAATTGTCCTAATTTAAAAACACTTAGTGAGAAATATTCGATTTCTTCCGACATTTATAATTGTATTTACCATACCAAAACATGTGCTTTTAAAAATGTATCTTGTTTAAATAAGTGGTGTGTAGATAATAATATTTTTAAGTAAATAAATCAACAATCATATTATATATTTGTTTAATACTGATATTTGTCAACGTATATATTTTATAATAAGTATATAATCAAAATGAATATCAACAAAGGAGATATCGTTGAGGTTATCATTGATAAATGTCAGCTTCATGGTCGTCATGATGTCAAAATATTAAACGCTGAGCACTATTCTGGTGTGCTAATAACTCAGAGTTATTATAAAACTAAACGCTCACGAATCTTTTACACGGGATTACAAGTAGCAGCTCGAGTAATTAGAATAGATAAATGTTATATAGACTTGCTACCAATCTAATTGGAAGTTTCTAAATCATTACGCTGAGTGGTTATAGAAACCTGAGCATGTTATAAATAGAAATAGTAGTGTTGTGAAGGATATGATGGTGTTCTATTTATTCACTGTGTATAATAATAAACATTTTGATTTTAATGTTTGTACCTTTAAAAATGTATGTTTTATAAATAAATCATGTATACTTAATCCTTGTTTACTTTCTTCCTAAAGTTAGGAATAAACCTAAAGATATAATTTGATTTGATTACCGTCTGCGAAATTCGAGCATAATAATTATCGTTTATTATACGAACAATACGCTACACTTCAACAGTCGTATCACAACCGTCATAGTCTAGAACTGCTTCTTGTTTTCGAAGAAACTAATATGAATTCAAATACTTACATAATTGACGTACAAGGCTTCAAGGTTGTGAATCTGGAAAACATCAATCCGTATCTGGTGTGTCCAAGAACATTTCTGCGATTTTGTTCGACAGAGCAAAAGCTAATGAATCTGAGCATTAACATTGTGTGATTGAAAACGAGGAGCGCTGTTTTACAATGTAAGCTAAAGCTCGGTCGCCTAGTTAGTGCTTTATTTATTTATACAAACAATACGCTAGGCTTCAATCAGTAGTATCCCAACCGTTATCGTGTAGAACTGCTTCTTGTTTGCGAAGAAAGTATCATGAATTCAAATACTTACATAGTCGACGTGCAAGGCTTCAAGGTGAAGGAGAATAATTTTATAATAAAGGAATTTGCCTTCGCTGCAGAAAATTATGCGCAAAATAGTTTAATAAAATCGCCGTACCCGTATTCTAAGTTAACAGATGAAGAACGAAAACAGGTGCAGTGCACTAGGAAAAACTATGGCATAACATGGAGTGAAGGAAATATTGACTATCCAGATTTCAAAGGATATGCGGAGTATTTGTTAAAAAATAAGACCATTTTAGTGAGAGGTTCTGAAAAAGTTAAGTGGGTAAAAGAAATAAGTTCTAATTGTGATATTATTGATGTAGAAAAAATGGGGTGTCCAGACTTTGAAGAATTGCATAAAATGTTTAGTGATGTTGGCGATCTGTATTTTAGATGTATTAAACATAAAAAAAAAAGATGTGCTTTAACAAATGTAAAGTGTATTAGACGGTGGTACATAGAATGTAACAACCTTATTCATAATTAAATAAATGATTTTAATTATAAATATCAGTGCATTTTATTTCACTATTCAAAGTTCGTAAATAAAGCAAGACTAGTATTTGTGATCGAGGGTGTTTGTGGCGGTTCTGGCTCAGAGTGTATTAGAACTAGAATTTAATTGAAGTAGTTTTTGATTGAACTAGCACTTGATTATCGGATTGTACTGTAATTATATGCTCAACAGATAATTCGATTGACATGTATTAATGTATTGATTCATGATCAGTAATCATTATAACGTATGATTGGGGGATCCTGGATCTCGTTTGATCCAGGTCCCCCAATTATACACTACTCTTATAGTTTCCCCAATATAGCTGTTAGTCTAATATTTTTACTCAATTATGATGCTACGGTTATCAATGCTTGAATCAAGTAATGGTTTGGTTATCAGGTAATAAGAACGGCTGAGATATTTGAATGTAAGTAATTTGAAATGATTTGAGGGCAATAGTACCAGCACAGCCGGGGTCAATTGTAACGTTACATTTGACCCCGTGGTACAAATGACCCCAAATAATATTTTTATATTATCAAAGTTAGCTGACGTTTTAAGGTGAATCTAATGTTGTATACCTAACTAACTAAAATTGGTTGAGCCATTGATTAGTTACTTCCATTTTCTATATTTTTATCGTATATTATGAGCTGCTTTTGAAGTTGCTATAGTATTGTGATTTTACACTGTAAAGTATTGTTAAATTCGAGAAATGGGGTCCATTGTACCAGGGGTCAATTGTAACTGTATGCAATTTTGCGATACTAGTTTTGTATTGAATTGTATTGGTTTACGTAGTTTTACAGGCCAGAAAATTATGCCTAGAAAATTTAGAAGCCATGTTATTTCATAAAAACGATTAATTTAACTGTAGAAACTAAGATAACTTGAATATAAATTTCTTAGACTTGAGTAATTATATTTTTACTGAAAATGTAGATCCTCATTGCTGATACTGGTACAACTGTTTAGACTGATTAAATTCAAGAAATAAATATTGAAATTGTTAATATTTTGATATAAATGTATGTTTTATTCACTTCGGAAATTGTGGTACAAATGACCCGTAGTAGGGGTCAATAGTAGCAGTGGGAATCACTGAACAAAAACTCGATTATACGCTAAACTGTTATGTTCTAGTAAAAAATAATATCAAAAACGTATAAACAATGAACCTGGCATGTCATACGTTGATGTAGTTTTTCTTAGAAATGTTCAGATTCTGTGCTATGCGCCGTTATTTGCAAAGTGTTACTATTGCCCCCGGTCTACCCTACCCAAGAGACCCAAATCTCGTTATGGGACGAGTTTCGTGCTCCGGAATATTATAACTAGGAATTATCTACCCAACATTTGCGTACCTTCGGACCTTGTTAAGGAACGAATATTTGCTCAACGCGCAACCCTTTAGGAAAATTAAAATCTGTGTTTCAAGCCAAACCCTCTTGGGGGTTGAATAAAGTAAATGTTTTTATTGTTCGGGAGGTAACTAAAACAATTAAAAGAGGTTTCCGTTATTAACGGTATTTCTTATGTAACTAATTTATGAAATGTAAGTAAAAATACTTGAAATGTTACAGTCAAACTAGTATGTATTTGATTCTTAAACTTCCGAGTAACTAACGAGTAAGTGTAAACTAGAGCAAAACCTTAGTCTTAAAATACTTAAATGCTAAATCTATACTCGTAAGGTGAGTATCGAAGAGAGGCAGGTTCCATTTTATTAATGTACCTAATGGTTTCAACAAGTCGAAATTTTGCCACTTTTTTCTTAACAAGTTTTAGTGTTATCTGATGATGTAACACCAAGTTTAATACATTTAAAAAATTAGGCTTGAGCCTGCTTTCATCGCACAATAAGACATCCCATTTTCCATCTGGCCAGAATCCTGTGGCTCTACCAAAAGCTTTGGACAATTAACCGCTTACCTAATCCACAGCCCTAAGCAACGACCTTTCTCTTTATTCACCTACAATCGTGTGACCTTAGGAATTATCTTATCACATAATTAAAACAAACTAATAGCCACTAAGATTAGAACGCGGGTTGTTTGACGACAAACTTTCTTCCCGGCGAGCATTATCTAAACATCGGCGTCATTTCGATGCTCTGTCCTTTTCAAACTTGGCGTTTGTTGGACGAGTGCAGCGGAGACAGAAGAGTAGAAACGTTTATTAGAAGGGTGTGCTGGACAAGAAGCAATAAAGCCAGCCTGGCACGACAGGATAGAATCTTATCTCAGTTACGTCACGAGGTTATTACGCCTGGCATACCTAGTAAAGTTTCAACTTTACGTTGGATAACATTGTTCGGCCACAGGCGTTTAATAAAGGTTAGAAAAACAATTGAAAGCAATTAATTGACACAACAATGGCGGAATTGTTACTTAACCGAAGGTGTTACTTAATCAAAATGGAGTCTACTAAGTCTACTTACAAAGGGTGTATTTGATGGTGAAATCTGTTCTCAGAGAAAGAATAATTTAATACCAATGCCATGTCTATAACTACTAAGAAATTCATAGGAAAATTTGAGGTTATATTTTGTGAAAATGGAAGAACCCGTATAATGCGATACTTCATATCAGCCGAAAGACGTCCACTGCTGGACATAGGCCTCCCCCAAGGCTCTCCACTCGGACCGGTCCTGTGCCTTCCGCATCCACCGCAATCCCGCGATTCTGATCAGGTCGTCGCTCCATCTTGTTGGAGGCCTACCAACAGCTCGTCTCCCGGTCCGCGGACGCCATTCCAGAACCTTCTGACCCCAAAGGGGAAAATTTTACTAGTGATAAGCACATGGGTGGCTGCGATCTCCCAGGAGGGAAGTTAACTATTTAAGTAAGCACCTGTCTATTTTTTCTCATTTCTATATCACTTAGACGGTATTAAATAGTACTCCAGGATTCTTTACTGCACACTTCATGTCCCCTCCTTTATAAATCATAGTAAGTTTTATTCTCACTTTATTGCAAGTTTTATAGTAGTTCTGTGAGTGCTAAGAAAACGTAAACAATGTTAAGTACCTACTTCGCAAACACTGGAAGTGGATAGAATTTGTGTTTTGTTAGTGTCGCCAAGTTTTGCATTGAGTTGTATACATACATAAATCACGTCTACAGGGCAGACAGAGCCTAAGGTATCAAGACTAAAGGCGCTGCACAAACTGAACATACCTACTTAAGTATTTACTTATTAAATATATCGTCATAGTACCTATACTTACAACAGAAGCTTAGCCTAGTTTCGAAAAAAAAACTTTTTTTCTCGTAGCCTACTTTAGGTTGACATGGCGTTTCGAGTCCCTATACTTCAGTGATCCATCAAAAAGCAATATCAAACTTTGTAGCTCAGTTTACGTAATAGATATATTGTCATACACGAAAAGTTTTAAGCACTTCCTTCATCAGAGTAGCAGGCTTTGGCGCTCACATCAACAAAGTTCCATGGACAAGGAAAGTTATTTGGAAAGTACCTAACGGAAAGTTATTGTCGTTAAAGATTCGGTTATGAAATTAAATATATACTGCAATAAATCCGTCTGGATTTGTATGTGTTCATGCAGAAGGCAGATTTGTGAATAGGTACTACTGTAATCTGACAAATGTAAGTATTGCTAAGAAAATACCGCTCGAATAAATTTCAACTATACTTACGAGCAAATATAAAGGATAGCTTTTCATACAAATCTGTATAGAGAGTGACCCGTTATTTTTGCTAGTCAGTGTAGTTTCTACAAACATTTAGAGTTGTAATTCTTTACGACTACTCATAAAACAGTTCCAAAACAACTTAACACAGATTTCAATTTTTTTTTTATTGAAATTATGAGTTGAGTTGGTACTTGTATTAGATAATATAGCTCCAATTAAGATTGGTTGCTAGGAAATTTAAGAATGGCACTTTCGAGTGCTTTCAAAAATTGGATCCCACGCATTGCTAGGTCGTAAGCATTGAATATATTTTTTTCAATACTTTGGAAAATAAGTTAGTAAAATATCGAAAACAGTTCTTTTTTAAACAACAAGATAAACGAGCAAGTGTCAATCTTTTTTGTTTTGACCATATTTTATCTTTGATATAAAATAGGTTTCACCCAGTTATTAATTCGCTAAAGGTCGCTCTTCGGAGGGTTCTTACCATTAAACTTTTTTTAAATCTGTTCATTGGGTTATCGAGAGATAAACGATTTAGGTCGTTAGTTAGCAGTAATCTTTTAATCAGCTGTGCTTAGTTAGCAGCCCTTGCATAAACTTTTTGATACTTACAGTTGAACGGACTTTGCTTGATAGGCCTTCCGGTTCATGATTGAGTGGAGCTTAAAATAATAGTAGATTGTACACCGAGGGGATAAAGCACTGTATTATGTCACGGGCGCGAAATTGAATCCTGAGCGTACCGAAGGACTCTAGATTTAACTCCCGAGCGCAGCGAGGGTGTTATGAGTTAATTCCTGAGCGTAGCGAGGGAATTAAGATTGAGTCCTGAGAGGAGCGAAGAATTTAAACGCACCCAAGACATAAACAGTTTTATCTCCGAGGAGTATACTCTACTTTTCTCACCTTTTGCGAGGCAATAAAAACCAAGGCAACTAGAAAAAGAATTTCATTTAAACAACAGTAAGTAAAAAAAAATTTAAAGTAAAAAACCGGCCAAGTGCGAGTCGGACAAGCGCACGAAGGGTTCCGTACCAGAAAAAAGGCTAACAACTACTCTGTTAACGTTACTCTGTTAAAACGCCAACAACTACTCTGTTGTATGGGAGCCTCCCTTAATTATTATTATTATTTTGATTTTAGTATTTGTTGTTGTAGCCACAATAAAAATACATAATCCGTGCAAATTTCAACTGTCTAGCTATTACGGCTCTTGAGATCTAGCTCGGCGAGTGGTAGCCATGAAATAGGGCTAAAATATCACGTTTTTTGTATGGGAGCCCCCTTAATTATTATTATTATTTTGTTTTTAGTATTTGTTGTTATAGCGGCATCAGAAATACACAATCTGTGAAAATTTCAACTGTCTATTACGGTTCTTGAGAGACAGCCTAGTGACAGACGGACGGATGGACGGACGGACAGCGAAGTCTTAGTAATAGGTTACCGTTTTTACCCTTTGGGTACGGAACCCTAAAAATTATATTTCCAACATTGGTCCAGTTGTAATATTTTTATTTGGAATCTTAGCAGTTCTAATGCGTAACTATATCACAGCGCCAGCAAACACTCGCGGCTTTTGTTTTATTTGAAATTTATTTCATTCGTTTGAAAATCGAACGCCGCCGCATGCCGTGGCATGGCCATCTCGATTTTCGGAGCCGTGTGATTTTTACGAAATTAGACTTTCAGGGTATAACAATAAGAACTATGAGAAGTGAGATTCATATTACTAACCGGCGGGTTATAATGAAATTCAGTACAATATTACTACCCGGCTAAAGCCAAGGGCTATAATGAGTTACTTTGAGTAAGGTTTACATGATATATAATTAGCCATTGTCGAGCAGGTGGTGTGAAAACTAAATTATGTCACTAATCGGCTCAAAATCTGTCCTAAAACTCAATTTCTTATTCGCTAAAGAGTTTTACATTGCTATCGGTGACTTAGTTGGTACTTCGTCATAATATTTAGATCCATAGGTGCGTACGATAAGTACCATCAGCCAAATATGTAGTCTACCACCCTAAGGTTAAAATTCCTTTGCACGTCGCAATATATAACGTCGATAAGACAGGCTGTCAACTTGAAATTTCGTCTTTAGCGACATTTTCATTTGATAGGAAGTTGGATGAAAAGTGGTAGACCACTTATTTGGGCGACTGTACCTACTAAGTACAGTGGAAAGGGAAAGAAAATCGTACCTACTGAAAGATACAGCGAAATAAATAATTGAAACATGACCGTCATCTTTGATCTAATTCTTATACTATTATTATTAATTAGGTCGTTTTGGTCACGTAGAGAGGATGGATGAAAGAAGATTAACTAAACAGATTTATATTGGGGAGTGTGAATGGGTGCGTTGGGAGGGGAAGGCCTAGGCGGACGTTCCGTGATCAAATTGGGGACGTTTTGGAGAAAGGCCAGGTCAAGAGTACCCGAAACCGACGAGCATGTATGAAGAGATTGATGAATGTGGATGAAGCGAAAGAGGTATGTCAGGATCGTAGCAAGTGGAACAAAGTAGTCTCTGCCTACCCCTGTGGGAAAGAGGCGTGACGATATGTATGTATGTATGTAGGTCGTTCTGCAGGAAAAATATAATCGCGATTCAGTCGGCAAATTGAGATTTAACTCTTCCAGGAAAATACGAAATCTGTCATTCATAATTGTAAAAACAAAGGAAGTGTGAATGTCGTCAAGATCGTGAGTTTGTAGTGAGTAACTAAAGCTTCTAAATTAAAGAAATTAGGAATTAGGAGGAATTAGAAATTAGTACCTATCCCGTTTACTCGTGGAGGCGCCAAAAGCGCCATCTTGCCTTTTCAGTGAGAGGTGGCGCCATCTTCATTTACCTTTCTTAGGTTCAGTCAGTCCAATGTCAGAGTCTACAGGGCCCATTATGTACTCTTTCGTAACAGTATTAATAAAGAAGTAATAGTAAAGCCACATCAACAACTCACATGGCAATTCATTAACTGCTAGAGCTAACCTTGGAAATATACTATAGTTTTCACTTGACGGCTAATCCCATTAGTTTATCGCCTATGGGTATTTCTGTTTAGCGATGTACCTAGCCTTTTCAACTATACTCGCAAGTGACCTTTTCTATCGAAGTAAACATACACTCACTAGCAAAAATAAAGAGTCACCTTCCAATGTTAGTCGTCACAATTTAAAAGGCCCGTTTTGATCGAAATGTTCTGAAAATTTTTCATTGATGGGTATCGCTCACTTAGCTAAGTGCTGTGCCTATGCATAACGATTTTTTCATATTGTCGATATAGATATTTTTTTTTAAGGCCGACTCGCACTTGGCCAGTTTTATTTATTTTATCTAGACCAATTAATTAGGTAGGTACTGAATTTCACCAGCTGTGTAGTGATTTTTACTGAAAATTATGACCTTGGAGCTCAAAGCCGTAAACAATGGCAACACTGATTTCAATAGAATGGCTCGTCTTCATCATCTGAAAAAAATGATTGACTGAAGATTCACTTTTTCTCGTTTTTTTTTTGGATTGAGTGAATGTTATTGTAACAAAAATATTAAGTAAATGAAAGAAAATTGACCTTTCGTAACATTGTATCATTTCAAAATACCTACAATATCAATTTAAGTTAAACTTTCTAATCAGAACTTTAATCCAATGCCACTTTACAATACATATTCAAATCGATCAAATACTCATGCAAACTTGAATCGATTTATCGTACCTATGTATCGAGTACCGAGTCCTACGGTGACATCGCTAGTTACGTCGGGAAGACAAATGTCAAAACGGGCCTTTTATTTTGCAACGACTCTAAGTTGTATCAAAACTGACCCGTTATTTTTGCTCCTGAGTATATTTGCGCGTAATTCGAATGTAACATTTTCTGCCTTAAAAGGACATACGGTAATATGAGTAACTTTGTTAAAAGCTTTGCTTGTTTGTGTGTTTATTTGCTTACATTGTATAGTCTAGGGCATAAGGGTCATAGGCATACAGCCATCATGTCAAATATATGTGACATCGGCCTTATTGTTTATAGCGTAGAGATGTAAGTATTGATGATTGTTTTGACGTCTTGGTAACGTACATATTTTATTTATGCTCTTGACTGTACATTTTAGTGAAATTCGTATAGATATAGATTTAGGATGCTTGGCGGGAAATCGGCGAGAGAGGATTTTGTTAATACAATGAACCGTTACGAGTATTGTTACTTTCATTAATATTGTATGAATGAGCTCGCGTAGTTACGTCCGTATCATTGACAAACCCATTTCAATGGAAAAGCCGCTAAAACTTAATTAATCACTTTTCCCCGAACAATATGGCCGCTTAAATGAATAGATTAAGTGCTTAAAGATAACGCTTTGCTGTAGATAAACCTAACATTAAAAATCCTGCAAAAAACTATGTGTACAGTGTAGAAGATATAGGTATGCACTACAAATTCATACTCAATAAAAAAATCATTATTCATTCACCGTATCGAGCACACTTTTCATTTGCTATTTTGATTCCCCTTTCCACCGATACGCTCACAATTATGCTAAACGTAATGCGTAAGTTTGCGACCAAACCGCCGCGTATACGCAGTGACGTGCCGTATGCGTGACGTTTTCTTACCGTTTCTTCATACATTTTGTTGCGATTCCGTAACGTCACCATTTTTTAAGCGGCGGTGTGGTCGCACCCTAATGCTGTAATGCTGAGCCAGCGACCGTTTCACTTTTGCGAAGACACAATCTATTTTTCATGCGTGTATTTTTTTTTTGTTTTATTTTTTCTATTATTTTTTGTATTATGCTCTTATAATTGTGTGTCATGCAAAAAGGAATAAATATCTTCTTATTCTTATTCTTATTCTTAATCGTGGCCTTTAGGACTTGTTACCTTAGGTTCTGTCCACCCCGTAAGGAATAAAGACGTGATTTGTGTTTGTGTATGGAATTATATAGGTAATATCGCTCGATATTCAATCAGTTTGTTTACCTACTTTATGTGATTCGCCGCCATTTCAAACCAATTTCATCGTTTTTTCAGCAGTTTGTGTTCATTCAATCAGTACGGGTCTTGTTTGTCTCCCTTTGAGTGCAATTTTGTTTCCAAACACGAACGATGCGAACTCTCTCATGGCAGAGTTGTTAAGTGAATTTAGTTATAATTTTCAAAGGGATTTTATTTAATTGAATGAACATGATTTGAATCTATTATCCTGTCGGCTGACAAGTGTTTTACTTAATAACATGGGTAAGTTTAAATTACAAAGTATTTTGGTCAACATAAGTTCATAATTCAGTTTTTTTCATACAAAAAAGGTAAAGGAAACCCAAGCCCACACAGCCAAGTCTGATGAATGTAATAATAATAATTAAAATGGTAGGTATACCCATCATATTCAACGTCGCCTTAGTCTTCGTGCCTTTAGTATAGCGATAATAACTTTACGGCGCTACGGTGAGGAGCAGCCGGTGGCTACCTAAGTACTTAAGGTTTATAAAACAGAGGAATTAATACTCTTAAAAATTCAATTGACTAACACGATCCACTCTCGCCAATTTCCCGGCAAGCACTCCGTCAAGCGGATTAAAAAAAACCACTGCCAAGATGAAACCCCACAGAGCAGATATTTATTTACCAGGAGCTAAAGGATCTCTACGTACGTACGTGTTATGTGGCTCCATCTAGTATCACTCCTTTGAATCGAATTCGGCTATTATTGTTACAGGTAGAGTCTAGAACGGGATGGCGTGAAGAACAATTAAGTTTGTTCAGTGTGTACTAGATGGCGCTGCCAGCTTCACAATATAAGGAGTATAAGAGCACTCTGTATATAGTTCCATGATAATATTTTAGAGCTGACCCTAAAAATAAGTACATAATTATGATCAGTCCCCAGCGTGGGATATATTTCTTCCCTATAAAAGTTACAACACAATAATTGTAATTAAGTATAGGTATGTTTTCGATTTTATATTTATGGGGTAGACAGAGCCTAAGGTAACAAGACCTAAAGGCCACGTTTAGCATGATTGTGGGTGTATAGGTGGAAAGGAGAATCAAAATAGTGATGGGTTGCTACCACCACCAGTACCACAGACAGACAGCGGAAAGCGACTTCGTTTTATACTAGGTATGTAATGATAGTGATAAGTATATTTATTATTTACAATATAGACGGCTCGCTTTCTTAGCTTGCATGACAGTTCTATTTCTCTAATCCATATTAGTTATGTGGGCGACAGCCTACATTATTTCATTACCAAAACCAAATAAATGCCCAATCCCTGATATTTGACCACAGACGGGCGCAAATAGTTTTTGCGTCGACTAAACGTGCCCGTAGTCCGCCCAGAAGGATTCTCTTATTTATTGACATTACAATAACATTTATTGCATTTCAGTAATATCTTTCGCCGAATGTTTTTCTCGGAGAACAATTGACGACAAACAAGACTGACTGCGTTTTTGTCAATGTCACTTTTGTAAGTATTTATATTTTTCTTTCTATGAGATCTAGATTTAGCCTAGGGGGATCTCTACAAACAGTCGTAGGTAAGTACTCTAAGTTTTTCGGAATTTATGTGCGACACATTTGAAATTTACCATGAGGTTTTCAATGAAGGATAATATCGTCCACATAACCAGTAAAACAGTTCAAAGGTGTGCGTGGCGTTCCCAATCTACACTGGGCCTGTCGGACGTACAAGGCTGGATGATTTTTATATGTATTTTAGAGTGAACGCTTCGAGTCGTTGAAGCTTAAGGGTGCAAAATAAAATAAAAACCGGCCAAGTGCGAGTCGGACTCGCGCACCGAGGGTTCCGTATCATTATCTATAAATATCTATAAACCAGTTTAAGCAGAGCCCTGCTCCAAAGCAAAATGTACGCAGTGTGGGGTCACTTTATATTGGTCACCGATATATACAGACATACATACATATTTACGGTTTTCGCAATTATTCCTTAATCTGTGCTATGAGACCTACCTTCATACCAAATTTCAAGATTCTGCGTTCACGGGAAGTACCCTGTAGGTTTTGATTCCCTTGAGAGTTGCGGCAATTTGCGGCATAAACGGCTGTATCTTTTGATTGCGTTGGCTTAGAGGTTTGATTTTTTCACAACTCTAAGGGGCAGTGAACCCGAGTATTTGATATAAATTTCAGCTTGATACCTCCACGTGTTCCTGAGAAAAAGGGTCTTGACAGATGGACGGACGGACGGACGGACGGACGGACGGACAACAAAGTGATCCTATAAGGGTTCCGTTTTTTCCTTTCGAGGTACGGAACCCTAAAAAATAAAAATGTTTCTCTCGCTCTCTCTCAAAAAGTAAGGACCAGATTCCACCGAAAGTTCGCGTGTGGCGACCGCGAACCGGAAGACGCAGTGTAGGTATGTGTATGTAACTTCCAGCAAGCTTATTACGTAACTCGCTCGCGATCACCATCGTCTTCATTTTGACAGTTCATGTATGGGCTGTCAATTGGCATCGGAATCAGCTAGCTGTCACATTCATACGAGAATTGTCAAAATTAACACGATGGCGATTGCAAGCGAGTTACGTAATAAGCTAGCTGGTCTTGGCAATAATGTAGACTGGTTCCTATAGGTATTTATTACAATGCGACAATAATCAAATCAGATATACCTATTACAAGTTCATGGGTGGTAGTACTGGTTGGTGCTCACTTAGCATCAGGTGACCCACTTGCTCGTTTTCTTTCCTTATCATATAAAAAAGTGCACATAATAACTTGGGTCGCGCAGTTGTAGCTTAGATTCCAGTTATTGCTATTTTCCTACGCTTCAAAACTTACGTACATAACAAATTCCAGGACAATAACAAGGCAAAGCTATAAAATATACTTCAAGAAATAAATCAATTTGAAACTGCAGTTTTGAGTCATCTACGTGTTCTTTTGAAGCAACGTTTTATGAGTCACGAAGCGACTCTGCTTAATTAGAGAGATTATGTACCTTATAGTTGTTTTAAACACGTTGGCTTGGCTTTATTAGCATTATAGCTATCCCTTTCTAACAGCATAATGTTGGGTGAATGGACACGCACGCACACACATAAAGAAGTAGAAGGCATGAATAGAAAGCTTGCGTAAAGTTGCGTACTGCCCGTTGTGTGACGTAGCGTTACGCATATTACTGACGTCAGAAGCAGAGTCAGCGGGGAATGAAATGTCGTTCGTGAAAACCTTATTAAGCGAACGACTCAGCGAAGTCAATGGCTGGCATGCTGGCAGAAATTGTATAGCATTGTCAGATTTAAAAACCTGCTGCCTGTCACCTAACAACTTCATCTAAGTCAATAGAATTTGTATGAAATTTCCCGTTTTACGGCTTCAAGTATATTTCATACGGCGAAGTCGTTCGAGAAAAGGTAGGCAGTGCCCCGCCTTCTTTTTTTTCGGCTTGGCCACAGATAAGTTAGTCGATTATAACTCTTTAAATTGTAAAGCCAACCTACCTGTGATAGTTTTCCTTTAAACTTCGTTAGGTATGTATAGGTGGTATAGGTACCATATTTTTTTTTCACCTATCCAAATTAAATATCCTTAATATCTCGCAAACGGATCCCTGAATTAAAAATGGTTTTCCCACAGCCACAATATTTTTGGACGATCTTTCCAACAACACTCATACGGAAAAAAGAGAAAAAAACATCACCACTAAACGTAGGTACCACCTAAAAATCAGCATAGTTAATGTGTGTTACACCCGTACCAAATTACAGCTTTCTATACTAGATAGATAGATAGATAGATAGATATATCGTTTATTTGAATGCTACAATACACACAATCAAGTTAAAAAACAATAGAAAACGAAAACAAAAAAAATTACACATTAGACTTAACTTAAGTATTTTGTTGTGTGCGTTGCAGCAGTGCAAAAGGACCATGGCTCAGTGGTCAACATTGCTCGTAGGAGCAAAACACTGATTTTCTGCCACAACCCAAGGACCGAAAACGAATTAATTAAGCTAAAAAAAATTACGGTCAATTCTAAAATAAAACATACAGTGCAAAAATCATCATATGAGTTTAGTTTAATGAAACTATAGCTGTGTGTGTGTGTGTGTGTGTGTGTGTGTGTGTCTGATCGCTGAACGTGCATGTGCAAATTGCATAGGTACGGTGATTCGTGACACTTCGAAGCAACTAACTTACAACAACACTATATATTTGATTTCGAAACAAAAGCATGTAAACAAACGCATGTACCTACCCCACTTCCCACTCTACACTTTAAAATTACACTCAAACTCAAAGTCGAGTACCAAGCAACCAGCTTGCTTCTGCAAAAGTATTAATCTAAGGTGCTTTTTAAAAGAACTCTTAGAAGTTAGGCGTCTTATCGGTGGGGGAATGTTATTCCAGCACCTGGTCGCTAGGTAACGGAAACTACCGGTAAATGCTACGGTTTTGTGGGGATGACACTCCAACAGACAATGTCGGGTAGATCTGGTCCCGTATCTATTATGAAAGGAGGAAATGTTTGTCTTAGTAAAAAGATAATTAGGCCTACTACTAAGAATCTTTGAGATTAGCCGCGGACAGACAGACAGTCAACAGATAGAGACAGATGGACGGATATCGGATATAGCGAAAATATACGGGCTCCTTATTGACTATGGAACCCTAAAAAAGTAGCAGGCGAGAACTTTTCGCATATTCTTCTTTAATAACCATTAAAGTATTTATTTATTTATTTATTATTTTTTGTATATTACTTCTGCTCCATTGTGATCAAGATTCTAAAACATATCTAAATACCTGGGGGGCTACCATGACGTCTTAATGCGATTCAATTCCGATTCAGTTTAGGTTCGCTCGCTGTCAGATCCATACTAAAAATGACAATTAAAACCTGAACTGTGTCAGAATTTAATAGCATTAGGACGTCATGGTAAGGCCCCAGATTAACTTATCTACCTGAAAAACATTGTAAATAAATACTCAAACACTGCGTAGTTTCTTAGTATCACTGCATAGTATAAAACAAAGACGCTTTCAGCTGTCTGTCTGTCCCTATATTATATGCTCAGATCTTTAAATGTACGCTACGGTTTTTGATGCGGTTTTTTTTACAGATAGAGTGATTCAAGAGGAAGGTTTATATGTATAACTAGCTTTTTTACGCGACTTCGTCCGCGTAGACTTCATTTACTGACAAACAGCTTTTGCCCGCGACTTTGCTTGCGTGTACCAGGAGTATTTCAATCCCGTTTTTTTCCCGTTCCCTTAAGAATTTCAGGAAATGATCTCTTAATGCTCCCTACACTCCCCAAGGAACTCTCTTGGCAAATTTCAGCTTTCTACGACCAGTAAAACGAAAAATCCCGTTTTTTCCCGTTCCCGTGGGAATTTTGGAAATTCCTCTCTTAATGATACTCTACACTCTCCAAATAACCTAAATGCCGAATTTCAGTGTTCTACAACCAGTAAAACGAAAAGTCCCGTTTTCCCGTTCCCGTGGGAATTTTGGAAAATTATCTTTTATAGCTTCTCTACACTCTTCAAGCAACCTACATGCCAAGTAACGTTTCAGCTTTCTACGACCAGTAAAACGAAAAATCCCGTTTTTTCCCGTTCCCATGGGAATTTTGGAAATTCCTCTCTTAATGCTTCTCTACACTCTCCAAACAACCTAAATGCCGAATTTCAGTGTTCTACAACCAGTAAAACGAAAAGTCCCGTTTTCCCGTTCCCGTGGGAATTTTGGAAAATTATCTTTTAGCTTCTCTACACTCTTCAAGCAACCTACATGCCAAGTAACGTTTCAGCTTTCTACGACCAGTAAAACGAAAAATCCCGTTTTTTCCCGTTCCCGTGGGAATTTTGGAAAGTCCTCTCTTAATGATTCTCTACACTCCCCAAGCAACCTACATGTCGAATTTCAGCTTTCTACAACCAGTAAAACGAAAAGTCCCGTTTTTCCCGTTCCCGTGGGAATTTTAGGAAATTGTCTCTTAGTGCTTC
Organism: Pandemis heparana; assembly: GCA_963854515.1. Classification (NCBI taxonomy): domain Eukaryota; kingdom Metazoa; phylum Arthropoda; class Insecta; order Lepidoptera; family Tortricidae; genus Pandemis; species Pandemis heparana. The sequence continues at coordinate 5,732,284 of OY978009.1, read as the reverse complement.
CCTACACTCATCAAGCAACCTACATGACAAATTTCAGCTTTCTACGACCTGTAAAACAAAAAATCCCGTTTTTCCCGTTCCTGTGGGAATATGTGTGTGTGTGTGTGTGTGTGTGTGTGTGTGTGTGTGTGTGTGTCAGGTAGGTATGTGTGTTATTGTTTTCATAATCAGCGACCCGATAAACCGTACAAACAATAGTACCCACTATAATATAATAATAATAATACCCACGTTGATTTTCAGACTTTGTCACCCCCTATCCCCTTATAGGGGTTGAATTTTCAAAAAACCTGAAACAGATGTTTACTCATTTGTTGTTAGGAATACTCCTGTGAAGTTTCGAATAAAATAGTCTAACTAATCTTGTTTCCCCATACAAACTTTGGACCCCCAATTAACCCCTTTAGGGGTCGAATTTTGAAAAATCCTTTCTTAGTGCACCCCTAAACCTTATAAGGAACCTACGTGCCAAATTTGGAATCTCTAGAACCAGCGGTTTGGGCTGTGCGCTGATATGTCAGTCAGTCAGTCAGTCAGTTTCTTCTTTTATATATTTAGATAGATTCTACGCAGACGTAGTCGCGGGCAGAAGCTTAGGTTATAATTATAATTACTGATATCTTGAAATTGTTGTTTGCTACTATGTTTAGACTACAACACACAGGTAGTATGTCGTAATCTTATTTAACCCTAACCGAAAATATATTAGGAATGAATCGAATTTATTTCATTCGTTTCTCACTATCGTAAGATTGTTTTTTTTCGGGTTAGCTTTTCTACATACATACATGAATGTATGTATAGGATGTATCCTATAAGGTTTAATGGTCATTAAAGTTCCCATTCCCAATCCACACTGAGCCCTTGTCGAAAGTTTATCCCAAGTCTATAACGTCTGAGAGGACGCCTGTGCCCAGAAGAAGGAGAAAGACATGAGACGAAATTATATTCCTACCTATTGTTTTTGCAAACCCAAACAAGATAAATATTATCAACGGGATATAGACGCGACGACGACCTTCCAAATAAACATGTTTACAATAAACTGTAACAACTCATTTTAATCACGTATAGCAGAGTTCTTCTTAAGTCTTGATTCGTCTACTTCTGGAATACACAGATAGGTACAGTCGGTGTAAGTTATCCGACCATTTCATCAATGTAGTGGTCGGTTGCGTTAAGCGTCACGGTCAAAAACTCAATGTCTTCACGTTCTACTTGAATGGTTCAATTTTATTCCGATTGCAAACCAGTTGGTCTAAAACAAATACTAAACCATTGTTTGTACTTGTAGGAACTCAGCCAAGATAAAGAGTTTAAATAAAATTAATGAATAAAATCCGCTTGCAGCGTATACACGTTGACTTGGATGTTTTCATTTTGCACAACAAATGGGATGTAACTAATTACTGTCAGTGCGACCTTCACTGTACAGTTGTGCACGGCTATCACCACCTACCACGTTAAGTATTCTGTATGTTTATGAATATATACACTGCAACTGAACAAAAGAACAACAACTACAACAACTAAAATATTTGAATCAATTAAAAAATATTTATTCACAACCTGAAAAACCAAACAAACGTGCAAGCCGCACCGAGCAAGCTCATGTTTGAATAAGGGACAGAAGCACTTTTGCTCGTACGACTGTTCACATAATACAATATTGTTTCACAATCCACCTTATAATTCAACGTTCCTTCTCTACTGTACATAATAAGTCTGCAGTCTGCATTTACACTGACATAAATCCTCATGTGGGTTATGCTGTCCAAAATTGTCGTCGTTTTCCAATCTTTAACAGAGCCAGGGTTCGACTTGGGAGGTAGCAAGTCGTTGTTTTGACTACGGGGTTCCTCGCTCCACAGACTCACGTCAACTCGGTCTTCCATCATCTTTCTCGTGTTATAATCGTGGATGTAATTCCGGAGAAATCCATGAGCGATGTAACAATACACTGCCACTAATTGAGTCAGTTCGATGTCTTCAATTCTCACCCAGCACTGGTCGGAGCGGTCGTTCCGATTCGGCATCTCCAGGGGCAGAGGATACACCACATATGGCTTGGCCTCTTTGCCATTTTCATTGGAGCACATCACCTGTGTTACCAACAAGTTAGTCCAAAAGACAGTGCTTAATAACATTTTAAATGTGCCACTGACGCGACGTCATGGTGGGAACTAAGCGAGTGTCGTGTCGTGACTGCTCTGTGTCGTTACGAAAAAAGAGCAGTGGAATGGAATAGCGGTGAGTCGCCTTCGCTAGAGGTGATTGCAGGTTGAACGATGATTAGATTGCAATTTACAACGCATTGTTACAGCCATGATCATGATGAACAGGAAAACTTAGCTGATTTTGTTCATGAGTAGTCTTGAAGGATGCAGCAGATTTTGGAACATTACATGTCAGAGTTGTGAACGAACTTTGATGAACCTCGTTTTCTCATTATGCGCCTAGTTAGATATGTTTATATTATTAATATAGATCTAAAATACATACATATATATTTTTGTTTAAATTGACAGTTGTTTAAAGTGGTCGATTTTTCTGCTTCATAACATAATAATCTGCGATAAGCTAGTATAAGTAGGTAAGCATCGTCACGTTTAAGCCATATGAAAACAAAAAGTTATTTTTTTAGTAGAATTTTGATAAGACATTTAGTTTGTTTCGCAGCTTTAGCTAATGTTATTTAATTAAGTAGATCCATATAAACTAAACAAGGAGGACATCAATTCATTTCGTATTTCAGATCTTATTAAAATACTTTCTATTCTCGCAGAAAGAATTCGAGAGAATTTGAGAGATTTTTTAGGTTCGTCGTCGTGTTCCAGCAAAATAAACTCATTTCATTTCATTTTTTAGCAACCTTGATAATAACTGAGTTCGTATGAATTATTATGTATACCAACGTAACAAGTTGTTCAAACACCTTGGTGTAGGAAACAATAAATCGAATTCATAAAACTAACTCAGAGCTCTGTGATATACGTATGATGATGACAACTACGTCTTCTACATATTGCTCAATTTGAGCACGCAGATAGCAAGGAGCATCCAGATTATGTTGATACAATATAGTCTTGATTCTCACTCTTTAAATGGTTTTCATCTTTGTTGACATGATTCTCAAAAACTATTCATTTTTAAAGCATAGTACAGGATGTCCCCGAATGAAAAAAAATACAACATGAGATGAAACGGTATGAAAAATCCCAAGTTCAGGTTTAAGAATATTAAGGATTATTATGTAGGTACCCGAAAGTAAGATTGGCTCAGCGGCCATAGAGAAATAAAAGGAAATGAAATCAGAAACAATTTTATAATACTGGGTTGCCTAAATAACCTCACTGTGCTTTATCTTTATAGATGCTAAAGTTCTAAGCAAATAAGATAACATTCGACGACTATTCTTGCCTGAACGGATGCATAATTATAAGCGTATCAGTAGCGTGTGTTAGTATACAAGCGGTGTCGGGGTTCTCATTATAAACTTAATAAAAATGGCTAACGCAAAATGGCTATTATGTCTTGTATTGGTGCTGGCCGTAGTGGAAATCATAGAATGCAAAGGAAGAATAAAATCCGGCAAACACAAGGGCCATGGCAACAGACGCGGAGGATGGTTCTTCGGTTGGGGAAAGTCGAAGTCGAGCAGCCATTCCTATCCACCATCGTCTAGATATTCCGGACACGGCACGGGTGGATCCCATGGATATCCTGCATCGTATGGTTACTCTGGATCAGGAAGTCGAACCTTGGGGGCTAGCAGGCGAATGCCAAGCATTCCCACATACTACACGTCACCACAGCATGTTTATGTGACACAATATAGAAATTCTGACAGTCGCTATGGTGATCTTCTTACCGGCTTGACGATGTACAATCTTGGTCGCTCCCACATACACCATCATCATTATTACAGCGATGACTACTACAGAACAGCAGCCCATCATCGTGAAAGTGATTCAACAGCAGTTAACACAGTCCACGTAAAACCAAAAGAGGAGGCAGCTTGTTTTTTAAAGGTCAAGGAAAATAAAGAAGAAGAAGTTTTGAAAATTCCGTGTGCTATCGTGTCGACATTTGGTAATGGTACCATCGAAACAGTAAAAACTGTTAGAAACAAAGTTTCTCAGAATTGTTCTAATGCGTTGAATAGCACCTTAGGAACTAGATTAACTGTTAATGAAACGAATTTGAATTACACCACAAATATGAACAAAACATCAAGCAGAATTGCAGTGAACTGCAGCAATAGTACGGTGAAATTTATATATCCGTTGGCAGTTAAAGGCGTTCCAGTTGATGTTAAGGATAAGGAATGTTCAGTTGAGATCAGAGCGCAAGTGAAAGGACAAGATAAGCTACAAGTAATACGAAATAACGTAGATTGCGTAGTTCTTTTACGATATGCCAAAATGTCTATTCCTGCAAATAGAACTAGTGACTTTTTACCAGCGAGACATGAACTGAAGGCCATGTTGGACAGGCTTCCGTGGTGGCTGGCATTGTTTATTGCTATTTAAGTTAAAGTTGAAAAGTTCAATGAGGGAGTATGACCAACAATTTCACGAGAGATATTTGAGCACTCAAACAAAGCGAGGAGCCCTAGTACGAAAGTTAATTTGGGATTTTTTCCAAGTTACGCTTTGCTTATGATTTCCATTATAAAGAAAGTAAAAAAAACAGAAGGACTTGTGCGTAAAACGGACAAAGATTGCTTTTTACTCTCTTTCTGATAACATTCGTGTGAGAAAGCAGTAGGTATTCCAGTTGTGGGAGAAGTGCTGTACTGGTTGATTGATACATATTCTTTCAGCTTGACTCCATTTATTACTTGTTGGCACACGTTAGTTTACAGTGGCGGGCAAGAGACTACTGACGCTAAGCAAGAAACTAAGCAATCCTGTGTCTCTACACAGTCAATTATAATATATGATAAAATAAAAGTAACGAATTTTCATATAAAGATAAACAAAAATGAAAAAACGAAGAAAAAAGTCAAAAATTAAGATACGTTTTAAATTAAGATATGTGTGTGTAAAGGCGATGTCTGTAAACCTTTGAGTGGATACACAAAAAGTGGCTGTCTTCAAATTAACCAGTAAGTCTTACGTTGTAGGCACGTTAACATAGCAAGTATTTTTAATATTTCATTTTAAAACGTGTAATATGTTCAAGATATAAATTACATTTATATAATGTAAATCATGTATTTAAATATGTTTGAAATATTGAGAATAAATTATTATTGATATTTGCTCCTTCCCTTATTCTTTATTATCTTCATTAGGTATCTTACCTGAAGACTATAGCAACACATGATTACTACAACTAATTACAATGAGCAGCACAATGTGTCGATAGAGATAATTTTGATAGGTACAAATAGTTTTAAAACAAGTATTTTACTATTAAAGTAACATAGTGCACTAAACAACATGTACATATTGTTTAAAAAAAAATGTCGAAAAGTTGTAGAAACCCGACGCAATTACCATAACTGGGATAGCCCTCGTAGTCATATTACGTAATCTAATACCGGATCTAAATTAATTCAAATGTAGTGTTAAGTATTTGCCAGTTTGGTTTATTGACTGTTTCCTGCAAAACAAAACAAACAATATCGCAACATATCGCAACCAACGAGAATATCGCTTGAGTAATGAATTTTATTTTTGCAAACATTAATAACACGGTACTGATTGAAACTGTTGTTATTTTATTATTATCTAACGTTTGATTGCTGTCGACTCAGTCAAGGTCGAATAAATCAGAGTCATTCAACGTATCCAAGTGGCCACAAATTATTATTCAAGTAGATACGTCTCAACATACGTCTCAAACGTGCTTCAAAAAATGTAGCAATTATTTTTAAACTCTTTTGGTTGGCTGTAGATGTTTAGTAAAATCATGGAACGGTTTTAATACATGTGTCAGTACTTATTTCATCCACTGCATTATATTAGCTTTGCGATCAAAATAATCCCAAGAAGTACCTAAAAGACTTTTTTTATATTCCTCCAGTTTTTATACTTTCAGATAGTACCTATCATAAGCCTTTATCGCGTAATTATCTGGTATGTTTGACTGAATAAAAGTGTTGATAAACGGAATGCGCGCCGCTGGATATTCCCATTACAACAACCGACGTACGCTCACAAACTGGCAATACAGGAAAATAAAATATAAACGTTCGCTTTGGGCCGAGAACTTCCATAAGCGTCCCAGCGGCGTGTATCAGCACACGTCTCGCGATTTAGATTAAAAAGAAATGGTAAACACAAAATTGTTGCTATGTTTTGTATTAGCAGTGTCAGCAGTAAAAATAATAGAATGTAAAGGAGGTCATGGAGGAGGAGGAAGAGGAGGAGGCCGTGGACACAGCAGTGGAGGCCATAGTCATGGAAGTCACAGCAGCGGAGGGTGGTTCTCTGGTTGGGGCAAATCGAGGCCAAGTAGCCACTCTTACCCATCGTCTTCGGGATACTCCGGACATGGCTCGGGCGGATCTCATACTTACCCTGCATCTCATGGTTACTCTGGCTCAGGGAGTCGATCTTGGGGAGGAACCAGACACGTGCCCACGTACTACACATCGCCGCAACATGTTTACGTGACACAGTACAGAAATTCTGACAGCCAATATAGCAATCTTCTTACCGGCTTGACAATGTATAATCTGGGTCGCTCTCACGGAACTTACCATCATCACTATTATAGTGATAATTACTACAGAACGACGACACAACATCGTGACACAAACACAGCTGAAGAACCACCGAAGGAAGAAGCTTCTTGCTTTTTAAGAATCAAGAAAGGTAACAAAGAAGATGTTTTAAAAATCCCGTGTGCTATAGTGTCAACTTTCAATAGTGGTGACTTTGAAATAAAAGAATTGGTTAGTAACAGATCTTCAAATAATTGTTCAAGTGTATTAAATGCGACTTTAGATAATAAATTAGCTATGAATGAGACTATTTTGAACGCTACTGCAAATCTGAACGAAACATCAAGCAATATGACAGTAATTTGCAATAAGACGGTGGACGGTGAAGATCCCTTGACAGTTAAAGGTGCTCCAGTTGATGTTAAAGACATGGAATGCTCAGTTGAAATCCGAGTAATTGAAGAAGGGCAAAAATACCTAAAAGTGATTCGTAACAATGTAGATTGTAAAGCTCTTTTAGATCAAGCCAAATTGCCTGTACCTGTAAATAAGAAAAGTGACATCTTACCATCGAGGCCAATCCTAAAAGCAATGTTGGACAAGCCCCCATGGTGGCTAGCTCTATTTTTTGCAGTTTGATTTTATTTTGTTTAGAGTTTGTTAAAATTGTTTTGTGTTGTGTAAGAGGTACCAAGCAACAGTGTTTGCGCTGCTGTGTTGCGGCGTGGAGAGTATGTCTGCTGGTGAAATTACTGGCACATAAGGTACCTACTCTATCTTAGCCCTCTAGGCTGCCCACGCATCTGAAATCTTCTTGTGTTGAGGTGTCCATGGGTGGTAACTGGTGGTGCGTACTTACCATCAGATGGCCCACTTGCTCGTTTGCCTTCCTTATCGTATAAAAAAGAGGAATTCTCATGTGATACTCGTAATTTTCAAGTTGTATTAAATTTTGCTATGCTTTTAGACAGACTAGCTTATGCTCGCATTTTCGGTCTTATTACAGCATTTGCTAATTATGAAAAAAGTTTGATAAATACTTCCTTATTTTTTGTCTACATTATACGTGAACCTTCTTTGCTGCAGCAGCTAAATATTATACTGAAGAGCAAAAATAACAGGTCATTATGCATAGAACTTTGTATGGGAAGTAACCCGGTATTTTTCTCGCCAGCGTATTCTCTAGTTACTCTAGTATAATATAACTAAGTACATAATATCTTTAGTTTTCTAAGTTATGGAGTGACGGATGGACTGAATGCTGGTGCGAGTCACTCCAGTCAGTAATTTCTTTTTGTAATGTACTAAATATACCTTAATTAATAATAGCTGTAGCTTAATAGAATTTAGAAATGATGCCTACATAGTGAATATTCATAATACTTTGTGAGAGGCTATGAATATGAAAGAATATACGTATGGATTGCTTATAAGCGATAACACTATTTTGTATTGTTACCTTGCCTTTTTTATCTTTTTACACCGATTTTGTGGTGTTCAAGAAGAAACTATGTGTATTGTAAGTAGGTACTTAATTAAATAAGTTTTTGCTAAAAATTAAAAAAAAACATATATTTTTGCTAACTATACTTTTTATTGACTTCGCTTGCATTGTCATCTATTCTACGACTAGCTTTTGCCCGCGACTTCGTCTGCGTGGAATTAGAATTTTGGGTAGGATATTTTTAGTGGCAAAGTATCAATTAGAGCACAAATTATATATTATCCTTCAAGTATCGCATTTTCGTAGTAAATTTTACCCCCGTTTTCACATCCTTACAGGATAATTACTGATATCAAAAACTATTTTGTCCTTCCTAGGAACATAACTATATCCATCCATACCCGTTTAAATCTGATCAGCGGTTAAAGCGTGAAGAAGTAACAGACACGCGTACCATCACATAATTCATTAATAGTATGGATTCACATAAACCTTTCCAATATTCAGCTTCTTATCAAATATCTAAGTAATTTTTCAAGATTTTGTTCGTTAATTTGTTAGTTAGCTAAGTGTCCTTAACGCAAATTCACCCTGTATTTTTTTTTTTAATAAAATGTCCTTCAAACGATAAATTTTCAAACACACTTTCACCCCCATTCAAGAGTGTAAGTAAATTTCCTAAACTTTTTAAACTATAAGTCTATTTATCTATCTCTTGAGCTAATTTCATAAAAATTGGTTAAGAAGTGCTTTAAGCGTGAAGACGTGAAGAAAGTTTGTTTTAAAAAATCGGCCAAGTGCGAGTCGGACTCGCGTACCGAGGGTTCCTTACAAATTTGGCAAGTGAATACTGTATCCAGTGTTTGCAGAGCCTAATCCTATATAGACAGACATAGAAGACATATAAAAACAATATTAGTTACAGTTAGATTTGATTTTAGCTGTGTGTGCTATACTTTAAGAGCAACCTTCATAATTCATGAATGATCTGAACAAACGGGATCCCAGTCAGAACTTTTCAAGGACGTACCTAACTTAGTAGAGTATTTAGTAGAGGTACAGATACGCGTAGCAGCCTACGTATACATCTTTAAAAGTTTCTTATTGAAATTGTAACAGCATAAAGATACCTTGTTTATTTCCATTACAGCGACATCTATTGGACACATATGAAATAATATGATTGCAGAAAAAACTTGATTTAAATCGGATATATTTTTTAAATATTGCTTCAAATTAACTAAGTATATTTTTAGAATGTCAATAAACTCTACATTAAATAAAAACATACTTAAAATCACATCGAAATATGATACAACTCGAGCCATCTGTTGTCCAATAGATAAAAACTTTATTATGATTTGATTACCTTTACATTTAACTTTTACGCGTTACTGATAAAAGGGGTCTTGACAGACCAACGGTCGGATGGACAGACGGACAACAAATTTTGAAGTACAGAAGCCTGAAAATAGATAAATACTTCATTTATGTAGTTAGCCTTAGGAAAAATGTCATGCATAATGCGACATCTATTAACAAATAGAGGAACTAATTAACCCATAGTAAACTTTATTATTATTCTGTTGCTTAGTATTATTATAACATACATGTACTACATTTTTGAACTCAGGACTTCTTCCTCTAGCATTTGGTATCCCAATAAATAATGTATCAAAAAATATTTTTGGTGGACCCCCCCTTTTTGTTTCATATCTCGACTTCTGGGTGGAATTTCGAAAACAACGCGACATGGGAGTTTAAGTTAGACCTCCAGCAATACAATAAAAAAAACCGCATTCAGTTTGGTGCAGTAGTTTTTGCGTAGCGCGGTAACAAACATACAGACAGACAGACAGACAAAAATTCTAAAAATTGTATTTTTGGCTTCTATGGCGCTTATAGAGGCCCTTTAGTTTATTTTGTCTTTAATATCTCCTATGTACAGACATCGACCTGTTACAATTTTATTATATGTATAGACTGCATATTAAATTTAAAAAAATTGCTTGTGGGATTTACAAAAATACATCTTTATATTGTTATCACGGCAAGTTGAATTAAGGCTTGATAAAAAGTAGGTAACTTACTCAGGTGGGGCAGGAGATGAAAGTGAAATATATTTTATATTACTTTCTCAAGTCACGCAATCAAGTTCTTAAGTATTTTTATTGAGAATATTTATGAAGAAGTAGCAATTATTAGGATTATTATTAATTGCCTAAATACGCCAGTGATTATTTGAGTACCTAGTTTATACCTATTCGAGTTTGAAATAAACAGTTCAAAATTCTTAAGTACTTGTTACTTTTATAATAGTTAAAGCTATTTATTTCTACGTCTATTACGAGCCAAATCTGTGTAATGTCACCTTTGATACAGTTTACCGCGCAGGTAAAATATATCTATACACTGCTACGCCTCCCGTTTATTAATAGATTGTTATCGATCGCATTTTTGTCTGATAAGCGTGGGGGACTATTTTTGGATAGCGAAGCGATGTATTCAATCAATTAGTAAAGTTGTTGTTTTGTTGGTGCAGGCAATGCGTCGTTTGAAATTCCTTACCTGTTCGCGACGTCATTCAGTCCCACTTGTAGCCGCTCAGATCAGTCAATAAATTGAGCCTCTCTCCCTTACACACACAGGCGAGCTCAGACGTGCCGGGGCCGTGGGGAACGAACCACGCCTTATAAATTAGACTCTAGACACCCGTGATATTATGATCAAAATTTTTATCTTGTTATGCGTGCTGTCAATAGTTACGGTAGATTTAGTACAATGTAAAGGTGGCGGAAGAGGAGGTGGGGGCAGGGGAGGAGGGCGAGGGGGCCGAGGCGGCTCAGGAGGAAGTTTTGGCGGCTGGTTGAAGGGTCTCTTTGGCGGTGGCAAAGCTTCAAGCTCTCACACCTACCCAGCATCCACAGGATATTCGGGGCACGGCTCCGGAGGTTCGCACGGCTATCCTTCCTCGAATGGTCTTTCTGGAACAGGCACAGGTCAGCGACATGGCTACCCAGCATCACCAGGCCTTTCCGGAACAAACAAATATGGCCAAAGATATCGTTACGTTCACAGCGTGCCTTCTTATTACACTGCACCACAGTACGCTTATGTGACTCAGTATAGACAATCAGGAAGTCGGTATAATGCTCTTTTAACCGGCTTAGCGTTTTACAATATGGGTCGCATGAACAGTTATCATCATCATTACTACTACCAGGACAGCTACTACCACCGTGGGTCAGCTACAGGTTCTCAGACTACGAAAGAAAGTGTAAGTGAGGCTGGTGATGAGAACGAAGCGACCTGTCTTATGAGGATTGAAGATAGGGCTAATGGTAAAGAAGACTTGTTGAAGATACCCTGTGCTATAGTGACGACATTCGTATCGGGTGCACATAGAACACCTACTCCAGCTGAAGCAAGTACAACTATATGTGTTAATTCAGCTGTAACCGAGACGTCGACTGATAGCAATAAGGATAACGATTACGATACACCCAAAAGTAAGGTGGTTTGCATGTCTTCGGTAAATGCTACCGATCCTCTTTCGGTGCAGGGCCCACCCTTGGAATATATTTCTGATATGAAATGCACTGTTGAGATTGTGACTAAAGACGACGTTATAAGCAATGATGTGGACTGCGAGACTTTAATGAAGTACGCGAAATTGCCGGTGCCTGAAAACAAGGAGACTATTATTATGCCAACTAGACATAAACTTAAATATATGACGGAGCATCCTCCATGGTGGCTGTCATTGTTTCTTGCTGTGTGATTAAGTATTGATCTGTTCTAAAATTACGAACATTCAAGGGGACAAATAAAAATAATATTTAAACTTAAATATATAGTAATATTTTGTGATTTTGAATTTGTTGTTTGTAGATATAGGTATATTTGTCAAAATGATAATTAAAGGTATTTATTGGTGTGATTATTGTTAGATGTTGTTTATATTATCGAATATTTTAGTCTGATTCGCTGAGTCCGACGCGCAAAATGAAGGTTCATTAAAATTTACATAATAAATAAAAAACATATTTCCATATGAAAATAAATTGTTATTCTCATCGAAAATAGAAATCAGCGATTTCTTATTTTTCCTTTTAGTTAATTTGATGTCTTATTTCTTGATAAATTTTAGTTCTTTATATTTCAAAAGTACTTACAATGTAGATTTACAGGATACTCGCAGTTTTTGTACAAAAATACACTTTGAAAAGGTTGTACCTATTCTTGGTCGCATGAACTAAGAAACTTAATTTTTTACACGTCTACTCGTTTCTGTTTTCTTCGCAGATAGAGTCGTTTTTCCTTTAAAAAAAAACCTCGTGATTTTTCATTGTTTGATACACAGACAAAAAGTCAGTAAAACAATGTTTTATATATATTCTAGTACAATAAGAATAAACCTATCGTGCATCATGTTATTGCCATTCTTGAATCGGTTTTAATAAAATTGAAATTGTTGCCATAGCCCTAAAAAGGCCATTTATTAAATGAAGTTATGTTTAACTCAATAAACTCAAAATTTTGACAACTTTTTCATATGCAGCTTTTTATTATTCTAGAAATCCAATTTCTTCACACCTTAATTAAAATACACGCGGAGTTGTATCTCTGTAATTTTAGTATATCCAACCTTTTTAATATAGGTATGTTTGCTTAAAGGGATATCCAATTAATGAAATGATCACGAGATTTTTCTCTCTTTCCAAGATCTATTTGACTGACAAGTTTATTGAGGTCATGCCCCTGATGTTTCTTTGAGTTGATAAACAGAGTTGCAGAGTACTGTTGATAAATATGTTTTTATACATTTGACCGTGCTAATGTAATCAGAAGTAAAGATTTATGCTATTATGGTTTATGCTATTTAATATCACGAATAAAATAAATGTTTTCTTTCTTTCTTTCTAAATAAGCACTTATCCGATTTTTCACCTTTTTTTACTGCAACAAGTTAAAAGTCAAAAGTCAAAAGTTTATTTTGCAAATAGGCCGCCGAGGGCTCTTTTACATGTCTTTTTTTGAATCTACCAGCGCATTCGGAAAGACCATCATTGCCAAGAAGAATGCGCCGCAAGAAACTTGGCAGAAAGTCATTTTTTCAAAATAAAATAGATTTACAATAGTACTTAAATTCTACTTAACTTACCTAATACAATTAATACATTTTATAAAAGGGATGTAAAAGGTCCCTAAGTTAAGACCGTACCTTAAATTACATTGGTCTATAGTACCCTGTGAATCCAATACACTGTAACTCCGAAAGACAGATTTTGAGAAAACGGCTAAAAACACTTTTTTTCGTTTTTAGAGGATTACTCCTCCATTTTCTTCAGAAAGTTTTGAGTGTTTGATATCAATAAAAAGGAAATTTCATAAGGTTTTCAGCCCCAGCAATAAAAAAAATATTTTACCGTAAATACAATGATTTAACATAGATAACTTGTATTGCCGCGATAGTCATCTGAAGCGAATCAAGAGATTGTTAGGGCAATACACTGTATTTTATAGTTACAGTGTATTACCATGTCAAATCGGTGTTTTTCTCACTTGCTTCAACAATGTAAGTCCCTATCTAATGTGCCGCCAGCAATATAACACACGAGTTTATTAATTAATGAAGTTTTTTATATTAGAATATTTCACTTACAATATCAATAATTATGACTGCGTAAACTTATTTTTAAATTCTTTTAACAACAGAATCAGTCTCAACATTAAATACAACATTACTAGGTAATTATTAGGAACATAACATAAACATTATTCATTACCTACATAAAATCACTCGTCACATCTCGCAAGTACATAGCTGTGCCTCCTGTGACAAGTGATATAAATCGACTTGTACCTACCCTTTTGTGTGTTTTTATTTAGAAATATCCAAAAAAATAAAAGGAATTTTTTGGTCTATCTCACGTACTTCTAGGTGCTATAGTTTCGGATATAATTTTGTGAATAGTGAAGTGATACAACTAGCAGCATTTCGGCAAAAAATCGTGCAAATTGATCTATATCAAGTTGTAACCGCCTTTATGTAATAGCTCTAAGGGCTTTTTTCGTGTTTTGTGGTATAAGTGGAATTGTTTTTATTTTCACATTAAATTTTACGGTATTTTTTTCGGAAATATACTTATTATAATATATATAATATAACTACAGTTATACCACTTTTGACCAACTTTTCTAAAACCAGATCAGGGTACAATACAACTCAACATTGTACCTACCAATGTAAGACCAATTTTATATTTGTTTTTGTCAAAAATCTATTTAGTTAGTAGATTTATGTTTTACTTCAAGCAACATTGAACTGGGAAATTACGCTGATTTATAGGATTTTACGAGTTCATGTACTTATAATATCAGCTTACACCAAGATAATAATGGGTGCTCCAGGGGTGCACCATGATATAACTGAACTTGTATCATCTAACATTCTATAAACATGCATTTAGTGTTTTTCGGTAAATATTGTTAGATTCTAACACGTATTATTTACTCATATTAGACATTTCAATAGGTAGGTACAACTCACAGGTTTTTGCGATTTTCTTCGAACTTACAATATTTACCGAAAAACACTAAATGCATGTTTATTTATAGAATATATTTTTATCTATATAAAAGTGCTTTGGTAAAAGCTAGTCCCCTTGGCTCACAAACTAGAATTTTTTTCCTAAAAAGTCGATTTTGCACTTGTATCAAAGAAGGCACAGTAGTGTAACAGCCAATGATTATCCTACTAATATTATAAATGCGAAAGTTTGTGAGTGACGATGTGAGTGTGTATGTTTGTTCCTTCTTCACGCTTAAACGACTGGACGGATTTGGATAAAATTTGGAACAGAGATAGCTATAGTACTTTTTATCCCGGAAAATTGCAAAGTGCCCGCGGGATATAGCGATTAACATAATATACTTATGTCAATTGATAATTCTACGCAGACGAAGTCGCGGGCAGAAGCTAGCCTAAGTATATTTTTCAAAAACCAAAATACTATACTTGAATACGTGCTTCAAACTGACTCCCGGTAAATCGACCAATAGCGATCAAGATTGCCGCTCAGCCGCGCTGTGATTGGCGCACCAGCATCGCGCGAGTCATGGTTATTGGCTTGTTACTTAGTTTTGTCAAAACACTGTATCAGGAACGCGCGTGGATTATTTTGACAACACACTGCATCTTCAATTACGGTGTTTTGCCATTTTAGGACTTTAGTTTTAGTGAAATACAGTGTTTTTTACATTGCGATATCTCAGTTGTTCTAGTATAAGACCCATAATATTTGAATGCAGGACCATGTAACAGGCAAAAAGAAATCGAATGGACGTTGTTAATTCAAAACACTGTAACTTAAGTTACAGTGCATTGGATTCACAGGGTACCATTGTAATATTTTTTTTATTTTATGGTTTGATGGTTAAGTACATACATACATACATACACACATAAATCACGTCTTTATCCCTTACGGGGTAGACAGAGCCTAAGTTAACAAGACCCAGAGGCCATGATTAGCATGATTGTGGGCATGGATGTAGTGATGGATTGCTAGGTGCATCGCGTTTTTTTATATGAATAGGAAGGAAAACGAGCAAGTGGGTCACCTGATGGTAAGTGATCACCACTGCCCATAGACACCCGCAACCCCGGAGGGATCGCAGATGCGTTGCTAACCTAGAGGGCTAAGATGAAATGCCTTTTGTGCTCGTAATTTCCCTAGCTGTCTTACTCTCCACACCGGAACACAGCTGAGCAAGTACTGCTTCTTAGCGACAGGATTAGCGAGTAAGATGGTGGTAGCGATCCGGACGGACCTTGCACAAGGCCCTTACCACCCGCAAAACATAAACCGCGTATAACATAATTCCCACTATTTTCACTTTTCACCCATTCCCTCGATGTGCTTTTACCATCTGCGCGGGAAGGGAAGCAGCTGGTACATTCTATGATTTTTCTTTGCTCATAGGCCAGCATGGAAGCACTTAACTATTCTATGCCGTGGATTAATTGCTTCATTTGATGTTAAGCAAAGGTGATAAATTAACCAGCTAAGTTTAATGACATGAATTGTCTGTCCTATTGTACAGAAAAAGTAACCTACCATATATTGTATTTTTATAGATTCTTGTAATTTGTTTGGCCTTTCGAGTTTCTGGTTCATAAAGAAATTGATTTTATTTTAACCAAGAACTCGAGACAAAAAATGACTAGAGTATGTTATGTATGTTATAGTTATAGTAGATACTCGTAAGTATTGTCTGTGTTCAAATTTAGAACAAAAATACCCGACGCGATGCTCCGGACAAAAACTAATGACAACAGCACGCAAAAAACCCAACCAACGAAAGTAGCATTAATTCTGATTAGTTTGTAGATACTCGATGATACTAATGATCTATTCGTTTTGCGCATATCGAAGCTAAAGTGAGACAGAGCATACAGTCCAGTTCCACTCAGACCATACCGGTGACGTCAACGTCATAATGCTCATTCAAATAAACGTTCTGTTAATTATTACAAACCCGAGCCGCCGGGAGTGCACACGTGTGCACAACAGAGTGAAATTTACTTATTGACTAAAGTGATTTATCTCAAATATGGCCAACAGAACGGTTCTGTTGTGCCTTGTACTCTCGATATCGTTATGTTGTCTTACTGATGGTGCACCCGGAAGATACGGCGGCGGAAGATCTTCGGGTTCGAGATCAAGTAAACCGTCATGGTCCTCATCCTCATCTGGATCTAGGTGGTCTAAGCCAAGCTACCCATCGTCGTCATCTGGATTATCCGGATTTGGATCAAGCAGTGGAAGTTCCTGGTCATCGTGGGGATCATCGGGTTCAAGTAAACCCAGCTACCCATCATCGTCATCTGGGCTATCAGGATTTGGATGGTCAAAACCTAGCTACCCATCATCTTCTACTGGATTATCTGGGTCGGGGTCGTCAAAACCTAGCTACCCATCATCGTCATCGGGGCTATCAGGATTTGGATGGTCAAAGCCTAGTTACCCATCATCTTCTTCTGGCCTATCAGGATCGGGATCGTCCAAACCAAGCTACCCGTCGTCATCATTCGGCCTTTCTGGATTTGGTTCATCGAAACCTAGCTACCCATCGTCGTCATCAAGTTTCTCTGGATCTGGGTCGTCAAAACCTAGCTACCCATCATCATCAACCGGGTTGTCAGGATCATCAAAGCCTAGTTACCCTACATCGTGGTCTAGCACTCAATCTGGTTCTTCTGGAGGATATGTAAGTAATACTTACCATCCTAGTAATTCCTATAATACGAACTCAAGATACGGCAATAATTACGGCACTCCTCATGGAAGTCACGGGCCGCAAATATTTACTACCAACCATTACTACACCTCGCCTCAATATGTTTACGTCCACGAATATAGAAATTCTGGCAGCCGCTATGGGGACATACTGACTGGCTTAGCATTGTACAACATGGGCCGTTCTCATAGCCACTATCACGACCATTACTACCATGATGATTACTACCAGCATAGATACAATTCAGGGGGCAGCCTAAATGGGAATTACTCCCCACAAAACGCAGCAGCTTGTACTATGAAGGTCAAGGAAAATGGACGTGTAGAAGTGCTGAAAATTCCCTGCGAAATCGTTTCTACTTTCACTGAGGGCAAAACTACTCCTATTCCTCAAAATCAAACGACCACCACATCATGTGTAACAAACACGACAATGATCAACAACACCATGCCTGTGAATGCTTCTGCAGCTAATACGACTTTGTCGTCTAACGTGACTATGGTCAACTCCACGTCTTGTACCACGACGGTTAACGCAACTGACCCGTTGACGCTGAAAGGGAAACCCCTGGATCCAACCAACATGGAGTGCATTGTTGAGATTAGAACTAAAGACAGATACACGAGCAACCCCGTGGATTGCAATGCTTTGCTCCAATACTCGAAGATGCCAGAGCCCAAGCACAACGACATAATACTACCGGAAAGGGAAAAACTAAAGTCGTATTTGAAGAGACCGCCGTGGTGGATGTCATTATTCTTTGCAGTGTAGCTTGAAAAATAGACACATGATATTTTTTCATAATTGTCTTTTAGGAACTGTTTACGCTATAACGCCTAAATTTACATATCATAAGAACAACTTGTTGGATGGCAAAACCCAGAGTTCTATCTTATCGTTCTAGAGAGTTGAAAGGTTAAATCGAAGCTTGATAATGTTATTTGAACTGCTAAGTTGAAACAATATTTTTTTATGCGGTTTATATTTTATATTATAAATATTTTAATGAATGCGAGTGTTTTTTTAAACCCTGATTTTTGTTTCGACCATAATTTATAATCAAAATGTTTAACAAATCTGTTACGGACTCTTTGTTGCTCGACCCTATTTTTTGGTACCTAATGATTAACCCCTTTATTCTGCTAACTTCGCAATCGTTTGTCCTTATCTGTTACTTTGAAATTTACCCTTCACAGATAAGGACAAACGATTGCTAAGTTAGCAGAAGCCTACAGAGCGTTTATGAATAAGGGGATTATACTGTTACTAGTGTTGCTTGCGACTTCGTCTGCAAAGAATTCGTTATTGTTATCCCGAGGGAATTTTCCGGGATAAAAAGTAGCCTTTGTGCTATTCCAGACTTTTCTCTATCTATGTGCCGAATTTCATCCAGATTCGTCGGGCCGTTCTGGCGTGATTGAATAACAAACAAACATCCATCCATCCATCCATACTTTCGCATTTATAATATTAGTTAGATTAGCTGTTGCTCGCGACTTCGTCTGTGGAGAATTTGTTTATCGCGCGCCTGCGGAAACGGAAACTATAAGAACAATTTTCCGGGATAAAACTATTCTATATCCTTTCTGGAGTCTCAAACTATCTCCATACTAAATTTTAACACGATCGGTTTGATTAGTTTACGCGTGAATGCGTAACAAACAAACAAATTAACCCACATTTGCGTTTGCATTAGCCGATTAGGATTGTTGAGTTGCCTAGACGAATATAAGCGAGCTTGTCAAAAAACTAATGATATTTTTCGCGAACTCCGCTAAAACTTCCGAACCGAATAATTTAACAAGATTTCGTATTATAGTGATTTATATCTTTATTCGTATTATAGTGATTTATATCCCGGAGTATTATATAGGTAGGATGTAATTTTCAACACTGATTATTGATGGCGCTAGTTGTATCCGCGGTGCCGCGTTACTGTATTGTATACAAAACAGAGTTCTTATTTAAGGCGCTGTCAACAGCAAATGACCTTGAGCAGCGCCACTCTTCACACATACGGATCGCATGCCTGTTAGTGAAGGAGAAGAAACTATTTCGGCAGCTTGGCGTGCGTCTAAAATCTTGCAAATAAGACACAAATAATAAGAAATAAAAAAAAGTATAGATTATTTGTGAAATATGACTCGTTAGCCGTGTAGGTATTGAATATGTTGACTTCATGTTTTTAACTGTAGACCCATACGTTGAAAAAATAAAGACATAGAACCGTTTAATGATGATTTTAAGACCAATCTTTGCAATTATTTTCTATCGAGCCGAATTTGTTCAATTATGTATCGAGTCCGTCCAGCGTGTTTGAAATATGATGAAAATTGACATACATATTTTTTTGGATTTTTATTGTGCGTAGTTTTTCTTAAAAAAGTGCTTAAATAACATCAATTTCAACAAAATTAGGTGTTGTCAGCCTCTTAATAATAAAAAAAACACAATTTTATTTTGCAGAAGACATTATTATTTACAATTGTTATTGTTAAGATGAGTAATAAAATAACGGTAATATATGTAATGTATGTAGGTACCTACATAATGTATGTAAACTCTTTATTGCAAATAAAATTTTAAAAAATACAGAAGTACACAGAAAATAGTACAAAGGCGAACTTATCCTTAAGAAGGGTTCACTTCCAGCTAACCTGGTCCTAATATAATGATTGGGGTCGTCCCATCAGTTTTCCTGTTGCTATAATATAGATATTATCTCATAATTCTATGTCGACGAGTGGGTTGTAAGTAGATTAGCGTCATAATAGTAATGAAACATCCAAGGTGACCAAAAAGTTCGAAACACCGACACCATACTATTTCTATATGACGATGACTGTAGGTAAGTACTCTAAATTTTGATCCCCACCGTTTTGTATGAAAATAGGTACATTGAAAAGGTTGTATGATTTAATCGCGTGAACTTAGAAACTTGCGAACTTGCTTGTCTGACCGACTGACGGACAACGAAGTGATTTTTACCCAAGACATAACGGAGAAGGTATGGGTAGGTATACATGCGTTTAGGGGAGAGGTTTGTTTGCGCGCAAACGAATGTTCCCATTTTTTAAGGGGATATAGTTTTTTCAATACAGTTGCTCAAAAAGTGCCCTTTTTTGGGCTGTTTTGCGTGCGAAAGGTTCGTTTTTGCGCACTAGTGCGATTTACTTTTCCATTTTTTTTTATTTGTATTTGTTCCAATTCACGACTTCTTACCAAAGAGTTATTATAATGCTAGTCTTACCAAGACGTAATAAAAATAAAAACCTATTATTGATGTAAAAATATCAAAATATTGAGATTTTATATTTTATTACTAGCCTTTTCATCATTATTATTATAAAATATTGAATTCCTAAAAACAGTTCTTATTAAGGTGTCTGAATGGAACAGAATTTTAGCTGCCGAAACGCCTGTCAAATTAGAGGCGTTTTTCCAACTGCAACCATGGTTTTTCCTTATGGTTTCTAAAGGCAACAGTAGTTGTGTTTATACAATTCAAATAAATAATCGACCTTAATGATACTAAGATAATAATAGTAAAGTGTTATATATGTCGGAGATTAACTGAAGCAGAGATAATTTTATTGTATTGACATTACAATTAATACTATTAGTTAAAATGAGTTGTAGCTTAAACGCCATCTGTCGGACAAATTCCAAACTGTTGTTGAGTAAACGCGGGCGATACGCCTGGGTAGAGTCGGTAAAGCAGACTGTCATGGCGGCGCTCGGTGGTTAAAGCAGTCGAGGTAAGAGACTGGGATGGAGTCTGCCCGTAGAACTGGAGCGGCTGAGCGGCGGGAAAGAGATTTTTGAGGTTAAGTGAGTTTTATTTTGTTTACTTGAAATGAAAAGCGCGAATGACGAGATTTGTGGACTGAACCTACCGGTTTGCTCATTTAAAAGCATTTTGTTAAAGTTAAGCTTAGTGTTAGTGACATTTGTTGACAAAGTGTTGTGAATTAGTTATTTCAAATTATTCTGTGTTGTATTTTTTTTTAGCAAATGTATTAAAAACCGTCGTTCGATACACGCGTGGAAATGTCATTCTTCACTCGTCTGGAGTCTTGCCAACTCGCCTCTCGGCTCGTGGCAAGATATCTCGAGACTCGTGAAGTAATGACATACTTTCCGCACTAGCATCGAAATGTACTATTTCTTTTCATACACAGACAGAACTTTGTAATTGAAATCTGGCTGCCACGAACAATTACTAAGTGACAGAATACAACGTTTAATTCAGTATTGAAACTTGACAACTATTGAACAACCATTATCAACACTAACCTCTTTGAGGATGTGTAACCATAACACTTGGGTGCATGCGATTCATATGCATTTTACACAATGATCGATTGTCTTTTGTTTTTGATTAGTGCCGTCTTTGCGGCAATAGGTGGTTTCTCAGCTAGAATGACACAATAGTAGGTAACACCGTCGTACAGAAAGTGTGTTAGTTTTATTAGGACGGAGATCTGGTTTTATGCAGTGTGTTCTAAGTATTCTCACTTGTATTGTTATCACTGGTTAGATTAAAGTGAGTAATTTAAGGAAGTTACCGTAATACGGCGGGAACCGTAGGCTTATTGTCTAACTCGCTCGCAATCGCCATCGTGTTCATTTTGACAGTTCAAGTATGGGCTGGCAATTGGCATCGGAATCAGCTAGCTGTCACATTCATACAAGAACTGTCAAAATGAACACGATAGCGATTGCGAGCGAGTTAGACAATAAGCCTACTGATCTATTTTAAATCAACTACGCGTTGCTCTCAGTGCGAGTGCATGCTGAGAGAAAGTGTTTTTATTTACCTACACATTTATTATATTTAAGTATTTATTTTTTGACTTTAAATACCTGGTAATGAATTTTAAGTGAGACGTTTTTGTCGCCCTCGCGACTAAACTTGGTTAATAGACTATAACTATATATCTACATTTTTAACACACACCAAATCGACGTCCCAAAAAAATGTTTAGTTTTTATTTCTGAGATTGTACATAGATAATCAAAACAAAGTGACCGCGGGTGGGATAAATGGCCTAAATGTGATTAGATTGGATATAATCATTAATCAGAGACAAAGATACTTGATACAATTTTATTTTGCAAAGTATAAGTCTTTTATTCAGTTGACTAGGTACACAATAGCAAACGATGCATCGGGTATTAATTGGTAGTAGTATTAATAGCTCGGAAACTATACCCAAAATCTAAGCAAACTTCCAAAACACACAATTCACGCTATTTTACGTATTATTATTATTAATCTAACAATATAGCGCAGCTGCTCTGTCGCGCTCGCGATTCATGTAAAGAAGGAGCGAGAAAAAATTAGAAAACAATAACAAAACCCCTTACGTGCGTTTCGATAACTCGCTTCGACTCAAGGAATCCCCACCTTGATGACTAGGACATAAGGTTATATAAATTACAATATTTGCAATGGCCGCCGAGACAGGTAAACATTCCACCGAGTGTTGCCACTTGTTGAACACGGTTCCCATAAGGGGCATAAGGTATGAGGGACAGAGAAAGATAAAATATAACTTGCGCCTTTAAACATTCTACAATGTCTGTGGACACACACACTTTATCACATCACGTCTATCACGACACGTAGTACTGAAGTATAATAAATACCTATTACAAAATTAAACATTGTTTAAAAAACATTTCATTATTAATGAGTTATTGGTGTCGTATCTAGGTGGGATTAAATTGTCTGTTTAGTTGTTTTAGCTTCACTACAAAGTATAAAACAAAGTCGCTTTCCGCTGTCTGTCCCTATGTCTGCTTAGATCTTTAAAACTACGCAACGGATTTTGATGGTTTTTTTTTAATAGATAGAGTGATTCGAGGGGAAGGTTTATATTTATAATACGCAGACGAAGTCGCGGCCAGAAGCTAGTTGTTAGTAATAATTACTTAACTAAATAATATGTAGGCTAGAGGTCGCAGCATTAAATAACTTATTTCATATCACCAAGTCTCGGGTATTTGTAATTAGAGAGTGGCAACACGCAATTCGTACTTTTAATGGCGGGGGAGTCGAACGACCCAGCCGAGCGAGCGTGCGACTCAGTCAGTTACTAACTTCAGTGCAGTGCGCTAGAGTGAATGCACGCGTTTATTTATGTCGTTGCGAAATAATTAGAGAGCGCCATGTTTCGTTATACGTTCGCGTTTCTTTGTGCAGTGCTAGTGTTATCTAATGTAGAATTAATACATGGCAGAAAGTATGGTGGCGGAGGCGGAAGGAGAACTGGTGGAGGCAGCCACAGCTACCCGAGTTCTGGAGGCCTTTCCGGTGGCGGTAGTCACGGCTACCCGTCGTCTGGTGGCCTTTCGGGTGGAGGCAGCCACGGTTATCCGTCCTCTGGTGGTAGTCATGGGTATCCCGCCTCTGGTGGCCTTTCAGGAGGGGGTCGCGGTGGCTACCCGGGAGGAGGGGGTGGCAGTCACACTTATCCTGGTGCCGGTGGAGGCAGCCACGGGTATCCGTCCGGAGGAAATTCCGGAAGCCACGGATATCCCGCCTCACCCGGCTTATCCGGCTCAGGATCCAACAACCACGGATACCCAAGCAATAAAGGAAACTACCCGAGCGGAGGAACAACAAACGTTCATCACCACTACCATTACAGTCCTCCTCAACAAATTAGTTACGCATCCCCGCGTGGAGGGGCACCGATGAACTACCCGGTGTACCGTGGAACACCACCCACTTACGTGTATCAATACAAAGATTCCGGCAGTAAATACGGCACGCTGCTAGCTGGACTTGCGCTTATGAATCTCGGAGTTCTCGGCGCCGGAATCTACGCTTCCAGTCATAGCCATTCCAACAACAATAACTACAAACCTCAACCAGGCGAAATATGCAAATTCGGCTTAAAGAAAGATAATGGAGACTACGAAGAAACAAGAATCGACTGTCAGTTAATAACTAGTTTCATTTTCGCCGAGCAAGCCAAGACACAAAATCAACCGACAAACACAACTGTGGTGACAACGACCGTGACGAACACGACTATTGTAAACACAACGAACCCGGTACCTGACGCGCCGCAACCGGCAGGGAACGTAACTGTTAATGTTAGTTATACGCTGCTACCGGATGGCACATTAGTACCAGTAAATATGTCCTCTATTGGTGCAATTAATGTGACAACCGAGGCGCCGTCAGTCCCGGCGGGCGGTGGGTCGTCGTCATCGTCGGTGGTCGTGTCGACGACGACGAATACGACGGTGGTGAATGCGCTGGACGTCAAGGGTACACCGGTCACGGTAACACCGGGGATGGAGTGCTACGTGATAAGGAGAACTCCGTCTACTAATATGAGGAAGGCCGTGCCGTGCGGTTTACTTCAGACGTACGCAGAAAAATCTATAAAGGCGAATTCTGCGGCTAGGAACGTTCCAGCATTAACGCTCTTGGCCGTTGTTTGTGCTGTTTTTGTTATGAATTAAATAGTTTTTATGACTTATACTTATTTTTTATACTTAATGATATGGCTGTATGCCATTGAGCCAAAAATTTCAGGTTTTTCTACTTTTTTCTGTATTCACTTGAATTTCTTTTAATTGAAGTCTTCTGTACTTAATGTTTGCACTCGTAATGTCATATGTACCGTCAATACATATAAGATGTTAAGTAAAGGAAAAACTAGAAGTGCTTTTGAATGTATTTGTGTAACGTCAGTCAGATACTATGAGTATTATATTAAATGTCGAGAACTTATTATAGTTATTATAAGAAGTATGTACCTATCTATAGTCAATGTCAAATTTTTATGTTGGAGTAGACGAAGTGTTTTTTTTAACGTGAATTGGCAATTTGTTTCTTAAAATAATTTAGCGCCTTACCCACAGAGTACCTACTTTTTATATACTGGAAAGCCTTACCCGTTACGACATACCTATTTGACATTGGTAAATTTAAACAAGACGTGTCTAAAATCAACGCAAAACATAATGTTATCAAACTTATCAACATCAACAAATGCTTAGTGGTATTTTAGCATCATGTGTTATTATGATTCTTAATTCGCTGTTTCGTTCCACAATAATATTTCGTAAATTTATAAATTACAGTTACTCGTATATTTTAGGTCTGTTTCATTTTGCAATGCTACTATTTTTGTAAACAAAATTTTGTCAAAGCTTATTATAGCTAATTTGGATAAAACCATTTTTTAATAACTTTAAGTGAATCTGCACCCTGAAATTCACGACTACGAATAATTTAGTATTGTATGGTTATAGATTTAATACTTGTTTGTCACGTTAGCACAGAACTCAAATAGATAGGCATGTGAATTTTCGTACGCATGGATGTGTGATCTCATTGAAGTTTCCGTTCCGAAATTATTGTGATAGCTGTGGGACCCAAAATTTTTGTTTAATAAAAGTGCCTTTACCGTTACTGTTTTGTGATTTTTGACATTATTCCGTGAACAATAGCGTTTTGCAACTGCATCTGCGCGGTTAAACTCTTTGTTCGCTTGCTTTCTACATAAGTGCTCGTATTTTAAAACGCTTTGATTTATTTTTTGACGCCAGTATTTGACAGAGAATAGACATGGTATCAGCCGCGCCTGGACTGTTGTTGACAACGTAAATATTCTATGAGAGATAGAAAGATTAGACGCGCGTTCGATCGCGCTCTCTAGTACACTGAACTCGCTGATATTAATAAATTTTACCTGTGCCGCTGTTTACTTTTGAAAAAAATGATAAATTATGGTCCCTTAGACGGTTTAGACTATCCACAATTATATTAAAGGATTGTTTATGTTTTAAAGTCTAGAAAATAGCAATTGAAGCTAAACTATTGTTGATGAAATTTAACACACCATAATGTTCGTCAGTTACCTGATATAATTATGTTTTGCTGATTTTTTGTGCTTTAATCAACTTCGTTAATTGATACACAATAAATATTTTGTTGGACGAGTTAAATTGAAACCACTGGGACGTGATACTGATAACATAAAATGAAATATCTCTACATGTAGGTAGCTATTTTTATTTATTGTTCAAGTCGCAGGAAAAATTCGGCGTATCTATCTTTCTAATCTAATAATACCTTTAAATGAGCAATTCTCGTATATATGTATATAATCTAAATCTTGGAAACGGCTAGAACGATTTTCATGAAATTTAGTGTTACGGGGGCTACGTTTAATTCTTAGAAAACGTACCAAAATAATAACAAGCAAAGTTCGGTCATTCAGGTAGGTACTTATCAACAAGAATAACACTAAATTTGCAAGGATGAATTTATATGATTTGAATCAAATCAAATTGGGATCCGATGAACCATATTTCAACTGATATTAATGTCGCGTTAATACTATATTCTGTTAATGTTATGTTATATAATGTTCTGTTAATTACATACCTACATTACTTGGACCTTTTAAATTCTTAAAGAAATACTTAATCATACAAGGCTTTTACTAATTTACATCGGTTATACACCTATATTAGCCGCTAATTGTTCAATATTTCGCCATAGTTGACACCACTTTTTTCAACCATGGATTAATTTTCAGTAGGATAGCCGCCGCTTTAACTTTAGCTAAATTCCCCTAAGTTTATACTTGTTACTCATAATAATTAGACACTTAGCAAAGTGAGGACAGCAAAGTTAGGTTACACTGATACTATTTTTGTTGTCAGTTTACGATAAAAACTAAACACAATGCCGCGCCGCAGAAATCATGATTTCAATATTATTATTATACCTAGCATGACGAGCACAGGCGGCAGTAATGATGCCGAATGCTAGGTATATATATACTATAGATATCGTAGTAGCATTGATATTGTAGTGATTAACAAAAACATTTCACGATTCCATTTTGATATGTCGTCAAAAGTTGCATGAGACTAAATCTTCTTTATCATTTCACAACACAATTACATATTATGTTCTCCGAAGAAACGTAATGTTGTGATTGTGACTCACACCACAGCTCACACTATAAATCGCCCCTGTCGGAATGGGATGATCGTGAGTCAGCCGGGATTTTTATGAATGGAAAACAAGCTGTTTTGTCCGCACACGTAGTAAGGTTCTATGAGTTACATTACTATCTGTAGACGGCCTCTGTTTTGCCGTGCAATGGGAGACATACCCCCTTATTCATAAACACTCTGTTAACTGTCTGCTCTGTGTGTGTGTGCTTCTGCTAACTCAGCAATCGTTTGTCCTTATCTGTGAAAGATAAATGTCAACGTGACAGATAAGGACATACATGTGCAGGTGCATTATGCCCAACAATAGGTGACCCCGGGCTGAAGAAGATAGAGCAGAATGGGGTGCGAGACAAAATATGAATCCAAAGACATGGGTAAAAAGGAAATATGCAATTTTGGGTGAAACTGTAAGCTAGACGAACTTTATCGAACGCGTTATTTACTGATTACAGATACAGTTACTGGTTTAGGGTCAGGTTAGGTTTGTTTGATAACAATCCTGTGATGTTGTAATTTTTGGCTTATCAATCATTTTTTTCGATAGTATATTGATTCGTTATGAATTTCAAATTTACATAGGTAGGTACGTATTTTAAATTTATTACCTACATACCACTTACAATGAGATGCATGGATCAAAGCCTCTATAGTTGGTGTCTACTTACAGAACATGTATTATTTTACTGCGAAAAAATGAGCATGAAATATAATTTAGAAAGACAGGTAAGTCACCTACGAGTATGTTACATTATTCTTACTTGTCACAGTACTTTCAAGTACTATACATATACTAATATACTGTTCAAGGTAAAGCTATATTACAGCAGGACCAAAACCGGTTACGTATATTCCACATCATACAGCATTAGGGCATGATCAATTTATACTTGCACGTCTGAATATAAGCAAAATAAATATGACTGTTGTCATCAAAAACGCTTCATTGCCTTTCTCACAACTTTCTCCGTTGCTCATAAACACTTGTAGAGCTTGTGGTGAATTAGCATTCATTTGTCAGGGACTTTGATATTTTACCTGTTAAACATTTTTTTACTATAAAAAGTTCACAACTTTTTGTGAATAAGAATAACGTTGGTTGGTATTTTGATTCCCCGAAAAGCAGGAACAGCGATTTTTCCACTGCTGTGGCAGAAGGTACGAGTAAGTAAGTATAATCTAACCCCCTTATTCATAAACGCTCTATGTAGGCTTCTGCTAACTTAGTAATCGTTTGTCCTTATCAGTGAAAGGTAAATGTCAAAGTGACAGATAAGGACAAACGATTACTAAGTCAGCAGAAGCCTATAGAGCGTTTATGAATAAGGGGTAAGTATATACGTATATCACAAAGTATCCTACTCTATGTATGCAGTGGTAATGTTATTTACTTGCTTAAACAATAGTAGGTGCTAATAAGCACCTGCGTTCGTCACTCCTGATCAAACATTATGAATAGGTAGGTATTCATATGAAACATAAAATACCTCGTTGATATTTTTACACCGGGTCAACCGGTCGAGTATTTGCTACCGTACGATTATATCAATTGAGTTCAACCTTTTCGCGGTTTACGGCCCTAATGTACCCACCAAATCATTGACCTTTCGGTGTAAAATGACGTTATAATGGCAGACCTCGCGTCACAAACATTAAGAATTAGATTTGTGTTTACTGTTTACCCTACGGTACTATGCTTTAAGGGTTCTTTAGAGGTATGTACTCAATGGGTGTCAAGGCTGTCAGCAGGTACGTCTATCATTGAGCTATTTTTGAACCGTGATAGGTAGACACTCATAATTGTGTATGTACTAGGTAATTACTAAAACCGCTAATCAAACTTGGAAAAAAATAAAACATACCATATGTTGGAACGGAACGCAAGGTCCTTAAGGGGACTGCGGCGCGGGGAGGAGAGCTGTCAAAAATTGGAAGACGATGACAGCCTCGACAGTCGTTACATTGCAATTTTCGAATCCATAGCGGAAACTTGTGTCCTAATTTGTACTCACCCTTAATTATTACAAGTCAATTTATCAAAATTTCTATTTTTTTTGATACTTCAACAACCCCCAAACACCATATATCATCATCATCATTATCAACCAAAAGACGTCCACTGCTGGACATAGGCCTCCCCCAAGGCTCTCCACTCGGACCGCTCCTGTGCCTTCCGCATCCACCGCGATCCCGCGATCCTGATCAGGTCCCCATACTACTTATCGGGCCAGGTGGCACGATACCACATATACTTACTTATATATAAAAGTAAAACATAGGGTAAAAATCGTGGAGGATGCGTTTATATGGAGAAATGGCTACCCGTTGGTCACCCGAATTCTTCTTAAAAATAAAAGTACATACTTACCTAGTTTAAACTTATTAGGAGTTAGTACTGATATTATGTATTTTAATAATTCGATGTTACAATGGTTAGTAACAGAGACCCTACGATTACTGATTAGGTACTTCCAATAATTGAAATTGAAATAATTTGTTAACGTCGTTTAGGTACTTATAATTAAACTAACATCGGCATCGGAATTTTCAGTCATGAACGAGTTCAGACTTAACTCTGAATGTTTCAAAACATCTCGCTACTGTAAAACAATGTTGGGATTGTCGAATCATAATCCGCTACGACTGGTTATGGTTCAATGCTCACGGTGCTTACAAATGGTTGACTTAATTGAGAACGATCAATTTTTTAAACTAGAGTTTTATAGTGTGCTTATAAATTGATAACTGCTACCTTAGTCATACATTTAATCTATGACATCTAAGTATGAGTCTGCTAAGAAACTAGTTTAAACATTAATATAGAAGAAATGTTTTTATTTTTTTATTTTCACCATTTGTTTTATGAAACATGAAAAAAGCCAGAACAAGTAGAAAACATAAATAATTTTCGCCGTTGGTAAAACGTACAAAATTGAAAACGGAACCCGCAATACGCGAGACTATCATAATAGTACATTACAGACCTAGGGCGGTGAATTCGTAATTGTCCTAGATCGCAGGTGTTTGTGGCCCGAACCGAAGGTGAGGGGCATAAATATGCGATCTTACGGCCAAGGGTGACGTAAAAATAATTATAATCTTTAGTAATATTACGAAGAGAAAACATGTGTATTTTTCAAAAAGATAGTTACTAGACCGATTAAAAATAAATTTCATCATTAGAGTGCTATATTGTCTCTATTTAACTCTGCGCGGACAAAACAACAGCTAGTAAATTTAAAGAAACGAAAAAAAAAACCAAAACACAGCCGAATGGCCGGACGCGAACGCAGATACCCGGTGTTAATGAGCCTCTGCGCAACACGAACTGCCACCCAACCATGTCTTTATGTACCGTAATGGACGAATTTACGCTTCATATACCGATGTATGACGTGACCCAATAATAGTAACCTGATACAATATGCGCGTGGACATTTTTATTGTTATGCATAGGGCGAAAATTAAGTTGTGAATCGAAATATTATTTTCTTGGTCCATAAGTAATTAGCAATTACATCCATTACGACTGATACTTAGCTTTATTATAGAACTTACTTTTGTTTTTGACGTGATAACGTTATAAAACGATGAACGCCGCGCCGGCCGCACTCATAACTCATTGTCACGTTCCGCGTGACGGCAGAGTGTGCAAGCGAGAGCGCGGAACAGGCGATAGAGAGGCACGATCTTCTCG
Organism: Pandemis heparana; assembly: GCA_963854515.1. Taxonomy (NCBI): domain Eukaryota; kingdom Metazoa; phylum Arthropoda; class Insecta; order Lepidoptera; family Tortricidae; genus Pandemis; species Pandemis heparana. The sequence goes on along the minus strand of OY978009.1, from coordinate 5,701,168 downwards.
CGTGACGTCAGAGTTAGCAGTTAGTTTTTTTTTTTTTTATATGTGAATAGGAAGGCAAACGAGCAAGTGGGTCACCTGATGGTAAGCGATCACCGGATGCGTTTCAAACCTAGAGGACTTAGATGAAATGCCTCTTGTGCCCGTAATTTCCCCGGTAATATGTTTCTTTATGACGTTATCACGTTAAACTATCGTCCGTAAACAGACTTTGCAGACAATCGGTTTTTTTTGTGATAATTAAAATTACATAATTTGCAGCAAGTTTATGGTTAAGTACCCTATATATAGCAAGCTCAAAAACTTGTCCATTAATCCGAACTAGCACTAGTGCTCCGTGTTAGATTCATGAAGCTTTATCAGACTTTTTTAACGGAGTTGAAACTCTTTACGACTACCCCCAGGTTATGCGGGACTCTCTTCCCTGTCCTCTTCCCCGAATGGGAAGCATACCCACTAAAACCACTCCAGCGTTGGACTCTTGCCAAGTTTAGGTAGGCGCCGAAGGGTCCCGAAGAATCGAGGGGACGACGCCCCCTGGCTGCTCCGACATTCGCCAGGAATACCCGCGGCAAGGAGGGAAGAGTTGGAACGCTGTGTGTGTTTAGGCTAAACTGTAACGGAGATGATTCGCTTGCGCCTCGCGATCGCTCGGTCAATAATAAATGACCCTCGTGATGTACAGTCAGGGAAATTAATTCCTGTCCCATCGAGGAAGGAAACTTTTCACATAAAGCGTCATAGTGACATCGCATTAGTAAACCGGGGTGACTTTGATTTGCGGGGTTACTTTAAAATTTAGTTATGATGACGAAATCAACAATTTTTATTTGCGTTTACTGCTTTGATGTTTTTGACTAAGCGATAAGACCGCCTATTGTATACTTTGTTCTTTGTTTCTGTATTGTTTTGTACTGATTTGTGGTGTTCAATAAAGAGTAGGTATTTGTATTGTCTTCATCGATCGCTTTTGCGTCTAAATGCAAAAAATTCACCGCATACGGACAATATCGATTTTATAGCAATTTTAAAACGATCAAAGTAGCCCCAAAATTATCAAAATCACCCGGTTAACCGTAACAAGGAAAATGGTTACGACGAGACGCTATTATTACTATAAAAAGGTCCCACGGTGGGTTAGGAATTAAATTCTTTAAGTGTACGTAACATTAATTTAACCGTCTATGTTGTTACTGCTTTAAACATATTGCTACATGCAAATAGATTAAACATACATACTAAAATGTTTAATCTTTTTGGCTACATATGATTAAAAACTTCATGAGCTCGCATGACTGGGTTGGGACTGGACTGGTTTTAAAGCGTGCTCTATCTAATACTGGCCTTCACATACATTAAAGTCAGTAACGCACGTTTTAATTTATTTGCATCACTGTTTCATTTTGTATTAATATTATTGATGTCAAAAGCTAGACACGTAAGCTGTGGCCGACTAGGGACTGAAATTGGGGTAGACGCGCCCCGGTCATGCGAGGCGACCCCATTCGTATGATTAAGGGGAAAAAAAGCGACGGGTAGCACTCTGGGAGTGCCGGCAGTAGTGAAAACAGCAGCTTAGATTAGATTTCAATGTTGTAACCTCCATGATGCTCAATACGCGTAACGTACTGGCCACTTACAAAAAAAACGTACGTATTATCTATATTGACAGACCTCTAACAATGTGCTGAAAGCCTAGTACTATTGCTCCATGACTCAACCAAAAAACACTTCAAAAATCGAACGCTATTCCTTCGTATTTCAAAGTAAAAATTAAAATACGGGATACGGGGCTACGGGGGGGGGGGGGTGATGACGGGGAAATTACGGGCACATGAGGCATTTCATCTAAGTCCTCTAGGTTGGCAACGCATCTGCAATCCCTCTGGGGTTGTGGGTGTCTATGGGCAGTGGTGATCGCTTACCATCAAGTGACCCACTTGCTCGTTTGCCTTCCTATTCAAATAATAAAAAAAAAAGTAAGCTCTTAGAGGATCCTGATATATTAGTACCTACTTAAACTCTCCTTCCGTCTTATGTCTGTCGCGAAATTATCATTTTTTACCCATCCCAAAAAGCGCTCAGCTCCACTAAAAAAGTTTTCACTTCAAAAATTCAATAGTAGGAGTAAGGAAGCGATTTTTGAAATTACGCCTGTGAAAATACGAATGGGAAATCGAAAAATATTGTGTTGAACTGTAAAAAGGTGCTTACCACTAATTCCACAAGTCCTCGTGTTCCTAGCATGCTTATAAATATACATGAAAATGTCTAACACGCAATCTCCTGGTAAACTACCCTTTGTGCTTCGTCATCGCGGTGAAAAGTTTTTGACGATTTGAGCCATTAGGTCATTACGTTTGTGCGACCACCACAACGCCAAATTACGGTCATTCCATGATGTTACACTCATCATTACTAAGTACAATATTTATGGGTAAAAATAGCCTTTTGGTACATTGATGAAAAGTGAATACCACCCTCAGACCAAATGAAAAGTCACGACGGAGTTTTGCGAATGACACAGTGAGGTCGGTATTATCGACGCCTTACCGCGCGCGCTTTGTGGCGATTTGTCAAAAAATGTTACGTTCAATTTCTACTCTTTCATGTAGGAGTCTAAATATGTAATTCGTAGAACCTATCTAGTTACCAAAAGTTTTTACCGTACACGTATTATAATATAGGTAGCTGTTTCTTATCAGACATCCTCCATATTGCGTATTTCTGAGTAAGTACACAGCCTTGCTACTCACGAACATAAGTACATATAAAGCGTGTATACAATACAATTGAATTTTTGTGACGAAAAATTAAGTGGTGTTCGTCACAAATATGGCGATGCAAATAGAGACAGCCTGTTTTCGCGCGGTTCCACGAATTAGCTTTATTTGTAAGAAATACAACGAACACATTTGTTTGAAGCATTACTAATATGAATGAATATTAACAAGCTATCCACTTTTAAAGTATTAAATTGTTACTGAATATGCACAATTGGGAATTGCGGAAAAAATTAACAGGAACAATACGCCATCCCTTACGTTATGGCTTTGTTGATTTCGAGGCCTAGCATTTAACTTTAAGTGATGATGTAATTTTATATTGAATGATCAAATAGCGTCAAGTTTTTGCTGTAAAAAATGTCTGGAATGCAATACAATACAATAAAAATACTCTTTATTCAATACGTTCGCATTTCCCTATGTAGTAAATTCTACGAGAACCACATGAGCTCAATTAGATGCCAATAAGCGAAGCTGGTCAATTTGCTTTTATCAATTTAGATATTTATGCAAATGCGTTCAGACGTCACGATTGTGGATAAAAGTGGTCGTACTCAATCATAAAAGCCACTACCAAGTGTGATTTACCAGAATTAGTTCATCTCAGCTAAATCAGTCATTTCCGTCCTCAAGGTCAAATAATTTGGATTAAGACTGAAAGGCAATTAAACGTCTCTGTATTAAAGTGACCTTAAACTGTGTGTAACGCGAAATTGAGCTGTTACGAGATGCCCTGCTATACTTCAGTCAAACAGCTTTAAGTAAACTGGTATTACATCTGGTTACTTACTTTAATCTTATCAGGAAGTACAATGGGGTTATTGTACACATGCGTTTTGAGACCAGGTAATCATGGCGTTTACTCAGAGTAAGTTACAAAGAAAGGTTGCATTAAACAAAACAAGACTTTCTTGAAATATGTCTACATACATCATTTTGAGACAAATCTACTAGATTTTATGGGTTTTACCTACATTAATTCAAGTTTATGGTTCAAGAGAAAATATGGAAATGGTAGCGCGTTAATAAGTAATTTCAACGAAAGTTTATTCGAACAAAGCAGGTCATATAGTTCAAGAAATATCATGAAATCTGCCGTTATACACTAAAGGACGTTACAATTTTCTCCATGAAGATACGCCTTTTGTCCGTTTAGCGATGGTTGTAGTACCAGTTTTAACTTCATTTCAGTTACGGAACCCTTCGTTATGCGTGTTCAGACACGTATACTTGGCCGGTTTTAGCCTAGCCGTTGGCTTCCGGAGACAGTATTCTAAAAAGATTATACTTTATGCCTAAATTATGATCCAATGCCCTTTATTCTTATATTCACACCTTATTACCTCGTCTAGGCTGCAAATATTTTCATATGACACCGGTTGTCCAGTGTGTGTATTGTTCTATGTCGTGAAGCTTTAGTAATTATACGCAACAGATGGTTTCCAATAGGCTTAACCTTAATAATGATGGTCGGATCCAGGCTAAAGCGAAACCGGTTCTTTCGGGTTTTTGCTGTGACGGCGGCAAGTCAGCACGACACGGAAAACCTTCAAATAAACCTGATGTAACATTCTTAAAACAAACCGATAAAAATTATAACAAAGTGTGACGTTTTTTGCGGTAAGAAAAAGAAAAGCCGAAAACAATTTCGAAAATTAGTAACGGTCAATTCAAATTACGTAATAAATAGGAGCGAACAAACTTGCTACTGCGGAACTGTTTGTTATTTTATCCGATGACATCCGTCTTCTTGGTATGTTTACAACGACACCATTATCACCAGTGCTGTTCATAACTTTAATTCAATGCGGTAACGTCGAGGAGGAGCCTCATTGTTTTAACTGTTATAAAGTCCGATCAAAACGTTCAATCGGTGAAACATGACTATCTGTGGACACGTTTTTATAGCATAACTAACAAAGGCAAAGCTGTGAAACTTTTCAGCTACCACTTATTTTCATTTATTTACTGATTAAGTCATGTACATAACATTTAAAGATGTTCATTCATTTAAAGATGCATTCAGTAGGCTTATTGTCTAACTCGCTCACAATCACCATCGTGTTCATTTTGACAGTTCTTGTATGAATGTAACTGCTAGCTGATTCCGATACCAATTGTCAGCCAATACATGAACTGTCAAAATGAACACGATGGCGATTGCGAGCGAGTTAGACAATAAGCCTACTGGTTGGTCCATGACCATGTTCATGTTCGGTCTATGTTGCGTTAGAGTGTTGCTTGACCTATGCCTTCCTTTTTCCAGTCATAATATCGGTCTGCTGGGTGGCCGGAGCGGGCGTGGGGTTTCTCCCACTGTTTGGGTGGCATGCGGCCGTCGACCCCGCGCCTGACTGCTATTTCGTCGAGGTCATGGACTACAACTTTCTTCTGTTCCTGTACTTCGCGACTATAATGACGCCCAGTGTGCTGCTTGCTGCGTTCTACGCTCACATCTACCGTGTGGTGGTCAAACAGGTAAGGAAGTCGATTTGCGTCGATTTTCCTTGTAACATTAAGAAACAAGCAAGACGCGGTTTTACCTTGAGAAAATTCTTAGAGCGCCAATACAAATATCATGTGATAATGAAGAATAATAACCTTGATTACCACCTATTTCATATTCCGCGCTATATTTGAAGTATCATCTCGTAAATTTGACTGAAACTTCATTTAGTTAGCTATCCATTTAGGTACCTATTGTACTAGAAACAAGTTCCTATCGATTATGATTCATTTGACATACTTACTATTACTACACGATAGTATTATCGTACCGAAACATCTGACATGCAAAAAAAACAAGTTCTTTGTTTAAATTAGGTCTGACCTATGTTGAATGAACTAATTATCCAATTATACTTATTATAGTAAGTTGTTTTGGTTGATTGGTATTTACAAATATTTACTGCTTTCCTTCCAGATGAGCGAGGTAATGACAGTGGGAGGAACTCATGGGCGTGCGGCGGGCGGTACCATGCTTCGCGTGCTCGGTGCGGCGCAGAAGCGTGAGGTAAAAGCCACGCAGAACCTCGCCATTATCGTCTTCTTCTTCATGGTCTGCTGGATCCCACTCTACACCATCAACGCGATCAAAGCCTTCATGCCGCAACTCGACATTCCAAATCTCCTCACAGACTTCTGCATAATCCTGTCTCATTTAAACTCTGCCATAAATCCGCTGCTATATGCGTATCACCTCAAAGACTTCAGGGCCGCGTTGAAAGGCCTCATATGCACTGTTCTCGGTCGAGGCGTGCCTATGCCGGCCGCGTATAGACCACCGGTTCCAATCAGGCGACCGGCTTTAGAAAGATGCAATGCTCTCAGGGAAAGACCGAGGATCTACGTGAATTCGCCAGTCTGGCTTCGTGAGAAAGAGGCGGAGTTAGCAGCAACGCAACAGGTCAGCAAATTGCCAGCAACTACTGTGCCTGTGGCTGCGGACATGGAGCCGTTTCTCAATCGTACTGTGGCTGATAGTTCCAGCGGGCGACACACGCCTGAAGGCCGGGAGAGCGAAGGTAGTCCTTACCTCATAGAGCAGAACCAAGAGAGGTGTCAGAGTCCGTATAAACGAGTTGAGGAGCTACTTCGCAGGGTGCGAAGCGTGAGCTCCGACCACAGCTGACACGAGCCTCGCCGGGAATTTCCGGCCTACAGCGTCTCCTGAAACCAAAGCTTTAAAGTGCCCGGACGGGCATGCCTATTCCAAAGAATACGACTGCTATGAGCGGTTCATTACTAGCTATACGGATGACAGTTACATTACCTATATTTGTAAACATTTTAATCGTGGCTATTTAGCCATATTTTTAAATAAGAGATTTTTCTATATAAATGTTTTATGTAAGTAGATGTTACAATTATTAAGTTGCAGTGAGAGAATGGGGATTTGTATTAAGTACCTAATGTTTTAATTTTAATGCTTGTCAAGAGAGAGTCAGTCAATTGTTGCTTGTTATAAATTAAACATGCAGTTAGTAAATTACGTTGATATTTTATTTGAACTCCATTTCTATAGCCTTGCGTTCTTGGCGCATTTAGCCAAAATGTTTACCAACTTGCTAGAGACGTTATTAAAAAATCTTGTTTGTTATGTTGGCAGCTATGTTATTTAGTTCAGAAAGTTTCAGTTCTGTAAAAAAACATAATGAATGATATAATTTGTTAAGTTGTAAAATGCATGACTGCATTTTCATAGTAAATTTTAATGTTGATCGTTTAAAAGTTTTACCTAGGGCTGGCAGTCTATGGCTGACATAAGTGGCACTGGCAGAGTAGCGATGGAGCACTTTTTAGAGCGACATAAAGCCAACAAGTGCTTTTAGAGGAAATCTAACTAATATTATAAATGTAAAAGTATGGATGGATGGATGTTTATTTGTTACTCAATCACGCCAGAACGGCTCAACGGATATGGATGAAATTCGGCACATAGATAGAGAAAAGTCTGCAATAGCACATAAGCTACTTTTTATCCCGGAAAATTGCGTAGTTCCCGCGGGATAGCGATAAACGAATTCTTTGCAGACGAAGTCGCTGGCAACAGCTAGTAGACAATATAGAGTTATCCAAAGTCTTATTATGAGTATTCTTATAGTGGTGCTCATGATTATAGGAGCAGAAAAAAAAATGATTTCGTATTTGCTGTTGTAAATAAATACATGGAGGTACTGCATGGCCTGGATTAAAAGTGATCCCTTACCCTCTAGGGTGCAGCGCGGCTGTCAATTAAGTCGGTCGTTTGGTTAATGGAAGGTCAGAGTGCATGCATATTAAAATAATAGAAAAAAACTTTATTTCATGGTTTTTCTTGTAATGATTTAACCCTCTACACACAGGCCTTGGTCTGAAAGTCTGCAAGTCTCTTGTCGTAGGTACTTAGAACATAGGAGGTTTTAAGGCGTTAAAACAAGTTTTTTTTATAAAGGTGCTAAACTACCCAAAAAATTTAAATAGCAAAAACAAAAATGATTTTTTTTTCACTTCTAAACTAAGTTTAAATTAAAACTAGATTTATTTAATTATTGCTGCTGCGAATTGGCCTTACTGCAATTTTTTTTAATAAACATTGCACTGGCCGCTCGTCAGTGCGAGTCATGAGCCGCCGCTATGGCAGTTTTTAGTTCAGTCGACTCGACGGAGCTCCGCTTCGCTTCACTCCTATTTCCGTTCAGTTTGACTTAATTCTAACCTAACTTAACCCATCCACTAAAATCCATCTTTATTTTCTTATTTGATGATAGTAGTACGATGCGGCTAAACGTAGGCCGCCATATTGAAGAACGACAATCCGGCTAATCGTTGAACCGCCTAAACCGCATAAAAGTGAAAGTATAGTACCTACCTGAGTAAACTGAGAAAACATCGACAAACAACTCTTAAAATGCAATTAAAATGTTGAATCGTGACGCATTATGAGAATATTGATTTTTTATCTTGCAATGCTATTTTATTAATACTTAATGACCTCAGTCTGTCACGTGAATGATGTTTGTTTTGTTCGAGGCAACTGCCTGCACAAGAGAGAGTTAATTTCAGCGCCATCTAGCGATTTACATCATGTTTCACAAACTAACGCCATCTACGAGTAACCTTATTATTTCCTGTTTGACGAATTAGTTTTACAGATTAACGGCAGATGTCATGCTTCTGGTCACGTAATAGTAATTTTTCACGATTCCACATAACCTAAAATGGCGCCCTCTTACTGCCGCACCTAAAGGTGTCACATTTGAGGTTAAAGTGAACTTTGTAAAATTCCGACAGATGCCACAGATGACAATATTTTTTCCCCGTCTACATCAGAAGTTGGGTATCGTCCGAATGGGTTAGGTATTGAGATTTGCAGTTCAAAGGTTTCAGCCAAAAGGATTTCCTACAGGAGATTTACTACTACGCAGAATACTTTTGGAAAAGAGTGAAAGTCTCTTGATGTTACTTTGAATTTTTTCACAACACAAATAATGCTGTGTGTGGTACATTGTACATTTGCTTTCATGATTTTCAAGGGTGGAATTAGTATTGAAAGGTCTGTTTGACATACTTAATATAAATATTAATCTAACTGGCCTCTTTATTATTATTGTGTTGTATTAAATACTTTTTATATATTTTTTTAAAATTATTTCAGTTCTTACTCATGTTCTTTTTTGTAGTTAATTGTTTTTTTTTTCTTGTGACATTAATTTTGTCACATTAGGGATTTAAGTTAGGAGACTTACAACCCAATCCCGAACGCCATAATAATGCCATCTGTGATATATTTTGTCTATTAAAAAAACCCTCATTGCACCATTGTACGGCAGGTACCTACCCTTTGTGTGCGAATTCAACCCGCGGCCAGTTTTTAAATTTCATATTCACATTAGCGGGCATTTTTTTTTGTATAATTACCCGGCATTGTACTAAACACAGGTTGAAATGTGTGATATTTTTAATGACACGTGATGAATGCATAATTAGGGCTTAGTCCAAGCCATAATTAAAAATAAAAAGTACTTTTTTGGGGTTCAATTGGTGCTGACAAAAACGAGTTTCAATGGAATAATTCAGTTGCGATTTTAAATCAATTTGTTTACAGAAAAAACAGGCCATGTGCGAGTCGGACTCACGCATTGAGGGTTCTTCTTTCCTTCCGCAGATCTAAATATTTGGTATTAATTTCAACTTTGTGTCTTTGCGCGTGCTTGAGAAAAAGGGTCCTGACGGACAGACGGGCGGACGGAAGGACATTAAAGTTTTGTGATCCTATGGGTTCCGTTTTTTTCTTTTGAGTACCTACACATGGAGCTGTAAAAATACTTGTTTTTTAATCTTTTTCTTATCAACAACTTCGAGGCGTTTGCAGATTTTCAAAGTTTCAGCTAAATCGACAACATTGACCTTTGTGACGTAGGTTAACTCTTTGGAAATAAATATAACCTACCGCAGAACCCTCTCTCACAATGACACTTTAAACTTGGCCTGTGGTAAAAGCAAGGAAAAACTCATTTCAGAATCGCCAAGCGTATCCGGCAGGGAAGTCAATTACCTCTCAGTCAGTGTGCTTATATTTTCGGATATTGTGAAGAAATAAATCAGTCAACAGGTAGGTAGGTTTTTATTTTATTTTTGGTAACACGGAGCGGAGTAAAGCGTTTCCAATTGTCTTTTCATATTGCTCATACCTGCTTAATTTGTTACAGAATAATGAACTATTTTAGTAACATCAGGGACAGGATTGCGATCAGCAAAGCTAAGCTGAAAGAGAACAGCTTGGACAGCCTGGTGTGGCTCGTGAACTTCATCCCAGGAATTGTTGGCTTTGACATATTCAGGGAGAAAATATTCGGTAAACAAGATCTCGCAAAATTATTCCGGTATATTATAGCAGGTGGTTAGGCTGTGACCAACCTAAAAAAATCCAAGCGGCACCAGCTTGGGAGGACAGGAATTCCCAAACCAGTGCACAGGTGCAGCGGGAACCCCATCCCGGGGTGGTCGTGGGGCGCGGTGGCACCGAGTGCTCCCGTAACGCCTCATATTCGACCGAATAGGGAATCCGTGTGGTTTTTAGTGGTTATGGCTGCTGTCGTGGGAGAACCCCGCATACCCCCGGTAACCCGTACCGGGCGGATGTATAAGGCGCATTTTCCACACCATAAAAAAAGTTGTGACCAACCTAACCACGCGCTTAAATATAACCCTGAACACCCCTCATCAATCGTCATCATCATATCAGCCGAAAGACGTCCACTGCTGGACATAGGCCTCCCCCAAGGCTCTCCACTCGGGCCGGTCCTGTGCCTTCCGCATCCACCGCGATCCCGCGATCCTGATCAGGTCGTCGATACCCCTGAACACCCCTATTAATGCTCTTCAGGGTTTTTCAATTCCGCTTAACTAATATTTCCATACATTTGTCGATGTTCAAAGTGTAGGTACGACGTTAGGGGTGACTTACTTTAAGGGTGCGACCAAACCGCCGCGTATACGCAGTGACGTGTCGTATGCGTCACGTTTTCTCACCGTTTCTTCATACATTTTGTTGCGATTCCGTACCGTCACCGTTTTTTAAGCGGCGGTGTGGTCGCACCCTAAATCCAAAACTACGATTAAAACTTTGTAATAGGAGTTTCAATCACACAAACCCATCGACTTGGCCCCTATTTCACTATTTCATCTCGAAAATAGTCGGTGACAAGTGTGTCAATTATGTTTACATTACAAACTTGACAGGAATCTACGCCGACTGCCTTCATATTGACCACGCATCGCATTTCGAATTGTCACTTATGTCACCGAGTCGAGTTGGTGATATAGGGGCCTGCTGAAATGTTCCGATATAATTCTGAGACACCTTGTGTTCCTTTGACTCCAAATTAGCAGTTTTCTCCAATCTTTCGCATAATCGTTCGATTTTGCATCTCTTTCTCTCTCTGTAGCCTGTCGTATGACTAATTTCTCGCTGATTTGCCTCAGGATTTAGCTGCGTGAGACTATAATGCATGGTCACAATTAGCTTCAACAGCTTTAGATTCGACAACTTGCTCAGTATCGCTCAATTTGATATCAACAGAAAGAAACAGATTAATATTTTGGTCTGATCCATATCGTCTGCTGCTTAATAAAGCACTGGTCCCACCGCCGATGATGAGCGAGAAACGATTATAGCGAGTTGTCGCTGGCTCGTACTAATAGGGAGAACGAGTAGGGAGAAAATCCTCGCCGGCGGTGTGAAGAGGCAGCTATCAACAATAATATACCCGTCTCTTTTACCGACACGGGATTTTGATCGTTTGTTCGTTTCTCAAGCGAGAAAATAGTCTATAGCTAATCGCTTCCTCGCCCTTGGTCCCACAGTGATCGACAACCATGTTATACTGTCAGTGATACTTCTTTTATTCACAGTACCATTTTGGATCTTGCATATTTTCCTCCTCATTTACATTTACGGGGTCGGCAGTGTGGTGTACCAAGCCAGGGATGCTGAGGTCGCCAGTGACTTCATCAAGAGTTTCGTCAACGTCTCCATTTTCACCTTGACAGCTAATAATAGCTATTGGTTCTTGGCCAAAAGGTAACATAATTCATTCCCAACATATACATATACGTCCCAACAGTCCCCAATACGGATTGAGAACTTTAAAACACCATTGAATTGCTTCGCTGGTGTACAATACAATACAATACAAATACTCTTTATTGAACACCACAAATCAGTACAAAACAATACAGAAACAAAGAATAAAGTATACAATAGTACAGTGTGTGTGTGTGTGTGTAGTATAGTGGTGTACGTAGTATTCCTGACGATTTTTCGCACACAAATTTCGAAAAAGTCAGGAGTCCACCACCCTCTGCTCAAGAGGGCATAGTTTAAGAGGGTGCATCCGTGCTGAGCTCGCAACGTCGCATTTTTGGTGATTTTTTGCGATTATTTCACAGAAATTGAATGAAAGTATCAAGTATCCGTCTGTAGTGCACTTCCTTTTTAGTGTATTAATATGTCCAATGCAATGATTAATGGTGATGGACTATTATTTTCGTATTAAAGGGATAAAATACTATATCTCGTTTAATAAGAAAATAAAAGTACATCACGATGAATTATTGCATTAGACACATTAATACACTAAAAACGAAGTGCACTACAGACGGATACTTGATACTTTCATTCAATATCTGTGAAATAATCGCAAAAAATCACCAAAAATGCGACGTTGCGAGCTCAGCACGGATGCACCCTCTTAAACTACTAGCTCTATCAAGGCTTTTTTATGGAAAGATTCTGAAAAGTACCTATGTCAGTTTTTCTTGCAATATTTTTTTCGAAGTATTTTGAATGTTTTCCTTGACTTGATTGAAACTCTTTTTCTACAGACAACTGCTGAAAGATGTAATAAAGAAAGTTAAAGAAAATGATGTCTATGTCGTCCAGTCTGGACTTTTCGTCGAGAAACACGTGCGTTCGCTTTTAATGGTCAAGCGCATATTATTTGTATTCTACGGGCTAAATTTAATCAACGGGTTTATTCTATACATGCCGAAACGGATGGACCTGCACAAAGAAAACTTTTCAATGACGCTTTGTGTTGGTAAGAATAAGAATAGAAAGACACAACTCCTCATTTTTCTCGTCGAATTTTGGCAGTAGAAAATATAAGAAATATTCTCCGCATAATCAACGTCGCTTAATTATTAAAAAAAGTATAAAATGTGACCATTGTCAAGTTACTAAAATTATTAAATATTTTTTAAATAATGGTGCGCTGTCTCCGTTTTGCTTTCACCCAAAATATATATGTGTGCCATGTAAAAGAGAAGTTTCACCCATCTCAGCTATAATCACATGTTAGACACAGTAATTATACCACACATGTTAGAATTTTGATACATAAAACTATTGTTTGTTTCTTGTTAATTCACCGAAGAAAAAAGAGAGCTGTCTCTTCACTATTTTAATCACGATCTTAATTATTTTTCAGGGCTCGAACCTCTTACCTCCTCTCCGAACAGGGAAATATGCAAGGCTTTAATTGGTATTCTGGAAATTACTATATATTCCGTTGTTTTAAATTATCAAACCATGATGCTGCTGCTCATAGCGCACACTGCACTAATGTACCAAATACTCTCTGATGAAATAATGATGTTTAACACAAGGCTCGATTATTATAGAAACTACGAATCAGTGCAAGAAAGATTACCTGTTATTTTATACCGGCATTGTCTTATTTTAGAGATAACAGATGACCTCAAAAGCTTGTATAATATGCCTATGGGTGTCAATTTCAGTTCGAACGCGGTTTGCATGTGTTTCTTCTTCTTCTTAACTTTGGAAGAATATTTTGGCTTCATGCCGGTACTGGTGTACTGTTTTTTAGTATTTTTCTTGTACTGTTTCCTTTGTCAGAGGCTTACGAATGCTGCAGAGGTGTTTGCTAGAGCAGTGTACAGCTGCGGTTGGGAAAAGATGAAGGTGAAGGAACAGAAAGTGATATACACTATGTTGATGCAGGCCCAGAAGCCCGTGGAATTGCTGGCTGCTGACCTTATACCCATCAATATGTATACATTTGGAAGCACTATTCAAGCTATTTATAAGTTTACTACCGTTGTTAAACTTTAGATACTTTGAACACTAATATATTCTTTAAAACTATAGCAAATTTAATAAGCCGAGGACAATCCCACTCGTCGTCGTGAACTCAGTCCTTTCTTCTTGATTGAAAAATAATCTAACTAGAAGGCAACAAAAAATTGTGTATCGGCTGCATAATTTATATTAATAGGTTTTCACAAACTTTTTTAAGTGCAGAAACAACCCTTTAGGTAATTTGGATATTACTCATCAACATTTTTGTAGACGTAGGAAACTCAATACATAAATTGAAATGTTTTTAAAAGACATCATGTTTTTTCTATACTTCTTTGAAACAGAAATCTCAAGGTAATCCCAGATTATTAATTAATTGCTCAAAATTAGATATAATTGGTAGGTATGAAATAGAAAGAAGAATTGCGACAATATCTGCTGTTCTGTTCACCCACAGTTAAAGTTTATACTTCTAATACATTAAGGCCTTATCGCAGCAAAAAAAATAGCCTAGTATTGTGCTAATCTCAATTCAGTAGTAACAAAATTTAGAACATTTGACTAAGAAGTAAAAGACAAAGGCTTATTTTCTTTCTCAAGCACAATTCGACGTAATTATTTTTACATTTTAACAATATATATGTAGCGCAATGTTGCTGAAATAACTTAAATGCACAGCAAAAAAACATCCCACGTGCGCATGCTCGTACCAGGGCCACAGTGTCTACTCTAAGCCTCATTAGTTCTCACACACTATACCGGCATTTTAGCTCACTGAAAACTTTTCTGCCTTTCGTTGCGAAACCTAACGTTTCACGATGACCTTAACACAAATACAGCCTTTGCGTATGTTTTGAAATGATTTTGCTCCAACTACTAACTGCGGAACGGAATTGCAACACTTGGGTATAAATGATAGACTTTTCACTTTAGAAACGTTTGAAGGAAACAATGGGCATGAGCTGATTGAAACGGTTGAAAATTAGACCCTCGAAGCTCTGCGCCACTTGAAGAAAATAACTGCTTTGAATGCATTTAATTTAAAGGCCGGTAGATGCGTATGGTGATCTATATTTTTTATCCCATATAATACACCGAATAATGTTGAAATTGAGAGTCAAATTGAGCCCTTTTTTTAAATTGCTGCAAAAAAACACTTCAGCCTTTCCAAGGTAAAGTAAGATTAACAATGCTGTCAATGCTATGAGCAAGTGGTTCAAACCAATTAATATTTACAGGACATTTCCATTAGTTATTCAATAACAAAATAAATGCACAAGCTATGATTGTGTTTGTTTCATTCATCCCAGAAATTCTACTATTGAAAAAAAAACGAGACTGCAAATGGCTAACAATTCGAAAGAATTTATTGTTTGTAAACTCCAGTGGTAGTTCAAGATTAATATTACTTACTAACCCAAATTACAATTGATCCATTTTATGAACAGTTCTAATAATATATGCCTTGAATGCTTTTAATAAAACTGTCGGATATTTTTGGATTCTCAGGAGAAATAGTAGTAGTAGCATTTTAATTGGTGAACTATTATTGAAACTTCAAAATATTTTATAAAACAATCTTGTATATTCTAGCAAACTGATAAGGGAAGTTTTATTGAACACTGCTACAACAATTTTCAAGTTTTTTTAAATTTAAATTTCCAACATTTTTTGTCATACATGGGTTGATCTTCTAATTTAACCTTGTTAAAGACTGAAGTCTCTGGCTATAGCGATGTTTTATCAAAGTTTTAGCCATCTCTTGAAATATTTTGTATTCATTTTATAATATTTGTTGCTTATAATTAGGTAGGTATAGGCTTTTCTAAAGACAATACTAAGTTCCAGAACAGAGAAAGCATAGACATAATACTAAAGGTATTATAGGATAAGAGGCCTGTTTATTGACACTAAACGTACTGTAAAATACTGGTTCAAGCTCTCTTGTTTCCAATGGCTATTCTATTATACAACTTAGCTAGTTCTCGTAAGAAGAGATAGTTAGGACATAATACTTAGATTATACCTAGTAATTACGTATGATACTGTGATAGAACCAGACACGGAGGGAAAGTAATATAATAGGTGTTAACGTATTCTAGGAATGATGGAGCTTTATTGAATAACATTTACGACATGTATATGTGCGAATGGTTTAATGTATCTTTGTGAGTATAATAATTATAAGTTTAGATAAACAATAAAAAGGTTATTGTTGTTCAGGATATAGTAAGTACCTATATAAAAATGAAAGGAAAGAAAAAGGCTCTACATAATGCCGATAACTCTCTTCCCTTCTTAAATACTGACTTTACACACGTTATCTAGCTAACGCAGACACTAAGTATTGACGATCATGTGTAAAAGTCGGGTATAAAAATAAACATACAAGACTTTTCATAAATTGTTCTGTGATCTATAAGAAAGAGAATATTTTTCGAAAAAAACAAAATACTATAACTATTAAGGGGTTTTAAATGTTACGCTTCCCTAAAGCGGTGGAATACCACACCTTCCGACTAGAAGTCGGAGCGTAGGAACATCTGCTGCTCATCTGTTGATGGTTGGCAGGCACTTGGAGTGTAAAAGAGCTAAAATTGTAGCCTGTAACAGATACGAGCGGGTGGATGAATATCTGGGATCCACATAGCACATGACATGCACCAAGTGTACGCGTTCTCACCATCACCTAATCTATTTTGACAATGAATGCTAATCGTGGGCAGAACGGAACGACATTTGAGATTTGAGCAACCGGACATTCATGCACTTGTACTTTCTGTTGTAAGTAGTTCCCGCGTCTGCTTGGGCCAGTCGCCATCCAGCCGCGCTCGCACTGCGTCGTATGTCGCAATGATATAAAACAACGCGCCGCATTTGTTTATACCGATATTGTTTTGTTTATACCGGTTCGAAATGAAGTTGATCGTCTTTTTCTTGATAGTTGTTGCTAATGTCAGTAACAATGGCAAAGCGTCGTTGGACAGTTTTGTACCTATGAGTACTAATATACTTTTGGAGGATACTACGAAGAATGCAGGTAATGTTTACTTAATTTTTTAAGTATTATGTTCCGTTTTCTCGAACTTTAACAATTGATTCGAACAAATATAATCTTATAGGCGTTTTCGCACTAGGTATTTCATTCACGCGTTGAATTTCATTTTTCTTTTAGAATTAAAGTAACATCTGTTGTTTGCAAGTTACATGCAACTCTATATACTTACACCTAAAATTTTATCGTATCCTTACCATGACGTCTTAAAGTGATTCAGTTTAGGTTTGCTCGCTGTCAAATTCATA
The DNA here is from genome assembly GCA_963854515.1 of Pandemis heparana. Taxonomy (NCBI): domain Eukaryota; kingdom Metazoa; phylum Arthropoda; class Insecta; order Lepidoptera; family Tortricidae; genus Pandemis; species Pandemis heparana. The sequence continues at coordinate 5,683,999 of OY978009.1, read as the reverse complement.
CTAAAAGTGACAGCTAAAACTTGAACTGAGTCGGAATTAGGGCGTCATGGTAAGGCCCCTGTACAGTAGTTTAGCCGTGAAGACGGACAAAGAAAGAGACAGGCCTGGGGCCACTTTTCAATTTGTACGATTGGAGTTAAGTTACTCTCCAAGAACCTAATCGATACCACTAGACCCAGAATGAACCAATCAATGGACTGAATGAGAGATATGTTTTTTTTATACAGTTCTCACATTTTCAACTTACTACGATTTGCTTGCCCGTGACTTCAATGATGATGACTTAATAATTTTATTCAATCAATATACATATTTACAAGATCTAAAAAACTATACCTATATATAAAACCTTAAACTACTTTAATCTAAACCTAAATATCAATATTTACAAATATCGCCCTGATCGTTGTCATTGGGCAAGGTGCCCATAATGCTGGCTGCGTTTCCTCGTTGGATAGCAATACTTATGCGTTGCCCGAGGAAAGAGCCAGCCCTATGGTCACCTGTGACTATGACTTCAATGGTGTGGAGTTCAGTTATTGCTTTTCCCCGGAAACTATGCAATTTTCCGGGATAAAAGTATCTTGAGTCCTACATACTAAAATACATTAAAGTTTAAATGTCACAACTTAAAGTTCTTCTTTTGAATAGCTTATTGTTTATTTGTTTTGCTTAAATAACAAGGAAAATAGATTTATGTAGTATACCTAGTAAATATTTTACGTTTTTTTTCTAAACTTCTATCACGTCAATAATAGTCATCACTATAAATAAATAAATAAATATTTGGGAACAATTCACACAAATTGATTTAGTCCCAAAGTAAGCGCAAGTAAGGCTTGTGTTACGGGTACTAGACAGCGATATACATACTTATACAGAGAAACACATACTTATACTATAGATAGAAACATGCATAACTCAGGAACAAATATTCGTGCTCATCACACAAATATAAGCCCTTACCAGGATTCGAACCCAGGACGCTTGCTTCGCAGGCAGGGTCACTACCAACTAGGCCAACCGCGTCGTCAATTACTAAAATGTACCTGCTAACTTATTTTTGTACACATGAGATCAATTCTAAAAAGCAGCTTAGAATATGCGTGTGCGTACCTAAATAGAAACTTATTTTTTATGATTGTAATATTATTCACGCATTATACCTAGTATCAAGCAAGGGCAAAGATGGACGAAGGTCGAGACTGTACAACTTACAAGGTTGCCAGCGTACGTTTACACTCCAAATCTCACATTGCAGACAAATCATGCTACCGACCTTGCAAATTCAACGTCAAACCACGGAGGTGCCACTTTGATTTCAAAATCGAACCAACGATCCAAGAAGATGGAAGACCGGCGATTACTGTGAATGGGTTGACTCCAGGGCCACCGATACACGTCTGTGTCAACGATGTGGTGGTTGTTGTAGTCAGTAATAAGGTGCCGGGACAAGACCTTGGTATTCATTGGCATGGGATTGAACAGAAAGGAACACCATTCATGGACGGAGTCCCGATGGTCACGCAGTGCCCTATTAGCTATGGATCAAGCTACAAGTACGCTTTTAGAGCATCGTCACCAGGAACTTTCTTCTATCATGCTGATTCAGGTAAATTTTAAGCTAAGAAACTTAGGAAAAGACATTTGTTTATGAATTATTCCGCATTGTTACGAAGTTTCCTCCGTCATTGTCCTGTCTACTTTTTAATAGGTATTTTTAAGATAATTAATGCTCAAAAATTTTTTTTAATAGTAGCGAGAGGATTTTTACGATTGACTCGAAGGAAGAGGATGCTTGATTTCGTTGTGTTAGTCTGATTGCTATTACTGATCCATGTGTTAGTGTCTCTCGTGAAGATTGTGTCATAAAAGACGCTCATTGATTAATTTTTAGCTAAGCTGTTTATTTCCATCAAAAGCTAATTAATTTAGGTAGACATTTTCGGGCGTCTAGACATATGGTAATTTATAAACAGGATTGATTCAGCCAATAAAGAGGTACTTTCACACGTCTCAAGACTAATACCTATTTCATTCGGAGCTAAATTTAAAAACATGACTCCACTTTCTTAGAGAAAGTTTACTTTTCAGTCCAATTAATTCTGTATCTCGTACAAAAAATAACGAAGTAATAACGAAGTAAGTAAATGCTTTATTGTACAAATATAAAGAAACAGATACAAATCACAATAAAAGACATTAAATATATGCTCAAAGGCGAACTTATCCCTATAAGGGATCTTTACCAGTTAACCTTTAAGACGTTAAGGTAAGTGAGGTATAATAGATTGACGGTTTATGGTATGCACAGTTTAGAAGCCATTAGAGAGGCTAAAGACATAACATGTGACAAAATTTATTGAATAAAATAGAAAGTTGCCTTTTACGATAAAGACGAAACAAGACGAACCTCTTGTAGCGGAAATGATAAAAGGGTGACGAAAAAGAAACCTTTAGAAATGTAAAAGAAAAACTTAAACAATTTCACTTATTCATCAGCGGCAAGTCCAAAATACGGTTCTTGTTGTCGATTTTGCAAGGCGACTATTTGTTAATTTGGTGTAAGCTGCAGTTCGTGATCGCTTTTGTTGTTTTGTTGAGATGCTTTGGCAATGAAAGTGTCCACTCCACTGTAATTTGCGTTACATTGACCTCATTCTGCAGCCATTACAAGTGTTTTAAACTGCTTCTGCCTAGAGCAGGACCTATACTTACACGCTTTTATTTGGATACAATTATTATTTTTTATTTTGTATCTCTTCTATGGACGTCATGACATGATCCAGCCTTTAGTGCTTTGTCCTATTGAGCTCTTCATTATTTTGAATCGCATTAAGACGTCATGGTAAGGCCCCTGCTCTTTTTACATGAGTTAGAGTATTATTATCTTCTACTAGTTCTCAAAACGTCTCTGTATGAGAAATTACATCGATTAAAGGCTTTGTTTGACGTAAAAAATGATTGTAGATAGAAATTCATAACTTCCCCCTTTATTCATAAACGCTCTATAGGCCTCTGCTAACTTAGCAGTCGTTTGTCCTTATCTATCACTTTGACATTTACCTTTCACAGATAAGTACCAACGATTACTAAGTTAGCAGAAGCCTATAGAGCGTTTATGAATCCTTATACTGCTACACAAAAATTAACCACCTTTGGTTAATTTCTCAATTAACTTTCGATTTTTGATAATTCCAGTAAATCATCAAAGTGATGGTGTGTACGGAGCGTTGATAGTCAACCAGCCACAACCTCTGGAACCGCATTCATCGATGTATGACTACGACAGGAGTCAGGAGAACACGTTGATAATTGCTGCCAAATTTCCAGAACTAATGACTGGTAACCTGGAAGACTACAAACAAACGAAACCTAGTTCATTGTTGATTAATGGAGTCGAAGATGATTTCAAGTAAGTTTATTCACTTATAGTTTTGTCTTAAAAAAAAAAACAAATTATAAAATTTTCAAAGATACCCTACTAAAAGTTTACATGTAGGCCGTGAGCTCTAAGAACACATCGGTCTTTGGTTTTGTCTTGCTGTCTCACTCACTCTTATGCTTGAATCGGCCGATGGTACCTGTAGGCTTATTGTCTAACTCGCTCGCAATCGCCATCGTGTTCATTTTGACAGTTCACGTATGGGCTGACAATTGGCATCAGAATCAGCTAGCTGTCACATTCATACAAGAACTGTCAAAATGAACACGATGGCGATTGCGAGCGAGTTAGACAATAAGCGATGTCGTTCTAAGCTAAGAACTCTAGGACTGTATCTATTTAGATGTGCCTTCGGCCTTAGATCTTTGATAGGTTGACCTTTACCCGAGAGCGGGTAAAGAAAGATAACAAAATACCAGTGTCTCGGTGCCCAATACGAGTTTGCTTGTTTGCATTTGGCGTCGAGACACTCGGTCCATGGGGCAAGGGCGCACGTGGGCTCTACAGAGCTTTAAGTAAACGCCTGAGGGAGGCAACGGAAAACCCTCGCACTGGCAGCTTTCTCGCACAAAGACTCGATTGCGATAAAACGCGGGAATGCTGCCTGCGTGATGGGGACCCTACCTTAGGGTCCAAATTTATTATAATTTTACTTATCACTACTTTTGTAATCTTTACAAAATAAATTACGATTTAGCCTGCATTGATTTTCGAAGTACATTAGATATCGGCTTGCGACCCACCAGTCACAACCAACAGTTTGGAAACGCGGATCTAACTCATTCCAAAACTTTCCGATCATCTACGCCGTCATGCCTCATTATATTGTTTCTTTGTGATAACATAACGGTTAATCAAGTGTTAGATGAACATTTGTCGGACTGTCAGAAGTTAGACGTGAACGATGTGTTTGTGATAGTGGAACTAAAACAATTAAAGAATTAGCAAATGGGAGCTCTGCTATCTTAGTGCGACAACAGTGAGTGAGCTAGAATGAAACAATTACGATAGTTCGATGGACGGATACTTGACGTAAAAAAGCAATTAACATTGAACTAAGATTTCGCAATTATTGTGCATCCTGCCTTACTAATATAAAATAATAAACACGAAAGTTTACGACGATGGACGTATAATAGATTACAATACTGTGGATGTGTGAATATTTGTTACTATTTCACGCTAAAACTATGAATCTAGATGAATAACTTTACTTTTCTAAGCAAATAAACCAGATATTGTTCGCGACTTTTTTGACGAAAAATTTGTTTATCGTTATTGTGACAATGATGTTGATAATCAGGTGTTTTGTGAATGACAAAGCGTTACGCAATGTTTACTTGAACCAGTTAATGAATCAAATAATTAATAAACACTGGTGCAGTATCTCCATCACCATGTGCAGGAAAAGTTCAATGCCGATTTACTTACAAATACAAATACTCGTACTTTATTTTGCTTGAAAAAGGCTTAGTCGGTAAATCTGATTTAAAGATTAACGGTTTCACATTTAATAATAATGGTTTAAATTTACATATTGCATACCTTCTGTATCTTTGTTTACGCCACCTACTAATTCGTTCAATTTATTATAAAAGTTAGATATCGCTTTCAAATGATAAGACTGCGCACCTATTTTCTGCTTGGTCGTTCACTGTTTTTGTTATCTCATTTGTACTGATTGAAACATCTGAACACCGGTGTTCAATTTTTATGTGTAAATTAAATATTATATTCTATCTAAACCTTTTTCAGCAAGACGGCCTAGTCTTTCGGAATGATTCTATCTGTCAGTCTTTAATTAAATCAAAAGCATATTGGCGTTTGCGCACCTACACTTAGTACCTATTAGCACTTGTGACTATAGTGTAATGGAACGTAAAACGCAACAGACAAGGAGTACAAAAAAATAAAGAAATTTTAAATTGATTTTCAGACTATTTTTGCTGCCCGGGTACGCTTATCGCCTGCGCTTGATCAACGCCATTGCCGTAGACTGCCCAGTGGTCGCCACCATCGACGAGCATGAGATGGCCATCATATCTACCGACGGCAAGCCCGTCAAACCTCTGTCGACCAGCAGAGTCCAGCTCCATCCCGGTACCAAGCTAACATTATTTGTCCATATATTCATGGGAACACGGATGCATTTAGTCCATTCATATATTCTTGAGGCGCCAACAAGAATATTTAATATCCAAACTACGAGTAACATAAGTTTACAAGTAACTTGTAAGTTTACTGATTGTTACATTAGGCTCTGTCTACCCCGTAATTGATAAAGACGTAACCTTATGTATGTATGTATGTATTTGTTTTGTAAAGCTAATTAAGACTTCTGACTCACTTACGCTCTCAAGCGGTAATCTGCAGAGGCAAAAACAACACAATTTATTGTTGTTATTGAAAGAGAAGGCGATGGTAAGTAAGTAAGAAATAAGGTCATGCGCGTTGTGAACATAAAATCTAACTAATATTATAAATGCGAAAGTTTGGATGGATGGATCGATGGATGTTTGTTTGTTAATCAATCACGCCAGAACGGCCCAACGAATTAAGATGAAATTCGGCACGTAGATAGAGAAAAGTCTGGAATAGCAAATAAGCTACTTTTTATCCCGGAAACTCCCGCGGGATAGCGATAAACGAATTCTTTGCAGACGAAGTCGCGGGCAACAGCTAGTAAATTTTATAAACAAACAAATCATATACCAAACACGTCTTGTGAAAGATTACTTCCGTAAGTAATCATATCTAATTTCCAAGCTACTTATAGTGCATTGTTTTGATACTTTTAGCATCAAACTATCACGTCATACACAATTACGTTCATAAAGTGCTTACGATTCGTCATTATTACGATGAGTAACTTTCATGCCATAATGTTCTTAAAAGCAGTCGGTTTCAAAGATATCGGAGTGCTTCAGTTTTTAAAAATAAGAATTTATACGTCGGCTAGCGGTTGCCCACTACATCGTTTACTTAAAGAGTTAACAGAAGTATTAGAGATTTTTTACATGCATAATTCATGTCTTTATCCCAACGGGGTAGACAGAGCTTAAGGTAACAAGAACAAAAGGGCGTATAGGTGGGGGAATCAAAATGGTGATGGGTTGCTAGCCGCATTGCCTATAACATGATTCCTAGAATACCTAATTATCACACTTTTTGACCACCTAGTATGATCGGATGTATGTGTTAGTGAATGTAAAATAGCTTTAACACCAGAGACCGAAATGTGAGCTATTAGCGACGCGAGAAATCGCAAACCAATTTAGTTCTACCCACGCAAAATTAAAAAAAGTGTTCTCATTCCAAAGCTCTACGTAGATAAAGAAGTGTAATTGCTTCTCATTCATACATATCATTACGGTACATGATTAAAAATACAATCGAGATTTTAATACGTAATATTACACAGTTGATAAAGCATAGTCATTCGAAGAAAGGTTACGAAACACTGACCCTTTCAAACGCATGTATTTGCCGCTATTATTGTCCGTCGTAACAAATAGCATTATTTAGAAATTGCCTAGCTGTCGGACACACGAACAACACGGTTCTTAATTAGACATGATGACCGTAAACAATTTTGTGACTAAAAGTCATGCAAACACACAATATGAGTTGATAAGCTCGGAAACGATCGCATTAAGTCAAAGTTATGCTCATACTGTACGTCATTAGCGGAGAAAGTTGATATAAAGCCTTGGACAGCCAAGTCTACGTTTTCACTATCTCCTGTAAATGTGAAAGGCGCAGAATAAGTATGCCGCTTTGCTCCATTCAAGAGTTAAGGTCAACTTAAGAACGAGTTTCGTTTGTTTTCGTTTCACTTTCTATGGCTGCCGCAAAACGGTTGAATCGTCATTTTATGGTTTATATTACATGGTATCATAGTTTAAACGAAGTTTTGAAGATGCCATAACGCCATTACGTTACGTAACTGTGTTATTTGCGTGTTTCCAAAAATAGCGTCAAATTATGGTCTATTACTTCCTATCGAAAATTTTATGTTTTATATTGCATAACGCGTGTTTGAAATCATTGCGAATATTTGCGATTTTGTCTGATGTTAAGGTTTTGGTTTCAGGGGAACGTATGGACGTAGTGGTGCGAGCTAGTGAGAAGACCGGTGGGTATTGGGTTCGCGTACGCGGAAGCAACGCCTGCGCAAACAAGAGCGCGCACGCCATGCTTCTGTACTCGGGATTTAATTACACTACTATGCTGCAGAATGGAATGGTAAATCTAACTAATATTATAAATGCGAAAGTATGGATGGATGGATGGATGTTTGTTTGTTACTCAATCACGCCAGAACGGCCCAACGGATCTGGGTGAAATTCGGCACATAGATAGAGAAAAGTCTGGAATAGCACATAGGCTACTTTTTATCCCGGAAAATTGCGTAGTTCCCGCGGGATAGCGATAAACGAATTCTTTGCAGACGAAGACGCTGGCAACAGCTAGTAAAACATAATATTTATTTATATTGACGATCGGATAACTTAGCGCTTTGAGTGGAAGTGCCGTGTTCGATGAAAAGCACGAATGGACTCGAGAGTTGGGTGATTAATCTGTAATAAGTATATTTATCCGCAGTTCGTTCAAGTTCGATGTAAACTAAAACTACAATTTTACTATTCATCGTATTAATGAAAAACTTACAACCTAAATTCATCACCTTCATGTTACAGACTTATTTTACTGTGTATATATGTACCAATACCAACCAGTGTGTGTCAAGTCTACTGTATTTCCGTATAAAACTGTCAATTCGGTAACAAAGTTGTTTCCCTTCCAGGAAGAAGCAACATCCAAAGAAGATAGCGACAAAGTATACGGACAGACCTTAGAATCGTTGCAAGAGGTGCCCAGTAGTATCCCCACGCGATCACTCGTTCTCAGCATCGACAGAAACATAGTGCAGTTCAAAGACACCGACAATGACTTCCGTTACATCAGCGACGCTATACCAAAGAAGCCGTTCTTCCCAGCCCCATTATGTAAGACCATAAATTTGGAACTATGTCGCTACACCTGCATTGATAAATGATGGCAATGCTATAAATCCTAACGTGTCAACAGCGTGTGAAGAACTTATTTGTGTTTTGGGATCGTGTTAAACGGTTTGATGTATTGAGCTTACACTTCTTTTAACTGCTGAAGGCCTAATGAGATTAAGATTGATGGATTAGGTTATTTATTATCTTTGTGACTGCTAACCTAGATTTACAATTGCGTTAGGTAATGTGACAATGAGATCTATTACAACCGTCGTAGCATGTGTAACATTGTAACGTGTTTTGGTTGCTAAACGAAGGTAGAGATTGAAAACATTATTTTTTAACGTGTACTACATATACATATTTATTAAGTGTCTTGTTTGATTTACAATACACAGATAAATATAGAGGGCATATTCTGTGACACACTTAGAATCCCTTTACTTTCAAATGGTAATATAATGACACACACAGACAATAATTATGGCTGATGCCATGTCCTGAAGTTCCATGTTCGATTCGCATGACACATACATTCTTAAATATTTTATTGAATCAGGCGTTACTTTGCGGAGGTCCATTTTAATGAACACAAAATATTTATTTTGCTACTCCGCTACTTACGTGCAAGATAACCAAGCCTGTGCGAAATATATACGTTTTGCATGCAAGCCCTCCCACCACTACTGCCACACAAAACGCACACAAATCCCACAAACTTAATTAATCCTATCACCACACAAACACTGACGCGCGTGTACGACGTTGGTTCGCATGTGCATAGGTTGTGCTCTAACTTTGAGAATGAGCCCGTAGAGGGATCGAAACGCGCGTCAGTGTTTGTGTGGTGATAGGATTAATTAAATTTGTGGGATTTGTGTGCGTTTTATGTGGCAGTAGTGGTGGGAGGGCTTGCATGCAAAACGTATATATTTCACACAGGCTTGGTTATCTTGCACGTAAGTAGTGGAGTAGCAAGGTAAATATTTTATGTACATACATTCTTGTTCTTACCGGCTCGCTGATACTGCAATTGTACTTTAGAGATGATTTAACAAAAGTAATTTTATTTCTTATAGCACTTAAAGATAAAGGGGTTGTTCAAATAAACAGGAAGAATTTCCTGTATCCCAACGTGCCTCTGTTAACAAGACCGAGTGACATTCGTAAAGAAATCAAATGCGGCGTCGGCGAAGAAATGAAGAATCCTGAGCCCCAGTGCATGCTGATCTTGGATGCTCGTATGGGAGAGCTTTTGGAGCTCGTTTTGCTGAACGAAGGTGATAGTTTATTTTAATAATTTTATTTAAGGTTTATTAATAGCGTCATGTAAAAAGTAAGTTTGTGATTCAATCACGCGTGAACAATGCATGGATTTGTGTGATACTGGGCTAATACGAAACTTTTTATCTCGTAAAATGGCAATTCCGGGATCAAAAGTAGCCTATAACCTGGCTGGGGCTTTTATTGACAGATTAGTAAAGTTTGCATTAAAATCCGTTCAGCCGTTTTCATGTGATGCGCTCGCAAATACAGGCAAACAGATAAACAAACAAAAAATCTAAAAACTGAAGGAATGTGTTCTGTTATTCATTCTAAGTATCTCAAGCCAACTTTTTTTCGAATATCTTCCGTGTACAGACTTTCGAACCTATTATTTAGAATATTAGAACTATTTCGGTACCTATAGATATTCATCAGTCAAAAAAAATCTAGTTTCTGATTTATTATCACCGCCATGAATGTAAAAGCGCGCGCATAATATTTGTCAAACCACCAGGTAACTTGATTTTTTTATGATGATGAACTTGAAACAACTACTTTCTAAACTTTTTAACCGGTTTTTAGTAACGCTTTTATTATTTGCTTAAGCCGTTCGGTCATCACAAAAACTACGATAACTTTCGCGTTATTTTATTTTAAAATGACACGGTATATTTTCAAATTAAATTGTTAACTAATCTTGTTGCAAATTTTCTATACATAAACAAAACAACATTTGCCTTTATTATGCTTCTACCAAATTGAAACGTTTTTTTGTCTCAAATGTGGAGGTCCAAAGTAATGCCTGATTAAATCAACTCTATTATAAGAAAAACGGGACTTATGACGTAAATATTTAATTGTAAATACCTCGACGTTTCGGACGCGACTTTGCATCCATGGTCTCGAGGTATTTACAAAAATACATTTTATTTACGTGATTAAGTCGCGTTTTTCTTAGATTTAATAATATGTGAAAATCGCGAAAATTTAAATCGATAAATCAACTCTATTTTAATGGTTACAGGTTTTGGCAGTAACGAGTCGTTCGCTTTCCATATGCATGGATACAGCATGCAAGTAGTAGCTTCATGGCAGAGAGAAAATGGGACACCAATTTCAAAAGAAGAATTCTTAATGCTTGATAAGGAAGGAAAAATTAAGAGGTAAATATATCTACGTCCACTTCTGATGTTATAACGAGATCATACTTTATATTCTGTAGTTAAGCCGGGTACTCATGCAAGCCCTAACCGTAACGCAGCTCGTGTGTAACACGAACTAGGGTTTCTACTTACTACACTCGGTTTCAATAAGGAAGGTTTGTATGTGACATTAACATTGACAAATCTAGAGGTGAGGCTACTTTGTGACACCTTTCACATAAAACGATTATCGATTATATTTTAGTACTTATAACAATCGATTCCATAAAATTAATGACTGCATATTAATTTATTACATAAATGCTATTTCGATATAATGATACTCAAGTCAATCTCCTAAGATTAATAATTATAATTTATATTTTACGCTTTTAGCCAAGTTGTGTTTTTTCAACAAAATAGGTTGTATAAAATATTATTATTTAACTTCGTAATGTAATTGAAGTTCTAAGGAATCTATTTATTACCAATAAAATCGATTGGTATTGTGTAGTGAGTGTGAAAGAATGTAAAATACTCACTTCGTGTTTTTGTAGGTTGTCTTTGGATTTTCGATTATACGCGATTTTAACCGATTACCCAATTATACATAGTCACCTAGTTTTAATTACCATAGAACGTAACCTAGCAACGTCTCGTTAATAATGACATATATTGAAAATTTGTACGTGAAATAAGTAAACGCAAAAAACATCGCCGTGATTCTTTTTAGAACGTTATTAATATACAGTACCAAGTATTGGTTTATTTGTAAGTAATTCAATTTAGTATTTATTTTGCTGTCAAAACTTTCGTGATCACTAACAGTTACATTCTATGGATCTGTCACACAACCCTTCCTTATTGAAACCGACCGTACTTACGTGCAACAGTACCCGGCTTTAGAAATTCGAAATTCGTACGGCTCATCCTCGTAGTCATTAATAAGTGGAGGACAATATGATTCGTATTTGCGAGTAGAACCCCCTCTAAACGTGACAGGCGACAGAGGACACCGGCACTTCGGCCAAAATTTCGTAATCTAAAATTATTCAGAGTATCTGGATCTAAAAGCCGTTATTTTTATCCACAGGAATCTCCAGACGCCACCCTTAAAAGATACAATTATAGTTCCAAATAAAGGGTTCACCATAGTCCGGTTGAAGGTCGACCGTGGTGGAAGCTGGATGCTTGAGTGCAGATCCTGCGGGCCACCCTCATTGCCCACAGCTCTGATCATCAATGTCCCAGAAACTTTGCCGAAATCATTATCAGATTCTATTCCGAAGTGTGGAAACTACAAACCTCCAGATGTTCTCCTAAATTAGTTTATAGTAAAAGACTGACTGTTAATTTGTACAAACATATCAGACAATATGTTTAGTGATATTCAATTCGTTGCATAGACTAAGGCAATGCATTACGTAGGTACCAATGTTGAATCTTATATACTGTACTTTGGGATACTTTCAAGTCAAATATGTAATATTTGTTGCTCAACAATCTCAAGCTTCAATGCTATGTTGAACGCATTAGGAATGACTAATTACGTACCTAAAAATATTAATGCAAAGCGGTATGTTGCTAGGTCCCCCGCAAGATGGAAAGAAACAAAGAAAGAAGACATTTATTCCTTTTTCCTTTCTTTTTTTCCTTTTTTTAGATGCCTTGACGATTTGGTAAAAATTGCGAGAAGCTATCGGCTACGGTACCTAGCTCCAAACCAATGCTCGTGTTATTTCCGGGGGAAGGTTTATGTCATGCAATGATTAATTAATACGTCGATTGTATTGATAAGCAAGAGTTTAACTCTGTAAATATGATTATTGTGATCTGTGAATAATTTTACAATAAGACGAAATAAAAGGTAGGTTAATATTGAATATATTTATTAATAAAATTAATAAAGTGTTCTACTTTTGTGTATACTGTTGGTGCACCTTTGTCACCACAAGGAGATACGCCCCAAGATACCACACCTATTACAACTGGAATTACTTCTGTTTCTTTTTCGTTGTCCCCTCCATCTTTGCCTTGTGGTAACGATAAAGGATATTCATTCTCAATGTAGTTATCATCGTTTCTTATCTTTTTCACTTTCGGTGTCAACTGGACTAGAGGTCCTCCCGAGTCGCCACTACAAGCCGACACTCCACCAGTTATAGGGCCACTGCAGATATTAGATGCTTCATCAAGAGGATTTTCTTCGCCTACTTCTTTCAAAGCATCGATCGCTTTGTAGCAATCTGTAAAAATATTTTAAATAAATGAATGCGTTAATATGTATCGACCGTATTTTCAGACTGAGATTTACAACCTAGGTCCTGTGAGCTTTTACAGAACCAGAGAGTTACGCGTTTCACCACAATTTCACCTTCCATCAAGTTAAATAGGAGTCAATAGGTGATCAGGGGGATTACCGTTACCATGACGTCTTAATGCGATTGAGTTTAGGTTTACTCGCTGTCAGATCGTCAGATGATTACGAAAAATTACAGCTAAAACCTGAACTTAGTCGGAGTTTAATTATATTAAGACGTCATGGTATAAGGCCGCACTTTGCCGTACAAAAAATCCAAATTAAACGGTTCATCTCGTATTAAAGTCATCGAGGGTCTCCGTCATGATCGCAAACCGAAGAGTAGAAGAAGTATTCCGAAAAGACCGAAATTAGATGATCCATTACCAACTTCTAATCGTGAGTAGAGCAAAATTCTGCCAAACGCTTAATAGATTTTTTTACTTACCATTGTAAGGAAGGTATGTTACGTTGACTTCCTGCAAATTTGTCGGTAGATCCGGAAAGAAAGTTGTTGTTCTCAGGATGCCCCAACCGGTTAGTTTTAGAGGGTGCTCGTACGTCGTTCTCAAATACACCGGCAACTGCGCAGGCTTCACATATTCCGTGAACTTAAACGGGCTGCTTGTATGAAGCACAGCAATATCGTTTGGTCCAATGTTACTAAAATAAAAAGTTATCATCATCATCATAATATTAAATTGCGCTGCTGCGTTAAAATAATTTGAGTTTTGTTAAGAATTGTTACTGAGTGCGCCCAGTGGCATAACTATGTTGTGGCACTTGTGGCAGGCCCGTGGCAGATTCGTCAGTTGGAGGGTCCTTCTTCAATATACGACGACCGGATGTCCTAGTGGTTAGAGAACCTGACTATGAAGCTTGAGGTCCCGGGTTCGATCCCCGGTCGGGGCAGATATTTGTATGAAAAATACGAATGCTTGTTCTCGAGTCTTGGATGTTTAATATGTATTTAAGTATGTATTTATCTATATAAGTATGTTTATCCGTTGTCTAGTGCCCATATCACAAGCTTTGCTTAGTTTGGGACTAGGTCAATTGGTGTCAAAATTGTCCCAAGATATTTTATTTTTCATTTTTATTTATATAAGTTCAGGGCCCTGTAGAGGTAGAAGTCCTTGGCATTTCGTCCGTCCTGCCACCTTTTTGTTACGATATTACTGTTATCAGTACGAAACGCTTAGAGACCGTCGCTGTCTGTAAGACACGTGGGTGTTAAAAGCGTTAGTTGAACGTATGAATGCGTATAATGAAGAATACCTAACGTCCATGATTTATTGGCAATGCAATAATGGTCTCGCTCTATTTAGCGGGCGTGCGAATGACTTGGATTTTATAAGTGTCCGAATGTAACAAAAAAAAAACTCAATTTTGCTGTAATAGACGTCTCAAGTATTTTTATTAGCTAGCATAACCTAACAATTATGTAATTGTTTTAGAAAGCGCTCATAAAATTACTACACTGAAGGCATAATATTTATTTTAGTTTATTTTTTAGCGGATCCTCTGTGAGCGGATCGTATAAAATATTTTTTTAGTAAAAACCTCGCTGTTTATTAATTTTCGCTATATGTATGTACATGCCCTACGTCAGGGGTGGCCAACAGGTCGATCGCGACTGTTAGTCCAGTCGATCGTGGCAAGGCAAAAATATTAATACGTAGACCAGACTGCGCAACGTGTTTCATTTAAGGTTTCATGAAGTATGTAATTGGTAGATCACGCAGGGTTTTGTTAATAAACAGGAGATTTTAGATCTAATCAAGTTGGCCACCCCTGCCCGAAGTAGATAATTAGGTTGGGTTTTTCGACGTTGCCATTTATTTGATTCCTTATCAAGAAGGGAGGCGTACGAGTAAACGGGTTAATTGATTTAATTGATGTTAAGTAACCATCATTACCTATACCCATAGATATCCGCTACACCGTAGCATTTCACACCTTCAAGGAACCAGAAAGAGTGGTGCAGGGGCGGACGCGACCGAGAAAAGAATAGAGAAATTTACTTCTTGTAGTCAGGATGAGGGATGCGTCGGTCGACCGTGGTGATTTGGGTGTCTGGGCCATATCTGGAGGCCTGAGCCTCGTGGGCGTTTGAGGCACCGGCTACTGCGTCCATCGGCAACCATTTTATTAAAAACGATCCTTGTATGCAGTGAGCGGCCGTTAGTATCTAGAACCATTAAAAAAATATATTTTTTAATATAATAATAGTAATAATATATTTATTTTAGACCAACATATGGATCATTGAGTTAGTTACAATTCAAAAACTTATTCTAAAACTACCGTGAGGCTCAGATATATTAATGTAAACAAACGGATAACTCACGTTTTATTACGTCGGAAAAGGTCCGACAGTTTCGGATCGATTCGCGATTCTTCTTTTTTCTTTTTTTTCTTTATTTCTTTTTCTTACTTCTTTTTTGCGATTATTTTCTTGATTTTTTCCTTTTCTGACGTAATAAAACGTGAGTTATCCGTTTGTTTACATTAATAAGTATTTTATTTGTCGTGAATGGCAATTAGAATGTTATTAAGAAATGTTTATTTTTTATAGCAGGCGCTGAACAACCAATACATAATTATGTTATGGTACAACTAAATATTTATGATTTAGAAGCACTTAAATATTATAGTCTAATGGGGATTTGTCTTAAAGAGCCATGTAAAATTCAACCCCCTTACTAATAAAACATGGTAATTTTCAGTCGTTTATGTTATTTTTCAATCACTTTAGCGTCCACTTTTGCTACTACTGACAAATCTTAACTTTTCCTAAAGCAGGTTTGTAACTTTTTATAAATAAGGAGGCGAAACTTTTTGAGTTTTGGCGTTTTGCCGCTTGGGTCGTTATCCTCCCACGACTAATATCAAATATCACAATGGAATATTTAGTAACCACTTTCGAGTGGCATTTTCACATTTATGTGCTTTCAAAAATCCTCCTAGCGTCGTTCATTTTCCCAATATTGCCTGACAAACGTCGCAAAACGCTAACTATCAATAATCGTCTATAATTATTCATTGTACTGTACATACAAACTTAAAAATACTTACCCAGTTCTCATTTAGCAATGTACCGCCGCAAACATGAGCACGTACTATGAAGAACCTAGTTTGCAGGGAGATCAGATAGGGGTGGTTCGAGGGAGTTGTGCTCTGACCTCCTATCAATTTGCCTTCCCAGTCCTTTGGAAGTGCTGTGAAATTACCAACTTATGGGACCTCTTCCATCGAGGTAGGTATTTAAAACAAAGCAGACATTTTGAATCGATCACTAATATTATCACATATCACACGCAAGAGACGCAAGCACGGGATATGACGTTTTTAAACGCTCCGCGGTTTTACCCATTTTATGTGAATAATTTTGAATTTGAATGTCATCATCATCATCTATAGCCTATATGTATACGTCCCACTGCTGGGCACAGGCCTCCTCTCACAATGAGCGGGCTTAGGCTATAGTTCCCACGCGGGCCCATTTAATGTACTCGTATTTGGGTCAATTTTACAACAAAGAGTACAATAAAGAGTTTTACATACATACATACATACAAATTTATTTGCACTTTAAGTGGCCGGGTTGGCTTGATATTTGGTAGATAGGTATAAAAATAATAATGTCGGATGGATGATGATGCAAGTACACTCAGAAAAAAGTTTGCATGTAAAATAATACAACCAAATTGAGAACCTCCTCCTTTTTTGTTAAGTCGGTAAAAAAAGAGTAAACCTCAACAAAGCCCCACGGATTGGTTGAAGTCATGTCTGATTACAAATACTGTACTATGTGACCCCATGACTGATTGCGTCTCACGATCAAAGTTATTCAGAATAATTACTGAATTCTAAAATCAAAATATTTATAAGTTACGTACCTGCAAAAATGCCCGAACAAGTCAGTAATAAAACATAATCAACGTTAAGCCTCATTGTTAATGAGAATATTAATAATAAGTCAGCCCAATTCCAAAATGGTTTTAAGCCAAGAACGAAGTGTCAATGGCATGCAAAAATGTTTGTACCTGTGCTGGCATTGCTATAGAATTTTAAGAAGAGTTGTATTTACAAACCTTTGGCACACAGATTACAAATAAACCGTTTTTTTTATAATATTGTGCGCAATTATTTTTATTTCAGTACTTTTTGTTGACTGCACTTGCATATTCATCAAATCTATATAGGTATTCACCAAATTTCATATCAATTCTACCAATGGAAATTATATCGACCAACAAACAAACTCTGATAAATATCAGCCATACTTCAACTACAAACAATACTCGTAGGTACCCGAGTGCCGTGCACTGCTTTTTTTTATAAAATTTATAATGTCCTCAGTTTCACGAAAGTTTTGTGTCAAAGATTCTAGAACGGAGACGTTTTTAATTCGGTCTCATATTTAGACCACATTGCATATAATTTTGATTTATTTAGAAGAAGAAGAAGAAGAAGAAAGTTTATTCATGACAATCACAACACATCAAATAAAAAAAAAAACACATAAAACAGCAGATAAATAAATAAATTGTCACAAAAAAAATAAAAAAAAAAAAAAAATGTTATTTAGTAGTTAGGTACATATACTATAGTTAAATCTGGTTTAAAGCTTGACAAAAGATATACCTACATTTTGACACTAGGTACTATGCAAATAAATCGAAGTTTAACATTGGTTTAACTGTCTACAGCAAGACGGCCCTTACTAGTGTTTGTAGTTTTAATGTACCTGCCTTTGCTATGACCAAATATTATAATCATGTGCCTAAGGTGTAGCACGCCAGCCAATTTTAATGCTGAAATTTTTGGCGTAGTTCTAAATGATCAACTGCATCGAACTCAGTGTTTACATAGATGATGCGGGTGATTACAATATTGGGACAAAGATAAGAACATAATGATGAGGTTCGTAAACAATCTACGGAGTATTTTTAATGAAATAGCCATTTTATCCAAGTGCGTACGTTTAATTAACGCCAATTTCGTGGATAAAAGTCTTGCTTTGTTGATTTCGAAGTTTTTTGACTACACTCAGAATTCTTTCCTTAGTTAAACTTAGACTTCTGTAGATTAATAATAAAGCGGTAGTCGAAGTAAAAAATATATATTTATAGATACTGCTAGATAGGTACGCAGTCTGATGAAACAGCAGGCATTAAAGTTGCCAAGCGTTGCCAAGGGAATATAGTATACTTACTTAAAATTAAAAACATCGCGTTAATTTTTCAACTTTATTTAATTACAAAATGACTTCTCCCTCCATCGTCTTATACAAGAGGTAAAAAAATATCAGTTTACTTAAAGTAGTAACGAAAGTTCTTTTTAAATATAACATGGAGATTATGAGCGATAAAAAAGTATAACTAGGTACCTAACTTAATTAATTTTAAATACCTAAGGAAAGTGAATGCCTTTCGTTAGTCTAGTGTGATCGATCAAACCACAGGCGTATATTTTACTAAAAAATACTACCCTGTGTCAAAATTACAAAAAGCTAGAAGTTGGAATATTTAAGCTTAATTAGATTAAATTAAATAAGGCAAAATAATTTAAAATGGGTAACGTATTTTGTTACTGTAAAGTTAAAAAATTACCTCCAGGTGACCCACTGTCAAGTTTGCCTTCCTTATCGTTTATGTAATATAAAAAAAGAACTGAGGTAAATAAGATGGCGAATGTGATGATAAAAAGTATTACTGTTTTGATTAAATGAATCTGATGATCAACTTCTTTAATTGTACGACAAAAATATATTTTTTTGGTCCTTGGATCCTTTTATGCCGTGTAAAGTGTAGTTGTAGGTACTTACAGAAGAACATGTCATTGGGACTAGACATAACTGATATTTTTTTGTATATCCGGTGACAATAAATGTATGGGGGATTTCAAACTTATTAGTTCTTTTATAAAGCTGTCTATCCTATGCCATCACTTAATTCCAAACAAATGGACTTTTTTCTGCTTTAAATAATAATTTAATACTTAAATTATCTGCGAAGGTACTGTAACATAAGCTTAAAATCTTCCAACTTCGAGCACAATATCTTGAGATACGTTCAAAGAATTAAAATTGCAGCAAAGAAACAGTTCAGACATTTCTACTTTATTCATAAAGTTGTGAAAGAAAGGTCATTAACCGTAACTTACGTTACGGACCCAAGTCTTGAGAAACTTGGAATAAGTAGTGATTTATGTTCAAATATATACACACAAATATATTCGCTTCTTCCTTAAGTTTCACAAACTGAGTTTATTGTTATAATTTTGGAACTGGGTAACAACTTTGTACTGCCCAAAGTTTAGATATGTATGTTATATTGTATCCAATATGAACATGAATTAAATCATTAAATCTATTAGGTTTTCTTCATCGATTTAATCAGATCACGTGCCTAATTAAGCGAAGATTATTTACAAAATTCCAAACTATATTTAACAAGGATATAAACATAAACTAAGGAAAAAGCTTTAAATATCATAATTAACAATTAGGTACTATAATCTCAAACACTTTTTTGGCTTAAATTAAGCCGTCATTCATTATATTAAGTTTATCTATAACTTCGCCAACCACCGTCAAATTAACGGCGTAGCTATAAATAATAATAATGAAACTATCGTAATGGGTTGCTTGATAAACAACAATTGCTTTAGCATTAGTATAATGTATCAAAAAAAGTCGCTACAGAAAATCTTGCGAATTTGCAGCTTATCATGCTTTCAACTGTCCTAAATTTTCAGTTTTACAATTTGAATTTATTGATTGTTAAAATCTTTAAAAGATAATCATGAAGTGAAGCCCTTATATAGGTAAAATAACTTTTATAAACTTTGGTCTTCTTAAATTAATATTCGTAACAAAGATTGTTCCTAACAAACAGCACCATTTCTTTTATAGTCTACTCGTAATCATTCACTCTCAAGTGAACGTCAAAAATGTCGCACGTCTTTCATATTTCTCTAAGAACAAGAATAAAATATGGCAGTACTCATTCGTCATGATGCTTTTTGGAAACGAGCGTTGTAGGTTCCTCGAACCTGTTCACGTTTAGTGAGATCGATGGGGGGCTATTGTCAGTGTATTGGGAAAAGGGGGGGTGTGATGGCAGGGAGATGGTGCCCACAGCGCGGGAAGCTGGGGGGTACGGGGGGGAGGTCGTGTTGCGTCCCCACGTGCAGCACCAGGCCCATTCCGATCACTATGTGGTAGATGAAGTGACAGTGGAACAGCCAGTATCCTGGAAGAGAAAACATTATTCGTAAGAGTAGAGTTATATTTTGTGGTTAGGCTCGAAGGACCATGTCCAGATGAACGTGGACATTTATAACGTCACTGTACATTCTTTGATTATTCGGTACGGCACTAGCCGACTTGACGAAATGAAGTAAGACATTAAATAGACTAAAATAGATTTTCCGATTTAAATCCTAGTAACCATCAATCGAGCCTATGAAAGTATATCATTTAGAGTCTAGTCTTGCGACACTTGCGGTAATTATATAATTTTGTGACACGGTTTCAACACCACAACAATACGCTATATCTCGTCACTTTTGACTTTACATTAATAATCTAGTATCATTATGGAGTCACTTTTATTCAAGCTTACCTAGTTAGTCTTACAAATAGTCTAAGTAGATATTTACCAACTCAAAGAGCATTAAATTCTCGATAGAAAGTCATGGTCTTGCTTGAAATAGAAATTGCAGAATTTTTATTAAAATATTTTATAAAATTCAGATTACATTTAATTTCTTCTCATCATCATGGACACTTTCTTTAGTGGCTTTGAACAAACCTATACGGGAGCGGAATCTCATTCCGCACAACGGTCGTATGACAACGATCGAGTTGAAAGGGACATACCCCCTTAGTAATCGTTTGTCCTTATCTGTCACTTTGACATTTACCTTTCACAGATAAGGACAAACGTTTAGTTCTAAGTTAGTAGAAGCCTATAGAGCGTTTATAAATAAGGGGGTTAGTTTCTTAACACTTAGAAAAATATACATTTAGGTATTACCAGGATTATCAGCCTTTAGCCTAAGCACGACGTATCCATTGTTAGGCACAGCAAGAGTATCTTTTAGAGGAGGATCTTGATATTGCCGGTGGAGTAGACCTTTCCTGTCCAGGTCCAAGGCATGCTTTAGGTTGATCTTCTTGATGTTCTTGTCGGGGGAGCGACCCATACCTATGACGTTGTAGGCAGTCCCGTGGAGGTGGAAGGGATGAGAGAGATTAGGTGATTGAACTGAAAAAAGAAATGGCCATTTTAGAACGGTCGTAGTTTATTTGCAAAAAGGCATGATTGCTTTGAAATAGTCATGACAAATTAAAAATGTTTACTTAAGTTTTATTTTTAGAGGAACTTCTAAATACCTCACGGGAAAGTTAAAAGTTATCTAAATCACCCTTATTTTGAGTCTTCATCTGACCAAATTAATGCTGACGGGTTAAAAGTCAAAGAATTGACCATATTAACGATGTAAAAGCCTAAATATCGCGTCGAGTAGTGTGCCACCTCGACTGCTTCTCAACAGAACTTTTTTTCTGATAACATTATGGATTTAAGCCCACATTACTTAACAAAATTCGGTTTTTCCCGTTTCGAATAAATACAAGCATCAGCAGATAGACGCAGCAGCTGATTTAAAAAACTTAAGCAGACCTACCACCGAAATTGTAGATAGATTAGATTATTTATTCATTCAATAAAAATTACATCATAAATTGTACATTGTCAATTGTCATTGTCAATTGTTGTTGTTGTATTACTGTTGTTGTTGTTGTTGTTGATATAGCTGGATAATTAAAATTTTGTACTCACCCTCGTCAACAAGCACAATTTCAACGATAGAGTTTAGCGGCACGTCTACCATATGCGTGCACCGGCAGTCGACACCACAAGTGGGAGGTCGGTTGTCGCCGTTGCAGAATAGTTCAGGGGACAACTCGTGCATTTGCGAGAGCGGCGGCGCAGGCGGCGCGCTGTATGAAATTTCGTCTATCAGACTCAATACGTGGTCACCGGTACCAGCCACTGCGAAAAGCGATAGAAATTGTTAAATTGGGTTAACATACTGCTTTATCTTTAAGTTGAATGAAGATGGTGGCAATTATGATGATTGGAGAGTTTAAAAAAATTGGACCACAGCCACTGCATCCTGTAGGCTTGTTGTCTAACTCGCTCGCGATCGTCATCGTGTTCATTTTGACAGTTCTTGTATGAATGTGACAGCTAGCTGATTCCGATGCCAATTGTCAGCCCATACATGAACTGTCAAAATGAAGACGATAGCGATGGCGAGCGAGTTAGAAAATAAGCCTACTGGTTACAACGTCGAGGAAATTAACAATCAAACATTTTTTTACGCGAGTAAGTCTTGAGTGGTAGTTTTAGTTATAAGTGAGAAATCGGGAAGTTTAAAACATTGATAATGTACCTAATTGTTTTAAATATGAACACTAGTTTGGTTGTAGTATAATTATGGACAAAGTATGATGCCTTGTCTAAGCCTAACCCGTCATAAAATCTGCTACACGAGATCCGAAAACATTTAGAGCAATTATTCGTTTCCGAAGTTAAATCGATCGAACAACATACTAGGAGTTTTTGTGAGTTTATGCGGAAGCTATTTTTACATTTATTGTTAATAACGACCGGCTTTTAAGATTTCTTTGTTAACAAACACTGTAAAAACTGGTTGATAAGTAAACCGCCGGAACAAATCAAGAAATACATTTTAGCTGTAGTTAATTACAACTAGAACGAATTGACTTTTTTAACTGTCGGAATTAAGACAGGGTCAGCTCTCCAATTACGGAGTTGAAGTAAAATAGTAATGAAACAAGCGGAAAAATTAAAAAACTTTACCTAAAAAGTTTTTGTACGTGTTCTCCTGGAATAGTTCTTTGGGCTTGTAGAAGTGGAATCGGAAAGGTAGAAAGATCTTCACGTCTGGTCGCTCCTGCAATATCGCCTTGTCTATCGGTTTTGCTGACTTAAGGTTGCTAACACACACAGCGTCGTTTCGTGGTTTATCGCAAATAGCATCCAGGGGATTCATGACCTAAAGATAAAAAAAAGTATAGATCAGCCGTCACGAGCGGATACGGTTATGCATTTGATTAAAAAAAAAAGAACTCTCATTGTAAACTTCGAATTAAGAACTGCAGTTTTAAATACAGCAACACATTTTTATATTTAGACTGAAATTTGAAGTATGCAAGGATTAAATACGTAAGAAAATACGTGTTTATTCCCCGTACATTCGATCAGCATCAAGAAAATTAATAAAAAATAGAAAAAAATGTACAACCTTTTCCCCGTTGATCCTGGTGACTTGTTCTACTTTACACCTCCACAATTTACACTTTTCCGAAATACTTAAAAGGAGTAGGGTTTATAGGTATAACTGCTACCAAATACTATACTACTACCAAATCTACGGGTGCGTTAAAATCACTAACAAATATACTGTTACATTATGTACAATACAGTGTTATCAATATAGTAAGTGAAGGAATGCTAAGGAAGTAAAAGAAGTCAGAATGTTAGGTAAATATAATTTACAGGCAGACACATTTTAAGTCATTGAATAAAGAAAACACAAAGAATAAATAAACGTAAAACAAATAAACAGAAAATGTATACACAAAGTTACGCAAAATAAAATCATTCCAAAATATTAAAAACACTGTTCCGAATATTGTTAATTATAACACAAAAATATATAAATATTGAATCAAAGACACATTTTATTTAAATTTTATTAAAGAGTATAAAAATTTACACTTTACTTAACATAATTATTAAAAAATATATTACGATTTTGCTTGCGCAACGCAGTAATAATCTTGTGAATTAGATAGTCGATGTATCGTCGCCTGGTGGAGGCAGGACTTACTTGTTTTTAATTTATTGGCACAGATACACGCAAAGGCGAGGTGTATACTTAAACACTCAGGCAGTACTTAATATTAGTGGTAACCAGTGAAGTGGTAACTTTTTGTGCATAGAATCAGTGCTTAAAACGTCTATATGATTTTTATGTACAGTCTTCCTTGTTCTTGGAATGTGGGCGATGGAATCAGCCAACGCACTTCGTATTGGCAGGACTCTATTTTGGAGCTACAAGGATCAGTATCTACTTTCGTGTATTTACAAGAAGTGTTGCAGTTGTCAGCGTTATTTACATGTTTTACAATTTTGACCGCGGGTTAGTAACTAGAAAAATCTTAAACATCTATTTATTAAAAGAAACATATTTTTTTCATTATATACACGTAATAAATATCCTTGGTGAAACGTATAATGGCAAGTTGTTAGTTACAGAACGAACGTTTCCATCAATAGTGGAATATTATCCAAAGGTGAGCAAGACGAAATGAAAAGAAGTAGAGCCTCAAATAGCATAAAGACACGTTTAAATAATCTAGAATAATCACCAACTAGTATGGCAGATGGTACTGAAAAAATCAAATATAAATAGATATCACCTTTAAATAAAATCACGAACCGTCATGAACCGTGGAATCATTCGAATACATAAAAAAACACAACAGCAGAATCGAGCACTTCGAATCTGCCGAACACATCACACAATACAAACATAAATTTACACTTAGGCAACATAATAAATCAACTGCTGTACTTTTGCACGTAAATTGAAACTGTCACTAGGAACCGATTTAGTTGATAGGGGGAAGGTGGTCACCGCATGTGGGGAAGTTGGGAGGGATAGGGGGTAAGTCGGCGTGAGTACCGACCTGGAGGACCAGGCTCATACCAATGACGATGTGGAAAAGGAAGTGACAATGGAGAAGCCAAAAGCCGGGGTTGCTTGCTCTGAAACGGAGGATAACGTATCCATTGTTCGGTACGGCGATGGTGTCCTTCGCTGGGGGCAAGTCTCCCTGCTTCAGGTGGCGCTCAAGTAAACCTCTCCTGTCAAGATCCAGAGCGTGCTTCAAGTTGATTTTCTTAACGTTTTGGTCGGGAGACCGGCCGATACCGATCACGTTGAATCCATATCCGTGCAAGTGGAACGGATGAGATAAGTTGGCGATTTGAACTGAAAGCGAAACATTTTTAATTAATACTCGCATGTAATCATTAATCGGATATAATTAGTGTTCTTCAATAATCGTTCAAATACCTTCGTCGACGAGTACGATTTCTACGATAGCGTTGAGTGGAATGTCAACTTTGTGAGTGCACATGCAGTTTTGACCACAGTCTGCGGGTCTGTTGTCACCGTTGCAGAACTGTTCAGGGTTGATGTCATCGTATTGACTGATCAAAGGCGTAGGAGGAGTCATGTATGAGATTTCATCAATTAAACTAATAACGTGGTCACCCTGCGGCGCAACTGTGGAAGTGATAATTGAATATAACAAGTTGTTTATTTGTATTTACAATAAATGTAGAGTGTACTAAACAATGCTTTACCTAAATATCGATTGTAAGTGTTAGGCTGGAATAGCATTTCTGGCCTGTAGACGAAGAAACGGAAAGGCAAGAAAATCTTGACATCCGGCCTCTCTTGCAGGATAGCGGGGTCGATGTTCCTGGCATTTTTGAGCTGGCTGACGCAAATGGCGTCGTTTCTGGGCTGGTTACATCTAGCATCCAATGGGTTCATCACCTGGATGGTTAGTGGGGAGAGAGGTATTTACGTGCAATTACTAAAGTACATTACGTGCATGCTACTTATAAACTACAATTTCACTACCATAATTATAACTAGTGTTTTCGACATACTATAAAACCAGCAGGCATGTCATTTAACTACAGGGAACAGGAACCCGTTTGATTCGTGCATTCAATTATCTACGTAAAGTTACAAGAATCTTGCTACAGAATAATATGTACAAATTGCAGCGCAATCACAATCATCTCTACAAGTTAATTCAGCGAAATCGATTAAAATGTAGATACTTAAAAGTACCAACATGATAATTGTCTCAATACTAGTACTAAAGTTTGAGCAATAACCTGCAACATAGTCAGTTCGGCTGAGCTTAAGCGAGGCTGGTTGGTACTGGCGCAGGAATCCAGTGTGCAATATCCGCCAATTAATAATCGCGACCAGTAGTGTCACGAAACGAGGTCTGCTAACTCAGGATGTTTCGCTAATGTCATTTGCACATAGGAAATAAAATATCCGTCAATTTATTCCTAAGATCACTGCTGTACTCGAGCAATAAGTATTTACAAGCGAATGTCAAGAGCGGAAACTACCAGTGGCACGCAAACACAATGAACTTCTCACAGTTTCAAGGTATTGGCTTTTTGTTGAAATATTAATATTTTCGACAGATACGTAATACTAGTACCTATGCAATAATAATAAGTGCGGTACAGTGCAGTTTACATTCAGTGTAAGTTTGCACGAAATGTATTTCAATATACAAAAGTGTTTGTTCCAGAGCTACAACTATCCCTACTTTTTTATATATTTACATCGAGTTTGACTTACCACACCCTGAGGTACACCGACGTCGTAACTGGGAGGTTGACTAGAGGGCTGGTAAGGTCCTCTCGCGTACCGGAGGATACCCAACTGTTGAGCCCTCTTGGTACCGCACTCACCCAGCCCACGGACTTGGATCCAGTAAGCCCCAGGAATATTGTTCGCCTCGATGACAAAATCGTAACGTTCACCTGTAATAAATTAGATAGTGATTAAGCATTTAGTTGTAAATGTAAGTAGAGGAAATTGGTGCAACTCTGGTTAAGTTTTTTACTCGAGCAAGCTACATATTTAAAGAACGCTGTGTTTGTGTAGTTAATGCAACAAAAATATAGTACCCGGCCTTAAAGATTACATTTCGGTCTTTGGAAAGAAACAATTGGCGTCACTTAAGCCCTTACGTTAGCCCGTAATTTGACAATAATATTAAAAAAAAACATGGTTCAAACTTCATCGTAATTTTAAAGTACTAAAAATTTTATGTTAATAAAAAAAAAAAAAAACTTAGACCATGTACCTACACTGTAGTGGACATTGTCAAACTAAGGGCCTGTCTCACTACTCCTTAACTGTCAGTTATCTATGATGACGTCTCTGTTCGTTTCGTAGTAACAGATAGAGACGGAACGGAATCATAGATAGCTGACAGTTACGGAGTGGTGTAACAGGCCCTAAGGGTAGCGAGAAACGCTCTACGAAGCTGAAATTAGCCGAGAAGGCCGATGTGCAATCTTTATGGTTGGGTACTACTATAGATTTGTAAAAATCTGTCGATGCGTACCTGAGAACGAGATAATGGTATTAACTTGTACAGGTTGAACCGGCTCGCCGTCGGTTGCGATGACGGTTAAGTTGTGTCCTTCGAAGGTAACTTGTGCCGGGCATACGGAAGCGAATGCGTTAATCATTCTGAATCTATATCTCCTTCCAGGGGTAATAGTGAAGACTTCCAATGGAGTGTTGGTCATGAAACCAGTGTTGGGATCGCGGAACTGGCCCTTTCCGTTGATCAGCACAGACTCGGGATCTTGGCCAGTGTTGACAGCGAGACGACCTGGGTATCTCTCAGCAGCGTCCTCGTGCAACCAATCACTGATCAGCATGACGTGAGTCGTCAGATCGTAGTCGTACAAGTGGCTGTTTGGGTCCTTGGAAGGAGGCTGACGAACGACAATGCTGCCGTATAAACCATCAAGTTTCTGCAAGCCAGTGTGCGCGTGCCAGAAGTGAGTGCCAGCGTTACCTTGCCATTGATATCTGAGAAAAAAAAGATCACGCACTGATACATTTTTCTTGAAATGCAACAAAATTTGACCTTCCATTACATGTTTCCTTTTTTACCTGAACGTGTTTCCCTGTTGAATTGGACACTGAGTCACGAATGGCACGCCGTCGTAGTATTGTGTTCCACGTTGGAAGATTCCATGCCAGTGAATGGTTACTTCCATACCCTCCATATGGTTTTCTACGTCGATGACAACCTTGTCATTTTCACAGACTTGGATAGAAGGTCCGGGTAACATTCTGTTGGCGGTGAGGATACCTCGCTCCACCCCATCGGCTAAGACGCACTGGCAGTGAGACCATACAACATTGGTGGCGTTCGGTGTGCACACTTGGCAGGCGCTGGAATAAAAGTACACATTACGCATAAGCATAAGTCGGAAGATCATTAAATTTTTCCTTATGTACAGCGATTGGTAAAGGCAGAATTTCCACAGAGTTTGTTATCATTAAACGGCGATGTTTGCATAACCTCTGTCGTCACCTATCAATTACAGTAGCACCAGCGGAATTTGGATCACTTGGCGTATACTCAAGTTCAGCATTGAAATCATGTAGTTAGCAGTTAATGTGAAACAAAGCGTGAAGTGTGTAAAAGGAAAATGTCGGTCGGTAGGTCGTGGGCTTAGCCAGCCGCGAATTTTTACACGTTGAACTCTTTTTATGTTTGAAACCATTTAATTTTACGTATGTTGAAATGGTAATGAGACCAAGTTGAAGGTAAACTAATCGTCCCATTGACGTATGGCAATGCAGGCAAAACTTGCTGCGTTTGTGTTAAATTAAGGTCAAAATATTAGTTTTTTTTTCTGTGATTCTCTTCGTTATTCAATTAATCCAGAAAAGAGGCGTATGTGTCGCAATTCGGGACGTCATACATAAACTGGACATATTTAAGTACAACAGAATTGACTGCACTGTTAACGTGACTGTTATTAAAGCATTAAACAATATTAACACGACGATTGCAAGACTACGACGGTTTAACCGATTTTCGTCACCATTCTGTAGGAACTTAGCAACTTTCTTGAAAACCAAGTCAGTAGTTAATTTTATTTCTGCATGTTCAAACTAACTATTAATAGAGCAAGTTACTGTGAAAGAGAGATAGACGGACTGAGTTACTTTCTCATTTTCAATATGTTATTAGTATAGAATATAGAAATTTGGATATCCGACTAGTTTCGAATATATTTGCTTACAATAAAAAATTCAGACACGATACACTTAAGTTATTTTACTACGCGTGCAATGCTCACTTGTGAACAATAGACGTGATCGTAGTTCTAGACACAATATTTTAGAAACAGTCATTACGATAAATGGCGTTTCACCCACTTCGTGCAATGTCACTGGGTGATCTGTCGTAACCATTAGTTATGTTAAGTAGGCGTGCAACTTCATTTCCGTCCAGTGAACAATGGAACAATGTCAAAAGCTGGGCTTTTACGTGTGTAACCTTTTAAAATTTTACGTAGAACTCGTTTTGTTATCTTATAAACGACGGAAAAATACTAACTTCGTTTGTCATTGCGACTTGTATCATTTACTTATTTGAATTATTTTAAGAATATACAGAAAATTAATGCGGTTAAGAAAGGCTAGAAACAAATAATTTCTGGGGTTTACTTACGCTCCTAATACGGTGTATAACTCGAGAGTGAAGTGATAGTAGCAAATCCTTGGTGGTTCGTTTTCTCTGCAGGCTCTAGCGCACTCATCGGGGGCCGACAGCGAGGGGTTCCTTCTTAGTTCAGCTGTAGCACTACTAGTGTAGTCCAGATGCTTCAGGCTTGGTTTGCCGTTAGCGCTCCTGGAAAGAGGAGGCAATGGGCTGTTCCTGATGCCACCGCTCAGCGGACCGCTGCCGCTCGCCTGGGCAAACGGGTTGGATGAAGGCCCAATGGTGCTCCCTATTCCTCCGAATGACCCGAAGGGGTCACTGCTCGATGGGTGTGTCTGCACGAGACCGTGGGTGGCGGAGAATACGCTGCTGCTAGAAGTATCTCGGAATGGGGTCGCTGTGCCGGCTTGCCACCATGACGCTGATGTGGACTGATCGTCTGGAATGCTGATAGCCTCTGAAAAAGAGAAGAAAGGTATGTTAATAACGATGTTACTAAAAATGAGGCGTGGATTAATGTGAACTTTAATTTTATAAATATATTTATACTCAGCGGCAAAAAATTTGGCTCTCACATGTATGCAAATAATATAGGTAATATTTTATGGAAACTGGGCCAAATTTTGTACCGCTCGGTGAGTGTAATGTAGTATAGACAATAGGGAATATGCATTTCTTAACAAAATATGAAAATATCGTAAAAAATAGATGTCAAAAATTTAAATTAAATCTACTATCGGTGAAGAAATACGAAAAAAAACTAAAGTACTAATTACACAGCGATAAGAAAGAGTGCCCAGCAGTGGGATGTATATAGGCTGGAGATGATGATGATGATGACGAAGAAAGAGAAATTCGACATGTCATGTCATAAAACACTCCGCCCATATAAACTCGTTATTTGAAAAAGATATGTTCGTTACATAAACGAGTTTTGATTAAAGTTTCACTTTTAACGGGAGGATTATCTTCGCTAATTAAGTACTATATACATAAACCAACTATCGCCTCAGTAAATCTTTACGTGATTTTCGCTGAGCGTCAGTAGCCAGTTAATGTATTCCTTTGATTAGACTGTGAGATAAGCCGCGCCGCGCTCGACAGGTGCGTTAATGCAAATTCCGTTGCAACCTGCAGACGCAAGCGCACATAAAGTGACCTCTATTGTTGCGGGGGCTCGGGTTGGGACCGCGGGGGCCGAGAGGTGCGGGCGGCAGGCGCACTACCCGCCCGCACCTCTCTCGGTCCCCTTTGTCGTCTCACCCCGCGTCCCCGTGCCGCGCGGGCGAGGACTCATACTCATACTCATTTTTATCACATCATGTCATCATGTTTGTTATTTCATGTAATTTTTTTTTTTGTCATGTTTTTTTTTTTAGAAAGAAAGAAAGAAGAAAGAAAGAAAGAAAGAAGACATTCATTTTGCAAGACACACAAATATAAGAGCATACACACAATTTTATAGAAAAGAAACAACAAAAACAAAAAACACATATGAAAATTAGATCATCAGCGTTGTGTGTCTCCGCAAAAGTGAAACGGTCGCTGGCTCAGCATTACGCTGAGGTGTTAGACACCTGCAGCACTGATTTTCAGCCAGAACCGTACTTTAAGCTTTACTCATTTAAGCGGTCGGTCTATACTGCCACGATTGTGACCGCACCTCTGAATTAGAAATCCTGAAACAAGGGAGTGTAATGGCTAAGTGCCGGGAAGCGTGAGACTCCGACGTGTTCCGCGGCCGGTGATAAAAGCCGGACGTCTATACTTGAATAAAAGACCGGACATACTGCGTCTTGCTTGATGTTTGTACTAGCTGTATCATTCTAGTACATGAATAAGATCCGTCGTAGCATAACTAGTTAATAATTCACGTAGTTTCCGAACTGAGTCTGTTGAACTATACAGGGTGTATCAGACACCACCTAACAATAACCAGTGGTATATAACCATAGCTATAGAAGCTAAAAAAAATGATTACAGTTAATACTACCAATCCTATAGATATTATAAAAAAAAAAACTCCAATTTTTTCAAAATATTTTTTTTTTTTTTTTTTAGCTTCTATAGCTATGGTTATATAGGGTAGACCGGGGGCAATAGTAACACTTTGCAAATAACGGCGCATAGCACAGAATCTGAACATTTCTAAGAAAAACTACATCAACGTATGACATGCCAGGTTCATTGTTTATACGTTTTTGGTATTATTTTTTACTAGACCATAGCAGTTTAGCGTATAATTGAGTTTTTGTTCAGTGATTCCCACTGCTACTATTGACCCCTACTACGGGTCATTTGTACCACAATTTCCGAAGTGAATAAAACATACATTTATAACAAAATCTTAACAATTTCAATATTTATTTCTTGAACTTAATCAGTCTGATCAGTTGTACCAGTATCAGCAATGAGGATCTACATTTTCAATAAAAATATAATTACTCAAGTCTAAGAAATTTACATTCAAGTTATCTCAGTTTCTACAATTAAATTAATCGTTTTTATGAAATAACACGGCTTCTAAATTTTCTAGGCATAATTTTCTGGCCTGTAAAACTACGTAAACCAATAAAATTCAGTACAAAACTAGTATCGCAAAATTGCATACAGTTACAATTGACCCCTGGTACAATTAACCCCATTCCTCGAATTTAACAATACTTTACAGTGTAAAATCACAATACTATAGCAACTTCAAAAGCGGCTCATAATATACGATAAAAATGTAGAAAATGGAAGTAACTAATTAAACATTAGATTCACCTTAAAACGTCAGTTAAATTTGATAATATAAAAATATTATTTAGGGTCATTTGTACCACGGGGTCAAATGTAACGTTACATTTGACCCCGACTGTGCTGGTACTATTGCCCTCAAAGCATTTCAAATTACTTACATTCAGATATCTCAGCCGTTCTTATTACCTGATAACCAAACCATTACTAGATTCAAGCATTGATAACCGTAGCATCATAATTGAGTAAAAATATTAGACTAACAGCTATATTGGGGAAACTATAAGCCAAAACAATCAACGGAATTATTTACTTTGGTTGTGCGAAAACAAAAATAGTTGTCTATCATGTTCGTTCTGCACGGTACTGCGCCGCCGACTGGTGGGCAGGTCGGGACACACTCAACGCACGTACGCACGTACACAGTGATGCTTAGAATGTTATAGGGTTAGAAATATCGACGATGTTACTATTGACCCGTGGTACTATTGCCCCCGGTCTACCCTACCCCAGTGGATTATTGTTAGGGGTTGTCTGATACAGCCTGTATATACTGAAGAAAATTGTTTAGAAATTTTGGTGTCTTATTTAGTCTAGGTACCCTAGGTAGAGTCAACCAATTCCATTCCTAAGCCAACAATGTACCAATCAATATCTATCTGATACACCCTGTAGGTACGAATTCAAAAACGTAAGCGGCATTTACTTTAATGCATAATATTTCGTTCAGAATTATAAAATGTAACTCTTGTTACGTGTCAGGCGGCAAAAAATGGTAAAGTGATTGCAATTCTGGACACGAGGTGGTTCAGGGCCTTGAGTTAAACCACTGTCACTTCCTTATAGGCGAACTTTTGTGAACTAATGAGCAAGCGATTATAAATCAATATCATGACTTGTGTTTTACCGACTTTGAAATTATAATTTAGACTATTTATTGCTAGGAGCAGAATTATTTTTAGGAATGTTTTGACAGCTCACCTACTGAATTGTTTGGCGTAATGGAGTTGTCAATTACTGCCTTTTGATTACCTAATAATTGTCAGTTGAAACCCAATCATGATTTAAATAAATTAACTGGTTATTTTTTCAAGGGCGTCGAATGTATGCTAAAACTTGATTGCATTACTTTAAATTGTCATACGCCCTAAAAGGCTGTTACATTAACATATCACTGTCGGCTGCCTATTTCACATTTCAAACTAGTCTACAAAATTATGAATAACCATTCAATCAAAACCTGGACCGCAATTTACAACCTGTCCTAACTTTATGCAAAATAAGCCCTTTCTAGATGTGATTCCGATAACTATTAACTAATATCAATTAACAGTCAGAGAGATTTGCCCGTAAACTACGCTAGTTGTCTTAGGTAACATTTTATGTCGTGCAATTACAACCGCGTGGTTATCGTGTGGTTTTTGTAATCGCGAGACAGTTTCACCGAGCTTCCTGGTGTAAAATTGATCATGGGGAAGTGCAAGTACCACGTACTCGTAACTCCGTAACTCCGTAACTCCGTAAGTGCGTAGTCGCAACAATAAAGTGTGATTACGACTCACTAATTCCGCGTGTGACTGTGGAGTTTGCACAGACTTCACTTCTAGCGTTTGATTGCTTAGGCAAACTAAGCTAAGCTAAGGCTAGAAATTGAAAAGCAAATCTTAATCATGAATCAACGACTTTATTACACAAATTGGTATACGTGTTATGTTCCTCTTTTCCCGTACCTACTAATTGGTTTTGCTGGCTTTATTGTGGTTTAGATTAATCCTATCTACCCAAATACCCAATAGAATTCTTTTACTATCTCTCTAGCTGTCTGTCCCTCTATCCATCCGTCCGTGCCAAACAGGGCTATGTCACTTAGTAATGAATAGGCCCTTGAAAATTTTACATAATGTGTAATTATAACATGGTTACCATTACCAATAGACAGATAATCAATAAAAAAGTTGAGGTCCGAAATAAGTATCGTGTATTTTATCGGTGGGGAAGCCTTCATAGTTTAAATTCGACTCGCACTGGCCGATTATTTCTAGACTCATATTAAGATAATTTTGCCTTAGTTAAAGCTAACCTGTCGGACTTGGAATGCGTCGGTAAGCAATAACAGACCGGTCCACTCTTATCGAGTGTCAACATTATTGAAAGCTCGGTGACTAATCACTAAGAAAGGACTGCCTTGCGAAACGCAAGATATCAAGTATAAACTAACTAAAATATTCATTTCAACGTGTCGAGTATTTTAAATACACTTGTAATCAAAACGGCGAGTAGGCTTTTTAATTAATTAACTGCTTTAGTAGGTCATGAGCGTGACCGCGTGCGATTGTTTTCAAACCATAACTTTAGAGGTCATTGGTGAATACTCTGTGATACCTACTAACGATATTTACCACCTGTCGGCTAGCACAATGCGTTGCGCTCGCACATTGCGCAATATATCAATCATGCTTCGATTTATTATACGATTGTGATCGGTACCGCCCACGGCCGCTAAAAGTCTTTTAAGTCATGTTAATACTAAATTGAAACTGAGCTAAGTTAAATAAATTGGATTTATTAGCCTTTAAACTAGGAGAACATTAAATTGATTTAATAGTAGCCGCAAAGAACGTGGCATTATACAAATAAAGTAATTTTCTGACTTAGATTCCAACGATCTAGAAACTAGCTAACACGAAGTGAATTCTTAAATATGTGGTCTAAAAATTCCTTTACAACACTGTATTACATGACAAAAAATAATTAATATTAATGTAAACGCTACACAAAGTTGCACCCAAGTTAATTTGAGTGGTAAAAAGCGTCCAAAATTACGTGAAAGAATGAAAATTAATTCAAAATGTGATGCAATACCTACACTGAGAAAGTGCGCATGGCCACAGTATTATAATCAACTTCACGCCGAAAATTAAGAAGCCAGGCGAGCGAGAAATGTCTAGAAGACAGTTTTTTCTGTATAGCGTTAGAGTGAGACGACCGTGGGTATTCAAGCGGAAAAGAGAGAAAGTGACAATTTTAGCAGGTTAAGCCTCGGGTTGAGGTACTTTCGGAAGCGTAATGTATCTGGGTAATAGATAATAAATTTAATGGACAATTTCGCACATTTGAATTATTTTCCAGATGGTTCTCTAGTTATTAGATGTTTTGATAATATAAATATTGATTCAAATGCATGATTCGATTCATGATTTACAAACTAAAGTTATCCTATCTTATTAACCGACAAGATTTTATTTCGAACTAGCTTCTGCCCGCGACTTCGTCCGCATAGAATTAGATTGAAGAACTGACGTTGATAGTTATATTCTGCAACTAGCTTCTGCCCGCGACTTCGTCCGCGTAGAATCAAACTTACATTAGGCAGCTACGACCTTTAACATGTTTATCGCTATCTCGCGGGAACTATACAATTTTCCGGGATAAAAAGTAGCCTATGTTTTAATCTAGGGTACCAGCTATCTTCGTTCAAAATTTTATCCAAATCCGTCCAGTTGTTTGAGCGTGAAGAAGGAACAAACATACACACTCACTCACATCGTCACTCACATCGTCACAAACTTTCGCATTTATAATATTTGTAGGAAGGATAGGAATAGGAATAGGAAGTAGGAATAGGAATAGGATAGGAAGTAGGATAGGATTATTTACATACTTTGTGACTCTAGGCAGCTACGACCTTTGACATGTTCATCACTATTCCGCCCGCGACTGCGTCTGCGTAGAATTAGCAATTGACATGTTTATCGCTATATCGGAACTATATATACAATTTTCCGGGATAAAAAGTAGCCTATGTTTTAATCTAGGGTACTAGCCATCTCCGTTCTAAATTTGGAGCAAATCCATCCAGTCGTTTCAGCGTGAAGAAGGAACAAACATACACATCCACTCACATCGTCACAAACTTTCGCATTTATAATATTAAGTAGGATTAGTTTGATGTGAATGTAATGAACTCTTATGGTATTGAATAATGCAGGGATCCAGTAACTTTTTTTGTAGTCGGATAGTTTTATATATAAAGGCAAATAGGTACATAATTCCTGCAAACAAAACAGTAAAATTCAGGGCTTACTGTACATTCATTCCAATTGCCTGGGGTCCATAAGGGGTACGTATTAAAATACATAAAGTTCAAAATGCATAATGGGTTAAAATACATAATGGTTCAAAATATATAATGCGATTTACTCAGAAAGTGACATATTAACAGGATTGTTATAAAACAAACCTAACCTATCCTAAAGCAATCTGTAGATTACGATATCAAAAAAGTTCATTTAGTTAATAGTTTGACAGAAAATAGCATTATAGATAGAGATAGAGATAGATAGAGATAGAGATAATTTATTTGCATAAACATGAGTTAATAATTACATTACAAAGTTGTTCCAGTCACAAAAGAGTCCGTCATGTTTTGCCTTTCGGCGTACAAATCATAATAGTACATCTACACAGCACAAGGGTTAAAAATAATTATAGTATAATTAAATTAGTACATGTTATCACAATTCATTCTCCATGTCATTTAAGAATTCATTAATATTATAATAGCATTTTTTGTACAATAATTTCAACAATTCTCGCTTAAACCTATTCATATTTATGTCCCTAATTGCCTTCGGTATCTTATTATAGATTTTAGGTGCCATACCAAATACACTTTTCCTTAGAAGTGCAGTGTGTGAGAATTGACTTTTAATTGTGTTATCATCTCGTGGTCTTAATGCTGTATTGCTATTTATATTTCGTTGAAATATATCAGAGTTACCTTTAACAAACGTAGCCATCTCATATATATAAATGCATGGAAATGACAAGATATTATGTTTTATAAAGTATGGCCTGCAACTGTCTAATGGGGTTAGGCCAAACATTGCCCTAATGCACCTCTTTTGACTTTTAAAAACCTGTTCCCTATCGGTGGAATTCCCCCAGCAAATGACTCCATATCTTAAGACCGACGCGACCAATGCATGGTATGCTGCTAAAACTGTTTCCACGTTAACTATTCGACTCAGTCTGTGTAATGCATAAGACGACCTTGATAATTTTTGGCACACCACTTCCACATGCTTCTTCCAGGTAAGAGATTGATCAATAGTGACTCCCAAGAAATTTATAGATTCCACCTTATCTATTGTGCATTCATGGTAAGAAATTTTAGTTGGTATAGTGGTCTTCCTTTGAGTAAAGTGCATTAGCTTAGTTTTTGTTAGATTTACCTTAAGATTATTACAGTTAAGCCAAGCGACAATACCACTAAGTTTAGAATTTATATGACTTTCATATGTCGCCATATCTTTACATTCTACTGTCACTGTACTGTCATCCGCAAACAAAGTCATTGGACTGTCTACTGCTCTTGGTAAATCATTAATGTAGACAATAAAAAGCAACGGTCCCAATACCGAACCTTGTGGAACACCGTAATCAGCAATGCGACTATCAGACAAAATTGCAGCTTCTTTTTTAGTCTTTGAATCAAATGTAGTTATTTCTACATATTGTTGTCTTTTACTTAAGTAAGATTCCATTAACTTAAGTATATTACCCCTTATACCACAAGCATGAAGTTTTTTTAAAAGAATTTCATGGTCGACAAAATCGAAGGCTTGAGTCATGTCCATAAATACAGTACACGTTGGCTTTCTGTTATCCATATTTTTGGTGACAATGTCAAGTAAATTGAAGATTGCCATTGTTGTTGATCTTTTTTTACGAAACCCATGTTGTTCTTTTGCTAGTATACATTTCTTTTCGAAATACGTGTATATTTTACTATGAATAAATTTTTCAAACACTTTTGCAAATATTGATAACAGGGCAACAGGTCTATGAGAACCCATTTCCTGTTTATCACCCTTCTTAAAAATTGGTTTTATTATAGCGATCTTCAGTACATCGGGGAAAATACCTTCACTTATGCTGACATTAAAAAGATAGCTTAGGTGTGGTGCTATATATTCTGCTACATATTTGACAACTTTAGTCGACACTTGGTCATGTCCTACACTTTTCTTGTTATTTAATTTTTTTATAATTTTGTATATGTCCATAGGAGAACTTGGGGACATGAACATAGACGCCGTTGTACTTATCACATTATCGGTTCTATAAGGATTATTGCTTTTGTTAGCAGTGCTACTTGATTGTGATGTTCTATTAATATAAAAATCGTTAAAAGCATTTGCTATATCCCGCGGATCAGTGATAACTGTGTCCCTCGTTTTTACTGTTTTAATTAGATCCCTGGGGCGGTTTGGCCTTGTTCTATTTATTATTTTCCATGCCATTTTTGTCTTATTATCTGCAGTTTTTATTGCATTATTGTTTTGTAGACGTTGCGATGTCTTAGTGATTGCCTTCATTTTAATTGAATAATTCTTAAATTTTAATTTGTTTGTCAACGTGGGTTTAGATCTATACTCCCATAAAAGCTTCCTTTTCACCTTACTGCACTTCCTTATGCCCTTCGTTATCCAATTTGGCCGCCTGTTTGCTTTTATTGTAACCAAGTTTGTGGGAAAACAGAGGTCGTAAAATAGTTTGAAAGTGTTATGGAAGACGTTAAAAGCTATAATAATATTTTGAACCATTATGTATTTTAAGCCATTATACATTTTAAACTTTATGCATTCTGACCCGCTCCCGTCCGTAAGACATTGTGATTCTATTGGCTATAAATACTGTAAGAAACTTCCCTCTGTATTTCAATCTAACGACATGTACGTGAAATACACGCAGTATGTTCTAATACGTCTTGTAGTCACTGATCGATGATATGTCACTCGGTTCCGTGATTAACACGTCGGGCGTATCATTTACAACAAGAATTATAATTGAACCAATTTTATGCTATTCAATTACCTACTTACTAGTGTTACGCTGCCGATACGCATGATGATTGACATTTCAATTTATATTTTGTATTAAGCATTTTAGTGTTGATTGGATCCGCTTTAAACTATCAAATTACAAGTCGATCAAATAACTACCGTACCTATTCTCAATAAAATGTTAGTACATAAAATAATTGTTCCTTATTCACGATTTTTTTACCACACAGAGAGAAAATGTTCATATTATTCTTTGCTGATTTAAACGTAACGAGTCATGGTCGGTCGCATTGAATCGAGACGACTGCATGTTTGTTTCATTTAGTTTATTTTGAGATGGTAATTCTATGTATTTAATAATCATTATTTAAATAATTGGAAATAGCTCCACGATTTATTTAGTGGGGAGACGCGGTGACTTATTCCCATTTATTGCATCAGCGTTACTTTGCGGAGGTCCATAAATTTATGAACAAAAAACATTTACCTTGCCACTCCGCAACCAGCAATTGCGGAGTTGAATGCGGAGTTACAAAGTAAATAGATGTTTTAGTTCATTGACTAAGACTAAATAAAAAATGAAAGCAAGCGAAGATGCGCAACATTCCAATACAAATGACAATCAAAATGTCAGTACAAAGTGTAGATTCCGGAAACCTCAAATGTCAAATTTGTCTCTGGCTTTTTGCACTCAGTAACATGACTACTATTTCTATTAATAAATCTAGTTCTTGTCCGGATTGCGGTTGACGTGCATGAAATGAGAGCAATGTGTTAGTGGTTGTAACTTCGTGATCTGACTACTGTCCTGTCGCTTGCAATCGTGCCGCCAACCTTGCGACTAAACGTGCACCTTATGACCCGAACAAGAATTATCTTAAAGACTTGTAACAATCTCTCATAAAGTGTTTTGCACCAGAGACCGTATAGTTAGCGCGTGGGCGATCGTTATCACCAGCATCTTCTACCCCCTTAGGCCGTGCGGTGGGATCGCTTGGTTAGGCAGCTCATGCAAATAGAGTTGCGTCATCATCCCGCTACCTACCTTAGCGACACCCTACTCTGCACTCCACTATCTACCCCCACACGTATCACAAATTTGAAAGAAAGAAATAATGAATGCGATTGTAATGTCGAGCGCATAAAGCAATATGGTCGCAGTTTGTTTAAGTAAAATTGTAAGTTTTGCAACTAGAACTGAGAGTGAAAGATTTTGCGTATCAGACAAAACAATAAAAAAACCTGAAGATGCCTATCGTCGTGACGCGACACATCTTAAAGCGAAAGTAAGAAATGCAATTACTGTGACAGCGGAACTAATTAATTACAAACTTAATTTAACGCTCGTTGGTTCTGAAATTGGT
Source organism: Pandemis heparana (assembly GCA_963854515.1). Classification (NCBI taxonomy): domain Eukaryota; kingdom Metazoa; phylum Arthropoda; class Insecta; order Lepidoptera; family Tortricidae; genus Pandemis; species Pandemis heparana. Next base: position 5,643,476 of record OY978009.1, on the reverse strand, counting down.
TTTGGACATCACAAAGGAGACAAAAAGCTTCGAGCGAATGCAATACGCAATTGAATATTAATTAGCAAGAATCATGATCGCTTTCGTGCAACGGTCGTGAGGTTGATCAAATCACGTATAACATCGCTTTTATAGGTTTCTTTCTTGACAACTAGCGGCATAACCACAAAGAGTTAGATGGCGCTTTTTAATTATCCAATAACATCCCACGACCAGGAATCACTGCCAATGTATAGATAATTCACAAGGAGGGTTTACAGTTATATAATATGTCCCGGTTTTGTGTAAATTGGTTGAAATATAACGTCATATCATACATAGTAAAGCTGAGTGCTTTACTGAGTCTAAATACTGAGAAAGGAAACAACTGTCTTCGTTAAGGCCTATATTCAGACTGACATACAAAACAATAAGACAACAAGAATTCTAAAATTAAAACATTCAAAAACTAGTAAAAAAAGTATGAAAACATAAAGAAATATAAAAAGGTTGTGCCTGTGGCACACATAGTATAAAACGAAGTCGCTTTCCGCTGTCTGTCCCTATCTATATGCTTAGATCTTTAAAACTACGCAACGGATTTTGATGCAGTTTTTTAATAGATAGATGGAGCGATTCAAGAGGAATGTTTGTATGTATATTCTACGCAGAAGTCGCGGGCAGAAGCTATTTATTGATAAAAGTGTCAGCAAAAGTTAAGCTGCTTGGGATACTAATTTTAATTCTGCACACATGAAGTCGCAGATAATAGCTGATTTATTAAAATTCTTTAAACCTAATGTCCACCGACTAATCAGAGCAATTATGCACAAGCAAAAAATTATTTATGTGAAGTGATTGCTTAACTTAGGAGTATGTAACAAATCGTGATAATGAATAAGTGGCTGAAAATTTTAATTGTGTTAATGAATATGTGTTACAGTGTTTAATTCCTGCAGCTGAGGGTGTCTGTTGCTATCGGATAATCACTTTCACTACACTTAGGCTTCTTGTTAAGCATTGTTCCCCATTGCGCAAGAGCATGCATGTGATCGCTCTTAGGAAGTGAGGTCTTGGCCTCGTAACACGAGACGCGTGTAAGATATTGCCAGGCCTTATACTCGAATTCGATTTCCGAAGTTTGTTTCGTGCCGATCCGCTTACACTAATAGTCGTTAATTTGAGAGTGAGAGGGACGTATGATGTGAGCTTCGAAATTGGAATTTCGGAGTAGCCCCGCAGTTTCACGTGCAAATTGATTTGTTGATATCGTATTGATTGGCTGTCACTAATCTACGAGTATACATCAATTCTTCCCACATTTTCAAGATTTACTTTCAGTATTCGTTTGATAACATGCGTTCCTAACTATTTATTATTATCATCACGACTTCGTGTAGAGGCTAATAAGAATCAAATGTTAAGTGTTTTCAAAAACATTGTGGCGACTGCTTTATTTTTACGTATAATATTGTAAATAGTCTTATGTAAGTTTTTCATTGACTTGCGATTCCGGTTTCTGTGGAAACTGGGAGTTTGACAAAACTCGCGCATGCGCGCTCTCTCTTCTAATTAGGCTTGCATGTGCATAGATTGCTTCCCTATGTAGCTCTGTCTTTGTGTAAATAAATAAATTGTGTATACAGTTTACTGAGTGATTTTTAATCTTTGTCAAAACTTTTCTTATAACATCATCTCTTGAGAGGGCTTAAAAATCGATTGGGACCAAATAGCGACACGCAATGGAGTAAGATTAAAGCCGGTACAGCTATATCAATAAGCCAGTATCTGAGAAATGCACAGATTGTGTTCACAGAACTAGTAGAGCAGGTACTACATTTCAGTGGCGTGGCGTCAAGTATATCAGAAGGCAAGCCGAAGGGAACTTAACTAGCCTTTTCCTCTAATTCTGCACAATAAATTGCCCAACTGCCTTAAAATAGGCAAGCCGGTGGGAATCGAGTTCTATGGACGCCACGCCACTGCTACATTTGCATGTTGAGTGTAACTCGTTTTTAAAACTGACAGCGTTAAATTACGTATAAGCGGAAACAACGGAAGTTAATGTGTGAACGAGATCGCTTTGTGCCCGAATCACATTAGTCGCATGACGAGCAAGTTGTAAGCACACTTATATAAAAAAATGTTTAATGGTACCAACTATCACCATAAACTTTTCAAAAACAGGAAAACGAAAGACACGTCTTGTTTTATAGTAATTTTTGTTTAATTATGCTCCGTTTTTTTCACGTCAGAAAAAAGGGAAACAATCTTGAAAAGTATTTTTATTTAAAAAAGCTTTTTAAAAATCGATAACTGTAACATCAAAACCATAACACACCACAATATTTCATAGGTTTTTACAATGTAACTTGCTGTTATTTATTTTTAAAAAGTGTTTGTCAAGATTGTTTTGCCCCCCTGGGGCCTTACCATGACGTCTTAATGCGATTCAGTTTAGGTTCGCTCGCTGTCAGAGTCATACTAAAAGTGACAGCTAAAACTTGAACCAAGTCGGAATTAGGACGTCATGGTAAGGCCCCCTGTATGTAGTAGTGTACAGAACTGATATGTGAATAAGTCATTTTTCTAATTAGGAACGTCAATTTGTCTATTCGCGCACATTACTCACACATACAACGGTTATTTACTTAAGTTTTTCATTTCTAAACGACACTGAAAATTAGAACACATAAAAAAATCCGAAAAGTAAAGCTATGGCCGGGATTCGAACCCGGGTCCTCGTCATTCCGTGACGCGTGTTATACCCGTACACCACCCATAGCAGGTGAGTAAGCCTCCGAATTTTTCTATCTGTTACCAACTGTCACGTGACCTTGTTACTATGCGAATATTTGTCGCTAAGCGTCATCAGATCTGTTTGAATGATGTGTCTGTACGACACAATTACAAACTCCCGTGTAACATGTACTGCTCACCAGGGACGAGAGAAGTAAGTTAAGTTTTTCACCTTGATGGTGTAAATCGAAGAAAACAGAGGTTGTGTCTATTTCTTTAGAAATCGACGGCATGATGTTGCTTGCCCGCTAATTTCTGTGTTTGTACGTGAACGAGGTATCATTACAGCGTAGTTTCTTGCACCGAAGGCCGGTTCACACGATGTTTGATTACTCATCTCTTTCTAATTGTGGGTGTAACAGTTGTTAATTGCTTTTCCCATGTCTTAAAGCTTAATTTTACCATTTACGTCGAGGTTGAATCGTTTAATATTGACTCAAAGTGGGTAAATCCGTTGTGACACGCGTTTCATCTGTGCCTGTAGCATGTTAGTGTTTCACAAAGATAAAAGATTTAAATGATTCGCGGACAGTAATAGGCATATTTTTTATGGGATGTAAACTCTGCAGGCTAATCACGCAACTCGCTCGCATTCGCCATCGTGTTCATTTTGACAGTTCTTAGTGATAGTGATAGTGATAGTATTTATTCAGTAACAATACATGATTGTGTTTGAAATACACTATAATATTACAGTATTACACAAATAATTAAAAATAAAGACATTATCATTACAAGATCATTATAACCAATAACCACTAAGCTAGAAATACAATATGTACTATACATTCAAGTTCAATTAAAATCATTATCATTATTATTATTATTATTACTATTGTTAGATTAAGTAGGTATAGCAAATAAGTCAGAAATGTTTGGCTTGCTAAATTATTTTATTTTGTATGAATGTGACCGCTAGCTGATTCCGATGCCAATTGTCAGCCCATACATGAACTGTCAAAATGAAGACGATGGTGATCGCGAGCGAGTAACGTAATAAGCTACCTGGTTATATCTAATGAGCTGCCGATAATAATAGTTTGACGCAGTTACATCAACATGCACCATGACGGGTAGACTGTAGAAATTTCGGGCAGATGTCAATTCTGTGAAAATCGAGCACGGTCTAACCTCATTTTTGTGCGTCAACTAAAAGCACTGCGTCGAAAAATTGGTAGCTCATAAAGCTCATAAAAGGTTTTCATTCGCATTCCAGCGATCTGTAAGCCTATTGTCTAACTCGCTCGCAATCGCCATCGTGTTCATTTTGACAGTTCATGTATGGGCTGACAATTGGTATCGGAATCAGCTAGCTGTCACGTTCATACATGAACTGTCAAAATGAACACGATGGTGATTGCGAGCGAGTTAGACAATAAGCCAACTGCAAACTTAGCTCGGTCGAGTTGTTCTCTACATTTTCCTCTTTTCTATAGCCGTATGTCCGTCTCTTTACATTGTAACCGAACTGTTATGTATGGCATTGTCTATGCGTGTTATCAGAAATTAAGCGTAGACTTTCGGTATCCGTGTTATGAGTAAGTCAATGCTAGTAATTAAACAGAATACGTAATTTTCCAATTATGTTGTAATTATCTCTAGCGTTACCTTTTAAACACATGAAAATGTGTATTTCCTAATATAATTAGCCAGTTCAGACTTCCCTTACCTAGGCCTAGTAGTTTAGTTTACTGAGGCGGTACCTAGTTTTAGAATTTTCTATAGTTATAAATTCGTTTATCCTGACTGTCAGATCATTGACGCAGAATTAAAATTAAAATAGATATAAAAAGTTTAGTTCAACTGGTTTATTGGAATACTAGCTTCTGCCCGCGACTTCGTCCGCGTAGAAGTAGACTTAAGAGCTGATGTCGATAGTATATTCTGTAATAATTATTAACGTTAACGTCGCGATTCTAGCCAGCTACGACCTTTGACATGTTTGTCGCTATCCCGCGGGAACTATGCAATTTTCCAGAAAAGTAGCCTATATGTTAATCTAGGGTACCAGCTATCTCTGTTCCAAATTTTATCCAAATCCGTCCAGTTGTTTCAGCGTGAAGAAGGAACAAACATACACACTCACATCGTCACATCCATCCATCCATCCTCACAAACTCTCGCATTTATAATATTAGTAGGATACTGCAGCAAAAGTGAAGCCGTGAGTGCAAAATAGTATGCCTAAATGAAGTTGCCTATATGCCCGCGGAAAATAAAAAAAAGGCTAGTTCTATTAGTTATATTCCTTCGGGATTTCGAAAAATTACTTACATTCATACATACATACACACATCACGTCTTTATCAATTACAGGGTAGACAGAGCCTAAGGTAACAAAACCTTAAGGCCACGTTTAGTATGATTGTGGGCGTATAGGTGGAAAGGGGAAGCAAAATAGTGACGGGTTGCTATACTTCATTTAATTTAGAATGAGAAACCACAATAACACTATATTGCGTCTGGTCAATTATTTCTCACCTAGCAAATAGTACAGTGCAATAGTTTGGGAGCCACAAAATAGAATTGTTTTAATGTAACTTTATTTGCGTGTCGTCAATTGTTACTCTCGTACAAATTGTAAAGAGATTTCAGTTCACGAGCCGCAATATAACGTTGTTGTGGTTTCTCATCCTAAATTAAATGAAGTATAGTCGCATCGCCTCTAACAATGATGAAGCAACTGGCAGACTGGCAAATTCTATGTTTTTTTTTTACTCCCAGACCAGCAAGGTTGAAAAAAATTGCAAAATTGAAAAAATACTTTATCTTAATAATTAATTAATGCATCTTCAAGATACTATGGACATAATTTGTCGGCTGGATCCAGTGATTCCGCCTGTATTGTAATGTTAGTCATTCACACCACTTTTTATAGGTAGATAAAGACACAGATTTTGAAGTAATTTGAAGAAGTAGAGTTGTACGGAACGGAAACATGTTGACTGAATGAGGTCTAGGTTCATTTTGATTATGATTGTAGATCTTTTTGGACGTAATGATGAATGGCCTTATAAGTCATATTTATATTAGGCTTATGCCAAGTTCTAGTAGGTACAAGAAATCTAGATAATATTGCGTGCTTTTAATTAAACTTGACTTAATCTAGGAACTGTCATTTTGTATAACAACAACCTTCAGTACACAATTAGATAATATTTCACGCAGCGTTATTTAGATTACTATCCATGTTTGGCTTGCTAAATTATTTTATAAGCAGTCAATTTCCGGTTTGGCGTTAACTTGAACTGAAGTGAAGTGGTTTTGTTCGCACATTGCGTGTTTGTGGTTTAATGGACGTGAAAAAGACAAGTTTCAATGCATTGTCCTTCGTTCACCATTTAAATCGTAATGAACTCCTTTTATCGGCTTTACCTCGTAATGCCCATATAATTTCGAGCGACGATTGATTGCCTACACTTTTCATAAAAAGTGGATTAGTTCACCTTTTTAGGGTTCCGTACCTCAATAGGAAAAACAGAAAGTTTATTGGCTCACGTGTAGACCGTCTGTCTGTCTGCTAGGTTTTTATTTTCTTTGTCATTAATTTAAAACTAAGATGACGAAAATGAAGTCGGTTAAAAGTTAAAAACTGTAAATCGTTAATAACAGTCATCATCATCATCATCACCAGCCTATACACGTCCCACTGCTGGGCACAGGCCTCCTCTCAGAATGAGAGGTCTTGGGCTATAGTTCCCACGCGGGCCCAGTGCGGATTAATAACAGTAATAAACTCAAAACAATCCAATTTTTAACATTAAAAACAATTTATTAATTTAAAAAAAAACAGAACTAGATTTACCTAGGTACTCGAGTTTTCGGTACTTATATTATAAGCAGAATGAATATACTAGTGGAGTTTGTAAGGGTAGCATCTTACGAGGTGTGATGTTGGTTATATCTTTCTGTGTCATATACCTACCTACGTCGATTTATGTGGTATAACCCATAGATTTAGTAAAACAGTCGCGGAATACTCGGGTAGGCAATTGCATTAAATTCAATAATACGGATCAATCGTTAACTGAATCAGTGCAACTTGTCTACCGTATGAACTTAGCTAACAATCGATTTGGAACTGTAGCTCTGTGGTGTAAAGCACAACAGTAGGTTTGCGTTTGTCGCGTTGTGGTGTAAGCATGTAATGTGCGGGTAATTGTCTTGCATATGTAGTCCCCGTGTAATCGGTGCGTGCTTGCCTCATTGTAAATATGACTATCCTATGACATTGATGTGGTTTAAGTTATGGGAATTTGCGGCTTGGACACCAAACGGTGTCTTCTAGCTCTAGTGGCTGTGACTCTGCCGATCAAAGTAAAGTAGTGTAAGTAAAAGGCTATTAAGTAAGTTTTTTTACAAGGTTTTATGTAACGTCGTGTTACCATGTGTGTATGTGTGTGTGTTTGTGACAGTGGTAGCCTAGTGGTTTGTCCTGTGGCCTCTCAAGCAGAGGGTAGTGGGTTCGAGCCCAGGCTCGTACCTTTGGGTTTTTCGGAATTTATGTGCGATATTATGTACATTTGAAATTTACTATGAGCTTTTCGGTGAAGGAAAACATCGCGAGGAAACCTGCGCGTATCTGCGAAGGTATGTGTATGTGCTGCACGGTGTGTGTGAAGTTCCCAATTCGCACTGGGTCCGCGTGGGAACTATAGCCCAAGCCCTCCCATTCAGAAAGGACCTGAGCCCAGCAGTGGGACTGGGCTGGAGATGATATAATAACATTAGTGGGGGACATATATTGGGACTTTGACCCACTTCTAGTGGTCGGATTGTCTTCAAATTTAGCTTTAGAATTTAATTTAGCTTTTTATTTACTTAATTAGAATCTAGCTTTGGAATGTGTAAACCTCTCGGAAACACTGCGCACACAACCACGTACAACTAAATCAGAAGCTGAGTCTAAGAAAAAGTGACCTGACCATGAATATCTTGTACAGATATAATATAAGGTCAAATATTATATCACCGCCAGGCGCTCTTTTTTGCGCCGCGTTCTTTACATAGACAAAAGACCGCGACTAAGTGCTCTTTGGAAACATATAAAGGGGCGTGTTGTGCAATTATAATACCTAGCGACTTACAATTAAGGTCTTGAAAGTAATTAGCCAGCAAGCTGTTTAACAGGTGTTAATAAGTGCTAGCCAAACGATCTGATATCGCTACCGAGGCTACAAAATTGTGTTAGTGTGACGTTATAAACTTCCTTTGCAAAGGGACACGTAACGATATAAACGGTGCAATTTTTTGCACTATTTTGAAATTTACACACTCCAGTGATTCGAGAACAGAAACACTTTATTCACATTAACGCTTCCTGGATGCTCGCCGGACGAAGATAGTTAATGAAAAACATAGCAATCAGAGCCACGCCTTTGTTACGATATCTGAAACTTTAACAGTTAAACAAAGCAACTAAAATTGGCCAAGTGCGTGTCGGACTCGCGCACCGAGGAATCCGTAGAAATTCGGCAAGTGAATATAAAATCCAGTGTTAATAGAACCCTGCTCCTAAGCAAAATGTAGGTAACTTACATAAACAGACAAAAAATTAAGATTTTTAGAGTACCTAACAGACAGACGGATAGACAGACAGATGGACAGTGGAGTTTTAATAATAGGGTCCTGTTTTTACCCTTTGGGTGCGAAACCCTAAAAGTTATCTTCATCCTTGACTTATCCTTATTTTTAGCAGGTAAACTGATTTTCTTTTTGTTGTGCGTACTTGCCTAATAATTACGGATTACGGCTCAACCTAGATTGTAAGCAGTTTTGATTAATTTCCATAAACGCCGGTGCGTCTAGCGAGTTTCACAATGCCACATTTTTGAGCTCAACAAAAGGCTAATCTAGATTTCAAAATGTTGGAAGACGTTTAAATGTGTTCCCACACACTTCACTTTAAGGTCCGACCACACCGGTGCGTAAAAGACGTTGACGGTGCGTATACGCAACAAAATGTATGAAGAAACGGTGAGAAAACGTGACGCCTACGACACATAACTGCGTATACGCGTCGGTGTGGTCGGACCATTACTCGCTCATGCACATCTTAAAAATATACAAATCTGGAGCGGTGTCTACGGATGAAGGGTCTTAAATGTTACTTTGGAATACATGGTGGGGTTTAGCTTGATGAATACCCCTGTAGATGTTTTTCAGAATATTTTGATTGACAAACGCTTCCATACATTGGTCGATGTTTAAAGTCTACGGCGCGAAAGGGATGACTTGGTTTTGAACCAAAAAAACTACCATAAAAATCATTATGGGAGTTGTCAATCTAAACTAACCCAAACTGATGTGTGAAATAATTCTAATACACTTTTTGTATATTTCGATTTTTTTACATTAAGAAACCACAACAACATTATATAGAGGCTCGTGAACTGTAATCTCTTTACAATTTGTACTAGAGTAACAATTGACGGCACGCAAATAAAGTGTCAATTTTATTTACCGGCTGCCAAACTATTGCACTGTACTATTTGCTAGGTAAGAAATAGTTGACCAGAAGCAATGTAATGTTATTTTGGTTTCTAACTCTAAAAAAATCGAAGTATAAGCACACGAGGATCCACTGACAAGTACCTATGTACACTTACGCACACTTACTTATGTATGCTTTGTTCTTTGTTTCTGTATTTTGTACTGATTTGTGGTGTTCAATAAAGAGTATTTGTATTGTATTGTATTGTATTGTATGTAAAATTTCATACGACGATTGAACCAAGTAAGTATCACCCACTAATACCAACACTAATCTAGCAAAACAATCTCCACAGTACTAATGCGATTACATTTGTCTCAGTATTCCGTGCCGCGTAACAATTCAAGGCATGAGTAAAAATCAAGTTAAATTACAATAATTATTTACCAAAGCACCTCGCCAAAGGCCAACGACTTTTTAAGAATAAAAAAAACTAGTGCAGATATGAAATTTCGCAAGCCAATCGGTTGTGTCCTCAACCTTAATATGCCTCGTGTCGGGCTGGTTCGGTTTTGAAGACAATCGTTTGTAAGGTTGCGAGAAAAAATTAGAGCTAAGTAGTGTTTTTAGAACATTGCCGTTTCTAAGATGAAACACAATGGCAATGATGTCCACATGAGATAATTTTACTACTCGTATTTGACGGTTGTAGGTGATTGTAGGTAGTTTTGTCTTCTTGGTTTTCAGAGTGCCTTTCTATAGAGCGACCACTTCAATGAGTCTTCCTGTGCGGCACAGGGACGCGGGGTAGGACGACAAAGGGGACCAAGAGAGGTGCGGGCGGATAGTGCGCCTGCCGCCCGTACCTCTCTCGGCCCCCTTTGTCGTCACACTCCGCGCTCAGGACTCATTTAAGCGGTCAGTCTATAATTTTATTGTGATATTGTTGGGTTTATTTATATTATTTGTTTGCTTCTACCCTATGCTTTCTCTTTATCTCTATTAAATGGAGTAAAACGTAAAAATTGGCATTATCCAGTGCCCGTCTGCTTACACAATAAAGTCCATTCATAAATTAGAGGATTTTATTTCAAGAATCTATTCTCCCACCCACTGAGTACGTAGTTTTGATTTTAATGCAATTTTACATTTATACGTTGCTGCAAAAAACAGCCAACTTATTTCAAATTACTTAGCGCAAATTAAACGCGAACAATCAAATTTTATTATTTCGTAATCATTTCATCGAAAGCACTTTACTAAACAATACAGTTTTCAGATTCCATTAGATCAGAACAGATCCCATTAATAACAATCGATGTTTTAGATTCGATTGTGCTGCGACCTTGACACCGGCATTAGGTACTTGCGCGGGTGCATTGCGCAACCCATGGTCGTCCTGCTGACGTGAAATCTTCTTTAGCGGCGTTGAGCACTTTTTGGGATGTGTAAAAAATTTTGAACTCGCGTCAGGCTTAAGACGGAGGCAGAGTTTAAGTACCAGGATATCAGATCCTCTAAGAGCTTATTTGAAATACGAATAAATCGCGTTCGATTTTTGAAGTCTTTTTTTGTTGAGTTGTGGAGCAAAAGTACTAGGGCATTGTTAAGGTGGAAACACATTATTAACACGCGACGCGACCCGATGCAACGAATGTATGCGCATGGCGTCGCGTCGGATGTTCAAAGTGTGGTTCTACAATTTGATTCGACTCAACACGCGTCGCGTTGCATCGGGTCGCGTCGCGTGTTAATAATGTGTCTCCACCTTTAGAGGTCTGTCAATATAGATAATTAAATACGTATGTATACGTTTCTTTTGTAGGCGGCAATGTTAAAATCTAATCTAAGCTGCTGGTTTCACTTCTGCCGGCACTCCCGGAGTGCTACCCGTGACTTTTTTTTTGGCCGTTTCTTACATGTACTAATGGAAAATAGAAAAACATTTTATATTATGTGCGCTGTTAATACTTGGCACAACCAAACTTGCCGCACAATTCACACGTTCGCACACTGATTTGACAAGCCTATTTTATAATTATTTCTATACCTTCACGTTTTTCACTGAGTCTTGGAAATGGTTTTGTACTGACTCTAAGTAAATGTTATAATCATTTGTACTACTTAATTAATTATTACGCTAATACCTAATTTCCGTCTTGCATGCTAAAAAGATAATAGTGATGCTAGTTTACTCGCAAAATACTTATTGAAATGATCGGCTCAATATATTATTACCTACAGAAACGGATTAATTTCATTAAATCCAATCTGTTTTATTGCATTGGCTATATTGCTCTACCCACTTCTTGTACTTATCTAAACACCTGGTTCACAGCAAACAATTTGAATGAAACGGAAAGGCGCCTTTCGGTTTCATTTAAATTATAAAGTTAATCGTAAATTTAATCGCGACTGCGCCTGGAGCTAGTGTCGTGATAAGTCGCCTTCACATTAACGTCACAGCTCTAGTCTAGTCGGTTATCGATAAATTACAGAGCACGTTTGATAATAAAATAATGAAGGGCTCAACGTAACGACGTAAATAGAGTCCGACGTCGTGGACCACTGTCCTAGCACGCTGGGTGTAACTAACATCAAAGACATTGTCCTTTTCTAACAAGCTAACCAGTGCAAAAGAGATGGATGCATAACGTCTACGTTTAAGGTTGTGTTAGGGTGGCACGATTCGATTCCCACGATAATGCCAAGGGACTGTATAACCTATAGTTTGAGTTAATACAAGCCGCTGGCGCATAGTGATTCATATTCACATAAATCAACACCGAATTCTATGGTACAGAGACCATAAATGGGCATTCGATTTGAGTCGAGTTGCAATCGGTATCAATGAAGCAAGATTTTCAAGTTGAAATGTACCAACTATTTGGAAATATTTCCTACTTTCACTTTCGATTTGATCAACACTTTGATACCAAGTTAGGGTTAATTCGACTCGAAAACAGACATTTACTTATTTTACATCAACGCATGCAGTTCCACTATATTTATGCCCTTTCAATGCACCCCACGCAAAACATTCGCAGTAACTAGATTGGAAACTCGTTTACATAGAAAACAATCAAAAGATGTCAAATAAATCAAAAGAGTTGTAAAACGGTAAAACATAGGAAACCGGATTTTCGCACAAAGCAATGTTTTATTAGTTTATTTAACACTTATATGATTTTGTTCCGGGCGGACATGTTATATTAACCTCGTTTACCTTAAAAACCAGAATGTTAAGTCGTAATAAAATATATACTTTCCTCACGCCGCAACGCGGTGTTTAGTTGCAAAAAATTTAAAACTCTAACCCAATTTAAGCTAATAAATACTTAATATTGTGTATTTATATTTGTGTGCTATCTTTTTGCCTATTTTATTTAGTTATCAATTTGTATGGAGTATTTAATCAACCAGTATTAAATTTATTGTTCTAGTGTCATCCAAAATAAAGAAATCGTTACCGGAAAGTCGAATTCGTCACGAAGCATCAAGCCCTTGTTACAAATGACAGAAACCGTGACGACCGTGGTCTCGATGCTCGGTGACAGAACAAACGGTGGCGATACCAATTAGGTATTCGATTATTATGATCTTCTCTAAATCAAATGATTTAAACGGTTCCATGCATTCAATTCCACACGCTTTCATTTTGGCCATTGTTTTGTTTTTTTTTCTATAGTCTATGATGGTGAAAGTGTAACATGTAATTATTTATCAGTAATCAAAATTTAATTATTGGGGTTGTTTGTTTGCTTACTTCGTTACACGATTGATTTAAGTTTCTAATGCAAAGAAAGTTAAGGTGAGGACAGCTTGACGATTGACTTTGTTGCTGCACGCGATATTAGAAGCTTAATTGAGAAAAACCATCTACTTGACTGCCTTAGAAGACGGCCACTAGAAACCCAATTTTACAGGGCTCAAAGTTATTGATTTCGCTAAGTCTCACTAGACTCGCTCGTTCAGGAACTTAGTATTTGATATCAAAGCTCGATGAGATCCTAAAGACTTAGGACTTGTTTGTTTTTGCGTGTAAAGCGTTAAAATGGATTGCAATGGACTATACAAAATACACCGACGCGCTCTATTGTTGTACGTTCAATCAAAACATCACTAGTTGCTTTTGTTTCAATCGTCAATGTCACAGTCATTGTGGTTTGAAGTTATATGATTGATAAGATTATAAGCCTAATTCAAGCCTTGGTGGCAACAATGAGTTACGAAACGTTCACACGTTTTGGTATTATGATATGGTATAACAAGCGAACATAATTCTGAGATTCAAGGTCCGCCTCAGGCCTGCGCTAATCAATTTTGATACAGGTGTTGAAATTACTTGACACATTGTGGATACTAAGCTTGGGGAAGTAAAGGGTAATCAACATTGGATTATAGTTATTTGTAAATATGCGTTTCCTGTAGATTTTTTAGACGCGATTTAGGTTCGGTTTAGGCTACAGATACTTTTTATTTCAGATAGTTTCACGTAGCGTAGAAATTTTGAAACCAAAAAGTAAGTTTCTTTCACTCTAGCACATTATTGGGGAGAATCATTGTCAACAAAGTCACAAACCTGAATCCAGTAAAACAATAAGTTTGTCGAAAAGCCACAACGCAACGGACCGAGTTACAAAAATGTTTCGAAACGTCGTGTTCCCGTAGTTGCACCGGCCGGGCCGTATCGTACGATCTCGCACGACACTCGTTGCGCTCGATCGCGATACAGAAGTAGCGCAGCGAGTACTACGCAATGAATGATTCAATATTTATAAGGCTCAATGAAATAATTAACTAGTCGTTGCCTGTGACTTCGACTATGAAAAATTCGTCAGCCGCCGTCCCGCGAGAACGTCGCAGTTTTTTAAATTAATAAACTATCCGTGTGCCCGACATAATTTGTGGACCCATTTTAGCGTAAATTTTAGTGTAGAAGTAACAAATATTCATCCCTACAAACGTTTACATTTATAATACGAATCTCTTTTTTTTTTATTTATGACGACATTTCTTTCAGTCGCAAAAATAACTCATATTAAAAATTTAATATAAAGTACTTGACAAAAACAATTGAAGTTATCAAAAGACACAGTAAAATACATAGCGATTAAATCGTAATAATTACGACATAGTGATCATCTCTTGTTTAGAGTGAGAACATCCAAAAGTGGGTTGATTCTACCAAGATTTGAAGTTGTTCTTCATAATCGTACACGGTTAAAAAACATGCGATGATTTATTACTACGTTACACCCATTATGGGCAAAGAAGCTACGGTGGCTGCACATGGCATATTATAAACATCAAACACCCACTCGTCAGCGTAGACATGATAATATTTGTTTGATATGATCGCAAATTAGGCGTCTGTGAAACCAATACGCCTGTAAAGTAGCTGGATCAATTTTATTGTTCGGAGCGTGCTCAAGTCAAGGTCTTTACGCATCTGATTTCACTATCACTACATAGTATAAAACAAAAATCGCTTTGCGCTCTGTCCCTATGTATGCTTAGATCTTTAAAACTACGCAACGGATTTTGATGCGGTTTTCTTTAATAGATAGAATAATTCAAGAGGAAGGTTCACTTGTATAGTTCTACGCAGACGAAGTCGCGGACAGAAGCTAGTCTAACTAACATTATAAATGCGAAAGTATGGATGGATGGATGGATGGATGTTTGTTTGTTACTCAATCACGCCAGAACGGCCCAACGGATCTGGATGAAATTTGGCACATAGATAGAGAAAAGTCTGGAATAGCACATAGGCTACTTTTTATCCCGGAAAATTGCGTACCTAGTTCCCGCGGGATAGCGATAAACGAATTCTTTGCAGACGAAGTCGCTGGCAACAGCTAGTTTGTCTATAAATGAAAAAACTAGGAGTGACATTAGTTTGGAAGACTTTAACAATTTTCAACTTTAAAATACTTACTTATTGTATACTTTAGTCTAGTTTTGTTTGTACTTCGTATGAGATATATTTTAAACGTCAAAGTCTTTGTAAGTTTTTTGTGACCTACTATGTTAGTTCGATTGTTTTTTTATTTGAAATCTTCATTCCAATACAGATAAAAAAATAATAGTAAAAAGTTAAACGCTGCTGTTCTTGAATAGGAACCTATTGTCTATGTTCCATATATTATCTGTAACTGAATTTGCATACAAAAAAAACGTTATCCTGAAACCAATTCGTACATCGCAGACGTATTGGTTTGTACTGGCTTTATGGTGTACCATGCGTATCACCAGAGCCCTAGTACATTATTACAACACACCGTGAGTATCTTATTATCTCTAAAGCATCATCAATCACGGTAAATTAAGCATTATTTTTCTAAGTTGCCAATAATGTTTTTCGCAACAGTTGCATCAAGAATTGGTCTAACGAGCCACGACGTTGCAATGTTAAAATCCTTCTTTATAATACTGGATAGCAATTAATATTACTTAGGTTACAATAATGAGCGTGCGGCAGAGTTGCCTCACTATCTGGCGTGGCTTATTGTTTAATTTTAAACGGGGTTGAAGTGCATTTAGTGACATGCATAATATAATGTATACCTACTTACTAAATTATAGTGAACTAAGTAGTATTTTAATCATTGGCGAATCGTGATCAGATGGCATTGTTTTGCATTGTTTCTTCGTCTTCAATATATTTGTTAATAGAGATGACAGTTAGTTTGAAATTCAGGCAGCAGAAAAATATGAGCTTTGAAGTTAAAATTAGTTTTACTAATATTTCATATTAAGAATTAATTCCGAAGTAAAGAAAGTAAATAAAAAGTCCAAAGACCTCCTATCAGACTGCATTCCAACTTCTTTGCCAGGCAGTAGGTAGTTTACCGTTACCACATAGGCCCGGTGCACTTTGGTTGCACACACACCATCTAATTGATGGAATGAGTAGGTTTCCCGTTATTTTTGCGTTATATTATAATCATAGCTTTGACTTTGTAAAATGGGTTGTTGACTGGGTTTTTCATTCGTTCATACTTTTTTTTTTTTTACGTGAATAGGAAGGAAAACGAGCAAGTGGGTCACCTGATGGTAAGCGATCACCACTGCCCATAGACACCCACAACCCCGGAGGGATTGCAGATGCGTTGCCAACCTAGAGGGCTAAGATGAAATGCCTCTTGTGCCCGTAATTTCCCCGGCTGTCTTACTCTCCACACCGGAACACAGCAGTGCAAGCACTGCTGCTTAGCGGCAGGATTAGCGAGTAAGATGGTGGTAGCTATCCGGACGAACCTTGCACAAGGCCCTACCACCCGCAAATCATTCATATCAGTTCATACTTATAAACAGATTGCGAGAAGGGCATTTATTTCGTTGCTTTGCTAAGAAAAAAGAAGATCCAGTGAAGCGTGAAAGCCACTTAAGCTTTCCATACACATCATAAAATGGTTAAAGTATAATTTGATACCATTTTATGGCCATTTGTAGGTCCGATTAGAGACCGTTGACGTGACCTGCAAGCTCATAGTTTATTTACCGTTCTCACTGCGAAGTGGTTTCACTGTTCGATAGATTACATTATTTTATCTGGAGCAGGCAACTTTCGCTGTGGCGCTTAGTACTCATAACTGCATAAGATAAAAGATAATAAATAAAAGCGATCGACTGCACTCAATTATTTTTCGTTCTCGTTCGCTGGATGTGCGTTGGTAACTCTTTTATACCTATCTGATGTTATTATTGCTATCTCTTAGCACGTGTTATAAAACTTTATTGCTTAACTCACGGCTTGATTCGAATCTGTTAGATGTACCTATCTTTCACGCTTCTGTGTTATCGAGAGGAGTCAGTTTCAATTTTATTGTGCTCATAAATAAGGAAAAGGTGTTTATCTTGACAGGTAATCAAACGCGGAGGAAGCAATTTGAGATTAGGCTGATTAGTATGGCAAATCATTTCAATTTTTTTGCGTTTAGAAAACTAAAAAAATTGGATACTAAGTTATACCTACTTGTTTAAAAACTATCTGATTTTATTTTCTAGACTGTCTAAAACAATTCATCCGATAAATTCGGTCACGCTCGCCTAGATCTAAATTATGATATCTATCTCTCAAAAGACTTTTATTTACGAAAGCATAGTCTATGGTAATAAATATTATCTAACGTCGTTAAAGCAAATTTCCAAGCCGACGCCTGTGGGTACAGAATATTAAGCTTTTAAGTGCTCGTTCTTGCTGTTATAAATAACAACCACTTGTAAAGTGCATGCTTAGCCCGAGAAAATCACCTTGCTAATGCTAGTATTATTAGAAAATAGGAAGGAAATGCTACATGTGGCTGTATGCAAATTAACAACTCACCGAAGAACGTTGACGCATCGTCGTTTTACGACTCGTGAATCGATACTGTTATCATCCTTATCACATGATAGCTTGAAGCTTTTCATTGTAGGAAACCAAAAACACTTTCTTAGCAAAGCTTAAATACAAATAGGTGCCAAACTTTTTGTAGGTATTTCTTTCTAACGATAGCCTACAATGCCTTTTATTAACTTTTAAGTACCTTAATACCTAGCCGATATTTCTCTATAAAGTGTACCTTGTGCAATTGACTTCGTAATTCTATTTTATGGGCTTCGATAACTTCTTCTTGTTGTGATGTGTATTTGATGTCATACCTGAAATGAAAAAATGCCATGTTAGATAAATAACCACAATATTACGCATGTAAAGTTTTCGCGTCTGCTTCAACGATTTTATGTTACGCGCTTTACCATTTTAAAACCATTAAAATAAAATAAAACGTGAAAAGCAAATACCTGAATTGTAATAGAATTTTCATTTCTCAACTTTCTCTTGAAGGTTGCGTAAGGGTCACCCATGGTTTTAATTTAGTCAGGGTATTGAAAATGGAAATTAAGTCTTTAGACATCACAGTCAATGACTTAGTAATTCTTCGTATTTACATAAGATAGATTAATCATAAGAAGTAATCGATAGTAATAAGTCGATTAAGCGAGCAAGTAAGTAACTATAATAAATCAGTGTTAAATTAAGTACGCCATTTTAAAATTAATCCATGTGTAAAAGACTGTATTACCTATGAAATAAAGTTGAATATCTAAGATCCAGCCTATGAAATTATGGCTAACGGTAGATTTGCTAGCCATTTTTGCTTTAAGAGGCACGATAAAGTGGTTCATCATAATTTATTTAATGTTTTAATGCTTGTTTCTTCCAATAAAACTCCTGTTAGGTTTTTAGAATTTAAAGCACTTACATTACATGGAGCAATGAGCTATACATTGTGCGACGAATTAATGTAAATTAATAAAACTGTCCTGTTATCGTAACGTAGTTAGTTAAAATATAAAATCAACGCGTAAACTTGGATATTTAGTCAATTATTTGAAAAATAATCGCGTCGTAAATTATGAATTTTAATGTTGTGCTCGGTTACTTCAAATAATAACTCAAGATAACAGCTGCACCGATTTTTATGATTGTTGATTTATCGGATTCCTCTCTATCCCGAATAGCAGTATTACTACTAAAGAAAACAAAAAAATACGAAAAAAAAAAATATTTTGTGTGCAACGCCATCTCTGAAGACATAGCAGAAACTGTTGTACCTGAGGTGAAACGAAGTTTGCCGGGTTAGCTATAGTTTAATAATATCAATAATCGATCGAGCGCCGCAGTGTAATAAAACGGGTTTTTTCTCGCTTGTCATAATGATAACGTTGAACATGTCATCATTTATGTAACAGTTATCACAGATCGCATAACTCCGCATCAATGGGTAACAATTAAGTTCACACGTTTCTGAACGTCGCCGTAACACGTGGCGCTCGCGCTTTGCATAACGACACATTTCCGAACGGAAGCATCTTTTTATTAGCATTACGAACTTTAATTGGCATTTGCGTAATTTTTCATCATGGGAAATTATTGTGGAGTCAGCGTCTACGGAGTCAACGAGTCCTAGAATTTTATTTAATTAAATACCGTCGATACTTACGTAATTGAAAAATCGTGCGTAATATTGAAATACAAGATCCGGGATCATAAACAAACTTTAATGTAAATTCAGAATATCCAGCTAATTTAAGTTTCCTGTAATTATAAAACCTTTCAAATCCCTCTTAAATAATTATGATTGTTATAAACGTTAAAAATGTTCTAACACAAAGAAGACTCTAGCAACTGGATAGTAATATATATTTTTGAAAGTTTTTCAAGCTTATGGAATGTAGTGTCTGATTTACCTATATTTATTAAACACTGACTTAACTTTCTGTTCCCATGCAAATAAACTGAAACTATAATAAACGACTCTGTTCAATTAAATTTTTGTGTCTACATAAAATTATCATCCGGAATTCCGGACTCTAGAGTCAAATTTCTGAACGCTACAATTTAAGTGGTCTTCAAATTTGGAATAAATTGTCATGTCCTTGGCTAGCGTGCTCCGTCTTAGGCTATTGTGTTGTCTTACCATTAGGCGTGATGTGTTTAAAGCCTAAGTACAAAAAACCGGCCAAGTGCGAGTCGGACTCGCGCACGAAGGGTTCCGTACCAGAAATACTCTGTTGTATGGGAGCCCCCATAATTATTATTATTATTTTGATTTTAGTATTTGTTGTTTTAGCCAAAATAAAAATACATCATCTGTGCAAATTTCAACTGTCTAGCTATTACGGTTCTTGAGATCTAGCTCGATGAGTGGTAGCCATGAAAAAGGGCTACAATATCACGTTTTTTGTATGGGAGCCCCCCATAATTATTATTATTATTTTGCTTTTAGTATTTGTTGTTATAGCGGCAACAGAAATACACAATCTGTGAAAATTTCAACTGTCTAGCTATTACGGTTCTTGAGATACAGCCTGGTGACGGACGGACGGACGGACGGACAGCGAAGTCTTAGTAATAGGGTCCCGTTTTTACCCTTTGGGTACGGAACCCTAAAAAGTAACTCATTTATTTTTTATTTCAAGTTATGTTGCTCGTAAGCAACACCGCATATTAAGACCTTGTCTTGATATCACAGACCTCTGTCTCCTTGTAATCAGCAATCAAAAAATTAAATCCTTATTACCAGTTACAGCCGGTTGCGGTTGGTACTTCCGGCTACAAAGTTTCATGTAATGGCTGTGTAAAAAGTAACTCATAGGTGCTAACTGCTAACTGACAGTTTGACAAGAAGTGTTTCTTGCTTTTGAAAATGAAAAGGTATTTCCGTTAGTAAATGATTACATACCTAAATTATAATTATATTCAAATTATTCTTGAACTTAAAATAAACAATTGAAACTCTTTCGGGCCGTATCTGAAGATGGTGGCAGCGTTACAAATTTTGGTCAATTTATTCCTTGTTCATTGAAGCTATCCTATGTTCCGCAAAACTATCCTATGTTCTTCCCCGGTACTGAAATTATTTGTATACTAAATTCTAAATCGGTTCTGTGGTTTAAGGGTGAAAAGGTACCAGACTGCAGAGTTCATTTGGCGTTTATATTATTAGTAGGGATTTAGGGAAACACTACAGAAGGATATAATCAGTATATTGTACTAGGCGTGGAATACAGCTTAATGATACCAATAATAAAATAATTCAAATTGCGGAAGCGTAGCCTTAGGCTTATTTGTCAGGCCAATAGAGTGGAAAACGATATGATTTAGCTGTCATTTATAAGTATGACTGACGCCAATTACGAGACTGACAGTCAAATCGTATATCTTAGTTCCTTGTTACATCAAACAAAGCGTAACATTAATATGCAAGACAGTTTTAAGGCTTGCAATATTTTCACTGACAATATGTCGCAATTTGAAAAAAACAGCATTACAAAATTGCGTAGAAAGTGGGCTTGTTTTATTGTTCTCTTGACAAGTTCACGTGTGAGTGATATTTTGGAGCGATTCACCTGTCTGCCGCTAATGCCATCCGAATGTCAAGTTGGCAATACGGCAAACAGACCCTGTATTGTGAGATCGTTAGATAGGTTAGACGTACAATAGTTATTGTATCTGTGGCGTGAGGCGGATAATAGGTTCATTTTGCAACATTGCGAACGGTAATTAAAAGTGTTTGTACAAGTAAACGGTTGTTGCAGTGCGAGAGGCTTTTTGGGATTGGTTTTTCAAATACTTAGTTTTATCTTCACTTTTCACTTTTTTCCGTAAATAAACGACGAATGTTCGAAAAAGGATTCATCGTGACATGTCAGCAACATTTATTAATTCTACTTAACACAGTTACAGACTACTTAGAAAATTAATTTCAGAATTGTATGGCTTAAAAAGACGGAGTCAGAAATATGTGTACCAGCTGAGCTTCTCCCTAAAGGTTTTTTTAAATTTGTTATAAATTTACCACTCTTGTTACATACTAAAATAACAAACTTAAATCGACGTTAATCCACTTTAGCGACTGGCATGACTGCCTGTTATTGCTGCTATTAATAATACATTATTGCAGAGGCCGTGAAGTACCTACCTAAGGGATTGCCAGACGAGTTTGGAGTCCTGCTATCCCTGTTCCGGCCGAGGATTGTATAGTGCTTTCTCAAGCAATGTGAGGAAATAATAAAATTAAAATATCTACCAGGTAATCAAGTAAAAATTGTTTAAATTGCCGCTTTTTATTTTTAAAACATGCCATTTCAACAAACTATTCGAGCACCATGTTTAACCGCACATAAAATATAGTACCATAATTTTTTTAGGTGGTTGGCAGTATGTAATTTTTCCTTGGTCAGTTTAATGTTAGTAAGCAAATTTAAAAAGTAGAGCAACGGACAATAATGGTTAGGTTTTTCATAGGCCTTAGGCCAAGAAGTAGGTAATGTAAAGAGCCATAAACAAGAAACTTCATGTCTTCATTTCGTGACATTAACGCATCCATTTCCGAGCATGTTTGAGAAAAAATGTTTTTTCCTATTTAGATATTGCTTTTCTGTGTTCATGGTACACTTCAGCCCTAAAGACCTGATAGTAAGGTGCCAACAAATTGTGCTCCATGGACCGCAATTAAGTGCCATTTATACGGCCTGGCAATAGTTTTATGACCACAGTTTATCACTTAGTTTTGAGATAGTAAGAATTTTGCAACCAGTAAAATAATTCAGATAAATTTTACCGAAGGTTCGCTGCAGTCACGTTTAACTGAGCTATGTTCTGGATCCGCTTACATAATGCATTATAATTACCATACCGTCTCCGGTTTTCATGTTAATTGATATCCTTGTTCTTGGTACAATAACGATTTATTTGAAACAACTGGCGTTTTATTTAAATTTGTGCTAAAATAGTGCTTAACTCCCACGGGCTGGAAAAACGGTTCCACTGGATAACGTTTACGTCTCATTGTTATATTTAAGAACGTTGTTTCGAGTTTTGTTCAGATTCAGGGGTCTTTACTGATTGGCTTTTTGTTGATCAGTCTACCTTTTTAACCGATAACCACAGAAGCTATTACCATTTAAATAGATCGACAGGTTCACATCTAAAAATAGACGCTTCCGGAAGATAACAGGAAGACTTTTTACAAAAGGAAATTGTATAAATGTTTTAAACAGGTATTATTTTGAAGTGAAATAAAAATTTAAACCGCACACCTCTGTTAAAGCGAACAGTATAGGAATACGTCACCACTCACGTAACCATTGCCTTGTAAAGTCAGTTTAAATATTTCACTTCGAATTTTATAACAGCTATAGTGCATTCAATAATTAATTGACCGCAGCAGTCACTTGTCAGCGGACTCCGTGACAAGGGCGTTCCCAACATCCGTTTCGACCACCGGCTTCGAATCAATCGGATCCGCCTTCAACGTTGACATAGCTCTCTCACACAGAAAAAACTACACTGCAATACCTAAACAGAGATCTTAAATTTGATTGTCGGCGTCAGAAGGTTGGGACAGAAGTAATATGGAATGCAATGCGGCACATTCACACCGCGCAACCTTGCTAGCAATGAGTACCTTTAATGGGCCGGAAATTATCAAGCTTTTGTTGGGTTTCTGCACATTTAGTCAAATACAATTTGTTTTTGTGGTCGCACTAGATTTGGTGTTGTTTCGTAATTTCGTAACTACAGAAACTAACTTAATACGGCAGCATTTAAATGTCGAAAATAGGTTACAATTATTGCCTTGAAATACTTAGAACACGCTCAGAAAACGAAAATGCTCATTTGTTTTTTTATAGAGGGTCTTATATTAGGCTTAGTCGTAAAAACGTTTTTCACAATACATACTTACCAAAACTTTTTAGTAACGCATCGTTGAGTATTTAATTAGTTAATTTGCTTAGAATTTAATATTTTATTGTAATTCCGCGTACACAACGCCCACTTTGTGCTATTAACAGCGGACATTAGTACATAATTAATGATTGTATTCAATTCAATTTTAACTATGGAAACAGTTGCTGACCGGGACTTTGTTTGGGAAGAATTCGTTTATCTTGTGAGAACTATGTAAGATTACTATTTTTTTTTCCAGGCTGGTAGAGTAAAGCAAAACATAGAATGTACCAGTTGCTTCTCTTCCCGCGCAGATGGTAAAAGCTCATCGAGGGAATGGGTGAACGTTTTAAGAATCATGTTATAGGCGATGCGGCTAGCAACCCATCACTGTTTTAATTCCCCTTTACGCCCACAATCATGCTAAACGTGGCTTTTAGGTTTTGGTACCTTAGGCTCTGTCTACCCGGTATGGAATATAGACGTGATTTGTGTATGTATGTTATGTGTACAGTCCGCGAGTTTTTAGAATGCCATTCAGGTTTCGAGTACCATCAACCGATTCAAGTATCAAACTTAGAGTGAGTGTGACAGCAAGACAAACACGAGTGGCATTTTAAGAGCTCACTTTTACGGATAAATATAAATAATTAAACTAGAAACTGAAACTGAAACTGAAAGATAGAATAAGGAATAGTGTGATAAGAGAATGTGCTGGTGTGAAAGAAGTATAGGATAGAAAAAAGTATGCTTAGTTGGTTTGGTCACGTAGAGAGGATGGATGAAAAAAGATTAACTAAAGAGATTTATATGGGGAGTGTGAATGGGTGCGTTGGGAGGGGAAGGCCTAGGCGGACGTTCCGTGATCAAATTGGGGACGTTTTGGAGAAAGGCCAGGTCAAGAGTACCCGAAACCGACGAGCATGTATGAAGAGATTGATGAATGTGGATGAAGCGAAAGAGGTTTGTCAGGATCGTAGCAAGTGGAACAAAGTAGTCTCTGCCTACCCCTGTGGGAAAGAGGCGTGACGATATGTATGTATGTATGTATGTATGTATTAAACTAGCAGTAAGAAATCGTGAGAATATATAGAGCACTTGTTGCTTATAATGAAGTCACTGAAGTGCGTAAGGCTCGGTAGACCAGTTATTTCTCAACCTTGCGACTAGTGGTCCAGTGTATACCCGTTGCACCAGTGCACTGGTCCAGTTTGGCGAAAGCAATTCAAGACACGCTTTACAGTAAGCTGGCATAAGCGACAGCGTTTCGATATTAACATGTGTACAAATAGGTGCCGTACCGATACTTCAATTCAATTCAATTTTATTTATTTCATCAACATGACATTGATCTCATTTTTTATTAGTAAAAATATAAAAACTTATAAACTGTAAGGTTAGAACACAAAAACTAAATTCGATTTTACATTTAAAATAATTTCGTTCAATGCAGAACAGCATACATGATCTGCAATCATCTTTAATAATACTATAGGCCTATTTTGTACGGGAAGACAGCGATTTATGTTAGATTAGATTTTGATATTTTGACTAGTGATGACGAGTTTACTTCATCTTTTACGGTTCTACGTCATCTTGGTATATGTGATATTATGGTATGTTCCCATGCAAATTAGTTAAAGCATTGGGAGTTCATCAAATATTATTTACCGTGAATTATCTATAACTATTATTGTTGTAACACTCATTTTTATAGTGAAACAGTTCGATATACTAACTGCGATTGAAACATCAAAGTAAGCGAACCGTGTTTTGCTATTGTAATAAAACACATTCGTCGTTTTGAACTTATTTCGTGCTGCACATACATAACATATAGTCAAATACCTACCAGCGTTATTAAGACTAACTGGTGTATGTTAATGTCCCAGATTAATGAATTGGATAAACAAATGTTCTCTACAAACATTACAGCTTTTTATAGATCAAGACTCATGATAACCGATATATTATCGGACAGCGTAAAAAAAACTTCACAATAATTTGAGTGTATTGACGGTTATAAACATTTCGAGGAATAATTATTACCTATATGATTTGTTATTGTTCCTACTACGCCAGTAAAACGCCGTACGATTTTCTTGATACTACAGCCTGTGTTCGCGAGTGTTTTTGAAACGCCTGCGTAATCCAATTGCTATGTAAAAATGTTTTTATTGTGTTTTTTATGCATTCAGCCTCTTAAAGATTGGAGCGTGAAAGTGAAAGAAACAGTTGAACGTGAGTTTTACGTTAAAATAAGCGGATAAATGTTACAATACAAGCAACATTTCGCTGTAATATTATAGCGCGTCGTTGTAAACCCGCCATACGATTTCGACGTGACTAATATATTTTTTGATAAAGGATGAGGGTAGGGGGAGGAGGAAGTAAACAAGTCTTCAATGAGAGTTAACAATAAGTTTTTGCTCATAAAGAAATTTTTAAATTCGGTATTTCTTTCGTGACGGACCTCATAGCGTTTTCGTTGGAACTCAGTCCAGATAGCAGATTTCAAGTAAATCAGCGAGTGGATCAAAATTCGCAAGCAAGATTTAAAGCAAACCAATTGGAAATATGCAATAGCTCCACCCTCAGAAATTCTTATATACACGATGAATAAAAAAGTGGTCTGTTAACAAGTATCCGTGTCTTACAAATGACTTGGTTTCTTATCTTTAGCAAACCTTAAATCAAGTCAACTGATTGACTGATTTATAGAGGAGCCACGTGAACATCGTTCCCAGAGACGGCTTCATGTAAGTACGGTGAAAGAAAGCTGCCGGCCATTCCTATAGAGAAATTAAAACTGGACGACTTAATTAGCGAAATGTCCTGGTCGTTTTGAAACAAGTCACAGGGGACTAAGATGCTCTGTATGAATGCAGACTTTTGAATAGGTAAGTGTTGGAAAAAAATTGAAACGACAGATTGGTAACTAAGACATGTGCCTTCTGCTCGAGATTTTGCCCTCGTGGAAAAATAATTGTTTAATCGTGCCTCTATAGTAGTGAATATTATAAAAGGCAAAGTTAGGTCTAGACTTAATAGTTTTAGTTGTGCTATGCTAGATAAATTAACGGCTTGTTTCACCACTCTCAGTTAAGACCCTGATATTTTAAGTGTCAGTCATCTATGATGTCGTCTCTGTCTGTTTTATAGTAAGAAAAAGAGAGAGAGAATCTTATACAACTGACACTTAAGATATCAGAAACTTTACAGAGAGTGGTGAGACAGGCTATAAAAATAGAAGATAATATAGTCATAAGGTTTAATATGATAAAAAAATATATTTAAATTGGAAAACATGGGAACAACGTGAAAATGTCGAAACGTGTAAATACATGCCTTCCTATTTTATTAGTCGAATAAAAAAACAATCATAATTGACTGCTTATTCTTTATTTATTTTGGTGAGTGCAATTGTCTGACCTTTATTTTTTACGACTCAACCGATTGAGTAAGATGCGTTCGAAAGTGCACCAAATTGCTGTCCCAATAGTATCGTCTGAGCTAATTACGCAGGTATGAAGAAGCCGTTGCCTAATATCCTGTGTCTGGGTAAAAAATAATTGAATTTTAAAATATCTATAAGCGTAAATTAAAAACACATTATGCTATAATTGCCATCCTTAAACTATTTCTTTGAAGCAAATGATAGCATGTAATTTATTTGTAGCATGCAAATTAGGTGATGAAACGAACGAGATAAAAGTAGTTTTAATTCCTCTAAACGTGGCAATAGTGGTCCATTAACTTGTCAGCGATTGATTTCATTTAAATAACTGATATACCGCGTAATACTATGTTTCTCTTGAATTGATAGCTTTTAGCTGTAAGATACGGAATCGTTACGTAAAACAGTACAACAGTGAAAGTAATAATCACTGACTTGGACAAAGTTAGATTACCTGCAAATTGTGTTAGGCGCTTGTTGCATACAAGCCTATTTAAACAAACTATGTGCGGTAAACGTTAGTCTCCGTTAACGACGCATTCATTGCGTTGTCGTAACGAGGTAACACCGCCACAAAGTAAACGGATGGGGTAATGGAATGTAACCAATTGCTTGTTCTCGGTTTATGTGTGAGTTCGGTTAGTCATGGGAACAGAGAATTCTTGCGCGCCAGCTGTTCGTTATTGTAACTGGAACTAGTAGAGCGGCCAATACATACCGAATCGCATTCCCGAATTGTAACATAATTTATATTTACCTTTAGCGCTCGCTAGTTGCGTAATAAGTACTTTGATATCTTTGAAATTCTAGTCTTACGGGCTTTATTAGTAGAAATAAATCGTGCGGATTCTTCCTCGTGTCAGTGATTTTATTGATCTTTGATGTTGATAAGAGCAATTAAAGAGCTGATTTGGCGTCAATACACATGTCCCTTGCCAAATAGAGACATACAACAGACAGCAATAAATATAAAAAATATTTTTCACGGCGGTCAGATATTATTGGATTTAGAAAATAATACGCATTCCAAATTTCTTTCAGATAAAATATAAAAAGAAAAACAATGCGTTCCAGTACTAAGGACAGAATAATTACGACACTTGTCAGAAAGCTGTGACATACATTTTTTGAATTGGAAAAAAAATAGAAATAATTTCATAAAAAAACATGTAAATTAATGTCTTATTCAGTGGTAGGTACACAGTGAATCGGTAGGACACGCTGTAAATTTTTATGTCAATGAATCCGCTATAATGAGTTCGATGACAGACGAGAGCTGAGATTAATTTCGATGCCATGGCCGTCCGGCGCTCTTGACCTAGGTCTGTTGGTGCTTCGTAAAAAAACACCGAATCACGATTAATCGATTAGGAATTCCCCGCGTCGATTGTAATCAATTTTGAAGAAAATGTTAATGCTTTCTAAAAGTTTGCTAAACGTAACTAAAGACGATTCGGATTATAACTTTTATCACACTTGGGACTTAATCACGTAGAAACTTATTTTAAAATTATCGCCGTTTGAGCACGATACTGACCGTGGTGACGAGAAGAGTTAGTGCAAACCCCTAGTCACTAGGGCCTAGTGTGATAGTTTACGAGTGAAAAATCGAAGAAGTTGTCGCCGGCTAGCGGTTAGCAGAGAACAGAGAAGAAAATAAGGCGTGGGTGTAAAAATATAACATAAAATAAATATTAACAAAGTTGTATCAGTCAGCACTGCTCTTGAAAGATAAAAAACACTGGCCTGAGACTTCAGGTGAGCAGGAAAGCAGACAGGGCAGGGTATCAGTAGGCTTATTGTCTAACTCAGGGGTTCCCAAACTTATTAGTGCTGTGACTCCCTTGGGTCTTGGCTATTGTTTTACGACGCCCCTCAACGTAGTCGACAAAAATACTAACGAATTTTTGTAGGTAGGTACTACTCTAGTAACAGGCAATCAGGAAAACACGAATTTGCAAATTATTTTTTTATTTAATGGGAACATAGAAAAAACATGAATAATAATAAAAAGAGATATTTATAAACTGGCTGGCTCCTAATGAGATGGATGTGCTTGTTTTTCTGAGCATAGTTTTTGAAAACGGGGCTCCAGTTTGGAAAAGGCCAGTCTCATTTCTTTCTCTACGTCTATTTTAGATCTGTACTTGTTCTTTATTCCTGCAACTGCAGAAAAACCTGTTTCACACAAGTATGAAGTCGCAAATGGTAATAAAACCTTTAAAGCTGCAGTTCTGATGGCATGATATTCTTGAGATACTGAGCTCCAGAATTCAAACAGTTTATCTTTGGCGTATTCAAGCTTTAGGTTGGAATCACAGGACAATTCTATCAATTGTTCTTCTTCCTCTGTTGAAAGTGTCGATGGTGTGGGTGACTGGAAAGGGTTTCTGGCGCTCACTCAACTTAGCCGCATCGACGTATCGACACGCGACGCCCCTGGGATACTGTCGCGACGCCCCAGGGCGTCGCGACTCACAGTTAGGGAACCCCTGGTCTAACTCGCTCGCAATCGCCATCGTGTTCATTTTGACAGTTCATGTATGGGCTTACAGTTTGCATCGGAATCAGTTAGCTGTCACATTCATACAAGAACTGTCAAAATGAACACGATGGCGATTGCGAGCGAGTTAGACAATAAGCCTACTGATCTGGATGGCCTCGGACTGCTCCGAGGCATCAGAACAAATTGGGTTGGAGGAGCGGAAGTGTAGAGGTAGTAGGACAGGAAAGGAAGGGCTGTACCAATACCCTGCTTAATCGTGGCTCGTAAAGCCTATCCAAGCCTCGTTTCAGTGTAGCCTAGGCCAGCGAGAAAAACTAAACGAGACTTGCATTGGGTTTCACAAAATATGTACGAGATAATTAAACTCTAGAAACGGTAAAGCTAATATTTACAGTACCTGCGTTAGTGTGGCAGCCCTTTTATTATAATTATATACAAGTAGTTTACAGCAGAAATATTCAGTTATAAAATATAGTAGTTCGAATAAAATACCGAAGTCGAGCGAGTCCCAGGAAAAAACAAAAGCCGATCGTAAATTTTGAATTTTGAATTTAGTTTTTAAATGTAAGCGGCCAGTGCGCTTTTGACGCGTCGCGGAGGTTTACCATGTTACAAAGTTTAAAACGTTCGGATTCGGAGTGTAAAAACACTAAACAGTTCTAAACCGTTTTTGGCCGCGGCAAGTTTAAATTTTATGGCTGAATAGAAAAAGGATGTCGTGTAATACGATAAAAAAAAACATTTGGAAATGTTTTGTGACTGTGAATGCTTCACCAACGACAGGGTTGTGTCAAACTCCCGTTGTTCTATTGGTTAACAACCATTCATTGAAATCGTGCATGTTATGTCGAAACCGTTGCCCGACAGTAAGCCCTAAAAGGCGTTTGTAAACTAATTGCTAATCCTTGTTTTGTTTAAGGATTAAGTTTCAATTTAAAACCAGGTCAATCGTTGAGGTGCATATTTGCTCTACTTTTTTAAGTAACTTAATACTCACGCGATTGCGTCATAAGCATAAAGTTTAAGTGCAGGGCTGGGTCACTTTTCGGGTGAAACTTTCTTAAAAGCATATTCTCATTTGCCGGGCAAATGGGCATGACTTGACACAAACCGCAAGTTAATGCCAGTTTCAAAAAAATTTTGATCATCATCATGACGCTCAGCAACCTTTACCTGTATCTCGTGAACTATCTATGATGTGGATACTTTAATTATGATCACTTTTGAGACTGTAAGTACTTTAAATAAATTCTAAATCGGATTTTGCTGAAGTAGGCGGCATTTTGACCTATTTTAATCAGGAAGAGTGTTTTTCTATTAATGAAAGACACACAAACAAACAAAGTTTACCACTTTAGTAATCCAGTTACTTCAAATATAGTAAAAAAAAAGTCTGAAATTAATAATAATAGTTATTAAGTATTATTATTATAGTAAGTACATCTGTAATCTTGATATAAACATCTTTAGCAAAATGAGTAAGTACTTTAATGATGTTACCAGCTACTCAGCTACCAGCTACCGACATGGGCTTAGAGCGGTTTCGCACTACGTCCGATCCGTATCCGATAAGAACCCGTGAAAATATGGACCGTAGTAGCCGTAGAACTATTACTATGGTAATTTACGCACTATGACGGAAAGAAATCGGATGACAGAGATCGGATCTAGTTCGTAAATTACCATAGAAATAGCTCTACGGTTACTATGGACCAGTGATGGGCAAACTACGGCCCGCGGGCCAACTCCGGCCCGCGAAAGAATTTAATGCGGCCCGCCGGCGTTCCTTCGAATTGGAGTGTTATGGCACAGGATGACGATATTTAGACGGTGTTGCTGTATAAAATAGAATAATAGATGCGAAGGCAAAGGAGCCAGCTAGACTAGCCACGTAGTTCATGCGTCATGTGTCAAAAAAATTGCATTTTAGTATAATTTTGGCCCTTCTTTGAAATATCTGTGATTTTCTGGCCCGCCATGAAAAAAGTTTGCCGACCACTGCTATGGACCATATTTTCACGGGTTAGGGTCGGATTCGGATTGGACGTAGTGCGAAACCGCTCTGAGCTTGTGTCGGTAGCTGGTAACATAATTAAAGTATTTTAATTAATCAGGCGTTACTTTGCGGAGGTCGGAGATAATTAAAGTACTTACTCATTTTGCCAAAGATGTTTATAAATATCAAGTATATTTGAAGTAACTGGATTACTAAAGTGGTAAACTTTGTTTGTGTTCAGATCTGGATGGGTATACAAAAGTGCGAAACCGCCCACCTAGTGCGAAACCGCTCTCAGGCTGGTTTCGGGTCAGCTAGACGTCGCTTAAGCAAAATGTACTATGTAGGTAATGTAATAATTCTAATCTATCAAAAGAAGAGGCGAGAATTACATGCAATTAAATAATAGCATAGAGTAGCGGTGATGTTTAACTATTGGAAAGGGAAATTGATGAGTAGCGGTCAAGACAGCGTCCCAACTGTCGGCTCGCGGAGAAAGTATTAAATTATGTGTCGTGCGTAAACTCGTAATGAAAACAGTTTAGCTTCACACTGTTACATTGCACGAGTTAATGGCCAGACCACACTTAATACTATTATTTATTTACTAGCAACAGCTAGGCAACCGGCCGCGACTTCCTCTGCGGTGAACTTGTTTGCCGCAAGCCCGCGGGAACTATACAATTTTCCGGGATGAAAACTATCCTATGTCCTTTCCAGGGTCTCAAACTACCTCCATATCAAATTTTATCACGATCCATTGGGTAGTTTACATGTGAAACCGTAATAAACAAACAAATGAAATGAAATGAGTTTATTTTGAAAAGAAATTCACATTAGCATTTATAATAGATAATTAGTAAGGAATGTTAGGATATACATTTTGTATCTATATTTATTTCTTGCTTTTCATGGTTACAAAGAAGGTAATAAAAACAGCTATGAATTGTTAGAAAAAAAAGCAAATTTTTTACTTACGTTATCTACATTTTCTATCTGAAAAGGCTATAGATACATTCTTTCAGATAAGAAAAAAAAACATTTCCTTCTCGGAAACAGCTGTCCGAACAATAATTCCGTCCGATCGGACGCCCGGTTTCCCGCCATCATTAATGTCGTATAATGAAAGTTAAAATCTCGACCTTACGCAACACATTATGGTTCTACATATAACAGTTATACATATTACGGTTATATCATGTATTAATCTAAATCAGTGATGTTAATTAGCAAGCCCAGTGTCCGAGGATTGCGCAATCTATAAACGAGGCTTTTTTGTTAATATTTGACGGTAGGCGCATTAATGTACGCAGCTGTCACAATGTTGAAATAGAATCTTATCGATTGATTTATTAATGCCATTTCACCTGTCAGTCAATATCGATAGTGAATCAAGTAATTGGCTTGTGCCTAAGGCGGATATTGGCTAAGCAAAGCGGGTCGCCTCGAAGACGAATTCTACGTGGGAGTTACAGTTAGCAAACATTCCACCTGCATTGCGATTAATTTCATGGTAATCGATACTTAACATTATTCCTATAGTTACAAGATCAAATTTGATTGCGATATAATTGAGGTATACATCTTTTTGGTACGTTCTAGTTTAGTGCAGTGATGTATCAATCGATCTTAAAGATGAATGGTCCGCAAACACGCCTTGTTATAATAGATTATGATTATTATGAATGTTACGTTTTAATAGTTGCCCAATGGCCTTATTAGCACACGGCGTCGGCGCAGGCCACAGTACTAACAACAAAGCCTGTCTGTGACCGCAGAGATCATAATACCAGGTCAACCTTATATGAAGGGAGCAAAATTTTAAGCTATGTACGCGTGCGATATTTTGTGCGAACGAATAAGTTCAAAACAAATGAATTGACAGAAAGTATATTGTTAACCTAGAAAAGCCGTAGAAAATAAAATTAGTTTTGTTTTTTTACCTAAACTTTTTTTCTATATCTTGTATTGAAAGTGACATGTTTTTTTGCTCGTCAGTGTGTGATGATAGTTAGTCCGCTGTCTCGACGATATTGAGTGTAGTAGTTTACATTTAACCTTCTTTAAATAACCCAAATCAATACGGAAACCGAATGTTAATGTAGAAAAACCGTTTAAAATGCGTCAACAGCGATTAGAGAGCTTATTTATAGGTTTTAGCGCGAAATCCACAAAGAAAACTGTTCTAGAGCATGTGTTTAGAATATTGCTTATTTTCTACAAAAAGTGAAACTTTATTGAGACCGATCGTAACAGGAATTCATTCAGCAATAGCTTAAACGCTTAAACGTTTCCAAATCCAACGAAAAGCAAAGACGATTTTTGAAGGTAAAACCTTTACAGGATTTGTCAAACTAAGTAACCCAATCATGTTTGTAAATCAGACTAATTTTAAGATGTCTTGTATTACGAGCGGCATCAGTTATTTAACAAAGGATTCAATGAATACTATAATTGTTAGTTATGCGATTTTACGTAAGCGACGTTTAATAGAGTGGGCGTATTACATTGTTGTATTACATCGTCGAATTATCACACCCTGTTTGTTCAAGTGATGATTTAAGTAAAAAATTAGAAGGAAGAAATTACAAATCATACCGTGTAGCCATTTTATAACTCAAGACGACTAGAATTCGGTTCCAACTTTGTAAGCCATAATCGCTTTTGTTAAAGTTTTACAAGCTAATAAAAAATATGATAGACATGAAATATATGGTCAGACATTGGTGAAAATTACTTCTATTCTAATTAGTAGTGTACAAATTTGCTAAGTCATGCAAGATTAAGAAAATTTAAATAGATGTCTATACGTCGCCGTTGATAATTGGGAATTCGAAGATTTCAAGATTATTTTGTTTGTTTTAGTGCTGGAATCAATTTTAGTTCTGTGGTCAATTTGAGTCCATATAGAGTTCCCTGCCCTAATGTAATGTTTGGCTTCTACATTCCGAAACATTTTCGGCTTAGACTGCGCAAAAACTATGCCAAACGATTGTTTGAACAAAAATTAAGTAGATGCAGTAGACAATAAAATATCCGACGATTCAAAAGTAGAGTTATTTGACTATTTAAGCCTACAGAATTTAGGCTATTACCCACTAGACTAGATAGTAGCATTGTGCTGTTTTAAAACAGGTCAATTTGCACGAGACTCCGGCGACGAAACCACAAGTACATCTCGACTAGATGCATTGTTGTAACGCAGCTGTACTCGTAATGGCATGTCGAATCTGAACGCAATAAGCTAGGGAAATTGGCACACATTATGCACTAATAATGCGTAGCGAGATACTTAGTAGTCATTTCGTTGGTAATAAAAATTGCAAGTCTCGCAATAGTCATAATATATTTTGCCCTAATGACCGGAGATTTTGTCAAGATCTTGTGGGACTACGCAACTCGTTCACATGTCTAGTGGTATGCAAAAAGTTAATTATGTTTGCAAGGCCGAGTTGAAAACCTGTAATGTTTGGTAGGTTATATTTTCAGCTAAGGTTTTTTTCACTGAAAGTTTTGACTGTCAGCAGTGTAGATGAAAAGCTTGTATCAGTCCATGATTTGTTTGAAGGAATTTATCTTAGCAATTACTTTATTGTGCATAAGTAAATACCTAAGCAAAACACGTAAACAGAGAGCACTTACTGTCGTTAATGACTAAAGTCATTAAAATCGAATTAAATGAGAGCACAAAAAATATTGACAACCCATTATTAACCCATTATTATCTGTCAAGTATAAAATATATTTGCATTATTATTATCCTCGATAACTAACTAATTAAATTATAATTTTGCTTTCAATAACTGTAAAAAATATCCACTTTATTGATTTGACACCAATATCGTATATAAAGAATAACTAAACTACAAGGCAAGGTAAAATTACATGTTCATTAAAATGGACCTCCGAAAAGTAACACGGTAAGTTTCGCGGGTGGTAAGGCCTTGTGCAAGGTCCGTCCGGATCGCTACCACCATCTTACTCGCTAATCCTGCCGCTAAGCAGAAGTGCTTGCACTGCTGTGTTCCGGTGTGGAGAGTAAGACAGCCGGGGAAATTACAGGCACAAGAGGCATTTCATCTAAGTCCTCTAGGTTGGCAACGCATCTGCAATCCCTTCGGGGTTGTGGGTGTCTATGGGCAGTGGTGATCGCTTACCATCAGGTGACCCACTTGCTCGTTTGCCTTCCTATTCACATAAAAAAAAAAAAAAGTAACGCCTGATTCAATAAATTAAAATAATAACTAACTGTTTTTACGTGGCGTGGTTAGTTGCAGTTACTTACTCGTCTATGGCGCCGCTTTGGATTAAGTTTAAAGTTTGAATAATGTATGGAGAGTCGCCAAATGTCGAAGTCGCTACCTGTGTCAAGAATTACAACAACCAATTCTAAGATTCGTTATGTATGTTATTAATTCTACTCGTAACGCGATCTGGACGCACTTCACACTAATACCTATCATAAAGAATGAAAAACTTGTACGTATGTATGGCGGGGATAATCTCTATACGACTGAACCTGGGAGCTCACCATGACGTCTTAACGCAATTCAATTCCAACTCAGTTCATGTTTTAGCACTGTTACTTTTAGTATGGGAATCTGGCAGCGAGTGAACCTAAATTGAATCGCAATGGAAGCGCATTAAGACGTCATAGTAACAGCCCTGTTTAAAATTAGTTGCACTATACTCACGAGCAAAAATACTCAGAGTACCTATAATAGAATGCTACATTATTCCCGATTAACATGGCTACTTTTACGAGTCACGGAAAACGGCTAGATTGGTATAAAATTCAAATATTTTTTCTAAGCAAGTAGTTCTATTATGTCTAAAAAATGTTAATAGGATATTTAAATCAATTAACATAAAAACGCGCGAGCGTGTAATTCTTGTAAAAAATTAGACCAACTTTTTAAGTATTTCTACTAGCGGAGTATTCAAGTCAGTATGGTCTAATGTGATTAATTAAAAATGAGACTAAAGTTAATCGGCGGTTCAACTATTAATTTACTTTTTGTAGGAGTCCTATAAATGCCCATTTCAAGGGATTTTAATTAATAGTATACAACGATATTACCACCCACACGCTGTGATGTTAGTAATAGCTTTAAATAAAACGGAAACATTGATTAATTTAATGTTAATTAAATTAGACACGTGATTAGTAGTACCTGTCACATAGGTGTTGAACATTTGAAATGTATGGGTACCAGCCGCATTTTTTTACGCAAAACGTTTTATTGATTAAATTAACTGTTTTGTTTTTTAACCGCTTAACGTAATCCGGTAAAAAATCTTATCACATAATAACGCAATACCGTTAAGTTCAGAATTAACAGGTCGTGAAATGTATAGTTCCCTAACAAATAAATTATACTCTAGTTCAGTGCGCACAATTTGTGTAAAGATAACGCACTGCTAATAGTTATTTTATGCCTAAAGAGTTTTTATATGTAACCGGCCTTCGTTATGAGGAAGCGGTCGTTTATCAAACCGATTGCTTCTTTAAAACGATCCTAGCTCGAAATTGACACGTGGGCATTAAAAGTCAAACTTTTATGGCTTTCACCAAATAACTGAATCGCAATGAGATCTACTTATATTACGTCATATCAAACCGAACAGAGAAATCTATCAGGATCTACGCGCATATTTACCCTGTTATTGATATCGTGTGGGCGAGCCCGCGCCAACACGTATACGTAGTTTATAGACAATTTTCCAGTTTCTATGAAGATGCAATTGAGACTAATTATTTGGAAAACGCGGGAAAACCACGCGCGAGCGTTGTCCGGACCGGTTGGACTCTCGCTTTGGTTTTGCTTTTCATGACGACCGGTCTTCAATTAAATAGCTACCGTCCGGTCGTCGCCCGTAAACTTCTTATTATACCTACCTATTAAAAAAACATGCTGTATTTAGTGAGATTTATTTGCTATAGGGATACGCGAAATTATTCTCTTGAAACGGCTTCAAATACTTAGGTACAAAGTGAGCAAACGTAATGCAGCTAATTACTAATTGTGAAACGCGAAATAAGGCTTGTAATTCAAAATTTCATATTTTGCACAAGCGACTCGTGAATGTTAAGCAAAAAAGATTTATAATCAAGTTTTCATTGTTGCGCTAGAAATTCATTCTAGTATCACATGACACTAGGAAACTGAATCAAGTTATAATAATTAGGTATAATTACACTTTTGAATAAAGGATTGTAAACTGGTATTAGTAAAATTATACTACAAAAACTACGTCCGGTGCTCATTTATTTTTTTATTGGGATTTAGTTTTTGTCCGGAGACTCTAATTACGTTTTCTCGTCGTCTGACAGGATGTCTGGGAACTATGAAACTTGACTTAGATTAAATTGCGACATTTCACGAGTGCATGCGCTAGCGCGCATATTTTCATAGATTTAGTAAAGCAAAATAAGGCGCGAAAACCGCATCTACTAACATACTCTCCTAATAAGGCGGATAGTAGAGCAGTACTATTTAAGGATTAAGCGGCTCGTTTTATTTCACTGTTATCGTTTCTTGGACTTAACATTTCAGAATGTACACATTTTTTAAAAGCTTTTGCAAGACTCCGGAAACGCGGTCAACAATGACACCTTTCAATTCACAAAATCGTGACTAAGACGCCATCGAGAACTGCTATTGCCAATAAAAAGTCAAACCTGATTTCATCTTCAGTTTTTTTTTTCTTTAAGCTCTGACCTGTTTGCATAATTCCATCAAGATCATGCAGGTAACGGATTTGGTGTAGCAACAGGTTGCTTTCGGCAAATTTCACCTGGCGCTTAGGTACTTGCTTGCTTGCATTCTTTTGGTCATATTTAATTAAAGTTTGAATTTTTTTCTAACGGTTTTTGTCGTAATGGTCATGGTTTTGAATAATTGAATTGGGTTATGGAGCAACACTCGACAGTTATGTCTATGGTGAATTCGTACATTAATTAAACTAATTGTTCGTGGGTTGGTCATTATCTTTTTTAATGTAGGTGGTTTTTCTAAATAAAACGATGTCTAAAATATACAAAACAATTTAGCTTAGATTGAATGTTGTCATTTTACAAGGACTGTTAATTTAGTGGACCTTGTTGAACATTAAGAAATATTTTATTACACAAGAAAAAAAATACAGTTCAGTAAAAAAGTAAATTGTTGTATAAAATGTTGCATAAACATACATAGTTTCAATTACGTGGGTAAATAAAATAATAATTTTTACGAGTTACAAGTTGAACGCAAGTAGGTATGTCAGTAACAAATAATTACTAGAGCATAAAAACCTAGCCAGATTCAGCGAGAAACTGTTAGAAAAAGTGAATTACCTTTCTTCCGCTTGGGTACCACTCTCACGCCCGCCGCGTGGTCCACCACTAGCCACAAGGCCACAGTCAGTAAACAGTATCTCGCACTGCACCCCATGTTTATCACACAAAGTCCTAGCAAATATCACTGAATTAATAAGGCACTGCACGTAGCATTTGCCTGACACAGGGAGTCGCGTAAAATCCAAACAAATCGTGTGCACAAATCGTAAAAAAACCGACGCACGCCGGTTAGAGCACGGCGAACGAGTGAACCGCCCGACTACCCTATATTTTGACTTATAGCAATTTGGCAGTGCGAATTCCACTTGTATATAAAACCTTTCGCCGGCTCAGGGCGGGCGGTCATTGGTTGGTGCGCGCGGCGAAGGTGAAGGGAGCTGGTAGCGGAGCCCCCTCTCTGCGAGTGGGGGTACCAGGGTCGGCAGACACTTTTGCTATCGACGGAGTGCAATAGCTGCTAACTGCACTGGCATTGACGTCGCGTTTCGCTTTTAGCCGCCGTCACTGCCGCGCCGAGCCGAGCGAGAATTTGAATGAATCGTTGATAAATGACGTGTCCGCTTAAAACTCTAGTTAATGACGTTAATTGAAGTTACGTCCTAAAATTTCACAGAATTCCCAAATGACAGAAAAAACCGGTGGGAAAATTTGGAAAGTCAATAACGACATTTAAGGATACGTACATGTTTTTAAATATACATAGGTGCTTTTAATATTATATTTTGATTGGTAATGTTATGACAGCTTCTAATAACTAAAACAAATCTAACTACATTTATTTAATTTATACATATTCATTACATCACGTGCTTGTTGCGTTTTTTACTAGGACAAAATTAAACATGTTTGCATAAGCGTAGACTGTATACTATTACTACAATTATTATAAGTAGAGGGTATAAATAATTTGTTTTTGCGTCACATACAACCACATATTTTAAGAGTACTTATTTTAAATGACGTCCAAAGAAATGCAACGAAATACGTCTAGTGTTCATATTTTGTTGCAAATACATTTTTCTAAAATAAGCTTAGGCATAATGTAACATTGTTAAGTTAGGTTACGTTAAATCGGTTAAATAATGGGTTACAAAAAAAAATGCGGAATTTCACAAATTCAAAGTACCTACTTAAATTTAACTGGTGATCAACGTGAAGAACGAATAAGATGTTTGCATCAATGATGAAAAAGTATTCATATTGAAGGTGACTATATTCAGTCCCGTAAGGAGCAGCTTCTTCTGTGCCCTGGCTATGATGAAGATAAGGACTTTAGTGATGGCGGGGTCAGCCCAGGATTCCCACTGGACGCAGTAAATGTCTGAGCACACTTCCTCACCTAACTGCAAAAAAGAAATAGTTTAATGATAATGAGTGTTGAGTTTTGATCCACGGACATGAAACTACGGGGCTGGCTCTCAGTATACTTTTTAATCCGATTAGAAGAAATTACACAAGCGATTTTGACAAGAAAGAAATAAGCATTATCGTAAGCGAATATGTTAGAGGTATTTAAAGTCCAGTTAGTTTTATATTTAATTGTAAATTTGTATCGAAAATAAAAACTTTAAGATTGTAACAAAGCCACAAAGACATAAATTACCGCAATCAAGCTGCTGGCGAAGTGACAAGGCGTAAACATGTGGAAAACTCCCGTGAGAGCAAATGTTGTATACTTTGGTTCGATTCCAACCAAATAAATCTGATACAAGTTGCAGGAGATCAGAAAAGATGTCAACATAAACACGGCAAACAGCCACCCACCGTACAATTTTTGAATTAATACGTGAAAATCCAGTGCTTCTTGGTGATCCATAATACAAATATTTAGCCTTGCTTTTAATTCAGTAGTATTCTTTGAATCCTGAAAAGCTCTTTTAATGCTATGTGCTATCAGTTTCAACTTCAAACTTAAGTGGCTGATGGCGATACAGAAGGAACCATCGAACCCAACAAAATTCGGAAGCAGAATAAAGGATGCCGTCGAGAAGTATGCAAAAATCAACTCAAAGTATGGAGACTCGTATTGCTTGTCTTCCAAATATTTCAGTTCCATTTCGTGTACCATGTACTTTTTAAAATTATCTTGCTTCAGACTTCCACCTATCATGGCTGTCCCTGAATATAAAGGGAACATGAAGCTTAGTAAACAAGGAATGAACACGTAACATGTCTGACCGAATTTGGCTTGCTTAATGAAGTAATCGTAAATCTCTTGGTAGTCTTCCTCCATATCGTTCCCTTTCAATAAGTCTTTAGTTATTTGCTTCAACACTTTCGCGAACATAACAGTTTTATAATTAACATATATGGTTTTGAATATGAAAAGTGCAACAATTATCCCAAGCGTGATATTCCTTGTAGAGTTAAAGATATCAAGTTTCATTAAGCATTTGGTAGTGTACAAGATGTACCAAAATAGAGCTACAGAATAGAATAGTAAAACGCATAGGAACAATATTGTTCTCTTACGGGCATTTCGTTCATTTGGGTAAAGTAGACCAATGGCGAGAGCAAATAAACAAAACTTGAAGGTATCATCGAAACACTTATATTTTGGTTCTGGAATTTCATTTGAGTGCGACTTCATTTTGATAAGACACCCGATACCTTTGAAGAATTTGACTGCAATGTTTATGAGAAATGTTTCCTAACTCTATACCACCTATACGAGTTGCAATTGCTATAAATTACTGGTCATCATCAATTTCTTTCTTACCATTAGGTGTATACCATATTTTTAAATTCGCCGAGTCAGTAATTTATGGTTGTTATATAATTTGATTTTGCTGTGTTGTTAAAATTGATTTTGTCATACCGGGCTCAATGTTTTTTATATTTCATATCGACTTTTGAATTAATTATAATAGAAGATTGTACAAAGAGTGCATTTATAATGAATATACTATCAACATCAGTTCTTAAGCCTCATTCTACGCGGACGAAGTCGGGGGCAGAAGCTAGTAAATGATAAACAAGGTATTCACCGTGTTTAAATGTACAGTGCGAGTATATAAAACAGTAGTAAGGGAACATTGCATACATATTATAATGAATAATTAACAATTTTGTAGTTAGGCAAGTTGAAGTAATTTTATGTTGCAACCTGCCCCCCGAATGTCTGGGAAAGCATACGCCCTGCGTGTGTGACGTATGACACAATAAACCCAAAAATACCTAATTGACAGCCTCAATGCCAGTGAGCGTAATAAATTAATTAATGATAAAACTGTGAGAACGGAGCTAAGTGAATGTAGTTAATGCTTTACGCCACACGACCCTTAAGAGATTTAAGACCAAGCTTATACAACTGCACCAGATATCTCGCATCAAAATTAAGCCAGGAGCATTACGACACTTAATGTAGGCAGGGTCTCATTTCGATCATAAATTCGCAATTAAAAAGATACGAGACAATGCGGTTACGAAAAACCATGGTAAGGCGATGGTGTAATATTTAAGTATGCTTAAAATTTTATGGGTTTTCGTGAGACAACATTTAGGTAAAATATATTTAACTAACGGAGCGTGGTAAAGTTTAATTTGAGCTGTGGTCCATCCTTCGCCCACAATCACGCTAAACGTGGGCTTGGGTGTTGTTACTAGGGTAACAGGTAACAGTTAGAGTAACAGGTAGAGGCCTAGGGGCTCGGTCTACCTTGTAAGGTTTAAAGACATCATTAATATGTTTATGTATACGTATGTATCCCTTTGCTATTCCCTAAATTTTATTACACGTCCTTGCAACTAATTTGGTTAACCTAACTCGCATTTATAAGTACCTACTAGCTTTTGCCAGCGACTTCGTCTGCGAAGAATTCGTTTATCGCTATCCCGCGGGAATTTCCCGAGATAAAAAGTAGCCTATGTGCTATTCCAGACTTTTTTCTATCTATGTGCCGAATTTCATCCAGATCCGTTGGGCCGTTCTGGCGTGATTGAGTAACAAACAAACATCCATCCATCCATCCATCCATACTT
The DNA here is from genome assembly GCA_963854515.1 of Pandemis heparana. Lineage (NCBI taxonomy): Eukaryota > Metazoa > Arthropoda > Insecta > Lepidoptera > Tortricidae > Pandemis > Pandemis heparana. The sequence goes on along the minus strand of OY978009.1, from coordinate 5,600,759 downwards.
TCGCATTTATAATATCAGTTCGATTAGATAACTTGAAAAACGCGTGCAATTAATCCACGAGGTTAACGCTACCCTGAGGAAACTGCAATTTTACGTAATAAAATATAGGTATCCTCCAATTGTCCTTCTTCAAGGTTCCATGTACAATTGGTAACATAATTCATCCGAATTACTAAGTAGTTACGGAACGGACAGATATCGGCATGTACAAAATGCAACCGTGACTGACTGATTCATCAACGCACAGGGAGGCATCAGCGCACTTACCATGACGTCTTAATGCGATTCAATTCCGATTCAGTTTAGGTTCGCTCACTGTCAGATCCATACTAAAATGACAGCTAAAACATGAACTGAGTCGTTATTGTTTTTTTTTTTTTTTTTTTTTTTTTATGTGAATAGGAAGGAAAACGAGCAAGTGGGTCACCTGATGGTAAGCGATCACCACTGCCCATAGACACCCGCAACCCCGGAGGGATTGCAGATGCGTTGCCAACCTAGAGGACTTAGATGAAATGCCTCTTGTGCCCGTAATTTCCCCGGCATCGCATTAATACGACATGGTAAGGCCCCGGCTCAAATCATTGAACGGAATACGCTGAAATTTGCCTCGCAGATACGACGAGTCATTATGACGTCAGTATCCGATAAGAAAGCACTTGACAACAGGGCCGGATCAAGGTGGTTGAAGGACCTTCGTTATAAATTCAAAAATTCGCGATTGGTAGGGCCTTGTGCAAGGTCCGTCCGGATCGCTACCACCATCTTACTCGCTAATCCTGCCGCTAAGCAGCAGTGCTTGCACTGCTGTGTTCCGGTGTGGAGAGTAAGACAGCCGGGGAAATTACGGGCACAAGAGGCATTTCATCTAAGTCCTCTAGGTTGGCAACGCATCTGCAATCCCTCCGGGGTTGCGGGTGTCTATGGGCAGTGGTGATCGCTTACCATCAGGTGACTCACTTGCTCGTTTGCCTTCCTATTCACATTAAAAAATATAAAAAAAATCTGCGCGAACGAAGTCGCGGGTAACAGCTAGTTTTCACATAATTTTGATTTGGGTAAAGTAGCTTTCGAGAACTAAGAATCGGTGCCATTCAATAGGTTGTTGTTATCAATCAGTAACAACCTATAATAGAGCAATTTTCTATCACTCCGTACAATTTTACAAATCGCTGCTTACGATTCATACTTGCCTTTATAATTACGTTTTTATATTCAGGTCGTTTCCCATTATTAAGATAGCAAGGCTGCATTGAAATAATACCATACTTGGGCTTCAATGAAGAAAAATGTAGGATTGAATTTAATTAACTACTACAATAATTTATCCTGCCACCCGTTTTGGCGTAGAGTGTAAGACAAAATGTGAAATTACTGGTATGTGAGGTATTTTTATTTATTTATAAGCCGAATATATAATATATGCCGAATTCGCTACAATTTCAGTAAGTACAGTCACCAGCATAAATAAGTGATCATTTTTGTACCTTGTCGCTTTCAGTCGTTACATGATTTCGTATGGTTTTTCAAACATGACTTTAAAGTGACATGGTACAAAAGTGATCACTTATTTATGCTGGTGACTGTACATGTTGTTGTTGTTGTTATTATTGTCGTTTTTATTTTTTATTTATTTAATAAATTGTCTCGAAATTCGGCGTGCCTCATGGCATAGGCCTCCGTGTATTGGAGGGTTTGGGCTATAGTTCCCACGCGCGCCCAGTGCGGATTGGGAACTTAACACACACCATTGAATTTCTTCGCAGATGTGTGCAGGTTTCCTCACGATGTTTTCCGTCACCGAAAAGCTCATGGCAAATTGCAAATGTAATTTTCGCACATAAATTCCGAAAAACTCAGAGGTGCGAGCCCGGGATTTGAACCCACGACGCTCTGCTTGAGAGGCCACAGGTCAAACCACTAGGCTACCACGGCTTTTACTACCTTACAATCAACCAGGTGTCTCAACTAGTCTAACTAATATTATAAATGCGAAAGTATGGATGGATGGATGGATGGATGGATGGATGGATGGATGTTTGTTTGTTACTCAATCACGCCAGAACGGCCGAACGAATCTGGATGAAATTCGGCACATACATATAGAAAAGTCTGGAATAGCACATAGGCTACTTTTTATCCCGGAAAATTCCCGCAGGATAGCGATAAACGAATTCTTTGCAGACGAAGTCGCTGGCAACAGCTAGTTATTTCATAAAAAAAGCGCCGTGGCAGAGGGGAGGGGGAGGAGGGCTGTCAAAGCGTCAATCAAAAGCACCTATATTTTTGACATAGGTACAGTCGCCATCAGATATTTCTGAGCGGCCAAGGTGGCCAAAAACATCGTCACATACATACATACATACATACGTAACGTCACGCCTCTTTCCCACAGGGGTAGGCAGAGACTACTTTGTTCCACTTGCTATGATCCTGACATACCTCTTTCGCTTCATCCACATTCACCAATCTCTTCATACATGCTCGTCGGTTTCGGGTACTCTTGACCTGGCCTTTTTCCAAAACGTCCCCAATTTGATCATGGAACGTCCGCCTAGGCCTTCCCCTCCCAACGCACCCATTGACACTCGCCGTATAAATCTGTTTAGTTAATCTTCTTTCATCCATCCTCTCTACGTGAACAAACCAACTAAGCATACTTTTCATCTTATCTTTTTATCGGCACATGCACTCTATTATTAAGGTATTAGAGTTGTTGTTCAGATATTTTTGATCATCTTGGCCGCTCCAAAATATCTGATGGCGACTGTACTATTTAATTTTGTTTTTCGGCATTTAAGATTGATAAATTAACGGAATTCTTAGGTAACTATAAACTGCATCAACTTGTAAAATAATGCAAATGTAAGTGAACCCAAAAGCCACCCGCTGCGGTAAGACTTGCTCGTTGTCGCTAGGACCTAAGCAAAAATCGCCATTAAATTGGCAACACTGCTTTCACCTAAAAAAATTCCTATCAACAAATTGTATTTCACAATTGTCACGTGCAATAAAATCACAGTTTATCTGTAATAGCTTATAGCGTTACATTTCTCCGTGTTCGTATTACTGCACGCCAATTCAATAATGATCAGTGTTGCATCTAATGTCATAACGTTGCGATTAGCGATAATTTGAAGAAACAAGCGGCGCGTGCACGCAACCTCGCGTGTTTTGTGATCCGGCGCAGCGTTGGGCAACCAGGAGGAAGTGCTTCGCCCCTCTTGTAGGGGTGCCTGTTTATTACTACAAATATATTATTAAATACCTATTAAAATTTTAAAACCCTTCCTCGCATCAAATACACGAAACAACCTTTAAAAAGTAGAAGAAAAAAATATAAAATTTTTCACTCACTGTCAGATCCATAACAAAATGACAGCTAAAACTTGAACTGAGTCGGAATTGGATCGCATTAAGACGTCATAGTAAGGCCCCCAGCTTAAATAATTGAATGGATTACGCTGAAATTTGCCTCGCAGATACGACGAAAAAAATCCCTAATATTTTTTTTTTTTTTTTTTATATAATTTTTTTGGCCAAAAATGCCTTAAGTACTTCATCATTTTTCAAAGAGCTTATATTCTTCAAACTGCTGAACCGATTTTTACCAAACATGGCTAAGAACATCCGCAAGGAAACTGGCTTTGGGATGAAATAAACCGCATCTAAATCGGTTCATCGGTTTGAGAGCTACGATGCCACAGAACACACACACACACACACACACACACACAGAGAGAGAGACACAGACATTGACGTCAAATTTATAACACCCTTCATTTTGCGATAGAGGTTAAAATATAAATACTCTTTATTGTCACCACAAAACAACACAGTGAGGTAATCATAATCAAGCAACTAGAAGGAAGTGCAATGTATTGATTCACCTATTTCATTCATATTTAATTTTCACCAAGGGTGTAAGGTGTAAATAAATACATTAATTTTACTTGAAATAGTAAGTAGTTCTTCTCACCTTGCTTTTTAGGCTCGTTTCAAAAAAAATAATTCATCAATCTCTCTAGTTTTCAATTATACATTATATTTTTAATTTAATCATCTGACGTCATTATTCTAACAAAATAATAAAGTCTACAACTTCAGATGCGAAGGAGCCCTACCAGCCTTCAGCCCCCACTGCGTTACGCTAGTTGCGCCTCACCTAAAGAAAAACATTCAGTACAGGAAAACTTCAATGGCTGATTCATCTAATTCGCTTTTGAGAATTAACGTTTAGAAAACCAGGCAGTGAACAAATCAAGAGAAAAATAACTGAATACTTTTGTTGGGAACAGTATTAAATGCGCTACCACAGAAACAATCAAAATGGTCTTTCCTTACCCCCTTATTCATAAACGCACTATAGGCCTCTGCTAAGTTAGTAATCGTTTGTCCTTATCTGTGAAAGGTAAATGTCAAAGTGACAGATAAGGACAAACGATTACTAAGTTAACAGAGGCCTATAGTGCGTTTATGAATAAGGGGGTAAGTGTCTATATCTATCTCACCCTAACATAAATACATGCGTATTTTTCTCTATCTCTGACATCACCAACCACAGAGGTATTATTCAAAATACATATTATAAACGGGATATAATATTTTGGGGTAACTCAAGCAACTGGCGTGATGTCTTTGGAATGCAAATAAAACGTATTCGTGCTATAGTAGGTTTAAAGTCATGGGAAAGTTGTAAACCTTTCTTTAAAAACTTAGGAATATTACCAGTTCCCTCTCTATACATTCTGGAATGCCTACTGTTTGTTAAAAAACATAACAGCCGCTTTAACAAACGCCAAATTAATCTCGCACTAAATTTGCGCCAGAGAAGTGGCTACTCAGCTCCGCGATCTAGATGTGCTTTATTTAGAAAGAGCATATATTCCGCATGGCAATCAAATTGTTTAACAAGTTACCAGAATCTGTCCAATCGCTGCCAGATCGAATTTTTTACAAGAAAATTAGGCAAAAGTTGAAAGAAAAATGCTATTATGACACACAAGAATTTTTAAATGACTCAGAAATGTAATAATACCTGTGACTAGTGACGCAACAATAAGAAGCCTAATCCATTTTTTAGATTTTGACATAACTTAAGTTAACTTAACCTGATTTCCTTACATGTGATTTAATTTCTATTTGATTCGATTAATTTATTTGTGTTAATTTGTAATATAATTTTATTTGTCAAGCCGTTTATATTCTTAAAACTGTATTTGATGTGACCTTAATTGACTATATTTTATTTTATTCTATTTGATTTGATCTTCTGTATTAATTTTAATTTAATTTATTCTGTCAAGCTTATTATAATATATATTTTTTTTTTAGAAGTAGTTGTGCATGCGTAGTTCTGCTGTGGTTGTCATTTGGTGCAACCCTCCTATATATTTGTACGCCTAAAATGGCAAAAAAATGGTAAAATGGCAAAAAGTGGAGAGACTCATTTTATTATGTCACCTATACTTGTACCACCTACTTTTATCAAATAAATGATTGATTGATTGATTGATTGATATGAACCGCGATTACCTTTATTGAGCTCCCGATATTTCGACGTAGTTGCATGCATCATGGTAAAGGTATTCGCGGTTCATATCCCGCTTATAATATTTCGAATGTACTTAACAGTGAATCATTGAAAACTCTCACAGTAGTATAATTTAAGTCTATGCTCACTTCAGTAAATGACTAAGATGGTCTAGTCTAGATTTGACAGCCGAGTTACCTCGCAACCTTGGCCCAGTCGCACCAATGGGTGCCAGATCGACACTGCACCCAAGTAAGTAATGAGTTTTCTACTCAGAAACTATCATTATCTTTAATTAAGCAGGTACTGTGCTGGGTAATCAATTAACTTACGTATCTCGTGGGAGGTTCGCTACAGTCAGCATTAGTTTTTAAACGTTAGAATATATTAGACTCGACTTTACTGTCTAGTATCAATGACTTAAGTAGTGTTTTCTAAATGGATTGCACAGACCTTTTGAATGTTCTAAAGGTGTTGTACGTTCCGCAAATCAGTATTCAAATCATTTTTGACGACGGATGAACAAAATACTGATAGATCCTTTTGAATATAAAAAACGGAACCCTTATAGACACTTTGTTGTCCGTCCGTCCGTCTGTCAAGACCCTTTTTCTCAGGGCCGCGTGGAGGTATCAAGCTGAAATTTATATCAAATACTCAAGGCTACTGACCCTTAGGGCTGTGAAAAAATCAAACTTCTAAGCCAACGCAATCAAAAGATACAGCCGTTTATGCCGCAAATTTTCGAAACTCGCAAGGGAATCAAAACCTACAGGGTACTTCCCGTGAACTTAGAATCTTGAAATTTAGTATGAAGTAACGTATCATAGCACAGATAAAGGATAAATTGCGAAAGCCGTAAATATGTATGTATATATCAGTGACCAATATAAAGTGATACGGGCTCACACTTGACCGGTTTTTTTCCATTAGACTGACCGGCAATGAACTTCTATCCCACATAATGGAAAGTGCCAACGAGGCCAAAGGTGTAACTCACTGACTACTAATAGCCTATTCATTCTAGCCTTGAAGAGCCCTAAGTGTTCGAAAATTCAGACGACGGTAGCGAATTCCTTTTTAGCAGTTCACATCAGGAAAGTTGAAGCGAAGAGAGTACCAACAAGTTATGAATAAAGACGCTTCTAATGCCTGGACATTCGCTGGCAAAAAGGAAATGGAAAAAAATCCTAGGAGCTGAGCATTAGAGAGCGCTGGGGCCTTACCATGACGTCTTGTTTAGGTTCGCTCGCTGTCAGATTCGTACTAAAAGTGTCAGCTAAAACTTGAACTGATTTGTAAGGCCCCTGGACTAGTATAGCGTCTCCTAAAGTGGTTTTGTTCAATCAAATTTCGGCAATTTGACAGTAGATTGACGGATGTTATCGTATGCTTGGCCCCGCCGAGTAATAATGACATTAGAGGTGGTGCCGAGGAGCCAAACGTTTGGGAACCCCTGAAACAGGATAAACTTTGTCGACTGTATCTCTAGGTAAACCATTTGGGCGTATTGTTTGTTCGAAGGCCGCTACTATCAATGTGTCTGTATGACAATTAGAGTTGGCGTTATTGCAGGTGTCTGATTATCGAGATATGGTTTTGAATGGCTAAAAACAGTAATTAGTGTCGTGGATACGCGGCGCTCTCTCAATGATTGGTGTATGGCTAACCGGCGTGGACGCCTGACATTGCGCCTCGGGTACCCATTACATTTTCAAGGCAAATGGCTAAATATTTGATCTCACGCCATAGATAGTTGACCGCGGATCTAGCGGCATGTTTCCGTTGGCACGGAGGCGCAACCATAATTAAAGCCTTACCAGAAATATAAAAACCCTGCATTGGTGTCGCCATTGTGTCTTTTATACAGTAACACATAGTATAGTCCATAGGGTTTTTATATTTCTGGACAGGCTTTACATTCAGCATCTTTTACTATTGCCTTCATATACTGTTTGAACAAAAGAAATGGTGAATGATATTGCGGCTCCGCGTTTGACGATAAACTCACAGTTCACTTTTGCATAGTCTTGTGATTTTTATCTTAGAACACGGTCATTATTTTATTAGACCCTCTTTTGACTGCGCTAAAATTTTGTTAGACTTCTCCCCGCCAAACACACTCGGTAGAGGTACGTCAGAAATTTAATTAGACAAACTACCTACCTATTTACTTTTATATCTGTTCAGAAATTCACATTCACATCACAAAATGCTTTAAGAGTCTTTAAATATATCATCTGATCAGACTTTCTCCGCGCTAAAACTTCTTATCCTGTATTTTTTATAAATAGGTAGTCTATAATTTTACAAACCGGAACTAACTACAACAACGCGAAATAACTACTTAACGAACATCTCACCAGTACTAAGTACGATTAATGATGCTACTTTTATTTTAGTACCTATGCATCTATACAGTCAGCAGCAGAAGTAGATAAACATTCATCAATCTCAAAATGCACACACGGCTCTACTGCAAGAGTTATAAGAGGCTATGAAGCTGTATTTCAGTTCTTCAACTGTTTATCTCGTCTGTACGGCAACGAGAAAGTTTATAGCCGTGCCGTGATCGTGTCTAATGGAAACAATCGCCGCCGAATGTCGTGCTCCTAATTTCCTAAGGTTATCGACTCAATAGTACGGAGTCACTGCGTGATGTAGATCAGTGGTTAACAAAGACTCTAGGCCCGGTGCCCGGTCAATTAAATATGGAATTATCGATTGATTAACGGTTCATTTCAAAGTGTCTATGGTTAGGCCGTTTATTGTTGTCGATGGCTACATGCGTCTCGTGTGTTGAGCCTTGTCTATTGTAAAAATAAACATACACACTCATTAATACATTGCTGATCTATTTTCATGTCTGTGTGTTGTTTCATTTTTGTACAATTGTGTGTATGCTCTATTGGCGTGTCTCTCAAAAGAGAATAAATGTCTTCTTTCTTTCTTTATTTATATTCCTGTGTAGTCACGTAGGTGTTACTTGTAAACGACTCTGCGGCATTTCATGCGATTTTATCTAGCAGATAGAGTGAAAAATATTCATGAAGAATGCTATAAATACACAGCGGTACAAAGTTTGGCCCAGTCCCTGCACAAAATTACCTGGATTGCTGTACAGCATACATACATACGAAGGCCACATTTTTTGGCACTGAGTATTATATAAATCGTCAATGTTTTTTGTAAATTGGTTAACTAAATGCGAATATGAGTTTCTTTGTTAAACATTTACGCGCAAACTGTTTAACCAATCGTGATAAAAAATGGTATGGAGATTAGTTTGGAACTCTGGGAAGGTTATAGAATAGTTTTTACTAATAGAAAGATTAAATAGGTATACGATTTGGCAGGGTTTTTTGTAAATTGCTCGTCAATAAAATTACGCTACTCCAACGCAAATTAAAATGAAACTCTTCATATGAGTTCTCGTTACAGTAGTTTTGTACTGCAAAACCTTAGTAATAGGGGTCCGTCGGCAACATTTGGGCGTGGAACCCTAAAAATGGTTTAGCTTGATTCTTTGCCTACTATCTTCCTGTCCTCACACAAAGACAAGTTCTATTAAAGAGCCAAAGAAGGAACACAGCGTGTGACCCTACAATCTTATTTAAGGGTCAGTATAGGGTCAAGCTTTGACATTTCGCGCTGTTCACTTGCTCCTTTATCGCATTAACCATTATGTTGTTCCTTTGTGTTTCTACGTAACCGCTTATGTGTCCTGGAGCACTAAATTAACGGAGATGAAATGAAGGGCTGTATTTTGACCAAAAAAGTACGATTTTCAGGATCAGCGGCCATGTCCGTTCTATATGTGAATTGTGTAATTGTAATTGTGCGCGTAAGGCTACGCAGGTTACAAATAAGAGTGCGAGCAAACCGCCGCGTATACGCAGTGACGTGTCGTAGGCGTCACGTTTTCTCACCGTTTCTTTATTTTGTTGCGATTCCGTAATAAAACAGGGACTAAAAAAAATTGTGCAGTGTTATTTTTCTCCGATTTTGGAAATTTTATGTTATTCCAAATCAAAATCAAATCAAATCAAACACGATTACAATTTAAAATAATTATTATAATAATTATTATTTTTAATTTATTTGTACAATTGATTATTTTAATAAATTATTTGATTTGATTTTGATTTGATTTGATTCCTATATGTATACTCAAAATCAACAACATTACTGATTCTCGTAGGAGGACAATGTGTCTCCAGGATAGTTTTGTTACCTTGCTTGCATACCTACATGTAAGGAAGTAACAAAATTAAACAGAAAATGTATTAGGTACTTACCTACCACAAATTAGCAAAAATTTTTCTCGTTTGAGAAACGGTTAAAACTGCAATTTTTTGATTCTGAGAATTAACCCATAATTAAAAAATCTTAGAGACTAACCCCCTTATTCATAAACGCACTATAGGCCTCTGCTAAGTTAGTAATCGTTTGTCCTTATCTGTCACTTTGACATTTACCTTTCACAGATAAGGACAAACGATTACTAACTTAGCAGAGGCCTATAGTGCGTTTATGAATAAGGGGGTATGTATGTATAATAAATACTTCAGTATTTTTTAAACTCCTCTATAAATTACGTGGGAGAAATGGGACAATGTAGGTACATCAATGTACCTACTAAGTCAGTCCTGAATTAATAAGCAAAACATTTATTTGACCAAGTACGCATGACGCCTCCATAGAGCTTCATGCTTTAAGTTCTATGTATCTAACTGCCGCAAGAAAATTGTGCACTGTGATTAACTTTGTTTTGTTACTTCCGTAATGTAAAATATATGTCGTGATCGTGTTTTGTTTAGTGAGTCAGGCGTCAAATAGGATGTGATCGATGTATGGTTTAAATATAGTAAAGAATGTATTAAAAAGTTTATTAAGGAGTCGGGTAAAGACGTTGAAAACTCCGAGTTGTTGAGGTAAATTACCCGGACGCGGATATTGAAGTCTCTCCATAATCTTTCTCTTACAAAAGTTAAAACTTAGTTAGTTACTTCTCGAAACAAAAGTTAAAAACCCTGTTGGTTTTGTATGTTTTTGCTATTTTAGTTTTGCTCGAATTCGAGGCGTATTAAATAAGTTACGTTACTATTTGGGGAATTAGAAAAAAATGGCACGATGTTTTTCTCTAACATTTTGGAAAATATGGGTTATTTCTGCTCAAGATCAAGAATACCTACTAATAACGATTCTCATACAAGCAAATAAGCCTCTCCAATTAATTACATAGTAATTTTCGCTGTCGGTTGTGTTACCTCGCCATACAATGCATAACATGTATGCAAAGTAACGAAACTGACCTGGGGACACATTTTTTCTAACCCAAAATTTCCAAAATCTGAAAATTATATTGTGTATTTTTTTAATCCCCCATTTTACTATTGTAGCAGTATTATTATTGTTTGGCATCAAATCAAAATTATAATTTTAAATTATAATACCACTAAGTACGACTTTCTAATTATTTGAATAAAGAAGCAAACTTTTCGATGTCACCTTTCCGCGCACGGGTTAAAACAAAAGAAACGCGCATAACTTGCGCGCTAACAGCACATATTATTAGTGTTTCATGCAAATTCATTTCCTAAGTGGCATGGCGGCCACCCAGAGAGTGGCCACGATGGTATCGGGGCCTCTGCGGGGGCCCACGTTCACTGAAACAGATTATACAACCGTTTTCCTGTTGGAGTTAATTGTTATCAACGAAAGTTCTTGCAAGACGTACGAGCTAGTTTTTAATAGACTTAAAAATGTATTTTACCCTATAATAACCGACATCCACACTGTTACTAATGAGAAAGAGTGTATGTACTGTATGTAGTTACCTCTTTTTGTTAGAATTTGAGATAGAGATGGTTTCCACGGGATAGGTAGAGTTAATTGAATACTGGCCTTACCATGACGTCTTAATGTGATTCAGTTTAGATTCGCTCGCTGTCAAATTCGTACTAAAAGTGACAGCTAAAACTTGAACTGAGTCGGAATCAGGACGTCATGGTACGGCCCCTGCACGGACGAAGTCGCGGGCAACAAATGGTATTTTATTATTTTTTCATCTTTGACATATTTTTCGAAATAAATATTCCTACTTCGACTACGAATACCTGCTAGCCCTCGGTGCTAGCCGCATCGCCTATAACATGATTCCTAAGACTCGCCCAATTCCCTCGATAGGCTTTTACCATTTGCGCGGGCAAAGAAGCAACTGGTACATTCTTTGTTATTTCTTATATAATTTCATGTAACTAATTCTAATTGTAACTAATTGTAATCTATATACCAATGTAAGTGAAACGTAACACATGTAACTGTTTTTTAATATTCAATAATGATAACTATTAACTTTTAGACCAGTGAGTGATTTAATCACTGAAATTACTTTTCACATGCCTGCCTTGGCTAAACATATTATGGGAAATACCATTGTTGCAATATGTATAAGACCTACTCTACCATATGTTTTTGTGAATAAACGTTTTCATTCATTCATTCTTTGCTTCCAGACCAGTATGGAAGTAGGTATAAATTTTTAACCATCTCATTTCACCCAAATTAGTCTTATCTTGCAGCAATAAGAGTTAAAAGTGTAAAAAATAATAACGCTGAGAACTAATTCAGAGGCGCGCGATAAACGCGTGTATCATTTTGTAGCGATCGTAAACTTTCACCATCCCAAAACAATACGAACAACTAAACCTGAAACACCAAACCGAAAGAAAGCTTGATTTCTCCAAGAAATTACTCTATACCAAAAGTGTATTAATTAAGTAATGTCTAATTATGAACAATAGTACATTGTTGTTTCGAACGTGGGACTAGATCGCGTGTTTACGCACTATTCGTACCGAAAAGTTAATGGTGATAAGTAGGAATTACTTTCCTTGGTTATTTAATGACGCGTCTTCAGTCTTCGCGTAGTGACAGTTTAATGTTTCCTTTGTTAGATAAGTATTTAAATGTGCAGTTTTTAGCTCTCAGCAATTTAAGATGCGGTCAAATTAATTTAGCTCACACGTCGTCACAGGTAGTGCTGTCCGCGAATGTTTGAAACAAACATTTTAAAATAATTTTTAATTTTAAATTTTTTTTTAAATGTTGTGAGTTGTAAAAAAGATCTGAAACGGCCTTTTTTGGACGCTAGGATCCTTAATGTTGCATCGCTAGTTTATTGACACACTATTACTTTCAAATCAATTTGGCCGTTGGGTTTCGTTATAACATCTACTTACATGTTTTTTTGCATTACGAATAATATTGTTGTTATTATCATAAAATTATACTGATAATCCTTCTACGCTGGTCTGGGAGCAAAGAAAAAAAATAGAATGTACTAGTTGCTTCTCTTCCCGTGCAGATGGTAAAAGCCCATCGAGGGAACGGGCGAACATCTCAGCAATCATCACTATTTTGATTCCCCTTTCCACCTATATGCCCACAATCATGCTAAACGTGGCCTTTAGGTCTTGTTACCTAAGGTACTGTCTACATCCTAAGGGATAATGACGTAGGTAATTTATGTACTCGTATGTATTTTGATAAAATGCGGGTAGGTACCCTATAGTTGTGAAACGGAGCAGTAATTTTATAAATTTGTTATACATATTTAAACGTGATTAAAATTAAGTCCAGGGCCTTTTTCATGACGTCTTAATTCCGACTCGGTTCAGGTTTTTGTATTTCATTTTTAGTATGGATCTGACAGCGAGCGAACCTAAACTGGATCGCATTAATAAGTCATGGTACCTAACCTCCCAGAACGTGATACTTGTAACATTGGCTCAAGTCCTAGTCACAACTAAATCTAAACCTAGTTTAATAACGTACCTGGGACACTACTAAATCCTTAGATTTTAACGTCATCGTTTGCGTCTAGCATTCATTTCAAAGAGCATTCCTGTTGGCATTCATTTCTCCTTTCGTGTTGGACTCTCATTATAGCTAGCTGCAATTTATTCCTACCTACCCTAAACCATTACATACTTAATAGATTTTTACATTGTTAGTTGATTGTCGGTGAAACTGTCGGTCTTTTTTGCATGTGAACCTTTGTATATGTAGGTATGCGATAAGTAGTATGCGGTGTGTGCAGTCTCTATAACGAAAGCCAATGAAGCGCTAAACAATTGGTTCTGCGCACAAATACGCTGATGTTGAAGGCATTAACGCACAATACGTTATCGCTATCATTATTTTATTACATAACTATTATATCAACTGAAGATTGGCTTATCGTAAAAGAGCTTATGTTGGTTTTAGTTGCATTCTCCTAAGACTTTATGCGGAACTAATAAGGCTCAAACTTCAAATATAGCCGCGATGGAGTTCCGTAAAAATGTTTACAAAGTAGTTTCTGACGGCATCTGAATATAATGTAACAGTAAGGTCGATGCTTATGGTTATAAAATGAACCTGTTTAGTTACAATCACCGAGTCCCATATAAATCTTTTAGTGCTAAGAGATTGGAGCAAAATAATAACCGGTCGGCGGCAAGTTCAATAATTGGAATAAATGAAATAATCCCACACAATTTCGTCCATAGCGCTCTCGCTCAAAATTTTGACACGATTGAAGTTTAGTTTCGACCTCGTTTGTGTATTTTTATTTGATTTTTTGTAAAAAATTTGTTAAGTTTTAGGTACTAAAACTCCGAGGAGTTGTGACAATGTATCTAATACAACGAAGGAATAAAAAAAATGAGATAAAAATTAAAAAGACCCCACAACAAACTTGAGGGACCTCGTCACATATTTAATGACATAATAAAATATCCTAAAGAAATGTAGGGACTGGGGTCCACATCAGTTCCTAAATTTCTTCATTAACGTAATTTTCCGAGTGGAGAATTTAAGACTTAACTTTGTGCACCAAATTAATAGCTTTGAAAAGTCATCGCATATATAGGCAATTATTAATATAATCATTAAAACACTTTAAATTCTAAAAGTCTGTTTGCTCTGTTAAATCTAATTTATTTAGAATACAAATTGTTTTCACAGTTTAAGTGTTAAACAGATACCATACCAAATAAAAGGCTTTCTTTTTGTGTAATAACACTAACTATTTTACCAAAAGTAGGCCTTAAAGTATAAGGCTTAGTTTAATTTGTAAGAAAGTATCGCCTACTTATTGAGTAACCATACAGTAAGTGCTCGCAATTATTTCAACCTGGTCAGATTTCAACACGACATTACAAGCCAGTCTGAAATATTAAATTGCTTTCAGATAGAGCTTAAAAAGCGTATATTGAAAACAATTACGGACCTAAGATGCAGTAACGAATATATGTGGCGGGTAACTTGAATTAAAAGAAACTAGGCTGCAAACATGCTACACTAAAAGGGGCTAAGGATTTTATTCTAACCATGTGTAACATAATTAAGGATGTTAAAGTATTTCATTTGTTTTTATGGATACGTAAGCATCATATCTTTAGAATGTTGCCCGAATCCTCATTTCATATTCGCGAAATGTCCGCCTGCCGATTGTCGTTCGAAAATCCATTTCTGCACGTTTTGAATTGATCAGAGCGAGCGTGGGATTCATTGTTTTATGCCATACAGGATGTAGGTATTTAAAACGATTACAAACATTTATTTATCTTTTTGTAGCCTGAAGCTTGATAAAGACATTAATTGTTAAAACGCGACATAACCTTGTCCGTGATTTACACCTTTGTTAACTTTAGGCACAGCTTCGACCGATTAATTTGTAACCGGAACTCCAACAAACTAGAAAAGTCAAAGTCAAAATCATTAATTTAATAAGCTTTTTACCAACTAAGATTGATAATAGGCCTAGCTGGCACAGTATGAATTAAAATAATTGGTGTATCGGTTCCGCAATGAGCAGTTTCTGAAATGGCGCAGCGTATTGTTTCGGGTGCCGCTCCACTCGCATGATAACCACTTCTTAAACTCACACGCAACTTTCTCGTCCGCTTTACGTAACGGTTACTACATTTTTAAGTCGAATCCGCCTTTATTATATCGGCCTTGATACGCTTTGTGTCAATGCGACACGAAACTATGCGACACTCGGCGCGAAATCATATTTGACGAAACTAACGCGATGTAGAGCGCAGTCGGTAATAACATTTAAAACTTCTGCGAAACAGCTCCCTTTTAGTCATGCTTGTGAAACATCTTGTGAAAATCAGTTTCTAATAAAATGGGCCAAGTACGCAATCGGAAGTCTCCCTGGGTTCTTGAAGTTTCAGACGGTCATTTTAATCTCTAATTTTAATAAAGAGAATTATAGAAGCATGACCATATTATAAGGCTGCAGTCGGACGGCCGCGGGCGTTGCAAGACGAAGGTTTTACGAGCTATCCGAGAAGTTTGAAACGTGGCCGCACTAGCCCGCTATTAAACGCTGTTAAAATGTTCATTATGCGAATAGATAAATTTACAATTTAGTCATTTAATTGGCTATAAGTGTCAAAAGACTAATCGCATACGAAATCTAATAAATTCTAGACGCAGATTTTAATTTTAATGACTGAATATCTTAATCTAGCTTATATAATGCTCGCGGCTGTGACCTTGTGAAATAATAAAAAATGCACTAGTTCCCCATTCCTCTGGAGTTTTTAAAAATTCCTTCTATGATACTCAAGCAAGGTAAATCTAATTTCAAGTTTGTTTCTTTACTGGCTTAGGCTGCACGTTGTCTATCTGTCAGTCTGACAGACAGCTAGTCGCGTTGCTCTTTCGTAGATATACATTATAACGTAGTTCCAGCTTAGCCTTTGGTTAGAAATTTAGATTTATGTCAGTGTAGCACATTATTAACATATTCCTTGTATCGGTTTCATTGAAGTTGATGTATTTATTGTTCGTATAGTCCCGCCTTTTGCCGGATTAGAAATTGACTTACACCGGCTTCAAGAAGCGATGCAAATTTATTCTGAAGCGTAACAATTAACATAACAGATGTGGTCAGTTTGGTGATGTTGTATGATTATTTATTTTACGCTACACGATAGTTCCACTAATGTTTAATATAATAACGAATGTTTTATAGGTACAACTTAAATGATTATAGAAATTAGATTTATATGGATCGGCATAAGTTACGAAAGTGCGTTTAATGTCAATTTATAAAAAATATGACGAGATCGTTGAAGTAACGTTTTAATAAAAGAAAGAGATAAATAAAAATTCCAAAAGTAAAGTTAATGTTATCACCAGTGAAGGGATTTTTTTTAATTAGGTACCGGATAAGATACAATACAGTCCATGTATGTACATAATTAACCGATACTACCTACTCGTAAAACGTATGATAATGTCAACATTTTATTGTGTATTCCTTTCTTGAACAGTCATTTGAGGTTGCGTTTTAGTTGTCTAAAAATGGTAATAAACTTAAATAATAAATCACAAAATGTAATCTAACTACAATAGTACATTGTGTATTTAGGGCGGTAAGTGAGGAATTACAATCGAGGCTCTAATAGAAGCCCGAAGTCAAAGACTGAAGAGCTTTCTGAGTTGAGGGTCGTAATTCCCGTACCGCCCGTGAAACATATTACAATGTTTTTTATCACATTTGCGAGTAAATAAATATAATAAGGTACTAAATAGCTCAACAACAAGTCAACACAATTTTACAAAATTCGGGACTGTTCGGATTCTTTTATAACACCTCGTGTGTAATGACCAACATAACACACTCGTATCATAATGTACTATTAATAGTACAAAAAGACCTTACTGGAACAGAATAATTATTTTATTACTGAACCGGCAACACGGTATCCCAACGCATTATCAATCCAACAGATTATATAGAATTGACGGCAATGATACAACATTAACTTTTACATGCGAAAAAATAAGATCAAAAATCGCTGCGTACGATATTTGTAACAATTGTACGACAACAGTTTTAAGCTCGGCTGTACGTATAAGTTTGTAATATTAAATCTGCGGTCAATTGAAAGTTCAAACGTCAAGTACTCGATTTAATCAGAGAATATTAAAATTGCTCGCCTTTCTGATTTAATTGATTCTGCAAGGAAGGAGGAAGTAATATACTGTAGTATTGACGGCTGATAAAAGAGTACAGTGTTAGCGGATTCTGATTTAAAAATATAAACTTGAACCCTAATTTAGGATACCCTTTTATGTTGATCTGGGAGCATAGAATGTACCAGTTGCTTCTCTTCCCGCGCAGATGGTAAAAGCCCATCGAGGGAATGGGTGAAAATCGTAGGAATCATGTTATAGGTGATGCGGCTAGCAACCCATCACTATTTTGTTTCAATTTTCCACCTGTTTGCCCAATATTAGGTTCATGTGAATCTCAGCGATTGATGCTGACTTTAATGATAAGTATTAGTTGAAAGAACTATGCGTGGGAACTATAGCCCAAACCCTCCAATAAACGGAGGAGGCCCATGCCATAAGGCACGCCAAATTACGCGACAATTTAATAAAAAAAAAACTACAACAACAACAACATGTACTTACTGAAATTGTAGCGAATTCGGCATAAAAAGGCTATAAATAAATAAATAAATAAATAAGTGGTTGAAAGAAAGGAGCTATAGAATTAGTTAATGTAGTACCTAGTCATGTAGTGCTATTATTTTTAACAACATACAATCTGAATAATTCCTGCTATCAAATAAGCATGACGGTAATATTAATAACATAAAATTATATACAAATGACAATTATATACAACAGCGGAAGACCAGAGGATTGCCAGTATTTATGTGAGTCGGCTTTGGTAAAATGTAATATCGAATACGTAATTCGCAAATTGCACCATTACCTATGTAATTTTATTCGATATAAATGACTATAATTCTATGGCGGTGATAAATTTCTTCAGTGCATAACCGTCGGGCCGTGAATCTTAAATTATAAACGATCTTTTGTGCGAAGCGATCCGCATTTGGACCAAATGAAATACAAACTATACAGGATACGTCATAGAATAGAAATACTTCCTAGGCATAAGTGTAGGCATTTATAAGTGTATCTTTTCACTCATCTTCATCATCATCATCATCATATAGGCCTCTGCATCTATGACAGGTGATTTAATAAACATTGTCAGCGGCACTTCCGTTGATGGCTGTCCACTACAATGCACCGCCAGGGACTAACAATTAATCTTTACACCAGAGGTTCCCAAACTCTTTTGTTCCATAGACCACTTTCAAAATTTTGCTGGATCCGGTGGACCCCCTCCAGCTACATTACCACTAATTTCTAAACTAAATCTCGAAAAAAAAATTAAGATTAGCTCTATAATCTATGGAAACTTGCGTTGTTGCTGAGTTTCAACGATAAATTAACAGTTTTCGAAAAAATTGGTTAGAATTGATTGCTTGATATGGTTAATTATTTGAAAATAAAGTCGACTAAACAAATTTTCAATTAAACTATATTTTTGTGCTGCGAGTGACTCGATCCTACTTTACTTTCTTGAAATCTACAATGACTCACAGCACAAGAACCAATCAATTCTCACAAAATTTATTCAATTTTCATGCTCCCCCGCTTGAGATTGTGGACCCCCATTTTGGTCACGCCCAACGTAGACCCCCGTCGAGTCTTCCGTGGACCCCTGGGGGTCCACCTGGACCACTTTGGGAACTACTGCTTTACACTAACATTTTAGTTAGAATGTTGGTATTTAAACATTAACAAGTATGTCTGTATTTTTTTTTTTAATTTTAAATTTTAAATTTACGATTGCTTTTTCGTATTTGTCTGGGTTTAGGATCAACGGCATTCAATTTTGTAGATAGACGTGACAGTTTTTTATTCAATTCGCGAATTTTCCGCTCTGAATTCAGGAATTACGGAATTCGACGTAACTCCGTGCGATTAGTTTGAAAACCGGTGAATGATTTTTTTGAATGCAATTGTTTTGAATAATTCGTTTATAGCTATTACATTATAATACTGCAGTTATTACATGACTTTCGATGTATCACATATTCGGTCGAGGCATCTTCTTGGATAGATGGATATTTGTTATTTCACTCAAAAAATAAAAAATAGATTTTTCTGAAATTTGGATCTTATATCCTAATCATCACTACATAGTATAAAACAAAGTCGCTTTCTCTGTCCCTCTGTCCTTATGTCCCTATGTCCCTATGTATGTTTAAATCTTTAAAACAATGCAACGGATTTTGATGCGGTTTTTTTTAATAGAGTGAATCAAGAGGAAGGTTTATATGTATAATACATGCATAATATACCGTGCGAAGCCGGGGCGGGTCGCTAGTAACTAATATTATAAATGCGAATGTGAGTTTGTTTGTTACTCTTTAACGTGTAAACTACTCAACGGATCTTGTTAAGATTTGGTAGATAGTCTTGAGACCCTGGGAAGGACAGAATACATCGTTTTTGTCCCGGGAATTTGTATAAATCCCGCGGGCGTGCGATTAACTAGTACTTGTATGTTATATATAAGTAGAATTGGCTAAGTAAAGTTTTTGGAAGAGGTGCAAATTATATTTTTATTCGACAGTCCACGTCTTAATAACCGAGGAACTGCAGCTCTTTTATTTTTATTCCCTCTTGTTAGTTAGAAATATTTTTTTAAGTGGTCGATTTGACATTTGTGAAATTTAATGTATGACCAGCTACGCGTGCCTAGAACTAGCTTGTAATAAAAAAAACTCTACGTCAACCGTACGTCAACTGTCACTTTTGAGTCAAAAGTGACAGTTGACGTACGGTTGACGTAGTTTTTTGAGTCAAAAGTGACAGTTGACGTAGTTGACGTAGTTTTTTGAGTCAAAAGTGACAGTTGACGTACGGTTGACGTAGTTTTTTGAGTCAAAAGTGACAGTTGACGTAAGGTTGACGTAGTTTTTTGAGTCAAAAGTGACAGTTGACGTACGGTTGACGTAGTTTTTTGAGTCAAAAGTGACAGTTGACGTAAGGTTGACGTAGTTTTTTGAGTCAAAAGTGACAGTTGACGTACGGTTGACGTATTTTTTTTTTATTACAAGCTAGTTCTAGGCACGCGTAGCTGGTCATCCATTAAATTTCACAAATGTCAAAACGACCACTTAAAAAAATATTTCTAATTAACAAGAGGGAATAAAAATAAAAGAGCTGCAGGTCCTCGGTTATTAAGACGTGGACTGTCGAATAAAAATATAATTTGCACCTTTTCCAAAAACTTTACTTAGCCAATTAACCTAGGGCATACTAGCCTGGCTTTACTCTTGTCAATAAACATTTTTGTCTATCCATTTACTACCGCATTCAATAACTTAATACTACTTAAGTAGCTGTATTTTCCTGTTTAAACAACTATGCCTAGTTGCGTACCCAAAGTATTTTGTTTAATCGTGCATTAAAATTTGAGATTAAGTCTCGATTAGGTAACAAACTAACCTAATTATAGCTGCGCTGTAGGTTAGAAACATGGAGTAATTAACCAATGGAGTGCTTAGTGAGTATACTAGCGCAAGTTTTTACACGACTTTTTTTTCAAATTAAACACATACACGTACACGTAGGTACACTTATAAAAAGATAGAGCCCAAAGTAACAAGATCTAAAGACCTTGTTTAACATGATTGCGGGCGCATAGTTGGAAAGGGGAATCAAAAATAATGATGGGTTGCTAGCCGCATCACCTATAACATGATTCCTATGGATTTCGCCCATACCTTAGATGAGCTTTTGGGATATCTGCGCGGGAAGAGAAGCAACTGGGGTATTCTATGTTTATTCTTTAGACCAGTATGGAATGAACGAACGGAAAGAAAATTTGTCAAATAATTATGAAAAAAAAAAATGTTTTTCTTTAATAAAATAGGCATATAAATATTTTTTTTTTAATAAAGGGTTTGTGGGTCGCACTATGACACGCAATGTTTAAATATTTGCTATCGATATCGAAGCTAATATCTGCTTGCTCAATCTTACTAATACTTGACCTTGGGCCGGACAATTAGAGAGCAGCAATCGCCGCAATAATTCGAGTTTTTTCCCAACCAAACTTTGAGACATTTTCGCTCTATTGGTTAATTTCTCTATGGTTAGACAAGCTAATACACGTGTAAAAGGACACGACATCGATCTTAGCGTGTGTTAATGACGTATTATTAATTATCGATGCAAGTAGTTGGTAGACGTGTGAACATTATGATATATGACCTACAGACATGTCCGGTTCCGACATAAAAAATACACCTACACATTTGCTGTTAAATTTTGCTTTCTTTGTTCTATAAAAAATACATAAATAAATCACGTCTTCACCTTACGGGGTAGATAGAGCCTAAAGTGAAAAGATCTAAAAGGCCATGTTTAGCATGGTTCTGGGCGTATAGGAAGGGCAATCAAAATAGTAATGGGTTTATAATAAGAATGGGATTTTCACCCATTCCCTCTATTGGTTTTTACGATATGCGCCGGAAGAGAAGCAGTTAGTACCTACTGTGTTTACTTTGATCACAGACCAGCATGGAAACAAAAAAAAAAATTAAAAAATATCTAAAATTTATTTGTCGACTAGGCAGGCATAGGGTATTAGAAAATGTTTTTGTTTTACGTAAGTACACAAAACACACACACACGTTAATACATTGCTGATCTATTTTCATGTCTGTGTTTTATGTTTCATTTTTGTACAATTGTGTGTATGTTCTATTTCTGTGTCTTTCAAAAGATAATTCTTCTTTCTTTCTTTCTTTAAGTCGATTAAATTTACCTGAAAAACTGTCAACCAACACGTCATAAGTATTTTATTATTGAACAAGGATGTAGTTATTGGGTATAATATTCAGTGCAAAGCCAAAACATAAAAAAAATACGTAGACTGGCCAAAGTGAATCTGGATGACCTCCAGGCAGCCTTGCCACTTTCTACCAGTTTAACAGAAATACTACCGGTGTACGATTTGTACGTGCACTCTTATCAAAGAGGACATTAACAAATAGACTGCTAATACGGAATATCCAATTTAGAAAGAAAGAAAAAGTTTATTTATGACAGTCACAAAAGTAGTTAAAAACAAAAAAAAAACATAAAATGACATAAAATAAATCTAACTAATATTATAAATGCGAAAGTATGGATGGATGGATAGATGTATGGATGTTTGGATGTTTGTTTGGTACTTAATCATACCAGAACGGCCCAACGGATCTGGATGAAATTTGGCACATAAATAGAGAAAAGTCTGGAATGGCACATAGGCTACTTTTTATCCCGGAAAATTGCGTAGTTCCCGCGGGATAGAGATAAACGAATTCTTTGCAGACGAAGTCGCTGGCAACAGCTAGTTGTCACATAATGGTCACAACTCATAATTTGCTGGCCTAACAGCCAACGCTGGTCTTCCGTTGGGTCCAACGGAACATCAACCATTAACCGGGGTGACTTTGAAAAATTTGGGGCTACTTTGATCGTTGTAAAATTGTTATAAAATCGATATTGTCCATATGCGGTGAATGTTTTGGTATGTAGCAAAGGCGATTGGATGAAGACATCGGCTCGTATACAGGGTGTTACAAAACTACCCGTAAAGCCGAAAGGAGGTTAAATGTGACCTTATAACAAGTCCATTTACGATAGGTATTTAAGAACGCCAGTATGGTTTCCTGAGATGACAGTACAATACAATACAAATACTCTTTATTGAACACCACAAATCAGTACAAAACAATACAGAAACAAAGAACAAAGTATAACAGTTTACTAGTGTTGACAATATTTTTGTTGACGTTGTATAAAAATTAATGATTTCGTCATTACAACTAATTTTTAGTCATTTTGATTTACGGGTAAATCAAAGTCACCCCGATTTACGGTACATAATATCCTTCATGGAACAAAGCTAGTCATTCGTAATCATCGTGGGCCTATGCTAGTCCACTGCCGGACATATAGGGCTCTACACGCATTGTGCACGATCCTCGGCTACTCTCATCCAGCTCCAGCTAGCCTCTTTGCGAATATCATCGCTCCATCTACTCTGAGGGCATCCTACACTACGCTTGCCGATCTGCGGTCGCCGCTCAAGAACTCGTTTACACCCCACCAGTTGTCGGATCTTTGGCTAATGTGGCCAGCCCACTGCCTCTTCAGTTTGCTGATCTATAGGCTTATTGTCTAGCTCACACGCAATCACCATCGTGTTCATTTTGTCAGTTGTTGTATGAATGTGACAGCTAGCTGATTCCGATGGCAATTGTCAGCCAATACATGAACGGTCAAAATGAACACGATGGCGATTGCGAGCGAGTTAGACAATAAGCCTACTGGTTAGCTACGTCGGTGACTTCAGTAGAATTTCCGTTAGAATTTTGATTAATATATCCTATTTTTAATAAAGCAATTGCCTGATTCATTTACTATGCCACGGAATGCTTGCCCAACTGTAGTGACCTGCGGGGTTACTTGGAAATTCGATTTTCAGAGTTTATATCATACCATCCCTCCCTCTTACTCTCTCTCTCTTTAATACTAATAGTGCGAGCGAAATGGCACAATATGAACTTCGAATTTGTAACTTTGGAGTCGCCTGCTGCTTGATCTTCGGAAAGCCAATTAGAGCTTCATTTTCTGCCTTCTTGGCTTGATTCTTGGCAATGTTTTTCTTTCCAAATGCGCTGGTAGTTTAAAAAAACTTGGCTGCCTATTTGAAAATAAACTTTTGAATTTTGTTTTTTTTAAACTCGCTTGGCGAATTTTTCAAAAACTTAAATTTCATGACATTTCCACTCTATTTGTTTATTACCTCTTTGACTCTTATCAACTAAAAACTGGTCGCTAAGAAATTTCGGTGCTAATTTGCAGGAAATTAATCTGTTCCGGTGAATAACAATATTTACCGTTATTTGCAATTACAAATATTGCAAAAGCTTTTAGAACGTTTCCGGTTCCGGCAGTAGCCATCTGAATAGAGAACATGCGCCTGCTCATGTCACGGTTTCTGATTCCATTTCAATCACACTCGCAACTGACAGTTCACTAAACTGATAGTTATCTAAAGAAATGTAACAGCAGGTTTGGTAACAAAGACTGTTGTTGTGGGTAATTGGGGGTACCCTAACTGTATTGGGCAATCACTGGGCATGTACGCTATTGAAAACAAATATTAGCATATTTTTGTGACAAGTATATTTCAAATAGGGAAAGCGACCGCCAAGCTTAAAATGGTTTATTTATTTATTTATTCGGTTTTGTTTATTTTAGCGTTTGACAGCATTACCTATACATACATAATATTATATTGTCATGATTTAAAAAAAAAACGAACAATTCCGGCGGTTGTTCCTGTTGTCCTGTCAATCGTTCGAAGGTTAACTGGAAGTGATCCCTTTAAGGGATAAGTTCGCCTTTGTACATCTATTTGTCTCATTACCTGTAAAATTCATGTGTTTTATGCACAATAAAGAGTTATACATATATACATACAAATTCTCGCAGTGCATTCTTCTTGGGATTAACGGTCTTTCTGAAAGGCGAAAGCACTGGCAGAATAAAAATAAAAATATTTGATCTACGAGTAATTTGTCTAATTTAAGTTTTGACTCACACTGGCAATCTACAACTAACATGACAGACATATAAAAAGCCATTGGCAGCCTGCTTACAGAATAAGCTCAAACAAGTGTTATTGAATGCTAAACTTACTATTAAAATCAATATGGAATGCAAATAAATACCTACTAAACTAGTTAATAATACCAGTGAATAGTACGCAAAGGCAAAGCAATTACAGGCAATAAAAAAATAAAGTGTGCAAGTTAGTGTCCTAGCGCTGTTCTGGTATGTCATTGACACCATCTAGTTGGCTATGCTAATGTTATTACGATACCAAATGTCACGTAAAACGCAAATAACTGTAATGATAGAAATGGATAGGCACACATTGTCATACCGATTCCGACTGTTCCGCTTGGCTAAGTACCTCAGTATAATCTTGACGTCAGAGGTTCGTGTTGAGTTACCTTGTTTACTCAAGAACTGCAATAATTTTCTGGACATAACAGAGTTAAAAAGTCATGAAATTCATAATTATGAAATAAAATTACTACAAGCCATAAACTAGCATTGATTGACTATTACTGCACTCTGATTGGCCAGCCGAAGGTCAAAAGGGTTAATAAAGTTGAGGCAGCTATTATGATCGGTATGAATATAGTATAGTTAATGTTTAGTCGTTGTGGGTTAGTATGGTTTATGTTGAAAAAGACAGATGTGTTGCCACAATTGGATAGCCCTTATTACCACTCTAATATGTTATTTCCTCTATGCTTCTGGATTTATTTAAGATAAAAACAATGTATGCACATTAAATATTTTCACTCCAATTTTAGGAACATCATTGGCAGATGGCCAATAACCTGACATAGGAGACAGGAGAACTTTGGCTTTTTCAAAGTGATTTTGACTATTGATTATCGTTTTTTCCCCTAAAATGTACACAAGAGGCTTTGAAATTCCAGAGAAACAGTATTCTGAAGTTTACATTAAGTATAATCTTGCATACGCAAATAGCGTCTATGACGATTAACCTCTGGTATGCTTGAGATACGGATCAGTGTCCAATTTAAGGCTATCTTTTGTTTTTTTTTATTGAGATCAGTGATTGGCATTATTTAATTGAGACAAATTTAGCCTCTTGGCCATTTAAAAAGTGCTAATTTCTGATTAACTCGGTTTTTAAATATTTTAGTCACCTGACTCGACCTTAACAAGAATGTTTGACTTGCAGGTAAGTATTTTCGATCAATTAATTTTTTTATCACCGTTACGATTAATGTCATTTATTATAGTATGGACTATTTTCACTCACAAGGTTAATGTGACAAACAACTTAAATGTCTTTTTGATGTAGGATGTGTAAAAAATGGCGGAGATCTTGAACCGCTCGACTAAGTATTGTTGTATTCTTGACCGACTTCAAAAAAAGGTGGCTCTCGATCTCATAACATCATTATTTGTAAGTTTATTCTCTCTCATATTAAACACAAGGCTAATCAGCCCCATATTGAAAATATCTTTCGTACAATAAAATCCATAAGAGCCCAATTGTCATACTGTCATAATGAGAAGTATGCTATACTAATGCCTTTGATTCATATATAGCGGATAAACTTTACGTGCTTTCCACGTCAAGGCTAACGTGTCACGACTCTTGATGAAATTACTGTAACATTTGCGATGGGGCATGACCTGTTAAATATAATCTAACAAAAACAACACGATTCCCAAGAATTACGCACAAGAAAACAGTTACGTGAAAATGTATGCATCTGTACTTTATACTCCGTTGTCAAGTTTTGTCTCATTAGTTATGGATTTTTGTTAATCAACCTTTTCGTTGGTATTGGCAAAATAGTTGCCAGTCGATGTTCCCAAACACCATTTCTAAATTATTCCTTAATACGCACAAATAAGGCTCATTACTCTTAGCTCCATCTATCGTCAATACAATGAAATAAAATAAAGTCTTCTGATTGGGTCTGCCATATTGTAGATCTGTCATTTGAAAAAAACATGGCGTCGGTGTGGCCTTTTTTGTGGCGCTCCGTGAAAATCCACATAAATCCGAGGATTGTCCGAATGAAAACTGAGTACACCTGTTTATTTTTGTTCCTAAGTATTTTTTCTACTACACTACACTGAGTAAAAATTTCGCTGGTTCTATAAGTTTTTTTAAATGTTTTGACGAAAAATATTCGAAGTTGCCAATGCTCGTGAATTGAAAATACCTGTGGCCAAATAGTTGCCAATATCCGCAAACAGGTCTATGTGTGGCAAAAATGTTGCCAGTGGCTACGTACGTCTAAGATGTCAAAACCAAAGAACAGTTTTTTTTCCTTAACTTAAACACATAATAATAATTCCCCGATAATTTGATGTTAGATGATGGCCTTGGCAAATATTTTGCCACGGCTGAAAAACCTATTTTCAGGTGTTTTCATTTTTTTATTTTGCGGAAAATATTCTCATCAGCTTACATATTATTCCCTTTTAATGTCAATTTTGCTCATGTTTGGCGTAGTTCGCGTTGCCCGTGAAAGGGTTAATATAATATAATCTACTAGCTGTTGCCCGCGATTTCATCTGCGGAGAATGCGTTAAACGGGCTCCCGCGGGAACTATACAATTTTCCGGTATAAAAACTATCCTATGTCCTTGTCCTTCCCTGGATCTCAAACTATCTCCGTACTAAATTTTAAGATGATCGGTTATGTAGTTTACAAACATACGGGCAAATTTATACAAACGATCTCCATTACGTACTTTATTATATTTGCAAGCAATTATTCAAACAGTTCGCACAACATTCATTTAAATTAGATAAGAAATCGCATGAATGGTTCCTAAGGATCGGCCCTCACGCGATTCCTACGAAATGACAAAACGTATTCTACTCTCTTTATTTGCACATTAGAGCCACACGTTGCATTGTGTGTAAATAGTGCATAAGTCATGTAAGCGATGTTATCTGTGACGCATTTGGGGTTCCTTACTGGTAAAAGACTGGCCCTAATAAACGCTTGTTAAGCTTTGACGATTGTCTTTGCCGGACAAGGATGGATGCACGAACGCACTAGGCTAGTATTTTAGTCTAGTAGCGAGTAATTTAGCAGGCAAACTATTCGCTGCTGCCCAAATATTGTTTTTGCTGCAAAAGACACGTTTGCCTACTAAATTACTCGCTACTAGACTAAAATACTAGCCTAGTCCGAACTAGGCTTTAAAGTTACGTTGCACAATGGAAAAAGTTACTTAGTGGAAACTTTAACGCCACCTTAACGATGTGCAACTTTTTGGTCCTCACCCGGATAAGTATTTAACTTCTGCTCATCATACATATTATTAAAATAAAAGTTGATCAAAAACTTCAACAGGCATAAAAAAACTAAAAACCGGCCCAGTCAATGAACGAATTAGAACTGTTGGCTGCTGGCTGGTTTGCGGCCTATTTTACATTTTGATACTTGTCATTTACTGTCGTTCAGATTTTGTCTGCCTTGTGCCACGAATGCATTTGTGTTTTACTGTGATTCTATTGCCTTATAATTAAATATATTAATACATTCGAAGTTGTTTCCATCATCCTCATTCATCCATTATACAGTCCACCTCCAGTAGCTATCAAGAACTGAGACCATGTTAGCCACTTTAGTACAAAATAAGAAACCCTGGAGAGCATAATCAATTCACGCTTGACTATCAAGCTTCGACAAAGCTCGTGCGGCGTTCCGCTCTTATTTACGATCATTGTATTCAAATTCATAAACGCCTGCGGCTTCGGCTTTATTCGTCGACATATTTTAGCATACGACCTGCTTATTGAAATAAAGTCATTCTCGGAGTTTACTGGCCAGTTTTACGCAGTAGTCAGAATGAAGGTTTTAAACAGGTGAAATAATTTTACTCGTACTGTACTTAGCAGTTATGCTTACGGCCCCGAGTTACGGCCACATTAGCGGGATTCGGCGAAGGTTCGACCTGTCGCGGCGTGTGGGACAGACAGTTCGCTTTATCGCGAATCATTCGGGCGAACTCGAACTGTGTTCGGGCTCCTGTCGGTATCTACATAGTTCGCCCTAAGTTTTTATCGCGATAATTTGGTCTAAGTGTGGCCACGTATAGTTCGTGGTTACACGAACTCGAACTTTTTGTCGCGACAACGCGACACGAACCTTCGCCCGCTAATGTGGGGTTATAGACGCAATTAAGGTAAGAAGCAACCAGGGGCTACACCGAGATTCAAAGTTCAAGTTCATGTCATACTGTCCCTCTCACTCTCCTATTAATGACAATTAGAGTGAGCTAAACGGCCCGAAATTAATTTCGAATTTTATACGCTACTCCGCACTCCAACCATCGTTCGGAGATCATTTTTACAAACTATTTTGGAATACTTTCGAAATATTATAAACGGTAAACCGGTGAACCGCGATTAACTTTATTGAGCACCCGATATTTCGACGCAGTTGCATGCATCATGATCAGGGTTAGACTCACCCGTAATATTACGAATGAACTTAACCGTGAATCATTGAAAACTCTTATTTTGGAATACTGTCTAGGCAAACTTGCGGCCTTATTTTGGCAATCTCCTTTCTCTGTCGCAGGTCTCGCATTTCCGAATAGCCAGCTTGCAGTTTGTAGTCGACCGCCATCAGCCAAGTTGATCGTTTTGGTGAGGGTGAAAAGAAAGACGGTTAGTGGCGTACCTTATGAAGAAACTTAGCAGCAGACACTGAACTGAACATTTTCTCGAAACACACCCATGGTGTACAAGGCATCAGTGGATGAAGTCGGTCTAGGAGCGACACGTAGTAACGAGAGTTGATGACAAATCAAGCGTCACTGTGGTCAAACACAAACTACACAAAGCTTTCCTTTACTATCACAACAATACTTATAATGAAGGTCTTACCTTGTTACATGTAGGTAACTAAGATGTTTTTACATTTAGTCTATGGTCGTCATCATCTAATTCGATTCACGTGTGGCGAAACGATTGACATGCAGTGTGACCAAGTCTTTATCTAAACTCAATCGTTATCACGCTTGTCGGATCTAAAAACTGGCCTGCCAGAAATATTGAAATGTATTCACGGCTGTCAACAGCAAAGTCGTTCTGGTTTACGTCATAATATGCAGCGACGATGATTAATTCCAGATAAAACATGGTTTGATCTCATTTTGCAGCTTCACATTCCCTAAAGCTTTTTTAAACAAGGAAGGCAAACAAGCAAATGCTGGATTATGTGGTAAATAATAACCACTAAGAGCTAGCAGCACATCTACACTGTTGTTCTACTTTCCAAGCTGAAACACAGCAGCGACAGCTTTGCGGCTTAGTAGTTTAGTAAGTAAAGTGGTGGTAGGATTGCCCACGGTCTCTACCAGGTCCTACTACCCGTAAATTTTGCGGGTGGTAGGGCCTTGTGCAAGGTCCGTCCGGATCGCTACCACCATCTTACTCGCTAATCCTGCCGCTAAGCAGCAGTGCTTGCACTGCTGTGTTCCGGTGTGGAGAGTAAGACAGCCGGGGAAATTACGGGCACAAGAGGCATTTCATCTAAGTCCTCTAGGTTGGCAACGCATCTGCAATCCTTCCGGGGTTGCGGGTGTCTATGGGCAGTGGTGATCGCTTACCATCAGGTGCTCCACTTGCTCGTTTGTCTTCCTATTCACATAAAAAAAAAAAAAAATGCCCCCCTCCGCTTTTTGTGGCACTCTGTACATTATAATACATTGCCAAATATAATCACTAGGTACCTAATGAAAGATCAACCTTGACGCATAGCGGAAAAGGAACCGCTGCATACCTCAGTCGGCCTAGCGTACTTTGAAGGGCTTTTTGTCCGAAAGGAAAATCCGGTCTTTTTATTAATAACTGTTGTTTTGTTACATTAAATGTATAATAAGTACGTTTTAATGGCAGGAAAAGCACAATATTTTTGACTAATGTTAATGAATGCAGTCTCGCTCTAAGAAAATGGTGTACCATGGGCACAGCAGTGCCATCGCCACACACACACACACACACACACCTTGGTAGGTACACTGCTCAGACTTTGTTTTTGTTGTTCTTTTTAACTTAGAATAATAGTTTTTTCCTTTTTTTTTTTCCTTTTCGTCTTTCCACATTTAATTGTCTCTTTCTGTAACAACTAGCCTCCGCTAATGGGACCAGACTGAAAACCAGCGCTGGGTTCATGTAACCCTGCACACGCTGAGACTGGTACCCGTTGCCGGAACATAGCCCGCCTAGTGTACCTCTTTGTATTTTTATTTTTCCTCTAGTCTTGAATCTGTTGTCAACTTAACTTCTATTTGTTTATGTTGTGGTAATAAATGAAATTGAAATGATTTTTTTTTTATGACAATTTTATGTAGCTTTTAATGTTTTTGTTTTTTAATTACTGTGATTGTCATAAATAAACTTTTCTTTCTTTCTTTAAATTATTTTATTATTATTATTATTAAGTCAAGCGCAGCCGTACCTTTATTTTCTTTACAATAGAGGCTCAGGGGACTTACCATGACGTCCTAATGCGATTCAATTCTGACTCAGTTCAGTAGTAGTAATAGTAGGCGTCATTCACGATAACGCTTACCGTGGTTCTTATTACCGTGTTGTTAAAGGTTTGATAAATCCACGCGTATTCGTGTATGGCACGCTATAGCATGAGATACTTTGTTGCCGTTACGTGCTTGTGGCGCTGCCAATTCTTCCGTAGTAACTGAATTGAGACGTTTACGCAAACGAGTTCCATACGTTTTCGTATCAAAAGCTTGCACTAATGTATCACAACAAAGTCAAAATACATTTTACCCGTAAACAACTTCCATTTCAGTACTACTAAATATCTAACTACCTAATCTAACTAATATTATAAATGCGAAAGTATGGATGGATGTTTGTTTGTTACTCAATCACGCCAGAACGGCCCAACGAGTCTTGATGAAATTCGGCACATAGATAGAAAAAAGTCTGGAATAGCACATAGGCTACTTTTTATCATCATATAAACGAATTATTTGCAGACAAAGTCGCGGGCAACAGCTAGTTTTAAGATAAGCTAAGAAATCGGTTGATATCATCGCGCAAGATCATGACATTCACTAAAAATATGTAGTTCACTTATGTCATCAAAATTTGCTGCGAAGATGGTAATCAAGAAGTAGGTTATTACGGAAACTGTCATGTGACATTATATTCACTTTCTATAATGTAACCTATGCTGTAACCGGTTCACTTTTGAACAAAGGGGGCTTGAACCTACAACCTACGTTCTATAGGTTACATAGGTCTTTTTATTGTGGTGAAGGAATGACGACCAGAAAATTGCCTAGTGGCCCTCACTACGAAGCTAGAGTTTCCGCATTATTTAGAATCCCGGTAGGGGGTAGGCATATCCTATGATAATTGTACCCGAGAAATGGATGTTACAATACGTATTTTATTTAAGTATTATATGCATTTATTTATTAAGTATTTATTTATAAAAAACTTACTTAGCAGAACAATTTACGCCAAAGCACTAAGGCAAAAAACAAAGAGTAGCTATAAAACAAACAAGGGAAAAAAATACATAGCATAAAGACAAAACAAACATTATCATTAGTACTCTAAAAGGCATTTAGAAACCGTAGGAAATGACCAGCATTATTACACCCTTAAAAATCTATACTGTAGATAAAGTAATGTACGCAACTGTACTAATTAGGCCTTTAAACAGACACAGAAACAGCTCATTATGTAACAGTTGCATAAAATACTATATTATGTGGACGTTTATCGGCTCAGTTTAGTTTAAGACTAGATCAATAAGTGTAAATCTTTCCACGATGGTTATTTATTATAGAATAGTAATCAAATATTAAGTGTTCAAATTTAAATTTGAATGCCCAATAAAATAAACTTTGTGTCGTAAAATTCTGCATTAGTCATCACTTAAATTCAATACTGGATTAAATTCTTCTTATTTACGGTACAAACATTTCCTTTATTCATGAATTAAGATGATAAACTGTGTCACCGCGACGCCCCACGACCACCCCAGGATGGGGTTCCCTCTTCGCGGCACCTTTGCGATGCAGGTTGGGAATTCCCGCCCTCCCCCGCTGGTGCCGCTTGGATTTTTTTATGGAGGTTGTCTCCTCGTAGCCCCCGTCTTTGAAAAAGACAGCGGCCCATGTTCCCGGCTCCTGCGGGCCAGGGTTACGAAGTTAGCACCACCACCATGAACACTAGCAACAACAGAGCCTAAATTAAGGTACAATATTTCATGTGCCAGTAATTTCTCCAGCTGTCTTACTCAGTGGCTTAGCGAGGGTTGGATTGTTCGCGGTAATTCCTTTGGCTGTTCCTTCGAAGGAACTATTGCGATTCTTCTCCGCACTAGTTCCTTCACAAGATTTGAAGGCAGAAGTGCGATTATTTTATCGCCATTGTTGCTTTTCAAGAACTGAAGGTGCCACGAAGGAACAGCCAAAGGAACTACCGCGAATAATCTGCAGGGTTAGCGAGTAGGGTGTGATTCTCTTGTTAGTTTTGGTACCGTGCGAAACATCACAACATGGCATAATGCATGGATATGTTTAAGTAGTATATGGCATAATAGAAGGTCGTCCCAAAAAGCACTTTAGCCATTCATGAATTCATCATTAAATTACACTCAACGCCTAATATATGCAAATAAATTCCCAAGACTCGTCGTTAATGAAATTCACGTAAGAGTTTTTACCTATTTATGTTTCTTTCTTTACTTTCTGAATA
The DNA here is from genome assembly GCA_963854515.1 of Pandemis heparana. NCBI lineage: Eukaryota > Metazoa > Arthropoda > Insecta > Lepidoptera > Tortricidae > Pandemis > Pandemis heparana. The sequence continues at coordinate 5,566,953 of OY978009.1, read as the reverse complement.
GTAATTTGCGAATCGGCTATTTCAGGCTTCCTGATTCCGTTACGAGATTTTATGAGGAAAATCTTCGACGAACTGAACTTACTGACACATATCTACTGGGCCTTCCGGCTGATATCTATTCTATATTACATATACATATAATATAGTGATAATAATATATAATAATATTTGGGAACAATTCACACAAATTGACCTAGTCCCAAAGTAAGCGCTAGTAAGGCTTGTGTTATGGGTACTAGACAACGATATACATACTTATATACAGAAATACATACTTATATAAACAGAAACATCCATAACTCAGGAACAAATATTCGTGCTCGTCACACAAATATATGCCCTTACCAGGATTCGAACCCGGGACGCTTGGTTCGCAGGCAGGGTCACTGCCAACCAGGCCAACCGCGTCGTTATAATAAAGCTGAAGAGAGTCGAAAGTCTGGTCTGAAATTGGTTGGGGATACTCAGAATCGATAACATTACACGTTCCAACAGATTTAAGATTTTTTTTCTGTTTGTCTGTATATTTGCGAGCGCATTACGTGAAAACGGCTGAACGGATTTTGATATAAAATTTACTAATCTGTTCAGTTCAGTTCAGTTCAGTTTCTTTATTTGCTGAGAAAATCATCGGCCTGCTTTTTATCCCGGAAATTGCATAACAGTCAATTACTAATTCTACGTGGACAAAGTCGCTGGCAGAAGGTACCTAGTAAGCAATAAAACAAATAAATATATCACTTTTTTAAATAAAGGTAGTATAACATAGATCAAAACTAATTATTTTATAATGTAACTCACTTCGCACCTATTTTCCGCGCCACGTAAAAGAGATGTTAATGTTATCAATACTATAATTTCATGGCCAAGTAGCACACGCGAATCGCAAGGGTACAAAAAGGCAGTTGTTTATAGCCACATCTTATCTTATTTACTAATATAATCATTTTAATTACGTGTAAATTTTCAACGCGTAAAGAATTAAAATTCTACAGATCTGTATCAGTGTAAGCCACGCATAGTCGTTTAACTGCGTAACAATAAAATTTATGAAATTAAACGTATTACACAACGGTATCAGGGGCGTTTAAAAGGGTCGTAAAGATTATAATTATGTATGAACGAATTACAAAATATGCGGTAATTTATTCGGTGCAAACTAGGTGGAAATGGTTAATTAAAATGTTAAGAAACTACCTACTGCGCCGACGGAGATTAATCCTAAGCAATATGTTACAAATTGCTACACTTGAATTACTATGACATGCGGCTTTGTCCGAATAAAAAATAAACCTAATGGATTGAGCCTTCGTAAAAAGTCAAGAGAGTGACAAGAAAAAACAAAAGCTAGCCATAAATTTAGAATTTAGAATTTATTTTTCTTTTGTAAGCGGCCAGTACGCTTCTAGCACGTCAAAGAGGTTCACCGTGTTACAGCCTACACATTTTATTCAAAAATACACATATAAGTCACGAATGGATTATTATTATAATGCTCTATCATAAGCACAGTAAAATATAATAAGTGTATTTATATATATTATGCATGCAAATAACTACTAGGTACCTAACTAATGTATGAAATATCTCTCGAATGATTCCAAGTAAAAGCGTGGGCGCTTGACCATAATACGGTAGGGATATTATCCTATAACATTTAACGAGCTAGTTTGTATTTAAATACGTAGATATGTAATTAGATGTTCAGATATTGAAAACGGCACTAACAATTTTGATTACATTAGCTATATTATAGCCAGGTCTCATATTAAAAAAACTAGTGTTGTCCACTTTGCCATTCGATGATAAAGCATCGACTATCGATATAGATAATAGTATTATCTCTGTTCTCGATTGCCGCTGTGGGTCATAAGTTTTGTCAAACAAATTAAGTAACCTACCCACCATTCATTCGATAGGTACTCATCGACTATTGCAAAACATTCTAGTTACTTAAAATAGGATCAAACGATGTTAAATGACGATATCCTCCGGAAAGCGCCTTTTAAGTAACGTTGAGATGAACTAGAACCGATTACCTAGTTTCGCCACGACTGACTTCCAGATTAAGATTTCAGAAGGATTGTAATAAATCTACCTCAGAACAAATAAAAAGTTAAGACGGAGTCTCGCGAACGGCGAAGTAACGTTGACACTACGCTTTAGCACATCCATGTTTTACATGCGGCCTACTGGGCAATTTTCTGCGGCCCAAATAAATTTTGAAAACAGCCGAGCGTTTTAAAAACTATAAAGCGAGTTGCCTGAGGTAAGCCACTACCGCCGCTTATGGATATTAGTAAATCGCACGTTGCGGTCCTTGCTGGAACCTTTTAATCGTTGTATTCTTGAAGATTAGGGTTTGCAGCCTACCTAAGTCTACAGTCTTCATTCAGTGACCTTAGCGTGTGCGTCACGCACACAGGCGCAACCAAACTTTGCCAAGCAAACTGGTTTGGACACGCACACACGCATGCGATAAAGCATAGTTTAACCCCCTTATTCATAAACAATCTGTAGGCTTCTGCTAACTTTGCAATCATTTGTCCTTATCTGTCACTGTGTCATTTACCTTTCACAGATAAGGACAAACGATTGCTAAGTTAGCAGAAGTCTATAGAGCGTTTATGAATAAGGGGTGAATCAGCACCGCTTTGCCGTTAGTAGAACTCCGTCTTGACTTTTTATTTGGTCTGAGATATTGGCATCCTCTGTTGACCGGAACTGTTGACCCCTGGGTTGTTGAAATATAATCAACACTTTTGATATCTTATAACATTCTAGTCAATAAATTTACAATCACGTGGGTTGCCTTAGAAACGGATATTGTTGCGGCATTAGCGGCCTTGATTACTTTTCCTCGTGTAGCCTAAATAGATTATAATCTCTGAATAGGAAGCTCAAACCAATCAGGTGGTTTCAGGGTGCTGTCATACATAATAATGAGTTAGTACTAGGTTTGTAGAGTTTTCGTGTCTGGCCACACTAATTATAAGCCATTATTAAAAATAATTTGTAACTTGATTTTTTTTTAGTTTTCATGCTGGTCTGGAAACAAAGAAAAAACGTACCCCCTTATTCATAAACACTCTATAGGCTTCTGCTAACTTAGTAATCGTTTGTCCTTATCTGTCACTTTGACATTTACCTTTCACAGATAAGGACAAACGATTGTTAAGTTAGCGGACGCCTATTGACAAATTGAAATGTAATAATAATAATTATTACGAATAAATGAGTATGAGTATGAGTATATAGCATTTATGAATAAGGGAGTTAGAATGTACCAGTTGCTTCTCTTACCACGCAGACAGTAAAAGCCCATCGAGGAGATAGGCGGAAAATGTTAGGAAGCATGTTATAGGGGATGCGGATGGCAACCTATCACTATATTGATTCCTCTTTTCTTCTATACACCAACAATCATGCTAATGATTGAATTGCCGAATGAGGAAGCCGACAACTCTCGCAAAAGTATGCGAGTACAAGATATACCTAGATTAGTTCCTAAACAAGCAGGTGTAAAATAATATGCCGTAATTTACTCAGCATAAAGTACGGTGTAAGGTCGTGTATGTAAATTAGCAGCAATGACATGTAGAATTGACTGCTTAAAGTACAGAAAATTTGAAAGTGCAGGAAGTACGTTGATTGTTGCGTTAAGGTCGAATTTGGAGAAACCTGATTATTATTGCTCGATTTTTTTGTATATCGAGAGTTATAATTGCGTAATAATTACGGTAAGAAACACCCATATTAGCTTCATGTGCAGCGAACAGTGTGAGCACATCCCGCGATTCGAATTTTAAATAGTTCCTATTAACCGCATTGATTTTAAATGGAATATTATGTCGATGATAATGTACTGTCAATAAAAATGGTGTTCTAATTTAAAATTTAGTGCATTTTGTTATTACTGGCCAGCTTTCTTTGTGCTTCAAGTCAATTAAGGTGGAAACACATTATTAACACGCGACGCGACCCGATGCAACGAATGTATGCGCATGGCGTCGCGTCGGATGTTCATAGTGTGGTTCTGGTCATAGAAAATAATACAATTTGATTCGACTCAACACGCGTCGCGTTGCATCGGGTCGCGTCGCGTGTTAACAATGTGTTTCCACCTTTACACTATTACGTATGCTAAAGGTTTTTATAATTAGCGCTCAGACCAATTTAAATCTAAGCTGCTTAGAGCACAGTAATTATAGAGACAATTATAAGATGTAAAAAACACTGATTAGGTATGTAAAATATATCATATTTCACTTAATCCGTAAACTTAATTCTTACGTAAATAGGTTTTATGAAGCTGTTTTAGCTCATAAGGAAACTAAACCTATGCAATATAAGTACATAGCAGTGGTAATAAGTGCAGTCACACCGAGTTATTTCTTATTTCAGTTAAAGGTAAAAAGATACCTTTGTTTTCATCTGTCACTTTAATTCTATTGTGATTTTCTACGAGTATGGGCTATTAAGAGAGTTTATCCCTACTGAGCTGGCAACGTCGCATTTTTGGTGTTTTATATTTTAAAAAAAATCTCTTATTAAACATGGTTTTTAAGACTTCAAAAGCAAGATATTGTTTTATTTGCACCTTTTTGTCGACCAGTATCTAAAATTTATATCACTATGTAGGTATGTTTTAGAAGATTAATAGTCTACCATACAGCAACATAACAGGGTGACATCAGCAGCAGCAACAATTTCTAATCAATAAAGCCGTCGGGCGTGCTCTACATGCTACGTGAACGAAAGTGACACGTGTGACACTAGCGGATCTGCGCGGGAGTGTGTATGTGGACGGAATAACATGCAAATAGTTCACGATCGTTGCGCGGTGAGATCTATTTGTACGCATACCTCCATAGTTGCAGACGAGGAAGGATTAAACAATTTTAATGAACCATCCAAGTTATTTTCCTTCTCGCTTTTTCATGTTTGAACTTCATTATTAAGGTCTCGAAATTTCATTAATATTTGTAAATTGTAAATTATACCTGTATATGCCATGTATGGCCTACTAGTCTATCTAACTCTAACTAATCTAACTAATATTATAAATGCGAAAGTATGGATGGATGGATGGATGTTTGTTTGTTACTCAATCACGCCAGACCGGCCCAACGGATCTGGATGAAATTCGGCACATAGATAGAGAAAAGTCTGGAATAGCACACAGGCTACTTTTTATCCCGGAAAATTGCGTAGTTCCCGCGGGATAGCGATAAACGAATTCATTGCAGACGAAGTCGCTGGCAACAGCTAGTCTAACTATTATTATAAATGCGAAAGTATGGATGGATTGATGGATGGATGGATGTATGGATGGATGTTTGTTTGTTACTCAATCACGCCAGAACGGCCCAACGGATCTGGATGAAATCTGGCACATAGATAGAGAAAAGTCTGGAATAGCACATAGGCTACTTTTTATCCTGGAAAATTGCGTAGTTCCCGCGGCATAGCGATAAACAAATTCTTTGCAGACGAAGTCGCTGGCAACAGCTAGTAATATTATAAATGCGATAGTTTGGATGGGTGGATGTATGGATGTTTGTTTGTTACTCAATCACGCCAGAACGGCCCAACGAATCTGGATGAAATTCGGCACATAGATAGGTAAGAGTCTGGAATAGCGCATAGGCTACTTTTTATTTCGGAAAATTCCCGCGGGATTGCGCTAAACGAATTCTTTGCAGACGAAGTCGCGAACAGCTAGTAATAATATAAATGCGTAAGTATGTGAGGACGTGAGTGTGTATATTTGTTCCTTCTTCACGCTGAAACCACTGAACGGATTCGGATCTAATTTGAAACAGAGATAGCTAGTACCCTAGAACAAAACATAGGATACTTTTTATCCCGGAAAATTACATAGTTCTCGCGGGATAGCGATAATTGTGTCATAGGTCGTAGCTGCCTAGAGTCGCAATGTAAATATGTAATTATTTCAGAATTTGCTATCAACATCACTAAAGTCTAATTCTACGCTGACGAAGTCGCGGGCAGAAGCTATAGACAATAAATATAAATTACTAGCTGTTGCCAGCGACTTCGTCTGCAAAGAATTCGTTTATCGCTATCCCGCGGGAACTAAGCAATTTTCCGGGATAAAAAGTAGCCTATGTGCTATTCCAGACTTTTCTCTATCTATGTGCCGAATTTCATCCAGATCCGTTGGGCCGTTCTGGCGTGATTGAGTAACAAACAAACATCCATCCATCCATCCATCCATCCATCTATCCATCCATACTTTCGCATTTATAATATTAGTTAGATTAGATTAGATTAGATTGCTAATGTAAATTTTACTATTTCCGAATTAGCTATAGAGGTACAGAGATACCAGTTTGTATAACATAGTGATTCCATTTCCGAAGTTTAGACTACGTACCCCCAAACATGTGTACTCGTAGGTAATAAGAAAATCACAAACGAAATAGTTTACACCCCCCGTTACTTTGTTATATTCTATCACATTGCTCTAGGTGCCCTCTAAGTGCCCCGTCTTTTGAAACCATGTCTAAGCTTATTAATTATCATCATAGTCTACACTTTAATGGTCGTGCTTAATCACAATAAAATTTGTTATGTTTACCTATTTTGTTACATTTTAATGCAAATTGGAAAAGTTCTGCCAACTCATTATATTTTCTGATGAAACTCCCAGCCCAACAGATAATTATTCCACTTAAAACTAATAACGATCGCCTTTATTATTTAGTTACATTACATATCTACCTGGTGCAATATGCACTAAATCTGCATTGCCGCAAGCAAATAAAAAGGCTTGCATCATACGTAGTAAATACGGTAACGATTTTCTAGATAGATGCTTGTGCCGACAGAATTACTTTCTTCCTACTCTTGAATAAACGTGTCCACTGCTTATATAGTCTATGTATATAACTGTGGTTTTGACGGATTAATCTTTAATATTTATTTATTTTATTTTACTATTTATTATTATAATTATCTATCCTTATCCCTATCATCACTTCTTTACTCATACTATAAACGTGAAAGAAACTCTGTCGCTCTGTCCGTCTGTTACCTCTTCACGGTAATATAGTTTTACTGATCGTGATAAAATTTGGCAAGAAGATACCTGTGAAGTTATGAATTAAACAGGTTACTATTTTTCTGCAAAATTACATAGCTCCCGCAAAATAGTGGATGTTCGAAAAATCTACCGTAGACTTCAAAGACTCTTCGATTCCGAGAAATTCAACAAACGTTATCATCACTTCACCATTTGATTCAAATTCGTGTCTCGATAATGCTTAGTAAAATTGTGATCTTACACAATCGAACAGCACAGCAATTTCAACCATTATTCAATAGGTAACGACAAAGATTTTCAATAGTAGATAGTATTGTCGTGACTATAATTGGAAAAAATCGCTGGTTAATAGAACAAGCTCGGCACGATACCGAAATCAGGAATGAGAAAATTGCCCGATAATGTAGCGAAGAAATAAACATTTGCGAAACATTTCCTGGATGCCAGTAGGCATGTGTTCCACTAATGTTATAATAATTTCGCAGTGATTATTTTCCGTGAGGAAATTTTCTTTTTGCTACATCAATACAATGCGTTTGACTTACGAGTATTCTCTCAAATTCGTTACGCGTTTTCGTGAGGTTCGACTCGCATCTCAGGCAAGATCTTGTTGGCGTAGGTTCTTAGTGTAGGTATATACTATTAGAACCTATTAACACATTGTATGTGTGTAAAAAGATACAAGTCTCGCAACGCAATTCTTATACTTACTAAAAAAAAGTTTTGGGTCACTACTGTCACTCCAGATATGATATTTTGCGAGTTGTATTACTTAACCTTTAGGAATAACACTGATAAGCGTAATCATATTCAAAATAATAATATATAAAGAAACGAAACCCGGTTTAACTTTCATAATGATCAAGTCCTTGGACCGATTGCGTGCAGGAACAAATCTGTCGATAGAGGCGTTTGTGTAGGAAACAACAATGAATTACGAGATATAATATTGTTTGTCAGTGTATAGCTATTGTTCTGTGCCGTAGCTTTTACGGTAACAGCGAGATCACTCAGGGATCAAAAATATTATTTTGACAGATGAAATAAAAATCCATTATTATTTGACACTGAGTGGGCCCACTCAGTCACTTGGTGGGTGCCAGAGAATGGCCAACGACGACGAGGCAGACCAAGAAGGCGATGGCGGGATATTTTGAGCTACTTTTGACCCCTTCACAACTCGAATCCTATTTAACCTACATTTAGTTTTATATCAGCAGGCGTTGTCTACGTCGGCTTTGAAACGTAACGCCTAAAATTTCATGGCAGCCCACTGTTAAAATTTTTGTTAAGCAGCTTACGCTCACTGCTTCGGCTCCGATGTTGATCTCCGTATCTCGTGGAAATTTCAAAATTTCTGTTACTTATTATTATAAGAAAACGGGACTTAATCACGTAAATATAAAGTATTTTTGTCAATACCTCTCGAGACCATGGATGCCAAGTCGCGTCCGAAACGTCGAGGTATTTAGTCCCGTTTTCTTATAATAATGTGTGAAAATCGCGAAAGTTTGAATCGATACTTTGTTACTTAATCAAGTCAGTCAGGACAAAAATGGTAAAAAGTCAAAGTCAAAAGTCAAAAGTATTTATTGTTGTTTGTTGTGTTGTTGTATTTGTTGTGTTTGGTATACAACGTGTCTTAGAATTCTTCTTTAGTTTAGTTTAGTTTTATTAGTTTGATAGAACACTCTAGTATAGGTTTTTCATCGTAATTTTGTACAAAATTAAGTCATCCCTTTGACGCCGTGCATTTTGAACCTAGGCCAATGTGAACACTTTGAAAACTAAATAAAAAAAAACCGGCCAAGTGCGAGTCGGACTCGCGCACTGAGAGTTCCGTACAAATTCGCTAAGTTATTATAAAATCCAGTGTTAGCAGAGCCCTGCTTTTAAGCAAAATGTAGGCAGTGTGAGGTCACTTTATGTTGGTTACTTATAAAGACAGACAAATATTAAATAAAAAAAAACTACTTACTAGATCCGTTCAAACCAATTTTGGGTGGAAGTTTGTATGGTAATGTACATCATTATATTTTTTTTAGTTTTATCATTCTCTTATTTTAGAAGTTACAGGGGGGGGGGGGACACATTTTATCACTTTGGAAGTGTCTCTCGCGCAAACTATTCAGTTTAGAAAAAAAATGACATTAGGAAGCTCAGTATCATTTTTGAATACCTATCTATAGATACCCCAAACGTATGGGTTTGATGAAAAAATATTTTTTCAGTTTCAGTTCTAAGTATGGGGAACCCCCAAAATTAATAGTTTTTTTTTATTTTTGTGTGAAAATTTTAATGCGGTTCACAGAATACATCTATTCTACTCACCAAGTTTCAAGAGTATAGCTCTTATAGTTTCGGAGAAAAGTGGCTGTGACATACAGACGGACAGACAGACAGACAGACATGACGAATCTATAAGGGTTCAGTTTTTTGCCATTTGGCTACGGAACCCTAAAAACAGTATTAAGTACAAACATTTACACAGGTTTTCTATTAAACTAATCCAACGCTGCTGTGGTGTTTTGGATTTATTTCAAGACTCGATGGTGATGTCAATTTTTTTTTTTATAAATTTCCGTTATATCATGAAGTTTATATTTAATGCCCCTTCTTGTATCGAGTAGTTTATTTCCCTGGTCAACTTATTTGTAACATTATTGTATCATTTGGCATTTGTTCCGGCTGTTGCAAAATTACGTTGACATATTGCTGTAACGTGGGTTACTCATTTGCTTTATGTGCCATGTTTCGACAAAAGGTCCGTTGTAAGGCAAAGGTCCCGCAAAGTTCGAGATACGTGTCACTGTTTGACATCTCAATCACAATAAACAGTGATTGGATTTATTGTAATGTTATGTAGACGACAGGATAGCCTAGTGGTTAGAGAACCTGACCATGAACTTCGGTCCAATAAGGATCTCTCACCGAACAGGGTACGAGTAGGTATGCAAGATTTAAGCACTGTTCGGTACCTATCCATAGTGCAAGCTTTGCTTAATTGGAGACTAGGTTAATAAAATTGGTGTCTAATTGTCCTGTGACATTTAACTTTATCTTAGTATGGGGGAAAAATACAATATTATTAAGGTGGTCAGGTTATAAGCGGTAACACTGCTGGATTTTTTAGTAGACATTTTAACTTTTATGGAAAGCCAATGCAGCAAGGAAGTTATTTTATTCAGTTAATTGTGTACTTGATGGTAATGATGACTTTTTAAATCTACTGTTGTAGAATAGAAGAGCCAAAGCACTCATAAATTTACTTTTCAACTTTTAACAAGCCCTTTTGACTTAAAAGGTAAACCGTGCGCGATAAAGTGGCACCTGCTGGTTCGTTCTGATATACTTAATTCACACAAGAGAATGCCCATGAATAATTGCGCAATTTTATTCAAAACATCGACGGTAAGGCGCCTACCAACTGCACAATACTTCGGCTAAAAGTCACGCTATCTCTGTAAACAAAATATATGTTTAAATTTATAAAGGTACAGTTCTTATCATTCGCATTTTGAAATTTGTGTTCTATTAGACAATTAGCACAAAGCGTTTTCTTAAAACATATTCTAAAGCTACGTACTCGTAACTACTTCAGTTATAAAATTACGTAGTAAAAATAACAGCAAAAATGGGACCAACTTCGAAATACTAGTGCATACGTAGGTATTATATTCCGTCGATACATCGAAATCGATTCACATGCGTCAAATAGGTACATCATCGAACATTTAAAAAAACCAATCGAATTGAGAACCTTTTTTTGAAGTAGAAGTTGCATTCCCCATCTCTACTACTTACTCACCAATTTATACCGTCGGACAGAAAAAACACAGAGTCAGTATTTACTGTAGGCTAACCCCCTTATTCATAAACGCACTATAGGCTTCTACTAACTTAGCAATCGTTTGTCCTTATCTGTCACTTTGACATTTACCTTTCATAGATAAGGACGAGCTTTCATAGATAGAGCGTTTATGAATAAGGGGGTTATTGTCTAACTCGCTCGCAATCGCCATCGTGTTCATTTTGACAGTTCATGTATGGGCTGACAATTGGCATCGGAATCAGCTAGCTGTCACATTCATACAAGAACTGTCAAAACGAACACGATGGCGATTGCGAGCGAGTTAGACAATAAGCCTAGGACTAAGACTACCTCAGTTTCGAATAAGCAACATTTTGAAAATGTCTTTGTAACTCGTGACATTTTGTAACTCGTAGTAATAACTCAAAAGCTTCGTATCCACGGTTCGGGCCGCGTTTATAGACGATTGCGTAACAATAGCCGGCTTTTCAAAACCAATCCGTGTTAGGGCACGACCGATAGGGAAGCATGCTTTAATTAACTATATTGTTTTCTTTGAGAATAATACAATTACTCAAACAAATAAGCAGGTTAGTCTATTGTTTTGATGTTATGAGCCAACCGTTTTTTTGCTATTTGCTACTAACGTATTACTAAAGAGTGGCACTTGTTTGCATAAATACTACTGCAGTTTGTGCTCATCACCCGATGAAAGGACATCTACCATCAGGGGCCTTACCATGATGTGTTAACGCGATTCAATTCCGAACCAAAGTTAGATCGATCGCTGTCAAGATACTAGAAGTGTCAAACATGACAGCTGAAGCAATCATGTCATGTGCAAATCATGGTAATTCCCCTGGTGAGATGTTTATGGGGGTGCGTGTCGGGTTACCTCCACGTGTGGCCAAAAGCTGCGGTTCGTTTCTGGATCCGTCCGGGGGGAAGAGCAGTGCTTGGTCCGGTGCACCCTGGGCAACGGCTACTGATTTTCTGGCAGTATCTGAGGGATATCATTGACCGTTGGCTAAGAGCCAGACAGGGGGGGAGGGGGGTCTTAGACCGTGTTACCGTACAACATTGCCGACATTTTGTCACGAGATTTTATCATTAAAATTTTTACCCTGACATTGGCGAAGTTGTCGTCGCTATAACGACTTGTAACGCCACAATTAAAGAAGAAGAAGAAGAAAAGATCTTTATGGACTTTAACTAGTTTTGTCACCTTTCACATGGACTTGGTTAATAAGAGAAATAAAAGGCATACATTCACATGTTTGTATTACATAAAATATTTTGTAGGTTAGCGAACTTACGAGAAAACCATAAAAATTATAAAACAAAGGTGAAAATAACTTACGAGGTATCTACTCCTTAATTATGAAATTACACTGATCACATTTAGTTTGATAATGTAAATTTATGCCTCATTTTATTAGCATAAGTGAAATTGAGTTAAAATTGGTTTTTGGTCTGCTTGATTTCAGTTAATCACACCGTAATATTGTCTTAGTGATTAACTATAATCGATTAGCTCAATGAATGTTTAATGATTTAGAATAGTTGAAGAATTTTAATGACTAAGGCGTAGCATAACTTTGACATGTACAGTGTGAGTACATTAGTTTTTCTAATGACGTTTAACAAGAATCGGGTTTCGAATGGTTAAACAAGTGATAAATTGCTTCGTTAATTCGAAAAAACCTAGACCATGAAACGAATCTAGGTTAATCACAGTCCGCGTAAAGATCGTGTGAATAAATAGCACTTGTTTTACGTTAAAAGTTGTGGACTCATAATTTTATACATTTTAAATTTCAATCTCTGAAAGTTGTAATTAAAATTACCTACTTTAATTGCTGAAACGCGTGTCCGGAATATTATTTATAGTGATAGTGGTTTTAGTTGTGAACTAAGTTGCGTTTGACCGGCCAAGTGCGAGTCAGCCATGTTTGCGCCGTACGAGTAAATAAGTACCTAGTTATTTTTCATGGTTAGGCCAAAAAGAAGATTGCGGATTATCTAGATAAGTTGCACTAGAGGTATTTAAAAAATACATTTTATTTACGTGATTAAGTCCCGTTTTCTTATAACAAAGTTGCACTTAGATTTTGCGGGAGCATGCCATTGGCAGAAAGGAGCAGAAACGCAAAGCCAGCCGTTGCGCTGAGAAGCAGTGGCGTAGCTATAACGTCTGGGGCCCTGGAAAATTCATCAAATGTTAAGTCTTTCCTCAATATAAAGAAATGCATCATCGTCCCTTCTGTGCTAGACCAAGCCAATTCAGGGCCCCGTAGAGCTAGGCCCGCGGCATTAATTGTAGCACCTTGTAATTACGCCTTGTATTGCTTGTAGTAGTCTCTGCCTACCCCTGTGGGAAAGAGGCGTGACGATATATGTACATATGTATGTATGTAATTACGCCACTGCGAGTAAGACTTAGGCTACTTAAAAAAATCGTGAAATATTCGTACACCAGATTACAGCCACGTTTGTAAGTGTTATCCGTACTTTTAAGTATTAGTCCACATTCGGTCCTTTCGGTTCACAAGGACACCGGATTATCATAATTGATCAGACTGTAATCATTTTCGAAAGTAACGTTAATGATCATAACACCCACGGGGCAACGTTTATCGCTCTTTTTAAGTTTCGAAACGGTACTGTTCATGTTTTTGAGGTTGTCTCCGATCAAGACTATTGCATGAATATCGATCAGATTATATTTAATTGCGTTGCATATATAGTACTACAAATATCAATTATATTCGTATTGCATTTTCGGAGATCATATGCGACGAACTGCAAATGAATCGCGAAAACTGTATTGTATGGGATCCTCCTAACTTTACTTTTGGTATGGAAAAGATTGGTTCCAATGTATTTTTACAATATTTTAATATAACTTACTATATACTGTATTGGTTCTTGTCCGACTACTGGTCATGTCGGATCTTTGTTGTATCGACGATTTCGACTCGACAGGATTAGAAATTATCGTTTTTATTGCCGAACAAATATTTTTCAAGATATCCGGAAAAAAAACGTATCATTACACTTTATTAAAAATTCAAAAATTTGTCCATGTTGGTAGGAAAATTAGGAAAAGGTAGACACTCATTAAGTTCATCTCTTTCGCATCGACTTCTTTAAAAAAAAAACGTAATTCTCCTATCAAGTATTGGAAACGTAAGGTAAGGTAAGGTGGTAGAGTAGCTTTAGGGTACCAACTCATTTTAACTCAAAAATATGAAATACTAGCTGCAAGCTCACATCGTCACAAACTTTCGCATTTAGGATTCTATTTTCCATCCAAAATTAACTACTTTCACAGAGATTACAGTAGGGTCAACGTCATAAATAAGTGATCATTTATTGTGTCTTGTCATTTTAACGTCATGTTTGAAAAGCCATACGAAATTGTGTAACAACTGAAAGCGACAAGGTACATAAATTATCACTTATTTATAACGTTGCCTGTACCTACTTTAAAGAAAACTAGTCAATCCAAATCCCATTTGCAAGGACTGGCTGGCTTTTTGCGTGTGTGTTATTTTTTTACAGGAGGTAGTAGTAAACAAGATTAAAATATATTTAGCTGGGACAATACTTTTATTACAGTACAGTTGGCAATCCACCATTGGTTTGGTTGGTTACCTCAAAGAGCGATTTAGTTACGTCACCTCTATAAGATGCTCTCAAAATTTTCTCCTTACTGTACCTCTTTCTAATTCCAAATTCTATGTCTATTCTTATACTGTTCAGGCTATACTGTTGTGGAATTCTTTGCCTATAAGCATAAGGTGCGCTAAATCTTTGCCCTTATTTAAAACTATGTTGAAGGAGCACTATCTGTCATCCTGTCCATGATTCTTATATGTAGCTGGTTTTCTTTTTAGGAATGTGTGTATGTGTCTATTTATATCTCCATTTATTATAAATGTGTTTCATGTATAATGTATTTTGTATTGTATGTGTTAAGTATGTATGTATTTTCACTACTTAGGTATATTAATATGTATTTCAAATTGCACCACCTGCTCAGATCTGTTCTTTTCTCCAGTCCGTTATGGTTGCCTGGTAGAGATCGCTCTGTAGCGATAAGTCGGCCTATTGTTACCTTATTACTTCTGTATACCTTTTTCTGTTTTGATTGTTATTATGTGGTGTTCAATAAAGAGTTATTGTATTGTATTGTATTGTATAATTGACAAACAGTCAGTTGGCTAGATAAACTTGACATAATTAAGTCACAGAAAGCGTTAAGAGTGTTAATAAATTATCCATTAAGCCCGCAGGCAACTAATGCGTTACTTATTAACCTTGTTCCACGAAGTGCATTTTTTGTAAAAGCAACATTGGTGCTAATCACAGATCACTTAGGTACGATGAGAATGGCCTTGACAATACATTTTACGTTTTTTTAATAAAATTTGTAACATGAAGCTTTTGCTGACTGTACTTTTTGAAGTTTTACTTGCGTCGCGTCAGGATCACAGGATCGCGGTGGATGCGGAAGGCATAGGACCGGTCCGAGTGGAGAGCCTTGGGGGAGGCCTATGTCCAGCAGTGGACGTCTTTCGGATGATATGATGATGATGATGATGACTTGCGGTGCCGGATGACGGTTGACAACTGATAGTATAACATACAAATTTGTTCGAAATTTTAAATCAATCTGACTACTAAAAGTGGCTCCGATTTGACTAGCAATGTGAAGGTTGCAGGACATTCTCAGAATAGCAAGAATATTCTCAGAAATTTCCAGAAACTCACGAGAATTTATGGCAAGTTCCCATAACGAAAGTTTCCAATGGGAATTTTTCAACACTTCCTATTGATGTTGTTTTAATCGGATTTTCATTAGATAATCAGCCGAAACAAGTAGTAATGATATCCTATTAATAATAAATCAATTTAAATTTCTGAGAAAATTCCACTAAATAAAATCCCAATTTTGGTAATTTCTCCTTAGTGCACTTATCTATTGCTAAATTTGACTAGCATGATTTGGCCTAAAACACATTGCAAATTGAATAAAATCTTGTAAAGCAAAAAACTGTGACATGATAAGTAAAAGAATCTCAGCGCTTTTTCGCCAAGACCAAGAGCTCGGTAGAAATTTTGGGCATTAGTAGTACTACCTAGACATTGAGGCCGAGACAAAAATCTCGGTCGGTCCTGATATTTTAATGGTACGTGGAAGTTCCTAGTCAGCCCAGGGGCCTTACCATGACGTCTTAATGCAATTGAATTTCGACTCTGTTCAGGTTTTAGCTGTCATTTTTAGCCTCTACTAATTTGACAGCGAGCGAACCTAAACTGACGTCATGTTAACCTCCGCTTTGCGTAAGAATTTTTGCCCAAGCCCTCTCGTTGTGAGAAAAGGTCTGTGCATATAGCACTGAAATATGTGTATGCTGTAGTGTAGATAAGTGAACAGACCAAAACCGCAGTTTTATGACGCTTATGATGTTTCTCAAGAACAAGAATTTTGGCAGAAGGAAATCTTTCCTCGGTCGGAGATCGTTACTGGTCTTACACTCCGAAATTCGATTTTCAAAGTTCATGTTGTGCCGTTCTGCTCACACTAACAGTCATTCATTTAAGAGTGAGAGGGACGTTCGAATTTTGGAGTAGCCCCCCTGCTCTTGTCATAGCCAAAGCACCGAGCACAAATGGCGTTACTGCCTTACATAGCTGTGTACCAAGGTCTGTGACAACGCCTGTCGACCGCAGCTATCACTTTAAGTTAATGAGCGGGCGATAAAATGTTTATTACATTATGTGCATTGCTGCCGCGATTAGGCAAGATCTGGATACCGTGATTTAAGATGCTGACAATCGCCAATTAACTTGAGCAGCGCCACACTTCGCATGTTAATGAACCCTGTGTAAGAATAACCGGCCAAGGGCGAGTCGGGCTAGTGTATCGTGGGGTTCATACAAATTCGGTAGGCGAATATTAATCCACAGTTAGCAGAGCCCTACTCCTAAAAAAAGTGTGAGGTCATTTGATTTATTTATTAGTTGTGCTATGTGTACCTAAAACCTACCTCCAAACCATATTTAAAATTTCTGGGACAACTGAACTTGTACCGTATATTTTTTGTGAGCATGGCAATTTGTATAGAAACACCTTTTTTAACACGATGATTTTGATTGAGTTGATTTACACGGTTGATTTTTCATGGCAACAAGGGACCTAGTATTTGGTAGGTATAAATTTCAATTTAATATCTGTATACTTTCCTTGGAAAAAGGGCTTTTACAGACAGACGAATGAACAGACAACGGAGTGATCCTATAAGTAATAAATAAAAACTACAAGTAAATGAAAAAAATAAAAGAGCAAACTTTTTTGTTACGTGTCGTTAATCAAAATGACAATTTAGGGTAGTATAGTAGTACGAGGTCATTATATCAAATCAAAACAAACAACCTAAACCAATTGCGTGCTTAATCGATTTAAGTAAAATACTGTTGCCGTACTTTTTTTTCAAGATCTAACCTGCAAGCATATTATGTGTTTTTCAAAGTGTATATTTCTATATTATTATAACAAGGTGCTTTACATTACCTACCCTATTCGATCGATCACATTTAAATTCACGGTCCCATGACTCCTCAATGTATCGCTTCGCATGTCAATAGATAAAGTCAATAAAAAGCAATTAAAGAACTAGTGTATATTTCTAGGTGTTATAAATATCCTTGCATAATATCTTAAAAATTAAATTGTCTCAATAAATCTTTGATGAACTGAACTAGATTAAAAACAAGTACCTAGTGATGAAATGATGAGTAATCTTCGTTACTTAGTTATAAAATAATTAACGTGTAGTAACAAAATAACTTGTTTATCGGTGAGATATCATAAAAATGTTAAATTGCTTGCAATTATCCAGTTAACCAGTGTACTTGTGAACGATTAAGTCAAAGTAAAATGGTCACTTAACAACACTCGTGTTTTTACATTCGCATAGGTACATGTACAGGTATGAAAATATGTTTCGATATTAAATTTCTTTAAAGACGAAATTTTATTTAGGCCATCAGTTATATTATCACTATAACAAAACATTAGAAACGTTTTTTTTTGCCTCCGTCAATTTAAACAAAGTGAATGAGTGATGAAGTTCAGGAGCCTTACCATGACGTAAATAATGCGATTCTATTCCGTATCAAAGTTGGATTAATCGTTGTCAGAACCATACTAGAAGTGTCAAACATGACAGCAAAATAATCTGAACTAAATAGCATTAAGACGTAACAAAATCAATGTATGTGTTGTCTGTTATTATTTATTCTGTGGTTTTAGTTGAGTTCCGCTACCGTACATCAAAGCCACTGGACAACAGTTAAATAAATAACGACACTGTCTTCTTCAACCTCGACATTGGCGGAATCATGGACAGTATCGATGCCTCTATTTCTTTATAAAAATTGAATTGAATTAGCATTAAGACGTCATGGTAAGGCCCCAGGAGTGGGGAATCGTGACGTCACTTTTAAGTAAGAATTTGCACCAAGTGTCGTCTTGCAGCACTAAACTTCAACTCTTCGGAAGAGAAGCCGCTGGCGCATAGCTTAGTGTTATTTGTCCCGTATTGCTCGTTCGTAATTTAATATTGATGTAGGTTTCAACACCTGTTCCAAGGTATTATACCTCCTTGTTGTTGTAATTTTAATTGGTGATTAAAATATAAATGGATATATTAATTACATTAAGCGCTCCGAGCACGAACTGCTCTAATTTAGAAGTCTTAGTAAACCTAAAAGTGCAGTTATTTACACAACGTTATAAACCTACAAATGGTTGAATTAACCCGCTAATGTAGCCCAATTTGATATTTAAGTATTTAATAAAATAAGTTATTGCATAAGTCCTACAATCCTACTTATCACACTAATACACTCAGCGGAATATTTAGCGGAACAAAAAAAAAGTGTGTAACTATTTTTTTATTTTTTTCTGGCTAAGCATTTGCTAACTTTTTTTTGTGTTCCGCTAAATATGCCGCTGAGTATATTTTAAAGGCGAAAGTTTGTGAGCATAGATGGATGTTTGTTACTCTTTCACGCCAGAACAGCTGGACAGATCTGGATCATATTTAGCACAGAGATAGATTATAGTCTGGAGTAACACATTATGCTACTTTTTATTCCGCAAAATTGCGTAGTTCCCGCGGGATATCGATAAATGAATTGTTTGCAGACGACGTCGCAAGCAACAGCTAGTAGGACATTGTACATTTTTGTTTTGTATTGGCTTAACTTTTTAGGAACGTAACAAAAATTAACCCATGTAGCCTTGTGGTTTGACCTATGGCCTGTCAAGCAAAGGGTCGTGGGTTCGATCCCGAGCTCGTACCACTGGATGAAATATAAACTGGAATTAACCATGAGCTTAAAGGAAAACATTGTGCGTTTAATGATGTTCCCAATCCGCGCTGGGCTTGCATCGGAACTACAGCCCAAGCCCTCTCATTCTGAGAGGAGGTCTGTCTCAGCAGCGGAACGTATATATGTAGGCTGCATATGATGATGATGATTCTGTATATATATCGTCACCTTCTCAATTTGTATTGAGAAGGTGACGATATATTATATGGCTAGTGCCAAAAAAGAAGTGTAAACATGAACTAAAGGCGACTTCAGTCATTAATGTTTGTTTTGAAATTAGATTATATATATATTTTTTTTTTTATTTAATATTAGTCTTTTTTTATATATATTTTTAAATTAATTTTATTGATTTAGCTTTAACAGGCAGCTCGCTTGCTTTTTCTGGCATTTTGTGGCATTTATATTCCTCTTATTATTAGATTTGTGATCCAGATATTCTGGGTAGTTTGTCCCAAGAATTAAAAATGAATAATAAAGGTCGCAAATGTAGCGTTAAATATACTTACGATACTTACTGTAAGAGCTCAAAGCTCAACTTAAATATGGTGTGACTCCAATTACAGAGCTTGTCAGCACATGATAGAAGTTTTAAATTCCAACAATTACTGTTTATTTACTGATTAGATCTGCAATAGCAAATCGAGCATTGACAACTGCCACCGACTATGACAGCCAATTAAAAAAACTGAGTAATAATAATAAATTGGTTGTATACTTTAAAAATAGGGTCAAATAGATTCAGCTGTAGTGTCTAAAGATAATAATACACTATTGACATCAATCACGAATCGTTGACACAAATACCTCAAATCAATCACAGTACGATTTAAAAAAGTCTGACCGAGTGTAAGTCGATTTCACACGTAAAGGGCTTTTATGCAATTAGCATATTGAACAGAAACACTGGAAATAAACACATTTCGTAAATGGGGCGGTTTCATGTGTATCATAATAGAAAAATATTCGATGTTCGATACTAAATATTATTTATTCTTATTAATTCGTTGTTATAGCGGTCATGTTGATGTATGTACCTACTATGAAAATACAGTGGACTACGGTACAAAAGCAGTGAATGGGTCACGTGACATATCGGTATATGAAGCATAAATTCGAGCGCTCTGTTACTTACAGACATGGTTGGGTGGCAGTTCGTGCTGCGCAGGGGCTCACTCAAATGGGCATCTGCGTTCGCGTCCGGCCGCTCGGCTGTGTTTTGATTCTTTTTGCATTTTTGAAGTTTAGATTTTTTTTTTGTACCATTACGAATAAATGATTATAGGACCATAAAATGTCATTTTTTTTCATTATTAAATTATTGTGTGCTAGTTTATTGAAATACTTACTAGCCGGTTACAAGCAGATGCCCAAAAATTTGTTATAGCGGCCATGTTGATATACTTACTATGAAAATACAGTAGACTATAAAATTGACAAATGTCACAGGCGTTTTTAACGAGAGAAAAGTTTTATTGAAAAAAAAAACGTTACTTACCTCATTATCTTGCAAATTTATATTATTAGATGAATTATTATCGACATGTTTTATCCGCGTACGGTACAAAAGCAGTGAATGGGTCACGTGACATATCGGTATACGAAGCATAAATTCGAGCGTTCTGTTACTTACAGACATGGTTGGGTGGCAGTTCGTGCTGCGCAGGGGCTCACTAAAATAGGCATCTGCGTTCGCGTCCGGCCGCTCGGCTGTGTTTTGTATCTTTTTGCATTTTTGAAGTTTAAAGAGTTTTTTTTTGATACATACATACATACATACATATCGTCACGCCTCTTTCCCACAGGGGTAGGCAGAGACTACTTTGTTCCACTTGCTACGATCCTGACATACCTCTTTCGCTTCATCCACATTCATCAATCTCTTCATACATGCTCGTCGGTTTCGGGTACTCTTGACCTGGCCTTTCTCCAAAACGTCCCCAATTTGATCACGGAACGTCCGCCTAGGCCTTCCCCTCCCAACGCACCAATGAATGCACACTCCCCATATAAATCTGTTTAGTTAATCTTCTTTCATCCATCCTCTCTACGTGACCAAACCAATTAAGCATACTTTTTTCTATCCTAGTCACTATATCTTCTTTCACACCAGCACATTCCCTTATCACACTATTCCTTATTCTATCTTTCAGTGATACACCTTCCATACTTCTTAACGCTCTCATTTCTACTGCATTTATCCTACTTTCATGCTTCTTTTGCCATACCCAACTTTCGCTACCGTACACCGTTCGTTTCGTTTTTTTGATACCGTTACGAAAAAAAATATTTTGTCACTTATTGAACTAATGACCCGAAGGGGAATTATTATCGACATATTTGATCCGCGCAGCGCACGTACGTGTACAAAAGCAGTAAATGGGTCACGTGACATATCGGTATATGAAGCATAAATTCGAACACTCTGTTACTTACAGACATGGTTGGGTGGCAGTTCGTGCTGCGCAGGGGCTCACTGAAATGGGTACCTGCGTTCGCGTCCGGCCGCTCGGCTGTGTTTTGTCTTTTTGCATTTTTGAAGTTTAGAGATTTTTTTATACCATTACGAAAAAAATGATTAAGTATAATATAATCATTATAAAATGAAAATGATTATAATATATTTTTTTTTCGTAATGGTAAGTATAAAAAAAATCTTCAAACTTAAATATTATTAAGTAGGACCATAAAATGAGATTTTTTCATTATTATGTAGTAGTTTATTGAAATACTAGCAGATGCCGAAAAATTCATAAATGCGTCCCGTGGGAATTTTACATTTACAAACTCTGGAGCCATCTGGTGCCCGTGGTCAGCTTATGATAAAGAGTCCCGTTAGATGGCACTGTAATAAATATTTTTATTTTTTGTTGTTTTTCGAAGATTCTTGAAACACTTATAGATTATCAATTGATTTGCGCAGGCAGTTTAATTCGGCCGATTTTTTGAGACTATACTCAAATGGTAATATTGCACCAATTCGGAGAATAGCTGCACAAACGCTGGTGTCACTAACGTCCTTATGTCGTTTCACGTCATAGGTTTAGGATTCGATTCTCGTGAGAAGCATTAGTGTAATTAACGAGATCGTATTTATTTTAATAGGTGTAACTTTATATGGTTGAGAACCTCTTTTTAGTAGGTACATAAGGCAAAACATGTTATAAGGTAAAATATGACTGCGGGGCACCACCGTCTATGCCGAAGTAATAAAATAAGTACGTGTTATCCTTATTTATTTATCGCATGGCTTACAAATTACACTTATATTATAGCTTAAATTTACAATTCCTAAGATATTCTGCTGCTTCGCTCGTGAGGGTTTTGAAATCTTCTATCCTCCCTTCGTATTTTGTTAGGGGGCACTCCAGCACGATATGGCGCACTATCTGTTCCGGGTGTCCACACTCGCTTGACCCACTTTCACTCCAACCCCATTTCTTTCGAAGATGGGCACAGTGGCCAACTCCTGTCCTTAATTTAAGTATAACAAATGCACTCTGTTTTATAATTTGCGCAAACATTATATCCTATAACTACTTATCTATCCTCAAAAAACCGCTATAAAATTAATCTTGTGGACGAAATGCATCTGCACGGAAGATTTGTATGGAAGAGCAGCCACCGCAAGGCAATCCTGGCGGTGTATATTGGTGACAAACTACTTTCAACTTAATTTCTAAACGACACTGAAAATTAGAACACATAGAAAAATCCGAAAAGTAAAGCTATGGCCGGGAATCGAACCCGAGTCCTCATCATTCCGTGACGCGTGCTATACCCCTACACCACCCATAGCAGGTGAGTAAGCATCCGAATTTTTCTATCTATTACTAACTGTCACGTGACCTTGTTACTATGCGATTATTTGTCGCGAAGCGTCATCTATTTGAATGATGTGTCACACACAATTTTACAAACTCCCGTGGAACATCTACTGCTCACCAGGGACGAGAGATGGCGCTGTTTTTCAAATGATAGGAAATATCAAATGAATCAAGAAATTTTTATTTCTTAATTTTTATGTTTACTTTTATGGTTTTACCGTTAGAAATTTAATTTCTAAACGACACTGAAAATTAGAACACATAGAAAAATCCGAAAAGTAAAGTTATGGCCGGGAATCGAACCCGGGTCCTCAACTTCACTACTTATAAATATACTCAGATCAGCCACCTTAGGACATTTCAAGTTCACACATTGTTAACTCACTGGTTTTACTATAAACACATTTCCACGAATCTCAAAACCCAATGACCCATTTCCTGGACAGAGCGTAAACAAAACTCTCGTCATTACAGGCTTGAAATTGCTATCTTGAAGTAATGAAACAAGACAAATAACAGAAATTACTTACACCTAACAACAAAATGATAAATTGCAAGACTGTCATCGGCAGCTTTAGCTTGAAAACCTGATTTTGTTTGAGTTGTTCTTAGCCGCTATTTAAATAATGATTGAGCTTGCTGAAATGACAGCGTTATTAATACTCCTACATTGTTTTATCTCGGAAGCTTAAAAATGATATTTAATGGGTGCATTGGCTTTAATTTTCAGTCTAGTAAAAGCATTACCTGAATTTGTTATCGAATGATATAAAAATAATCATGTTTTTGACGTGTAGACGAAAAAGGACTACTCTAACTCTATAGATTCCTGGGTCTAGATTTAAATTTTTTCGTACTTTATTGTTTTAAAATAAAACAACTTAAATCGGATTAGGTAGGTAACTAATTCCGCAGGTTACAATTTTGTAACTTGAAGCTTTCGCTCGTAAGTAGGTATTACACTGGGTCAAGTGTCTTGGTCAGGTCAAGGCCGGGTACCCGAAACCGACGAGCATGTATGAAGAGATTGATGAATGTGGATGTAGCGAAAGAGGAATGTCAGGCTTATAGCAAGTGGAACAAAGTACCTAGTCTCTGCCTACCCCTGTGGGAAAGAAGAGTGACGGTACGGTATGTATGTATGTTAGTGTCTTTTGTTGTAAACGTCAACGCACGATTTTCGTCAAGACGATATAGTCTGGTTTAGTCTACCATCTAGTCCTATTAATAGGGAATGAACGGACAGAAAATTCCGTTTAGACCTAGTAGCAGGAGTAAACGGTCAGAAAATTTAATTTAGTTCCACTATAGGACTTAGCAGACCAAATTATCCATTTAGTTCCACTACTTAGTCGCGTTTTTACCCGATCCCAATCGGCACAGAACCATTGTTATGCCTGCGTGGTTTTTGCCCTTCGGCCCGATGCAAAGCTAACATAACTTAAACCTACCTACCAGAATTATTTTGTCCGTTTAGTCCTATTAAAATTCGTGCCAGAACTAGTAGAACTAAATGGATTATTTAGTCCGCTTAGTCCTATTAGTAGGTCTGAATTGTAGACCAAAGCAAACTAAGCGCGTCAAGCAAGTAACCTAGCTCTGTACAATGCCTGCTAGGAAACAGGTATAATTATGATTGTCTTCGGATTTTGTTTTTCTTATGGGGTACCTACGTAACAATTTTTTTAAGGAATGTAGAATTGTTTCCCCCACAAATAGTGGCAAAAGTTTAGCTACATTTAATCCGACTTCTAATACTAGTATAGTACAAGTTCTTTGTGTTATTTATTATGATAATGCTTTAGTTATGTTTTAGACCAATGTAATTTAAGGTACGAACTTAACTTAGGGACCTTTTACATCCCTTTTATAAAATGTATTAATAGTATTATAGGTAAGTTAAGTAGAATTTAAGTACTATTGTAAATCTATTTAATTTTGAAAAAATGTCTGTCTGCCAAGTTTCTAGCGGCGCATTCTTCTTGGCAATGATGGTCTTTCCGAATGCGCTGGTAGATTCAAAAAATACATGTAAAATAGCCCTTGGCGGCCTACTTGCAAAATAAACTTTTGGCTTTTGAGTTGTTAACTAACTTTGGTATATAATTTTTCTTAATAATCCCTATTTTTATTGTACTGTTATTTTTTATTTTTGTGACATTTAGTATTTATTATTTTATTAATTTTATGACGACTTCAATATAAATTATTAAGGAAACGAGCATTTCAATAAAACTATGCCGTAAGACATTTAATGCTGGCCTAGCTCAAACGAGATGTTATCTTCCTCATTACTGCACGTTCAAACCTAGTTACCCAATGTAATTAGTTCATGAAATATGTAGCGACATTCATAGTCAATCTGAGACATTTAATTAGGGTTCACAACGCAAAAGGTACTAATGACATCACACTCATTACCAAGTTTATATTCTAACTTTCCCCTCGCTTTATGCCCATTTGCCACAAGACGTAATC
The DNA here is from genome assembly GCA_963854515.1 of Pandemis heparana. Classification (NCBI taxonomy): domain Eukaryota; kingdom Metazoa; phylum Arthropoda; class Insecta; order Lepidoptera; family Tortricidae; genus Pandemis; species Pandemis heparana. Next base: position 5,541,362 of record OY978009.1, on the reverse strand, counting down.
TTTGTAATATACAAGGCAATACAATACAAATACTCTTTATTGAACACCACAAATCAGTACAAAACAATACAGAAGAACAAAGGAATATAATAGAAAAAAAGATTACATTTAACAAACTGGGTAGGTATCACTACAGTTGCTGTAATAACAAATAATGTAAATCTATTTATATTTTTTGCTATCGCAGCATCTATAAGTAGTGATACTCAGTTGGTTGAATTTCACGCGTTTAACCATAAATTAACGAGTAAATTGTCGACAATGTAACTGCTACTTTGATAACCTAAAACTAGAACAAACTGTTTACACGTCTTTTTACGCCTCCACCGGATTTCGTGACATAGACAAATCTAGACACGCGGTAGCGTGTCAAGCCATTCAAGTCAATATAACTACACTAATCACTACTGATAGCAATACAACTTACATGGGAACTTAGAAAAGAGGCGTTATCCCTAAAATTTCTACATAAGCGTTCTCTCGGATTTTCGCGCCGATCTAAACGTCAACCCTCCTGACAGTTCACTCCCTAGGGTTGTACTACGCTCGTAGTGCTGTGCCATAGTGTCGTCAAATGTCGATTCCATAACACTACACATTAATATCACTACACTAAATCAATATCATTAATCCCGGTCAGGCTTTATACTTATTGTGATGTTTGTTTAATCGCTTTGAAATTAAATACAGTACGTAACTTCTAAAACAAAATATCACTACATTTATCCCTTGTGGGGTAGACAGATAAAACAAAGTCGCTAACCAAGTAGAGTGGCAATAAGGGCCTATCCCATTATGGCAACACATCAGTGTTTATTTTCTACTTAGGTATACCATACTAACACATTTTTTTTGCGATTGTTTTTTTATACATTCACTTTTCGGTTTTAATAAATCGACTCTCATTCACTGTTCCACACAGTTACTAAATATTGATTACCTACCTATCCATATCGATCTTAATAGCTGATCAACTCTCTCGCTTATTGTTATCCCGCGGGAACATTGTAATTTTCCGGGATATAAACTAATGCTTTGTCCCTCCCCAGCACTGAAACTATCTCCATACCAAATTCCAAATGAATCGGTTCGGTGATTTAGGCGTGAAAGCGTGACAGACAGACAGAGCTTTCGCATTTATAATATTGGTAAGTATAAATTATTTCACTCAATGACCTGCAGACATTTAAATTGTCGTTAAAGTCGTGGAAGAGCCGCAATGAATCAATACGTTGATTGGCTTAGGCTTGCACCATCAATTACTGCGTTTACGTGCATACCGACGGCAGATCGTGCGTAACCAGCGCGTGCGCAGCGATTAGCTTGGATTCCATAATAAACAAAATGATGGAAATTTATCAAATAATTAAGTTGCTAGCGAGCCGCTCCGGCTCCTCACAGGTTATTAAACTATTACAGTCCGATTTGGTCTTGCTAAAAAACCCATAAGTTTGAGTGAGACAGCAAGACCCGAATAGCATTCCAAGAGCTCACGGGATGTACGTAGGTATAAACCTTCCTCTTGAATCATTCTATCTGCTGTTGAAATTCTTCCATGCCGGTGGTTTTAGTTAAGAGGGTGCATCATCCGTGCTGAGCTCGCAACGTCGCATTTTTGGTGATTTTTTGCGATTATTTCACAGAAATTGAATGAAAGTATCAAATATCCGTCTGTAGTGCACTTCGTTTTTAGGGTATTAATGTGTCCAATGCAATGGTTGACGGTGATGGAATGTTATTTTCGTATTAAAGCGATAAAATACTATATCTCGTTTAATAAGAAAATAAAAGTCCATCACAATGAATTACTGCATTAGACACATTAATACCCTAAAAACGAAGTGCACTACAGACGGATATTTGATACTTTCATTCAATTTCTATGAAATAATCGCAAAAAATCACCAAAATTGCGACGTTGCGAGCTCAGCATGGATGCACCCTCTTAAGTAAATAAATAAATAAATTCAAAATAGATCTTCATGCATGGCTGTAATGTTGCAACGGCCCTATTACTCTATTAATGAGTTCTTTAGTGATTAAGTTTTGTTGTAAGTAATATATTTTTTACAGAATATTCGCACACCAGAAATGGTGTAATGTGCAGTTTCAATTTTAATTATGGAAGATCCCTGTAACCACATTACTGCGAATAAAATATTTTGATTTGACTTGATTTGATTTGAAGTATTTTTCAGTATTTTTTATAAGTATGTGTGTATAAATAGTTACATTATACTTTCAAAGATTACAAAGTTTGTTTGTTCTTCCAGCACCTACAAAATGAATATTTATGAATATAATTTTCGTATCGCTTAATTATAGATTTCGATCGTTGACTTGATTGATTGACATAGAAACTAGGAAATTGGTTAAAGTAAATGTGAACGTATCCAGTTTAAGACACCTACTTAAAAAATTAAGTGAAAAAATATCCTTCTAAGCAAGAATGCAAATGATTGCATTAAAGTGTCATAATTAGAGCGAAATTAATAACTGTTCTCACTGCCGGCAACTAAGTCGCATGCCAATTAAACCAGGCAAAATCATTTATTGGACTGTCTATTAGTGTAATTAAATTGCAAAATTTGGACGACTTTGCATCTTACATAGCGTAATATTAGGATTATTCAACGAAATAATTATCTAAGAAATTTTAATGACCGCTTGCGAATTGATGGACTCGAAAAAATGATTGATGACTGCAACAATTAAAAACTGGAGGATCAATATTTACTTTTTGCTCATAAAAGTTGAGAACTTGCCAAGCAACTTGTAATGTTAAGCTGGTTACTCATCAGCGTATTTATCCAAATATTTGCGTGAGTGAAGGGGATGCACTATATTGTTTCTAGCTTATGCGACGAAGATACCAATAACGCAACGCGACACGCAACGCCAAAGTTGAGTGCCAGTATTACAATAACCAAAAACTCTATAGTCTGGCAAGAGTCAGGCAGACAGATCACTGCAGTAAAATGACGCTTTCAGTGTTGTCCGACAAAGAGTGAGTATAAAATTAAGAATAGTAATAGTACCTAATAGTATTTAATTATAATTAGCCGATAGATAAATTATAGAGTGGTAATAAAATGGAATGGATAAGTAGATTACTTTTAATCTATCCAGTCAATCGATATTATGAGCAAAAATAATAAACTCGTCAGATTTGTATCGTAAAAATATCGTGACTCCGCAAAATGAGGTTTTTGGTTGCGTAATATTGACAAATAGACAATTGTTGGTATGTATTCGTAAACAATGGATCGGTGCGTTAGTTTATTTCAATTTTGCACACTTTACTGGAGAAATAAACATTCTAAGCTTATTAGGGTTTGGCACCTTGAAAGGAAAAAGCGTAACCCACGGATCACTTTGTTGTCCGTCCGTCTGTCAAGATCCTTTTTCTCAGGAACGTGTGGAGGTATCAACCTGAAATTTATATCAAATACTCAATCCCTTGGAGCTATGAAAAAATGAAACTTCTAAGCCAACGCAATCAAAAGATACAGCCGTTTATGTCGCAAATTTCCGCAAATTTTAGAAACTCGCAAGGGAATCAAAACCTACAGGGTAAATATTTATGTTATGTTCATACCCCGTTCATATACATCAGAACTTGATCAGAAAATGAAACAACATATCGCATTTATTAATACAAACAGTTAGGTAATAACACATTGTGGGTGTCCCAGTTAGAGTCATTTGATTGTCTCGGTCACGACATTCCGAGTTAATAATTTCATATGTATTGCATTATGATTAAAGACAATTGAAGCATAAGTTGATGGTTCCTGGCCAAAGTACATTAACAAAACCACAAAACAATCGAGCGGTTGCGTTAGGATCGTGGCTATTTGCTTACCTACTTAAAATAATGTAAGTCTTATATTATGCAATATAATACGTGTACTAATTCATGGACGGATGTAAAATTTATTGTGAAAGAGGAAAACTGAATTTATATTGCGCTGGGTGTCGGAAGTGTTAAAGGCATCGCCTTTGACCTTTTGACTGACGATATGATACGAACTACGAATGTTGAATTTGAGGTCGACGATACACCCCCTTGTTTTTGTAACGAAGAGGAAATCTTTATGGATGTCCTAGGCACGGGGATGCCTAAGGGTATGTGGGACTCCCCCCCGAAAGGGTATACCCTAACTGTAACCTCTTCGGCGTTGCCCTCAATCCCGTGTCATGGAGACGCAGTGGGATACCACAAGCGTTATACCACAAACGTCCACTCGGTAACCCCAGCTTCCGCCAGGACCCGCCAAGAAGGGGAGGGCCCGTACGCTGGACCTGTCTTGTCTTAGCCAGCGGTCCCCACACTGTGGGAAGGAGGAGACAAGCAAACACGTCCTCACCGAGTGTATCACGTACGCGGCAGCGCGGCGAGATGCATTCGGGAGCCATGAGCTGAGGGAGGACGAGCTAGGGGATATCGAACTTAAAGATGTCCTAATGAACACAAAATATTTACCTTGCTACTCCGCTACTTACGTGCAAGATAACCAAGCTTGTGCGAAATATATACGTTTTGCATGCAAGCCCTCCCACCACTACTGCCACACAAAACGCACACAAATCCCACAAACTTAATTAATCCTATCACCAGATAAACACTGACGCGCGTTTCGATCCCTCTACGGGATCATTCTCAAAGTTAGAGCACAACCGATGCACATGCGAACCCAACACACATGGGCACATGGGTTGCACGTAAGTAGCGGAGTAGCAAGGTAAATATTTTGTGTTCATTGAAATGGACCTCCGCAAAGTAACGCCTGATTCAATAAAATATTTAAAGATGTCCTTTCGTTCGGCAGGAGAATAAGGAGATTTGAGGAGAGTTGCTGTGTGGGAGCGCCGCTGGGTCAGTAACCGGCGGCTCCAGCCAAGGGGAACTGGGCTGAATGATCGCTGAAGAGGATCGACAGCACGCCTGACCCAGCCAGGCGTCCCCACACATCATCATCATCATAGCCAGCGGTCGGCAACATTCACGGGCCGCAAGTAAGACGTCCGCGGGCTACTAACGGCCTACGGGCAGCATGTTGCCTACCGCTGCCTGAGACGATGAGTCCATGCAATTCAGGTAGGTAATGTCCGAGGTCCTACTCAAACTGTCTAAAACTTATTTCTCTGACTTATTGGTTTGTCTGGTAGAGATCGCTATTAAGTGATAAGACCGCCTATTTGTACTTTGTTCTTTTGTGGTGTTCAATAAAGAGCATTTGTATTGTTGTATGTAATGTCCGAGGTAAACCTCCTGCAGTAACTGCTAATTTGCGATCTGTTGAAGCCATTTGTGCATTAAAATTTGTAAACCATAAGACAAAAGCGGCGTAGCCAATCGCGCTTTAGCAATCCGAGTATGTAGTGACCTTATTAACATTTTTTTATTCAGGATAATGTTTAAAGAAACCTTAAATTTCTTCATTATACCTGAATGTTAAGTTCTTTCGTAAATTGCTATCTCTCCAATTCAGCGATACTGTAAATTGAGTAACGAGTTTTAAATTTGTCACGGCCACCTTGTTACTTTTACCGAATTAACTTACATTAAAGGTATCGTTTATTGCTTCATGACTGACATATCGCTGGTAGAATATGTGGTTAATGTTATGTTGTTATGAAACTGTCTCAGTCTCTTTAAGGTTCCTCGCTTGTAATAATCTCGAATGACATAAAATCGAAAAAAAAGAAAAAAAAGAAAGAAAACATTTATTGATGATAACATTACAAAGACAAAAGAAAAAAAGAAGCAAAAAACATAAGAACATGCATCGTGAAATGCGGGCTAATTCAGTTGGTCGCTTAACAAAATGTTAAGAAATCTATGTTATAGACGTTGCTTAAATGAGTCCTCGGCCGCGCGGTGCAGGGGCGCGGGGTTGGACGACAAAGGGGGCCGAGAGAGGTACGGGCGGCAGGCGCACTACCCGCCCGCACCTCTCTCGGTCCCCTTTGTCGTCCTACCCCGCGCCCCTGTGCCGCGCGTGCGAGGACTCATTATAGCGGTCGTTCTATAGTTGGATGCAAATTTTGGCTTCATTGGCAGTGTCTTTGTGTAGTGGGCAATACGGTGCCATCTTTAGCTATATAACGATAACGTGACTGTCTGGCAGACAAAGCGCAGCTCAAACCACTAAAGCTACAGATTTTAAATATGGCAGATAGTAACATTACAGACCTAGGGCGGTGAATTCGTAATTGTCCCAGATCGCAGGTGTTTATGGCCCGAACCGAAGGTGAGGGGCATAAATATGCGATCTGGGGCTTTACGAATTACCGCCCGTGGTTTGTATAAAGTTTAACGTCTTGCTTCGGCCAGGAAGTGAGATTTTCTGTCCGCGAAGCGGGCGTAAAATCCCAATTACGGCCAAGGGTGACGTAAAATATATTCCTGAGCTCTTCTGTGAAGGATAACATCGTGAGGAATCCTGCACACGCCTGTGAAGCATTTCAATGGTGTGTGAAGTTCCCAATCGGCACTGGGCCCCGCGTGGGAACTATAGCCCAAGCCCTTTCATTCTGAGAGGAATCCTGTGTTCAGCAGTGGGACGTGTATAGGCCGAGATGATGATGATTCCTTGTTGGTGCACTAAGGTGGGATTTTTAGAAATTCCCGCGGAAAAGGGATAAAAAGGATTTATAATCATTACTTTGAATGGTCGCGGGTAAAAGCTACTATTACTATAGACCAGTAGTTCCCAAAGTGGTCCAGGTGGACCCCCAGGGGTCCACGGAAGACTCGACGGGGGTCTACGCTGGGCGTGACCAAAAATGGGGGTCCACAATCGCAAGCGGGGGTGCATGAAAATTGAATAAAATTTGTGAGAATTGATTGGTTCTTGTGCTGTAAGTCATTGTAGATTTCAAGAAAGTAAAGTAGGATAGAGTCACTCGCAGCACAAAAATATAATATAATTGAAAATTTGTTTTGTCGACTTTATTTTCAAATAATTAATCTTATCAAGCAATCAATTCTAACCAATTTTTTCGAAAACTGTTAATTTATCGTTGAAACTCAGCAACAACGCAAGTTTCCATAGATTATAGAGCTAATCTTAAGTATTTTTTTTTTCGAGATTTAGTTTAGAAATTAGTGGTAATGTAGCTGCAAGGGGTCCACCGGATCCAGCAAAATTTTGAAAGTGGTCTATGGAACAAAAGAGTTTGGGAACCTCTGCTATAGACCGACCGCTTAACTGAGTCCTTGCCAAAGAGGGCCGAGAGAGGTGCGGGCGGCAGGCGGTTCCCTTTGTCGATCTACATTGAATCATTTTCGTTCTTCTCTTATTAGTCCGTGAGTAAAGCAACGGAACAAAGTGTGACTAAACGTTTTGGTATGGCGCTTGCACTTCCTTCCTTATCTGATTCGACCAATCGGCTGCTGCAAACTCTGTCCATTCTCAAACCGCAAGGACAAAATAATAATTCGTGCCTAGCTTTAATTTGGAATGCCACTCGCAACATCAGTAAGCCCAGCCATAGAACAATAAATCCTACTAAATATTAAAAATGCGAAAGTTTGTGAGTGACGATTTGACGATGTGAGTGAGTGTACGTATGTTTGTTCTTTCTTCACGCCGAAACGACTGAACGGATTTGGATAAAATTTGGAACGGAGATAGTTGGTACCCTAGATTGAAACATAGGCTACTTTTTATCCCGGAAAATTGCATAGTTCCCGCGGGATAACGAAAAACATGTCAATTGCTAATTTTACGCGGACGAAGTCGCGGGCAGAAGCTAGTAATACATAATGTAGACATTTTTAGTGGGAGTAAAATCCAAAATATTTAGGTTAATAAACATTAGCAAGGTATCAAAAAGAGAGCTCTGTGCAATATTTAATTTTCTAGATACAATGGTTTGGGCTAGGCTTTGATGAGTAAGTCAGTCAAATAGTCAGAATTTTTAGATTAAGCCCAATAAATCAATTACTAATTACAAAATTGTGTATGGCTAATTAATTAATGATAATGTATGGTTCCATCATTTAAGAATTCGTTAACGGAATAATGACAAATATTTCGATTAAAGGTGTAAATATATAAATTTAAACGTAAAACAGTAACTCGTAGTAAATTATAATTTACTTACATTATTACCAAATCGATAATTGTAATCGATTGCTGCGCCCGCGCACGCCGTCGGCTGTGGGTTTGGAAGCCATTGATCGATACCCATAGTTAATTGTGTGATCTTATGTCGATTAGGTACAAAATTTCTTCATAGTTGTTGTGCAAAAAAAATTGTCTAGTTTCGTAATGATACTGTTTGATAAATTCGCATTTATTTATGTGAGCAAATAGCTGTAATAAACCAGTTTTGTTTGTATTTATAGTAAGGTAAATAAGTGTAGCAAGGTCGCTCTTAGATAATCTGTTTATTTAGGCTACAGCTGGCGTATGTGCAACTGCCTAGTGATGAGCTATTACTAGTTTATCATTGTATTACATATGTAGCGACACTAGCGCCACCTAGTTGACAGCTACATAATTACTACGACACACGAGTAGCTAGCGCCAACTCTAGTGACAGCTGTCACATTGTTCTACATCGCGCTAACGAAGTTTCTCAACACGGATGCATATATACAACTTCCAACTCTCTTCCTTCGGACTTCGGTCCCCAGGCAAACACAATAAACAAAACATAAACAAAAACATAAACACAGCTTTAAGGCGCTTTCAACAGCAAATGACCCAGAGCAGCGCCACTCTTCGCACATACGGTTCGCGTGCCTGTGAGTGAAAGAGAAGAAACTATTCCGGCAGCTTGGCGCACGTCTAAAATCTTGCAAATAAGACACAAATAAGAAGAAATAAAAAAAAGTACCTATGGATTATTTGTGAAATATGACTCGTTAGCCGTGTAGGTATGAATATGTTGGCTTCATGTTTTTAATTGCAGACCCATACGTCGAAAAAATATAGACATAGAACCGTTTAATGATGATTATAAGACCAATCTTTGCAATTATTTTCTATCGAGCCGATTTTGCTCAATTATGTATCGAGTCCGTCTATCGTGTTTGAAATATGACGAAAATTATCAATGTAATTTTTTGTATTTTTTTTTGTGTGTAGTTTTTCTTAAAAAAGTGCTTAAAAAACATCAATTTCAACAAAATTAGGTGTTGTCAGCCTCTTAAGCCGTGGTTTTGCTTATTGAAACTATTGGATCTTGCAGTTATCACGATATTTGTTCATAAATTCCATAGGAGTTTACAAAATTTCATGGGATTTCAATTTTAAATTCAGTTTACATACTTTCAAAAAGTCTCTTCCCAGTGGGAATATCGCATCGGGATAAAAATTGGCCTTTTATTACAGAGATACTACCTAGTGTCAAATTAAGTGTAAATTTCCTAGTGTAAATTTCTCCAAAATCCTTATAACTGGTTTAGCGTGAAAGAGTGGCGAAACGCACGCAAATTTTTGCATTTACCTAAAATATTGTACTTTTGACAGTAAAACGTAGAAATCTGATAAAAAGGAATAGGAAATTTCCGTAACTATTAAATCGGTTGCCATAAAAAATGATGTACCTACTTACTCTTCCTTGCATAAGATAAATACGTCACGTGACGTATTTTAGATGAAAAAAAGACCTAGATATAGCTTAAAGCTGACTAGGTCGTAGAAACAGTGTCAATGTCAATGACCGGCTCTCAAAGCAATAAATCTTGCACGTCAAAACATTAAATTCCATTCGAGACAATTTTCAAGTCTTTTAAATTGGATCGGTCGTTTAAATCAATCAAATGTTATAATAGACGTTGAGTTTGATTAAATCTCCGGCACTAGAAAGGTAATTAAGAGTTTTTTTATGTAAATTAAACGTACACTCACGTGCAAAAATAACGCGTATTTTTCCATACGTTGGAGGCCACACATTATTGCAACTATAAAAAAAAATCCAACGTTTCTTAAGCATTGAACAGGATGTTTGTAGTATTGTCATTATGTAAGTGGGTCACCTGACGGTAAGCGAGCACCATGTAGTCAATAAGCTTTAGGGCCAATATTCAAGCGTTTCGACCGCTCGGCCCATGCGTCATTGTCGTCCCACAATTATTATCCTAACAGAAGGACAAGCCGCAACAACTTTTCACAAGCTAAATGCAGCATCCATACTGTGATTCATTGTCATAAAAATTTAAGTCTCAGCGTCATCTCTTTTGTATAATATGCTGAGACGATAATGACGAAAAAAAACGCCGAAAAAACGCTGAATATTCGCCCTTTACCTGGAGCGACATTATGTAGACTGCTTTTTTACCTTAATCAGACTGAAACAAAAACACATTGAAGAATCAGAAAAGTCAAATTCTCAGTCATTTGTAATATACTCAGCGGCATATTTAGCGGAACACAAAAAAAGTTAGCCAAACGTATACTTAATGCTTGACCAGAAAAAAATAAAAAAGAACAAAAAGAGTTACCTACACTTTTTTTGTGTTCCGCTAAATATGCCGCTGAGTGTAGCTGTTGTAGGTACGCTAACTGTTCAAAGAACGACGAAGAATCGAATGGGCTGGGTGTCACGTCCCTCTCACTCTCAAATGAATGGCTGTTAGTGTGAGCGAAAGAGCACAAAACCAACTTCGAAAATCGATTTCGGAGTATAAGGCTAGATGCGATTTCCAGCCGCAGATTTATGAACGCATTCAATTTAATTAAATTGGGAAATTCACACACCTTCATGTTAATACGCGCACCATAAACCACCAATTTGATTTAGTAACTAGCACCTGTGAAATTGTCGAATGTGGGCAGAAATTAGTCAACATAAATTTAAGAATAAACGATTAACAAGCTGCTTTGCCTTCGCATGGTTTAATTAGTTTTGTTTTACACAATCATAAGATACCGAGGTCTCTTTTTACTGCTGTTAATGTCACAATCAGACGTCTTATGCTAGAGAATATTATGGCACTGCAATGTTTTGGGAATGGTTATCGGCCATGGCTACGTGCGACCGACGGCTCATCGAGCGTTTTCTGTGTTCATTGCGCCAACTTCGCAGCATACGCAATGAAAAGAGCCTCTATAGTGTCATTTTAGACAGCAATACCCCCTAGGGTGGTGAAATAAAGAATGTCTCAGATCGCAGAAATTTGTCGCCCGAACCAAAAGCGAGGGCCATAAATATGCAAGCTGAGGCTTTCATTATCACCGCCCGAGGTGTATGAGTGCACAATTTTACGCCTTCCCCTGGCCAGGAACTATAAATTTCCACTCGCGTACAACGGGCGGTAAATTACTACTTACGTCCCGGGGCGGCGTAAAATGTGTTAAAACGTTCGCACAAACGTCTTAATTAGTAAAGGCAAATTGGCAGCGCTACTAGTACGTAACGGTAACAAACCCTTCTCACAATATTTATTTTACACAACAAGGAAAGCAAACGAGCAAGTAAGACGGTGATAGCGATCCGAACGGACCTTGCACGAACCTACCCGCAAAACCTTTTGATTTGACACATTAACGCGAACGCGTCTAAGAGACAGGTAGGGGTGCGAGTCGGGTTACCTCCATGTGTGATCAAGAGCTGCGGTTCGTTTTTGGATCCGTCCGGGGGGAAGAGCAGTGCTTGGTCCGGTGCACCCTGGGCATCGGCTAATGATTTCCTGGCAGTTTCTGAGGGATGTCATTGACCGTTGGCTAGACCTTTTGACCGTGTTACCGTACAACGTTGCCTACATTTTGTCACAAGATTTTTAACACTTAATATTTTTTTACTTTGACATTAGTGAAGTTGTCGTCACTATTATAACAACTTGAGACGCCACTAGGGAATGCAATCCCGACTCGGGATTGCAAATTCGAGATCCCGCGGGATTAGAAATATCAATCCCGCGGGATCCCGAACTTTTCGGGATCCCGTCTAGTTTAAAAAAAATGTTAAATGACTGAGAAAGTTAATAACTGCTTGTTTGTGATAGTGAGGTTAACTAAAATAACATATTACTCGAAAGAAAATAAAGACCTTTATTCTTTAATCTTATCAACTAAATAATTATCACGTTTTAAGTAAATTAACATAGGTAAATTAGGTACCTAATCAAAACAATAAGCATATTATGCTTATGCATAGTTGTTTTGAAAATGACTCCTTAAAAAACAAAGGGTATTAATAGTGTCATCTGCTAAACGACATCTAATGTCCGTTGCAATGTACCCCGCTGCTGAGAATGCCCTCTCCGACTCAACACTGGTTGGCAACAGCGTGGCGAAGCAATTATATGCAAACTGCAAAAATCGCCCCCTTGTTCCTCCACACTCAAATAAATCCATTTCTTTTTTTATGGTAGACTCTAATTTGTCTAAGCTCGCGGTCCTCGCGGACGTGGATATATGTGCAGAAGGACTTTTAGACGCTCGCAGAGTTTCTTCTAATTCCTCTTGAAGCGATTTATTAGTTTGTGCAGCACGTAAATTCAAATCTTCTGCTATCATTGAAAGAGGCAAGTCATCTTCGATTAGTACTGCCGTATTAATTTCTGCTTGGTTTGGTTCTTTACGATATAATCGTTTGATTATATTTTTTATTTCTTTTCTAATAAGATACTTGCTTGGTAATTGAAAAATCCCGTTGCCTTTCCTTTGCTCCTCCAAGTCCTCTTGATAATTGTTCGGATTTTTCAAATACATCAGCACCGCAGTTGCTTTTGTGCGACGCTCGGAGATACGATTATTCATTGAAGAGACTAACTTTTCTGAGAGAGGAGTTTTTAGGTCTTCTAGCTTTCGAACCATGAAACGCAATGTATGTTCTGCACTTACTAAATCAGTATCTCGACGGCACAATACCTCAACAGCCAACTTCACTGGCAGAAATGTATTTTCCAAATCGATAAGGACAGCGTGTTCTTCATCCGTGAAAAAATAGTCTGAATTGGAACTGAGCAAGAGATCAACTAGGGTCTTAGCTACACACTGCTTTACTTTATTGTATGTACTTATCATGTTGCATAGGCTAGACCAACGTGTCTTGCAGTCAAGAACCAGTTGAATTGTTTTGCCAAACTCTTGCTGAATATAATTCTGAAGCATATCATTTTTGGTAGGAGATTGCCTGAAAAGTTTGACGCATTTTCTTAGTTTCGATATAATCATTTGGTATTCTGTAGCCAGATCAACTTGTCTTAGAGGTAAGGAAAAGTATAAACCATCATAATTATCCGGATTATCGTCCAGGACTTCCTCCTCCTCCGTGCTGCGATTTGTGTTCAATTCAGGGTGTTCAAATTCTTCCTCTGGCATCTCTGCATTGGATTCTTCATTCTTTTTATAAATTACGTCTGTTATACCTAATTGCACACCGTGGGCGTAGCAAAGCTGTTGTAGTGGTTCAATCAGACGTCCGACTTTCTTCATGACGCTGGCTCCATCCGTCGTTATACCGACTATGTCGTTATCTAGGGATAAATTAAATTCTGATAGTTTATCCTTCAGAAGTTGAACACAAGACTCAGATGACATACTTCCGAAAATGCGTACCAGTCCAATATTCCAGTAAGTAGGCTGATTGTTAATAACTGTGTGTACATTAACATTTAAAAAGCGCCGATTCATTCCAGATGTCCATTCATCTAAAGTGACTGCAAACCTGTAGTCTTCATTCCTCAACTTTAGTAGATCTTCCGTCACTTTCATTTTGAGCGTCATTCCATAATTCATTACAATTTTTTTAATTGTGTTTGGCGAAGAAGGTAATTTGTAACCTTTTGCGGCAAAAAGACTCTTCATGTCCTCAGAAGTACAGAACACTCTGAACGGCAAACCATCTTTGGCTACCATTCGGGAAATCATCAACTCTTTTGTTACGTTAGTATCGGATGGAAAATAATCACTGATTTTCTTTTTTTTCTGTGGTGGTTCATGATTTTCATGATCTTCTGGTGTACATTGAGGCTCCACGATAATAGGTGGCAGCGCAACTGACGACGACGCTCTAGTAGACCCTGACGAAGTCGAAGGTAGTGATACATTATCCGGCTCAAGTGTACTTGTTGTTCTTCCGGCTCTCGCATTCAATTTAGTGTCAATCTTATGGATTGACATCATATGGACGTGTAAACCTTTTGTAGACCCCGATGAGGTTTTGAGAACAGCTTTACACAAGTTGCATTGAGCAGTCAAATTATTAACTGCTTTCTTAAAATATCTCCATACCGGTAAACGGCTGTTGCACTCCACGTACGCTTGATCTGGATTATTTGTCGACATTTTAAAGTATTAACAAACTAACACTTATAAGAATCCAATTATTTCGTTTATTTAACTCACATAAACAATAAAAAATGCGTAATTTAAGAAAAAAATATTACTACAACTGCACAACTAAAACAATGATGAACGTGAACAAACAAATGACTGCCTCCCCGCGCGCATATACTTCTTTCTCACTTACTCTACACAGTTCCACATTATCTGTCCCAATCGTCACCTGTCGTTAATATTCGGAAATAGTCGGAATAGTTTTCTAACGCTGCTTGTCGTTCCTGCCACTCGCGGCCGTCAGTCCAGTGTTGCCGTTAGCGTACATTTTACACATTTGACGTACTTTTTTAGCCTCCAATGTGTTATGTGTAATGGGGTCCAGTGTACGTACCTTTAGTGGTCATCCAAAATTATGTGTAACATTTTATAATCCGCCACCAAACAGTTGTGGCAACACTGAGAGCGATAGAAGCCTGTGTTTATGAGTTGAGTAAAAAAATCCGTATGTACTTTTTTATCCCAAAATGTACCTTTTCAGCGCTGGATTTGTACCTTTTGGGAACTCAGTTGTGGCAACACTGCGTCAGTCAGCGCGCCGCTTGCACGCCGAGTGGACGTGAGTAGCGTCGCTTACAACTGCCGCCCAATCCCGTCAATCTCGAACGAGATCTCGTCAAATGATGCGTCGGGATTGATCCCGAAAAATTACACGAGATCTCGCGAGATCGGGATCCCGCGGGATCGGGATTGCATTCCCTAGACGCCACATATAAGAAGAAGAAGACGAAAAGATAGGTATTAGTTGCAACAAATAATTATACTTAAGGCTGGGAAAACTAAAACTACTTAGGTACTGTAAAACTAAACTTAACCATTAGGCAACGCCGGGAGGCGGGCAGCAGTAAATATATGTCCTGACCGACTAGCTGAGCACTCAGTTTCTTGTTCCAAGCTATAAATCAACATCTAATGAACTGGACCTCCATGTAATTTTCATTACTGACTACTAATATCCGTGTCTGATTTGCAATTACCAAAGAGAAAATAAGTCATTCGAGCATTTACAAATTATGGATAAAACTTGTTGATATTCGCCCCGGTGCCGCAAAAAGTTGTCTTAATTAAAGTCGGACTTTTGAAATAGGTTATTTACTATATTAAATACTAACGAGACGCCTGTTGTCCTAAACATGGTTCATAAACGTAACTACGCTATTTAATTCTATCTATTAGATTGCACTGCATAAATAATACTAATTAAAAGTATCACTGGTTATATAAATATCGACGTAGAGTCCTTCAAACACTACTAATATGCATTGTAAATGCGAAAGTTTGTGAGGAAGTATGTATAGATGTTTATTCTTTCACGCCTTACTTAACGGCTGATGAAATCTGGAAATTTTGTAAGAATAATTTAGTAAGAAAATTTAAAAAGTTCATTAAAGTAAAACTGATTCAAGAGGCCCTGTATAGCATTAAAGATTATTTTGACATTGTATTCGAATCTGATGAAATCCATGCCAATTAATTTGTGATCTCTTTAATTATTAAATTATTATTATTTTGACAATTTAATTATTTTAATTTGGTTATTTATGTTTTGATTCAAATATGTTTTCATCATTGTTATTTCTTTTTTCTTTCTTTTTTCCACTTGTGTTTATTTTAAGACTTGTTCTAGTGCATATTATCTGTGTCAATGGAATAAAAATATAATGATTATGGTTATGATTATGATTAATAAGAATAAGAATAAATTTATTTCGTAAAAAATACATCAGCAGTGAAAAATACACCAGCATCAGCGCTGAGCACTGATTATCTGTGCGTCTGTTCAGGCTTATTTTTGCACGCATAATTAATATTATTGCTTAATATTACCTGACAATCTATTTATATACTTAAGTACAATTTGTTATACCGCACCTCTACCCAATACGTAAACCTAACATAATATTAATCCATCAAACGCTCAAGGTACACATTTGTTACCAAACCCTCTACCTATTGATAAACAACTCATTCCTAATTAGGCTGAGGACTTTGAAACTGAAGATTGATCTGCTATTCAAGTTTTAAACGTAACGAAACTATGTAATGGAATCTTAAGGCCTTTAAGTAGAGTATTGAATAGCAGACTGCGATTTGTGAATACTACGTTAGCTTTTGGAACGTCGGGACACAAATCGATGTCGATAAGATCGCATAGCAGTTTGCAGAGACACTAATGGCACTAACTGGATTTAGCGTGTCCGCTAAAACGTGGCTAAAACTATTTTAACATGTTGTGTAGGTCCTGAACATAGATGATATTTATTGTGCGATACCCATTTTTAACGGTCAGTAACTATGCTTCGCCGACCATCTAAATAGATCTTGCTTTAAAGAAAACAAAACAATGCGATAAGTCTACGAGTAATCAGCGATTTGTTTTTTGTTTTGGCATATCTCTTTACTTATTTGCATAGATGTAGTAGGGAAAGTGTTGTTGTTATATTTTTACTATGCAACAAAGAAGGAAAACGAGAAGTGGGTCACCTAATGGTAAGTGCGCACCCCCACTCACGCACATCCGTAACGCTAAAGGATTTCAGATGCGTTGCCAACCTAGAGGGCTAAGAGAGAATACCTCATGTGCCAGAAATTTTGCAGGCTCTCTTTCTCTCCACATAACACAGTAATTCTTGCAAATGCTGCTCGGTGGTAGGATTAGCAATAAAATGTGGTTGCGATCCGGAACTTGCGTAAGGTTCTATCACCTGCAAAAATTGTACACATTGTTCACTTATATGTACATGTTACACATGTTATACATATAAATTTACACTCGGTCTTAAAATTAAACCACCTCTCGAAACACCTTACATTTATTAGTCAGATTGCGGTCAGTCCTGCTTCCGGTCCAGAACCAGTCTCACTGACTTAACCAAGGCATTAGACACAACCACATCAGCTGTCTCTAAAACGAACCTCAATCTGACCCAATTGGGAAATTGAGGTAACAAATGAAATGATACGCCTGCAAACCAATTAAAATCGAGAGGTTCCGCTCAATTCATTTACGAATCCACTCGATCTAAGTGCTTCTCATGAATTTTATACTGATTGGTGAATTTTAGTGCGACGTAAACAACATCGGGGTATCAAAATATTAAGACGAAATTTAAAGGAGCATTAACAAAACGCAATGGGAAGGCCGAGAAAATGTGTAAATGGAAAACACTTTGTAGGTATGTCATTTTTACTCGCTGCTGTATACCTATTTTTATTTCTATAGTATTTACATATAACCTGATACTTCACGCTTAATAGCTTTAAATGTTTATTTTCTTCCAAGCATCGTTTTTGAACCATAAAGAACCCTAAACAGAAGACAAAGTGACAAAAAATGTCGACACAATACTGACTGCGACAACAGACTGAAGGAATTAAAAAACTGCAACTCTTTTGATGAAACTGTTCAACCGTACAGCATTACATCTTTGCTTTCAAACTATGGCCTGAATTACTGGATTTTAGGTCTGCAACAATAGTTAAAGAATTCATAATACATAATACTCTAAATTAAATTACTATTGAATAAGTTAACAATGTAAGCAGGTGCATTCAGTTACGTCTGCTGCATTCTATTTCAAATTATATTGGAAAATATTACGTTATACGAATCCTATTATCATTGAACTAATAGATAGCAGAGTTTTTAGCGAGTTTGACTTCAGTGCGCTCAATAATAGCACGCTTTTTTTTAATCATCTTTCGCTTTTAAGAGTCTGTGACTTGCAAAGCTTCTTATTTTTTTTGGCAGCGTTTACCTAAGAGATGCTTTAGAGTGAGTACCATGTATTTTCATCTCAGTCTAATTTATTTATTTATTAAAAAACATAACACTATCATTAGAGGAGACCCTATGCAATAGTGTGTGAACTTAATTAAATTACATTTGCTTAACTTACTTTAAAAAAGAACAAAAAGAATTTATACATTACTATAACATAAAACATAAAAAGTCACTTTAGTGAATTCACACAGCGAACATAAGAATAGGTCAGTCTTTTCAGCCACCTCATTCAAGATATGTAAGGCTCGCGTGAGAGGAGCCTTATTTAGGAGATTGGTCCGACCACGACCACTTTATAACTAAGATGTCACCTGGGTCAGCTGTTTTTGGCCCAATAAATAGTGTCCTTTATTATTGTGTCAAAAAAAAAATAGGAGTAACGGTTGTCAGCTGCAGCAGGCTATTGGGTTTAAATTCACGGGAAGTGGGTTTGTCTACCTTGTCGTATAAGAAAACTAAAGTGGATTATGAAAATGGAATACAATTTATCATTATCTCAGTTAGAAAAGTCGTTGTCGAAAATCATGCTGCACAATCGTACTGGGGCCTTACCATGACGTCTTAATGCGATTCAGTTTAGGTTCGCTCGCTGTCAGATTCATACAAAAAGTGACAGCTAAAACTTGTACTGAGTCGGAATTAGGACGTCATGGTAAAGCCCCTGTAGTTGTATAAGCTTGGCGAAGCTTAAATTTGGGAAAGGTATCTGGTGAGATTCCTCTTTATTACTGCAGCTACCATTTGCTACCTCACTATCTTTAAATTATGCACAACCAACAGTTTATGTCTATTACGTAACAAATGAGGGCGCCTTTGTTTCTGATAAATGAACTGCAGCTTAATTGACTGGTGACTTAGATCTTTGCAATGTTTAAGTGGGGGTTACAGCGTTACTATTCTCAAATCACAACCATTATCAAGTTCCCAAGGAATTTTCATTGTGTGTAACAATCACTACAAACTAAACCGTGTAATTATGTCAAGAACTCTTAAATTGGTCAGATTTATTCGACCATGTTCACTAACTAGGTATCGTTACAAAAACGCGATGGTCAACTTATTTGGTCAAAACAAATTAAACAAGATGATTTCGAAATTACATTTTAATTTGTTTCGCTCTGTACTACCACGTGTTTTCGTTACATCAAAGTTTAATTAAATACCGCTCATAAATATTAAAAACTAAAACGGTTCCCTTAAGCCTTCCTTTTCAGTTAAATAGACGCATTGGTTTGAAAATTTCTCAACACCGACATTATGAAGGTCTTTTAATGAGAACCACGCCTTTCATGGTCGAACCATAACTTAAGTATCCCTAGTCACGTTTGCTATAAATCCAATGTTTATAAAGGTGTCATGTTAAATGTAACAAATACCAACAACTCAATAAAGAAATTAATGGCAACTGTGACCACGAAAAGGAAACTAGGTCGTTAGCTTCCGGGCATTCGTGGTTGGTCACGAATCGGGATCGTTGCGACACGGCGGTCGGAGTCGATGTTTGGAGTCCTGACAAAATTTGTTATATCATGCTTTTCATAATAGCCGCGATTGTGTTAAATTGGCAGACGATAATAGCTAAATTTAACCTGGTATCAGAAATATTGGTTACATAAGTAACACTGCAATATCTAGATCGGGAAGGCGCCCACCGAAAAAATCTTCAACGATTAGAATTATTTAAAAAAGAGATCGCTTGTGACTCTAACACACAGTCACTGTTAAGAAGGACTTAAACTTGCAATGTATGACTGTTTGTATGTTAGTTAGCTTAGGTCAAATCTTGCAAGTGAAATTTAAACCACTTCTAATGGTAGGATTTATTTGACATTTGGTACACATATTTATGTAAGAAGGATAACGATGCAACAAACAAATCAATGCAGCAAAAATCTTGTACAAAATAAAACATTACTAATAAACTTTGCGTCATAATTCGAAGAAAATAAGTCACTTTGGTAATTGTAACAAATCAACGAACTAAAAGTGTGGGTGGCAAAAACACCGCGAGAATAACGTTGCGCATTATTGCTCTTATTTTGCATACCACCTTAATGAAAGTGTAAGTGAGAGGTCTTGCGACATTCCGCAGTTATACGTGTCTTGCACAGGTATTTAAGTAAGTAGATGACGTCAGTCGACCTATCTTGCGTGTCCAGAAACGTCGGAGTTTTTGTTATTTAGCATGAAGCCAGAGTCGCGTAATTTCAGTCGCGTGATTTTAGCTGCATAAAAAAGTTTATTTAAAAATCATTTTAGGTCGTCATTGTAGGAAGGTAAGTGACCAAACTTACGCGACTCACAACTCAAAAACTCACGCTCATCTGGCCTCAACCTTAGTCAAAATTGAGCTCGCCTAAACCAGCCAGTCTTGCATACCAAGCGGTCGTTACGTTTAATTTAAAAACTGTGATATCTGCATACCTGAGTACAATTTCGATGCCAAAAAATTAAGTTTGCGCTTAGTCTTAATGCAGTCCTTTAAAGAGCGAATTGGGAACTTCATGAACACCATTCACAGCTTGCAGTTTGATTGGCCGAAAAGCTCGTTGTTGCGAACCAGCAATCAACTGAAAAATAAAGTAATCTGTGTCTAAAGAAAATTGTAGTTTTATAAAATTACTTGAAAATGATATAGGTACTAAATAAAAATATTAATCCGAAGCACAGATTAGGTACTTTTTATAGACTGATCCGAAAAGCCGCGCTGCTCATTTTACACTCGTGGTTTTCAAATGAAATTTCACAATGTGAATTCCGAATATCTACGAGGCCATAGGTGAAATTACTAAGCTGCCACGGCTTATTTTTTCAAGGCACCAACGTTAAAACCATCTAGGTACTAATTAAAAATGTTTGAACTGTTTTGCATGCAGTTGGGGTGATAGGGAATTGGTGCGATTATAATTTTTATCACAATGAGTGAGAGATACTTTTATCGCACTTAATATGATTCCTTATTAATACAGTTACGATTGCAAAGGACTCAGATAAAAAGAAAAGAGTCGGCCAAGTGCATATCAGAACCACAAACGGAGGCTTCTGTTCTAATTCCATCGTCAATTTGCCATTAGATCGAGCGAAAAATCTCTGAAAATATGCTGAAAATACACGTTTCTTATATTCGGTGTTATGGCTGCCATACTCGTAAACATCGTCAAATTTAAACGAATTCAACCCTGTTACATACAGATCAACAAATGAGCAGTGGAGCCTTAGGTAGGTACAAAATAGGGTTTTGTTGGCACCTATCAGGCTCAGCACCCTACGAAAACTACGACAGCAACTCTACTTTTAAGGGATTTTTGACATTTCACGTCTGTTTATCTTTGATGTGAATTTCTTCTTTTGTTTTTGAGTTAAGGATCTTCGACTCAGTAGTCAAAGCTATTCGAAAAAGAGATTTGAATAGTTGTTTCTACTTCCCTATTATCTCACAGAACCCAAAACATAGTGTGGGTCCAACTATAAAATCGTTAATGTCATCTTATTAAACAGCGCATTGTTCGTGCACTGTTATCAATCTAATACGGTAATGGACGAGAAAGTTATAGATAATAGCTTTAAAGTGTATGCGCGGGCGCACCATAGTGTTACTCTGTTATTGGGAACAATAGAGCCTCCAATGACATAATAGCATTAGGAAAAGCGAAAACGTTTTAATCCGGCTTATGATAAAACTAGTTGAAGGTAAGGAAAGTTGATTTCAATAAGGTAGAAAGTCCGGACGATGCTGTGTGTAGTTTTTTTTTAAATAATTAGCTGGAAGAGATCTGGGTCTTTGGCAGAGTCAAGTAAAGGTCCGACCACACCGGTGCGTAAAAGACGTTGACGGTGCGTATACGCAACAATATGTATGAAGAAACGGTGAGAAAAAGTGACGCCTACGACACGTCACTGCGTATACGCGGCAGTGTGGTCGGACCTTTAGTGTTTCAACGTTTTTTTTTTACAGCTGCTAGAAATGTAACAAACTTGTAATGTGATTTGAACCACGACATTGAACCTTAAAGCTCAGTGCTAATAAAGAGTGAAAATGGAAATAAAAAGTGAAAACCGACGCTGGCAAAATTACTACTTGTTTCAGTACCTATAGATTTTAAAAAATTCAACGGGAAAACTGTTAAAATAAAAGATTGTATATTGTCAATTTTCCACTAAGCATTGTACCTTTCGCGTTGTCGCCTATCTACTCAATATGATGATTATTTCGCGAATTCGTCATCAAAAATGTTTCGCGCGCATATTTATTCATAGATGAGAAATGTAAAGGAATGTCCGAGCAGCGAGTTTTTAATTAATGTTGATTTTACTACATGTGAGAATTCTGGTCACGTAACCATCTAATTGGAAGCACATTATGTAGTTCGGACTAATGAGAGGGTGTGACGAAATTTTGGAAGGCATTCATTTATAATGTCGATAAGGTTTGATAACTGCAAAGCGGTGCGTCGACAGATCTGTATTTTGTTTGTAAATATGTAATGTAGTAATTAATAAGTCATAAGTCATTTATTCGTCGCTTTCTTGTATACATTGATCTTACAAGCTAATAAATTTCCCAACATGAAACCCTGTAATAGGGCACTGCAACAAAACTTAACCTAGTAATGCAATTGAAAAGCTTACTATTATTATTATACTACCTATTTACTCATTTTATTTATAATCACTATACTATCATGTCATTGCTTGTTTTAATCTACCACTCGAAATTTAAAATTACATTCATGCTTTGGATTAAGTACCTAATACATATTAACATTTAGACTCACAATTACAATATTTGATTTTCATAATTACGTATCAACAATTATGTCATATCTTATTCTATTTAAATTTATTTATTTATTTATTTATACCTTAAGCTTTCAACCGTTTTCCCTCATTTTACAGTAGTATAGGTAATTCAATGAGTTCGATAAATTAGGTAATGAGATGAATAAAATAAAAATCACTTGGACGCTTCACTGCTGAAATAAAATACGCTCTTTATTTTAATTTGTTGTTCCGTCACAGGAAACACTCGGTATGTTAGCATAATCTTTTGCTAACCAGAAATAACAGATTTGGCTATAAAATAAAATTGCTACATAAACTCAATGCTTTTAAGATAAAAGCATTTTGATCGTCTACTTTGCCTAAAGCGGGAGCTTCGCAATTCTCACATAAAATCTGTTGAAATGTAAATGTATAATGTAATTAAATTTACCTAACATTAATGCTTCTTGGAGCGTGTAAACTGTTGCAGGGTCTTAGCTGGCATTGCATAAATATTAAAACCCTTTATAATTGTCAATAAAAAAAGTATGGCGAATTGCCTATTGTCATCGGAGATTCTGGCTCGCATTGTGTTTGGTTTCGCCACTTTACCTTGTGCAGGTCTGTGACAACAGGCGAAGCTTAGTTTAGTAAACTTCTCAGGTCACTGTGGGGTCACACAACACCATTTTTTTCTATTCTGTTGCCGAAAACCAAGGACTATCACCGCATGCAGTGACTGTATAGAGATAAAGGGGTTAGTTTCAGAATGAACGAGCCGATAATTTAAGAGCAGTTTAGTCTCTTGTACACATAATGGCCCAGACTAATGAAGAAAGAAGAAAGAAGAAGAAAGAAGTGATTTATTTATTTTGCAAGACACACAAATATAAGAGCATACACACAATTTTATAGAAAAGAAACAATAACAAAAAAAAACACAGACATGAAAATTAGATCATCAGCGTTGTGTGTCTCCGCAAAAGTGAAACGGTCGCTGGCTCAGCATTACGCTGAGGTGTTAGACACCTGCAGCACTGATTTTCAGCCAGAACCGTCTGTGACTCAAGAAACGATACACAGATGAAATAAATTAATATACTATATGTTTTGAAATTTCAAATACTTAGTTAAAGGCACATTTTAATAATGTTAGCGTAAGCTTAACGATCGTTTATGAATAAGAGTTGATACATGTATAGGTCAAATACACATGTATTAACCTCTATTACACATCCTTCCTCCTCATTTTATCATTTTGAGTGAGAGAGTGAGCCTAATAAAGATACAAAAGGAATATATTTTCTCTGTCATTCCAGTGTGTTACATACACCATCATCCCGCCACCTCATGTCTGGTCTGCCTCGTCATTGCTGGCCACTCTTCGACCTGCTAAGTGGCGGAGTGATCCAACCTCTGTGGGTGCGACAGACGCATACACTAATTTAAATTAAATTTAAGCCTTACTTCCTTTTCTGATGGTATTTAATCAGGAGTTCCTGCGGTATACACGCAATTTATGAAGGACCGGTACTTAAATCAGTATCGTGACTTAATTATGCGTTACAACGAACGCTGCAATTCATTTATTTGCTTTTAACACTTCATCATGGAACGCGGCCATATAAACCAAGTTTAATTATGTGGCCAATGCCGTTGAAATCCAAAGTGTGTCTTGTAAATGGGTGATTTTAAGCAAGTGATTTTTTTGTAAAAACACAATCTTGCATACATGTTACAAAAAAGTAATAATGAGATTAGGTTAGTTAAAAGTTATGTGAGAACATTAACTGTATTAAGTATTTATTACGTTAATTGTGAGATTTAAAAACGCACAAATGTATGTGTCGGTCTCGTTATTTGATTTTGGTTATGAACGAGTACAATTGCTAATAAAATCCGTCAGGGGTGTTTGTAAGTACTTGAATTATTTATTTAGTTTAATTATTTATATTAAACGCTTTAAGCGACATGCGAAATTGATGCACACGAGAAGCCTTAAACAAAGTTGGTAAATATCAATATTTGAAATATTATTTCCTTCCACTTCCGTGCTGGTCTGTGTCAAAAACATCGAATGTACCAACTGCTTTCTTTTCCCGAGCAGATCAATAAAAGCCCATCGAGAGAATGGGTGAAAATCTTACCAATCATGTTATAGGTGATGCCACTAGCAACCCATCACTTTACGTTTAGTTCTTATTACCCAAAGCTCTGTTTACCCGGTAAGGGATAAAGACGGAATTGATCTATGTATGTACTTATGTATAAAAATATTGTCGTTATACAAATGTAGCTCCACTATGAATCAATCAATCAACCACATTTTCACTGTACTGAGCAAGGCCGTAAGCGGTTAGATTGTGTGTTCGATCCTTTAGATTTGAAACCTGTATCGTGGGGACCAGAACTAAACAATATACAGTTAAACACTAAACCGTGAACACAAAATGGTATTCACGGCAGCTGATCGCATTTAAGATTAATAATTAGCTCTGATTGTGGGAGTTTCACGATTATAGCAATGATATTTAGAATAGTGCATAATTTACCTGTCGTCGCTGGAGTACTTAGCAGTCATGTTGACGCGATTGCATGCCTAATGCAGGGATGCCATCGATTTGCATACGTTGATGTGTTTTGCTGTAGGGTTACCAATGGATAACCTCCAGAGGAATGCAGACGCGTTGTCAGCCGAGTCGGCTAAGAAAAATTTATCTGCAAGGAATCTCCTCAGTCAGTCTCCAAGCCGGAATATACCACGGCCAGCACTGCTGCTTCGTATATTATCTTGTGATTACGTCAACAAGGTTACTCCATTAGAGCTAAGGCCTTCAAACCTTTTGTCCTCAAGGCCGTTGCTTTTCTGCTAACTTCCAAGAGCCAAAGGCTGGCTAGTTCACGTAATGATGGGCGACTTTGAATAATACTAATTCGATTAAGTAGTCGATTATTGTAATCATTTGGCTTAGTCGACTAATTTGAAAATCATTCGAATATTAGTAGTAGGTACTCAAAATCCACTCCCTTCGGTCCAGTCGAGTTGACATTGATATAACTAACAAGCTAACAATTAACGCGAACACCGCGCCGAGTCGACACGAAGATTCCCGATTCGGTCCAAGCACTCGTCCAGCCGCCGATTAGTTACTAATATTAGTAGTCGTTATTCGATTATCGGCATTTATTTATTTATTTATTTATAAGCCTTTTTTATTCCGAATTCGCTACAATTTCAGTAAGTACATGTTGTTGTTGTTGTTGTTGTTATTGTTGTTTATTTATTTTTTATTTAAGTATTAAATTGTCGCGTAATTCGGCGTGCCTCGTGGCATAGGCCTCCTCCGTGTATTGGAGGGTTTGGGCTATAGTTCCCACGCGCGCCCAGTGCGGATTGGGAACTTAACACACACCATTGAATTTCTTCGCAGATGTGTGCAGGTTTCCTCACGATGTTTTCCTTCACCGAAAAGCTCATGGCAAATTACAAATGTCATCGGCATTAGTATATTACTAATTTCAAATTCGAATTACGATATTAGTAATGAATAATCATTCGAATCAGCAAATTAGTCGAAGTCGCCCATCACTAGTTCACGTCATGTTTAACCTATATGCATACCGTAGGTTATGTGCTGAGGGTATATGAAATGTTCCGAGTGAAAAGGGATCTACAGTGGTGCAGAAGGTTTCATTCTTTTTACTAATTCAAAATGGGAAGAGTTAATTGACCACCATCTACGTGGGCATGTCACCAATTTTTGCTACCGTATGTACATAACCTACCACGGAATGACTTTAAAAATAGGGGGCACTTTGATAGTTTCCATATGGTTATAAAATTTGTATTGTTTTTGTGCTTCTTCCCATCTTATAGATATTAGAATCCAGCGCTTGAGAAATTGCAAATGAAATCAATTTTGTTTCATGTTGAGATTGGTAGGTACGTGGTTAAACGAAACCGTTTGACCATTTGTTATAAAACTTTTCTACTTAACAAAATACAAGTGAATAGAAACTAACAAGAGATGATGAAATAAGCTGTTTGCATAGTTGTGCCTGCCCTCAATCACGTCGTAAAATAGTTTCTAAGTCCATAAGGAAACCACTAAGAGCGTAAATTATCATTTAAGTATCCATTGTTCATTTTACAAAAAGTTTTTTCCACCAAAATTAATATCTTTGGATAATACAGAACGCTTCTTTGTGAACAACTCGCTCGGCATTCATTTTTCATCCAACCACAATAAAGAATATTATTTTGAAAACCTAATTCAACTGGAATTATAACTCCAGTAACATGATGTTGAAGCGATTTTTTTTGTATGTGTAGGACTCATTTATTTAAACCAACTAATCTAAAATTGCACCACATAAAATTAAAATCGAAACATAAGATTAAAGTTATGGGCATGGTGCCGAAGATGCTGGCAGCATTCCCTCTCTGGATTGCAATAAGAGGCCTTGTATTTCCGCTAATTTACGATACTAGGTTGCATATTTTTTTTTTATGTGAATAGGAAGGCAAACGAGCAAGTGATTGTATTTCAGACAATCATGGTACCTACCTATTGGGTTGCTGAGGGACCACACGATATCAACAATTCCAACATTATTATGTACCTACGTCTATGTATAACTAGTACTTTTGCCCGCGACTTCGCCCGCGTAGAATCAGATTGAAGAACTGATGTGTAGTTAGGTATTTTCTGCAATAATTATGTACGTTGCAACACTAAGCAGCTACGACCTTTGACATGTTTATCGCTTTAATTTCTAAACGACACTGAAAATTAGAACACATCGATAAATCCGAAAAGTAAAGCTATGGCCGGGAATCGAAGCCGGGTCCTCGTCATTCCGTGACGCATGCTATACCCCTACACCACCCATAGCAGGTGAGTAAGCCTCCGAATTTTTCTATCTGTTACCAACTGTCACGTGACCTTGTTACTACGCGAATATTTGTCGCTAAGCGTCATCTGTTTGAATGATGTGTCTGTACGACACAATTACAAACTCCCGTGGAACATGTACTGCTCACCAGGGACGAGAGAAGGCGCTGTTTTTTCAAATGATAGGAAATATCAAATTAATCAAGAAATTTACTTCTTGATTTTTAATGTTTACTTTTATGTTTATCGCTATCCTGTGGGAACTATGCAATTTTCCGGGATAAAAAGTACCTAGCCTATGTGTTAATCTAGGGTACCAGCTATCTCCGTTCCAAATTTTATCCAAATCCGTCCTGTTGTTTCAGCGTGATGAAGGAACAACACACTCACATCGTCACATCTATCCATCCATCCATCCATCCATCCTCACAAACTTTCGCACTTATATTATTACTAGCTGTTGCCAGCGACTTCGTCTGCAAAGAATTGGTTTAACGCTATCCCGCGGAAACTACGCAATTTTCCGGGATATAAAGTAGCCTATGCGCTATTCCAGACTTTGCTCTATCTATGTGCCGAATTTCATCCAGATCCGTTGGGCCGTTCTGGCATGATTGAGTAACAAACAAACAAACATCCATCCATCCATCCATCCATCTATCCATCCATCCATACTTTCACATTTATAATATTAGTTAGATATGAATTAGTAACCTGTGGCAACTGTGTTGGTTGATGATTAGTTTAAATAAGTATAATATAAGTTGTATTGTACCGTTTGTGCCCGAATAAACATTAACCCCCTTATTCATAAACGCACTATAGGCCTCTGTTAAGTTAGTAATCGTTTGTCCTTATCTGTGAAAGGTAAATGTCAAAGTGACAGATAAGGACAAACGATTACTAAGTTAACAGAGGCCTATAGTGCGTTTATGAATATGGGGGTAAAACATTATTAGTAGGATACAGTCGGTTAGTTACAGCTCAATGGAAACCCGTGCTTAAGTAGCAGATAACCGCAAAGGTACAATCCGCTCCCAAGATTATGAAGACGTTATTACGAGGAATTTGTGGTCGCCAACTTTCTTGGCTGATTCGTTCCTGCACACCGGAAGATAGCGTGATTGAAATTACATACCTGATTTACCTACGGTGCTATGGCTTGTAACAGTGTGGAATGTTAAGTACTTTTACTTTCATCAGATACCAACAGCGGGAACAGGTGCGATGGAACAGAAATGATGAGCTCAATATTACCTGTTCTTTTATTTGTCTTGTTGGTTTTTAAGGTTCCGCACGCCGGTAAAAACTGGTTGGCAACCCTATTATACAGGAACATACACTCTTTGATTCCCGACACACGTTTGCCAGATTTTTATCAGAAGTACCTACCTAGATTACATAAGGAAAACCGAAGCAACATTGTTGACTTAGGAACAGTAGATTGACATTGCATAGCATTCAGTCATTATACATAAATTACTGCACCTGACATTATTATGGGTCCATACACACTGCGTATTTTATCGCGCCGAAAACGCGCGGGCGCCGGGCGCTCACGCGCTTCAAACGAGATCCAGTTATTTTGTACTAGCTTTTTGAGCATTTACGATGTCGTAAACCTAGATCCGGCCATGTTCCTACTATGCCAGATCGGTGGATTTGCCGGATCAGTAAAACTGACGGAAAGGCTGTGGATGTACAATTCACATGAAGCTAGTATAATGTCGGACCGGAAAAATTATGAAATTTATAATCAAAATTGTACAGGTAGCCATTTAGCCTTTCCGGCAGTTATACCGATCTAGCATAGTGAGAAGGCTTGAGGCATATGCGCGTCGTTAGCGCGTAAATAATACGCCGTGTGCATAGGCTCTAAGCTATTAAGACATCTGAAAGGGATGGGCGAATGTAAAAAATATATCGACATATCGATGAATCGATCTTTTTCAAAACTATCGATTTACGTCGTGTAAAAATTTGGATATACCTATATGTTGGATTTTTTTGCACATTTTCAATGTATTAGTGTATTGAATTAAGTATTTTAAGCCATGTATGTCAAGCGCCCATAAACCACAGACGTTTTTTATTTATGTTTTAGGCTAAGAGAACGGAGCCCATACAGCCATTTTAATCATTCATTCCTTCCTTTCTATTCGAGAATGGAGTTCGGACGGGAACTCATAAAAAAAATGAATTTGATGTCCGGAAAAATATCTCGAGATTAAAAATACCGTCGATGGTAAAATTATCGATAATTTTTGGTAATAATTTCGATATAGGTATTTTAGCCAAGCCAATAACCATGGTCTCGTGTTCGGGCACGCGGCCGTTGTCACGCACAACCTAATATGTCACTTATCTAAGCAAATGGAGTGGAAAAATTAGTAGTTTTCAAATTAGTTAGGCAACCTGTAATCATACTGAGCTGAGCGAGCACCGTTTAAGCAGTGTTTATGGCACTAGAACACAGTTCTTAAGGTAATAATGGACAGTGCAAATACAAACGTAAAACAGTAAAATTACAACGCGTTTCTTAGATTGGAGGGAAATACTAATGTAATAATTCCTCGTTTCGACTCGGTACATATTTTATTGCTGTCTATTTCAACCAACGATCGTAAATATCATGATATTCCAAATATAACAGCTGCTCGAAAGTATACCGCTAAAATAATTTCAAAAGTCGCTCTGATAAGAGTTTTCAGCGCAGTCATGTGTGGTCTACGAATGCGACATACGATGTCTCGAATTAAAAATAATAAAATTGTAGGTTACTTTGTATCTAAGCTTTAAAGCTTCAAGCTAAAAAAACTGAGGAAACGATGTTGCCCACAGCTTTGCTTATTAAATGAGTATGTATGTACTAAGGTTTACAAGACTTTTCCATAACGACGAACAGCAGAAATTTAAAGCGCGATTGTTTTTTAAACACCTTGAACGTCATATACGGATCTGATATGACATAAAGCACTTTTTTTGGTAGCCGACAACAAAAAGTGAATTAATTGTGTGAGTCTACATGACAATGCCTCGCCTGACATGAAACAATAAAGCATGGCGTGCACATTACTAACATTCCTATGCACGGTCAATGAGTAAGCCGTCTAAGCTTTCCTAAGGTCAAACAGCGAAGGTCACATCAACACGACTCGACACTCCTCCGCCGACAAGGCTGAACCGGATCCCATTTTCGAAGGCCTCAAACCATATTGTTTGATCTATGACCTGTCAAAAATCTATAGACGCATGGCACGTTGATTACAGACCGGACGAAGCATGGGGTCACAGTTATCGGTAATTTAAATCAGTTTTAGTTGGTAGTTGGGCTTTGACGTAATTTGAAGGCGGGTTTGACTGATCAGTAATTGTGGTTCATTATTAAATGCTTGAATTAAATTACCTAGAGTTAACCAACTAGTCAGCTTAACAATTCTATATTTAGCGTAGATAAGTGTTAATATTGGGGTTTTTTTTTTAATACAATAAACGTTATAGGTACTTACATCTGATCTAATCAGCCCACATAAATTTTCATTTTCATTTTCACGCCACTTTGCCCGGTCCTGTGCCAGCCTCATCCACAGTTTTCCAGCCGACTGCCAGATGTCATCTGACCAACGGGCTGGTACATATTTCTAGTAAATTTGAAGCTCTTAAAATAAAGTTTTGATGATATTTTTTTTTATTCAAGCAAATTATATTCACGAACATCTTTAATGTAGATATTTTATACTGATATACCAAAAGCTTCTCCACAAAAATAAAAGTCGCCTAAAGTGCATTCGCTTTGTACCATCTTCCAACATCGCCATTTCCAGCCTATATTTTACACGCCACATTGTGCACAGGCCTGTGGTCTTACTATGACGTCTTAATGCGATTCACTTTAGGTTCGCTCGCTGTCAGATCCACACTAAAAATGACAGCTGCAACTTGAACTGAGTCGGAATTAGGACGTCATGGTAAGGCCCCTGCTCTCAGAATGAGAAGGCTTGGGCTTTGGGCTGTAGTTCTTAGGAGGTCCAGCGCGGTATTGTGAATTACACTCACAACGTTAAATTGCTTTGCACATGTGCGGTTTACGATGTTTTCCTTCATAGAAAAACTCATAGAAAGAAAGAAATAAAAAAAAAGTTTATTTCTGACAAACTCAATCGATTAAAAAAAAAACTGTTACAAAAATTACACATAAATAGTTTGTCACAAAATGGTCCCAACTCAGCATTTGTTCTCCTCGCTGGTCTTCCGTTGGGGTCAAGGTAAGAATGTAAAGGTAATTTCGAACATTCGATCAGAGAACTGACGGAAAAACTTATTTAAATCCAAATTCTAATCCAGAGCTTGAGATAAGCCATTGATCAAAACAGCTGGGCCACTACTGTTTTTTTACTTAAGTAGGTACTCTTTTGAAAAAGCTTAGATGCTTACTATGTACAAATGCCACAACTACAATATTTTAAGAAATGGTCGTGGTCTCACATCACGTCCAAAGCCCGTCGTTTATATCAAAAGGTGACCTTTAGTGCTCAAAATCGTGAGCCAAATAGAAGTCGGACTAACACTACTAAGAATTACCTAATTCACGTTTTGCGAATTGCAATCCTGTTATCATTATTATTCTTGTTATTTTCGCTGTTACCAAATATTGCGCTTAGAAACATACAAAATAAATAGTCATGTTTAATTTCATTTCCATCTATACTTATATAATCACATCACGTCACATCATATCACACTTTTGAGCTTGTCAGTGTTTATGTTTACTTCTTCACGCGCAAACGGCTGGACGGATTTGGATAAAGTTTGGAACAGATATAGCTGGTACCCTAGCTTAACATATAGGCTATTTTTTATCCCCGGAGAATTGCATAGTTCACGTGAGATATTGATATACATGTCAAAGGTCGTAGCTGCCTAGAGTCGCAACGTAAATAATTATTGAAGAATATAACTATCAACATCAGTTCTTCAATATAATTCTACGCGGACGAAGTCGCGGGCAGAAGCTAGTTGTTAAATAAAGTAGTTATAACTCTGCACACATCTGTATGTCAGTGTAAGTAACCAATTATAGGAACAGGGGCCTTACCATGACGTCCTAATTCCGACTCAGTTCAAGTTTTAGCTGTCCCTTTAAGTATGAATCTGACAGCGAGCGAACCTAAACTGAATCGCATTAAGACGTCATGGTAAGGACCCAGGGCGGGTTACCATGACGTCAATCCGATTCAATTTAGGTTCGCTCGCTGACGCGGTTCTCTATCGTTTGCCCGAATTTCATATGCCATAAATGTATTGTCTGCCATAACTCTTTTTTCTCTTTAACTGTTAATTGTTAAGGATTGTTATAAAATAAACCTAACCTAATCTATAGAGTTCTACAGGATTGCCATTTCAATGCTCCTGAAAAAATTACGATTTCAGAGAAAAAAAGATGAAAGGCTCCGCGCTGTCACATCCATACTAAAAATGACAGCTAAAACCTGACGTAATAGTAAGGCCCCAGGGTTCTGCTAACGCAGGATTGTTTTAAACGCTTGCCAAATTTGTACGGAGCCCTCGGCGCGCGAGTTTGACTCGCACTTGTCCGGTTTTTTCGTATCATAACAGCTCTATTTATATCAATGTACGAATTGTTTGTTTAGCCTAAGTTGCTACTTATCAGATATCGCCCCAGGCAAGACAGATAATGTGCCAATTAACAGTTATAGATTACTTTTACTGGTGTCGAAAAAGTCAATTAATCAAGATATCAATTTAAATTAATCGATCAAAATAAACTATAATTAAGCGATACATAGGTAGTAAAAATAAATTTTCGTATAACTTTCGGATCACATTTTGAATTGAAATTTAGACTAGCAAGTCTAGATTTTTTACTAGTCGTAGGTATGATTTAATAATGGTTAGGTATAAGAAATTTCTAGAGTAACAATTTTGCTTTGTGTCATGATTTTATCAAAGTACAATGAACAAAACAAATACTACAGTCGAATTTAGAACCAGTTTCAGTTTCAGTTTCTTTAATTGCAATAAATTGTATGTGATACATAAGCGTGTAAATTCCTTTTTTTAGATCGGTTAAAACCTATAAAATATGAACGACGCGGTTGGCCTAATTGGTAGTGACCCCCTGCCTGCGAAGTAAGCGTCCTGGGTTCGAATCCTGGTAAGGGCATATATTTGTGTGATGAGCACGAATATTTGTTCCTGAGTTATGGATGTTTCTATCTATATAAGTATTTATTTCTCTATATAAGTAGGTATGTATATCGTTGTCTAGTACCCATAACACAAGCCTTACTTGCGCTTACTTTGGGACTAGGTCAATTTGTGTGAATTGTTCCCAAATAATTATTTATTTTTATTTGTTGATAATTATAGACAGCCCGTCCCATTCGTATGTTGCAATTCGGTCGAAATATTTTTTGTTGGCATTGCACCTGCAGTCATAGCTGGCGTTTAACCAACGCTTCAGGTGGCGTGCAATCCGTCTCGTCATTCGTCAAGGTGCGCAAAAAACGCGGCCAAGTCCAAGGCAATGTTTCATCGACTACGTGGGCTTACAGAACTCTTACAAGATCAGCTCCTATAGCGGCACCGCGCGGCACAGGGGCGCGGGATAGGCGACAAAGGGGGCCGAGAGAGGTGCGGGCGGCAGGCGCAGTACCCACCCGCACCGCTCTCGGTTCCCTTTGTCGTCCTACCCTGCGCCCCTGTACCCGGGCAAGGACTCTGTTAAGCGGTTGTTCTAACTGAAAACACTTTATGAAATGCTAACGTAATCAGGGGCATAAGGTTCGCTTGTGAAGTCGGGTTGATCGCGTAAATAGGTAATACAATTTGTGGGTGGACGATTACTGGGCATTTTCATTTCTTAAACCATTTAATTTTAAAAGATTACTAGGTATTCATTTTTGTAACCAAAAAAAAATTTTTTTTTTGACAGGTCTATGATATTTTTCTTGCAGTTTTTTTGGTTTATTACAAAACTGATATAATAAACCATTTATTTCTGACAAAATACAAAACAGTAAAAATAAGCTTATACCTAATCTAATATTAGTTATTAGTAGTAGATATTATTTTATATTAATTAGGTAGTTACAATGAAGGAGTGTGGACCTTCGTCCATCAAAATTATATGCAAAATGTATTGAAAAATAGAGTTTACTGAAAAGTTTTGTGAAAGAAAAGGTATAAAGCAAAAGTTAAAATAAAAACAGAAAGTAGATATAGTATTTTTTTATTTAAAATAGATCATTTCATCTGCGCGCAGATTTTGTACATTTGTAAAGAAAGTAATTCTTTACTTTTATAATAACATCAAAATTCAAACTCTCGTGTCTTCAAACTTTACATTTGCTTGAGACTCTTCGAACTATGAATTTTGGTCGAACCTTAATCTAAATATCACTTAATTTAGCTTTAAATTTAAACTTATCATTAGCTATAAATAAGGCCTAAGTTGTCTATATTTATTCACCAGTCATCACCTCAAGGAATTCTGCCGACAAAAAAACAAGAATTAGTTCGCACACTAGTTTATACATGTGGCGTTAGCATTAAGAAAATGTATAAAACAGAAGTAATTAAAACTAGCTGACCCAATAAACTTCGTTTCCCTTCAGTATCACTTTCTGTAAACTCATCAGAGACGTCGTTGCATACGAAATAACTACATATTTATTTTATTTCTTCCACAATGCTTCGTATTTTTTATTAGGTTAGGTACTCTGCTATTCGGTGTAAAGATAAATTCAACAAATCAACGATCATTCGGTACCTACAGCCGTTCTTGGGTTAGGTATAGTTAAATGAGTGTGTGGTGAGGTAGGCTTGAGTACACTTACAACTTGAAACTTGAAGTCAACGTTATCAAAAGTCAAGATACGCCTGTCCGAACAATTCGCTTACTGTGCAATTGGGAATTTTCTCTGACCCACTCTGACAGCTCAAGGAAACGGCGCTGTCCCGGACTAAGGCACGGTGGTCTTTTAGGACCACCTCATTGAACAAATTACTCGTAAGCGTTGGCCTATCTTTACGAAGGTATGTAATCAATACCTATGTACCTACTTCATAAGATTAGCAAGAAATACAAAATATGCGAGTGCTCTACAACTTCAGGTTTCTGGCTTGTACCTACTTCTACATTTTTACGGCAAAAGTTTAATTTTCCCGATATAAAATTAGTTACGCAAACCGACATTGTGTGTCGCTTATGTTGCGAAAGATTGATAACTAGCTAGCTGATTGGTTGATTTTGAACTAATTTAATTAGGCTCTTTGGCTGATTTACGAAACTACTGTATGCCGAAGTAGTCACGAACAATAGTTTGACGTGTAGTACTATGAGTAAACACCGCGCATTATAGTGAGTAGCTTAAGCTACTCAACACAGGTCTGTGGCACAGCAAGCACAGCTATTAAATTATTATTTTTATATATTTTTTTTTAGTTTTAATTAGGGTCTCATACTTTGCAGGGGTGTTCAAACCAATATACTGAACAAGTTCGTGAATAAACGTTAAAGGGTTTTATGACACCCTTTATATGCTTGAGGTAGGTAGTAGGAGCGGCATTAAAACTAAGTTTCTTACCCTCAAAGTCAACAGTTCCGGAGCCATCAGAGTCAATCTCATCGATCATGGTGTCCAAGTCATCAGCTGCTATGGTGTTGTCCAGTTCCCTGAAGATTTCCTTCAACACATCTGTTGTTATGTAGCCGTTTCCTATTCAAAAGAATCTTGGTTAATAACACTTTTAAAGTATACAATTAAATTTTACAGTGGAACCAATTGATTGCTGACCAACCGTAAAACGTTCTCATAGTAAACGTCACATGATTTTCCTTGTGAATACAATTTAACGTCTCTATGACATTTACTGTGAGCGGGTTCCACAGTGGGTCTGGAATCAATTTGTTCTATGGTACTCCTAGGTCGCTATACATATACCACTAAGTACCTATGTACTTCATTTTATAAAACGACAGACAACTACTTCATTAGCGGTATCCGATTATAATGTAGAGTTACAGCAGCTTTGATTGACATTACGTAATAAATAAAACACAATTTTTGAAAATCGGTCACCGAAACAAAATCTTTTGAAACGCCTTGGGAATATAGGATTTTTCATTGACCAATTAATTGTAATTGAATGATTACCTTCTTTGTCGTATAATCTGAAAGCTTCTCTGAGTTCGTTGACCATTGCTTCATCGTCAGGCTCCTCTTCTGTCAAGAACTTAGCCGCTAAGGTGCAGAATTCACTAAATTCCATCTCTCCAGAACCTATACCAGAAAAAAATAAAATTGAAAACAAAGAATGCTTTCTTATCTAGCTTCGATCGTTCGTTAGTTATTGGCCCTTTGAACTTTGCGTGATGTATTACTTGTGATATCACACACTTTAGTTGTAAACTTTGTATTTGGTATGTGATGGGTAAATTCGAGCCCACTGAGTAAGTCCCGATAGCCGTGATCGTCTAGTGGTTAGGACCCTACGTTGTGGCCGTAGTAACCCAGGTTCGAATCCTGGTCACGGCAATGCACAAGCATTGTCACGGGGGACGTATTTTATTTTTTTACATTCAACGTAAGATTTATTAAAATTTCAGTTTATTAAATAATACAACTTCCATTTTGTTTTTTCAAATAACGAGACTTACGAGATTTGCTAAACGGCTGTTTTTTTTTATTTAAAGCTATTATAAAATATTTGATAAACAACGAACATTTTTCTGTCACAATAATAAGTAAAAAACTAATATTTAAATATTCTTTGTATCATATTACAGCGCCATCTACATCATTAAGCCCAAACTTCTTTCCTGCACCACGCACACGCAAAAACTAGCGCCATCTATGTGGCTGGCGTTGAACTTCTGCGCCAAGTACTCACCGTCTTCGTCAACCTCTGCAATGATTTCCTTCAAGGTGTCATCATCGAGCTCATGCCCCAACATTTCCAGGATAGTCCCAATCATTTCCGTGCTGATGACTCCTTTCTTCTCGTGGTCGAAAGCGTCGAACGCATTCTTCAGAACTGTTAAAATAAATTTATTTTTTATTTACCGTTGGTTCATACAAAACGTAGGTACGATAAATTAATATTTTATGTGTCAGTAATAAGCTTTTCCTATTTAAACCATACAGCGATGACTCATTGTATATATTTATTGTACAATGGTTACCCAACATACATAAACCGTGTGTGTTTTTAGAGTTTGCCCAACACCATTTTAATGTTTATTATGATTTACATTGAGTATTTGCAACATTGGTGTTTTATAGATCATTTAGTATTAGGCGTTTACGCCCAGGCCAGAAATAACAAGCGATCTCTCAACTAACCAGTTAACTGATACATAAAAGATGACATTAACATTTGAACAACAGGCAATGAAAATGTTAGCTATTGGGTCCGAAATATATGCCTGATTCAATACAATACCCGAAATATAGGTTACGAAACCACACTGAAAGTATACTCGAGAGCAAAGAAATCGGGTCACTTTTCATACAACTTTCTACAGGAAGAGAACCGGTTTCTATGCTCTAGAGTATACATTTTTCAATAGATAAACCTGAGGGCACAGGCCTCCTCTCAGAATGAGAGGGCCCAATGGGGAATGGGGAATGGGGAGGCCTGTGCCCAGCAGTGGGACGTATATAGGCTGGAGAGAGAGAGAGAGAAACCTGAGGGACCCTCATGTCTCAACTGTTTAGTATGACAAAATCGTAAGTGATGCCAATGTAAGCAATCAGAACAATTGAAATAAGGTTAATATAAGTAAAATGACATTAGTTACATTGTTGCTAACAGCAAGTTTTGAGATAACAGTCGGTCCTACTTGTATTAAGTTTCGTCAAGACTTAATTGGAACAACTGTAGTGAACAAACTTTGCTCACTATTTAGAAATTAAGACGAACTCAAACTTAAACGTCTCTTGGTACTCGGAAACTCGCGAACTAATGCATCCTAAGTACTTATGTATAATCATTATACATAAGTACTTAGGAACTAGAAACTAGTCAGAAATAATTCAGTAGGTCACCTATACACTTATGACATCGAGGTATAAGTAATGTAGGTACTTTTTACGATGTTAACTTAATTTTTATTTGCCAAAATTTACCCAATGGCAGATTTTGATCTATACAATATTCAAAGAAGCAAAAACAAAGACGTCAAAAAACATTGGTCTTTAGCAAAAGTTTTGTATCACATAAAGCGTGTAGGTAGATTTCAATTGCTAATAGTAACGATGGACAATTTATTTGAATATGTGAATTTGAATACGCGTGATTACATTATAATCAAAAGATTGATATGGTAATATTACATAATATCATGTATTTAGAAATTGAAGATAAGAAAAACCTAGCTTTTTAGAAACTTTACTTTATGAGTAGTATGCAAGTGTAATTATGAATATATTAATTAATTTCGTGTTACTTACGCGTAAGCTGGGCTTTATCCAGTTCCTCCTGAGCACAGAACATGGAACAAAAAAATAAAATAAATAAAAAATAATTCAAACCCATTGTTTGAAACAACTGAACAACCACAACACTTGACACTTAGCACAGAAGCCCTTAACTAATAAGGATTTTTTTAAACGCACCATTTTTTGTTTGTGTAGAGTAGTTTACACTAGAGCAAGTACTGTCAATCTGTGTGATCCAGACTTGTAACATGTAGGTCGTTTATATATCACTAGATCGACGTGTTCCGCCTAGATGACATATTTCAGTGGTGCACAACCGTTACGCTTACGGCAAATGATTTGGAAATTCTAAATGATTTCCGGTGGATTAAAAAAATATTTAGCACTTAGCTTCTGCCCGCGACTTCGTCTGCGTAGAAATACGTATATACCTTCCTCTTGAATCAGTCTATTTATTAAAAAAACCGTATCAAAACCTGTTGCGTAGTTTCAAAGATCTAAGCATACATAGGGACAGACAGACAGACAGACAGCGGAAAGCTACTTTGTTTTATACTATGTAGTGATGAAGTCCGATGGATTCCTAATTTTAAAGTTAACGATAATTAACAAGATATGTAAGTAAATTATTTAGAGCCTGTCTCACCACTCCTTAACAACTGTCAGTTATCTATGATGACGTCTCTGTCTGTTTCGTAGTAATAAATAGAGACCCTTAGATTACCTACTACCTAAATAAATCGAGTTACAATAAATGTTAATAATAGGTAGCATAAATAAATCTTGCACTAACAATTCAGCTAATACACAAACTGTTTTATGCATATAATGTACTTACTTACCTGAAATTTAAGATATATCATTTACGTTAGAAATTATTGATGTCCTGGAAAAAATGAGTAAGTATGTGTACTAAGTACACTACAGGGGCCTTACTATGACGTCTTAAAACGATTCAGTTTAGGTTCGCTCGCTGTCAGATCCATACTAAAATGAAAACGAATAACTGACTGAGTCGGAATTACGGTAAGGCCCCAGGTTTCTTTAAAATAAGCTTACGGCTGTTATCTTTAATTAAAATACCTAAACATTTTATTTTTCGGGGCGTTCCGTGATCAAATTGGGGACGTTTTGAGAAAGGTCAGGTCAAGAGTACCCGAAACCGACGAGCATGTATGAAGAGATTGATGAATGTGGATGAAGCGAAAGAGGTATGTCAGGATCGTAGCAAGTGGAACAAAGTAGTCTCTGCCTACCCCTGTGGGAAAGAGGCGTGATGGTATATATGTGTGTGTAAGTTTTATAATATTGATCTGCAAATGTTGAGCGCCGATGTGGCTCGCATGGCATCCCAGGATCGCCAAGTGCAATGCTATAGACGGGGCCGAATTAGAAGCCAAAGTAACCGTGCTACTTCCAAAAAGGCTTATTTCACTCTCAAAAACACTTGAAAAAAACACTGTAATTGTGTCAACTTTAGGTTCAAAATTAATTTGTTATTTAGGTTAAAACAACCTTTTTCAAATTGAGTCCATGAACT
This sequence comes from Pandemis heparana, assembly GCA_963854515.1. Taxonomy (NCBI): domain Eukaryota; kingdom Metazoa; phylum Arthropoda; class Insecta; order Lepidoptera; family Tortricidae; genus Pandemis; species Pandemis heparana. Next base: position 5,500,614 of record OY978009.1, on the reverse strand, counting down.
GTGAATCAAGTGTAGGAAATCAATATAAATGATACAAGTTCGTATAGAATATGATGAACACTTCCTGTTTGTAATTGGTTGGAAAATTTATAGTTTTTTAAAATCGTGTTAAATAAATAATCACTACATAGTATAAAACAAAGTCGCTTTCTCTGTCCCTACGTCCCTATGTATGCTTACATCTTTAAAACTACGCAACGGATTTTGATGCGGTTTTTTTTTAATAGGTAGAGTGATTCAAGAAGAATAGGTTTTTATGTATAATCCTACGCAGACGAAGCTGCGGGCAGTAGGGAGCTAGTCTGTATATAACAATGATTCCTAACATTTTCCATAATTCCCTGGATGGCCTCTTACCATCTGCGCGGGAAAGGAAGCGATTGGTACATTCCGTGTTTTTTCTTTGGTACGAAGTTAAGTAAGTATTTTGCAGCATTGAGACATGCTAGTGATGAACTAAAGAAGACATACTTCAATATCTCGTAGTCAGTTCCAATCAGATGAGATCGGGAGCTTCAATAATTTATTCACAGGGTTCCGCAGGCACCGACGTACGGTTTATTACATTTGCAAACACGTAATGTAATGGAATTCAAATAGCAATGAAATTGCTTGGAGTAGTGATAGGCTACCGAGAAATGTGTAGAAGGAAATTGTAAGGGATGTATGGTAGTCAATCTGATGTATCTCAAATTCAGGACGATATTTCCAAATAGACCTGCAAATGATACTTTGAGTGATGTGCAATCTAAAATCAGGGGCCTTACCATAACGTCTTGTTCAATTCCGAATCAGTTCTTAAAGCTTATTACGTTCTTCTTCTTCTTCTTCTTTTTTCTTTGTGGCGTTCCAAGTCGTTATAGCGACGACAACTTAGCCAATGTCAGGGTAAAATTTTCATAAAATAAAATCTTGTGACAAAATGTCGGCAACGTTGTACGGTAACACGGTCAAAGACCCCCCTCCCCCCCAGACGGGCTCTTAGCCAACGGTCAATGATATCCCTCAGATACTGCCAGGAAATCATTAGCCGTTGCCCAGGGTGCACCGGACCAAGCACTGCTCTTCCCCCCGGACGGATCCAGAAACGAACCGCAGCTCTTGGCCACACGTGGAGGTAACCCGACATGCACCCCGCTTATTACGTTACTCGCTCGCAACCGCCATCGTGTTCATTTTGACAGTTCTTGTATGAATGTGACAGCTAGCTGATTCCGATGCCAATTGTCAGCCCATACATGAACTGTCAAAATGGACAGGATGGTGATCGCGAGCGAGTTACGTAATAAGCTAGCAGGTTTTAGCTGTCATTTTTAGTATAGATCTGACAGCGAGCGAACCTAAACTGGAACGGAATTGAATCGCATTAAGACGTAAAGGCCCCAGCCCGGCTAGCACGACAGCGCACAAGAGTCGCGTCGCGCGCGAGATAGATTACCCGTCTCTTTCTAGAATGCACAGTAAGAAAAAGACGGGCAATCTATCGGCAATCTATCTCGCGCGCGACGCGACTCTTGTGCGCTGTCGTGCTAGACGTGCTGGTCCCATTGTATAAACTTCCACGCTGGTCTGGGAGCAAAGAAAAATCATAGAATGTACCAGTTGCTTCTCTTCCCGCGCAGGTGGTAAAAGCTCGTCGAGGGAATGGGCGAAAATCTTAGGAATCGTGTTACAGCAATGCGGCTAGCAACCCATCACCATTTCGACTGCCCTTTCCAGCTACACGCCCACATTCATGCTAAACGAGGCCTTTAGGTCTTGTCACCCTAAGCTCTGTCTATCCCGTAAGAGATTTATTTACTGACAAAAAAAATACAAGACTATACTCGTAGGTACATTAAATTAAACAATAACAATCTAACTAATATTATATTCGTACTTAGTCCGAGATAACTATGTAGTTCCGTCCTTTCTTGCTACTTGAACGCGACGTATAAAGACACCATAAACAAAAAACAGCACCTGTCAATACTAATCACATATGTCATCTGTCATTTCGCGCTGGAGCGCAATGGACACAAAAGATGTTTTTTCTTTCGGGAAAAATACTTTTTATTGTATCAGTTATCGAAAATATTATATTGCACCATGCCAAAAAGAGAAATACTGCAATTAGAGAAAAGGCTGGATAGAGATAGGAAAAAGTACGACGCAATTTCTACAGAACATCGGCTTCTCCAAAGGGTAAGTGATTAGGATTAATATAATACAGGGGGTTTAGGCAAAGAAATATACATCTCTCTTCCTTATAATTATAAGTTCATTGCAACACGGGAAAGCTTTTCCCAAAAAATTAGTTACGAAGAGATGAGAACGTACGTACATTCCGTGGGAATGCTATGTACCTACACGTCTCACTGTATGGAGACTTGAGTATAATTAACTCTGTTTAAAAGCATTATCGTGTGTCAATTTTGCTATCTATCCGTTGGATAGTATTGGGTCAAACCTTGACATGTTTGTCACGATCCTAACCTAAATTGTTTGGGATAAACAAATTTTTGTTTTGAAATTCAGGCTTGGTATTTACTTTTTGCCTGCATATAATTCAGCTCAAATACCAGAGCTTGACCCAAAAACGGAACCTGTAGCATCAGAATTAGAAACTCAGATTACTTAATTAATAAGCAAATAAATAATTCTGATCAAAGTGACTCAGAAGAAATGACTGATATTTTGTCGGCACTAGGTGAGTCGAATACTGGTGAGAAACAGTATGGAGACAAGGTGCATGATCAGTTTTATAATACAATAAAGTATATCATTGTATATTGCCTGCCCAAGTAAATTAAAGAGAAACTTCTCGAGTCATTGCTGGTCCCTATCAACTGTAAACAGTTAGAAACGGGCTTGGCAAGTGTCAAGTTATTCACAACTTATCGAAGACTTTGACAGTCTGAATATCAATGCATATACCTATGCCTAATGCATAAATAACACATAAGAAATATTTAAGGTTCCAATTTAATTCGGGTTATATAAATACAATTGCTTACCATTTGGCATAAGCACCGCACCATTCCATTTCACAAATTTGTTAAAGCCGGTGATAGGATATCTTAAGATAAGACGGCATTCGCTTACTGGTTTATGTCAATGATCTGATTTGTCTGGGCTCAACTTATGATGAATGTGTCAGTAATGAAAAAATTTTAAAAAAGACATTTACTATGTCTTGATTTTGTCATAAATGGGGAAAAGAGTAATTTTACTCCACTTAATATCAGAATTTTTTGGTTTTCAAATAGATTGTAAGGGTGACATTAGCCCATACAAATATAAAATGGGAAAGACTGCGGAGGATAATTTAGAATTATTTAAATTTAGATTACTGCTCAGTTAGGAACTAGGATGTTAGGTAGTTTAGTTTCAGTATGGATGACAACATCTTAGGGTGTGTAATGTTCGTCATAACAACGATTTTTGCAAGTTTTAATTTCTCATAACACAAATATCAGAATTTCAATCTCGAAATATTGAGATCATACAAAAACAATATACATTTAAACAAATTGCCGAATTTCTCAAATCATAATATCAATTTGCATAAAATAATAATAATAATAATAATTAATTAATAATCATAACGGGTCCCCATGGGCCCGTGATCGGAAACCCGTACCAACAATAATAATAATAATAATTAAATAATAATAATAAATAATAATAATAATGAAAAAAAAAAAAAAAAAAAAAAAAACATTGAAGGCTAAGGCGGAAGCTACGCTACGCTTCGCTCCCGCCTTAGCCTTCTGAACCTAACCTATCCAAATCGCTTCTGCTCCGCACCGTCTTGCTCGCTCGCTTCGCTCGCTCGCACAATGCAAATGTTTTATGCATTCGGCACCAGCCAAATTTAAATATGCGACAAGAGATAGTTCGCTTACTTATTAAACATATTTTGCATAATGTTATACCCTCTAATCATTGTTCTAAATGTCGTTATGGATTTTAACTATTATATTGAATAATCGAATATTCAAATGAATTTATTGCAATCGTTGTTATGACTAATGAATGTTATATTGCTTGAAGTTTATGCTCGGTAATAATATTATGATTTTTGAAAATAGTAAAATGAAATTATGCTAATGAAACGAAACTAGTATGATGATTGAACGGCACCCAATAATATCTAATGGTTTTGGGTATGCAATAAATTTTGAAGCAGCAAAATTTAGGGCTTTGGAATGGTTGTGGGTAATTATGATAACATTATTACCATTGGCCAGAAGGCCAAAGAAGATCTCACATGGTGGAAGAATAATATTAGGACTAGGCCACATAAAGCAATATAATTTTGCTTTAGAGATTTTCCCAGATGCATCTTTAGTTGTTGGGGTACAGTATGTAATGGAAAGAGTGCTAAGGGAAGTTGGCCAATAGAAGAAAATAAAAATTACATTAATTATCTAGAGTTATTAGCGTTATATTTTGCTTTATGATGCCTTGCAGATGAGATTTTATTACGAATTGACAATACTACTGCCATTTCCTATATAAATAGGATGGGTTCTATTCAATTTCCACTGTTAAATAACCTTGCAAGACAAATTTGGAAACATCTATGGATTCTTGCATCATATATTAATTCTAAAGATAACTCTCTGAGACAGATTATAAATCTCAGAGTTCAAATCAGGATATAAAATGGGAATTATCACAAGAAGTCTTTCAAACAATAGTTGACTCAATAGGGTATCTATCTATTGATCTGTTTGCTTCTCGTTTTAATGAAAAATGTGTTAAATACATTTCCTAGCACAGGGATCCATTTGCATGGAACATTGACGCCTTTACAGTCGAATGGAGGAGGTTATTTTAAACATTCTCTCCATTCTCATTAATCTTAAAAGTATTGCGTAAAATTAAGACCGATAGAACAACAGGAATATTAGTATTTCCAGTATGGCCCAACCAAGCCTGGTATCCATTGTTAAAATTTCTCATAGGCTCAGAAGTATGGTCACCACATCCCTTACATCTTCAACTTACCCTGGGGGCCTGTATATTATCAGGGAATCAATGAAGAGAAGAATGATACCTAATAGTATCTCTAGCCAAGAATAGCTTTAAGCAATATGATTCACGTTTAAGACAGTGGTGGCAATTCTGTAAAACTCATAATGAAGATGTAGTAAGCGTTGTTGTACCCAAGATTATATCATATTTAATGTTAGTATTTCAAGAAGAAGCCAAACTTTGAATTGATAACGGTTAACTTGGTCTTTAATTTTAGATAGCCATAATTATAGATCTGATAATGACGATAGAATAAAACGCTGGTGTAGGGGAGTTTATAAACTACTCCCAGGTATACCTAATACTCAAGTAATCATAATCAAGTACCTGGGACCCAGCCACTGTTCTGTCTTACCTCAAATACTGGTATCTGTAGATTGCAAACTGTTGAATAAATATCTTTTGTTATTATTATTGTTATTATTATCCTTTAGAAACTTTAAATTTAAAAGAGCTCACTTTAAAGTCTATTGTTATTAGTTTTGACTACAGGACAGAGGGTCTAAATGCGGTCGCTAATTAATTACAGTAGATTAAATTAAATTATGAAGAAGGCGTCGACATATTTTTATCAGATATCCAAAAAACCTCAGCTTCAAGACGGTTTATGAATAAATTATCTCTACCATGTTTCAGTAATAATCCAGACTTTTGCCCGGTATAGACCCTGTTAGAATATTTGAAAAAGAACTAATGACTTAAGACAGATAGTGACTGCATTAAATTAATTCTGACTGTAAAACTTCACAAACCAGCTTCAACACAAACAATAAGTAGATGGCTCAAATTAGTGATGAAAGACAGTAGTATTGATGTCAATAAGTTTTCTTCACATTCAATTAGGCACGCAGCATCGTCGCCAGCATACCGTACAGGTCTCACAACAGACAGTTTTTTAAAAGCTGTTGGGTGGTCTAGCAGGTGGTCTACCTTTGCGAGAAATTATAACAGACCTCTAATCATTGAGTGTAATGCACAAAATGTATTTGCCCAATCTGTGGCATTGCCTAATTATTCATTAAAATAATGTTAAGATTTTAAATTTAAATGTAGAATGTAAATTACCAAAGGCTGATTTTCTTAGGATTTCCTGTGGTTTTAAAATTATAAGAAGTAATGTTACTGATTTTTGTTGTTTTAAATAATTATGTTCATTTTGATTTATTATTAAGAAAATAAATACCTATCGAAATTTAATTTGGATGTTTATAAATATGTTTATTTTTGCTCTAAACATCTACATAGTTATCTCGGACTAAGTACGAATATAATGATAGGATTAAACGAACTTACCTGAAGTGAAGTTCGATCCTGATTATATGAAGTACTTAGTCCGAGATAAGGGAGCCTCCCGCCCTCCTCACGGATAGTCACTTTCTTACTATCCCCCATTTGGCACATAGATAGAAAAAAGTCCGGAATAGCACATAGGCTACTTTTTATCCCGGAAAATTGCGTAGTTCCCGCGGGATAGCGATAAACGAATTCTTTGCAGACGGAGTCGCTGGCAACAACTAGTTTACAATAAATTAAATAATAACATTTCCAACAAAATTAAACAATAACATTTTCAATAATTAAAACAATAATAAAAATAAGACTTAAGACTCACGACTTAAGACGTGATTTATGTACTTTAATCACAGAAATGTTGATCGACGACCGGATGGCCTAGTGGTTAGAGAACCTGACTATGAAGCTTGAGGTCCCGGGTTCGATCCCCGGTCGGGGCAGATATTTGTATGAAAAATACGAATGTTTGTTCTCGAGTCTTGGATGTTTAATATGTATTTAAGTATGTATTTATCTATATAAGTATGTTTATCCGTTGTCTAGTGCCCATATCACAAGCTTTGCTTAGTTTGGGACTAGGTCAATTGGTGTCAATTGTCCCAAGATATTTATTTATTTATTTATTTAAAGGAATATATCTATATTGTTATGTGAACTATAAAAATAAAAGAGCCTATGTAATTAAAGTTGTATAGGTAGTCGTAATTTTTAGGTAGACAAAGCGCTTTCTGACAATTAAGATCGGAATTACCTGGACATGGACTAATTACAACAGTAATTATAGGTTGGTTTGTATTTAATTAACAATAACCCTTACTTCGGGTATGACCGCAATTAATTAATGTTCTGTGACAGTTTGTATTTATTTCTTTAATAGAGACACTAATAAATCGTAAGGATCATGTTATAGGGATATTAATAACAAACATTTCATCTTTCTAGCGTTTTTCCCGGCATTTGCCACGGCTCAGTGAGCCTGGGGATCGATTTGACAACCAACAAACAAACATTTATCCATTTTATTGAATCAGGCGTTACTTTGCGGAGGCCCATTTCAATGAACACAAAATATTTACCTTGCTACTCCGCTACTTACGTGCAAGATAACCTAGCTTTTGCGAAATGTATACGTTCTGCATGCAACCCCTCCCTCCACTACTGCCACACAAAACGCAACACACACACACACCACGTACGTACGAACGTATACATTTCGCACAAGCTTGGTTATCTTGCACGTAAGTAGCGGAGTAGCAAGGTAAATATTTTGTGTTCATTTAAACATTTATCCCTTTAAAAATTAAAAGGATGAACATTTTTTCACATCATTGATAAGTCTCCTTCTTCTCCTTTATTTCTGGCGTTCCAAGTCGTTATAGCGACGACAACTTCGCCAATGTCAGGGTTAATAATTTTAATAATAAAATCTTGTGACAAAATGTCGGCAACGTTGTACGGTAGCACGGTCAAAGACCCCCCTCCCCCACTGTCGAGCTCTTAGCCAACGGTCAATGATATCCCTCAGATACTGCCAGGAAATCATTAGCCGTTGCCCAGGGTGCACCGGACCAAGCACTGCTCTTCCTCCCGGACGGATCCGAAAACGAACCGCAGCTCTTGTTCACACGTGGAGGTAACCCGACTCGCACCCCTTGATAAGTCTACATTCGATAATTACAAGTGCTTCAACTTACTATAACTACCTACATATTAAAATTTAAAAGTAGTCATTTGTGACAAGGACAGAATATTTAAGTAACTATGTAAGTAAAGAAGTTACCTATATTGGATCGATCGAAGAGGTAAGTACATTATCTACTCATTGAATCACCTTACACAAATTCAGTACGTATTTACATCTTTTAAAAGACATTGTCATTCGATTTGGCTTTAAATATTCGTACATAAAATAAATGTATAGTAAAATTATGCTTTCGTTCGAGTTGTTTTTCAAAAACCAGGCTCAAAGACCTAGAGTAGGTATTTGAATAATAAGAAGAACGTTAACGCTCAAGAACTCAATCAAAAGACAGCTCGAAAAACGGTAGAAGTGAAATTCACAAACAACAACAAACAGAGTTACTCCTAATTTGTGTTAATAATGATGTAGTAAGTACCCTGCCATGTTAGTCGGAGAGCACAGAAAAAAACATAGAATGTAAGTACTAGTTGCTTCTCTTCTGCAGATTATATAATCCCATCGAAGGATTGGGTGAAAATCTTAGGAATCATAATGAATAGGCGATGCCGCTAGCAACCCATCACCATTTTGATTTCCCTTTCTGCCTATACGCCTACAAACATGCTAAACGTGGCCTTTAGGTTCTTACCTTAGGCTCTGTCTACCTGGTCAAACATAAAGACTATAATAATTATAACTACATAATATATAATTTAAAATCAGTGTTTACTTAAGTGGAGTAAGTATACCAAAACCCAAGGCAGGCCGTTCGCCCGCTGACAAACCCAGTAGATAAACTCTAGTAATATTTACAATCTATTTACACACTTCTTATAATCGTTTTAGTGCACCACGAGGAAATATAGCATACCACGTCATCGGCTACCACGGAGAGTCAAATCTGTCCTCTCCAATTTATTGTCCCTTACTAGTTTGCGTTCAAAATAGAGACAGGTATATTAAGCGTATGTTTTTAATAGAACGCGACGTACTAAACGCAATCAGTCTTTGCTTCGTAGCATGCAGTTGACTAGTATAAATGATGCTTGTATTTACAGGCGGTGATTAGCCGTCAGCCGTGTTAACGGAGTTGTTAGAGGCAAAACTGTATATTTCATTGTATTTTACCACTAGCTACCTGCCCCGGCTTCGCACAGGTGCAATGAGTGTTTTTCTGCTATTAATATATTATATATAGCCTATGTGACTCAGGGTGAATGTAGCTTTCCAATGGTGAAAGAATGTTTGAAATCGGCACAGTAGTTTTTGAGTTTATTCATTACAAACATACACACAAAAATACAAATTTTTCCTATTTTTAATATTAGTATAGATAGGGCTAATCAATCATACTTAGTGTGCCATCCTATACATACATAATTAGTATTGGTGTTCAATAGATAATTAGTAATATTTTGAATGTCAAACGATTATTGTAGAACGATCAGTCTTATAAATTGTAATTTAAATTGTCTTGCGCCATAATTAAACAACTTTTGTTTCCGTTTTTATGAAGTAATTTTTCTTAGTGAAATAAAAAATGTATCTTGATATTTTTGGCTAAAATGAAGGTTAATTTTAGCTATCTATCACATTTTTCAAAATTACGCACTTTGTTGGTAGTTTACCATACTTAATTCGTTCTAAAGATTTTGAATAGGTAGACTGCAAAACTGATGCAGTTGGAAAGTTAAGCAAGGCTGTTTTCCCATTTTATGTTTATGAATCCAATCCAGTTACTTTGCAAGGAAAATTGAAACAAATTGTTATTCTTACGACATTTTTTTATTCTTATAAATAACTTATCAATAAATAAATGTATGATTATTGTTATCCAAATAGATCTTTGTAAAAGATGTTTTAATTTTAGAATTTCCCGCCATCGCTGTATCACAGCCGAGCCGTTTAGTCGTCGCCTCCCGTCATGACTTCCATGAATTCTGAAAGTTAAGTTAAACAAGTTAGAAAACCAGAAGAATTTCGTCAGTGCTAACAAGGGAGTATGAATTTTTTATATCCAGGATGAGCCAGGGAAATTGTGGAAAGTCCACAGTTTCTGTCACAATTACGGTCGACTCAAACTCGGTAAATATTCAAGTCTTATCACGACGCTGGGGCGTATGTCTAGCATTTTTAATAATGTAGACAGAGTGATCTAAGACATTTTTTTTTAAATTCTAAATGACATAAGATAAGTAACCATACAGCCAAAAAAAGCGGAAGACATGCTAGGCTGTTATAATTCAACATTTGTGTGATATGTAGTAGGTATTCGAATTCAAAAAACATAATAGCTTGAATTAAAAGCATCTCTTTGACCATTACGTATTTTTATTCGATACTGTAATTTTAAAACGATTTCATTGTCATTCATTTATACCAGTTGAACGTATGTGAACATCTACTTTCCATTATTTTTTATTACAAATTGGACGTGTTATCGATATGCGTGCGAAGCAGCCATTTTGCTTTAACGACTCTATTGACCATAATGTAACGTGGAGCTATACCTTAACAGCACATTATAAATTATAATAATGGGCCTACTTTTTAGGAAATTTTATCAGTAGCCCATGAAAATGACTTTAACAGTCTTCAATCATTAAACTTAATGGGGGAAGATAGCTTTTAAAAAGACTTTTGAGCCGCTAGCAGGTATGTTTTAACTATTTCTTCATAAGTAATACATTCGCTTATGTGTTTTTATTTGTATACTTTCTTTAAATTTCTAATTGCACCATCTGCATTAATCTATTATTTTCTACACTCTGTTCTCAAAGTTGCGTGGTAGAATCCCTGAAGCGATAAGGCCTTAAATTAAATTTTTGTGTCATTGTTTTGTAATGAATTGTAATATTGTGATTATTTCATTTTGATGTTTTAATACCTACAACAGTTTATAGTTGTAAGTTAAAAACTACAGTTACATAAAGTAACGTACCTACCCATAAGCGTAAAATGTTGTCAATCCTGGAAATTGGTCCCTTGACTACTTTTTTTTAATGGAAGTAAGTACTTTTATGAGCTAAATTAAAAACAAAAAAAATAATAATGCATTTGAAATGTATTGTACCTACTACTTATTCGTTTCTCTCGATGTTCCGTTTTACAAAACATAATTATTTTAATTTACATTTTATATTTTACGTATTAATTTTATTTATGATGTATATACATTTTCCGATTTTTCTAAAATTCATATTCCATTACCTACACTTGTAATTTTTTTTATTATGTATTTTGTGCTCAATAAAGAGTATTTATAATATGTGATGTTAAATATCGAACTTGAAACATACCATCAAAATCAACAGTGCCCGAGCCGTCAGAGTCAATTTCTTCGATCATCATGTCCAACTCCTCTGCGCTGATCTTGTCATCGAGCTCTCTTAGAATTTCTCTGAGAACTCCCGTCGTGATGTATCCGTTACCTGTAAATACCCAATAAAAATAATTTGTTTTAAAATAAATTTGGCAGAAAGTATTTTTTTTTTTTTCAAAAAAGTAGTGTGATGATATACGTAGGTAGTTGCTAAATCAACAAAAAACTAAATGGTTAAATAATGTTTTTTAATCAACGCCCATCCTTACGCACATCAAGTAATAAGTTTTTTTAAATCATTTAAGTGCACAGTCGATTCTGTTTTTTTTTGTCTTTGATAGAGGAGGAAGATTAGAGGATTATTTTTTGTGTTCAAGACTGGTTCCAATTAAATTTGAAAAAAAAAAACACTCATGTAAAATGGGGAATACCCACATACATAGGTACTCAAGTTTACATAGTATTTGGATTAAACTGCAGTACTCTTAGATTTTTGTGTGCGAGAGAATAAAACCTTCCTTTTCCCTTGTTTGCTTTGTTCTTTTTTCTTTTCTTTTTTGCCTTGTGTGCCTTCTTTCTCTTTCTTTTTTTTCTTACCTTCTTTGTCGTATAACCGGAATGCCTCTTTGAGTTCTTGCTGCATCGCTTCGGCGTCCTCCTCAACCATGAATTTCGCAGCCAGGGTCACAAATTCATCGAACTCTAACTCGCCAGAGCCTGTCACAAGCAAATAGTGATATTGTGATACTACGAATCTGACACTAGAGCGATACAAAAGACATCAATTTGTTATCACATTGACATTATAATTACATTTAATCCTAGAACGGTTTTTACTTAATTGCAATAATGGCGTTAGTTTAAAAAAAAATAGTTACTCTATTTTCCTTTTAATAACAAAAATCTAGATTGTTCCCTTAAAATTGTTCCGGAATATATTGAAATTTTGACTTAAAAATAAAATTTAGTCTTGCTTTTGACGCGGTTCACTTTGAACAACGGTCAATATATGGAAACATTTTGTCAACTAGTCCGAAAATACATTAAATCAACAACAATGTTGAAATATTCCGAAAATATGTTAAAAGAACACAACTACAAAAAAATTATTTGTCAGGGTCGCCGTCGCCGAATCCGATTAAGAGTATAATAAGTATATAAATAAATAAATATCATGGGACAAATTACACCAATTGACCCAGTCCCAAACTAAGCACAAGGCTTGTACTATGGGTACCAGGCAACGGATAAACATACATATATATATGTATGTTTATCCGTTGCCTGGTACCCATACATTATAATGTAGGTAAATACATACTTAGATACATACAACATCCATGACTCGGGCACAAACATTCGTATTCATCATACAAATGTCTGCCCCTACCGAGATTCGAACCCGGGACCTCTAGCTTCATAGTCAGGGTCACTAACCACTAGGCTATCCGGCCGTCAAAGTATAGAATTATTCTTTTTATAATCAGAAATGTTAAGTACTGGTAATGCATCCTATCAATAATATTAAATTTAGAGCATATCTCTACATTAACAATTTCAGGGTCACTTATTCTAACTAAAAAAGTATGAAGTAATAAATATAATAAATTATTAATGAAAACCTTTAGTCGTCTCTCCCAAAGCTTTTAATCTTAATCTCGCTTAATTGGTTTACGTTAATTTGGAAAGGCTTTTCGTTTTCCCGAACAAAATCATGAACAATAAATTATTTGACTCGCGGAGTATTAAATATATAAAAACGAAATTCAGTAAACAATCGAAACGGCACAATTAAGCGCACCTTACTTAAAATAGTTTTACTGAAGCAGATACAGCTTATTAAATTATATTATATATTATATTTCAAAATAGTGTAATTTCAAAATTAGCGACTTAAACCACTTTTTTTTAATGCCAGTAAGTGGTTTTAATTATAGCATGTTACCTTAACTTCTTTTGTTTATCTATTCTATGAGGTAAAGCTAACTAACCACTACTAGTGTTTGTACTAAGTATCACCTTTTTATTCGAGCACTGTAGGGTATTACGTGTTTCATTCAAAATGTATTCAATACTGCTACATTTATAACCTACTCACTTTAGCCATAATCCATAAAAATAATTCCACAATTTTATCCTGTGGTAACCCAAACAGATTAATTACTTACTACCTCCCTATCTGAATTTTATACTTTTCTTTATGAGAGCTTCATTTAATTTTGATAAAAGGCTCCTCTGATCTCACTTAAGTATGTTATCATATTAATATGCGTGGTAAGCACGTTTCATAAAAGATCAAATAATATATTATATTGTATGTGTTAAAATTACCACAAGTCGATTCCAACTAATGAAATCTCAAACACAGTGTGTACAAAATATACCTCAAGCAATCCGTATTGGTAGGTATACATAAGCCATTGGTCGTTCTCGACGGTTTTCAATGATAATGAAACAAAAGCTAATCAGGCCGTAAAGACAAACCAATTAAAGGATTATGCTGACCATCAAATACTATGCCATACGCAAGCCTTCCGAAAGTTTTAGCAATTACTTCGGGATCGTTTGAAATTATTTGCTGATACATTTTTGATTCATGGTTGAACTTCTATTCTTGGTAAATAGCGGAAATTTGGGCCTCCCTTAACCTTAAAGGGGTTCTTTGTTCTCGGGAGTCGCTCGAGGCAATGGGGAACTTGGAGTCTTAATTTATTAGTTACTTTACTACGAGTAGAACCGAAACAGTTTATTTCGAACATAAAAAGATTGTGTAGTGGCGGTTCTTCATATAAACTGCGATAACGGATAATGTCTCTGAGTAATCGTCTACACAAAAGTTGGTTTTTTTCATGCAAAAAAACAAATTTACCTATCAGACATTATCGTTTTATAAAATCTATCATTATGCACTTAAAATTGTGTATCAGAGATATTTTTACTTCTTCTTTTGTATTCATTTTGAACGCTGTAAAGAGCCAATGCTTATTGACAATAGTATTATTATTTTCCTATTTGTTTTTTCCGCATACAATTATGTAAGAACGCATGTAGTTTAAGGAATGTCTCTCGTTGTCCCAAAAACTTTTCAGCCTGCCGTTTATCATTATCTGTACTCTCTCGCATGTTCCCTATTTTACGTCGAAGTCCCAACAAATCGTAACACAAGAACTATATTAAATAATACGAAGCAATTGTGACGGTATCAAAGGCAATAACAGTGACATTATCGTGTTATAACAATAGGCGCTTCTGGGCTTGTTGTGGTTTTCAAACAGCCCTCTTCGACCGAGTTCTTAACCAATCTAACGACCTAAGTTCAAAATTTGCATTCAAAATTCAAGCGTAATGTGGTCGATTTATGGTTGACTATTCGTGATAAATAATGGATCGAAGTTACACCAATCTGTCATTAAACAATTCTATGACGCAAAAGAGAGATGTTGGCTTAATTCAGAATACAACATCTTGAAATTCTGTAGGCAATTCCTTGAGATGCAAATAAATAAATGCCGCGGCGTGTAAGAAAATTTACATGTTATAAATAAATTAGTGAGAATTTAATTTTTCCTATACTAAATCACGTGTGTAGGTACCTATAGATAGTGTATGTTGCTAACTTGTACCTATTGTCACATTTGTCAGCCGCGTGATCGCTGATGGCACGAGATCCCGAAATAAAGAGTAGCTTTGAAGATAACCCGAAACCGACGAGCATGTATGAAGAGATTGATGAATGTGGACGAAGCGAAAGAGGTATGTCAGGATCGTAGTAAGTGGAACAAAGTAGTCTCTGCCTACCCCTGTGGGAAAGAGGCGTGACGATATGTATGTATGTATGTATGTATGTTTGAAGATAAAAGCTCCACATTCCGTTTTACGTCAATGATATAGGTTTTTTTATCATTGGGGTTACGCCTGGGATGAGTCAAACTAACACGATGTGGAAGTAAATGGAGTTTGATATACTAAGGGCCTTACTGGGGTCTTAATGCACATCAATTCTGAACCAAAGTTTGATCGCTCGCTGTAAGATCTATACTAGAAGTGTCCATTATGGCAACTAAAACGTAAAATTTAATCAAAATTGCACCGCATTAAGACGTCATGGTAAGGCCCCTGGAGCTG
Source organism: Pandemis heparana (assembly GCA_963854515.1). Lineage (NCBI taxonomy): Eukaryota > Metazoa > Arthropoda > Insecta > Lepidoptera > Tortricidae > Pandemis > Pandemis heparana. Next base: position 5,485,171 of record OY978009.1, on the reverse strand, counting down.
ATAATCAACCGATGTAGGTAATATGATTTGTTAGACGCATTATATGTGTTTCACATTTGGATTACTGCTTGTAGACACATCTATAGATGGCATAAAGAGCTATGAAGTCGTATGCCGTGACTTGAAAACCACTTTTGAAAAAATCTAAACTTTTTTTTATGAATTCACATAATTATCAACTCTTGAGTGACTTAGATTGTCAGAGCGCATCCCTAACCTTCGTGCTTATTATTATTATTATGAGCCTATTGTGTCCCACTGCTGAGCAAAGGCCTCTTCCCAACTCTTCCACTGAACTCTCGAGCTTAGGATGGTAAAATTTTGTATAGAGTCTCCATTAACAATGTAGAGAAGGAATAAGGACGGATTTTATGAAATTCCGACGAAATCGAGTTATGCAACGGGTGCAGAAACGGACGCAAGCAATTTTTTTTTAAATAAAAACAAAGAATCTAACCATCCTCGTCGACTTCTTCGATGATTTCCTTGAGGGTCTCGTCGGTGACACCCAGCCCCAACATGCCGAAGATGGTTCCGACCATGACAGTGCCGATACATCCCTTCTTCTCGTGGTCGAAGGCTTCGAACGCCTTTTTGAGGACTGAAAAAAAAATGTTTATTCGAAGTTTTTAGCTGCCAGTTCTATTAAGAGCGTTTATCCCTACTGAGCTGGCAACGTCGCATTTTTGGTGATTTTTGCGATTATTTCACAGAAGTTGAAATGCGTCTGGTAGTGCACTTCGTTTTTAGTGTATTGTAAATGTCTAATCTAATGCAATAATTGATCGTGTTGGACTTCTATTTTCTTATTAAATGAGATATAGTATCTTATCCCTTTAATACGAAAATAAAAGTCCATCACGATTAATCATTGCATTGGACAGATTAATACACTAAAAACGAAGTGCACTACAGATGCACATTTGAAACTTTCATTCAATTTCTGTGAAATAATCGCAAAAAATCACCAAAAATGCAACGTTGCCAGCTCAGTAGGGATGCACCCACTTAATTTAAAAAATCTAATGGAACTGCTGGCTTACACGTGACAAAGTCAAGTTTATCTCAGGAAATGAGTAATACATATATTTTCATGACAAATTAGCAAATTTTATACTGACAAAAATTATACAGTGTGACACTGCGTTATAATTTTCAGTCCAACCGACCACTAATAAAATGAGTGAAATCTAACTTGCAAGGCATGATTCTGTAGAAATGTTGACTTATAAAATTAAAGTGAAATGAAAGCTTGTTAAACATGGATATTTTTGTTAATTAGCGTTGTTGACATAGCATTGAAAATCAATTCGTGATTAATTAAGATGTCGATTGATCGATTGATCGTGCAAATGCTTATAGACCTTGCTGTCATTAAGAGAAGCAATTGCAGTATGCTTTTTACTCTAATGCTGGAAACTCGGGTGTTCTTTCTGAAAAACTCTAAGATACAACATACAAACATACAATAAATTACGTCTTAAGTACCTACGGGGCAGACAGAGTCTAAGGTAACGAGACCTAAAGGCCAGGTTCAGCATGATTGTGGGCGTATAGGTGGAAAGCGGAATCAAAATAGGGAAGGGTTGCTAGCCGCGTCACCTATAACACGATTTCTAAAATTTTCACCCATTCTTTCGACGTGCTTTTACCATCTACGCTAATCTAAGATAAATGTTGTAAAATTTACTCACAAAAATTGGACAAGCTATTCCATTGTCTTAGTCTTACAACTTCTTCTAGATCTCTCTAACTGAATTAAAGAAAATCGGCCAAATAATGAGAAGTAAAAACATTGAGACTACACAGAACCGAGATCGCATTAAGCAAACAAGGAAAGTTTTTACTGAAAACATTCTCTGTTCTAGCCATTATTCGGTTAATTGAATTAAACGGTTATGACTCCCAGAGGTAATCTGCGAGCGGAACGAAACTCCTAAGGAGCTAGCAAAGCTATGAATAGCATAAAATACCATCCATGACAATTTATTTTATTAGTCAGCCGCTAAGTAGGAAATAATAATACTGGCCACTAACAAAAACGAAAAACCGCGGAACAATAAAAACGAATGAATATTTTAAATTTGACTTTCGAACGCTTCCACTTAGTTCACGTGAATATTTATTACTGGCAGCGTTGCGGGGATGACAATTTTATTTCTTTTTTATTTCTTTTAGATTTCTTTTAGATTAGATTGATTTTATTTTTCTTTTAAATGGACTACATTTTAGACTTTCTATCTTTTTACACATTGTATAAAGTACCTACATAAAATAATTATTTATTTATATATTTATTTATAAGCCTTTTTATTCCGAATTCGCTACAATTTCGGTAAGTACATGTTGTTGTTGTTATTGTGGTTTTTTTTTTTTATTTTTTTTTTCATTTATTGAATTGTCGCGAAATTCGGCGTGCCTCATGGCATAGGCCTCCTCCGTGTATTGGAGGGTTTGGGCTATAGTTCCCACGCGCGCCCAGTGCGGATTGGGAACTTAACACACACCATTGAATTTCTTCGCAGATGTGTGCAGGTTTCCTCACGATGTTTTCCTTCACCGAAAAGCTCATGGCAAATTACAAATGTAATTTTCGCACATAAAATAATAAACACTGCTAAATCATCAACATTGCATATTTGAGTCTAAACAAAACTCATTCAATATATATGTAACAAGATTATTCTATTGAGAAAAGCTTTAATAAACGTGTTTCCACGAATACGTGAATAACCCAAGAATTGTATTAGCAAAAGAAAATAATCCAAGACAATTGAATTCCGTGTCGCATGAAAATGACATCGCTTTCTCTCTAGAGTTCTATTGAACTCTAGTCCGCGACTCTGGCCCATGACAGAATAAAAAAATAAGTATCTAGTTCCAGAAGGAATTTTGAAAAATCCTATCCGTGGCAGGTTGTGTGTTGTCTGTCAGTCAGTCACGGTCCTGTTTTTAATAGATAAAAAACTTCGAGGAGAAAAACATGTCAGTCGTTACTTATTACTTATATACATACTTAGTTATTTACGTACTTGTAAAAGAAAACTACATTTCGTTTAAATGAGTTTTACGAGCATTATATGATAAAGCTTTTTAGAATCTTTATATACAGGAAAAGCTTTCAAGTACTTAAACTCATTAATTACATCCAAGCAGACGCAAAATTATTCATGAATGAAAATAATTTGAGAAATGAATCTTATTTAATGAAAACAGTTGAAGAACGATAACTATCTAAATCTTTTTTGTTTAAAAATGATTAATTTAACATTCATTCGCACTACTCACTTGCCAACTGGTCCTTAGTAAGTTCATCCTGTAAACAAATTAATCCAGCATTAGCGAACAAAATGAAAAAAACTAGATACATTATTTCAATGGACCTCCGCAAAGTAACGCCTGATTCAATAAAACATTATTTCAGTTTTTTTCAAAAGCACAATATTTAAAAGCTCAAAGCTTTACGCCATAACACTTCACAATTCAACAACCATATTTTACACTGAGACTAAAACGGACGATCAAACGGAACAGATCTCTAAAACTCCAAAAACCAATTTCTTATAATCCATAATTCAATTTCACGACAAAACAAAAGAACGCGGCGGCAGTTCTCACCATTTTGAAACGGGCGCGTTTGTTACAGGTACTCGATGATGGTATAAGCGATGCCGAACCAGATTATTAGGAACACAAGTCCCTTTATCTGTATTGACTGTGCGACTACTCGGAAACGCGCGCCGATGTCACCCAGGTTGACTCTGGTGCAGGGACTTGGTACCTACTGCCTTACTGCCCACGAGTCAGTCGACTTGGCTTCAGCGAACGCTTTTAACTGTTATTGTTAAGGTCACCATACATTATATTCTGTTGCCGGATGACCACCGTGTCGGTGTGCGTGAAAGTAGCGGGCCAAATTTCTAACGTTAATTGATTTTAATGAGCGCGATTGGATACGAGAATTTATAGCATTTATCAAATTGTTTTTGGAACATTGACAAGTTCTGGTTTGAACATTTGATTATTATTAACAGGTGCTTGTAAGTATTTTTGTTACGTTAGTACTATTATTTAGAGGATTTACTCAATAGTGTTTTCTGAAATACTTGTTTTTTTTTTAATAAGATCGACTTAGGTACCTTCTGAGCTGATGCAGCATTTCAGGACTCATCGTGGTGAAAACCGAAGTGAAGAAAATCAATAGTACACGTACTCTCATAACGCGTACAATAAAACGAGCAAATTTTGCTTGTAAATTTAAGTAGGTAGGTAACATAGGTATGTTACGAGATCTATAAAACTACCCTGATGATTTTGTTGAAATTAATTATACATACAGTCACGCCTCTTTCCCATAGGGGTAGACAGCAGGTAGGGGTTTTTATGAGAAATGGCCTTTTATCTTGTGCTCTCATCTTATCACAATAAATTAGACTTCATTAAACAAACTTTTTATTCCAATAAATCCATGTGGCAATCGTTACTTTGTTCCATAAATCTGAACCCTTAAAGCTTATTATACTTGCAGATCTATATCATGGTAGCATTAAATCACACAAAATACTTACAAATTATCAGTTAGTTGGTCACATAAAACAAAACGGACCCGCTTCTGGCGAGGGCTCCAAATTGATCATAAATCATAGAGAATGTTTCCTATATTAATGATAAATAATTGGGGAAAAGGTTGGTGGAATCTCACTTTTGTCCGGTCGTTGAGGAAACAACGTTTATGTAAAATAAGTAAAAGAAATATTTTTATTTTTCTTTGAAACAGGCATTTGTGTAACACCCAGTAATATAAAAATTATGCAGTAATAATGACACCTACTGCATTTTCCACTGTGCCAGGAGTTATTAGTATAAATTTTTAAATGGGCTCATTTAATGAGGCACTGTAGTTTCTAAAATAATAGAATGAGACGAGAAAAAAACAGGTCAGTTCTTAGCCAAAATGACTTCTTTTTCTTTATAAGTAACTACTACATGGCTGTTTCAGGTAGTTTTCATTTTTTTTTATAACCAACTCAATTGAGCCTTTGCACATTTTTAACAGCAGATTTTCTTTGAGAATTGATAGATTCGAACGGCACAAATGGTTTTTTTTTCTCATTTTACATACACTTACATACACTTACTTACTTATTTTACATTTATATATACTTATCACGTTTTTATCCCTTCTCGTTTTTATTTTATTTTAAGTATTTTGTGAGTTAGTGCCGCCAAAACGCACACAATGTAATCTTTGAATAAATGTACAGTTCTAAATGAGGGCTGAGGCAGGCGGGGGCAGGGAGCACGGAGAGACGGGGGGGGGGCAGGTGCTCCCGATCATAGACAGTGACATATTTGTTGCGATCCACGCTTTCCTCCCGCCAATGGCTGCCAACTGCACCTTAATGCAGCAAAAGTTAAAGAAACTGGATTGCAAACTACTTTTTGTGGAACATATTTCAGTTGGATCGTTTTTAACCATAGCAGAGTTCCCGTCACTATTTCGACCGTGACGTCAGAGTAGGTGTAAAAAGTCATCTATGTTTTGTCTAATATCTGTGACTAAATTACTACCTACTCTATTTCAGAAAAAAAACTTGTTTTATAATAAAACTGAAATCTAATTAAACGGTTCACGTCGAAATTTCACTCGGTTACCACCATATATCAAGCGTCATCTCTCATGCTTTCATCGAGGAGGCGGTTATAAATTATTTCGGGCCTTCATTTTGATATAGGGTTATTACTTTTTTATGTCACACCGAGTCCCTTCAGAGTTGTTCTTGGACGTACACATACATAAATAAGATAGAGTGCTCGCTAAGACCATTTTCGCAAAAGGTTTCTTAGTTCTATGCTTGCCCCAGTTGCCCCTTGTTGGTGACCTTTAAATGGTTTAGCATTTCTAAAGATAACCCTTTATAAAAAAGATGTACCTTTAAAAAAAAAATCTTTTTTTTTTTTAGCTGGTGGTAGTTTCATTGAACAAAAAATAAAATCAAAAAGTTTATTTTGCAAATAGGCCGCCAAGGGCTCTTTTACGTGTCTTTTTTTGAAACTACCAGCGCATTCGGAAAGACCGTCATTGCCAAGAAGAATGCGCCGCAAGAAACTTGGCATGAACGATTGAACACTCCTGTTAAAGTTTTTCATTTCATTTTTAACTCAAAATTAAATTGCCCTGTGACGCCTTACACTTTGAACATCAACCAGTGAATACAAACCTTTAATTTTGTCAACCACAATAAAAAATCCTGGAAAATATTTACAGAGGTGTGCAGTTCAACTAACCCATTTACCCACTCTTTTGGATTAATTCTAAGACTCAGTGTATAATTCCTAAAATTATACATTATTTGGATTCTTAGATCAGTAAAAGAAAATTAAGAAATATAAATAAAAAACTAATGCGGTTTACAACAGGTGGCCATATCGCCACGTCACAATCGCTAGCAGACGATCTTTAGATTTGGGTTATACCGTGTAGTAATTTTAATTGACGCTAAATTCCTCTCGTTTCGTCATCGTAGTAAATATTTTTAGTCATCAGCGAGTACGACCAATACACGACCTCGGTGTACAATCTGGAATTTGTGTCTCCCACTCAACTTCTTAACAATACGCGAATTAGTACTATATTCATCATCTGCAGTGGGAATGTCCAATAGGATAGGCCTTTTCCAAAAACGACACCGTTACAGCCAAGCCTAGAAGGTTACGATGGACCAAAGATATACCCCCTTATTTATAAACGCTCTATAGGCTTCAGCTAACTTGACAATCGTTTGTCCTTATCTGTGAAAGGAAAATGTCGAAGTGACAGATAAGGACAAACGATTGCTAAGTTAGCAGAGGCCTCAGAGCGTTTATGCATAAGGGGGATTATTATGTAATGCTACTATTATCATTTTATTTACGCTTAGTATAAATTTCATTTGCTACGCAGGGAATATGCTTTCGAATATGTTTACGTTCTAGTCTCAAGTGCACCAAAAAATCACACATACCACAACACGGTGCAAACTCAAACAGTACCTACATAAATTACTTCTGCTAAAAAAATGTGACGATCGTGAGCATGTTTTGTTTTTAATTGTGTTACTGTTTACTTTTGGTAACAAAATTTTTACTTGAATGGTAGATGGTAGACGTGTTCGTGTGTAGTACACACACGGCAACTCGAGGGCAAAAATATCGATACAGTCATCATGTCAAATATATGTATCACCGACCTTATTGTTTGTGGCATAAAGGTGTATAAATGTTTTTAAAGTAATTATTAACGTACATATATTTATGCCTTTGTACGTCATGACTCCTGCCATGAATGATTCGGGTACCGACTGTAATGTACTATTTCCTCCTTGTGCGATCCTTTTAGCTTTTCAAAGCCTCTCTGTCCGCGGATAGACGGAAATGCGATTCGGTGATCCTAATCCACTATCGGATATTCCGCATCCACGATACCTGCTTTCTGAATACTCTTCGTTCATTCAGAGAATTTTATAAGCTTTCCTGTGAACATGACGAAAGTTAACGATGGACGTCCAATGTTTATATTTATTTAGCTTCATACTTTATCTCAAAACGTGCTGGCCAATATTGACATCACTTTTAAAACAATAGAAAATGCAAAGCTGGGCCCTATTTTATAAAGATACAAGATACAATTTACAAGCGAAAGTCTCTATCTAACACAGGGTCAGAAAAAGAGTTCCGCTTGTAAATTGTATCTTGTAGTTTTATAAAATAGGGCCCTGTAAGTGCATTTATTCTCTTTATTATAGTGCTTTGTGTACTCGCTCCAGTTCTTTACCGGCCTTGGCCAGTGAAAAAGGCAATATACAAATATGTATCTGCTATCTTTTTTCATCATATTTCATCATATCAAAATGACTGGAGAAATATTCTAAGTCAGCCGGCCAGTTCACGGATTCAGTCACTGCAGATACAAAAAAAACAAATCTTTATCCTCTCAATAAAAATGTACTCTGTATGACCCTGGTACTTAGAGGATAAGGAATACCAATTTATATTTTTATATTATTATAAAAACTCACCTCAATCGATTTGCAGGATCGTCGAGTGTTCGGGGCGTCTCAGTATTATCATTTTTTCCATTTCCATCGGAAAAATCTGTTGAATGAGAGGCACATGAAGGGAACTTGACAGGCGGAAAGTACCTACTTACCTTTACCAATTTACTTTGCGTAATCTAATTATGACGTTGATTTTCAATTATAATGGAGCTCTTGAATGTCTTCAGTGTGACATGGAGTATCTAATCTATAGGTACGTATTGATTAAAGTGTACATGTATAATAATACCAGTAATAATACCAGGCTTGTTAATGCGTCTGGACTTAACCTCTGTATACTTCTGCAGGTTAAACAAGTATAGAGCGATAGTAAGACGAAATCCGGTCACCGAGACTTTTGAGAAGGTATTTGAATAAAATATTGCCGTTCCCTCCATCTCCGCTCCGGAAAGAACATGAAACGGACAACTGCGTTATGGACTGGTCATAATTTACCAGCAGAAAACTGATGAAAACAGCCTTTTCAATCACCAGCTAGCTTATTACGTAACTCGCTCGCAATCGTAATCGTGTTCATTTTGACACTTCATGTAGCTGTCACATTCATACAAGAACTGTCAAAATGAACACGATAGCGATTGTGAGCGAGTTAGACAATAAGCCTACTGTTTCCTCTTACGGAACTAAATCCGATTTTGTAATATTATAAACGGGATCCCGTTTATAATATTTCGAATGAACTTAACCGTGAATCATTGAAAACTCATAAACCGATTTTGTTTTTTTTAAGCGTAAAATAAGAACTTTGGTTATCGTTCTGTTTTGCTCTTCTTCGGTCCCAATTAATTTCAAATTATAATAATACAAAGGTTTTTAACGTTAAAAATCAGATGGAAATTCGACAGCTTAAGTTATAATGAAAATAAATGTATTGTAGTACATGGTGGGTATAATAAAATTGAGATATTTCTATCATAATGTACCAAGCAGCTTTTGCAAGCCATTATGATCGCAAACAATAGTAATGTCTGTCCGACATTGTTGCCAGAAGGGTTTCGTTTTACTCGGTTGCACTGTAACTCGATTTTCGTGAACTCAAATGTATTTAGTGTTTTCTAATGATGTCATATTTGAAACGGGAACAAGCATTCGTCATGTAACATGACATGTGTTGCTAAGTATTTATTTAAACCATTTTCAGCAGTATTTTTAGCCAGTTTCTTTCGTTCTATTGTAATAATAATTAAATAAACTTTTTTTTTTTAAATCTTTATTTACAAGCTTAGATCATTTAAATGAACATGCCAGCTCCAAAGACCTATTACACAAAACAACAAAAACCACAAAATAATAATCTTTAGCGTAAAAAAAAACAGAACTAAAATTATTTATAAAAAAACCCGTATACAAATTTAGCCGACTTTTATGTTTACAATATTATTTTATGTTTACAATATTAGCGAAACCTTTCTCTGAAGAAAGGTTTCGCTAATATTGTAAACATAAAATCCCTGACTAAATAAAACTGTTTTATCCCAGGAAAATGCAATGTTCCTACAGTACTTACGCAGACAAAGTAGCACGTAATAGTGTAGATATAATCAAAGCTACACTTGTATGAAAATTTGTGCTAGTGTGTAGAAAAACGGCGCACGATCAGAATTGAAATTTTAATAATTTAAATTAAACCCTTAACTTGACAATGCATGCTTAATTAAGAACCAACGATGGCAGTTCTATATACATATTATTACAATCTAATTTCTCCTCTTAAATTGGCTACCAAGGATAATAAATAATCCAAACGACCACCATACTGGTTCTTAATAGATTTTAAAAAGAAACTTTCCCACTTAAAATTAGCATTTAGAAAAAATATCCTTTGTAAAATGATCAGTTTAAAGTACACCGAGCGCTGGTTAAAAAGCATTTTTTTTCTCTATCTTAAATCGTTCTTCCCCACTTCAAACTAATTTATGCGGCTAGACTTTGAATACTTGTTTTATATTAACAAAGATCTCGAGCTAAAACCGTCGGTCTGTGTTTGAAACCGTCTAATAAACCATTAGGGCCACGACCGCTCTCAATAATTTCATCAACATGCAAATAATTTTAGCTCGGCAAAAAGTAAATATGACATGGTATTTACGACGAAATGCTAGCACTCCAGGGTGATTGCGAAGATTGATCGCCTATCCTTTTCTAATTTCTCCAGTGTAAATAGGTGGGATGTAGTACCCTGTGATCTTTTACGCCGGGTATGCGCGTTGATGGTGAGTGCAAAAGTTACGCATCACCGCGCAGGCGCGGTTGCAAGGGCTGCCAACTTAAATTAAACTAATGCCTATCATGAAATTATTCTTTAGTATTTGAAGAGTAGTTTTTTGTTTTAATTTCACATTTTTATACATGACCTCCAGGCATTTAGTAATTAAACAAATTGTAATGTCATTATTAATCTTCGCTTCGGTGTGGATCGACCTCAAGGATTGTATGGTTATAATGTGTCTCCTTTCGTCGGATTCCGTATTCTTTCTTATATATAACACTTAACAGTTTCTGCCTTTTAAAGTACAAACTTTATCGACATTTTGGGCACTAAGCCCTGCTTGCAAAGTCCTACTCAGTGCGGGTGTCAGCTGTATTGTGCGTATATGCATGCATGCAGGGCAAAAAAACGACAAGATGAACAATGAAAATATCGGTTTATTAATTAAAATGTATTTGAGTAGCGCGCTTAACAAAAGCTATATATTTTATCATCAATAGCAAACTTAACTTAGAGCTATATAAGGCAAAGGAGAGTCCGACAATCGTAGACTAAAAGACAAGGCCTTCGACAAAAGGTCCTTTTAGTTTAACTGCGGTGAATCCAAAAGGAGAGTTAAATGTGTTTTACAAATCGACGAACATGGTATCGATTGTCTATTTGTGTGTCTTTCAAAAGAGAGTAAATATCTTCTTTCTTTCTTTTTCTTTCGATTGATGAATGTGGATAACGCGAAAAATGTATATGATGATCGTAGCAAGTGAAACAACATGTAGCCTCTGCCTACTTCTATGAAAAAGAGGCGTGACAGTATGTAAAATTGCATTTCTTACGTAACTATTATAATTATTATTTCAGCCTGTATTTGTGAACCCCCCCCCCCCTGCCCTCGACAAAACCTGTTTAAAAATATTTTTTATAACTTGGCAACCCTGAGTTAATCTTGGCATGCGTACACGCAGCTCGCGCCATTTGCAATTAATGTCCGAAGCGCCCGCGCTGACCACTTGTACAGGTGTCCCGCAATTAATAGCACGAATATAATTAAATGTTTATACCTAATTGCAATGTATAGTTGGCTACGAGCTTGTTGATTTATTTAACAAATTTTATGGAATAGATATAATTAATGTCGAAGTATTATTTAGAGTCACACATATCATGTACCTAATTTTATTTTTTCTGCTCCTGTACTATCCGTGAATTATTATAAATTTATTGCACAGACAGTATCAAATTGGCGTTATTTTTGGTATTAAACCAAGTCTTGGAAACATTGCAAGCCTACTTTTATAACGCAGCTAATACTAATGAATCTTTTGTATTTAACTATAAGAAATTTTGACCATCACATTTATCCACTTAGTGTGAGCCATGCAAATAACAGTACCTATATTGCTAAGCGCAAAACTTGAAAACGGCGTTAACGGCGGTTAGACCAATTCGTTTTTTTTTCATTATGTTCCTCAAGCGGGACTGGGCGGGACATGTCTGCCGAATGCATCCGGATCGCTGGGCTAAAATTACCACCGACTGGGTTCCATGCGACGGGCACCGGAGCAGAGGCAGACCAAAAAGGAGATGGCGGGACGATTTGGAGACTTTTGAGCCGGACTGGGAAAGCCATGCAACAGACAGAGATTGGTGGAAAGAGAAAGGGGAGGCCTTTGCCCAGCAGTGGGACACCAAATAGGCTATTAAAAAATATATATATATTCCTCAAGTTAAACGGAATGTTTCATGGAGAAAAAAAGAATAAAAATTAAAAATACAAATTTAGAAATAAAATTAAACGGGGTCGATGTCGTGGGGCAAATAAATATATTTCATTTGAATTCATTTAATTTTATTACAAATATTCTGATAATGTCACTCAGTTTCCTCGGGATAAGTATTTTATAATTTCACATTATGACGTTCTCATTCTCAAAATTAATGATCGTCTATGTTATGATTATGAATACGAATCATTGTTATCATAGTTCGACAGTCATTCATCTATCTATATTGACAACTTTTATCGAGTTTGGTGAACGTTATCTTTTATGAATTACTCATCCGATTAGTATTATTGTTAAATCCTAGCCTTATTTCAGTTAGTTCCGTAGTGATTTTTGAATTAAACAGTTTTTCTACAGTAAGTAGCAGTAGCTGAATTAAATTAGATTTTAATTCTATCATATTTTATGATGATAGAAATTGCAGAACTATTTGATAGAGTTCGACCATAAACTGGAAATTAATTGAGGGCAATAACTGCTAAAGCGACACTTCGTAACAAAAGTAAAACTGATAGGTTCGGGAACGTTGGGAAACACAAGGATATAATATAAAGAATTCAAACCCAGATTTCTTAGGAAACGCTGTTTAATGACTGACACGCGTCAAAGACAATCTAGAACACATCAGCTCCTTCACCTTTAGTTAGGAAACCTAAAATAGAAAACATACACAATAAATATAAAACAAACAATAGATTGGTATCAAAAACAGGACCCTATCATATCTTATAACTAATATTTTTCCTAGGTCTTAAAACCCTATCACAAGGAACCTCAGCGGGTGTTCGCTCTTCAGATCCTGATTCCTCAGTCTCGGTTCCTCGTTGTCCTACTGTCCCTACTTGCTGTCCTGCTAGATCTAACTGTTGCTGTTCTGTATCTACCTGTTGAGCTTCTGTCTCTCCCTGTTCCTCCCCCTCAACCGCATCTTGCCAGTCATCTCCTAAGTCTTCCTGATCTACTAATTGGAAAGGCGTTGACCAGGCGGGCTGTGACGCCTGTGACTTGAGTATGCAACGTCCTGTACTATTTACCAGAGGAACGTCATTAGACACGCAACGCATCAGCTGGTCAATGTGTCTTTTACAAATAACCTTATCTCCCACTAATTCTACTAGAAACATCCGGTTCCCCAATTTTTCAGTAATAGTGCCTTTTTTCCAAATTGGCTTCCTATCTACGTAGCACCTACACCAAACTAGTTCACCGATATTAAATGATCTTTTAGCTTCGTTTACCAATTCCGGCTCATCATGACGCGGCGGTACTAACAGGTCTAGCCTACCACGCAACTCGCGGCCCATCATTAACTTAGCGGGGGAAGCTCCTGTGGCGCAATGAGAAGTGTTTCGGTATTCAAACAAATACTCTTGTAATTTTTCATAAACTTTGTATTTACAAGAATAAGTGCTTAAAATTGCCTTTAACATTCTCTTACACGTACGGACGCTATTTTCTGCCTGACCGTTACTGGAAGGGTGATAAATCGGAGACGTTAGGTAAGAGATGCCATTCGTTTTGCAAAACTCGTGAAATTCAGTGGACGAAATTTTTGCATCATTGTCGGATACTATAGTCTCAGGCAGGCCGAATCGAGAAAACAAAAATTTGAGCTTTAAAATAAGCTGCTTTGTCGTGGTACCACAACTCATATCAAAGCACTCCAGCCATTTGCTGAAAGCGTCAATGACCACAAGATACGTCCCCTGAGACACCGACATGTAGTCTAGATGTATGCGCACCCAGGGCGCGGCGGGCCGCGGCCAGGGTTGCGGCGGCGCGCGCGGCGGCGCGGGGCGTAGCGGCGCGCACACGTGGCACGCGCTCACCGTCTGCTCGATGTCCTGGTCTATGCCAGGCCACCAAACTCGGGATCGAGCAACGCTCTTTGTTCGGACAATACCTTGATGAGTTCGATGTAACTCGCGTAGTATTTCAGTCCTGTGCATGCTAGGAATCACGACTCTATGACCTCGTAGAAGGCAACCATCTTCTACTTCCAGGTCTGTTTTACAATGGAAATAAGGTAAAACATTTTTACATACTATCTTACGCGGCCAACCGTACTTGACATATTTCATTACGGTTCTAAGAACGTCATCATTCGCTGTCGCATGTCGTATGTCCTTATAAGTGACAGGCAGCCCCTCTAACTGGAGAGAATATAAAGCCGGTGACCACTTTTCAGCGTCTTCGTAAAGATCCGAGTCGCGCTGAACCAAAGGAGTTCTTGAAAAATAATCCGCAACCGGATTCTCTTAACCCGACGTATATTGAATTTTAAAATTATACGCAGACAGAAAAACTGCATACCTGACCAACCGTGACGCAGTAGTAACAGAGATGCCACCCTTTCTACCAAAAATTGCCAACAACGGTTTATGATCGGTTTTTAAAATAAAGGGATCTCGGCGGCCATACAAATATTGATGGAAGCGTTTAACACCGAATACAATAGCCGTAGCTTCTTTTTGCAGCTGACTATAATTACGTTCGCTCTGTAGCAGTGACCTTGAGCCAAACGCCAACGGGCGCTCTTGTCCGGCGGCGTCGACGGTGGCCAGCACGGCGCCCAAGCCGGCCGGGCCCGCGTCTACAGTCAGCACCAGCTGCGCCGTCGGCTCGAAATGCGCCAGCACGCGGTCGCTGCTGAGCTCGCGCTTCATTCTGTCGAAAGCCGCCTGCTGCCGCTCCGTCCACTCCCATCGTGCACAATCTCGCAACAATTCATGGAGTGGCGCCAATATTGATGACGCATTGGGGACAAAATTACGATAGTAATTTGCCATTCCTAGAAAACGTTTAAGTTCAGTTACATTAGTTGGTTCAGTCACTTTGACGATAGCCTCCACCTTTTTTGGTGACTTTTGCAGACCGTCTTTACTTATAATGTGCCCTAAATACCCAACGCTATCTTGAAAAAAAGAACATTTAGTTTTTTCCAACCTAAAACCAGATTCCTGCAATCGCTGGAATACTTTTGCCAGCCGCTCCAAATGTATGTCTGTAGTCGGGCCTGTCACGCAAACGTCATCTAGGAAAACCGTTACGCCATCTATTCCCACCAAAAGGTTTTCAATCGTGCGCTGAAAAATTGCCGGGGCGCACGCCAAACCAAAAACTAATCTTTTATATTTGAATAACCCTTTGGTGGTATTAATAGTCGTAAGTTTCTGCGATTCTTCTGACAGCCGTAACTGATTATAGGCCTGACTACAATCCAACTTTGAGTATTTCTGACCATTACTTAGCTTGGCAAAAATCTCCTCTATCCTTGGCAGAGGATATTTATCAACATAAATGTCATTATTCAATGTCACTGAGTAATCAGCGCAGACTCTAATACTACCATTAGACTTGGGCACCGGAACAATCGGCGTGGCGTAATCCGAGTGGTTCACGGGCTCCAGAATGCCTACCTCAACCAACCTCTCGAGTTCGGCCTCGACCTTATCCTTGATCGCAAACGGCAACGGCCGAGCCTTGCAAAACTTAGGCTTCGCACCTTCCTTTAACTGCAAAGTAACATCAGCACGTGTATAGCAACCTAATTCCTTACTAAACAGGTCTTTATACTTTTCAATCAATTGTGTCACCTTAAGTTTTTCAACAGACGCCAAATCAATCTAGTTATTCATTGAAGTTATGCATAATTTGAATTTTGCCATAAAATCTCTCCCTAGCAACGGGGGCCCACCATTTTCTACGACATAAAACTTAAGATCGTGGGTCAAACCGTTAAACGTTACTTTAGTGGTAAAATACCCTAAAGGTTTAATTTTATGACCATTGTAAAAGCACATTCGAATGTTACATTTAAACATTTTCTGGTTGACAAAATGCGACAAATACAAATCTTTTGAAATAACATTAGCACTCGAACCAGAATCAATTTCCATTTTTAGGTTCGTACTATCATTGACTGCGATTGTTACAAAATAAGGTTCATTGTCCACACACCTTAAGTTGAAAAGCTGAAACTCCTTGCAATCGCGGCATTCTCCTGCCGCAGGCGCCTCGTCCGAACTCGACTCCGTTTCTAAATTGATGTTCTTGACATGTCGTCCTTTCGCTTCACACATTTTTTTGAGATGACCTTTCCCTCTGCACCTTTGACAACGATAATTCTTGTAGCGGCACTTCTCCGCCGCGTGACCCTTCATGCCGCACACCGCGCATCGATCTCGTTGATCCTGTGTTCGCGGCCCCGCGCCAGCGCGGCCTGCGCCCGACCACAGCAGCGGTTCATCTTTCACAGCAGCGGCGGCCCCCGAGGCTCCCGGTGCCGTGGCCCTTGCTTCCCGCGCGGTGACAGTTTGCTTCGCTATTTCGAGCGCTTTTGCGTAGGTCAGTTTGCTTGCGTCTTGCTCGCACAGCCGGTCTCGTACAGGTCCTAGTTTGAGCCCAAGAACAAATCTGTCACGATATACCTTGTCTAGGCAGACTCCGAAGGCACAATGTACCGCTAGGCCTCGCAAACGAGCCGCCCAATCCTCGACAGATTCCTCCTCCGCTTGCACTGCGTTGTAAAAATTACCTAAGTCCGCAAACGTCGCCCGCGTTGGAGTCAGGTGCTTGTTCAGAAGTTCCACCAACTCATCGAAAGTCGAGGTCTCTACC
The DNA here is from genome assembly GCA_963854515.1 of Pandemis heparana. Classification (NCBI taxonomy): domain Eukaryota; kingdom Metazoa; phylum Arthropoda; class Insecta; order Lepidoptera; family Tortricidae; genus Pandemis; species Pandemis heparana. The sequence continues at coordinate 5,468,465 of OY978009.1, read as the reverse complement.
TCCTTCGGATGACTTAGATTCCGTAGCAATAAGTACGCATCATCCGATAAATGAGTTATTAAAACAGCACGTTTTTTCTCCTCGGTCTGAATGTCATTCAGACTTAGAAATTGTTTGATTCGGTTCCGAAATATTTCCCACTCTTGACTTCTCGGGTCGAAACATGGTAGGGTTCCGAAGTTCATCGTCGCCAGTTGATAGGTTCGGGAACGTTGGGAAACACAAGGATATAATATAAAGAATTCAAACCCAGATTTCTTAGGAAACGCTGTTTAATGACTGACACGCGTCAAAGACAATCTAGAACACATCAAAAACACCAAGTCATAAATATGCATTAGGTATTTAATGTAACCTTTTTTCAAACCACGTAATACAGTTTTATTAATTTCAAAAGAAAAATTGAAAACTAAATACTTAAGCGTAATACCTCTGTGGAACTTTTATATTGTTTATTTGGCAGATGTTTGGTTTGTGGTATGAAATTTTAAACGATAAAGTTCCAAAGTGGTTCCTTCGTAATTCTTTAATAAGTGACATAATACAACTAACGTGAAAGTGTGCAATGCACTTAATTGCCTATAACACGAAAAGCATGAACAGTAAGCATTAAATAGTTGACATATTTTAATTCAATTGGATTCAGTTTGATTTCATTTCATTGTACCTATACACCATGTAATTTTTCTTTCTTTTTAAATATGTATTTTATTTTATCTCAATTGATATTTCTAATATGGACGTAAGTCTGGCAATAAAAACATTTTCATTTCATTTCTTTATTTAATTACTAGCTTCTGCCCGCGACTTTGTCTGCGTAGAATTAGCAATTGACATGTTTATGGCTATCCCCCTGGAACTATACTATTTTCCGGGATAAAAAGTAGCCTTTGTTTTAATCTAGGGTACCAGCTATCTCCGTTCCAAATTTTATCCAAATCCGTCCAGTCGTTTTAGCGTGAAGACAACAAACATACACACTCACTCACTCACATCGTCACATCATCGCATTCATTCGCATTTATAATATTAGTAGGATATCGTGAATAACAATAATACTAAGATACTAAGGGCGCTATTTCACCAAGTCGACAAATGTCGGTAACAAGCGACAATTCGAATTGCGATGCGTGGTGAATATCTTCATATTCACCACGCATCGCAATCGTAATTGCAATCGGCGTAGATTCTTGTTTGTCGAGATGATGAAATAGGGGCCAACTATTACAATTTTCACGGTTAATCCTAGGTTATAGAGGAAACTGGCATATCTCGTCAGTGGCTGTGGCTACACGGATATCTCATTAGCGATAACCGTTATGATGACACGATAACGACAACCCTGACAATGTCACTGCCAAGTGCATTGTTCTAACCTCGAAGAATAGGGCTGCCAATAATAATATAGTAGATTTCGCTCTATTGTTGGCGCGTTTACTAAGTATGAAGCTATTTCTGGCTTCGATTGATAAACAATTGTACCGACCGGACGGACATTGAGTAATATGTATATACTAGCTGTAGCCCGCGACTGCCCCTATATCACCAATGCGACAATTGTCGCTGACCATTGACAATTCGAAATGAAACGCGTATTCAATGGGTACGTATTAAAATACATAAAGTTTAAAATGCATAATGGGTTAAAATACATAATGGTTCAAAATATACACCTAAGGCGATTATCTCAGAAAGTGACAAATTAACAGGATTGTTACAAAACAAACCTAACCTAACCTAAACCAATCTATAGATTCCAATATCAAAAAAGTTAATTTTGTTAACAGTTTCTGAGAAAATAGCATTATATATTTTGAACCGTTATGTATTTTAACCCATTATACATTTTAAACTTTTATGTATTCTGATGCGCACCCGTATTCAATATGAAGCCAACCGGCGTATATTCTCGTCGATTTTGTAATGTAAACTAAATTGTCACATTTCACCAACAATTATACATAGTCACCTCTCTAGTTTTAATGACCATAGAACGTAACTTAACAACGTCTCGTTAGTAATGACATATATTGAAAATTTGTACGTGAAAATTATGTAAACGCAAAAAACATCGACGTGATTATTTTTAGAACGTTATTAATATACAGTAGGTACCAAGTATTGGTTTGTTAAGTCATAAGTCATTTATTTCTAAGTAACTCAATTTAGTATTTCTTTTTCTGTCAACATTTTCGTGAGCACTAACAGTTACATTCTATGGATCTGTCACACAACCCTTGAAACAGCTCGTAACCCCGTTTAGATGATAACCCCGGGCTAAGTAGTGTCAAAATGTATGGAACTGTCAAACCTAGAGTTAGCGATTCAATTTTTTTACTCTGTTCGAAATATTATAAACGGGATGTGAACCGCGATTACCTTTATTGAGCTCCCGATATTTCGATACAGTTGCATGTATCATGATCACGGGTAGACACGGGTCACGGGTTTTTTACTCTGGCCTGTGGAAGTGGCCCTTAGTGGATCACTCTATCTATTGATGAAAACCGCATGATCCGTTGAGTTTATCACGAACTGACAGGCAGACAGACAAACGCGGCGGCGGACATTGTTTTGTAATATGTAGTAATATATTTACAAATTACCTATTAATAACTGAATTTGAAAAAAAAAACGAAAAATATATTACAAATATGGCGGCTCCATGGATATTAGAACCATTGTAATGAAGAAAATTTCTCAAATCGGCGAGTTTAACTCAATGAAGTGTCAACTCGGTCTAACTAGAAAAGCGATACCAAATTAAAACCCAGCAATCATACGTTTTCAATTCAATTATAAAGCACATTATAGCTAGTTTTAAAATTTAATATTACTAGTTTCACGTCTATTGTATTCGAACACTTTTAAATAGAACAAGACGTGTGACGGCCAAGACAATACATGTCGCGGGCTCATTTACGTATGCACTTTGCGTGAGATCGTCGTCCGTCTTTTTCTAATGGGGTAGGATAAAAAGAAAAGCATATGGTTTCAGTATTAATTTGAATCGGTACCTATGCTTGTCAGAAACAGCTGTATGCGATTGATTCACGACGTGTGCGCTTGCGCGGCCGTCGCGTCTCATGATACACTGTCGGAATAAATATGTTCCGGGACATCTGTGCTTAACATTCTTCCCCAAATAGACTAGTGAAATATACTGACCGACATTCAAACACATTAATCTTGTAATAGTTTCTGAGTTTATCAAATTAAAAGATTAGGTAAAATAGCAGTAAATCACATCTTCAATGTTTGTTATAAAAGAGCAATTTTTTTATAGCCGTTGTTGCTGATAGAGTTATAGACGACTTATTGTGAATAAAAGTATGAAGTACTTCGTTATTTTTCTGTTTGCAGTTTTTAGTTATTATTATACTAGCTAGCGCCCATTGTCTTACTCTTGTTGTAGAAATGTCTATCCCGAGAGAATAATATATTTATATATTTTTTCATTTATTAGTTTTGACTTTGCGTTGATGATTAGTCAGTTATGACAAACGATTTTTTTTAATTCAGCAGTTTAATAACTGCTTCAAACTGCGAAGTGGTTTAATGGTATTTTGTCAAATAGCCAGTCTGCACAGGACCTGCAGAACTACAGTCCAAGCCCTTTCGTTCTGAGAAGCTAAAGCGGAAGATGACCACGATATTAAACTAGCAGCTTCCCAATATGGAATATTCTTCACTTTGGAAAGCGAAGTAACTAAAACATCTGATTAAAACCGTAATGCATACTGAGTTTAGTCGACTTGCAGGAGAACTTATAACAATCTGTAAAATTACGAGTAGTTGCAATAGTTAAACAAACATTAAAATTGTGACCAACGGTCTTAAAATTAGACTTGTCATCATTAAACCGGGCCAATGGATTTGTTTTCAATATTTAGACTTAAAGAATTACCAATGCTAATACTGCTTTGCGAGTTTTCGTCGAGGGAAAAGAATAAATTGTCACTTCCACTCAATATTGAAATAGGAGTTACGTCGGAGCTTATTGTGGTAATGGCCGCGTAATCGTTTTCAAATTTTCCGTTAGTGTATTTTAACCGCCAATCAGCGAGCTGTTCTTCCGTCGGTTGCAGCGCGGAAATGTAGCTCGGTGCGCAACTATTGGTGCTCCTAATCGAACCAACCCTCGCCAATTGGCTTATCAGAAAATCACTTTGCAGAGGCCGCGACATTTCGTGCATATCGTTAAGACTGCTCAACTTTTCGGTGCTTAATGTACTACCCCGCAAAGGTACTTTCGGCGGCAACACTAAAGCATCTACGGTCTTATGCTTCACGAATAATAATCTTTTACTCCCTTTTAAAAGAGCAGGATATTTACGAATAAGCATGTAAAGAAACACAGCTCCGAATACAAGGCAAGTAACCGCAATCAAAATGTACATCAGAATATGACTGACAGACCGCATTTTTTCAAGGACAGGAGTACTGTAGGCAATACACTGCTCACTTTTCACTGAGCCCGACGATATTATCACGGGACAAAATGTATATTGGTTACTCAAATTCATATTGTATAGCCGTATCAATTCGGGAATCACGTTCACGCAAAATATTTCGCTGGGACACGAACTTCTGTACCAAATTAGACCGTGGCCTTCCATTCCCGATGAACCTAATTCAATCATTGTGAAATTTATACCTTTTATAAAAATCGTCGGTTTTATCCAAAAGTAGCCGTAATTATCATAAAAATCCACTATAACTGAAGGGTTGTGGAAAAACGAAATGTTAATGTTAGTCGCTGCACATTGGTAATCGTTAAACGGTGAAAGTAAGACCGGTGACAATTTGTAAGAATTTTTATCAGCATTGCAATCGAAATCGTACAGTTTTGTATCTATTTTATCTTCATGGATCTTAGGTGACATATCGACGACAACAACTCTCTTTGGTTTCCTATTAGTGCAATAGTTATCGAATTCAGTGAAAGTTTGCCCTTGTAGTTCGCTAGGCGAGTGGCAAATTGGATCGACCAGCAATGCTTTCATTCGAGACAATCGCCTCAAATCCCAAGCAGCACAATCACAGTCCCATAAATTGTCCATCAAATTTATTCTCACTCCTAAACTATTTCGCGAAGTAATCGCGTGGAAGAGACGTGGCTCGACACTTACAAGAAAGTTATTGTCCAGGTTCAAATATTCTATGTTTCTCAACGCGTCAAAAGCTCCAGGTCCTATGTACGTTATCCTACTAGAACTCAGATAGAGTGACTTGCAATGATGTAATCTGCTAAAACTCGTATTTCCTAATATATGACCAAAAACATTCGAAGAATAATCAACGGTGAGTAAACTAGACAGACGTCCAGACCCAGTGAGCGTTGAAGGATCCCAGTGTCCACTGTCCATCACTGTCAACGCCTCCAAAGTCTGACTTACAGGCATTAATGCGTTTTCTTGTACATAGAGTATTCTGCAACTCTTTACGAAGACGCTTTCGAGGCTTGCTAGGCCAAGCAACATTTGTGGAGTCCATGACGATATGGTGACATTTTCCAAAATCAGTAGTTTGATATGTCTTGCATATGAACCGGAGAAGGCATTTTGCGGGATGTGTCGAAGATTACCGCCTATTATGCTGAGCTCGAACACATTTGCACGCATCCTTGCGAGCCAGTTGTGTGGCATAGTTTCGTTCGTGAATGCAGGTTGGATCAAACTAAGGAATACGTTTTGGCACTGGTTTTCCGCCTCCTATAGACAAAAATACATTATTTAATGTGAAATTACAATCAATTATCATTATTCCATACTTTGTTTTTTTTTCAACATTAGAAAGGAAGGAAGCGTTATTTTCCTTTATATTTTCATGTACAAATGACCGAAATTGTAAATACAAATACGATTACCGATTAAAATAAAATAAAAAACTCCAACGCTATAAAAAAAAATAAAAAAAATAATATCCCTACGGCAGTTAACAAAAGAGCTGATAACCGTAAAACGGGTGGAGCTTGGCGGGACGGATTTTGATCAACCATCGAAAAACCTGCTTTCAAGTAACAAAAAAACCGCATCCAAATTGGTTCTCTAGGTACAAACGGTCAATCTTCTTTTTGCTTTGCGTCAGGGGTTAGTAAATTAAAAAAACTTACCATAACAGATAAGAAGATATCGTCTTCATACTGCTCATAATACGGCGCGTCACGGCATATGACACGACAACTGGTTACATGGCATCTCAAGCCCGTGACCTTGGACGGTCGTCTAGGAAAGACTTGAAGTGATATGAGGAGGATCAGAATGAAACTGATGACGGTGAACGTGCCGCATATTATGTGTGTGAAGACTTGGAGCCAGCCGCGGTTGCACGAAGTGTTTCTGAAATTAATTATAAAACGTTTGAGTGCCACTTCAGAATTTCTTCGTTCATGGAGGCCTATTCCTTAAAATAGAAAACAACTTTTGTAGGATCGCCACCATACTGTTCATCCTACCATACTGTTCAGGAACGCGTGCAGGTATCAAGTTTGAGTTAATTTGAGATATTTAGTAGGTACTTAATCTCATCCAACCATAAAATCATAATTTTCTGCACACGATTAAAAGATACATGCTTTTAGGGATGGGTGCAAGAAAGTCGACTGTAGGTTCAAAGAAAACTAATATCCTACTAATATTATAAATGCGTAAGTTTGTGAGTGACGATGTGACGATGTGAGTGAGTGTGTATGTTTGTTCCTTCTTCACGCTAAAACTACTGGACGGATTTGGATAAAATTCGGAACGAAGATAGCTGGTACCCTAGATTGAAACATAGGCTACTTTTTATCCCGGATAATTGTATAGTTCCCGCGGGATAGCCATAACTATACCAATTACTAATTCTACGCGGACGAAGTCGCGGGCAAAAGCTAGTACATAATAATACAAAAATCTTTATTATCTGCTAAAATGTAACTTTTAAAAAAGTTAAGAAACTATCACTAACTTAACCAAGGTAACCAAATGATTAGATTTTCGGATCGTCTTAAAGTTAACACAGACTCGCGGGATACCTAAAAAACTTTCCTCATATGATAAGTTCGTGAAAGGATGTATTCGACAAAATATTGATTGGTGAAATGATTGGATTCCGATTCAAAGATACATACATACAAAGTTTACCTCCAATTTGTTTATTAGTAACTACAGATCTAAAAGCTTACCTCATAGCCGATGCTATCGTTCTGTTAGTTTTTCCAATAAAACCAAGCTGCGCCACTTGCATCCTGCCAGTCGAAAATAATTTCAACCTCTTCCGGGAACTTTTTTTTCATAACTATTTTTTAATCACGTGCCAAAGTCTAAAAGCACTGGCCGCAAAGAAAGTTTGCACAGATATGGTTGCAGGATGTTATCCGTATCGAGATAAGGCGAACAATAAAGTTATATCAGCCCATTAGTGGCCATGTAGGGATTATTAAAACAAACAATAAAGTGATCGAGCGGCGCAAATTTCACGGGTAAGGGTGCGCTGTCAACGTACTGATAAATTGGTCCCCGTCTTTAAACGGATATTGTGCGCACAATTTTTTTGCCTTTAAAGAAAAAATAAGGCTGAAAAAAGACTGTCTTTTACGAAAATTTTGCAAACATGAACGTGATTATATAAGAAGGAAGATTTTTTTATTCAACAGGGTAAGCAAACGAGCAGATGAGTAAGTAGATTACCAAGCAAGTAATCACCACATGGGCATGGGACCATTATAGGCAGCCTAGAAGGCTAAGATAAAAAATAATTTTCTAAATCGGTCAACAGCAACACAACTATAGGTAGTACAAAAGTTCCTAACTATGGTCCAAATCTGACTCAATTATTTTCGTTTAGGTGTAACTTTTATTAAAACGAAGAAGTTCAATGGTTAAATTATGTTTATTAACGGAAGGAAAAACTTGGTCAAAACAAAAAACCGGCCAAGTGCGAGTCGTAATTATTCCTTAATCTGTGCTATAAGACCTACCTTCATACCAAATTTCAAGATTCAGCGTTCACGGGAAGTACCCTGTAGGTTTTGATTCCCTTGAGAGTCGAAAATTTGCCGCATAAACGGCTGTATCTTTTGATTGCGTTGGCTTAGAAGTTTGATTTTTTCACAGCTCCAAGGGGCAGTAAACCTGAGTATTTGATATAAATTTCAGCTTGATACCTCCACGCGTTCTTGAGAAAAAGGGTCTTGACAGACGGACGGACGGACGGACGGACAACAAAGTGATCCTATAAGGGTTCCGTTTTTTCCTTTTGTGGTACGGAACCCTAAAAAGAATATTGGTATGGATAAATAAAGTCGTTTTGGAGTTATGGACCATAGTAATAGTACTGGGCCTTACCATGATGTCTTAATGCGATTCAATCCATACTAAAAATGACAGTTAAAACCTGTACTGAGTCGGAATTCAATAAGACGTCATTGTAAAGCCCCTGAACTGCAGTAGTGTAGTTTTAGGTACGGTTCTTAAGTAACAAATTGTAAAGAATTGATAACTCCTCCTTTATTTTAAGTCGGTTAACAATAGCTCAAGAATTTTTCTATTGGTCCGATTCCAGTGGTCAAAAGTCACTTTGTATCTGGGGTGGGGACCCTTTAGGTGTCTGGGAAAGGCTACCCCCTTTGAACATGGAACGGATAAACAAGAAGCCCTGAAGTATCGTCTAACTCTTGAACAAGCCCAAGATAGTTGCAATAACACTTTGTTGGTATCGTACGTCCCTACTGTATCACATATCATGTTTTCCCTCATTGGAGTTTAGCTTGTAAGAATGACGTAAATTGATGGCCCCAGAGCTAGCAGACACTTTAAGCTTTTGTACAATATTACGATTATGTTTAATCTAAAGTTCTAAACACAAAAATACAGGCCTGGCTGAAGGATGATGGGGCTAATTGGGACGTTGCATTTTTAAAATCGCAATGCGATTTTTTTGCGCTGGAAATGTATTCTTGCCATGGTTCAATAAATTGTCGAAATACTTTTAATTTTAATCTTCGTTGAAGTTGAATAAAATATTGGGGTAGCCTGAAATTAATTTTTTAAGGAAGCCATCTCATTTTAGTGAGACAGATATACCAGAATGTTAGATAATTAACGTTTTTCTGTTTAAATGCCACAAAGGAAACGTTCGAGCAAGCTCTCCGAATAGAACATGACGCAAAAAGAAACAGAAAAAAAGATCAGGATATCTTAAAAACAATTACCTAAAGTTAGTAACTATAGTTTATTAAAAGTCTATATTATATTACTAGCTGTTACCCGCAATTTCGCCTGCAATGAATTTGTTTTTCGCTATCCCACGGGAACTTCTCAATCTTCCGAGATTAAAATTAGCCTATGTGTTATTTCAGATTATAATAATCTATCCCTGCACCAAATTTTATATAGATCTGTTCGATCGCTTTGGCATGAAAGAGTTACAAACATGCATATATCTATACATACTCACAAACTTTCGTATTTGAAATATTAGTAGGATGTCATGGATTATACTCAATTCTATACCTACTAATATTTCAGGTTCACGCCGCTCCAGAGGATTTCGATAGAAAAGAAACAAACCGCTCGTGTAAAAAACCAATTGGAACTTTTTAAACTCGAATAACAGAATTAAAAGGTAGGTCAGATAATGAAAACCATCCTTATTGCAGAGGGGCTGGGAATGTTAAAAAATGTTATTAAGGGAGTTTGAAATATTGCGGACTCAGACTCATCTGGCGGGAGATTCTAGGGGCTCTACGTTCACACAATCTTGATAATTATATTTCTTTTGTTTTTCTACTAGGTACACATTTGTCACTTTATCATCATCATCATTTCCACCCTATTTACGTTCTTAATGCCTTACTTTTTTTTACTGTAATGGACAAATTCTCAGTTAAAAATCAATCATTAAAATGTTTGGTACGAAAGTTTGCAGGCGTATTTGTTAAAGCTTTTTATACCTAATAAGGGTTTTTATTTCAATATAAATTCTCTGACTTTAGGCTTTATACATCTCTACTATAGACAAATGTAATTTAAGGTACGGACTTAACTTAGGGACCTTTTACATCCCTTTTATAAAATTTATTAATTGTATTATAGGTAAGTTAAGTAGAATTTAAGTACTATTGTAAATCTATTTTATTTTGAAAAAATGACTTACTGCCAAGTTTCTTGCGGCGCATTCTTCTTGGCAATGATGGTCTTTCCGAATGCGCTGGTAGATTAAAAAAAAGACATGTAAAAGAGCCCTTGGCGGCCTATTTGCAAAATAAACTTTTGACTTTTGACTTTAGACTTTTGACTTCTGACAATTAATTTAAAGTGATGATGTAATTTTACATTGAATGATCAAATAAACTACCTAAACTAAACTAAACTAACAACCCGTATACCTATTATATAAAAATGGAGCTCTACAATGTTTTTTTTTTACCTGTGCCTTCATTTCCAGGGTGTAATAAAATAAGTTCAGGTGAGTCGAGGTCGAGGGCGACGGCTGGCATATAAATCAGTGACAAGCGCTCCGTGCGGGCAATGAATATGAAAAAGTTGAAGTTCTTATTTAAGGGACAACCTGTATACAGCAGTTGGTAGGCAAGGATTTTGTTTTATCATACGGATTTAACAGCTTCGGCTACTGACTTCGAGTTTTGCTGGCGTTGATAACGTAAATAAAGCGCATTAGCATTATCATTTTACTCATCATTATATTCCTTTGGTATATAATATATTAATTCATAATCGAATACAAATTTGTATTTTTTTTTCAAGTACTTAACGGCATTTTGCGCCTCAAATTGCAACTTGTGTGTTATATCTTAATGTTTTGCTTGACTATAAAACCTTAAAAAATCTCGAAAAATTCGCTTATAACAGAAATGGCACACTGTTTAGTACAAAAATTATGTAGACTGGCAACACTGTCAGTTGAGCCTAACGAACCGCCATGAGCGCGAGCTATTTGTGTAAAATATTAATTACTGAATAAAAACTTTATTAAAACCATATAAAAAGGACTTATTTTATACAAGTGGTCCATCTCGAAACCGGATTAAGTGAAGCCAGTGACTATTTCAGTGAAACTCATCTCAACAAAATTAGAACAACTTAGCTCGAGAAGCATTTCCAACGTGAAGTGAAAAGCTGTGCGCGTTAAAAGTGAAAAACTGTGCGCGTTAAATGCAACTTTTGAAACTTCAACATTTAGCTAATGCATAATTGCAAAAAAGAAGAGGTTAGTTTCAATAATTTGCGCATGCGGTTCGGTTCAACTCAGCAAACTCACTCGTAATTCACTCGATCGAGTTGGGTGAGAAAAACGCTTGAACTAAGCGAAAACGAAAGAAGCTGCGAGAAGACTCGTAGTAACACTGCAAAGTCACGATGACATTGACAGTGACAGACAAGACGTCAAATCAAATCTGTTTTGAAAATTTCGCCGCGTAGAATACGCGTTAGTTTGTTTATTATAAAGAATAAATAATAATAAACAAAGCAAAATGGCAGAAAAAGACGAATTGAAAAAGCTGAAAGCGGCAGCAGGACAGTGTAAGGCGCAAGTCTCGCGGCTTGAAAAGTATATGAGGGAGAACGAAGGTGATGTATCAGGGTCTAAATCGGAAGTCGTGGCGAAGCGAATCTCTGCCCTGGAAAAAACGTTAGAACAATACAGGGAAATACAGCTAAATATAAACCTACTGGAAAATAAAGTAGAAGAAGCAGATTTCATGGAAGACAACCTGGAAGATAGGTATTATGAGCTGTGTGCCAGATTCGCCAACCTAAAAAATAAAACCCCAGCACCTTCAACATCACACCAGCGAAATGGAACAAGTAAATTGCCTCACCTAGAATTGCCAATATTCACAGGTGAAGAAATAACCAAATACAAACCATTCCTGGAACTATTCACTGCTATAATAGACCGCGACCCTACACTTGCACCTGTCCAAAAGCTCTATTATCTGAAAACACACTTGAAAAAAGAAGCTGAAGCTCTAATTGAAGGACTTCCTCTCTGTGACAGTTCCTTTGAAGAGGCAAAAAGACTGTTAAACGAAAGATATGACAATCCAGCAATAATAATAACGAGCCATGTTAATCAAATTCTTGATTACCCGAATATTACAAGAGGAACTGCATCAAATCTTCGGGATCTAGTTTCACATGTGCGGCAACACCTGGGTGCATTGAAAAACATGAATCAAGATATAGATGCATGGAATATGCTCCTGTTATCAATAATAATGCGGAAACTTGACCAGCACAGTGCAAGACAATATCATATGGATCGAAACAAAGAAAACTTACCAACAGTAGATTCTTTGCTGTCATACTTGGAAAATAGAGCGGCAAGTTTTGAAGAGAGTCAGAAGCAGGTACCGTTTAAAAAGCATTTCGAAAAATCACAGGTTTCAATGACTAATTTAGTTGCTAAGCAAAAATCAATAAAATGTGTGTACTGTCAAAATGATAACCACAAGCTGTTTGCTTGCCCAACATTTAAGTTGATTTCAGTAAAAGACAGAATCAGTTTCGTGCGAGCAAACGGTTTATGTTTTGTCTGTATGAATAACCATACAAAGAAATGTATTCTAAAGTTAAAATGTACACATTGTAAATCTAAAGAACATAACACCCTCCTTCATTTAAAAGAAGAAGAGGTTAAAGAAAGCTCACCTGAGGTAAAGGTCAACATGCACAGCAGCTTGCCGCAGAGCACTGTTCTTTTGCCAACAATAAAAATGAAAGTTTTGTGTGAAGATGGTACTCATATAATTGCTAGAGGACTTCTTGATACAGGTAGTCAAACATCTTTTATCACTCAAAATTTAACAGAAAAATAAAAAATAAAAAATATATTCAAAAATGATTTAAACATTGTAACTTTGGGGCAAAAGAGCAGTCCAGTGCAGCAAGCTGCTATGATAAAGATAAGTAATTTGAATGACACATATACAGAGAGTGTGCTATGTTCAATAGTGAACAAAATAACCTGTCCTTTGCCACAACAGCATGTTGTCATTAAAAACACTCTTCCTCCCAGCTTGATGCTTGCAGATGATGGGTTCAATGAACAAGGTGTGATTGATGTGCTATTATCAGCTGATGTGTTCTTTGATTGTATTATACCGGGTCAATTAAAAATAGAAAATGGGCCGCTACTAATTAACACTAAATTTGGTTGGGTGGTATCAGGGAAGGTAAATAATGCATCGGTTAATGTTACTAACAACTGTGCTGTTACTTTGCATTGCTCCTTTAGTGAGCAGGAGTCTTTATCCCAATTAGTTGAAAGGTTCTGGGAGACAGAAACAGCACCTTTAGCTGCTCAAAAGGAATCTTCCTCCAAGGAGACTGCAGCCCTGACAGAAGAAGACATGTGTGAAGAGGCCTTCAAAGCGTCAACTACCTTAGAAAATGGTAAGTTTCAAGTACAATTACCCCTCACACAGCCAATTCAATCATTGCGGCTAGGAAATTCATTTTCCATTGCCTATCAAAGACTGGAGCAATTGCATAAAAGACTTTCAAAGGATGCAGAATTACTATGCCAGTATTCTAAAGTTATAAAAGATTATATAGATATGGGTCATGCAAAACTGTATGACATTAATAATAGCAAAATACCATTCGAGAAGCTTTATTTTTTGTCCCACCATGCAGTGATACGTATGGATAAAAAGACAACCAAGGTTAGAGCTGTGTTCGATGGAAGCGCTAAAACAAATGCCAATACCTCATTAAATGATGTTTTGTTCAATGGTAAAATCTATCAAAGAGATCTCTTTGATATACTGCTGAAGTTTAGGACATATGAGTATGTATTTATCACTGACATAAAAAATATGTTCAGAAGCATAGAATTACATCCGTCTCAAAGACATCTTCAAAATATTCTATGGAAAGAAAATCCAGCTGATCCCATTATGTGTTTACAGCTCAACACGGTGACTGACATACGGACTGAAGAGCTCCAGTTACCTGGCGACGCGTTGCTTGAAGATGCTGGCAGACCAGAATGATGAAGAGTTCCCGCTAGCTGCCCAGGTTCTAAGAGAGAACACGTATGTAGACGATATTTTAGCGGGTTCTTCAGCTACTCTTCAGCATGCCATTGAGGTAAGAGATCAAACTATTGCTTTACTTAACAAAGGGAGCCTCGTGTTGCACAAATGGGCGGCTAACCATCCTGACCTATTGCAAAATATACCAGCAAATAAACAGCACTTTGACAGCATTGAATTGCAAGGGCAGCATGCTGTACTTAAAGCTCTAGGTATTTCCTATGACACAAAGGGTGACAACTTTAAAATAGGTTTTGCAAATAAGCAAGAACATTTCAAATGGACTAAACGTGCGGTCTTGAGTTGTATTGGTAGCATGTTTGATCCGCTTGGTATAGTTGCACCCATCATTTTAAAGGGCAAGCTATTCTTGCAAATGTTGTGGCAAATAAAACAGGATTGGGATGATACTTTACCTGATGACTTTATGCAAAATTGGAATGCCTTTTACTGTAAGCTCTCAGCAATGGAGCCAATATTTGTAAATAGGAACTTAAAAATTAACAATGCTAACAATGTTCAATTAATTGGTTTCTGTGATGCTTCACAAGCAGCTTACGGCTGCTGTATTTATGTAAGAGCTTGTCATGCAGGGGAAACGCATGTAAATTTGTTATGTGCCAAATCACGCGTGTCGCCGGCTAAGCAAAAACTAACCATACCAAAACTTGAAATATCAAGTGCCTGCTTATTGGCTAATCTTATTTCAAAAATTAAAGGAATAATTGATGTTCAAGACACTGTCTTATTTACAGACTCTATGGTAGCATTAGCCTGGATAAAGGCTAAGTATAACAAACAAGATGTTTTTGTAAACATAGAGTACATGAGATAAATAATCTAACATCTTTGGATGCATGGCATCACATTGCAGGATCCAAAAATCCAGCTGACCTAGTATCCAGAGGAGTTGATCCAGACACATTGGCTACATCTGCGCTTTGGTGGCATGGTCCCGAATTTTTAAAACAAGATATATTTACAGTCCATTGCCAAAACTCTATGTGTGATAACATAGAGTGTAAAAAAGCCTTAAAGCTAGAAGTTAATGATTCTACAGGTGACCCTGCTGCCGAAAGCGTAGCTGTAGGTTGCAGTGCCTTGGACCAACACGGATCTCTAC
Source organism: Pandemis heparana (assembly GCA_963854515.1). Lineage (NCBI taxonomy): Eukaryota > Metazoa > Arthropoda > Insecta > Lepidoptera > Tortricidae > Pandemis > Pandemis heparana. Next base: position 5,453,295 of record OY978009.1, on the reverse strand, counting down.
CGATTTTTGAAAAAATTTCAAATATTTTAAGGCTACAACGCATAATTGCAGTAATCTATAGATTCTATAACAATTGTAGAGACAAAACTGAAAAGAAAGTACAAAATGCAAATGGTTTACCTATTAAATTAATTTATACTGTACCTGAGTTGCGGCATGCAATGTTAAAAATTGTTTTGTACATTCAAAACAACCATTTTCAAAAAGAATTTAACTATCTAAATAATGGTAAACATAATGACAGCTCTATGTCTAGTTTGTCGCTGTTTGTTGATGCGAATGGCGCGCTTAGGGTAGGAGGTAGGATAGAAAATGCAAATGTCCCTTATAATCAGCGCCATCCGCTTTTATTGCCAGGTAGTTGCAATGTAACAAAACTCATCATTGAATATGAACATAGTATAAATTTACTGCACGGAGGTGCTAAAACAACCTTTTATAATCTGTCATTAAAATATTGGATTGTTGGTGGTATCCGTTCAATAAAAAAGGTCATACACAAGTGCATGCGTTGTTTTAAATTAAAAGCAGAAGCCTCTAAACAACTCATGGGATCGTTACCGCGCGATAGAGTCAACCAAGCTTCTCCCTTTCAAATTGTAGGTGTAGACTACTGCGGACCATTTGACATCAAACAATCCAGTATCAGAAAGTCGGTCATAACAAAGGGATATGTAGCTTTATTTGTATGTTTTTGCACTAAAGCGATACATTTAGAATTAGTATCTGACCTTACAAGTGATGCCTTCTTGGCAGCTCTAAAAAGGTTCATAAGTCGAAGAGGCCTTCCCAGCAAAATTTATTGTGACAATGCAACTACCTTCAAGGGATGTAACAATCAGCTAAATGAATTGTACAAAATGTTCAAGGATAAAGATAGTACTTTTAAAGTCGCTAACTTTGCATCACAGAAAGGGGTAGAGTTTAAATATATACCTGCATATTCCCCTACATGGGGTGGGCTGTGGGAGGCCGGTGTGCGTAGTTCTAAGCATCACCTACGGCGTGTGAGATTGGTCATATCTCACTAACTTATGAAGAATTTCAAACAGTATTAATTCAAGTGGAAGGTGTGCTAAACTCACGCCCTCTGGCTCCCATAATTAGAGACGGACAAGACTTTTCATGTCTGACGCCTGGTCACTTTCTGACAGGCAGACAGCTAAATTCGGTGCCGGAGTTAGATTGTACATCCGCTCCGACCAACCGCCTAAAATTATGGAAGTTGACTACTCAATGTGTCCAACAATTTTGGAAAGTTTGGACAAAAACTTACTTAAATCAGCTGCAAAGCAAGCCTAAATGGCGACAGCCACATAAAAATATAGAAAAGGGACAGTTAGTGCTCATCCATGAAAATACCGCCCCCCTGACGTGGCCTTTAGCCATAGTATCTGATGTATACCCTGGGAAGGATGGCAAAGTTCGCGTTGTTAAATTGCGACTCCCTAACAAGTCAGAAAAATGTATGGCTATCAATAAAATTTCTTTGTTACCTTTTTATGATGATGAATAAGTCTAAAATATAGTTGAAAATGTAACATAACCTAAGCTTAGTTGACATGTTTATGAAAAATTAAGAACTTATGATAAAAAGGATTTAAATTGATGTACAGCAAAGGTGTAAATTCAAAAACTTTATTTACAATTCATATTACAGTAAAATAACTTATATCTAAAGCCTGTTAATTCCTAAAACTTAAAACTAGACTACATCTAAATACAATTCCTTACACTAAGTTTCTAATCTAACAAGTTAATAATAATAATGAAAAAATGTAAAGAAAATGGGTACTTACCTTGTTAACCTACCTATTATATTACCTCATTACTTACCTTGAAACTTACCTGATTACCTTACATGTGCTTATATACTTACCTTTCACCTTACTTATACTCACTTGGTTGCATTACATGTATACCTATTTAATTGCTTTCACAATTAATTTACTCATTTAGAAATGTGCCGATAAGAGATAAGCATTCTTAAATTAGTTATTAAGAGACAGATATAATAAGATATAATTTGTCTGTTTGTAAAAATTAAAACCTAATTTTAAAATATTTGCATTTACCTCTTACTTAATATTATGTCTTACTTGACCGGAGGGTCGTTGATGATTGTTTATTGGTAAACACCAATTTCTTTATAACAGGGTTGTTATATTTAGTTTTGTTATGCTGCTAGGTAGTGAGTGATAATTTGTAGCTGCTATAGTGAAGAAGGCTGTATTTTTTATTTTTTTAGTTTATGTAAAAATGTCATTTGTTTCCCCCGGGAACTTGTTTAGTACAAAAATTATGTAGACTGGCAACACTGTCAGTTGAGCCTAACGAACCGCCATGAGCGCGAGCTATTTGTGTAAAATATTAATTACTGAATAAAAACTTTATTAAAACCATATAAAAAGGACTTATTTTATACATTACCCCTATTCCAAACCCAGGAAGAAAAAATTGGTTCCAAAGTTCTACTTCTTTCGTGACTATGTATGGATATATTCTACCGACCACATTTTGTGCACAATGTTTTACCATTGTGAATGTTGCGAGATTTGATTTTAACATGTTGAATGTGCAGAAATAAAAATAGCCGTTCTGTTGTCCGCGGGTTTGGATTAAACCACTGTTTCACTCGTTTTATATTGCAACACCAGCAACCCATTTTTTTACGCTTCTGCAGTTCCACTAACGAGCAATGCTAAAGGGTCGGCCACAAAAGTTGCTAATACCTACTTCTAATTTTCGAAGAAGCTTATGTTAAAAATTTAAGTTTTTAAGTTACACCAAATTTCATGTCACAGATTATTAGAAACTGGTCTGGTAATTAGTCCTGAACAAAAAAATATACCTTTAAAATATTCTCGAAATTGAAAGTCAAATAAAAACTTGTAAATTAACGTGCGTACGCCTTTTAACCGACTTCAAAAAAAAAAGGAGAAGGTTCTCAATTCGGTTGTATTTTTTTTTCTAAACGGTACTTTACTATTTCTTGAATCGTCAACTTAAACAAAATGATAATGCGACCATACCATTTAGTCTTTGAACAGGAATCCAATTTGTAAAAGCATACCTATTTGTGTGGATAGCACTCGAAAAGTGTTAAAAGAGTGAGCTGAATTTAAAATGTGGTCAACTTATTAGAAATTTGAACTGTAATTTTGTAGCAATACCTACCATTCGAAAATGGATATCTGTAGGTATCTACAGATATTTTTATTTATTTATTTATTTATAATAATCTCATAATTAACACTAACAGTCTAGCCATGCATGTTAACTATACAAAAAGAGAGATTCATTTTCGAATGGTACTTTCGATTAATATGCTTTCGAAAATCGTGCCTCAGATTGTAATCTGAAACAAGATTTGACGAAGAGTGAAAAAGATGAAAAGAAAGGTACGTACCGAGTTGAGTGTTGCTTTTAGCGGAGTCGTACGTGGAAACCGAATAATGAGCGAGAAAAAAAATCAAGACATCGTTTCAAATTGTAATACATAATGTTGAGTTCCACCAGTCTTTTGAGCACCATGCAACTCCAAAAAAATTCATTAATTTTAGTTTTATTTTTAGTCCTTAGGCCGTTTGTCCACCGCCGCCGTCACCGTCACGTCACCGAGAACCAGATGACGGCGCCGAAGTAGCGGTACATACATTTACTTAAGCCGCGTGTCCACCGCACATCCGTCACCCGAGCCCTGCGGTGGACACGCGGCTTAAGTAAATGTATGTACGGCTACTTCGGCGCCGTCATCTCGTTCTCGGTGACGTGACGGTGACGGCGGCGGTGGACAAACGGCCATATGATGATTTTTAAAAGTATTTTTTTTTAATATGTTATCCGTCAACAGTTTTTGTACTTTGAAACCATTATTTCAACGCTATCTTGTTTATCTAAATTGTGGCCTCTGTAATTTTAGTAGCCAACCCTTTATTTTTGCTCGTCAGTAGAATAGCAGTGTTAAAGTTTTTTTAACATGGCAATTTCAACGCGGGCCGAGCGCGGGTGTGATTGCAACTAAACTTCGCGACTTATAACATCGTCGTATCTACAGATAAAAAAATGCTTTCATTTTGTGCCTATTTCGGTTAATCTCCAGAATTGTGACGTCCATCTAATTAACACGTCACAAATTCGAGGCAAAAAGCCGTGGTAGCCTAGTGGTTTGACCTGTGGCCTCTTAAGCAGAGGGTCGTGGGTTCGAATCCTGGGCTCGCACCTCTGAGTTTTTCGGAATTTATGTGCGAAATGAACCATGAATTATGTGTGAAATTTACCATGAGCTTTTCGGTGAAGGAAAACGTCGTGAGGAAACCTGCACACAACTGCGAAGCAATCCAATGGTGTGTGTGAAGTTCCCAATCCGCACTGGGCCCGCGTGGGATGGTAACTATAGCCCAAGCCCTCTTATTCTGAGAGGAGGCCTGTGCCCAGCAGTGAGACGTATATAGGCTCGAGATAGAGAAATTCGAGGCAATGACTGAGGTAGGTACATTGGAGAATGACCGATTTCTCCACACCGAGTGACCAAGCGAGCTTTAATTACTGCTGCACGTAGTTAAATTACACTGGTTTTCCTTACACTCATATTTATAAAAAGAACTGCTATAATATGTGTATAGTCCGGTATAATAAATTGCCTTTAGATATTAAATTAGAAAGTAAGATGTTATTTAAACCTAAATTGACTAAATGGCTAGAGGACAATTGCTTTTATAGTATTAAAGAGTATTTGATATTGTAAATATATTTGACTCCATTAAATTAGAAATAAAATATGTTAAAAGGTAAAAGCTCGATAAAAGTGACTGATGTAATTTTGCACACCTGCATGCAGGTTGAATACGCATGAACTGTTCTGGATATAAGATCCATGTAACCGTGTTCTAGCAAATAAATAATTTCTGATTTCTGATTTGTAGGCCAGCCATAGACGGAGCTTAGAGCAGAAGAATATTGCTGTTGCTGTTGACCTCAACCCGGCCGCTCTGTATTTTGTACTGGATCACCCCCAACAGCGATTGCTTGAAGCTTAATATTTACCAGTACCTTGGTTCGGGTCTTGAACATGGAATAAAAAATTTGAAATTATAAATAATTTAAATGATAAATTATTTATAACTAGCTTTTTCCCGCGACTTCGTCCGCGTAGACTTCATTTATTGATAAATAGCTTTTGCCCGCGGCTTCGCTCGCGTGTACCAGGAGTATTTCAATCCCGTTTTTTTCCCGTTCCCGTAAGAATTTCGGGAAATGATCTCTTAACGCTCCCTACACTCCCCAAGGAACCAACTTGCCAAATTTCAGCTTTCTACGACCAGTAAAACGAAAAATCCCGTTTCTTCCCGTTCCCGTGGGAATTTTGGAAATTCCTCTCTTAATGCTTTTCTACACTCTCAAAACAACCTAAATGCCGAATTTCAGCGTTTTACAACCAGTAAAACGAAAAGTTCCGTTTTCCCGTTCCCGTGGGAATTTTGGAAAATTATCTTTTATAGCTTCTCTACACTCTTCAAGCAACCTACATGCCAAATTTCAGCTTTATACGACCAGTAAAACGAAAAATCCCGTTTTTTCCCGTTCCCGTGGGAATTTTGGGAAAGTTCTCTCTTAATGCTTCTCTACACTCCCCAAGCAACCTACATGTCGAATTTCAGCTTTCTACAACCAGTAAAACGAAAAGTCCCGTTTTTCCCCTTCCCGTAGGAATTTCAGGAAATTTTGTCTCTTAGTGCTTCCCTACACTCATCAAGCAACCTACATGCCAAATTTCAGCTATCTACGACCTATAAAACAAAAAAATCCCGTTTTTTCCCGTTCCCGTGAGAATTTTGGAAATTCCTCTCTTAATGCTCCTCTACACTCTCCAAACAACCTACATGCCAAATTTCAACTTTCTACGACCTGCAGTATAACAAAAAATCCCGTTTTTTCCCGTTCATTTCCATCAAAGTTTTGGGAAATCCTTTTGTATAGTGTTCCCCTATACTCCCCAAGGAACCTGAAGGCCAAATTTCAGTTTTCTACGATAATTAAAACGAAAAATCGATCCCATAGAACTGAATATAAATCCCGTTTTTTCCTTATCCCGTTGGAATTTTCGAAAATCCTTAAAACTGTTTTTTAGTATTATAATCACCTACTTCTATGCCAAATTTGAAGTCTAGTAGGTAATTATAGTTCAGGATTTCGGTGAACTGAATATATAAATCCCGTTTTTTCCTCATCCCGTGAGAATTTCCAAAAATCCTGAAATTATTTTCTTAGTTTTGTAATCATCTACTTGTGTACGAAATTTGAAGAGTATATTTATTAAGTATAGTTACTGAGATAGGGTCACTCGGAATCGAATATAATAAATGTAGTTTTTTCCCGTTCCCGCGGAAATTTGTGTATGTGTGTGTGTGTGTGTGTGTGTGTGTGTCAGGTAGGTATGTGTGTTATTGTTTTCGTAATCAGCGATCCGATAAACCGTACAAACAATACTACCCACTATAATATAATAATAATAATACCCACGTTGATTTTCAGACTTTGTCACCCCCTATCCCCTTTTAGGGGTTGAATTTTCAAAAAACCTGAAACAGGTATTTACTCATTTATCGTTAGGAATACTCCTGTGAAGTTTCGAATAAAATAGTCAAACTAATCTTGTTTACCCATACAAACTTTGGACCCCCATTTAACCCCTTTAGGGGTCGAATTTTGAAAAATCCTTTCTTAGTGCACCCCTAGACCTTATAAGGAACCTACGTGCCAAATTTGGAATCTCTAGAACCAGCGGTTTGGGCTGTGCGCTGATATGTCAGTCAGTCAGTCAGTCAGTCAGTCAGTCAGTCAGTTTCTTCTTTTATATATTTAGATTGTAAGCTCAATACTGCGCCATCTTTTCAAAAAAAAAAAATGTTTTTCGGGGGAATAAAACAACTTCACAGATCATGTTTATTTCAAGTATTACATTCGGGAATTAACCGCGTAAAACAATTTTTTACGTCGTGTTAAATCCCGAATGTAATACTTTAAATAAATAGGTATGAGTGAAAATCGCAGATGTTTAAAACATTATATTGTAAACCCATACGGTTCAGAGATTCAATTTAAATGTTTGAAATAAGTACTGAAATAAATTGTGTGTTATCGTTATCGCATATTAAAACAAATACGCAGAATACCAGGATTTCTCTTAATAAAACTTTATGAGAATGTTAAAATAAGCCCATGCGTGAGGTTTTTTATTATGACGCTGAATTTGAATAACTGGAACGCGTGCTGTTATCACAGCTGGAACACGCATTGTTTTCTTTTTATAAATGCTACCAAATTAAAATAAAAAAGTAGTGAAATACGCATCTTTATCCAAATGGAAGAAGTCATCGATACGATGCTACACGATCGTTCGAGTTAGGCACTTGTCCCACCAAGAGCGAGTAAGTGATTAGCTATCGGCGATTTTCTCGCCCAAGAAACGAACAAATGATAGGATCCTGTGTTAGTAAAAGAGACACATACATTAATAGTTCATCGCTGGCTGTTCACACTGCCGGCGAGAGCACTCACTCTACTAGTTTGTCGCCGCGATAAGAGCGAGAAGATAAAACTAGCTCAGCGATACTCGCTCGGCGATGCTCGCTTGGCAGTAGAACTCAAGCTGCAAGACCAATCAGCTGTGATTTTAGCGTTGATTTCAGTGCAGATATTTTCTATGAATTTGAGCTGTCACTGTTGTCTAGCTCAGACGACGATGATGATGAATTTTGTAGTATAGTGGCAGCAGCAATTCTGAATAGACGGAAGAAAAAAAAGGAATAATTTGAACAGAAAAAAACTAACAATTTGGATGCAAAATGCTTATTACCTTAGAAGGGAATACAGTGAATTCAGACTATTCAACGAGCTGCCAAATGACCAGTTTCGTTCATATTTTAGGATGACAAGAAAAGAGTAAGTATTTGCATACAGGTGCAGGTTTGAACAAGTCTGCGACGTCTGCGTGTACGGCTGCACCGCACCGCGCGAGCGAGTGACGCGAGTAATAGCCCGTCGCACTAGAACACTCGCCTATAGCCGAGCGACAAAACTATTGGAGGTAACACTCGCTTCTCGCTGCTCGCCCACTCGTTTCTAGTTTATCGTTCACTCGTTTACCGCTCATCGTCGGCGGTGGGACAAGTGCCTAACGAGTAGGTATCAGCACTTTCATAAATTATTTAAACTTTGTATTATGTACTTACAGACTAATTTTTATCCGCGTCTTCGTCTGCATAGATTTTTTAATAATAGCAAATATTTATCCTACTGTTAATTTGCACTCTTTCTTCAATGCTGGTCTGGAAGCAAGCAGTTGCTTCTCTTCCCGCGCTAACGTAAATGGTGAAAATCTTAGGAATCATAGGCGATGCGGCTTAGTATTTTGATTCCCCTTTCCATCTGTATGCACGCATTCATCGTGGCGTTTAGGTCTTATAGTTTCTTAAGCTCTAACTACCCTGTTAGAAATAAACACGTCACTGAAAACTTTTTCCCTGCATGCATTTTTCTTTATCCATCAAGATAAAGACAATTACGGAGCTACGTTGAACTTTCTAGACCACAAAGATTGACCTTAAATCTCTGACGAGATGTTGCTTAGACCGCAAAACATATTACAGCCCGCGTCGTCTGGGGCGGGCTTAAAGTGGGAAAGGGATAAATGGACTGCCACCAAGACATATTCTCTTACTTAGTTCCACTATTCTCGTACCCGCCTTGAGACTGGCTTTCACAGGCAATAAAGAATAAACAAGTGAGAAATCTTTTCGCTTTTGTAATTCAAGTGTGAAACGTGATTTGGATTAAGTATATTTTTTATTAATACTAGATCTTGACCCTACGAGCCTTGACCGCATCCAATCCGTCAGATTAGGGGACATTAAACAATGTTGCAATTTTTTCATTTTTTTCAGATATTGAAAATTTTTTGGTTATTTCTGCTCAGGATCAGGAATACTATCTACAGTTTCTCATATAAAAAAGATGTCCTCAATTGTACATGAAACGATTAAGTGTAAAGTCTAGATCCTGAGAAGAATTAAGTAACTAAAACTTTTCAAGACTTGAGAAAACGAAATAAAGTCTCATGGAAATTGCGGAGACTGTAGCTTCATTCCAAGTAGTGTTTTTTGTAGTAACAAGTAGTTCTGTTGTAGTTACAGAGGCTACCCGACCCGTTATCTACATTATAAATAAGGTTTACCCCTTTAATATGTAAGTATCTAGTGTTTGTCCTTGCTATAAAGGGCTTTACTTAATTAATGTGAGAGAATAATACATTTGTGAATGGGTAAAGGCTCGATTGGGTGATTGCACGTACTATCATGGATATCTGAGAGAGTGGAATTCTTATTCCACTGTTAATGGCTGCCATTAGGTTTGTGCCAAAGTTAAAAAATATGGACATCAGGCCCAACGGTAATACCTTTGGCCGATTTAGTAGATATCAGCCAGTGATGTCCTATAAATTGGTTAGGAATCATTGACCGATACCTGAGGTGCAACGGCTTAAGTTGCTCTTCTCGTTAAGTGAGTTATTGTGATTTGAGTGTATTGCTATGGTCGTTATCACGAGTGTAGGTAGTAAAGTGCCGAGGAAGGCACGTTACAGTATGTTCATATTGCTGAAGTCTTACATATTTACTTATATTAGTAATTACGAGTATACTCCACTTGTGGTGTTGCCAGCGGGTCTATATCGGATGGCCGAAAGATTGTATACGTATTTTTTTTAGAGTTGCCTGGAACTGGTTTCGGAGCTATCTGACAAATCGGAAGCAGTGCGTTAAGTTTGGTGACAGGGTTAGTTCTTCCTTGCCACTGAATTATGGTGCTCCTCAGGGCAGTATTATCGGACCTACCCTCTTTCTGATTAACCTAAATGACCTGATATCCGTGCCCATAAGCCAGACAGATATCGTTTGTTACGCGGACGATACTGCTTTAGTCTTTCATGACGCCTCCTGGGGGGGATGTTTTGATGAGGCTAGGAGGGGTTTGTCTGTGGTCTCGAGTTGGCTGAGTAAGAATCTGCTGACATTCAATACCAAAAAAACCTTATACCTGTGTTTCCACAAAACCGCTTCGTCTGCCCCCTCTTTACGTCCTGACATTGGTCTTGACTCCCTTGTGCGGGTGGATGGCTCAGGCGGCTTAGTGTTGCCCAGCGAAACTGAGGGCATCAGTAATTCTCCCCAAATAAAATATCTGGGTATAACTATTGACGAGAAACTGAATTTCAAAAAACACATTGAAGCGGTCTCGGGTAGAGTCAGGAAGGTAGTATACACAGATGAAAATTTTGAGAAACACGGCAGGGAAGAGTTTGTTAAAACTTGTGTATACAGCAATGTGAGAGTCTATTTTGACCTATTGCATTGGCGTCTGGGGTGGTGCTGCTGCCTCTACTCTCTTGTCTCTGGAGAGGGCGCAGCGTTACGTCCTGAAGGTCATGCTCAGAAGACCCCGAACATTCGCCACGTCTGCTCTATACAGGGAAGCGGGTGTTCTGAGCGTGCGTCGGCGGATGATTTTGCGGGTTGTCACTCAGGTGCATCGCAGAGTCATTGGGTCCAAGGAATACCCTAGTTTGATCCGGAAAAGAACCTTTAGTCCCTGTTCCTCGAGTAAAAACTGCTTTCTCGAGGAGACTTCCAGATTTTCTCCACCCGTTTCTTTTTAACTCAGTTGTTAAATCCTGCAACATTTCAGGGAAGTCTCCGCGGGAAGCCAAGGCCATGACTCTGAACTGGCTGAGCGGTTTGAACTACAGGGACACTGAGAGTCTGCTTCGGATTGTTGTTTAGTAGCTAGTAGTAACACACACACACACACTCGCCCACACTCGCATACTATACCGTCACAGAAGCGAATTTCAAATAGTTTAGTTTTGTTTAAGTCGTTATTTAGTTCGTCAGCCCGACGACCTCGTTTACCTACCCTACCTTCATTTGTGCACCCTGAGCGTTGAAATTGATTCACCCTCTTTTTATAGCCTTAGTTGTCTCTGTTTTTATTTAAGTAAGTAAATAAATTGTATGAAAGTACTCCGAATCCGGTTGCCACGTGACAGGCCTAGCCTAGTGTGGAACCATCAGTAAGCTCTTTTTGTAAACATTTCTTCTTTTGAAAAAACTATTTTTTTTTTAATTTTTTTTTAGAGATCTTTGCTTCCAAACTGAATTTGTACTGAGACCATTCATCCGAATCTATACTTACTGAATCATTTCAGCAAAATTATAAACTAAACCTAAAACTTATTCTAATTTTCTGAATTTATTTCAGATAGAGAAATTTTATACCAAATGATTCTTCTTCTTAAACTTGTGAGCTGGGCTCCTGCCGATGAAGCAATTTTCATGTGGTCCTTTCCAGGGCCTTTTCTTTGACCAAATATTACATCTAACTAATATTATAAATGCGAAAGTATAGGTAGATGGATGGATGTTTGTTTGTTACTCAATCACGCCAGAACGGCCCAACGGATCTGGATGAAATTCGGCACATAGATAGAGAAAAGTTTGGAATAGCACATAGGCTACTTTTTATCCCGGAAAATTGCGTAGTTTCCGCGGGATAGCGATAAACGAATTCTTTGCAGACGAAGTCGCTGGCAACAGCTAGTATTTTAAATTTTTAGAAGTGATTAATTTATTCACAAAGAAATATGGGGGCACGGCAGTGCCCCTGCCAAGTCAAGCTTTTCATTTTCATATAAACATGATGCTAGAAATTTACGTTTATTCTGTCCGAACAGACGCTCTTATTATAAAGTCGTGCTTTCAGTAATGAAACACTGAATTGTTCGAAGTTTTAACTTCGTTGATCAGTCTCGTCATTTAATAAAACCATCCGTACTACCCTTTTTGCATTCAATTTTACTATCTGAAACTGAATTATTCCACGCGCGTGGCATATTAACCTCGATTCGAGTTATTCTTATTTAAGTTTACTGATCGAACATTTTTTAACGTTCGCGTTTAATTTATTAATTTGAGCCATGCTACCTTCAGTATAAATAATTGGATCAGCAAAAATGTTGAGATTTTGCATAAATCGTGTCCGGAAATCGGCTTTAATGAAAGTCGCTGTTTGGTTACTTAATTATAAATTTACGGAGCGTCACCAGATATCTTCTCTTATATTTCTGAGTCTCTTCTTATGACAATTTATGGCCTTTTTTACTTAATATTTATTTTTATATGAGCTCTATGACTCAAAGTAAAAGTAACTACTAGGTATATATATTCATATGAGTTAAATCAGGAGATAATTGATAGACAAAGGTCTGTTACAATTACTCGTATTCCGAAATATTTCATTGTATGGTTGGTTTTTCATCGTAATTTTTGAATCAACATGAATTCACCATTTTGGACGTCATATTTGAACATCGACCATATTCTAGAAACATTTGTCAACCACAATTTATTGAAAAATTTACTAAAACACATTACAGGGGGTGCTCATATAAAAATGCCTTAATCCAGTAATGGCTTCTTGTGAGCTGATTTCATTTCAAAGAATTAGTCGAACAATAGCTTTCATTCATTAAGTTTGTATACCAATCTCTACAAATTCTGGACACGTCTACTTTGTTTTCTTCGTATTTCATAAAAGAAAAACAAATATCGTAAATACTTCAAGTAAGATCGTGGCCGATCCCTAAGTCCTTAGACTCGGCCCATTGTTCTGGAGAGTGAGACTCTTCAAAAAATTTCGCTAAATCAGAATTTTCGGGAACGATCATTGCGGGATTAAGAGGAACAAAGGATATTGCTTCCATCAACAATAATATCCTGAACTCTGAATTTTTATTCTGATTTTAATTAAAGACGTTTTTCATTTTGAATATAAAGCAAATCATTTCTGTAGTAATGTACTGACGAGGTCTTAAGACTTTATTGTCTGTGTTACATAATTTTTAAGGGTGGTGGTTTTAAGATTTAAAGGGTAAATCATTAAAATTGGAGAAAGGTATCTGCTGGATCGACGTCTACGTTGTTATTGTTTAGAATAATGATTATTCTTATATTCCTTGTTACAGGATAGCGATACCAATTTATTATATTTTATTAAGTTCTTTGTTAAGGTATTTATTTGCTTAAGCCAAAACTCTGACTCATCTAACGCGATTATGTGTAAAAAAATGAAATTGCTGGCTTTTTTTCTAGGCAAGACATTATAGATGGGTACTTAGATGGTTCTTGGTAAGTTTTCTGAACAATTTTAAAACTTTGCCCTTTTAATAAGTTTATCTTTATTAAACGTAACTGAACCCTTAATATATCAGCAATAAAGAGTAGCAAGGCTACAAAACTGTAAATTGGGAAATTTGTTTCAATTAGGTGATAATTATCTCAAGTTAAGAATACTTTGTCCTATCCATAGCTTGAGTTGCATTCGTATTTATCATACAAGTATTTGCTGCTTTTACAAGGATTCGAACTAGGGATTTATTGCATCATAGTTAGTCACAATCACTAGACTAAGTATCTGGTAGACGTTGTTAATCATCAAAGGTTCGTGTTTAATCTACCAAAGATAGTACTTTTCAGGAAATCAGTTTGTCATTCAGGAAATAATGCTACAGCGAAATACTACTTAAAAGCTTTGCAAAAACAATCGAAGTGATCTAAAGCATGTTGACATCCAATAAATTTCATCATGATAGACAAGTATTGAGTATGAAATAAAACACCAATTAATATTATTTTTTATTTAACCGAATTAAATAAATACACCCTTATGAGTAAAATATCAGTATTAGAATTACATTACTTAATTTACGAGTCAACATAATAATAAATGTGACTATAAACTCTTACTCAACACAGTTATGTACGATCAACATATATAGAGCAGAATCGTAAATGTTAAATGTGATTATTGCTTAGATCATTAACATATTATTATGCAACCATTCTATATGATAAGGTTAAACTGAAATATAACCCTGCCCAATTAGTTGAAGAAAGTTTGACCCAGGTAGCTTATCCAAGCATTGACCTTTATCCACTAATTAATTCAATTTTCATCGTTGAAAGATGAAATCCGATAAACTTTCCATTAAACTGTTTGAGTAAGGTCAGATCCATGTCAGTGCGTATCCATACTTTCTTTCATATAACAAGACTTTCGCTTAGCAACAGTATTTAAAGCTAAGGTTTATAAAAGTGCAATTGAAACGATTATTACATTGAAAACAATTGCCATTTCAAAAACCTTATGCCAGGCTACTCTTAGCAACTAAGTTACATGGAAGCAATGGAACTTACGCAACTATTACAAGCCATTAATTCGTATGATGTAAGATTAACTGTTATTAGATTATAATATACCAACAATGCACAACATGGATATTCTAGACATATACTATAAGTGGCTTATATCTAAATGATATGTACTCGTACGACCATAGACGAAGGTGCTACCTTTTATTTCACACCACCGTTCCGATATGTTTAATGCTGGTTCTTTTTCATTTATTCATTATTATACTAGAAAAATCCTCTTCCATTATAGCAAATAGATGTTCTTTGTTTTAAACTCGAAGCACTTAAGAATTAACAAGTTCTTAAAGATTTCGCATCAATGGATTGCAGGATTTTAAATTTACTTTAAATACGAAGTTTACAGTAAACATTTCTGATATATATATTATGAAGAAAATATAACGAAAAACAGTTACATAGTACTAATACAGTGAAACATAATAACTTGCCTCAGATCTTTTGTACTTTAGACATATAGACATATATTTTACCTACGTAATAATTTTTAAACACAACATTTAAGAGCATCGAAAAATGACATCATATATTATTAAGAATGAATACAAGAAGAAATACATTTATCGTATAATCTATCAACATGAAAGTACATAGAATATGTATGAAACGGCATAATAGAAATTTTCTTAATTTATCAGGTTTTTCGACTCTGATTAATATTAATTAAGTATACAACAGTGACATATAGGTGCAATATTGTAAAGTGTATAGAATATAATATCATCGTGCTTACGAATCACTACATCACATGAATTATCATAAATATCTTAAATACTCCTTAATCAGCGATTTTTAACTGGTGTTTACGTCGCATCAATAAAACTCAAGTTTTGTATATACTTTTAAATTTACTGAGAGTTTCAATATTGCAAATATTTTTAAAATATCAGTATCTGGTCAGCTTCAGAGGTAAATTATGTTAAAAAAATTAATAGACGGAAGTTAAAATGAAATATTTAAAATTATATGTAGGTAATGCACGTATATTTTGTTGGTTCTCAACCAACAAAAGTTCCGTTGGTTGGTTTTGTTGGTTCATTTCGTTCTAAAATTAATAAAACTTACTAAAATGTGACGTAAACACTGACATAAAATTCTACGAAATCGCTGGTTTTTATGCCCTCGAAACCATATTCGAAAAATTCATACGTTATACTTCAGTAATCATTTTTAATGAATTTTTAGTTGTTTTAGTGTCGCTCAAAGATGTGTTCAAGAGCAAATCCAACTTTATTAAAGTTCTCAGAAAATGTAATAATGGATGCAATATGAATACAATTGTTCGTATTCAATCTCGCGTCTTACATCCGTTAAACATTTTCTATCCTTATAAATAAGCTCTATTTTGATATGATATAAATATACAGCGAATGGTTTGTGCAAATTTTCTTTAAACATGTTCACATTTTGTGGGTCATTAATGATCGCCCGAGTAAAATTGTGTATGTGCAAATCACATATAAAACGGTAAGTGGCACATACGACGCTGCAATATATTGGTCACACATTACTCTCTCGCGTATTCGCAGCAATATATTTGCTACTACAAAATACTCGTGTAAACTTTAATTAAGTATATTTCTTAATTTAATAATCAGACCACTAATGGATATGTTTTTGATTTCAATGATTACCCCTTGATTTATGAATAAATATGTAGGTACCTACGTTTCTACAATTTTCGTAAGTTGAATTATGATCATA
This sequence comes from Pandemis heparana, assembly GCA_963854515.1. Classification (NCBI taxonomy): domain Eukaryota; kingdom Metazoa; phylum Arthropoda; class Insecta; order Lepidoptera; family Tortricidae; genus Pandemis; species Pandemis heparana. The sequence goes on along the minus strand of OY978009.1, from coordinate 5,437,267 downwards.
ATAAAGGTATGTATTGTATGAAATTGTCATGGGTACTCGTGTTTTTTTCCTATAGCTGGCTGGTAATAGTGTATTTTTTTACTTTAATTGCTTCAAACGTCAATAAAACTTTTAAACTTTAGACAGTGACTCTATTCATTTAAAAAGGCTGTTCTTTAAGATTTGAACTGAAACTTATTATGTTTGTGAAAAACTACCGGCTATTGGTTATTTTTAAAATATATATTATTGCAATTTTTTTTTAATAGGCAAAATAAAAAATTCCCGTGCAAATAATTAGTAGGCAGCGCTTAAAGTCACATTTATTACTCAACTCGCTACCTAATATCGATAAAACTTTTACAGCATAATATTTACTTAAGCTTTAATGATTAATTGCTAGAAAATAGTGACTAACGGAAAAATAACTGATTAATTGATTACCCATTAAAATAAAACTATAATTACCGGTTAGATATTGTATTCGTTAATTTAGAAAAACATTAAACATCTGCCTTCTATAACTACCCGCATATTAAATCGAATACATCTTTAAATAAAAGTTTCTGTCAACAATTAAAGTTATAATTTAACGTATTAACAGCGTATAATTATTTAACCTAGATAAAGTTTACCTAACACTTATTTAGCTACTCCTAATTCTACATCAAATAGAACGTTTGGGGGCTCTATTCGTAACGTAAATTACTTGATGAAACATTATCCAATTCAATAACAACTAATAGTTAATCATAGACTGGAATAGAGGTAGAGCTGGAAGAAAATGTGTTCAAATCACAAGAAATGTGTTTTAAAATTTGTAGAAAAAGATAAAGTGAACAAATCAAAAGTTGAGCCCCACAGCATCAAGACTTGCAGTTACAAGGGTAGAATATTTTATGTATTACTTTATAGTCAACATCGTAAATGCGCAAAAGCTTCCCTAATAGTTATTTGTAAAAATTATTACATTTCAAATTGTAGGGGTAAATTATAAAAAAATATGAAATGTTATCATTTAAAATATTAAGGTTTGTAAAGTTTTCAATTATGTTTTTGTGCAAAATTGTGTTATAGCTCATTTTAGAAATCACAAAAGTCCCGCGGTTGCGTACGCGGCTACAATACCTCTCTTTAGAATGAAGCACATCTCCAGTGATACTAATATTAATGCCGAACTGTAGTCGATAAGTGATCACCTACTCTCTGCTGTTATATTACTCATTAGTAAGGCATGCCGTAAGAGGTCTTCTAATATGTAAAAATACTCACAGTATCACACTTACTTTTAACTTTTTAAAACCTTTACTATCACAAGCTACCGCTCCAAAATATTAGATACTAATTTATCAGCCCAAATTGATATGTATCGAGTTTTCGCACAAATTCATCACGTTAAATGTAAATATATGAACTGAGAATAAAGCGAAGGGGGACTTCGAGTTATCCGGCCACAGCTATCTCGAAGGGACCCTTGGCTGGAACTTAAAAGGGTTTTTAATTTACTTAGTGGTTCAGTTTTAGTTCTAGAGCCTTGTGGCTGCGATGGAAAGGATGATGTTGGTGACGGCGGCGGAGCAGCTTACCGCGCTGTTGGGTCTTCCGTAAGCGGGTTTTCTCTTGCAGTTCATCTTCTCGAGAGGCATCTTGGCGACGCTGTATTCCCGGTGCTCACTCACCATAGTGCAGACGGTGCGTTTCTTCTGCATCATTTCGTCGTCGCGGTCACGGAGACCTGCTAGCCACGCCTCGTACCATGCCAGCTCGCAGTCGCATATCAATGGGTTATCTACAAAAAGAAATGTGTTAAGTAGTAGCTAACTGTGCCACATGAATCCAAATAATGGTTATCCGTACGGGTATAAATGGAATTAGGTTTAATATTGATTTAATGGAAATATTATGGACTTTATCCAATACAATATTTATTAAAAATAACACGGTCGTTATTACAAAAACTTAAAATTTACGATTGCTGCACATCACTACGCCGCGGTTTGAACTTGAAAACAGTTGAAAACACATAGACTAAACGGTATTGAAGTACGAGTACAAGATGAAGTGACAACGGTTTAATTTTGATAATGTTTCAGGAGTTATAATCAATTAAGATATGAAATCAGTGGATCGAAATGATTGAATTAAGCAAACTACTTAAGATATTGGAAGCGAGGTTAGCCGCGCTTACTTTAAAGTATGTTTGAAAGTTTAAAAAAGAAGACACAAAAATGGCCTTTATAAGATCAAACAATATCTCTCTTTCATGTAAATAGCGGGTTTTTTTTTCACTCGAATGACGTCTCTACTGTAGTTTTTTTTCTATTTTTGGCATAATAGAGTAATGTTAAAGCAAAACAAAAGCGCACATAAGAAACATCATAAAAAGCTAATATTTATGTATTATACATTGAGATACGACACACACTGAATAACAATACATATATTATTTATGAATTCCGAATTCAATACGTATTCTACCTACGGCAGACTAGTTATGCTTTCAGTTCACATTAACAACAACATCGCGACGACGAAATGATGCAGAAGAAACGCACCGTCTGCACTATGGTTAGTGAGCAGCTGCACCGGGAATACAGCGTCGCCAAGATGCCTCTCGATGTTCACATTAAGTAGGAACAACTTATTTAAACAGAGCTAACATAATCTCATATCATAAAAATTCGTAGAAGAATAATAATTCTGCAAGATTTTTGGAAAATCCCAATATTTCCAAGTTTCTAGCTCTGATTGTTTAGGCTGTGCGTTTGTTAGTCGGTCAGTAAGAATACCCACTGTGTTATAAGTACCTGTATATATACAGATTGAATAAACTAGAATGCGGAAAGCTGTGTTTGTAAGATTCAGATTCAGATTCATTTATTCGCAATGAGTGTGGATTAGGTACAATGGTCTTAATTTAAAGTTTAATTGGTAAAGCTAGTTTTAGCATGCAAATATTATTATTACTATAATTATTATTCTAAAATTTCAATTAAGTGTCCCAATGTCTATAATATAAGATAATCTATCGTGTCTATGTCTATATGTAAGATATGTGTGCGTAGCGAAGATCACGAATCCTTTTTAATGTTAGTGTAAAAACTAAAATATTTAAGTTTTGATAACTAATGAACATACCCATGATATCAGCTACTCGGAGTGTGTCCAGAATGGGCTCCATAATTTCCTCAGGTATATGCTGCAGCTTGTTGTTTTGCAGATTGAGCGTTTCCAGAGAGTTGAGATTGTCGAAGCCCATCGTAGGCAGCTGATGAACCCTGCCCAAAACAGAAAAGTTCATTAATTTCACAAACAACCATTCTTTACAGCATATTCTACAAGTATTCATTTCGAAACTACAAGAGAGCTATCACGTGAAACATCTAAACTAACAATAAAAATGGGATGTAATCTATCTGTTGAATTTTCACGCCTAAACCGATGAATCAATTTTGATTAATTTTAGTTAGATAAAACTAGCCTAAACTTAGAATACCTATATATAAAAAATACCACTAATAAAACAAATAATAATAAATATTACTAATTTTAGTAAGTATGCAATGCAATTAGATGTGATTATCTCGAAAAATTGTTTAGTCCAGCGGAATAGCCAAAATCAAATTTTACGCGGAAAAGGTCACAGACACCAGTTACCTTTAAGGCTACAATATATCCATTTACTAATGAAACGATACTTTAAAAAATGCGTTACTATGACAAACGTATCACAAACACGCGTCCGTCGCACATTTAGGTCAATGGTTATAAAATATACATGACAGATGACAAAACTAAGCAGTTTATTGAAAGAACTCTACTAACTAAATTATGTGAGGCCGAACGTGACGATCCTACGTCCTTTGTTACATACGGGATCTCGTGGAAAACACGCCTCTGCTGTAGAGAGTTCAGCTTGATATAAACATATTTTTTTTATCAAATATGGTAGGTAGAGTTAAATAGGTACAACAGTCACTCATTTTCAACACGAGAGGCAAAAACCATAAACATAAATAAAATCATAGATTTTACAGACAGAAACGCAACTCAGAGCGCATAATCGTTCTGTTTTTCAGCAGGAATTTAAAAGCAATTCCGCAATTTTATAACATCTTATACACCTAGTTAAAAAAAAGATCAATTGACACACAATTTCAATATTAATGCTCTTAACATGATAACAGTTCAAGTTCGTAAGCCAAAGTGGAAGTGAGGCCATGCTAAGTCGCTAACTGTGTGACAAGATTAATCCGACGCCGTCTCGTAAAACACTCACAATATCCATTGCAAAACTTTTGTTTAATTAATCAAGATACCGCCTTTATGAGATTGTAGTCTCAAGAGTTAAGCAAACAACGAAGCACCCTAGAAATTAATCAAAACCCCGCAAAATGAGAGAGGTATTTGATTAATGAAGCCAAGACAACCGAGGTTTGACGAAGATATTAAATATTTAAAGGGAAAATACGATATTTAAGGTCATATCAACCGGGGCTATTAAAAGGTTGATTGGGAATAAACGCGGTCATATTTGGTTGATTAATGATGAAGCGTGTGTTCATGATACATTGTAGACGGTACTGTCACTGTGACCTGTCTGGGCGTAAAAATCCGAGTTGTTTCACAAAACAAAAGCGTAGTCAGCACTCGACAATAAAAACACACCAAGGAAAAATTAACATAAAATGTTTGTGTTTCCTCGACTTATCACCTACAAGAGTGTCTGTCTCAAATGTCACCCTGTTTACCAACACCCAACACCCTGTAGTGAGACGTGGGCTCGGAAAACAAAGCGATAAAAAGTTATTATTCGGTGAACTTGTTTTTGGGCCGACGCGCGATGGCAATGAATAGTCGATTTTGTGGAATGTGTCGGGGGAATATGCCGTGAATAATAAAATCACAGGCTTTTAAGAATGAAATCTTTTATTAATACTTGCCATTCGTATCGCGTTACCAGGTGGTGTTTAAAAGCAACACCTCTCGCAGTTCAAGGTCAAACGATCAAAAATATACTAAACCTCACACCCTTAAGAATCCGATTGTTTACACTAAGTAAGTTTTACTAGGTACCTGACTATGTATGGATTGATGGCCTAATTTAATGTTTTTTTTTTTTGGAATCCTAGCAAAACATGCAACAACTCACTTAAAGCGAACCACACTGCCCATAATGTCGAATTAAATTTACATCGAGTATCAAGATATACAAGTGGATGGAAGTAATAATTAAAAGCAAAAGTGATCACGAACAGCTTAAGTACCTGACTAAAAACAGAAATCAATATACGACAATCAATATACGACATAAAACTATCATGAGATTGAACATAACGTGTTAACTCGATTTTAATACGTGAGAGTTATGTTTATGTTCACAATCAATTAATAGGTCATACGCGATATTGGATCGTGAAATATGAATTAACCCTGCTGTTGTGTGCATAAGACTTTAAATAAAAACAAAATGGTGATAATAATATGATAAAACTTACATATTCTTCTGAAGGTTGAGGAAGGTGATAGAATCCCCGTAGCCAGTGAAGGCATCCTCGCTAATGTAGGTTATGTTATTGGAGCGGAGATCCAAATGCCGGAGCCGGTGGAGCGGACGCAAAGCCTCTGACGGGATCTCGTGGAGGCGGTTGTCGCCGAGCCGAAGGTACTGGAGGTTTTCTGTAGGAATATAAGCAGAATAAGCCCAAAGCAATACAATCTAGATAGATACTAGAGACTCCTTTAAATACTTGAATTTGAACTTCAACGTGGGTAGATCCATTTCTGAATCAACGAAAATAATCCAGATTTTTGTTATATTTTAACTACACACATCAGACATTATCCTTAGACAAATAATTTGATCTTTTGACTCGGTAGTAATATGCCTATTATTGAAATTTTCAAAATTATCTAGGGATAACAAATATTCCTAGACATTTTAGATGGGTATATATTTCAATATTGTAGCAAAATTTAATAGTAGTGCTTCTGTACACGAATCATTAGGTACTAGTAAAATTTATAGTTATTCATAGCGGCCTGTGCGTGGGGTATTTCATAAAACAAATTAAAAAAGCGGTTTCATTCAAGGACAATCCTTAGAAAAATTGGTGTCCAAAAGTGCTCATCGTCTGTTGATTTCCAATTTCATACTATGTTTTAATCATGGTATAATTAGAACACTGACTTGCTATCTCAATAATGACTCTAGAGTCGTAGAGAAAAAGCTATTACGAAACGACATAGGTGTAAATTTATACACATTTTTCAAGATCCATTGCAACGATTGTGTCAGGTTAGACCCGAAGGTAAGACAAGTATTTAACTTACATAAAGTTGTAAGTTGGAGGTAATTTGTAGTATTCAGGAAATGAGAAAATAAGTGAAAGAATTGTAAAAACGTGTATTTGTACATTATGTATAAGAACAATTTATTCCATTCGGGCTATTCATCCATTTAACATATTTCCTCAAATAGACGGTAATCGACGCTATTTGTTTCGAACATAATTGCTTATACTTGTAAATTACCTAATTATTGAAGCGTACTCCTGTTGGCTGATCATGAAACCTATTAAACTACTATTATCTCTATAAAACTTTTAATCGTTTCCACTTAAGCTATTATTTTATTTCCAGGCCATTGCTTTCGCTACGATACTCGTCTATCGTGACTTTATAATAATAAGTCACTTAATATTTTTCACATTCATTGGAAACTTCGATCAAGGGTTCAACATTTCCCCAAATTGCTTTATACTCCAACTAATGTTATAGTAATTACATGAAGTCAAGGTTCTCATTAAATTCTAATTCGTCATATTAGTGTTAAGTAAGGTAAGTAAGTAAGTTACAGACCACACTAATAAACGACTTGCAATAAAATGTTCGCTTACCAAAACACTAAGTATAGTAAAAAAGTTAAATCCAAGCAGTTTCTTTGTAATCAGCTGTAACTGCCATCATTAAAAACACATTTGATGTATTTAATGGAACAGTAACAAAACTAATAACGTTGGAAACAAGAAAGCGTTTTTATTGTAGGTACTAGTATACCTGTTGGAGAGTGCAAAATGGTTTTACCAGGCTGAATACGTTTGCCATAATTAAAAATATTCCTTAGCCTTATAAATATAAATATTCCTTAGTCTAGGTATGTAACTTATTTTCCACGTAGCACTAGCAAGCTCTCGACAGGGACGAGTAGCAGAAAAGGCTAAAAAAAGTCAACCGATCGTCGATGGGATTTGAAGCGGCAGCGTAGCCCAACGAATTAGACCAACGAATTTCTGTCTGGACAAGCGATAGATGGCGCATGCCTTTTTGTTTTGTGATTGTCATTTATGTTAGCGTCTCACCTTCAAGTCCAGCGAAAGCTTTTTCATCAATCCTCTGAATGAGGTTGCCTTCGAGCTCCAGGGAGTTAAGTAACGAAAGGTGCGAGAACACCTGCGCCGGCACTTCGCGCAACTGGTTGTGGGCCAGACCCAGCGAATCCAGGTTCCGCATGCCTAGAAATATACAGAGAATTTTAATGCAAGAACATTCTTTTTTAATATAAAACTACCGTGAGGCTCAGATAATTAGATTCTTAGTCATGGTGCGACGGGGGCCGTCGCGCCTTGGCCCCCGTCGCACCATGACTAAGAATCTCGAAAGATTCGAAACTGTCGGACCTTTTCCGACGAAATAAAACGTGAGTTATCCGTTTATTTACATTAATATGCAAGAACATTCAATGGGAAAGTAGAGCAGTGTATAGGTGAATAACTTAAGTAAATGACCTGTTTCATGTGTCAGTAATGAGTGCGAATAGACAAATTGACGTTCCAAATTAAAAAAATGACTTATGTTATTATATATCAGAGGCCTTACCATGACGTCTTAATGCGATTCAGTTTAGGGTCGCTTGCTGTCAGATTCATACAAAAAGTGACAGCTAAAACTTGAACTGAGTCAGAATTAGGACGTCATGGTAAGGCCCCAGTTCTGTACTACATACAACAGGTAATTTAGTTAAGTTTCTTACCTAGGTATACAGTCCGTCAGCTCTTAGAACCACATTCGGGTTTCGGGTACTATCGGAGAGCTTAAGTAGACTTATAAGAGTGAGTGAGACAGCAAAACAAACTCGAATGTCACAGTAGGAGCTCACGAACTATACGAATAACATGGGCCGAATAACATGTCCATAGTTGGACTTAATGAAAAGAACAGTGGAAGAAATGAGGAACAGCCCCAATCAAAAACGCTGTTAACTGTACATTATGGCACTTCATTCTGATCCACGGATTTTCTATTTTCATTACCCAAAAATACATTTTCATACAGTAACCAGAAAGATTGTATTTGATGTTTAAGTGTCTGTAGTTGTCATAATATTCGTGTTTCCACAAATTTGATGGTTTCGTAGTTTATATTAAATAATATTTCATCTTGGTAATAAATCATGACGCGTATTACAAAGTGAAAAGCCTTTTACCCGAACACAAGGCCCTGTAATACCTGCAAAATCTCCCTCTGAAATGGAAGCAATGCGGTTTTCCTGCATTTCTAATTTCTTCATATTCTCGAGCAGAGCGAGCGCCTTTTGCGGCACTGCTGTTAACTCGTTCCCGCCGAGGTTCAATCTCTTCAGTTTCCTGAAAATTAGGTTATTATGGAATATAGACGCTCCAATGCTTTTTCATTGCCATTTTTGCTTAAATTTCTGTTCGATAGATACCTAACGAATAAGGTTAAAATATAAAAATACCAAAAGTGTTTTCTGATATAGCATTTAATAACTCTTTGACACAATCAGACCCACTAATATCTTCGATAAGCCTAAATTGTTTATGAACCTTTGTTCATAATTGAATAACAGCCCGCTGAATAAAAGAAACAATTAAAACAACATAATCATTGCATGCTTCGTAAGCCGGCACGCATCGAACCCAAACCCCAACAAAGTTGGTTCAAAAATATATATTATTCATAAAATATACCGCAGTCACGAAGTTGCCTTTCGTAAAGGAAAGGCGGCAAACGGTAATTTGCGTGAATGTACCTAGCGGACTCTGTAATTTATTCGCTGAACTTTTGAACAGTCGCCGACGATAATTTCCAACCCCAACTGTTCAGCGATACTAAACAAAGCCGCGGTTGCATGCTCGGTATACTTTTTAAGATGCGGTAACTTTAGCGCAAGGCAAATTGCCATGTTGGTCTAGATCTTAGGAATCATGTTATATGTAGGCGATGCGGCTAACAACCCATCACTATTTTGATTCCCCTTTCCAGCTATACGCCCACAGTCATGCTAAACGTGACCTTTACATCTTGTTACCTAAGGCGCTGTCTACTCCGTAAGGGATAAAGACGTGATTTATGTATGTACATTATGTATTTATTCGTAAAACGCTTCTTATTTCATAATATGACAGTGGAATCAAATCAATGTGTTACAGTCAAAGTTTTTAGGTGTCAAACATAGAGGCGATTGCACGAGAACCTTGAAGTGTACTTTCAATATAATGTTATAAAACTTCCGTGATTTTCACTCATATCTTTAACCAGCACTCGGAACTTAGTATTAATATTTTATTGCCTAAAATTATCTCTTTTATACGAGTGTGCTACTTAATATTTCTATTGCTCGGTTAACTAAATAATACCTATACATTGACAATTTTAAAACCTTCCACTCTTTGTCTGCCTTTGATTTGTTCAGATTAAAATTATAGCAATGATTGATTTATCTGTCACACACAGAAATTATATTTACAGCTTTGATTAAACTTTCATCTGAAATTTAATTGGATCCAAAATGTAGAGCTTCGAAAATTGAAGTAGGCTCATCTAAATTAGATTTTGAATTACTCTGTGTTAGTACCTACTTCAACTCGATCACGAATGAATGGTTGTATAATATCAACTTTTGATATCATAATTCTTACACGCGGTTCTGGGAGCAAATAAAAAACATGTCGGCGATTGAGCTGACTATTTAAACCATACGGACGAGGGTGCTTATTTTACTCTGGCGGAACGTCGAAGCACCTTTTGCGTGGACAGTAGCTCGTAAGAGGAATGAATGTCAGCTGTCAATGTCACTGTCACTGTCATTGTAAAAAAGGGCGCAAAATGGTTGTTGTTCGACGGATCGCCGACGTCCGCAATTGTTTTGTTTTATTTCTTGTTAATTTGTTACAAGTACGAATAATAATTAAATATCAAGGCACTGCATCTGGGAGTTTAATTATGTCCGGTGAGGAAGATACTAGAAAGTCGTCAAACATAAAAGTACCAGCTGCTCCTCTTCCAGCGCACATCTTAAAAGCCCATCGAGGGAATGGGCGACAATCTTAGTAATAATATTAGTAGCCTTTTCCTCCGGCAAGGCTCTGTCTACCCCAGGGATGAATATCTACCTAATTAATATGCATGTATGATATCATAATGTGAAATTAAAACAATTCGTCCCCCGATTTAACAGATATTAAAATTTCGCTCTGAAAAACAAATGGTACAATCCGTGACATTTAAATTTAAATAATAAACTTTGCGTGCGTTGATCCATATAATTTAAAACAATAGAGTCAAAGAAAAGCAAATAATAAGGTAGTTTTAATTTGCCATATCAAAATAACTCGAGGCACTATTATTTTCGTGCTCTATTCAAGTGATTTTTAACGTAAAGGGAAATATTCTTGGTATTTTACGTACTTCTCGAGTCCTTTGAAAGCCTCGCCGTCAACCACAGATATTCTGTTCTCATAGAGGGTAAGGATTTCCAGTGTATCCAGGCCCACGAAGGCTCTATTGTGTACCGCCGTCACCTAAACAAGAATAACTATTGTTAGAAAAAACATTTACTTTAAGGGATCAGGTTATATTTGTTGGAAACTTTGTAAACAACCACTGTAATGAGTAATTTTTGATTGACTCTGTTTCACATCAAACAGTTCTTAGTAATTGTTTGAAATTTCTTGGGGCGATTTTATAATGAGGCCTCCGCTCATTGGGTATTATAATAATAATGCATATGAATAATAACAGAAATGGATACTCATTTAAGCGATTGTAGGAATATTCTGATAACTCAATCTCAATTGATAGCACTGTATTTTAAAGAAAATAAAAGGTGTTCATAACCACCATAGGTATAATAATGATCAGAATCACTAACCACAGATGCAGGATTATTTTTTTATTTACTTCAGGTTGGGGTATTTTTGGGGCTAAAGAGCAAATTTATCTTACAAATGTATTAAAAAATCAACCCAATACCCACCTTGTTGTGGTTCATGTTTAGAATGAGCAAGTGATTGAGATGCGTGAAAGACGACGTGGGTATCGTCGCGAGGCTGTTCTGCGAGACGTCCAACTGTGTTAACTTGTTACCTGCAAAAATAATGTTTCATTTTGTATTCAGTGACATCGATTGTAACATTGTAACTACTAGCGCCATCTAGAAACTACTACGTAAACTGCTACGAGGCATTGGCTAGCGCCGGTAACTACATCGGTGTAATGCATCGCGCTATCGAAATTTCTAGGTAGCGTCCACGTGTTCGTATCGCAGCGAACAGATCGTAGTTCTTTTCTAATGTACCTACCCTTGTACTCACCAATTGAACTAAGTGAAGAATCCTCTATTACAGCCAAACTACTGTTATGCACAGTCAAGTGACGGATATCCAAGCCAAGGAATATGTAGGATGGCATCTTCGCTAAGTTATTATGCCTCAGTTTCAGGTAGAAAATTATCATCGGCTTGGAGCGAAGTGTATTCATCGCCTGGAAAAAAAGAATGGTTTATAATTTCGTTTTATAATATACTACAGAAGAAATTAATTCTTCATCCACCATACAGTAAACTTTTAAATTTTATTCTTTGTCTAGTCAATGTTACGTTGTTATAACGTTTACTTTGAAAACGTTTTGCAGTTACAGTAGCCACTTTCAATTCAGGAATAATATGGCTCTTGCAACCTTTTTCTACTTTGTATAGTCGTATTTTGACATTTGATAATAATGGTCTACCTACTATATCGATAACAAGCAAGAGGCTATAGTTAAAGTCCGTCGCGTAATAATTTACAAAATTGCGTCTTTTTTTATTAGCCACGGCCTCAATGATCCTTTCTTTATCCCAGTCTTTACAGTCTTCATTAAAAGTATATTTCCTGTCCAGAAAATATGACGCTACATTTCCTATTCCTGTCACGATTCCGAGTACCTTCACTGCGTCTTCATAATTACGCTCCCTTGGATTTTATTCAATCAATTTACTTCATTTTCAGTTCGGACACTGTTTCACTTCAGGACGACATTTTTAGAACCTTTTTAATGTGAGTTATCAAATTTGAATCCATATTATTTGAGAGATGATGGCGCGTGATAATATTATTTACTAGCTTTTGCCCGCGACTTCGTCTGCGTAGAATTAGTATTTTGGGTAGCTTATTCTTAGTGGTAGGCAAACATTCAATTAGAGCACAAATTAAATATAATTACCCTTAGGGTATTACATCTTCGTAGTAAATTTCACTCCCCTATTCACATCTTTGACAATTTCTGCAAAAACTATTCTATTCCCTTCCCCGGGACCATAACAATATCCATCCCAAATTTCGTTTAATCGGCTTAAGGCGTTGTCAACAGCAAATGACCTTGAGCAGCGCCACTCTTTACACATACGGTTCGCGTGCCTGTTAGTGAAAGCGAAGAAACTATTTCGGCAGCTTGGCGCGCGTCTAAAATATTGCAAATAACACAAATAAAAAGAAATAAAAAAAAGAATGGATTATTTGTGAAATATGACTCGTTAGCTGTTTAGGTATGAATATGTTGACTTCATGTTTTTAATTGCAGACCCATACGTCGAAAAAATAAAGACATAGAACCGTTTAATGATGATTTTAAGACCAATCTTTGCAATTATTTTCTATCGAGGCGATTTTGTTCAGTTATGTATCGAGTCCGTCCAGCGTGTTTGAAATATGACGAAAATTAACATACTTATATTTTTTTGTGTGCAGTTTTTCTTAAAAAAGTGCTTAAATAACATCAATTTCAACAAAATTAAGCGCGAAGAAGGCAAAAGACAGACGCAATTTTACATAAGGGGAGGCATTTGCCCAGCAGTGGGACACTCAATTAGGCTAATATAAAAAAAAACATACATCAAGTAGGCAAGTACCTAGTTATTTTTAAGATTTGTTAGTTTTCTAAGTGACTTTAACGCCATTTCATGCCCTATAGATATGAAAAAAAGGTTCCTTTTAACGATAGCTACTACCTACCATAACATATTAATTGTCAACCCAATTTTGCCCCCTCCACAGGTCTTCTTTAAACCGCTGAAATACATAATTATTTATTTTTGTGTCTAATAAAAAGTCTAAAAATAGAGTTCCTCCGTTTCTCAAGGTCAATTTTATCTCTGTAAGTACTTACCAAATTTCATAAAATCGGTTCAGTGGTTTAGGCATGAAAGCGTAACAGACAAACAGAAAAACGAATTTACTTTCGCATTTATAATATTAGTAGAGATAGGGATTAATATATTTTTTTTTTGTAAAAACCGCCTGTTGCGAGCGGACTCGCGCACCGAGGGTTCCGTATAAATTTGGCAAGTGAATACGATATCCAGTGTTAGCAAAGCCCTGTTCCTAAGCAAAATGTAGGCAGTGTGAGGTCATTTTATATTGGAACCTATGACCTACCATCATACAAAATTTGAAATTTCTAAGACAACTGGATACCTACCTAGTAGGTAGTACCTACCCAATATTTTTTGAGAGCACGGCGATTTGTATGGAAACACCCTTTCTAATGACTGTACCTTGTTATTGTATAGATTTAAGGGTTAATCTTTTCACAACTCCAAGGGACCGCAGATCTACTGTACCGGTTATTTTATTAATTTCAACTTTATACCTACCTATACGCGTTCCTGAGGAAAAGGAACTTGACAGACGGACAACTAAGTGATTCTGGGTTCATTTTTTCCATTAAGGAACCTTGAAAATAGATACTTCCTAGGTACGAATAATTTCATTCATATAGCGTAGCGACATCTATTAACGAATAGCGGAACTAATTAACCCATAGTAAACTTTATTATTATTCTGTTGCTTAGTATTATCATAACATATTACATGTACATTTTTGAACTCAGGACTTCTTCCTCTTTCATTTGGTATCCCAATAAATAATGTATCAAAAAATATTTTTGGTGGACCCCCCCTTTTTGTTTTATATCTCGACTTCTAGGTGGAATTTCGAAAAAAACGCGACATGGGAGTTTAAGTTAGACCTCCAGCAATACAATAAAAAAAACCGCATTCAGTTTGGTACAGTAGTTTTTGCGTAGCGCGGTAACAAACATACATACAGACAGACAGACAGACAGACAGACAGACAGACAGACAGACAGACAGACAAAAATTCTAAAAATTGTATTTTTGGCTTCTACGGCGCTTATAGAGGCCCCTTAGTTTATTTTTTCTTTAATATCTCCTATGTACAGACATCGACCTGTTACAATTTTATTATATGTATAGAATATAGAATAGAATATAGAATATAGAATATAGAATAGATATAGATGTATAGATAATGTAGGAAAAATAAATATATAAATTTCTAAACTTGGCTGATCCCTAAGCTCTTTTGATTTGTGTATAATTATTGTGGTTTCTATGAACATAAATAAATTAAGGAAACGATAACAGGGGTCAGTTATACTAATCCGAGCTCAGCTGAACTGTTCCATATTAATTTTAAAATACGGTGCATAGTAAGAACAGAGTTGACAGTAAACTTTGCAGTATACATTACAAAACAACCGAGTGCCGAGGAAAGAGCGCACATCTATTTCTTTAATGTGATTTTTTTATGGCAGTCGGGGGGCATTTCGAAAACAGGGGTACAGTAAAAACAGACGGAGGGCAGTTCGTTACAAAAACACTCCAGTGTTATCAGTTAAATTTATAATTTTAGTCCGGTATTTTACCTGACTGTATCAAAGTGAGTGCTAGTTTAAATTTATCATCTTGTCCTCGCCTGTGTAGTGCTACACTACGACGGAATTTGCATTTACTTTTCACGCTAAGTCGTATTCTTCGTTGAGTCTAGAATTTATTAATGCATCTTTGCCGTGTCGGGTATTTTTACTGTAAACCTTGAAGCTCTATCATGCATTTTTAGCATCTCACAAAGTGTGGAAGAGACCATTTTTTTATTATTTATTAGGCACTTCAAACTCTATAATTTTCGGTCCAACGCAATGTCAGGCTTATCATATAGGACCCAGCATCGTTTTATAGCATACCTCGACGTCGCTGGCCTTTCTCCTGCACCCACCTCTCCACACACACTTCCTTCCATCTTCAATTTACTGCAGCAAAATAGTCTACCAGTATGTAGCCTCGTCTGCTATTTTTTATCAAAAACTCAAGTTTGACATCATACTTATTTTCTTTTCCTGGTCGTTCCTTATAAATGTATTTTCATGCTTGTTGTGTCGGTTAATAAGGTAAAGAACAAAACACGCAGTAGGTACTTGTTACTCTGCAGAGGCATTGCTTTGCTTGGCTACTAGCCCCTGCTTTACTTGCCAGAACTCTCTGACAAGTAAAACTTTGAGACCAATATTTTTGCAGCGACGCGACACTTATAGTAATCTCGCTTCAGACTTCCACGCTAGATCAAGATGATCAGAACAGTAATATTTCAACGGGACACGTTCTGCTCGTAAAATGAGATAAAAGTGTTCCGAATGCAGTTAATATTTCACTCGGTGCTAGTAGCCGTCATGATTTTTGAGACGCGGAGTTCACCTTAAATTCTTCAGAAATATTATTGGCTTTATTCGATTTCAACCACCACTGATGGGATTTAGTTTAAATAAGCGCCATGAAGAGTGAAGTAATTGGTTTGATATGAAATTAAATCATAACTTTAAAATTAATTTCACTGTATAGTAATCGTATTCAGTATGGTACCTAATAAGTAAAAAAAAAATGTTTTTTATTATTATCGTAAATTAAAAAATAATGTTTTAAAATTATTTTAATGTAGGTACCTACTCACATAGATAAAACGTAGGACAACTAAAGAATTTTGTGCTAGGTGTATTTTATTTTGTGAAATTTTATAGAATTTTTGAATTGGAATTGGAAAAAGTAGCGTATAGAAAAATGTTGAAAGTTTTTCGTTTTTTCTTAGCTTTACTCACCTTCTGTATATGCTGCTGTTCTGTGAACTCGCAAAGGATGTCCAGGCCATTCTTCTTGACGGTACAGGTGCAGGGGGTCATGGTGTTTGGTGCAGGGCATTGCTGCGCGCCCTGGGGGTACGCGGGTCGCGCGCAAAGCACCACGCAGCATGCCAGCAGCCAACGCGTCACCATAGTGGATTACCTGAACAAGGTTATAATTTGTGTAAAATTGCCGAGAGATGGCGTTGATAGTCGCCGTGTGAGAAATGCAAAAACAAAACACTTCTGTCATTTCCTCTGTGACAGCCATAATGGCGAATGCGATTCAACTACATGGCGAGGGGTGGACAGAGCTATGCGGGGAGGCCGCGTACGCGTCGCAGTGTTTGCGGTTTTGTACATAATATTAAATAAAACACATTATTTTAGTAATTCCCACTGCTCGCTGATTCTCATTGCTCGGTTTTCCTCTGAAGACCCAAATGTAATAATAAAAATTAAAAACTTTTAATTTATTGTTTTTTTTTGGGGAGGTCTCGATAATAGACCACAGCAATGGATAAGTCTTGAAATTTCAAGTAAGTATTAATATTTAGCACCTTTACAAACAATTTAAAAGTAACATGTAGATATGTATTAAGAAACTTAAAGGCAATTCAACGTCAAAAACTTGGTCAAAATTATAATTACAACAAATCATGTTTCATGTTTCATGTTGAAAGATACAAGATATTACACTAAAAAACATATCACGGGTAAAATACAAGCTTTTTAAAAGCTCAATCTGTCACTTGAGATGGGGTTACCCTAGTGAGCGTTAATGTTATACTTACGAGTATGTGTGAGTGTGTCAGGTTGGTGAGCGCGTGTGGTTTGGAGGCGAGGGGTGTGTCGCAGTCATGGGGCACTAGGTCATCTTCACAGTCCTCCACCAACCACCCTGTGGACAAAATTAGAGCCTCATTAGTAAAGGCGAAAAAGTTTGTCAGTTGTACCAGCGAGGCTGATCATTTTCATGTGTTTTATTCATTGATTAGCGAAAACGAATTTGTAGAGTTATTAAACACTATATAATAATTACAATGAATCCTGGGACTTTATTACGTTAAAGATCTTTAAAAATTATCATCAGCTATTGTCAGCGTCCTGCGTAGGTGTGCTAAGGTCGGTACAAAATCATGATAAAGTGCGGGTAGTTCGAAAAACTAGCGTGTAATAGTACATTATGATATAAGTGTGCTATGTTGATCATTACACACGAGGCATGATTGTACGCGGGAGCGGAGCGAGCGCTTTAATGGTGCCGAGTGTGGTAATGATCAATGCACACGCGTTTTATACGACGTTTTTCAACACATTTGCGAGGAAAAACAAATAGAAATTCTTAATAAGTAAGTATAAAAGAATTTACCTTTGTTGCCAAACATTGCTTAACTGGAGGTTTTAGAACTATTCTTTGTCATTTGGGAATTAACACCTTGGATTTCTTACTGACATAACCTGTCCGAACATATTTTAGTATTTCCGGCGACGGACACTATTTACATTTAGTTTTTCTTTACTATTTCAACTAGTAATTTTTAAACTAATAACAAGGTAAAATAATCAACAAAATCTGTGAGTGTGAAAGATGGCGGCAGATATCATTTCTGCGCGCCAATCCGCGCGCAGCACTCGCGCATGCGCGCTGTGCACTTTGCTCGCGCGAGACGAGGCACTGACAAGACTGCTAAACAGCCTAATATTAAAATTATAATAAACAAATTAATCAATGTCTTAAATATGCAAATTATGGTCACTTTTTAAATAAAAATGAATACTTTGTCGAAATTAAATGTTTATTCATCATCTTTAAACCAAAATAGTTTAATATTCACGAAAATATTCCTTGTTCCTATACATAACTGAACTATTTGCTGAGATTAAAAAAAAGTTTATATGTATTACCGCACTCGTGCGGTAATATTATTACAGCACTAAACTTGTGCATAATAAGCTGAATTATGAGCTTAAACGCGGTGCAATAAGACTCAATTTACGAGCAACTGTGTTGAAAAAATTGTATTGTGACCGTTACATTTTTACGTGATAGAATCCATGGATGGTTTTGGTAATTAATTGGAATGATTCTAGAAAAAGTTATACTTGAAAACAACCAATTTTCCTTCTCATCTCGAGCGGCTCGTAAAATAACGAACGCAAGTATTCAAATTTCAAACTTACGACTCCGCTAGAATTTTGTCAAAACACAAACAAATGAAAATAGCAATATCACTTTCCCCAAGCAAATACAACAAATTCTGATACCTTCATCTGACAATTTGCAATTCAAATATTCACTGGCATTCGTCTGTAATATTAAAATATTTTCCACCGGAATTCTTGCTAAGCACGACGTCGACGCGACGTCGTATTTTGGGGTCACGTCTCGGGACACTTAAGTCAAACAGGTTAGCGCAAACGGAAACACTAAACGAAACTTTCTTAGTGTTCTAAAACGAAACGCAGACTTCTTATCCTTATCTCCAAAGAGGTCAGAGTAGAATAGAAGGAAGTAGCAGCAGAGTAACATTTTGTGTACAGTAATGCACTCGGGTGTTCGAATGGAATTAAGACTTGAAAACACCTGCAACATTATATATTGGTTAGGAAACAAAAAAAAAATATAATACCACAGGATAAAACAATCTGTTTGCCAGTTGCATTTTGTTATAGCGCCATCTAGCGGCGTACTTAGCAACTATCGCTAACTTGGACTTAATCAGTTTGATCTACTCCATATATCTGCTCAACTTATCTTGGTAACACTAAAAGTTAGAAGTAAGTAATATTTCGCCATTTTGTAGAGTAGCCGCAACCATTTTCAATGAGTTGATATTTTGGTTAACATAACACCGCCAAGTTTAGTTACCTTAGTGACAATAAGCTTGATTGATTTGTATGTAGCACTATTTAAGTAACTGTAACGCTTCGATCAAAGCTGTGACGTGACAGCTTTCAGGACTTCGTGTACATATTTGATACTTTAGTATTAGGTACCAACTCAACTGGGACCCTACCTATACATCCCAGAAAATAGATTCTTAATTTTTTTTTTATTCCGTTTTTGTCTTGTGCATATTTGGAAATTCAACATAAGACGTATTGTAAGTATTTGTATTGAAAAAAAAAGTCTTCCGGAAAAAAACGGCGGATTCTTCTTGGCAATGATGGTCTTCTAGAAAGGGCTGATAGTTTCACAAAAAGACATGTAAGAGAGCTTTTGGCGTCCTATTTGCAAGATAAACCTTTTGATTTTTGATTAACAATTTATCATCCCTCTGTTCTAGTCTAAACTCTTTGCTTATCTTCCTTTAAATTAAGGTAACAGCTTCCTGCGTAATGTCAAACGATAAAATCAACAGTGCTCTTCGTTGGAAAATAAAATCAAGACAAGACAGCACTTTCGTCCCTTTTGGGGATTCGAAATACTTTGATTTGATTATCCGCGCCAGGCCGCTTCTAAAAGGGCCTCGTCTCGAACGGGTAAAGTGCTAGTCCAAAATGCTTATTTCAACTAGGTTGACGTTTGCCCTTTAGTATGGGGGCATACTTACAACAATCCTATCTGAAAGCCTTTTTGTTATTCCTAAAACTCCGTCATTGAAAACCCGGGTATTATAGACTTACCCTCTTATTGGATCCTTTTTAGGGACGATTGAATAAAGGTGGAAACACATTATTAACACGCGACGCGATCCGATGCAACGCGACGCGTGTTGAGTCGAATCAAATTGTATTATTTTCTATGACCAGAACCACACTATGAACATCCGACGCGACGCCATGCGCATACATTCGTTGCATCGGGTCGCGTCGCGTGTTAATAATGTGTTTCCACTTTTAAGCGCATACATAATTTTCGACTAAATAGATTAAGTAAAAGTTGCTGAAGGTATTTGATTGAGGTATTGTATCGGTGTTGATTTACTCAGCATATTGTACTAGCTTATCGCTATCCTGCGGGAACTATGCAATTTTCCGGGATAAAAACTATCCTTGTATCGTACTAAATTGGTCTAGCGGTTTAAGCCTGAAAAGGTATCAGATAGACAGAGTTACATTCGCATCTATACATATAATAAAATTTATAATATTACTAGCTGTTGCCTGCGACTTCGTCTGCAAAGAATTCGTTTATCGCTACCCCGCGGGAATTTTCCGGGATAAAATATAGCCTATGCGCTATTCCAGACTTTTCTCTACCTTTGTGCCGAGGTTGTTGGGCCGTTCTGGCGTGATTGAGTAACAAACAAACATCCATACAAACATCCATCCATCCATTCATCCATACTTTCGCTTTTATAATATTAGTAGGATAGTAGGACTAGGGATTCACCTTCGATCAACAATTAAATACATTGTTGATCGAAGGGATTCACATAAAAATATAATGCTTAGTCTGGTTTCAAACCTGGATCCTTTAACATAGAAGATTCTAGCACAGGATCCGAAGCTACAGATTTCTGTGAACCTTTTTTTTACTATTAACTTTTTTCACTTCTAGTTACTTCCTAAACATTGTATCAATTAAGCGCTTCCGTCACATTAATATTATTTAGTTGTGTTTTGAAAGATAATTAATTTCAACAAGTACTTAGTTAAAGCAAAAAGGACACAGTATAAAAATAAATAATACTTATTTTTCATTGCATAAGTTCCAGTAATTAAACTGCATAACCACAAAAAACCTTTCAGAAACTTGCTCGCTCACTGCAAACGGAAGCAGCATTTAAATCCCTGCATTTTGTAATTGGCTACGTGCGGTCGCCACCTCGACATAAGGCTTGTTTTCTGGTTTCGTCTGCACAAACCTAGCCAATAAGAGATGGACTTAGCAACAGACTATATTTTCTAGAACTACAAATAATATTAAATTAAATTGTTTTTTTTTAATTGCACGCCTGCTCGATACTTCGAAACGCCACGCGTCAATTGTTATTATAATAATATTACTATCGCACAGGAACTCTACTTTTAAAAGCACGTTATGTGAAAATACCACTCGAAAGTGGTGAAAAATTGCGATGTATTTGAAATACGTGTAGACAAGCAGAAAATTACGGCTCTACATATAGTCTGGCAGCTAAATCACTGCAGCCAGATGACACTTACAAATGTCATTTTACGAAATAATGATACCACATTTATTTCACTAGTGTTCGACTAAGGTCACGTAATGAATGATTTGATTATTGAACGAACGAAATATTTTATGAATGTCCATTCTTAGTTAGAAAAAAATGTGTGGTCTTGACCACATAGTAGGTAGATAAAATGTGCGATGACTTTGTAATACACGTAAGTATAGTGACAGCAGCAGTGAAACTGATTCACAATAATTTAAGTTTTTAAGTAAAGTACGGAGGTAGAAAAAAATATTACTGTGATAATTGTTGTTTTATTTATGGCAAAATGGGGAATGAGTTGAAAACAGCTAACTGATTTGACATGCTTTTGCACATTTCCAAATCGCGTTCTTACACTACTACTAACTAGAAAGCATACAAAAACCCTTATTGAACAAATCATTTTATTAAAATACGCTTTAGAAATTCTCTATTTCTACATAAATGACGCAAATTAATTTCATTACATCGTTCATTCTTTCATTCACTCACTAAGTCACATCACTATTTAATATTCGCCAAAAACTGACAACACTGAAAGTGTCATCTGGCTGCAGTGGTTTATCTGCCAGACTATAATTAATCTGGTCAACTGTCAAACATATAATTTGAGCAATTCATAAAATATCACTTCGGAGTTGTACTTTCGAGTGATGTGTTTTCAAAAAATGGGCCCCAGAACTGCTAACTATTTAAACAAAATACTGACGCGTTTCAAAGTCTGCAAACGTTCCTTCTTAAAGCATGTGCGGTTCACATCTCACTGGTTGGAGAAGACGAGAAAGGGTTGCCACGCTAAGCAGTTTAAAATGGATGTGGTTCGAGGTAAGTTCAAGCTTTTGTGAAAGTATATTTACGCTTTAAGCTCGCACGTGCTTGAAACTTTCAGCTGTTGAACTAATACGGTTCCTTTTTTCGCAAAAGATTGTTTTAAATCTCTTACACACGGGTATCATTTACCAACGGTAGAAGCAAAAAACAATATGAAATTCAAATTCGCAGTAAAATATCGTTGATATAAAATCAAGTTCTCAAAATTTGCAGCTACTACACAATTACTG
Organism: Pandemis heparana; assembly: GCA_963854515.1. NCBI lineage: Eukaryota > Metazoa > Arthropoda > Insecta > Lepidoptera > Tortricidae > Pandemis > Pandemis heparana. Next base: position 5,414,846 of record OY978009.1, on the reverse strand, counting down.
CATACCTAGTAATCATCATTAAACATTCGTGTACCATCACGAGCACAAGTAAATTCAAATATTTGCAACACATTTCATTAACAGAACAAATTTACCGTGCCGAGCTCCGAATCAGGCGTGTAACTTTGCCGCAGCCACCTGTACTAAACTTTTAAGCTTTAAAGCTTTAACATACATAATAAATCACGTCTTTATCCCTTGTACGCTAGACAGAGCCTAAGGTAAAAAGACCTAAAGTCCACGTTTAGCATGATTGTGGGCGTTTAGGTGGAAAAATGAATCAAAATAGTGATGGGTAGCAAGGCGCATCGCATAACATGATTCCTAAGATTTTCGCCCATCCCCTCAATGGGCTTTTACCATCTGCGCGGAAAGAGAAGCAACTGATGGGCAGTTCCAAAAATAGTGGCACCGACAGGTTAAAGTTTTTTGTAAAAATAAAATGGGTCTTTTTTACCAACGGAGTATGAAAAATATTTTTAAAATATTACAATTGGGGCATATTTGTAAAAGGCACCACAATATTCATAAAAATATAGAAATTGAAGCTTGTTGAAGTTTTGGGGATACAGGTTAAAGTTACATTGGACAGGTTAGTAGAGAAAACAATACAAGTTAAAGTTAATTTTTCTAGGTTATCTACGAAAGAGTAGATAAGAGGATATGCCTGTCCGGCATTTTGTGATTTAGTACACGGGTATGCGACCCCGGCCTCCTTTAGCTACTACGGTCGCTTCATCAGTCTTCCGTTGCTATAGTATGCCTTCAAACCATATCCTACTAATCCCATTTCACCCTTCTATCCTACCTCTCCGTCCGCCAATCTAAGGTCTGCCGTGCCGAGAGATGCGTGTCTAGAAGAGGCGTGCCTAGTGGTAAGCGTTCAATTAGCCTTGGGGACCAGGCGACCCCAGTTAAAGGCTGCCTTATCCTGGCATGCGGAGCTCTGCCAGGATGGACATTTTGTTCCCTAGCTTCTCGTGGGTAAGAAATGATTCCATTTATGAAACAAATGATGCCCAGGATGGCGGCAACGAGGTTCGCAACCCGTCACGTCTCGTTCACCACGGGGACGAGAAGTGGGCTACGGAGAGCCGCTTCGCTACTTTGAATGTTTGAATGTTTGTGTGTGTGACTGAGACCAAGCGGAAAATATGACACCACCGAACATGGACCCTACAGGGCATATTGGTCTGGTGCCAATCGAGGCTGTCAGGGAGTTGGTGTCATACTTTCCGCAAGAATGGCTGAGTGTGTGAGTGTGTTAGTGTGCGAGTCCCAGGTTTGTTAGAAAAAAGAGGTTGGGCTCACTTCCGTATCTACATCCTTGATGTGTATGCACCGACAGACGTAGGATCAAGTGGGTCTGTAAAGATAAAACCGAACGAGGCAAGTTCGTGGATAGAGTGGGAGATGCTCTGAATAAATGCAAGTATAATTCTCATTATACTACCTAACATGATAATCCTTTCGGATCCTTTCGGATTATCATGTTAGGTGATTTTAACGGATGGGTAGGAAGACAGCATAAGGGATATGAAAGAGCGTTTGGTGATGAAAGAATGAATGAAAATGGAAAAAAGTGTACTTGAGGTGTATTTGGAATAGAATCTTGTGTGTCGAACACTATGTTTGCACATAAAAAGATCCATTATGTATACGAGGGAGAAAGGAGGTTTGAAGAGTATGATAAATTTTGTAATAGTAGATGAAAGATTGGGAAAGAAAGTCAGGGACACGCGCGCATATCGCGGTGTCAGCGTCCATACAGACCACCACCGAGTGATATGCCGAATCAGTGGTCTGTTTAAATGATGATGGCACTGGGTCAAACAGCCGTCTAGTCTAGTGTCCTAGAGCGAATGAAAGTGGAGAATCTGCAAGACAAGAATGTAAGGGAAAGTACAAGAATGGGTTAAGGGATCGATTTCGTGATTTAGATGAGGCATATTGTGTGTCGTCGCTCCATCTTGTCGGAGGCCTACCGACAGCTCGTCTCCCGGTCCACGGACGCCATTTGAGGACCTTCTGACCCCATCGGCCATCGGTTCTGCGAGCAATGTGCCACGCCCACTGCCACTTCAGTTCGCAATTCTTCGGGCTATGTCGGTACTCGGTAACCTCTAAATAAGTGAAATGTAAATTTCTTTGAGAAATAAAGTTCTTTAACCATAACCTTAGTTCTACTGCATCATTGTGATCCTATGTCCCCCATGTGGGGCAGAGGGCATCCATAGTGCCGCGCCATCCCGTTCGGTCTTGAGCTTCGCGTTTCATTTCGCTCCAAGTTTTGCCAATGGAAGCCGCCTCGGCGATGACCGTTCGCCGCCAGGATTGTTTAGAACGGCCACGTTTCCGTTTTCCTTGTGGATTCCAGTCTAGGGCCTGCTTCGGGATGTGATCGGGCTCCCTTCGGAGCGTGTGGCCGATCCAGCTCCACTTGCGACGTTTGATCTGCTGGTCGATCGGCGTCTCGCCGCAACGTTCCCACAGGTTCGGGTTGGAGATTTTCTCGGGCCAGTATACACCGAGGATACGGCGTAGGCAGCGGTTGATGAAGACCTGGAGCCGGCGCGAGATGTCTTTCGTGACCTTCCACGTCTCACATCCGTACAGCAATACGGTTTTCACATTGGACCGGAATATTGAGCTTGACTCTCCTAGTCAGTTTCCGCGATTGCCATACAGGACGGAGCTGCGCGAAGGTTGCTCTCCCCTTGGCAATTCTCGAAGTGATGTCCTCTTCGGTCCCTCCTGTTTCCGACACTACACTACCGAGGTATGTAAACTTGTGGACTTTTTCCACCCCCTCTGTGCCGATGAGCAACGGCAACGAGCTCGTCGCTCCGCACCTCTTCTACTGCGGATATCATCATTTCTGGTTCTATTTCGCAGAGAAACCCCGAGCATAGCCCTCTCTATAGCCCTATGAGTGACCTTGAACTTCCTTATGAGGCCCATCGTTAGCGCCCATGTCTCAGATCCATATGTCATCACTGGCAACACACACTGGTCAAAGACTTTTGACTTCAAACACTGCGGTAATTTGGACGAAAAGACACTGCGAAGCTTCCCGAACCCGAACGCTACCGAGCCGCTGATCAGGATCGCAGGATCTCGGTGGATGCGGGAGGCACAGGACCGGTCCAAAAGGAGAGCCTTGGGGGAGGCCTATGTCCAGCAGTGGACGTCTTTCGGCTGATATGATGATTGATTGATGTTAGATAGGAAAGGTATGGGATGCATTTAAGGAAGGAATTGTGAGTGTTGCTACTGAGATGTGTGGGGTGTGCTAAAGAGGAAAAGGGAGAAAGGAGAGGAACGTATGGATGAATGCTGAAGTGCAACTGGTGGTGCGAATTGGTTAGCCAAAAAGGCTAATCAAAAAATGCAAATAGTAAGATGAAGAATACGTAAAAATACAGCCTCGGGAGTCGGGGCTGAGTGAGATCAGAAGCCAAGATGGAAGTATTGTAAAAGGAGAAGACTGTGTGCTATAGATATGGAAGGAATAATATGAAAGCTTGATTGAAAGAGTAGAAGAATCAGTGCAAGTACCGGCTCATGCCGGAGACTGAGTGAAAAAAGTGAGGAAAATGAGATAGGTATGGAAGTTGTGGACGCCATGAAAAGAGTGAATATGATAGGGTGAATTTTTGATGAATGTATGAATAATTGAAACGTTTAAAATTAAGTAGAGAAGTTAATGATAGTAAGTTAAGTAGTGAAGATCCGTTTGACCGATGAATCACATCACCATCTTTTAACATTCGTGTGAAGCACTGGACCTGAGGTATTTTTTTTATAAATATTATTATAAAGATGACTCCACTCAAACACAAATCATTATTTCCACGTTATTGTTAACTTTAGGTACTAAGATAACCGAATAACTAATTCGTAATTGCCACTCAATATTATTTATCACTTTAACCTGCTTATGGTCACGTTAACCTGTATATTGATTACATGTGAAAGTGACACAGGTTACAGTGAAAAGTAGGTATACTAGACGATTACTTAAAAACCATTAATAATATCAATGCCGCATTCTCATTGTGACAAGATATGAGTATATAGGACATTTTAAGTACATATATAAAAATCGTTCCATACCAATTTCGGGAAATAAGCGAGACAAGCTAAAGTTACCATACCTGTTACAAACTCCAGATTCCCGCCTTCGATCACTTGTCGCCACAAAACTACATTCGTATGGTCGCAAACGCTTAGCTAGGCGGTTAGATGGATATTGACTGAATGTTTTGCCGTGATTTATGTCTACAAATGATTATCTGTGTGTCAGTGAGACCCTGTACAGTGAACACACAGGTAACAGTGAAAATATCGCTGGACAAATTTCGGGCATGGATATTGTTGTTTAAAAATGATATAAAAAATCCGTGCACTATATTTTTAATAACGTTATAATCTTGTTGTCATATAGCATAGTATTTTTTTAACATAGTATCGTAAATGAATAAAGTAAAGAACCAAAACTCGAAGAGTGTCGCGTTTGGACAAGGCAGGTTACAGTAAAAACTGGCACTTACTATTTTTTTTTATTAAATTGTTAAATTTAAATTTAAAAAAAAGGCCTGGCCTTTGTGTATTTGATTGGTATATACCTGTGAACATTTTTATTTTTTCAAAAAACGACAAATTGAGTATAGTTTCTATTCAAAAACTAAATGACAGGTTAAGGTGCCACTATTTTTGGAATTGCCCTGATACATTCTGTTTTTTCTTTAATCCCAGACCAGCATGACAGAGCTTGAACATAGGCTTTAAACGCTAAATTATCCATACTATATATTGTTTTTGTTAAACTAGGTATCGATAGTCTAATAATAACAATAAGTTTCCCTTTGTGCATAATTATAATTAATGTTATTTTTATTTTTTTACTAGCTTCTGCCCGCGACTTCGTCCGCGTAGAATTAGCAATTGACATGTTTATCGCTATCTCTCGGGAACTGTGCAATTTTCCGGGATAAAAAGTAGCCTATGTTTCAATCTAGGGTACCAGCTGTCTTCGTTCCAAATTGTATCCAAATCCGTCCAGTCGTTTTAGCGTGAAAAAGGAACAAACGTACACACTCACTCACATCGTTACATCGTCACAAACTTTCGCATTTATAATATTAGTAGGATAGGATGAATTGTATCTGTTTCTTTATATTTGTACAATAAAGCATTTACTTATTTGCTTTACTATCGAGCGGCAACACTAATTTCGGGTAAGTACCCACAGTAACTTGATCACTCTATACGAGTTTTATTAATCGTACACAAGTAACTTTAATAACAGCTCTTGCTTGTAAGTTGGTTTTCCCACATTGTTTACTAATAAAAGTCCCAATTTCCTGTTAGACTTCTTATCGTTTCGTTCTTGACCTTCTTAATAGAGCACTCGATGATATTGGGTCAGTATCTCAATTCGCCTCAAGCCCATTCATAACAATAGCGATACTCTAGGTTCTGCCGCCCATTTATACTGGAGTTATTCAATGTCTGGCTAGAAGATGTTTTCAATGTGGTCAAGCCTTTAAAACATAAACCAATTATACCTAATTAGATACGTTTGAACGTAAACCTATTAGATACTAATTAGAAACTAGATTCTTGTTTCTAATGAACTTGATGCCCTAAAATGTATTCCACAAATTCAGAAACTGGATGATAATATTTCATCCAGTTTTAATGCTGCGGCTTTTCAACCGACCGTTATCATGACCGAAATATTGTTCAAATGACGAAAATTTAACTTTACCAAGGTACATTTTGTCCCGTTTATATTGTGGGTTTACTAAACTTCATTTTAAAACCGTACAATGTCGATACCAGATGCTAGTGTTATAGATAATAAGTTATTGATAGTTTTTATTTAATCAAAGCCTTTAAAATAAGTTTTTGATTAAAAAAAACATCTAGAATGCATTGGCGTAAAATTGGAAAATATGGAAAAATTTGGAGCGCTACTAGCGGCACATAACGGCAACAAACTAACTTCATAGTATTTGACACTTGAAGCGAAAGGATTCGAGACGATTGGTGCAACAAAAAAAAACTTATACCTAAGCTCTACAGTTTTAAGTTTCAAGTGATATTAAAATAAAGTGGTGGTGGTTTTCAAATTAAAGGGTCACATAGAATACGGGTCTTACCTTGACGTCTTAATGCCATTCTGTTCCGATTCTTTAGCTGTAGTTTTCGACACTTCTAGTATGGATCTGACAGCGATCGATCCAACTTTGGTTCGGAATTGAATCGCGTTAAGGCGTCATGGTATAAAGCCCCAGCGCTGACTCTTGCCGCAGCATTACGCTGAATGTGACCCTTTTGACGCAATTCGGCACTCTTTTGTTACCTATGTGTTTTTGAAAAATGATTTTAATGATTAAAATAAATATTGTATTTTTTTTCGTCTTGAAAATGTCGAATAATAAAATTGCTGATAAATGTTTTTTTTTCTTTCTTTCTTTCTGTATTGTTTTATACTGGTAACTGTTTTTGACTAGCTCTTGGCTTTGTTATTATGCACTAGGTTCTGCCCGTGACGTCGTCCGCGTAGAAATAGACTTACATTAGACAGCTCTGATCTTTGGCATGTTTATCGCTATCCCGCGGGAATTATGCAATTTTCCGGGATAAAAAGTAGCCTATGTGTTAATCGAAGGTACCAGTTATCTCCTTTCCAAATTTCATCTAAATCCATCCAGTAGTTTCAGCGTGAAGAAGGAACAAACATACACACTCACATCGTCACATCCATCCATCCTCACAAACTTTCGCATTTATAATATTAGTAGGATCAGTAGATATAGAATTTTAAAACCTCTCAAACAATCACTTAGATATAGCGTCATATATCTCGGTAGGTTAAAATATACTTAGTATTCTCCAGTGCGTTGACCTAATTACGTTACCAAATTGTTTTCGGCTTCTTTCTTTTACGACAATTTTATGCTTCCCAACTTTGGCAATTAAATTGTAATTGGTATTCTTGTGCAAACATGGGCAAGTGTTGCTTTTATTGCCCTACATAGCCCATAGACCGTGCCACTTATTTTGGCTATAGGCACGTTGTGAAAAAAACGTGTTTCGTGAAACAATATGCGTTGTTATTATCTCTTGGAAATGAAACATTTGATACACTATTTGGGAAATTATAACACAGATATCTCAAAGACCGTGTACTGAACATAATTCTGACATTTCAACCAGCGTTAACTTTGATCATTTGTGCTCTAGATACAACGTTGCCTACAATTTTATTATATTCGAATATTTTAAGTTGATGTTTAGCGTTAATGGTCTTTACGGCTTGAAAAGCAACCTTAAGAATCGTTGGCCAACACTCTTTCGAGCGGCGGAGAAAAATAACTGACAAGAATTTTTTTATGTGACAGGAGCAAACGTGCATTCGGGTGATAGGTACCTACTTAGTGAACTAATTATAAGAAAGACATGTAAAATTATATTTCTCACTCACATATAAGTTGATTAAATATTCCAAAACAGTATCATCCTTGTTATAGGTACAAGGGTAAAGGGTTAATGGTACTTTCGGGACGCATCAAGAAAAGTTAACTACCAAAGATAATTTATTAAGGACCTTCATGAATCCTTTCATACAACAATTAGTAGGCCTTTAGAATGGCGCAGTTTTGTCTATCTAATTTTGTTCAATATGCTTAATTGTGTATAGTATAATTATTTTACCTGGCTGTCCAAAGAATAAGGAGTGTGTGGTTTTTAATTAAACGTTATATCAAGAAAAAGTAGTAAGATTTAATGATTTGCCCATGGTACGACGACTTGGACGTATATTTGTACTAAAGTCATGACTCTATTACCTAACATATCTGTTACCTATACGCGTATTCGTGTTCATTATACAAGCATAATGGCCCTTCCGGGATTTGAACCTTGAACCTCTGGCGTCATAACCATGATTTAAACAGGCTATCCGGTCGCAAAGCTCAACGGCTTGCTCTTTAAGGAACATGAATGGACGACAGGAGTTCCAACTATTTTATGTTTGCTGGACTTGCATGTTAAAGTTTAAGTGCCACTTCGTGCGGTTATTACTTAACTTTGGGAACCAACTCGCCTACGGTATACGGTCGAGGCTATTTCTGTCTCTGTGGGCAAAAATACGAAGGAATCTATCGCAAATGGAAGATTCAAGGCTTACGATACCGTATTTGAAGGCAACCTAAAACTAAATCAGTATTTAGTTAGGCCCACTCCCCTTCAGGAAGGTCTATTAATTTTTGTGTTAATATTATAATGTAAAGTCAACCAATTTGATTTTTAGACCACTACAGAACCTTGTTGTAATGGTGTTTACTTCATTCGGTAAGCACTGTCATAAACAGATAAAATTATTTAAGTATTACATAAATGTTAAGGTCCTAAAATGGGCCAGGAAACAAAATGGATATACAATTTAAAAAGTCGAAAAATAAAATTAATCAAACAGCCTCATGTCACAAATAACAATATTGTTACAATACTTACAATATTGTTTTAGCAAATTTACTCTGTATGAGCCGACACCACTGTTCGATCACATGGTCCAGTGAGCTGTGCCCACAGGCTGTGCCAATAGGAGCTTATACCTAAACAAATACCTAGTCAAACGATACAAACGAGTTTTCGATTCCCACGAACACGGATTCAACTTTTTTTTACAACTCAACTATATGAACAAGTCGTGTTATATGTAGTTACATAAGTGGTGTTGCGCGCACCGTTTCGGCATAGTTACAACGTAATATGTAAATAAGTATATGTGTATTTTCGATGACTTATTTTCATCCTAAACGCTTTAAGTTTTAGCCTATAGTTGCTTGATACGAAAATTTAGAAGCAGGCTTCGTTTTTTTGGGCATACATACTTAAAGTTGAATAAAGTGGCTTAATAAATTAAGTTTAAATAATCTTAGGTTAACAGAAAAAATATGAATTGAACTTATAGTTAGTCAACAGAGCTGATAATACTACAACTGTTACCTGTTACCTTTAGGGTAAAAATTACAGTATCCCACAATCACTTTACAGTCTTCCGTCTGTCACCTGTCCTCTTCTAGACAACGCTAAACTCACTGGGTTTCTATGTTTCTCATATCACGAACAAATAGGGCAGAACAAATATTACGCAACACTGTTCCTTTGAGAGCACTTTTATCCGGAGAGACAGAGGAACGGACCATTATTTTTTATAGTCAAATGCACTCAACGCGGTCTTAAAATGTCGTCGGGTATTTAAAGATTATATTTTGTTTTGCGCACGGGAGTTATTTGAGTTGTGCGCAGATCGTGCGACTGTCCAGGCCCCTTCGGTGGATGATCCATTATCGTATGATGGGCCATCTCCGTTGAGGTCCGTATCATTGTGAGCGTGCGTACCGTTTATGAGTAGATCGGTGCTGAGCGATAGTACAAGTCAGCAAACAATCTACATACAAATATACTGCACATACACACACACTACTTTCTAGCTATTTCTTTTCTTCTCTTTTATTATTTGTATTATTCTTGTATCTTGTGTAATTCCTTGGCACTCGCGATACAGACCCAGAGTCTAGTGCGAGGACCGCAGTTTCACTTACCGCATAAATTTCATCTACCCATCTCTATGTAATAATGTGCACTTTGTAAAATGTTATGCATTATTAACTTCTGTGATGTAAAATAAAGTTATTATAATAATAATTAATTATTATTAAATAACGTGTCAAAATCGCAGTGGCGCCAACGCACCGTCTTAACACATGAATACATAGATAATTTCTCGCTTGACCTAGGATATGAGAATGAAACCCTTGTTTAAAACCGTGTTCAATTGTGTCGACAATTATTATTTTCATAGTTTTAATATTAAGTAAGAAAGTAATTGCTTTCTTGTACAAATATAAAGAACTAGCTGTTGCCCGCGACTTCGTCTGCAAAGAATTCGTTTATCGCTATCCCGCGGAAATTTACCGGGATAAAAAGTAGCATATGTGCTATTCCATACTTTTCTCTATCTTTGTGCCGAATTTCATCCAGATTCGTTGGGCCGCTCTGGCGTGATTGAGTAACAAACACATCCATCCATCCATACTTTCGCATTTATAATTATAAGTTAGATAGTGTCAATTACTAGTGAGAAAGAGCGGGTAGATGCGCTCAGATGAGTGCGAGTTCGCCGTGTTGTTTGTTGATTGGTTACTGGTGCATACTGTGGTTGAGTGGCGACCGATCGGATATTGAGTCGCTGAACTCGGTTAAACGATGAGTGAGACTCTGGTTCATGGGGAATCAATTGATGAGTAACCATTTTCAGAAGACTCGATTAATTCTTTGATATCGATTAAGTCCACATTTGTAAATCAGAGATGCGATTTGAATCGGTATGACTAGGTTCCGCCTTTTTGGAAATTATTAACTCAAGAGTAAGAGCGTTCACGTACTACATCGATAATGAAGCGTACGAAATGTGATGAGGAAATGTGGACTGTATTATAATTTAAGGAAATGGATAAATGAATGGAAAATGAGAACACCAGCAAAACTGAACCACTCTTTTACTGCTCTCTTCAAGACTGACAAACTGACAAGACATAACAAAGAAAGATTCAAAAAGCAAAAACAATTAAAAAATATATAAAAAGTATCAAAAGGTAAAGAGTTCGCAACAGATGACATGTACTCATCTCTAAGGAATGTTTTCCGAAAGGGTTGAAACCATGGCCCTCCCCGACTTTAAGGAATTTTTCAACCTGTAGGCTTATTGTGTAACTCGCTCGCAATTGCCATCGTGTTCATTTTGACAGTTCTTGTATGAATGTGACAGCTAGCTGATTCCGATGCCAATTGTCAGCCCATACATGAACTGTCAAAATGAATACGATGGCGATTGCGAGCGAGTTAGACAATAAGCCTACTACACGCCTAGTTTGATAATTATTACCTGCTACTATTATATATTATATATTATTTTTTATTGTTATTATTATTGCATAGTGGGCGGATTGACCTGAATGAATGAAAAAAGTCTTGCAGGTGTCCCTGGGCGGTGGTGATTACTTTCCATCAGGTGACCCGTCAGCTCGTTTTCCCTCTCTTATATAAAAAAATAATAATTTGGTACATACATGTGTAGAATGGATGTAGGTACAGTCAACAAAAACCAGCTTGTGTTAAAAAAGTCGTTTAAGTATAAGAAAAACTCAATTGAGATTAAAATATGGCGTCATGTTTCATGCTAAATAAAATCACGTCTGTGTTGACGGAACGTTGTTGTATTGGTAACTCGCGAGCAAGCATGTTTGTTCTTTATTTGAAAACTAGCGACCCGCCCTGGCTTCGCACGGCATATTTATGCATGTATTATACATATAAACCTTCCTCTTGAATCACTCTATCTATTTAAAAAAACCGCATCAAAATCCGTTGCGTAGTTTTAAAGATTTAAGCATACATAGGGATATAGGGACAAAGAAAGCGACTTTGTTTTATACTTTGTAGTGATTCTAAAGCGAATCAATGGCGTTTTGCTATTATAAAGGTACTGTTAAGCCGGCCAAGTGCGTCTGTCGGTCCAAGCTTATCGAAGAGCTTCGTAGTCAAAGAAGTTTTAACAGTTATCACAGCTATCGCTTAGCCAAACAAACGCGCCTGTCTTCATCGAGAAATCTTGGCGGTTACGAGTAGTTTGTGTAAGAAGAAGACTTTCGTTATTCAGACCGATTCTTATTGAAAGTACTTATTTATCCAGCAACATAATTGATTATCGTATTTTTTGTAACGTTTTTTAATCACGAGTGACATATTTCGAGCAACCTCAATTATTCGAATAAAAACGGAATTTTAATTGAGTTCTGTGCCAACTCTTGCACGTATGTTGATTTGATATTTTATTTTACATCACCAATTTGGTTGTAGCGTTGAACATCGACAAATCTCATTAATAAAATATATTTTTATTATTTGAATAAAATCGACCGAAACTTCAACCGACCTATCTTTTTTAACTCACTCTTATGAGTTTGAAATTCGCATCGGTTGACGGTCCCAAAACCTGAATGGCATTATATAAGAGCGCACGGGTTTGTACTGAAGTAGAGTAGTGTTGATTGTTATTATAGCCAATTATCTTAATGTTAACGTTATTCACAAGTACCCACGTCACACGAACAAAAAACTAATTTCTTAACCTACTGTATGTTCAAACAGTAACCACAATCTATATCTTTTCCAACTATATATACAATCAACAGAAAATATAAATATTTTTTCTTCGAATAGGTTCGCTTCAAGTAACTGTTAATACCAATTGTGCAGAGTGATTATTCGACAAACATAGCGTTCGGATCCTACATATCCGTTTTAACACTTCCTGCGTGTAGGCAGACCCTCATCCTTCTTCAGGAAGCTGCAAAGATTGGATAAATTTAAAAGAACACAACTATCGATCGCGCTGCTTCAGATCGTGAGGTCACGCGCCAACTAATCCTTGAAACCTAATATATAGATCATTGTAGAATACACTACCGCGTATTCAACGTTTTTACGGTGATACTTTGTTTTCATCTTTGAAAAAAATAATAATCGGTCATCCATAACAATGTTCCTATTTAAAGAACAATAAGAAAAATTCTATGACTATGTTAGTGCTAACTGATAATACAGTCATTTTAAATGTCAAAAATAGCTTTTAAAAATTATGCGACCCCTACAATGATATTAGAAACTCCTATGACTATTTAGTCATGTGCCACAACAAATGACAGTCCAGCCGGTTTGCAATCATGTTCGGGGCCTTACCATGACGTCTTAATGCTATTCAGTTTAGGTTCGCTCGCTGTCAGATTCATACTAAAAGTGACAGCTAAAACTTGAACTGGTAGGGTCCCTGCTTGGTATTATTGCTAGCACAAACGATGGAGAAGGAAATAGGGGAAGATCAAAAATTTCACGCTATCGATTGAAACTAGTACGTATACTTAGCTATGAAACTCACTCTTCCTATAAATGAGTATTGTTGCGAGCGATTTCTGAAGTTACAACTACTTTAACGGCTCTGAGCGCTTTTTGGGATGCTACCCGTCGCTTTTATTAATTTCCGAGAGGTCCTGCTAATACTTCCGAGATTTTCACCAGTGCCCGATTTGGACACGATGCTCGCTTTCGGCTCCCCTCTCCTACGTGGGAGGATAATGACGTCAGAACCGAGCAGTCAAAACGCTTGAATATTCACTCCCACGCCACGTGGAATACTGGAAAAGGGTAAAGGGAAGAAGGGAATAATAACTTGTCATTTACACTGACCTAAACTTTACCTTGAAATCCGGCAGACACGTGAGACATCGATTTTTCCTAATATTAGGCTTAAGTTCTGTTGGGTACCTACCCAAGGCCGCTAAAATGTAGTAGGTAAAAGCCACTATTATTTTACCCTAACAAAACATGTTCGCTACGGGCAGCAGAAAAATCAACATCGTACGTGAAAAATAAAAATGTATCGATATTTTCTGATTTTACCTGTGGTTTTCCGACGAGGAAAATATTTTGCCTTATTTTTACAGCTTAAGTATAGAAGGATCACATGAAACCGAAGCGCATGTCTCACGTTTGTAAATTATTCTGTAATAAATTATACACAAGCGAAACTTTCTTTCTTTGCCTGCTATTTTTCTTGAAAGTGCACATGAATATTCATATTTTCATATTCATATTCATTTATTGTCAAAACTGTGTACAGTTATAGAATGTCAAACAAATAAGGTAAGTATCAACAGCTTTGCCCATTTCGGACGTACAATAATTTATAATAACAATAAAAACATTAAAACAGAATCATTCACAAAACAAAAAACATTATTTTAGTAATTTACAGAATAATATTCATTTAAATCATAAAAACATTTACAGTAAAGCCAGTTCTTTAGATTATTTTTAAATAATTAATTTATTAAACAAACTGTTGTTATTTGCAAAATCTTGGAACTCAAATTATATTATTATACTATCCATGATCTGCCTGACCCAATATTTGGTATGTATGTATGTGATCATGTGACAATAAAAGACTAACAGCATGAAAGTTAGTTTTATATCGCTTTTAAAAAAGAATTGCATAGTTCAACGCAAAAATGAACCCCGCAGTTTTTATAAAATGGAATGGAATGTAATCCATACAGCGAACATTGCTTACAAATCTCTTTTAGCGATATTCCACAGCCCAGTACGTCGTTACTGAAATAAAAAGCACTGCAAACATTTTATTTGATCGTTTGTGAGAGCAGTAACTAAGTTTATGGTTATAGCTGGAAGTTTGGACGTTAATAGGCTTTTCTGGCGATTAGACGAAACAACACGATCGTGCTGCGGTGACGAAACTAAACAAAAACTTGAGATTTAAATGTGACATAAACGTCATCGTTTATGGTAGTTTTAATGCACTATTAATTCAAAATAGAATTATCTTTCGAAATAAGAGCCACAGAGCAAAACATTAATTATAAATAGGTTCATAGTTAAAACCTTACAGAGTGTTAGCTTAATAGGCTAGCCTAGTAGGTTCTTATTACTTTTTGTCCGTTTTCTAAAAATGAAACCTAGCTAGATCGATTTATATTGCCCCCGAAACCTCCTGCACACTAAATTTCATGAAAATCGTTGGAGCCGTTCCCGAGATTCAGATTATAATTATACATTCATATCATCACCAGCCTATACACGTCCCAGTGCTGGGTACAGGCCTCCTCTCAGAATGAGAGGGCTTGGGCTATAGTTCCCACGCAGGCCCAGTGCGGATTGGGAACTTCACACACACCATTGAATTGCTTCGCAGTTGTGTGCAGGTTTCCTCACGATGTTTTCCTTCACCGAATAGCTCATGGTAAATTTCAAATGAGATATCGCACATAAATTCCGAAAAACTCAGAGGTGCGAGCCCGGGATTCGAACCCACGACCCTCTGCTTGAGAGGCCACAGGTCAAACCACTAGGCTACCACGGCTTTTTTACCACGGGGACACGTTGTATAAACATAATATATAAGAATTGCTCGTTTAAACGTATTAGATAGATGTAATAAATACCAGCCAAGTGTGTTGTCAGGTCACGCATAGTGTAGAGAAGTCACATTTCATAATTTATACTAAACTAGCGACCCGCCCCGGCTTCGCACGTTATATTATGCAAGTATTATACATATAAACCTTCCTCTTGATTCACTCTATCTAAAAAAAAAACCGCATCAAAATCCGTTGCGTAGTTTTAAAGATTTAAAGAAAAGAAAGAAAGAAAAAGTTTATTTATGACAATCACAGTAGGTAATTAAAAACAAAAACATATTAAAAACTACATAAAATTGACATAAAATGGCCCCAACTCAGGATTTGCTGGCCTTACGGCCAACGCTGATCTTCCGTTGGGGCCATTCTTTTTTCCATTTAAGCATACAAAGGGACATAGGGACAGAGAAAGCGACTTTGTTTTATACTATGTAGTGATAGTGAAGCACGACCCGGAGTCGCACAGATTATTAAATGCGGATAAACCTTCCTCTATCTGAAGATAATCGCATTAAAATTTGTTGCATACTTACTTTAAAAACTGTAAGCGTACAGAATGCGGGAGCGACTCTGTTTTATACTAAGCACGTAAAGATAAAAATACTTACTAATACCGCAATTACTATGTGTGTGTATAATAACAATCGTTAGATATTTCATCACTTCACAAAAATATTTGAAACAAAGTACCTAATCAGATATATTATTCGAATATTCATGGCCTACCTTTGTACCCACCCACATAAATAAAGTTTACGAATCACCCGTGAGCTGGTTACAAAACAAAAACATAAAACATCAAACTGTAATGTACCTGCGTTTGTTTTATCCATACGTTCGAAAAAACCGACCCTTCACGTGGATAAAACAAATATTTTCAGTCCTCTAGAACAATTTTATTGAACGTTCGGTAATAATACTGATAAATTGAACACTCAAAGTATCTTTACAGTTATAAATAAATGCAATAGGTTTGTTCTAAACGTTTTTGCCTTCAGGTCAAAATAAATAAAGACCTTTTCTTGACCAATTTTACCTGCCAATGTTGTCCTGCCAGTTTTAGAGAAGATTATTATCTACATAGACAACCTGACCATTAAAAACCTGAGTTGTAATAGTTATTTGTGATACGAGGTTGGTAAGTAAGGTTTTACAAATGAGTTGACAAATTTGCGCCTTAGTGTACAGTAGCACTTGATGGTCCCAACGGAAGACCAGTGCTGGCTGAAAGGCCAGCATTATGCTGAGGTAGAACCATTTCGTGATTGTAGGTATATTCACAATAAATGTTTTCTTTCTTTCAAATAATTAAAAAAAAATTAATTCAAAACTTTTCAATTAAGCCGTCAACGTTAAATTCGCATGTTTTTCTAGTTATTTTGTTATTAAAAATGAGTGATAGTACAAACCCTTCTTCTTATTTTCCTCGCTGTAGTGAGGTGAAAAGTTTTGTGTTATACACGGGTGAAAAGTTATTTTACGCCTCGTGTTTCAAATGAACACTCGCAAGTAAAATACAACTTTCCCCCCTTGTATAACAAATAACTATTAACAAGTTCTTCAAACTTTTAAGTTCTTTTAGATATTAACCAACAAATAAAAGCACAGATGTCAGTAAAATACACAGGATAACGTGAATAATACAATATTTATAGCATTGCAAGGATATCTTTGCGCAAATACTAGAGGAAAAATGTACACCCGCTTGTCTGCCACGGGAGGGAAACAAGCACGTTTCAAGAAAGGGTGGAAAAGTTATAATATAAATAAAACCAGTGTGGTGAGGATAAGCCAATGCAAATCGCTGATGCACAATCTTTTCCTTCTCGTAAAATAGGTATTGAAATAGGACGGGAATGGAATACGAAGCTTTTTGCAGCCAAATACGTAAAGTTTATCTGTTGAAACGTGCTTTAATTTATTTATTAAGTAAATTATAATGTCATCAATTTGAGAAGAGATAATGTCATATAAGTATCAATTATAGAAAATCATAAAGCGTATATAGGTTGCTTTTTTATTTTGCATAATAAAAACTCTCGATAAGCTCTCTAGATTTGTTTCTTAAAAACCCACTAGGTTTCTCTTTGAGTATTTTTAGGCGTGCTAACATTGAGTATTGTGTATCTCAACATCGAGCCAGAGCCGGTAGCACGCTAATTATACCGGGATGGTTCTAAACTCCTTCCGCGCCAGTTTATTTGCTCTAAGTGGCCTTTTAATGGCGCCATTAATCACGAGCTACGACATAATGTGAGTCTAATCTCTTTTTTGTAGTTTAGAAGATTACCTCGTTAAAGTTTAAACGAGTTAGTGACAGTCATTAATGATGGAAAAGAGAAGGGAAATTAGTTTTACCAACAAATTGCAAATGTTTTCTGTCCAACCAATGGCAACGCGTAGTTAGGTATTTTTGATCCCCACTTTTAGCTACCATTTCTGAGTAATTAAGAAGCATAAACAATTCAAGTTAAACTGATAAAAAAGTCAAAAACAATATCAACACAAAAATAACGAAAACACGGCGACAAATTAAAACAACAGATCAACATCCCGCCAGTTGTCACAATATTCCGTTTATCATCACAAGTCCGTCCTCACTTCAGCGTGTTTATGTAACCCAAATCGATATTTTCGATGGGGTCGACTTGGCAAGTGTACCATTTCATTTAGAGGTACCGTCTGATCTAATTTGTCCTGCCTCCCCTATCCCCACAACGGGTTGCTAGGGAATTGCCTTTTTCACTATCCGTCATATGTAATTTGACAACACGGGAACAACTTGGGAGGCTATTAGGCGCGGATGGGACGTCCCGTAGCATGTTAAGAATTCACTGTGCATTGCTGTTTTTCCGCTTTGTTGTAGCTTTTTATTACGACGCTGTACTGTGAAACGATAATGGTAACACAAAAACTAAAAGAGACCCTACTGCTTGATTGTTTTATGTTAACAAATAACTCAAATAAGTAATCCACGTCATTAAAAAATCAGATAGGCACCCACTCTGACCAAATAACAAGCAAAGGCGGAATTTCACGGACCTCTAAAGTGGGTCCAGTTTAAATTAAGTATACGTCGTTTATGTACAGTCATACGCATACAAGTGCAATAAACTTTGCCAAGAAAACTAGTATTCTTTTATTTTTATTCGGTCTGAAGCCAGTCATTTGAGATCTGACGAACGTATATTTATTTTAACTTTTATTATGCGAAGTTAATTAAACAATTAGGTACCTACTTAATTGAAACGTTGTTATGAAATTATATCTCGGGAAAGTTATTCAAATCATGTTAAAATAACGAAGCGCTGAGAAAGGACGGAAAAACAAGCGAGAATCAGCAAGTGGTACTGAATTTAATTATACGATACACAAGCACTCGCAGGATACGGTAAACTCGGTAGACCACAATTTTAGGTTACCTGCTCTCTGCCCGCACCGCAGTGACTCAACAACGCCGTAGAATTCATAAGCCGCTATTTTAATGAAGTCCAGTTTTTATAAAGTTGACGGGCCCGCACTGACGTTTTAACACTAGTTCTACGCGCGAAACATTTCACTTCCTGACAACTGACAACTGAGTAACGCAATTTCACTTGTAGCTCTCAACCTTGAGACTGGCAAAGTTGTCCCATTGGACAGAAGCCATCTACATTGGGGAAAAAAAAAAAAAAGAAAAAAAAAAACATTTCACTTGACATTTCGTGTTACGGCATCGGAGTAGTGCTGACCAAAATAAATGTATCGAACGGTCTAAAGAGTTTCACTCGAATTGACAAGCATAGCCAAAGACTAGCGGAAGGAACCATTGGAAACTTAGTAGTGGCTAATCAACCGTACCTAAGCAATGAAAAATCTATATCCCTATTTAATACTATAAAATGTGAAAGTAACCGTCTGTCTGTTCCGCTTTCACATCAAACCACTGAACCGATTCAGTTGGAATTTGGTATGGAGATGGTTTCAGTCAGGCAGGGCATTAAGGGCATAGAATAGTTTTTATTCCGGAAAATTGCATAGTTCTCGCGGGGGAATTTGAGCAGTACCTATGAGAAATTCGTAAAAACATTCTTGTATTATTTATTTATGTATGAGCCTTTTTATTCCGAATTCGCTACAATTTCAGTAAGTACATGTTGTTGTTGTTGTTATTGTCGTTTATTTATTAAATTGTCGCGTAATTCGGCGTGCCTCATGGCATAGGCCTACTACGTGTATTGGAGGGTTTGGGCTATAGTTCCCACGCGCGCCCAGTGCGGATTGGGAACTTAACACACACCATTGAATTTCTTCGCAGATGTGTGCAGGTTTCCTCACGATGTTTTCCTTCACCGAAAAGCTCATGGCAAATCACAAATGTAACTTTCGCACATAAATTCCGAAAAACTCAGAGGTGCGAGCCCGGGATTTGATCCCATGACGCTCTGCTTGAAAGGCCACAGGTCAAACCACTAGGCTACCACGGTTTTTTAACATTCTTGTATTATTATTACCTATTTTTGCCGAATGTGTGCCAAACGAAAAGTATCGCCTTTGCTTTTATAATACTCCGCTGATACACTTTGCTCACAATTTTACGATAGCCACATTTTCTTTGCCCGTTCACCACGCCAGCAGCGCTGAATTTATAAGGCGATTATTAAATGAACTCTGGAATTCATTAGGTTTGCGGACTTGAGCTGACATTTTAACACTTACCCGCGCGTGAATATTTCGTGTACTTAATTAAAATATATGACGGTGTCGAGTATCTGAACAAAGGCAGACCAGAAAAACGAAGATGATACGATCTTACAGTTCCACTCGACCAGACCAGAGACCAGGCCAGAGACGAGTGGAAACATTGGAAGGCTTTTTCCCAATAGTAGGATACCAGTCATTTATAGACAGAAGAAAACTTATACTTAAATGTAGTGCTGAAAAAATATGAATATTAATATGCAAAAAATATTGCCTTTACCGGCCTATACATCCATTTTTTTTCTTTTTTTCTTTCTTTCTTTTCTTTCTAATGTACTTTGACCACAATTTTACATTAGCTGTATTCTCTCTATCCGTTTATCGCTATGAGATTTATATGCCGATTTTAATGAAATCCGGTATTCACAAAATGAAGTAGCCCCACCCCCTTCCATTTTCTTTTGAGTAGCACACACATACATATTCAAATCACGTTTATATCCCTTACGGGGTAGACAGAGCCTAAAGTAACAAGACCTAAAGGCCTCGTTTAGCATGATTGTGGGTGTAAAGGTGGAAAGGGGATTCAAAAAGAAGAAATAGCATAGAAGTCCCGTACCTATTCATAAAGTAAGTAGCCTGTAGTCTTCTGAGTACTTTATTGCCAAATAACCTTACTTTTATTGCACTTCAATAAATTACAAAGTAAAGGCGAATTGTCTCATGAATAATTTATAAGGGAAATGTTACCGATAACCTGATAACGTGGGCGGCCATTTTTTCGCACTCAAGAGCTTCTAATTAACAAGCATCAGTGAAATTAATGGCGTCCGTGGATGTAAGGATTCATTATCACCTTAAAAAACTGGTCTCCAGTAAATTTAATTTTTTTAATAAGCTTTATTTATAGGGTAAGTTTGTCGATGCGCAGAAAAACAAATGAACGTCGACGGCATTCGAAATCAAAATGGCGGAGATTTTGACTCTGCTGCGTTCAATGAGAGTCTACTCCCTTTTTCGCTTGGAATTAAATAAGTGTGCAGTAGTCTAATAAGTGTGCCTTTATAGGGTCCTACAAAATGTATTTATCATATCTCACAATAATAATTGTAAATAATCACACTGATTTGTATAAAAAATTACAAATATTAAATGCCTGACTCGTCAATGTCCTATGCAATGTCAACCTGAACCCTTAAATCAAGTAATTTTTAAATAAGTATCGGGTTCCTTGAAGTATACAAGGTTTCAGGGCGGATTTTGCAAAAGCTATTAGGTAATACTTAATTAAATAGTTAGTTATAGGTAATAATGATCATTCTGATAACGAATTTAGTACTGAAATAACAAAAAAACATAAATGAAAAGTCGTGAACATTCTTAACCAATTTACCTTAACAATTATGAGGTTTTTAAAACGGAAGACTTATAAAAATTAAGCTTACATAAGTATAAAAACGAGTTATTTCTTTTTTTTTTATATAAAATAACCTCAAAAATTATTTCCTCACGTTTCCAACGAATATCTCTTCCAAAATAATCCGTAGGAAAAATTTCCCCGAGTAACACGCGCTAAATATAAAATGATCACGACACAGGTTACTTTCGTCTGGGTATTTTATCTTAGTTTCCCGTTCAATATACTTAGGAGTACTTTATACTAAAAAACAAGAGACAATATATAATTTTGCTAAAAGCAACAAACGAGGTTACCCCATTCTTGTTAGGGCTGGGCCGTACCGTAAAGGATGGTGACGTCATAACTCAGTCCTTCGTTGCCTTCGTTACTCGGGTAACAACCGAATGGCCCTTGTCCGGTAACTTTATTGCATAACACGCCAAATAACATTGCGCGTACGTTATTTCATCAAATCATTTCTTACACGTGAAGTCCGACGCAATCCGAGGAAAGCCGTTGGTATTAAATTAATATATATTATATCAATATCTCGTCAGAGTTTTTTTTTTAATTTTTGAAGTAATTTTAAAGACATATTTTATTTTCTACTACATGTTCAAACTCCAGTAATAATAACTGCAGACAACGTAAATAAAACGCAAAACATGTTTTGCCCGAAATATAGTTGACTGAATCAGACTTTAGTTACTTTCCATTTTGAGGTCCATATACAATGAACAAAACAGCGTGCACAGCTTATGTTTAATTAAATCGATTAAACGCCTAAAGTATTTCCGGAATTCCAGTTTATTTTGTAAGATGCCGTTACTTAAAGTTTGAATCCACCATACACTTGAGTTTTATTGAGTCAACGCCTTGCCAGCGTTCCCAAGGGCTCACGCACGTGCTGATAAAAACTTCCGTAAACTCCGTAACACCAACTAAACTTGTAAAGGGGAATCTAAAATTCTTTGTCAGTATTTCGTAACTGGCCCGCTGAAGTTATGCCGATCTTCTGTGATGTAAATAATGGATTAAATTACATACACTCTTAATTCTAGGCATTTAACGGTTTTTATAGTTTTATTACACATACAACGCTGAGGATCTATTTTTCATGTGTGTTTTTTGTTTCTTTTCTATAAAATTGTGTATATGCTCTTATATTTGTGTATCATGCAAAAAGGGATAAATGTCTTCTTTCTTTCTTTCTTTATTAAGGTGCATGAAGGTAATGTGCTCTTCCTCAATTTTGTTCATTTAATTTTCTTTTTGCGGCAACGACGACCAGGCAGACCAAGAAGGCGATGGCGGGACGATTTGGACGCGTATATGGAGGAATGGCCTGATATTGCGTCGGACCGAGAGGAGAGGCCTTTGCCCAGCAGTGGGACTATAGGCTATTAAAAAAAATTAAAGAGAGATTTAAATGAAATTCCGAAATTTCCGCAGACTAAATCACGGGCAACAGCTGTTAGAATAAAAAGGTGAATGTTTGACTTGTAGACGCAAATTAAAAATGGATGATTTCTCAAAGTACTGTTTAATACCTTTATACAACCAATCATACCGTCTTCCTATTTTTAATACTGCATTAAGACATGAAGGCATCTCAGCTAAAGCCGTAAAAGGCATTTGTATTCATTGAAAGCTTGGCCGATATGAGGAGAATGTGAATTTAACAGCCGCGGTAGTGATCCGGTCGCAGGAGGACCGTTCGGGACGTCTTTACGACCGCATTTTATAGATTCGGGTACAAAGAACTTCAAATGTAGAAAACTCCAATAGACGTCATCAAATAAAAATAGAAAAATTAAAATAAAGAAATAAGAAATCTAATCTAATCTAACTAATATTATAAATGCGAAAGTATGGATGGATGTTTGTTTGTTACTCTATCACGCCAGTACGGCCCAACGGATCTGGATGAAATTTGGCACATAGATAGAGAAAAGTCTGGAATAGCACAGCATACTTTTATCCCGGAAAATTGCGTAGTTCCCGCGGGATACCGATAAACGAATTCTTTGCAGACGAAGTCGCTGGCAACAGCTAGTAAATAATATTTCATGATGCAAAAATACATTTACCTACTAGACTAATAGTATTAAAAAAAAACAATTTACGAGCAATCAAAATCTCTTCTTAGTAAAAGATTGACATAGATAAAAAAATATTTATTTTTTATCACAACATCTGCTTATGGCTAAATAATAATTAGGTACCTACTAAGGCTAGATCAAAATCACAAATGAATAACTTTACTCTGCTATCTCCGGGATAAGTGAAGTTAAGTTAAGTCATGTAGTTTGTGTAGTTATGTTAGTCACTGTTTTCCATTACTTGACTTCACTATATCGCGAAGATAGCAGAGTAAAAAGTTATTCATTTTTGGAGATTGCCAATTGGGTATGAACAAGTAAAACGAGAAATAATTTCATTAAATAACTATTTGTCTAATGCCCAATAATTTGCTGAACTTGTAAAAAATAATATTTATTTTCAATGAACGTATACGAGGATCGCATTAGTACATTGTATTTTCTAAATGAACGAATCGTCTCTCAAAACTGAGAAAAACTACTAAAACTAGCAGGAGGCCTTGAAGCCAAGATCTAAAGGTTCACCAGCTTTTATGAATTCGGGACACGTAAGTTTGTTACGTGACAATGCTTGTGGGTATCGATTTGAGTAAAGTTTTCCTTGCAGATGGGTTTTAGAGATTGCAAAAGCAACTATTGGATAAAGAAATTGTATCAAAACATTACAGTTCATTATTTAACATTTTGTTGTCGTCGTTTGAAGCTTTGTCTTAAAATAAAACGATGGAATCGTGTATTTTTAAGTCTTTTTTTTTTATGTGAATAGGAAGAAAACGAGCAAGTGGGTCACCTGATGGTAAGTGATCACCACTGCCCATAGACACCCGCAACCCGCAACCCCGTAGGGTTTGCAGATGCGTTGCCAACCTAGAGGACTTAGATGAAATGCCTCTTGTGCCCGTAATTTCCCCGGCTGTCTTACTCTCCACACCGGAACACAGCAGTGCAAGCACTGCTGCTTAGCGGCAAGATTAGCGAGTAAGATGGTGGTAGCGTTCCGGACGGACCTTGCACAAGGCCCTACCACCCACATGACATCTTTGCACATCTTTAAATGATATAAATTGTTAAGGCGCTTAGATATATTTGAGTGAAAAAGTCTTCCACAAAAATAAATCTAATCTAACTAATATTATAAATGCGAAAGTATGGATGGATGGATGGATGGATAGATGGATGTATGTTTGTTTGTTACTCAATCACGCCAGAACGGCTCAACGGATCTGGATGAAATTCGGCACACAGATAGAGAAAAGTCTGGAATAGCACATAGGCTACTTTTTATCCCGGAAAATTGCGTAGTTCCCGCGGGATAGCGATAAACGAATTCTTTGCAGACGAAGTCGCTGGCAACAGCTAGTAATTAAATAAATATCATGGGACAAATTACACCAAGTCCCAAACTAAGCAAAGCTTGTACTATGGGTTCCAGGCAACAGATAAATATAGGTAGGTAGGTACTTATATAATGTAGATGCAACACCCACATACATACAACATCCATGACTCGGGCACAAACATTCGGGATTCGAACCCGGGACCTCTAGCTTCATAGTCAGGGTCACTAACCACTAGGCTATCCGGTCGTCAAAAAAAGCCACAAGTTAGTGGATATTAGGGTGCGACCACACCGCCGCTTAATAAACGGTGACGGTACGGAATGGCAACAAAATTTATGAAGAAACGGTGAGAAAACGTGACGCATACGACACGCCACTGCGTATACGCGGCGGTTTGGTCGCACCCTTATACTTATAAAGTTTAGAAGAAACAATATTCGTGTATTTGTAAGTAAATGCTCATTTTCTGCTAAATAAACTTCTGAAGTTGAAAGAGTTACGGCGCACACAGAAGCAAATGTGTCATACAATATCCAGAGTTCTTCTCAAGTGCCCACAAATCTGTTGAACTGTAGCCTTCTGCGAGTGACCTAATTTGAGCTACCGTTTGAGAGAGAAAGGAAGTTTTTAGTCTCTTTGAGAGCTCGTTGCTAGGAAGCCGGGCAATTTCATGATTTCGTGCACAATGTTGCACTGTTATGAGAGAATTTTCAGTAGAAATGGATTTATTGGTCTTAATAATAATAATAATAATGCGCCCGTTCTCGAAGATGGTCGTGCCACGCTCTACTGGGATAGGTCTGTTATCACGGACAGGACTATTGTTGCCAATAAGCCTGATATTGTGCTAACAGACCGATCCCAGCGCCAGGCAGTGCTTGTTGATATCACCATCCCCCATGACGAGAACCTCGTGAAAGCCGAGAAGAACAAACTCAGCAAGTACCTTGACTTGGCTCACGAGGTAACCGCCATGTGGGATGTTGACTCAACAATCACTGTCCCGATAGTAGTTTCGGCGAACGGTCTGATAGCGAAGAGCCTTGACCATCACCTTAAAAGGCTCTCGCTAGGTGGTTGGGTCAAGGGTCAGATACAGAAGGCGGAACTCCTAGACACGGCCCGGATAGTCAGGAGGTTCCTCTCTCTGTCGCCCTGACCACCGGCAGCTTAGGCCCCGCCTCGCTGCCGGCGGCACCCTAGGTTAGGTTTTTATAATGTTTTTATATTTTGAATTAATATTGCGTTATTACTTTTTATTTGAATATTGTAAAAACCTAGCTTAAGATAAAAAATAAATATACAGAATAATAATAATAATAATCAGCACTCAAGTTATTAGATATTCACGACAGCACCTACATACCCCTACAAAAATCAATAGTTCTAGACACCTGTTCTATAGTACGCCGCTTCTTAAACCTAACTTCCCTACCTATACATCATAATAACCAAGAAGACATAGACTCGTACACAACTACCCAACACAACATACACACAAACACACACATTCACACAAACACATAACTACACAATGGTACCATGATACTTGGCGTATGCCCGTATCATGGCCAAAAAAAAAAAAAAAAACCGACAAACTAGGCAAAGCCTGTACTATGGGTACTAGACAACGGATAAACATACTTATATACATATTAAACAAAGTCAAAGTCAAAGTCAAAAGTTTATTTTGCAAATAGGCCGCCGAGGGCTCTTTTACATGTCTTTTTTTGAATCTACCAGCGCATTCGGAAAGACCATCATTGCCAAGAAGAATGCGCCGCAAGAAACTTGGCAGAAAGTCATTTTTTCAAAATAAAATAGATTTACAATAGTACTTAAATTCTACTTAACTTACCTAATATAATTAATACATTTTATAAAAGGGATGTAAAAGGTCCCTAAGTTAAGTCCGTACCTTAAATTACATTGGTCTATAGTAGAGATGTATAAAGTCTCTACTGGTCAAAGCGAAACAAAATATGCATAATTTAAGTTCAGTGGAGGTGTAAAACGCCTCCACCGTCAAATAAGTTAATTGGAGATATCTCCAATGTCAATGAGAAAAAGAGCAAAAAAATAAACTAAGAGGCCTCTATAAACGCCATAGAAGCCAAAAATACAATATATAATAAAAATTATGAAATATGCATTTCATGTCAAGTAAGTAACCGATAAGCTTTTGGATTCCGAAGGCAAGCTTACGTCTGCCGCCCCCAATGTGCCCCCAAAACACACCCAAGACTCGAGAACAATTCGTATTCATCATACAAATATCTGCCCCGACCGGGGATCGAACCCGGGACATCAAGCTTTGTCAGGTTCGCTAACCACTAGGCCATCCGGTCGTCTTAAAGAAGTTTATTAAAAACAATTTGCCATAAAGGGATAGACTAGATTAAGATAGAAAAGCTAACGTCCCGCTCTCGATTCCCGGTCGGGGCAAACACGTATTCGTATGAAAATACAAAAATGTTTATTCCTGAATCTAGGATGTTGAATATATATCTGAATAAGTTTATTTGTTGGCTGCTACATAAAGCACAAAGTTCGTAGTGTAGTGAAACCTAAAGATTCATGTAGTATTTGTATTGTGTTTTGTATATTGAGTTGAAAATTATTTTATCACACTCACCAACCTTCTATTTTTCTAGACATCACCTTGTGTGATACAACGATACCATTGTGACTTTACTACACTTGCATCACCATTATAGCATCAGTGTGGTTATCGAATCAGAATTAGCATAGCAATTGAATAATCGTCATTTGCATAAAATTAACCAAAACAGGTTCGTGCGTATGATTAAATAGAAATTGAAGTTGGTCACGTTCAATGCAAATCTCATTAAGGCCACTAGCGCCTTCAAAATATTGTCTTTTGTCTTTTTCTTTACGTATGAGGAGTAAAGAAAATCACACATTTTTGCAATTTTTCGGTTTTTTTTGTTGTTATTCGTGATGGGAAAGTCAATTGTAAATACAACAAAACGGATAACCCACGTATAAAAAACTACCTACCTACCTACCCACCTACTTTGGACTATAATAAAAATGACGATAAAAATGAGGGTAGTTGTCAGCTGCACCGAGTAGCCGCGCGAGCAGAGCGTTAGCGCGCAGTGTTCGATTCGCTGCCGCCGGGGCGACCGCTCTCTGATGAAGGACTACGGATTAGTCCGAAACAATGTCGGAGCATTCTTTCGGCTTTTTATACGTGAGATATCCGTTTTGTTGTAATTATGTTTGAGTCTCACGGTAGTTTCATGTCAAAAGAAAGTCAATTGATTTACAAATGCTACGTTGTGTTTAAATTACATCGGATTTTTTATTTTTTAACATTTAAATATTTTCATAAGTCGTTACCATTTAGGAGCAGTAGGGAATGCAAGCTAAAAAACACCATTTGGTTGAACTTTATTTAAATACCGAACTTTTGCTGATACCTAAGCGACCTACGTTGCAAATAGGTATTGTATAAGAGTTGATAATTCATAATTATATTTTATATTGTTTTTAAAAGTTTTGGCTCACCCGTTTAAAAGTAGGCTTCAGAAAGTACCTAATTTAGGTATATTAATATATATTCTAAATTGCACCACCTGCTCAGATCTGTTCTTTTCTCCGGTCCATTATGGTTGCCTGGTAGAGATCGCTCTGTAGCGATAAGGCCGCCTATTGTTACCTTATTACTTCTGTATACCTTTTTTCTGTTTTGATTGTTAAATGTGGTGTTCAATAAAGAGTTATTGTATTGTATTGTATTGTAATTTACAGCATTTGAAGGCACTAGTAGTCGCCTTAACTCGTCGAAAATACAGTAATGCACGTATTTTGCATAGAAATAACTATTTTTTAAGTAAATCTTACTTGCATACTTCTTTACAATTATAATCGTCTTCTGTCTACACATTAAAGAAATTTACAGTATTTGTGCTTTATACTGACGGGCCAAAATAACGTGTGTCACTTCTCGTACAACTTTACATTGTACGGAAAAAGACACATTATTTTTACTTGCCAGGCTGCATACTTAGCTCCAAGAGTTCTAGTTCTAGCTGGGCGTTGATTCGTGTCAGTCAGAATTTTGCTTTTATAAAAAAAACCCTGATAACAACAGATAATATACTTACACCTATACCATTTTCATTCTTACCTGTCCTATTTGGTAAACAAAATTCTAACCTCAAAACGTCTCATTTTTGCTATTTTTAAAATATTTCATCGTAAATAAAGGAACTGGAGATAAAATATCAGCAAAATTATGTACAAAATATTACCTCAGGTTTATTTGATAACATAATACACCTTATTCTTTACAAAAATTAGCACATTGAGGTTAGAATTTTGTTTACCAAATAGGACAGGTAAGAATGAAAATGGTATATAAAGACACCTACAGACTGTTTTGTCCGAATCCATATAGATACGTTATCATTCGCGTCCGGTCCCTGGTGTCCGATACTCGTACAAAACGTATCTGAAATTTGACACGTGCATCCATTTGAAATCCGGATAAAATCTCATATCGCCGCCGCCGGATTCAACTTTTATGTGGATATCGTAGATACATACTGGTATTAAAATTGTACCGTTTACACAAATAAAAGGGCTACGTTTTGATTATTTTTTGTATTCAAGCGACATTTCGTGGAAATACGTATCGTAACGAAATAAAAGATATTTCGTTGTTACTCCGCACCGTTGTTGCCAATTTATTTCGAATGTTATGCTTTAAAAGGTTAATAAAAATCGGCCGATTGCGCGTTCGACTCGCACATATTCGGCACGTGAATACATAGCAGGCCTTGTACTCTGAAATTCGATATTCGAAGTTCGTTTTGTGTCGGTCCGCTCACACTAATAGTAATTAATTTGAGTGCGAGAGGGACGGTATGATACGAACTTCGAAAATCGAATTTTGGAGTAGCCCCCCAGAGCCCTGCTCCTAAGCAAAATGTGGGCGTTGTGAGATCATTTTATATTGGTAAGTTACATATACAAACTGTCATTTTTAAGGTTCATTACCTCAAAAGGAAAAAATGGAACCCATATAGGATCACTTTGTTGTCCGTCCGTCCATCCGTCTGTCAAGACCCTTTTTCTCAGGAACGCGTGGAGGTATCAAGCTGAAATTTATATCAAATACTCAAGTCTACTGCCCCTTGGAGCTGTGAAAAAATCAAACATCTAAGCCAACGCAATCAAAAGATACAGCCGTTTATGCCGCAAATTGCCGCAAATTTTCGACTCTCAAGGGAATCAAAACCTACAGGGTACTTCCCGTGAACGCAGAATCTTGAACTTTGGTATGAAGGTAGGTCTTATAGCACAGATTAAGGAATAATTGCGAAAACCGTAAATATGTATGTATGTCTGTATATATCAGTGACCAATATAAAGTGACCCCACACTTCGTACATTTTGCTTTGGAGCAGGGCTCTGCTTACACTGGTTTATAGATATTTCTAGATAATGGTACGGAACCCTCGGTGCGCGAGTCCGACTCGCACTTGGCCGGTTTTTTTTAGATTTATTTTATTGTTGCCCGTTGCCTGCGACTTCGTCTGCAAAGAATTTGTTTATCGCTATCCCGCAGGAATTTTCCGGGAAAAAAAGTAACCTATTTGCAATTCCAGACTTTTCTCTATCTATGTGCCGAATTTCATCCAGATTCGTTGAGCCGTTCTGGCGTGATTGAGTAACAAACAAACATCCATCCATACTTTCGCATTTATAATAATAATATTAGTTAGATTTATGCTATGAGAGCTACTCCATGCCAAATTTCAAATCTCTGGGACAACTGGGAGCGGATCAGAATCTATAAAGTTTAAAATGTATAATGGGTTTAAATGTATAATAGTTCAAAATATATAGTGCAATTTTTTGTGAAACTATTAGGTATATGATTTTTTTTTATAGCGTGATCTATAGATTGGTTTAGGTTAGGTTTAGTTTATAGCAATTCTGTTAATTTGCAATTTTCTGAGACAATCGCATTATACATTTTAAACTTTATGGATTTTAATACGTACAACAACTGACAAACAACAACACAATAACTGTATGACAACTGGAAGTATCCCCTATTTTTCACTGGCAACTCGTTCTAACTCAAAGCTCAAAGCAAAGACACTTGCATAATTTATCATATTTTCCACAATTCGTACATTATAACACCCCTGACGAATTCATGAAACGTAATGCTACCAGAAATGTGCGTAATTTATGATGTTTTATACCGGCATTGTAAAAATAAAATTACAGAACGGTAACATACGTGGAGATAATATTTTATCTAATTAGGTTTTGAAGGTCACGTGGAATTAATTCGGGTAGAGGGTAACAAACGTAATAAAATGAAAGTTTCGTCGTTCCCCTGGAGTCAGGGGACGCTCCGTTATTATTATTAAATCTCATCAAAAACAGAATACCAACTAAAACACTCGCACTCACTGACATCTGCCATCGAGAT
This sequence comes from Pandemis heparana, assembly GCA_963854515.1. Taxonomy (NCBI): domain Eukaryota; kingdom Metazoa; phylum Arthropoda; class Insecta; order Lepidoptera; family Tortricidae; genus Pandemis; species Pandemis heparana. Next base: position 5,383,773 of record OY978009.1, on the reverse strand, counting down.
AGACGGTTGTTTCCAGCACTGTATAAAAACTAGTCTTCATTCTTTTTTTAGCCTATTAAAGTGACCCACTGTTAGGCAAAGGCCTCCCTACTTTCCGCCACTTGTCCTCATTCATAAAATCACGTTAATGTTGTTATTAATTTAAGAAATTTTCCGACATTTTTCTATAAAACCACTACAGTCTCTACAAAATAAACAGATATTAGAAACTAAACAAGGAGTGGTGAAACAGACCCTCAGTCTACTGATAAATAATTAGCTAAAAGATACATTGCTCCATTTCTATAACATTCGACGAACTGCGTTGGTAAAAACGACCTATGCGAGTTCGCTCTACGAAAAAGCAAATAGTGTATTTCTACGGCGCAGCGTAGCGCGCTACGCTTTGACGTAGCTATCTACGACCTATGTTTGAAATTACCACACGTGCATGCAACAACGTTAAATAATAAAAAAAGCCGACCTTCAGCAATCTGTAGCGGAATAAAAACCATTTCATAGTTATATTTAAATGAGTTAATTTATTGAATCAGACGTTTCAATGAAGAAGTCCATTTCGATTAACAAAAAACATTTACCTTACTTATTTGATTTTTTTTGTTCATTAAATGGGTTAAGTACCTTAAAAATACGGTCAAGGCTCTATTAAAAAAAAACTTTTTAAGTTTTGCTTACTTGCAATCTGAACATATTAGGATCCTGTAGAAATTATAAAGCATGGTGTCTCCTATTCCTGAGAAAGAGAATCCTAAGCAACTTTCTGTGAAAAAATCAACCATCTACCTATCTACAAAAAAACAGCTCTGTGAAAGACAGAGCAACCTTTGCCTTCCTATTCACATAAAAAAAAAAAAAAACCTTATAACACCGCAGCCATTAGCACCCTTTTAGAGCGGAACCCTAGAAAGTAATATACCACCTTTATATAAAGTTTCCTTAAACTGGCACTAAGTTATAAGTGTAAAACTTTCTGTGCGACTTCAGAGCGAAAATGTCAAACTATTCCATTCAGATTTTTACCTCAGATTTCCTCATTCCGTAATATACGAAGGAATTCTCGTACAATTTTTCCTACGGGAAGAAATCAAACCAAACCGTTCACCTTTGTGTGAGGCGGGATAAATTCGCCGCCATTAAACCCGGGAAATAACATTTTTCAATGGCAAAATCAACCAACCAAATGGAATATTTAAGAAATTTGCATCAAAATATATTTCTTAGTAATCTTTCTACTGAATGAATTGATAGCTAAGTCTACTACTACTCCTACGTTATTTTTAAGTGTGACGAAGAAAATTGAATACCTACACTCGGTTTCAATAAGGAAGGGTACCCTGTGAATCCAATACACTGTAACTCCGAAAGACAGATTTTGAGAAAACGGGTAAAAACACTTTTTTTCGTTTTTAGAGGATTACTCCTCCATTTTCTTCAGAAAGTTTTGAGTGTTTGATATCAATAAAAAGGAACTTTCATAAGGTTTTCAGCCCTAGCAATGATCTAACATAGATAACTTGTATTGCCGCGATAGTCATCTGAAGCGAATCAAGAGATTGTTAGGGCAATACACTGTATTTTATAGTTACAGTGTATTACCATGTCAAATCGGTGTTTTTCTCACTTGCTTCAACAATGTAAGTCCCTATCTAATGTGCCGCCAGCAATATAACACACGAGTTTATTAATTAATGAAGTTTTTATATTAGAATAATTCACTTACAATATCAATAATTATGACTGCGTAAACTTATTTTTAAATGCTTTTAACAACAGAATCAGTCTCAACATTAAAGAACATGTACTAGGTAATTATTAAGAACATAACATAAACATTATTCATTACCTACATAAAATCTCTCGTCATTATCTCGCAAGTATATAGCTGTGCCTCTTGTGACAAGTGATATAAATCGACTTGTACCCTTTTGTGTGTTTTTATTTAGAAATATCCAAAATAAAACGACTTTTTGGTTGCTATAGTTTCGGAGATAATTTTGTGAATAGTGATACAACTAGCAGCATTTCGGCAAAAAAATCGTGCAAATTGATCTATATCAAGTTGTAACCGCCTTTATGTAATAGCTCTAAGGGCTATTTTCGTGTTTTGTGGTATAAGTGGAATTGTATTTATTTTCACATTAAATTTTTCGGTATTTTTTTCGGAAATATACTTTTATAATAATATAACTGTTGGGATTCCTATGAGCTTTATATAGCGTTATTTTGTAAATAAACAGTAAAAGATGATGTGTTTGTATAGAGATTTTAATAAGGAGTGACAAAGTCAAACGAACACAATAGGAAACTCAAATATTCAAACTTCAATAAAAATAATATTGATTAGCCAGTTACAACATTCCCCCTTAATCAAAATTATTCTAAGAAAAACAAACTATACAACTAAACCTATGCTAATTGTACATTTCCTATGTGCAACAGGCCCAAGAGGTTTTGTTAAAATATCTGCAGGCATGTCGCTGCTCTTTAAATAATCTAAATTTACGGTACAGTCGGACACCTTTTCCCGTATAAAGTGAAATCGAGTATCTATATGCTTCGTCCTGCTGTGGTGCACAGGATTATGAACTAAGTTAATAGCACTCTGACTGTCCGACAACAACTTAACTGAGCTAAGTTTACCTGTAATTTCCGATATAAATCGACGTAAGTAACACGCTTCCTTTGTAGCTGATGTAAGCGCCATGTACTCGGCCTCTGTGGACGACAGCGCCACCGTGGGCTGTTTTTTAGCTTCCCAAGCCACTGGTCCGTCAGCTAACTTAAACACGAAGCCCGTGTACGACTTCCTATCAATCGGACAATTAGCCCAATCCGCATCGGCATAACCTATCAGGTCTTTTCCTGTTTTTCTGTAAATTAAGGAATACTGTAATGTACCTTTTAGGTACTGTAAAACCCGTTTCGCAGCATTCCAATGTTCTTTGGTAAAACAAGTGTTAAACTGACTTAGATAACTAGCCGCGTATGCGATATCAGGACGTGAGTTTACAGCCAAATACATAAGACTACCTATAAGGTTTTGATATGGTAATAACGGTAACTCACCATTTGAATTCTTTTGTAATTTAGTCTGTGCTAAAGGAGTAGTCGCCGATTTGCAATCACTCATATTGAACTTTTCCAACATTGACAATATGAAATTCGACTGGCTCACTTTTATGCAATCTTTATTGCTTTCTATTTGCAAACCTAAATAAGATTTCAAATAACCCAAATCTTTTAGTGAAAAATGTTTTGACAGATCATTTTTGACATTCTCAAATATCTTGTCAGATGAATAATAGACAATCAGGTCATCTACATAGATACCTAGAATACAAAGTTCCTTGTCAAAAAGTTTTGTATACACACAAGGTTCAGATGGCATTCCAATAAAACCTATTTGTGAAAGTGTGTCATTTAATTTTTTATTCCAAGCACGTGGAGCCTGTTTAAGGCCATAAAGGGATTTTCTTAATAAGCAAACCTTATTTTCTTGACCTTTTTCTGCAAAACCAAGAGGTTGCTCCATGTAGACCTCCTCTTGTAAGTCGCCGTTAAGGAATGCAGTATCCACATCCATATGCCTCATCTTTAAACCAAGTTCTGCAGCTAATGCAAATAAGGTTCGTAGGGAAGAATGACATATTACAGGTGCAAAAGTCTCATGATAGTCAACACCTTTAGTTTGACTATAACCTTTTACAACGAGTCTTGCCTTATATTTTGTAATATTGCCGTAAGCATCTTTCTTCACTTTGTATATCCACTTGCAAGGTATAACCTTTTTGTTTGCTCTATCCACTAGCTCCCAGGTATGGAATTTCATCAAAGAATTATGCTCATCATTCATGGCTACCTGCCACTTTGCAGCATCATCTGAATGAATAGCTTCATAATAACTGGTTGGTTCATCCACATCGTTAATTGACACTTGATACGTAAGATAATCAGGTCGTTTCCGATTCCTTGAGGGATATCTCGGCTCACATGGAACTTCTGGATGTTCCACATTTACTGCATCTGCCTCCATACTCACTGGAACGTTCTCAGACTCGGTGTCGATTGTCACTGGATTTACAGGAACAGACGATTCAGCAGCTGAACTAGAGCTGTCAATACAGTCGAAATATTGAGATCCTCCTTCATCAGATCGTCCTTCATCTGTGTCAAATAATAAAATTGGACTGGATTCAACCTGTGAATGTGATTCTTTTTGCTTAAGGGATGTAAAACGATTCTCAAAAAAAGTTGCATCTCTAGATTTTAATACTCTTCTTGGATTTTCAGGATCACGGAATAAATAAGTATTTGGATCCTCTGAATATCCAACAAATATAGCTTCTTCAGCTTTCAAATCTAGTTTCTTTCTGAGACATGCGGGTATATGAACAAGAGCTCTGCATCCGAATACTCTTAGATGACTTAAGTCACTTTTACGACCACACCATCTATCATACGGTATTTGTCCATTTAAAGCTCTATGAGGGGACCTATTTTTCAAGTATACAGCTGCGGTGAATGCATCTTGCCAGTATGCTTTAGGCAACGAGCTCTCAGCTAACATCGATCTTGCCTTCTCTACTATTGAGCGAAAAGTGCGCTCCGCGGTCCCATTTTGAGATGGACTGTACCTCATAGTAGTTTGATGCTGGATCCCTTTAGAAGCGAGATAATCAGCAAACTCTTTATTTACATATTCTTTGCCGCCATCTGTTCTAATAGCCTTTATATGAGAGCCTAACTGTTTTTCAACAAAAGCTTGAAATAAACAGAACTTGTTCCTTACCTCTGTCTTAGAATTAATAAAATAAGCAAAAATCTTTCGTGTATAGTCATCTACAAAAATTAAAACGTATTTGTTTCCTTGAAAGGATGACGTGGCCATTGGTCCGCAAAGATCACTATGGACCAATTCCAAAGGTGAAGATGCCTTATTATATGATATCTTCTTAAAAGGTTTTCTAGCTTGTTTACCTTCTACGCAAGCGATGCAGTTACTTTTGTCTACCTCGGTAAAGTTTATACCTACCTGATGATTCTTCAAACCAGTCATGCCAATACGACATAAGTGCCCTAACCGTTTATGCCAGAGTTTGTAGTTACTCAGACCGTCAGAGTGCTCATGTTGTGTTGCATTTGCCCGGGGTATATTAACAGTACAATCTAGAGTGTACAAACCACCACAAGGCGAAGCATGTAGAACCGAATCACCTGTAACATAAAAATTCGCATCATTTTTGTAAAAAGTACAACCATTAATATCAAAAATACATATAAAACCTTTTTGAACTGCTTTCTGGACTGATAACAAGTTAGCTTTTAATTCTGGTACAAAAGCAACATCACGTATCATGTCTACAGTTTTATCTGGTGTATTTATAGATATATTTCCAACTCCACAACATTTGATTTGTTCACCATTCGCGACAGTAACGTTTCCATTATCTAAATTTGTAAGATTTTGGAACCAATCTCGTCTAGATGTCATGTGCTTAGTCGCACCCGAATCAACGTACCATAAATCAGTACCGGAACCAGAAGTATTCAGAGCTGTATCTTTATGCTCTGGTACTTTACAATCGAAACATACAACCTTATTTTTCTTCTTCTTCTGTTTTGTATTTACTTTGGTTTGGAAAACTGTGTTTACTGGTATAGTTTCATTTTTCGACATCTCATTTAAAAGTTTCGCTTTTACCAAATCAGTTGTAACAGGTTTGTCACAATTCTCAATAGCCATAACCAGAGGTTCGTATTTTGGTGTTAAACCTCCTAGAAGGATAGCTGCAATTAACTCATCATCTATCTCCTTTTCAATATCTGCCAGGTCTTGTGCGGTTGAAAGAACTGCATTAATATACACCTCGATATTGTTGTCAAAGTCTGAAAGACTTAACCTGTATAGTTTACGCTCTAAAGCTAGTCTGCGTCCCATTCCCTTATCCTCGTAGGCTTTCTGCAAAGACTTCCATGCTTCGGCTGCAGTTTTTGCTCGTTTTACGTGAGTTATAGCTGCACCATCTACTGTTAAGCATATCTTGGCCAATGCCTTACTATCATTTCTTACCTTTTGAGATATTGATGTGTTATCGCCTTCAGGATAACCAATTATGGTACACCATAAATCCTCATGGATAAGAAAATTACTCATTTTAAATTTCCATGTCGGATATCCATCTTTACTTCTTAGGTAGAATGAGGGAACTGCTGACTGCTGTTTGTAAACATTACAATCTCCACTTTCATGTGACATTTTTCACAGAACTTTTATTTTTCCGATCACACAAAAATATAACATATTTTATTGAATCAGGCGTTACTTTGCGGAGGTCCATTTCAATGAACACAAAATATTTACCTTGCTACTCCGCTACTTACGTGCAAGTTAACCAAGCCTGTGCGAAATATGTACGTTTTGCATGCAAGCCCTCCCACCACTACTACCACACAAAACGCACACAAATCCCACAAACTTAATTAATCCTAACACCACACAAACACTGACGCGCGTTTCGATCCCTCTACGGGATCATTCTCAAAGTTAGAGCACAACCGATGTGCATCGGTTGTGCTCTAACTTTGAGAATGATCCCGTAGAGGGATCGAAACGCGCGTCAGTGTTTGTGTGGTGTTAGGATTAATTAAGTTTGTGGGATTTGTGTGCGTTTTGTGTGGTAGTAGTGGTGGGAGGGCTTGCATGCAAAACGTACATATTTCGCACAGGCTTGGTTAACTTGCACGTAAGTAGCGGAGTAGCAAGGTAAATATTTTGTGTTCATTAAAAATATAACACATTTAAAAATATTACTGCACAAATAAACGCTTTCTCTTTTATTGCTCTTCGTGCTGATAACGTGTTGGGATTCCTATGAGCTTTATATAGCGTTATTTTGTAAATAAACAGTAAAAGATGATGTGTTTGTATAGAGATTTTAATAAGGAGTGACAAAGTCAAACGAACACAATAGGAAACTCAAATATTCAAACTTCAATAAAAATAATATTGATTAGCCAGTTACAACAATAACTACATATTTTATTGAATCAGGCGTTACTTTGCAGAGGTCCATTTCAATGAACACAAAATATTTACCTTGCTACTCCGCTACTTTAATAGCGGAGCGGTAGCTTAAGTAGCGGAGTAGCAAGGTAAATATTTTGTGTTCAATATAACTACAGTTATATCACTTTTGACCAACTTTTCTAAAACCAGATCAGGGTACAACTCAAGATTGTACCTACCAATGCAAGACCAATTTTATATTTATTTTGTCAAAATCTATTTAGTTAGTAGTTTTATGTTTTACGTCAAGCAACATTGAACTGGGAAATTACGCTGATTTATAGGATTTTACGAGTTCATGTACTTATTTCAGTTTACACCAAGATATATGTATAATGGGTGCTCCAGGGGTGCACCATGATATACGAGTAACTGAAATTGTATCATCTAACACATATTATTTACTCATATTAGACATTTCAATAGGTACAACTCACAGGTTTTTCGCGATTTTCTTCGAACTTACAATATTTACCGAAAAACACTAAATGCATGTTTATAGAATATATTTTTATCTATAAAAAAGTGCTTCGGTAAAAGCTAGTCGCCTTGGCTCACAAACTAGATTTTTTTTACTTATTTTCGTTCTCCCGTAAAATGTCCATTTTGCACTTGTATCACTTGTCACAGGAGGCACAGTAGTGTCAGGGAGGAAACGGCGTCGTGCCATGAGTGCGGCGCCAGCGACGATACGGCACAGCACACCCTAGAGGTGTGCCCCGCCTGGTCCCGCGGGCGCCGCACTCTGGTGGCGACGATCGGCGGCGACCTCTCTCTGCCTAGCATCGTGCAAGCCATGCTGGGCAGCGAGGAGTCCTGGGAGGCCGTCGCGTCCTTCTGCGAGGAAGTGATGTTGCAGAAGGAGGAAAGGGAGCGGGAGCGCGAGAACGACCCCCTCGCGCCCCCGCTCCGGCGCAGACGGACGGGGAGGAGAAGGCGGCAGTTTGCCGCCCTCCCACCCTAAAGGTGCCTGCTGGCGGGGGATGGGGATCCCTCGCTAGCCCCCAAAGGCCCACGAGTCTAGGGGGGGACCAGGTATTCCCGGTCCCCCCCTCTTGGCGCAGGAGCCCCGGCACATAGCCTGGGGCGGCCGGTGGGGCGTACGCGGTAGACAATGTAATATGCTCCCGCTGCGCCCCCCCAAATGGCAGAGAGGGAATACCGGTGGGTTTTTAGTGGGTATGCCTCCCCCGCCCCCCCCCCCCCCGTCCGGGAGGGGCCGGGGAGGAGAGTCCCACATAACCTCCGCGCCATCCCCACGGCGCGGTCGTATGCGTAACGCATTTTCCCACCGCAAAAAAAAAAAAAAAAAAAAAAAAAAAAGGAGGCACAGTAGTGTAACAGCCAATGATTATCTTACTAATATTATAAATGCGAAAGTTTGTGAGTGACGATGTGAGTGTGTATGTTTGTTCCTTCTTCACGCTTAAACGACTGGACGGATTTGGATAAAATTTGGAACAGAGTTAGCTATAGTACTTTTTATCCCGGAAAATTGCAAAGTTCCCGCGGGATAGCGATTAACATAATATATGTCAACAATTACTTATGTTAGCAGATAAATGATTGATTGATTGATTAATTGATTGATTGATAATTCTACGCAGACGAAGTCGCGGGCAGAAGCTAGTCTAAGTATATTTTTCAAAAACCAAAATACTATACTTGAATACGTGCTTCAAACTGACTCCCGGTAAATCGACCAATAGCGATCAAGATTGCCGCTCAGCCGCGCTGTGATTGGCGCACCAGCATCGCGCGAGTCATGGTTATTGGCTTGTTACTTAGTTTTGTCAAAACACTGTATCTTGGAACGCGCGTGGATTATTTTGACAACACACTGCATCTTCAATTACAGTGTTTTGCTATTTTAAGACTTTAGTTTTAGTGAAATACAGTGTTTTTTACATTGCGATATCTCAGTTTTTCTAGTATAAGACCCATAATATTTGAATGCAGGACCATGTAACAGGCAAAAAGAAATCGAATGGACGTTGTTAATTCAAAACACTGTAACTCAAGATACAGTGTATTGGATTCACTGGGTACAAGGGTGGTATGTGACATTAACATTGACAAATCTAGAGGTGAGGCTTCTTTGTGACACCTTTCACATAAAACGATTATCGATTATATCTTAGTACTTACAATCGATTCCATAAAAATAACGACTGCATATTAATTTACTAGCTGTTGCCAGCGACTTCGTCTGCAAAGAATTCGTTTATCGCTATCCCCCGGGAATTACGCAATTTTCCGGGATAAAAAGTAGCCTATGCGCTATTCCAGACTTTTCTCTATCTATGTGCCGAATTTCATCCAGATCCGTTGGGCCGTTCTGGCGTGATTGAGTAACAAACAAACACCTATCCATCCATCCATCCATCCATCCATCCATCCATCCATCCATCTATCCATCCATCCATACTTTCGCATTTATAATATTAGTTAGATTACACAAATGCTATTTCGATATAATGATACTTAAGTCAATCTCCTAAGATGTAATAATTATAATTCCTATTTTACGCTTTTTGCCAAGTTGTGTTTTTAAAAAAAAATAGGTTGTATAAAATATTATTTAACTTCATAATGTAATTGAAGTTCTAAGAAATCTATTTATTATCAATAAAATCGATTAGTATTGTGTAGTGAGTGTGGAAGAATGTAAAATACTCACTTCATATTTTTGTAGGTTGTCTTAGGATTTTCGATTATACGCGATTTTAACCGATTACCCAATTATACATAGTCACCACTCTAGTTTTAATGACCATAGAACGTAACCTAGCAACGTCTCGTTAATAATGACATATATTGACAATTTGTACTTGAAAATTATGTAAACGCGAAAAACATCGCCGTCATTCTTTTTAGAACGTTATTAATATACAGTACCAAGTATTGGTTTATTCCTAAGTAATTCAATTTAGTATTTATTTTGCTGTCAAAACTTTCGTGAACACTAACAGTTACATTCTATGGATCTGTCACACAACCCTTCCTTATTGAAACAGACCGTAGTAGGCACTATTTATTGCGTAATAAAAAAATGGTTTAGTGCCTACATAAAAATAAATAAGGTGAAAACAAGTAAGTAAACGGTTCTCAAACGGTTAGTCTGAAAATCGAAAAATCTGAAAATCTTATCTTATTCTCTTCTTATTCTTATTCTCTTATTATCTTATCTTAATCTTATTTAATCTTATAGGCGATGTGGCTAGCAATCCGTCACTATTTTGATTCCCCTTTCCACCTATACGCCCACAATCATGCTAAACGTAACCTTTAGCTTTTGTTACTTTAGGCTGTAAGGGATAAAAACGTATGTCTGCCCCTATGTATGCATAGATCTTCAAAACTACATAACGGATTTTATTTTATTTTTAATAGATAGAATGATTCAAGAGAAAGGTTTATATGTATAATATGTATTCATTATCATACTATGTCGTCATTATGCCGTCGTATGCTAAAACGTTATTTTTCTAACATGTGCCGAATTTGCAAATTCCTTACCATTTGTCTAAAAAAATATTGTTAAGCTTTGAAAGGCGGCGCTGACATCGCTAAAGTTAAAATTGCAGTAGTGGGAACAAAGTCAGAGAACGAGTCTGTTAGTGTTGACCTATTCTTGAATACAATACAATCACTTCATGCTCGAACGACCGTTGGCTCGAGCTTCGCATCCAGTCATTACACCACACACAAGTTGGTTTACTTTACAACATGCCACATGTAGAACACATTGCCCGCTTTTCTGCAAAACTTTTGCAATCCGCGAACGAAGAACAAACAGAACTCTGTTACAACTTTCTGCATTGAAATTTGTAAGCATTGAAAAGAGCGTTGGAGGAGTCGAATATGTTTTCCCTGGAAACATGTTCTGCCAAATGTCAAGAAGGACATTGTTTGGAGTAGTCATAGTTCAGTATCAGTAGCTATTATAATTGTGAATTTTGCCAAGTGTCGATTATTGAAAGCGTTAAACTGAAACTTAACAGCCTTGGTGACATAATTGACATAAGGGCGACTGTGCTGCACTACAAGAAATTTTACTATCCAGAGTCCGATTCTTTACAGAATAGGTACAAATTTATATGGCAGTTTGTACCTATTCCGTAAAAAATCGGACTCTGGACAGTAAAATTCGGAATAGGTACATGGAAAAATTTGACCACTTACATACCCTAATATGGGTGATGAAGGTAAACTGGTATCACCGATTGATGAGATCCAGCACGTCTAGCACGACAGCGCACAAGAGTCGCGTCGCGCGCGAGATAGATTGCCCGTCTTTTTCTTACTGTTCGTTCTAGAAAGGGACGGGTAATCTATCTCGCGCGCGACGCGACTCTTGTGCGCTGTCGTGCCAGCCGGGCTGGTTCGATTCCCAGCCGGGTTTGTTTTTGTATTTTTTTCATGTGTTAAAACACAGTATCAGTATGGTTTAGAAATAAAAACAAAAATCCGGAAGTAAAACTTTCGACGCAATGATGTCATTATTTTACATTTAACCAACGTGAAGACATGTGTGAATTGATTTCAATGAAGAAAACCAACGAAGCACCCTGCAAACCAAATCGCTTTCAGAATACGTGATGTTGTATGCAAATCCGAAATTCGATTGGTATTTACCTTAGGCTCGATGTGATGCCACGCAATACCGACCATACAAACTGTGCTTAGTAGAACTACAGATATAATCAACGGATATAATAATATCTGATTAATTTTGATGCCTCTTTTCACTTATACGCCCAACACAATTATATGTACACTCATGATAGGTTGATATATAAACGTGCTTAATTTTTGCTAACCAATAACACAATATTAACTATTTTCCTTAAAACTACATCTCGACTACGTACGTAGGTAGACAAATCAAGAATAATAAATAAATAAATAAATATTAGGGAACAATTCACACAAATTGACCTAGTCCCAAAATAAGCGCTAGTAAGGCTTGTGTTAAGGGTACTAGACAACGATATATATACTTAAGAGAAATACATACTTATATAGATAGAAACATCCATAACTCAGGAACAAATATTCGTGCTCATCACACAAATATATGCCCTTACCAGGATTCGAACCCAGGACGCTTGCTTCGCAGGCAGGGTCACTACCAACTAGGCCAACCGCGTCGTCAAAGTCGACGTCAAAGAATGTATTGCTAAATTGATTCACAATATAATCGTTCATACATACCCATACACAAATCATGTCTGTATCCCTTCCGGAGTAGACGGAGCCTTAAGTAACAAGACCTAAAGGCCACGTAGTATAATCGTGCGTTAAAACCTTTGAACAGAAAATAACGTATCATTTTGGACGGGATCCAAAGGTTAATCCATTTGGAAGGCTGTATCAGCATTCAATGGGATATCTGAGGCTGTTTGCAGCGTCGAGGCAACAGGTGGCGGCCGTTCATTTTTCAAGAACATCGTCCTATTGTGCTCTGAGCTCGAACTCGGCAATAATGCCAGCGGGCAACATAATGGAAAAGAACACTTCCATTCAGATGAAGATTTCTCCATGGCCGCAACATTTCGTGCGGTACATGCTAGGATTAAGACGAATATTGCTCGACGCTCCAGTAATTGTGAATAATAAAGCTTTGCGTTTCGTAAATGGCCGCTATAAATGTTGATTAAATCTCTTATAAATAAATTAAGATCAGTTGAAGAGACGGCAAAGTGTAATGACCGTAATAATGAGAAAGTTTTATTTATCGTACTTGGGATCTATTTCTAATGTAAAGTGTTTTATCCAATGGGTTTAGCTTTTGTGCTTGGATTTAGCATCTGCTATTGAGAGAGAGAGAGAGAGAGAGAGAGAGAGAGAGAGAGAGAGAGAGAGCGAGAGAGAAACATTTATTTACACGCATTCGATACGCTTAGATATAAAACAAGGAGAAATACAATATACTAATTAAATATTGAAACAAAAACCACTTTAATCTATCTGCCATAGTCAGTAATTAATTCAGAAGAGTTTGTTATCAAAATTTATTTCATTTAACCAATTCTAAATTCTAGCCAGCACAATATTTCGTCCTTAGATTCTAATTAGCAAAATTTTACAATACAATGAATCTTTATAGAACACAATACGGAAAATAGATAAGTACATAGAAGCCTTAACGCTTCAGAGCGATCTCTACGAGACAAACATAGGAACAGAAAGAAGAAAGTAAAACAGTAGTGCAGATGGTGCAGTAACAATAAATAGAAAGGACCAAAAAACAATACATAATACAATTTCTAAACGACACTGAAAATTAGAACACATAGAAAAATCCGAAAAGTAAAGCTATGGCCGGGAATCGAACCCGGGTCCTCGTCATTCCGTGACGCGTGCTATACCCCTACACCACCCATAGCAGGTAATACATAATACACTCTAACACGATAATAGTAGATACACAGCAATATAAACTCAAAGCTAACCAAAAACGTCGTGTACGATGAGAGATAGAGCTTTAGAGCTCCATAAACATGAATTTAATTATGTTAACATTAAGCTGTTAAGCAGACACCGTTTTAAAACGTCATCACTATGACTTTAGTAGCCATTAGCCCAATTCGAGCGTGCCCAATTGTCCCAATGAGCCTGGTTTACTGAACAGTAATAGCACAAACGCCAGCACACAGGGTGCCGGCTCGAGTGACCTTTGACGCGAGACATAGTGTAGTTGAGCTTACATAGATAGGAACAGTTTTGCGCCCTTCTGTACTACTCAACTCTTATAGAATTCAAGCTATGTTTTAAAAAATAATCAGATTAGATCAGAGAACAAAATGTGAGAAGATAGTTTCAAACCGTGAAAAGATCGCTTTGATTTTCAAAGAATGTCGTTAATATAAGAATGTGGATAACGTTCTAGATTAGTGTGTAGTCGTTGTTGCCATGCAGTAAAATGAAGTTAATTAGTATAAAGTAAGCTTTTTACAATTTGTTTTATTTTTTTGGTCCGTATATTTGTTAAAAATACTCTAGGTTGCAAATTACAAAATAATTTGGTTTTGACCGAAACTGAAACAGGCCCAAGATCTTGTTTCGATAGGACTATTCAAATTTCGTAGCAGTAAAAAAAGAACGAACGTAGAAAAAAAGAAACACATTTTTTTCTTTAAAAGCTTTACTTTTCATTTGCTAAGTGAAAAAAACGGTCGTCTACCGCATTAAAACAATGTTAAACTAATGGTTTTCCCGTGTTGATTGAGAACTGGCGTTATGACGAGTCACGGCTTCCCCTGACCTTTGACAAGTTTGACCTTTGACGGTGATTTGACCTTTCGCTTCCTCGTGTTAAAATCTTTAAGAACAATTAGCGAAACAGGCAGGTACTTTATTATATATAGGTTATAAGCTGTCGTATGGAGTGTTAGAATTACTTCATATATACTCGCTTTGAAAGATGTACGGATGCAGTTGACAACACGCCATGCTCTTTTCACCGAATATACATACCAAGTGCTTCAGTAAGTGGTTGAGTTAATTTTATTAAAATGTTCTATTGAGGTTTTGAATCAGAATTAAGTCGCCTCTGTGGTGATGTATCTACACTTTGAACAGCAATCAAGGTTAGAAACATTTGTAACCATGATTTAGAGAGAGACAGAGAGAGAGAAACATTTACAAATAATAATAGACATGCATTAAGTGAACCAAGCCACCTAATGAAGTATTCTGGGTTAATATAGAACATAGTGTATAAAACTTCTAATTTCAGCCCTCAGACATAACAATCAGTCCCTATTATGAAAAACTAAACTTTAATAATAACTTTAATACGTAATACGAAATAAACAAAAGCAGTTTCATAACCTACAATTTGAAATTTAAGCATCCAAAGCGGTACTATTCGCACGTACAATCATACACAAGCACGAAACCGCTCGGAACAAAAGTACTAGGGGTTATACGGACGCCCCAGTAGAGAAATTAACCGAACTATTTATTCACTAACGCCTACGACTGGTCGCCCTCGGGCGTTTCGCTCTGCAAATTTTGCTTGAAAATAATGACTGTTATGTGAAGTGGTATCAGAAATCTACTGCGTATTGGCACGTTCGGGGCATTTATTTGTGAAAAATACCCGGTTTATGAATTACTTAAACCAACAAACGTGTGTTACATTTTTAAAGTAACTGTGACTGCCTGTCACCTATCTGACCGAGTATAAATATCAGTATTATTTCTAAAGAAACGGTACTGAAAACTATAACAGAAAAAAACGAAATGTCAAGCTACGACCGGTAGCCAAATCCAGATCAATGATCACCCCGTGATGCATGGTTCTACCACCAAACATAACAAGTAAAATAATAACAAAATTAGGCTCAGCAAAAAATTTTATTATGTATACTGAGCAAAAAATATCGGGTTTCATACAACTTTGTATATGGGAAATGACTCGTAATTTCTGCTCATCCGTGTACAATGTATTAGTAGGTATGTCAAACATTAATATTTTTAGTAAATGTCATTTTCTAAACGACACTGAAAATTAGAACACAGAAAATTCCGAAAAGTAAAGCTATGGCCGGGAATCGAATCCAGATCCTCATCATTCCGTGATGCGAGCTACCGCTACACTATCCATAGAATGTCATAAATAAATGTCATATTATTGGGAGGGGAAGACCTAGACAGACGTTCAGTGAACAAATCGTAGACGTTTTGGAAAACGAAACCGACGAGCATGTATGAACAGATTGGTGAATGTGGATGAAGCGAAAGAGCTATAACAGCCAGTGGAACAAAATAGTCTCTGTCTACCCCTGTGGGAAAGAGGCGTGACGGTATGTATGCATGTACATATGTATATTATTATAACGATACATTAAATTGACAGTGAAAATCATGTGACATTTACTGTAAGAACGTCCTACGGTGGGTCAGGACTCAAAATAATCCAACGTACACCGCGAACTACACGTAGTTATTCCATGTTACACAGACCAAGGATAGGTAAAAAAGTAACAACTTAGTACATAAATGAAATAGCTACGTCTCTTGCAGCGTTTTACAGTTGTTCTCGTGGCTGTTCCAAACTCAGGTAAACTACAGGCTAGCAGCGGTAATGACTAGCATTTTCTGCGGCATTAGGGGGGAAATGTCTCAGGTTAATTCCATGGACTACAAAAGGGGTTTTGTTCCATTGCTTACAACAGGCAAAGACCCCTTTTTTCTGACGATGGCCTCTGGACGTCATTTCGGATAATTCTGTCGAGGAGGTGATAGTTTCCCTCTAGTTATCATTATGAATATCACACTTGCGTATACATACTAATGTATATAGCATGAATAGTTATTTTTTTAGTGTTGTTGATTCCTTCAATGTTTTCTGTTCTCAACATGTTTATAATTTTAACATGAAACTATAATTACAACAAACCGGATAACACACGTATAAAAAGCCGAAAGAATGCTCCGACATTGTTTCGGACTAATCCGTAGTCCTTCATCAGAGAGCGGTCGCCCCAGCGGCAGCGAAACGAACGTGACGTGGTAAGTGTTGTGTGCTGCCCTACTTTGGACTATAATAAAAATGACGATAAAAATGAGGGTAGTTGTGCGCCGATGTCAGCTGCGCCGAGTAGCCGCGCAGCAGAGCGTTAGCGCGCAGTGTTCGTTTCGCTGCCGCCGGGGCGACCGCTATCTGATGAAGGACTACGGATTAGTCCGAAACAAGACAAGTGTCGGAGCATTCTTTCGGCTTTTTATACGTGAGTTATCCGGTTTGTTGTAAATATGTTTATATTTGTTTAATTACCTAGTAATAATAATTGCAGTCTATTTATTTATAGCTACGCAAACGACTGTAAAAGATAGGTTTTTATACCCGTACGTTAAAGGTTTTAATAGAGACCAATTACTCTGTTGTATCTTGTGAACCGCATTAGAACTGGTAGATGCTAAAAATTATAAACAAAATGGTAGTAAATTCATATACGGAAACCTGAGTGCACGATTACGGAAACCTGAGTGCACGATTACGGAAACCTGAGTGCACGATTACGATGCAAACTTGGCCGCTTTTTAATGTAAAGGCATTTTACCTGGCCAAAGTCGATTAATTCTTGAAAATTGTATTTAAAAACGGTCTAAGTAATTTTCCTTTCAGCTTTTTGTAAAGCCGGTTGTCGTATTACAAAGTTTTAGAAGTTCTTATCCAATTTATTACACTCAATCTGTCAGTGGAATTTCTTTGTCCCGCGGGGAATGTTTTAATGGATCTCCTTCTGTAAATAAATACAATAATAAAGGTACGTATGGCATGTAAAATTATTCAAGAATGTTTCATTTTACCCTGTCTTTAAAGTATATCTATACATCTATATGTGAGAGCGAGAAGCCACGGCATGCATTGTTTTAATTATAAAAGTCAGTCAGTAGTGTGACGATGCGGGACGCGCTCCAGTGAGGGCAGTCTCTCCACATCGATCAACCGTGCCAGACGTGCACACTGAGTGATTCCTTAATTATTACCTTACTCCGAAGACATTCTTTGTTATTCATTTAATACCTCTAAGGTCAATATCCGCGTATTTAACTCTTTTCCCTGACATATATATGAAAAATCTATACAATAATAAAGCTGAAGAGGGTCCAAAGTCTGTACATGGAAGATATTAAAAATGTCTGGGGGTACTTAGAATCGATAACAGAACAACTTCCATAAGTTTTAATTTTTTTTGTCTGTTTACAAATTTAATTAATTAATTTTGTGACAAATTATTTATTTATCTGCTGTATTATGTATTTTTTTATTGTGATGTTTTGTTTTGTCATAAATAAACTTTTTTCTTCTTCTTCTTCTTAATTATCTGTTTGTCTGTGTATTTGTGCGCGCATCACGTGAAAACGGCTGAACGGATTTTGATGCAAACTTTACTAATCTGTTGAGAAAATCAACGGCCAGGTTAGGCTACTTTTTATCCTGGAAAATTGTATAGGTAGTTCCCGCGGGATAGCGATGAACTTGTCAAAAGTACCTTTTTATTGAAGTCTGTTAAAATTAAAAATTAATAAAGATTTACGTATTCTGCCGTCACTGAACCGGCTGTACAATTTTAAGCTATACAGACATAAGTAATATTTCCTTTTCTATCCTTCAATTGAATTTTGATTATTATAATAGGTCTGGTACATCGTCTTATTCTTTTCATTTTACTAATATTAATTATTTACCGTGAGTGCCATGAGTAAGCTATTAGCTGGGCGGGGTCAGGTTTGGCCCAGCGTTAGTTTGCGACCGGTCGCCAGCTGGATCGGATCTGGCTCTATATTAATTGCCTGTCCGGCAGTTAACTTGGCGAATGGTCTGGGATGGAGCTCACAGTTGCAATGATATCCCCGACAAGACTGTTTGGACTCCTTCCCGAGGTTGCCGCCCGTTAACTGCCTGGTTCCATCGGACGAAACAGGTAGAACAGAAACAAGCAGTCGTTTCCTGGAACATCCGCTAACCATTCCCATCCCGTTTTTCCCTTCTAAGTCAGCTGCAGGCGATGATGTGGCATGTCGCCGCGGGCTTTATATCCGAAATACAAGGATGTAAAGCGGTAGAATGCCACCTGCGTGTTTGTGCCGTGCGCAGGGACCCGTACGAGCGGAGAACGAGATCCTGGTAGGCTGAGCCACAAGGGGGTTGGTTGTCGTAGCCCTCTGAAGGCAACACGCCACTTTGGCTCGGGATTCGCTTCACACGGGCGGTCGAGACCTAGCCAGTCGAGATCAATCGGCTGTCGTGTCCAGGAGGCTGGATGCGGGCGAGGGTCCTGGGGTGGTGAGGTCGGTAGTCGGCGGGGCACAAACCCAATGCCGACCGCAACAAGCGGCAGAGGGGGAGGCAACGTGCGGACTCACTGGCAGCTCACTCTGGGAACCTATATCTTGCTGGTAGCCCTGATGGGTCAAACCATCCCAAATGTGAGGCTCCGTGGTGGGTGGGGAGCTAGCAAGATGAATCTTTGTACAAAATCCATGGATCCCAGGGGTTGTTGTACGCGAAGGGAGGCCGGACCCGTAGGGGATGAGGCGCAAAAGGACTGTGGGAAGGCGCGACGTGAAACTGCCACTGGCAGGGACGCGGGAGCCGGACCCAGTTCCAAAAGTAGACCCGCAAGGGTTCCCAAGGCGCCTGGCGCCACATCGAAAAGCGAAAGGCGCGGCGGAGCTGCTCACCCGAAAGGCACTGTCCGATCTCTTCCCGAAGGGTCGAAGAGGGGACGCACTACTCACCCTGCAAAGGGACCGAGCGGTGTCGGTGCCGGTAAGGTGAAAAGCGTAGCTGCGCCAAGTAGCAGTAAAGCGGCAGCCCCAACGAAACCGAATCCGGTTCAACGGAGTCAGGCCCCTGTGGGGGGGGAGCGAACACCGGAAGGTGTAAGCGCCCCATCCTACGAAGGCTGGACAAAGATGAGCAGGAGGAGGAAGAGGAGGGGTCAGGCGATTCTGAGGGCGCTGGAGGGCCTGGAGGACAGCCCGTCCGAAGGCACACTCTCGGCAGGTTCCTCGGAAAAGCCTGCGCCGCAAAAAAGGCCACTGGCGACGACCGGTGAGCCCTCACACTCCGCTAAGGACGCCAAGAGGACGAAGGTGGCAGGATCGTATGCGGAGGTCCTAGCGGGTGAGAGGGCTGCTGTTGTGCCGGTGGACTTTCCCGCCGACAGGGTCCTGATGGGGCATGTTGGGGCCATACAGGAGGCCGTGATCACACGCCTGCTGGATGCTCCCGACCCGCTTCCTCAGTTGACCTTCGGCAACATCGTGGGTGGGGCGCTGCACGTCAACTGCGCCAATGCAGAGTCGTTTGCGTGGCTCAGCTCAGCAATTAGGGAGGGGGAAATTGCTGGGTTGAGCCTAAAAGTCATGTACGCCAAGGATCTTCCGAAACCGGTCAAAATGGCCTGGAAGACGAAGATAGTTGGCGTGCAGGACAGCAGGACTCTGCTGCGGCTGCTGCAGCGCTTTAACCCGCGGCTGCACACAGAGCAGTGGAAGGTGGTCGACACCGTGGTGGCAGAGGCTAGCGCCCGGCGAATCATTTTGATGGACCGGGAGTCGGCCGATGTCATCAAGGAGGCCGGCTACTGTCTGCACTCAGGGATCGACGTCAGCTCCTTTAAGCTCCTGGAAGACGTGGAGAGGACGCTTGAGGGGGCTGGCGACGACCTGGGTACTGCTCGCGGCAAGGCCAAGGCTGATCCCAGAGACCCTGGTGCTGCTGCCGCTGATACCGTGGAAGCTCCCGAGAAAGCTGAGGAAGCTCCCGGAGATGCCAGGAGGGCTCCCGGTGACACCGAAGCAAGTACCGGTGACACCACAGATCATGCGGTTGGCACCCAGGCCGTGTCTGGAGACGCCGAAGCCGGGGGGGCGGCGACTTGGAGGGGGGTGGGCGTCGAGGATGTGGGGTCGGACGGGCACAGCGAGGATGACGTGGTGCGCGGGGTGCGGGGATCATCTGCGGCATCGTCGCAGATTTCCCTCGCAGATCTGCGCGCTATGTCGGAGCTGTACCTGGACGGCCGCTCGTCCCCGGCGTCGGAAGACCAAGAGCCGCAGGAAAGGGCTGCTGATCTCAGCATGCCGAAATAACGACGTCCCCATGGAGCAACTAAGGTACGTTCAAATTAATCTTCAACACAATAAGGCTGCCACTGCCATTCTGGCGAGACAGTTAAAAAGCGAGAGATTCGATATCGCCCTCATACAAGAACCTTATGTTTATAAGGGAGAAATCAGAGGCCTAGGCGGGACAGGAGGCACATTGTTTTACTTCTGCCCCGAACACAACATGAGGACATGCATATATGTTAGAAATGGCATCAATGCCATGCCCTTGAATGCTTTATGTTCCAGGGATCTCACGACCATCAAGATCCCGGGGAGGGGGGGAGGCAAGGCACTCATCATCTCATCAGCCTACCTTCCCTACGAGGCGACGGACCCGATCACACCACTGTTTCGGCGTCTCGTGGAGAACAGCATCGAGGCGAACACCGGCCTAATCATTGGCTGTGACGCCAATGCACACCATGTCATCTGGGGTAGCTCGGATGTCAATAGGAGGGGAGAGAAGTTACTGGACTTTCTGGTGAGCTCTTCTTTACAAATAATTAATAAAGGCAATGACCCAACTTTTGTTAACGCAAGAAGAGGTGAGGTTATTGATATAACGTTAGCATCAAATAACATTTGTAATAACATATCCACATGGCATGTATCTAATGAAACCTCTCGGTCGGATCATAGGTATATATGCTTTAGGCACAGTACTAACACACCCGTAGAAACCGTGCGTAAAAGGAACCCTAGGAACACGAACTGGACAGACTTTAAGACTGACCTAAAAGCGGAACTAGGTGACCCAATAGGAAAGCTCAATTCCATAATAGATATTGAATTTGAAGCGGACAACATGGTAAGGGCAATTAACAACGCCTGGACCAAGAACTGCCTGGAGAAGAAGGTTGTAACAAAGAAGGTACCATGGTGGAATCCTGAAATAGCAAAACTCAGGAAAGAAACCAGGGCGACCTTCAATGATGCGAAGGCTTCGAATAACTTCGAGACTTATGCAAAAAAGCTCACAGAATACAGTAAGGCTGTGAGGAAAGCAAAAAGGAAAGCATGGAGAGACCACTGCGACCAAATAGGCTCAATACCAGAAGGTATGAGACTTACAAAGGCTCTAGCCACAACCAGATCTATCCCACTTACTACCATAAGGGGTAAAGATGGGATAATGACAGAGACTGGACTAGAGACACTAAAGGTAATGTGTGACACACACTTCCCAGGCTCTATTATACATAAGAGCATAACCAACGATATCCCCATCGGCGTTGCCGAACAAGTGCTCACTACTACCAGGCACAATTGGGATACCGCGAAAAAAGTAGTAGACCACGATAGGATAAAATGGGCTCTATCCACATTCCGCCCATATAAAGCACCAGGACCAGATGGTGTATATCCAATACTACTACAAGAAGGCGCCAATGTAATAATACCGCATCTCAGCAGATTATACAGAGCGTGTATAGCCTTTGGACATGTGCCGCATGTGTGGAGGCAAGTCAAGGTGATATACCTGCCGAAACCCGGCAAAGGGGACTACAATGATGCCAAATCATACAGGCCAATAAGTCTATCATCATTTTTCCTCAAAACACTGGAAAAGATGGTGGATAGATACATAAGGGATGGACCATTGAAACGGCATCCACTGCACAAAATGCAGTGTGCCTATCAACCTGGTAAATCTACAGACTCAGCATTACACCTGGTGGTAAGTAAAGCGGAGCAGGCAATAGAGAACAAAGAACTCTGTCTTGCTGCGTTTCTTGATGTGGAGGGAGCATTCGATCGCACCACATATCAGGCCATCAGACACGCTGCGGGTCAACACGGCATAGAACCCACCATCTGTAGATGGATGGACAACATGCTTAACAGCAGATTAATAAGATCAACCCTGCTAGGGGAAGAAATATTAGCAACTGCTACGAAAGGATGCCCACAGGGAGGAGTCCTATCACCAACGCTATGGAGCCTGGTTGTGGACTCACTTCTGGTGGAGCTCAACACAGGCCCAGTACACACAGTAGGGTATGCAGATGACCTGGTAATACTTGTCAACGGGAAGTTCCCAAATACGGTAGCAGGTATCATGGACGATGCTCTAAATAAAGTAGAGGTATGGTGCAACAGACACCAACTCTCCATAAATCCGAGCAAAACGGTGATAGTACCTTTCACAAGGAAAAGGGACCTTAAAAACATGCAAACTCTAAAATTGTATGGCAAGGAACTGAAACTGTCCAGTGAGGCAAAGTATCTTGGAGTTATTTTAGACAAAGAGCTCAACTGGAAGAAACAGGTGGAACACACGATGACAAAGGCAACAAGAGTCTTTGGCATGTGTAGATCCGCATATGGAAAAACATGGGGTCTTAACCCAAAGGTACTGAGATGGATATATACCATGATGGTAAAACCCATCATACTGTACGGTTGCCTGGCCTGGTGGCTGACGACATGCAGGAACTCACTGGCTAAAATCCAGAGAATGGCCTGCATGGCTATCTCGGGGGCGTTCAGGACAACGCCAACGGCGGCAATGGAGGTCTTACTGGATCTACCACCACTGCATATTGCTATCCAATCTGAGGCGCGCAAATCACTGCACAGAATGCGGACGAGTGGTCTGTGGAATGATTGGGCTCCAAGGACGAAGCACACCAAAATGGAACAAAATAAAATCCTTGACAGAATAACAACGATGAGCTGCGACAAAATGCAGCCGAAGTATATATTTCGGAGAAATTTCAAGGTACACGTTCCCACAAGGGCCGAATGGGCCGAAGGACTAACACTACCTGAGGGTAGCGGCAACTTATGGTACACGGATGGATCCAAAATGGAATCCGGTACGGGAGCAGGCATTCATGCGAAAGACTTTAATAGTAGCGTAAGCATGGGGAACTACGCAACCGTCTTCCAAGCGGAGACGTATGCGATAATCGCCTGTGCGCAGGAGAATATAGATAGGAACGTCAGAGACACAACCATCTATATACTCAGTGACAGCCAAGCAGCACTGAAAGCACTCACAGCGTCGAAAGTTGACTCAAGGCTGGTCTACAATGGAGTTCAAGCACTAAATAAGCTTGGAAGACACAACAAAGTGAGACTGGTATGGATTCCAGGACACAAAGGGTTCGCCGGCAATGAAAAAGCAGACGAACTAGCAAGAGAAGGGTCAAACAACGAGTACATCGGACCCGAACCATTTGTGGGACTCTCGCAGGGTACCATAAAAACGGCGATTAATGACCAGACCAAAGCCAAACACCAACAAGAGTGGAAAGCAATGGCAGGTCTAAAGCACTCAAAGCGTTTCATAGGAAACGTCAACTCAAGCTGGTCCAATAAACTCTGGACACTCAGCAGAAGACAACTCCAACACATAATGGGGGCGTTTACAGGTCACTTCGGAACTAAATATTTATTAGCAAAGATGGGACTACAGGACAATAACGACAACGATTGTAGAATATGTGGCGAAGAGGTTGAAACGATGGAGCACATTGTGTGTGAATGTGATGCCCTCGCCAGACTAAGAATGAAACTCCTCGGCAGGGGATACCCAGGAGATTTCAAGGCACTACCACTGCGCCAAATCACCCAACTCATGAATGAGGTGGTAAAAGCAATGGAATAGTGCGAAGGAGGGGTAATTACACAAAAGATCCACAGATGGGTCGAAGTGTATCCGTAAGGGCCCCTAATTAGTAAGATAAGATAAGATAAGCTATTAGCTGATACAAACTATGTTTACGTCCCTCTTAATCCGTTTGTTACAATGTATTATAATCCCATCCGTAAATCTTGTGAGTTAAGGGACGACAGTAGTTGGCAACAATGGAGCTTAGCTTACTATAATTTTGAAATAGCTGTTATAATGTGAGATAAAAGTCAGGGCAATGTACCCTTGGCGACCTCAAAAAATCTATTGCTGTAAAAAAATACCCCTAAAATGAAATGCTTTTTTTTTCTTTTCCAAATTTTTTGTTTCAGTTATCTTGTTTCATTTTTTTTTAAATTTCGTTGATGATTTCAAACTCCAGATTGGGACCCCTAAATACTATTTGCCACTTACTTTTTCTGTAAGATTAGTTTTCGTCCCACACACGATTAGTTCTTTTTTTTAATTTATTTTTTTACGTTACTTAAATCACGGCGATACAGCCTTTCGATGTCCTTCAGTTTCTCTGTTTATGTTTTTATTGACTGGCTTTTAATAGATGGTGTTTCATGGTATTATGAAAGCTTGTAATGCAGGCGCGAAACAAAAGGTATTTAATTGTAATTCCGGGGCCTTTAACTCATTCATATTCATGCTATCATCGTTCCAGCGCATCAACTAGCATAACCATACGCCTGGAACCCGGAAACAAATGTTGAATAATATTCAGGTTCGTAAATATTTACCTGTTAGTCCGGTTTGTTTTAGAAATATTTCGGTTTCATTGTTATGCGGACGTACCTGCAACAGAAGAAACACGTAAAATGTAACAGTAGTTTAAAATCATTCGTCGAATTTCAAACTCTCCATGACATAAATGACTTAAAATAAAATTTCAAACTAAGAAAATTGGGACGCTTAGGTACGACCTATCTTCATCATACCAGAATTTTATTTTCTGAGGTGCTTAAAATATCCACTTCCATCTTTCTTACAAACAAAAGCCTACCGTTACGGGAACCTCTAAACGTTATCAACAAAAAACTATAAAACAAAGTTGTTTACAAGTGTCATTGTCAGAACATGTCGGTGGTTTTACTCCCAAAATAATATTGCAACATTTTGTTCGGAAATGTCTAATATGTATGTATGTATGTATGTATAACTCTTTATTGTACATAAAACACACACTCGCTAACATTCGCAATTTTGCTGCTATTCCTGGCGATAATCGTTGAAAGCTTTCGTGTTCCAACCCAAATTTAGCCTGATATTCAGGGATAGGTAATTGGTACTAAATTTGAACGCGTTATAGCAAAGGGTACATTCTTTCTTAGGTAAGTATTAAAATTATCAACGTGAACGTGTTTCCATTATGATTTTATTCTTCACAATAATAAGTAATGCAGTTTTTCCTCAAGGATTTTTTGTTATAAATTCCTATCAACTTTTAAACTTTCAATAGATAGGTCTGTTTTTCTTTCATTTGTTTATAGACTAGTGTTGGTTTAATTATGTGACACCCTGTGTACTAAGGGTCAGCAACCTCCAAACCCTTCTAAAGGGGATATTGCAAAAATAAACAAAGTTCGGCGAAAGTAGTTTTTTTTTGCAAAAAAGGTCACGTCCAGCGGCGAGAAAAGAAAACTGTCAGCCGGGTGTCCGCATGCTTTTAGAAAGGGTTGCGCTAAAATTAATAGGGTTTTTATGAAAAGGTTAAACAACTTAACCTTCAGTCGCGTAGACAGAACTAAGTTTTCTTCGTTATCTACTTTGGCTTGAAAGCCCACTTAACAATATCATAACGAAAATTCGTGACTATGTCTGTCTCTCTGTATGTTAGTTATCACGCTTAACCAAGATTCGAGGGCGTATAGTTACCGTCGGCCAGACACATCATCTGACCTTTTCCCCAGTCGTAGCGGTTTCCGTTCCTCTGAACCAGGAAAGGGGAGGACGAGTGTGTGCACCTGCGTTTGCGCGTACGCTTGTGCACCTTAATATCTCCTGCGCATCTGACTGCTTCCGATGAGGAAGGAGTTGAAGCGGTCGCCATGGTCGAAAACGGCCGGGAGCACATCGTCATCATCATCATCATCGTCACGCTTAAATAGATGGAACGATTTAAATGAATTTTGATGTGTAGACAGCTGAATCTTTGAATTAAGAGCGTGCATCCCTACTGAGCTGGCAACGTCGCATTTTTGGTGATTTTTGCGATTATTTCACAGAAAATGAATGAAAGTTTCAAATGTCCGTCTGTAGTGCACTTCGTTTTGAGTGTATTAATGTGTGTCTAATGCAATAATTGATCGTGATGGACTTTTATTTTCTTACTAAACGAGATATAGTATTTTATCCCTTTACTACGAAAATAAAAGTCCATCACGATTAATCATTGCATTGGACACATTAATACACTAGAAACGAAGTGCACTACAGAGGGACATTTGAAACTTTCATTCATTTTCTGTGAAATAATCGCAAATAATCACCAAAAATGCGACGTTGCCAGCTCAGTAGGGATGCACCCTCTTAACACATAAGATACTTTTTACCACGATATTCCTATGAGATTGGGATTTATGCATACAAAATCCCAAAATCGCAACGGCTAAGTGTACACTGAATCATGAATTACTTCATGCAACATTCATTTTAAGATAATCATTAAAATACCCACTAAAATGGGACTTTCGGGAACTCCGTTAGAATGTTCGTAAATTACACCGGAGGGTGCTTAGTCCCTAATGACCGCCAGATCTGATGGTTCAGGCGAGTCTTTGGTAAAAGCTACTCTTTCTATCAAATCTTCTATAAGTCATAAGTCATAAGTCATTTATTCCATAAGTCCATAGTCATAAGTTAAGTTTTTTTTTTTTTTTTTTTGTTTTTTTTTTTTTTTTAGTTATTTATTTTAAGTTATATTTTTTTTCTATTTCCACATACTTTGGCATACATACGGCCCGTTTTCTAATCATAGACTTTGTCTACACCGTGTTCTTTTTGATTTACGATAACTTCGGCATATTACTAGGTGCATCCATAGAAACTAAGTAATATACATAAACTAGTAATATTAAAAAATCTAATCTTCCACTTAGTTTCTATGGATTCACGTAGTAATATGACGAAGGTATCGTAAATCAAAAAAATACACGTAGTATAAGTATACGTAGGTATCTTATAATGCGGGTCTGATATAATATGAATTATTCACACATGTTGAATTGCGTTAATTATTACCTACCGAACTTCTATGTATAGTTGTTACCCATATTTGCATATGAAAGTACTTAGCATTCAGGTAACGCCTAACGCAAACTTCGTCCGTAGAACTAAGGCTATTTAGACTATAAAAACCCTTTTTACGATTTTATGATCTTGCCGAAAATACCTTTTAAGCCTTTTTAGACGCAGGTTCTACCTTGCTTAGAGGTTGACCTTTGAATGTACCTATGTGCCAAAATGTTTTACTATACGTGCTTTAGTTGCTGAAATATTCTCATTTCATTGTTGTTTATGACAGCTACGGAATCGCAATTATCGAATTTCGAATACCGGCATTAGAAACATGTCAAAAGAGAGCTAATTTTTTAGATATATTTATACAACATGGAGACCGATAGAAAATAAAGGGACACGGCAGTGCTTGCGCTAAGTCGAGCACAGTCTTATCATCCTATTCTCAAAGCGACTCGTGACACTTTTTCACCCCCCGTAACTTCGTAGTGGACAGAGCAAGAAGTTTGAATTTTTAGTGATCAAAAGGACATTCTATAACTGGCGAAATTTCCAATATAACTAACATGTAGTTTATGAATTACCGCTTGTCAAGTTTTTCAAGAGATTTTTATGTGCAACAAACCCTTTAACAAACCCCTCTTTCGAAATATTATAAACGGGATGTGAACCGCGATTACCTTTATTGAGCTCCCGATATTTCGATACAGTTGCATGTATCATGATCACGGGTAGACTGAAGAAATTGCGGGTGGATGTTATTGTTGGGTAGACCGAGCTCTGTCTACCCTCATTCTTGCGCGTCGACTGCGTGCACTCTCGTTACCACTGGAACCGTTCTCACTCGAAACTCGATTCAAACACACTACACTCATAGTGTCACTTCGCCCACCCGAAATTGATTTTGGACGAGAATTATATAAGGAAATCACCGGATTCCAGATATTCGACAATTTAAACCCATCCTCACGATTAAAATTTTTATGTTTATGGATTTCAACCGCTTCCCTCACCAGTCTCGGTATATAGTGGCGTTCTGTCGAAATGATCTTAGGGCTGTGCAGCTCAATCCAGTGATTTGTTCCCGACTCAATAAGATGTTCAGCAATAGCGGATTTGCGCGTGTCATTATTTTTGACTGCAGTGATGTGCTCTTTAATTCTACAGGCGATCGTACGTTTGGTCTGCCCTATGTACGAACTACCACAAGTGCAATCAACCTTATACACACCAGGTTTTTCCAGGGGAAAATTGTCTTTGGGAGACCTCAGAAGTTGTGAAATTTTCCTATGTGGGTTTATCCACCCGCAATTTCTTCAGTCTACCCGTGATCATGATACATGCAACTGTATCGAAATATCGGGAGCTCAATAAAGGTAATCGCGGTTCACATCCCGTTTATAATATTTCGAATGAACTTAACCGTGAATCATTAAAAACTCTTAAACCCCTCTTTTTCGCTAACGGGGCCCTATTACAAAGCTTATGTTCTTAGTCCGTCGACACAGGCTTGCTTTTTTGAAACGTAATAGGTAGATGCCTGAAATGTATGAAATATATTCTACACGGGTTCCTTCTATCCTTTTGAGGTACGGTACAGTAGTAAACACTATTGGATGCTGAGACAGTTAAAATATACGAAAAGTCATAATTGAGTGCAAAAAGGTTTTTATGAAATTGCCTATTTAAAGCATCGGTTATCCAGCAATTTGGTTAGTCACTCTGTTGACCCAGTTAAAGGTAATCCTTGCATCGGATCTACACGTGTCACTGTGGGTTTTATGTATTCCGGTTTAGCTATACGTTTGGTGTACTGAGGGTTTATGTGAAACATTTATCATCCCTTCCAACCCTTTGTCAATTGGGTTAAGTCGGTACGATGCGGCAGTGTTTGGAAATTTTAAAAATACTCACAGTAATCTTAAGTACGTTATTTTTTAGATAATTTAATGTAATGTAGATAAACCTTCGGATTTTTTTTATTTCTTTTACATGTACATACCTTGAAGCGCTTCATTTTTAATTATAAAACATACAAAATACTAGTTTATAACTTCCAGTTCCTATTTTTTCTTTCCAGTTTTACAAATCGAAAAAAAAGAAGACAAATGGGTGACCCTATACCCCGGACTATAAAGCCGAAGGCGTTGGGTTCGAATCCTAGTAGCGGCAGGTACTTGATCATGTTCGGTAGATTCAGGTGTTGCTTTATGAACGTTCAAGTTCGACTAAATACTTCCTCGACGAAATATTACAAAATAGCCGCGCTTGTAGGTACTTGTATTTATTTATCAGTTTACGTATTTTTCTCAGAAGTATATCGTCCTATGATATTTATTTGCCTAGTTCTTATTTTATTACCCCAGGCTCTGTCACTGCGTAAGAGAACACAAAATATTTACCTTGCTACTCCGCTACTTACTTACTAAGTAACTTACTTACTTACTTAGTTACTTAGTAAGTAGCGGTAAGCGTAGTAGGTAAATATTTTGTGTTCGTTGAAATGGACCTCCGCAAAGTAACGCCTGATTCAATAAAATACTGCGTCTGCGTAAGAGATAAATACGTAATTTCTGTTATAATGATTTTGATTAATTTTACTTCAAAATATGTCAACCTTTCATTTTTTATAATAAGATTCGTTCTGCACATTTTTGGAATTTCACTTGAGTCCTTTTTAATTTCACGTACCTAATCAGTTTAAATGAAATGTTCAATGTTGTTAATCAAGTATTCTTTTTTTTATGTGAATAGGAAGGCAAACGAGCAAGTGGGTCACCTGATGGTAAGCGATCACCACTGCCCATAGACACCCGCAACCCGCAACCCCGGAGGGTTTGCAGATGCGTTGCCAACCTAGAGGACTAAGACTTAGATGAAATGCCTCTTGTGCCCGTAATTTCCCCGGCTGTCTTACTCTCCACACCGGATACAGCTGTGCAAGCACTGCTGCTTAGCGGCAGGATTAGCGAGTAAGATGGTGGTAGCGTTCCGGACGGACCTTGCACAAGGCCCTACCACCCGCATTCCGTCGTTAACCGCCTCCAACCCGCAACTCATCGATCGAACACGTCGTTAGACTCCCATACACGGTAGTCATTCAGCACCGTGGGATGGCAATTAGACAAACTATCACAATGCTTATGTCGGTTACAGAACACATTGTTTAAACAGTAAAGTAACAATAAAATTGATTCAGTTCCATTCCACAAATTATAAAATTAAACATCGATTCATCACTTTCAACATGAAACTACCGTGAGACTCAAACATAATTACAACAAACCGGATAACTCACGTATAAAAAGCCGAAAGAATGCTCCGGATCCGGACAATTGTTTCGGACTATTCCGTAGTCCTTCATCAGAGTGTTCGTTTCGCTGCCGCCGGGGCGAGCGCTCTCTGATAAAGGACTACGGAATAGTACACGTACACGTAGTACGGTATAGTAGTAGTACGGAATACATTTTACTTCGATTGGCTAAAACAGTGTATGAACAACATGCTTAGTAAACTAGATGACGTATTTAATTTTCTAGAAAACGAAACTTAAATTTCGTTCCATTCTTACTCGTAGAGCTCGAGTTGTGTTGAGTTTGTTCCAATATTCGAACCAATTAAAAACAAGCACGTTGCGTCGTGTCGCAGTAAAACGATACACGAACAAAACAACCAACTCCTACGAATCACAAATTACAAATGGGACTCGCGTAGGCCCATCTAAAACTGTTTGTGGTGAGCAACGCATTCAGGGAAGTGCCTGTAGGGACCACCATGCGCTAAGCATTTTATTATTTACGCCAAACCTTTGCAAAACTGCCAACGTTCATAGCCCGTCACTTATGTTGTTTACTACTTCGAGCATTACGCCAACCGGAGAGGTCCTCGTCGAGCCTGCCCTTCGGCTAAAATTATTAGACCAGGGATAACAGTCATTATTATTATGTAAGTGTGATTCAGCACTAGTGGCGTGTTGTTCTAACAACGCAATTCCCACCGGGTTACTCTACCAAAATTTCTCTCTTTTTCTCGCTACTTTAAATAGAAAGTTTTCTTGTTTAGCATATCGGAAATTTTGTTGAAACGCCACTATAAATGCACGAACCTAAAGCTCAAGTTAGTGTGTGTCAATTCAATTTTGTTCTTTGCATATAATACACATGTGACGGGATCGAGAAACGCTTCAATATTCATCATCTCCAGCCTATATACGTCCCACTGCTGGGCACAGGCCTCCTCTTAAAATGAGAGGGCTTGGACTATAGTTCCCACGCGGGCCCAGTGCGGATTGGGAACTTCAAGTTCACACGACACACCATTGAATTGGTTCGCAGTTGTGTGCAGGTTCCCTCACGATGTTTTCCTTCACCGAAAAGCTCATGGTAAATTTCAAATGAGATATCGCACATAAATTTCGAAAAACTCAGAGGTGCGAGCCCGGGATTCGAACCCACGAACCTCTGCTTGAGAGGCAACAAGTCAAATCACTAGGCTACCACGGCTTTTAGTTGAACAGATTTTGTTGTAGAGAAATTAATTTATGAGACATCTGTTTGGCTTAATACTAAGCCAGGTAGTGGTTCTAACATATGGTCTTATGTACGTGGGTTCGTATATCATATCTGGACCATTTGATAAGAAACAAAAGCCATCAGAAGTCCCATTTGGTACGCCTCGATTTTTTTATCAAGGAGTTCTTGAAAATTGTGCTTGATTTTCCTTGGGGTTTATGACTCAAAAAGATTAAGAAAAGAACACTAAGGTGTACTGCTTCTTGTATGTGTAGTGTGGAACGAGCCGTAACCGCCTTATCGTGATCGGAGCTCTATTAAGTACTACGGAACCACTATTTGCGCAATACGCTATCGGACGTGAACAATGTGTGCTGTTCATTTATGTATCGCCGATACGTTTAGCTGATTCATTGGCTCGGATGTTGAAAGGCTTACATAGAATTGAATGGAAATATTGTATTCTATGTTACTTTGAAGTAATCAGTAAAAATGTCAAACAAAAAGGGTCTTAATACAATTTTATCTACGCGTGCGTGGCTTTATTCTCGTTGTAGAACTCACTGTCTTGTGGGAATTTATAAGTATGTATTTCTCTATATAAGTATGTATATCGTTGTCTAGTACCCATAACACAAGCCTTACTTGCGCTTACTTTGGGACTAGGTCAATTTGTGTGAATTGTTCCCAAATATTTATTTATTTATTTTATTTTATTTTATTTCACAAACCCGTCTTTCTTCCTTGTTTCGTCATAAAGTGAACTTCTGTGCAAAATTTTAGCTTTCTAGGCCAATTTTATTATTAATAGATTAGGGATAGGCATTGATAAGTCCGTCTATCAGCCAGTCAATAAGTACTGTTATTTCAATTGTGTCATAGATTCAACTATTTTTATGTTCAATATCGTATACATAGTAGGCATTCGTTTAACCAAAACCTCGATTGATGTTAAACGAAGATATGACCTAATACAGAGCACGCTGGCCTGCTCTTGCTTGGTAGACTTCTTCACCCTTGATATGAACAACAACAAGCAGAAAATTTCACTCCTGAGGTTTCCGAATATCAATTCAATTTCTAGCTCATATTTGTTTTATCACTCATTGCTTTAGGTATTTTATCCTGCATTGCTGTGAACGTAAAACAAGCAAGAGCTAAATTTATCCAATCGAGCTCTTTTATTTCGAATAAAGTAACATTGTATAGATTTAACGCTTTACAGTCGCGGCAGCTAGGCGAGATAGCGAGCAAGTTGTTCGGATGATCAAGTTAGTTCGCAGTTGCCGACGCGATAAACAACGCTGCAAGCGTCCCTCACTGTCTTCTGCAGATTTGCAGATAATACTTGTCTTATTTACAACAAGGAGTGGTGCAGGTGTAAAATGATGATGTCAGGATAACCGTTTACACGTTCTTTTTACTAATCACTTTACACCTGTCCTGTTTTTCTCACCTGCACTTTTATAAAATGTATTAATTGTATTATAGGTAAGTTAAGTAGAATTTAAGTACTATTGTAAATCTATTTTATTTTGAAAAAATGACTTTCTGCCAAGTTTCTTGCGGCGCATTCTTCTTGGCAATGATGGTCTTTCCGAATGCGCTGGTAGATTCAAAAAAGACATGTAAAAGAGCCCTCGGCGGCCTATTTGCAAAATAAACTTTTGACTTTTGACTTTTTGACTTTGACTTGCTACTTAACAAAAGGTAGGTACTGCATGCTTTAGATATTGGTAACTATAGCATTATTCATGTGGAACCACTTTTCATTATTCAAAACAATGTACTAAGAGCATGAGCATCGTTAAAGTTTTAAAAAGTTAATGCAATAAGTAATTGCCCAATCATGGAAGCCAACGGAACTCAGTATTGTTACTTACGCATTATGTATATATGTAAAGAACATAATTGAATAGGGAATACAAGAGAACCAAGAACATACAACTACTTTCCTATAGGTATACATACATACCTGCTTGTTTAGTAGCCATAGCACAAGGTTTGCGTAATTTGGGACTAAGTCAATAGGGACTTCAATTATCCCAATATTTATTTATTTAACCTATACACAACCTACCGTAACTACATTATTTAAGTAAATATATGTGTTTTGATAATCTATCAAAGTAAATTCATAAATTTCTCAGGAGGACGTGTCCCATTGCTCGGAGCTCTGTAATGTTACGTTAATATTTAATTCATACGTAACGTGCGCTCAGAAGATTAAAAGTTATGTGATGAAATTTGTTTTAAGTAAGTACAATTATTATCTTAATACGTACCTACTTTTTTAATAGATAAGTTATAATTAGTCCGTGAATTATTTCGTGTTTGTTTTTTCCGTAGAAAAAACATTGAACTTAGGTACTATAGAACAGGGCATTTACATTATTTTTGTCTGAAAAAAAGTTTGAAGGTGCTTTATAGTAGTGTATAATTGGGGGACCTGGATCAAACGAGATCCAGGATCCCCCAATCATACGTTATAATGATTACTGATCATGAATCAATACATTAATACATGTCAATCGAATCATCTGTTGAGCATATAATTACAGTACAATCCGATAATCAAGTGCTAGTTCAATCAAAAACTACTTCAATTAAATTCTAGTTCTAATACACTCTGAGCCAGAACCGCCACAAACACCATCGATCACAAATACTAGTCTTGTTTTATTTATGAACTTTGAATAGTGAAATAAAATGCACTGATATTATATTAATAACAAATACTCAGCATATCCTTTGAAATCTGGATAGTCAATATTTCCTTCACTCCATGTTATGCCACAGTTTTTCCTCATGCACCGCACCTGTTTTCGTTCTTCATCTGTTAACTTAGAATACGGGTACGGTGATTATATTAAACTATTTTGCGCATAATTTTCTGCAGCGAAGGCAAATTCCTTTATTATAAAATTATTCTCCTTCACCTTGAAGCCTTGCACGTCGACTATGTAAGTATTTGAATTCATGATACTTTCTTCGCAAACAAGAAGCAGTTCTACACAATAACGGTGGGGGATACTACTGATTGAAGCCTAGCGTATTGTTTGTATAAATAAATAAAGCACTAGCTAAACAACCAAGCTTTAGCTTACATTGTAAAACAGCGCTCCCCGTTTTCAATCACACAATGTTAATTACGTAAGTATTTGAATTCATATTAGTTTCTTCGAAAACAAGAAGCAGTTCTAGACTATGACGGTTGTGATACGACTGTTGAAGTCTAGCGTATTGTTCGTATAATAAACGATAATTATTATGCTCGAATTTCGCAGACGGTAATAAAATCAAATTATATCTTTAGGTTTATTCCTAACATTAGGAAGAAAGTAAACAAGGATTAAGTATTACATAATTTATTTATACAACATACATTTTTAAAGACACAAACATTATAATCAAATTGTTTATTATTATCCGCAGCGAATAAATAGAACACCATCATATCCTTCACAACACTACTATTTCTATACATAACATGCTCAGGTTTCTGTAACCACTCAGCGTAATGATTTAGAAACTTCCAATTAGATTGGTAGCAAGTCTATATAACATTTATCTATTTTAATTACTCGAGCTGCTACTCGTAATCCTGTGTAAAAGATTCGTGAACGTTTAGTTTTATAATAACTCTGAGTTATTAGCACACCAGAATAGTGCTCAGCGTTTAATATTTTGACATCATGACGACCATGAAGCTAACATTTATCAATGATAGCCTCGGCGATATCTCCTATGCTGATATTCATTTTGATTATATACTTATTATAAAGCTGTTACGTTGACAAATATTGGTATTACACAAATATATAATATGATTGTTAATTTATTTACATAAAAATATTATTATCTACACACCACTTATTTAAACAAGATACATTTTTAAAAGCACATGTTTTGGATACGGTTAATACAATTATAAATGTCGGAAGAAATCAAATATTTCTCACTAAGTGTTTTTAAATTAGGACAATTAAAGTCTTCTAAATTGTATACATTGTCACTTTCTATTATCTTCTACCACTTTTTCAGTACCTTTTGTATAAATACGCTTATTTTTACAAAAGTTAAATATCAAACTCTTATAATTGAAGTATGACACATAGCCCTCATACCGTAATATTCCTCTGTTTCTCTCTATCCATGAGGCTTGCAACCGTTCTTTCTTAGTTAAATTATAAAATGGATAAGGCGGTTTAATCAACAACACAATGACACCTTTTTTGCAAATAATTGCTATTTCTTTAGGTATAAATGTATGAATCTGAATCTGAATCTGAATCTGATGGCATCAATCTATAGTAACAATTAAAACCCTGATCGATGATTAATACAGAAGCTTACCAGCATTTGGCAAACTTCGTCGTTGCTGCATGTAAAGAGTACAGAACCTGTACTCCCTCACGTTCGTAAGCAAGTACTGCTGATCTACAGGCTATTACGAAATTATTTTATTCATAATGTTAATCGTTCGAATTCATGTAACCAGCAGCTTAAGTCTTTTAACACAAAATATAGTATTGTATTTAAAAGCATACGAGATCCAGGACCCCTCCAATTATACATTATAATGATCACTGATCGTGAATCAATACATTTATACATGCCAATCGAATTATCTGTTGAGCATATAATTACAGTACAATCCGATAATCAAAAGCTAGTTCAATCAAAAACTACTTAACTTCAATTAAATTCTAGTTCTAATACACTCTGAGCCAGAACCGCCACAAACACCATCGATCACAAATACTAGTCTTGTTTTATTTATGAACTTTCAATATTGAAATAAAATGCTGCAATAATAATTAAAACCATTTATTTAACTATTAATAAGATTGTTATATTCTATGTATAACTGTCTAATACGCTTAAATTTTTTAAAGCATACCTTTTTTTTGTTTAATACATTTAATATACGGATTGCCGACATTATTAAACATTTTATGCAATTCTTCAAAATTAAATATAAGATCACAATCAGAAGAAATTAAGATGCGCCAATCATCATTCAAATTAGTATTCGTCATTCAATTTCTTTATTCGAGAGATCGTTCATACTAACAATCATCTATTCAAAACATGTATTCAACATTCAACTTCGTCGTTCGAAAGATCGCAGTACAGTATTTATAGAATACTTCGCCATTACAATAACGTATAACTATTATAGGAGTCCGCTGATAGAGACTCCTCAATTCTATTGATAATATTTCGCACAGTCTGGTAAGTATCATCCGTCAAGACGTTTTACCGAGTATTGAGCACACAATCCGACTTCGCACTTACAGATTTGATCACTGTGATCAAATTTATCAGCATCAAATATTTCTATTCTGATTATTTTAGTAGCGACACCTCGGTTTGGTTTTTTGATGTATGAGTAAAGCATAGAATTTCTGGTTTTCTTTTACGAGCTAATCCCATCATTCGTGGTTCGGCCGAATGTTCTCGCGGCTGACTCGATGGAATAAAATTGAAGAGATGATCTTCCGTATCGTGAAAACCCGAATAAGCAATAATATTAATGTGAGTTTTATGTATAAGAGAGTTTATGGTTCGATTAAGACGTAGAATACTTTTTATCTGGAAATTACATAGTTGGAGCCTTTAGTAATAATTATGACTAATATTTAATTGAGAAATGGAAATAATAATTATAGCTTATTCACTAGAAAAAGTTAAATTGTTTCACTTTACTTACCAACATTTTCAGTGATAGAGAACCGCTCGCTTAGAAAATAAGTTATGAATTATTTCAGTGAATTTTTTTATAATTTATATTAATCGGAATGCTGGTCGTCAGAGTTCAAAATCGCTAATTTATTTCAAAGAGAGCTAACATTCCTTATAAGAAAAAATAATTATGCTGCGTCGGCAGTAAGATAACACCGACTGTGTTTACAACTATGCTGCAAAGATAATACTCGTCTGTCTGTACGACACATTAATGTTATTTTTTCCATACTTCTTGTGAGCCAGCAAACTCGCGAGTGAAGACTAGTTTTATGTAGTTTATTCTAATACGAAAAGATGGTAGCGGATATTGACCAATATGTATATGAAGCTAGAAGTTATTTTCCAGCATGCTATTAACGTTTATGTATACGATGCACAAATGAAAATTAGATAGTATTTTGTATACACACATGATTTGAACATTATTTAAAGCATAACTCAGAGTTCCTGTGACCCACGGTTTGGTTCCTGTTTCTGACTACCTCCTCCCCTCCGATACTCTTACCGAGTTCAGTACAGTTCTTGAGTATGAAATCATATAAGTATTCTTTAAAACTTTTTATTTTATACATAAGTTTCATGTAGAACCATACTCGGAACAATATTCGAATCCATGAATCAGTCAATCAATCCAACAATCAATCAATTAATCCGGGTCTGAGCCCGAATCGGCGATACCTCTTGAGACGCGCGAAAATAAAAAAAGCAAGCACGCAAGAAGCATCAAAACGTAAATGTTTAATTTAAATGATGTATAGTGTAACTTTAGAACTTAGCTCGATAGATTCCGAATAATATTCTATAAGTACTCACTTGTTATTGATCACATTGTTTTAAATGAAAAGTTTTCTAATAAATACTGAATGATTTCTATGCTGAAGGCGTATAATACAAACATGAAATCGGGTTGTATAAAAACCTACATCAATCCTATTTACCTACTTCAAAACCTATATCATCGGGTTCGAGTTCGAATTCACGACAGACCCATCCCTCAAAACCGGATCACATTACATAGACCTAAAAAATATATAAGAGCAGTGAGATTGAGAAGGTGTTACCGGTTAACAGATGGCGTCAATCTATAGTAACAATTAAAACCTCGATCGATGATTAATAGAGACGTTTGCCAGCATTTGGCAAGCTTCGTCATTGCTGCATGTAAAGAGTACAGAATCTGTATGTGTATTATGAATATTATTAACTATGTACTTCCTACTACTATTATAAAGGCGAAAGTTTGTAAGTATGGATGTATGGATGTATGGATGTTTGTTACTCTTTCACGCCAGTACGGCTTAACGGATCTGGATGAAATTTGGAACAGAGATAAATTATGGTCTGGAATAACACATAGGCTACTTTTTATCCTGGAAAATTGTGTAGTTCCCGCGGGATAGTGATAAACGAATTCTTTGCAGACGAAGTCGCGGGCATCAGCTAGTATTAAATAAAGCTATGCGTAAAGGTTATTACCCGCATTCGTTAGCAACTATCAACTATGTATGATTAGATCTTTAAAACTATGAAACGGATTTTGATGCTATTTCTTAATAGATAAGAGTCCTATTTTCAACAGATCTAACGCTTGCACAGTAGGCTGTTATGTTAAATGAGAAGATTACTACGCTTGTTATATTATTAAGACACTTCACGTAAAGTTAACTAGATTATAAGAATTCGTTTAACTGTATAGGTTCTAAGAATACTTAATCTCTGTGCACTGGCGACGTACCGGAGGCGCTGCAGACGCTACGTTGCGAATTCCTTTAGATAGCTCGCCTCGCGACGGCTCCGATGCACAGTTCGAGAGTAAAAGATAAGTCAGATCTAAAATATTATTCAGACGGTTCGGACCTGAACTTTCAAACATTATAATTAAATTGTGAATTGAACTTTTACATACAGTTTACACTGTAAAGTGAACTATTACCCAAAGTGTTGTCAAATCGATCAATATTGATTATTTACCGTTTACACTAAAAGGTGGACTTTTGTACGTATTTTGTGTTAAATCGAATAAAAACATTTGAAAGTGATAAAATAAACTTTATTTATTAACTCCACGTCCGAATCGCATATTTCGCTTATAAAGCAGGAGTTACATAATTCTAGACATCATATATAATTTTCGATGACGATGGATCGAGGAACGTGTAAAACTTAAATGGGGATGTGTTATATTACAGACAAGAGCAATTGGAAACGAAAATAAGGTTTATGTG
Source organism: Pandemis heparana (assembly GCA_963854515.1). NCBI lineage: Eukaryota > Metazoa > Arthropoda > Insecta > Lepidoptera > Tortricidae > Pandemis > Pandemis heparana. The sequence continues at coordinate 5,343,702 of OY978009.1, read as the reverse complement.
TGCATTATGCTCTCTATGATAAACCTGTCCATATTTATCATTCAGCACCGTCCAGCGCTGATCACGGGAGTGTATAACAAAGACAGACTATTAAACAGTGTAACGATGTCGTTTATATTTCCCATTAAGTGTTATATTAACAAGCGGTTAGATAGCTTGAAATTTAAAGACTTAAGAAAGTGTGAGGCTAACACTTATGGCAGACCGTGCCTCAATTACACCCAACTACGGAATAGGTATTGCGAGGAGCATCATCACCTGCTGAAATTAACCTGCGAGGCCTATCATTACATAGGCCGAGGGTATGAGGATATCTCGCAAAGTACTGTGGCATGGATGGAGTTGAGTATGCGAAATGCATACGTTACTCGGTTCAACATCACCGCTGACTACGGACACAATCGATGGAAGGAGCATCTGACAGAGCTTGCTAGTCAGCAGCCGGAAATATTCCGTATCGCATGAGGTTCTGGAAATGAGGAACTATTTCCTAGATGAAGTGTTTAAAGGCGATCCTGACCCGCAAGCTCGTGTATTTAGTGAATTAAACATTGACATTTGTGCTAGGATTAGGAAGTATAGTATATCAGACTGGAGTGTAGACTATAATAACGAGCAACAAGCAGTTAATAGATATAATATTAATTTACACTATTTTAATACATGTATATTTAATCCGTTTAGTTCTATTACAAGATTTACACGACCAAAATCTTCTATCATATGATATGAAATGAAATGAAATATTTATTCGTAGTAAATGTTGTACAAAAAAAAATTTAAAATAAAAAATAGAACCGCCTTCAATTCGCTACTTTAAAAATGTCAAATTAAAATTATTTTTCGGTAAGTGCTATCTAATTATTTATATGTTGAAGTCGGTGCCTCAGTCCGCCCCACTGTTATATTTATGTGTGATAAGCTTGGCAGAAGTGGACCTAGTCTATCTGCCTATTATAGTACCTATAAGTATATTTTTTTAAGTTCTCAATCATAGTCATATAATTATAATTCATTCAAATTTGTGCTTTTAAATACGATACTATATTTTGTGTTAAAAGACTAAAGCTAGTGGTTACATGAATTCGGTAATGTAAAATGAACAAACAGCTCGCTGTTCATTTTAACGCAATCATGTTTCAATAATGCGGATTTAATAAGGTATAAAATATCACTTCGAATCCCGCATAGGAAAGTCTAGAGTGTAAGGCATTTGATTTCCTAGGAAGGTTTAAGCGATATGTAGCAATTCTGTTTCTAACTGTTGTGCCAATTATTTCAATATGTTTACAAGCGGTTTCCGATGAACAATTTGATTTGTGCAAATTTGTTCTTAAATGAAATCTGTATTTATTTATAGCCATCTCAATCTGACAATGATCACATCGCATAAAAACATTGCTGAATGAGTCGAGGTAAGTAGGCGGAGCTGTAAACAAAAATATGATTTTATTGATAGTATTTAGTCATAGATTTATCTAATACATAGTACAGCGTGGTAATGCTGCGAGGGTGAGGGGGCACCTTTGTGCTGGGTATGTCGCGGGATGGATTATTCGACAAATTGTTTTCTTTTTGTGTATTTTTTTTTTACATTGTTTTTGATACAATAAAATATTTTTTATTTTTGTCTTCTTTATTTTGCACAATAAAGAGTTTACATACATACATACATATTTTATACATAGTTAATAATAAAGGTATAAATTAATATTAACACTATGTTGGTAAACCCGCTCTATAATGCACTAATCATGAATAACATACCAATTTCGTGATCATTAAATACAATAAGAATAAAAAGAAAACATAAAAATAAAACATTAATAGTAGTTGCTAATAAATATCGGAGTACAAGTTCTATATTCCCTACGAGTCAATGTAATAAAGTCTGATAAGTGCTGCCAAGCTGTAGTATTATCATCCGTCTGAGTTTTTATATTAACTATGGCTTGTCGCCATCTATTAACAGGTAACATGTTTTGAATCTCGGAGCACTTGTAAACTTTTAGTTCAATAAAGTGCGAACCTGTTTTTGAATGATTCTCCTGTCGTGAAAACCCCTTGGCTAGTCTTCGCGTGATATAAGACCGTAATTTACTAGACGTGGGGATGATACTCGAGGATCGCTTCTCATCCTCGCTATCGCTTCCAAAAAGCTCCGTAGCAGTTGTGCGGTGTGGTTTCACAGCTATGGGATTAATTTTGACCTTTTTTGAAGCACTTGAAGATGATTGTAGTGACTTTGCTTGGTTTTTCTTTATTTAATTATCTTGGGTCTAGTCTAGATCGTTGCTTAAAATGACGATCAAAAGAAAGAGATACATTTAATAATTTATTTGATTTGATTTGGTTGCATATATAAAAACTTTTTCATTCATGCTGAAATATATTTATTCCTTTTTTAAGCTCAATATAAACAAAGCATAATTATACTTCTAAACACACATCACACGAATACAATTTTACGATTTATTAAAAAGAAAAACCAATACATAGCTCTAAATTACATTTAAAAATATAATAACCTTTTATAGAAGACTGTTTTTTTTATTAATATCATATCTTCAATATGATAATATAATTAACTACTTATATACTTAAAGAAATCTTTTCAAATACGTACAAGGTATTTCGTATATCTATTAAAAAATTGTATTACAGTGATCCCAGGGGAGCGTTTCTATGTTACCAGCTAATATTTGCCTCTTGTCATCATTACTGTTTAAAACTACTTTGTTTACTTCCTGTGAATATAAAACATGTTTAATGGATTTAATCAGATTCATTTTTCGTCTAAAATTTTTTTTGGTGTGTAGCGCTGTTTTATAATCGGAAAGCTGTAATCGATTCGTTATAGGCGTTGCTAACAAATGTCGGAGTACAAGTTCTATATTCCTTACGAGTCGATGTAATAAAGTTTGATAAGTGCTGCCAAGCTGTAGTATTATCATCCGTCTGAGTTTTTATGCTGACTATGGCTTGCCGCCATCTATTAACAGGTAACACGTTTTTAATCTCGTCGCACTTGTAAACTTTTAGTTCAATAAAGTGTGAACCTGTTTTTGAATGATTCTCCTGTCGTGAAAACCCATTGGCTAGTCTTCGCGTGATACAAGACTGTAATTTACCTTTACCAGGTGCAGGGGTGATACTCGAGGACTGCTTCTCATCCTCGCTACCGCTTCCAAAAAGCTCCGCAGCAGTTGCGTGGTGTGGTTTCGCAGGTACAGGATTAATTTTGATCTTCTTTTTTGAAGCACTTGAAGATGATTGCGGTGACTTTGCGTGCTTTTTCTTTTTTTCACTCGATTCAGCCGGTCTCGCAGCTTCATCTTCAGAGCTTGACGAAGAAACTACAGCTTTAGATGAATGTTTCAATCTGAAAAAATAAAAAACGATCGTTAAATTAAATCGAGCTAATAAAATTTTTGCAGAGACTTGACTACATTAGAGGATATTCAATGAAAGTAATTAAAATATTGATTGGGTCTGATTAAACTTAAACAACATCATTCAATAACACAGAATAATCTTTAGTATCGAGTCGAATCAAAAGATAAATTGAATACTTACGTTTTGCTATGCTTCCTCTTTCTTATCTCACTCGATTCGGCCTGCATCGCTGACTCGTCTTCCGACGGAAATAGTGTTTCAGCATTGTTAGAGCTATAAATCTTCGACCTGAAATAAATATTAAAACATTTTAACTACAGTATTTAAGTTATCTATAATATTTGACCCTACTTTTCGTTTTATAGTAAGTATTTAAATAAGATAGAGGTATATTTAAAAAGTATCGTCATTCGTCTTGTTTCATACAATTTACTAGCGCAGCCCTCCCCGAAATTATAAAATTTTGCACTACTATAAGAATGACGCATAATAACATAGCATCATTAAACTATTATTCTTTACCGCTATTCGAATGACTCATAATTTTATTGATGATATTAAGTTAAATTACTCTATTCAATAAACAGCATCATTTATATTGAAGCCAGAATTAGTTAGCATAACTCTATCAAATTCCAATATTTACACTACTATTCGAATGACGAATAATTTTATTGATAATATTAATGACTCCAATGTATAAAAACATCAACATTTAAATTATTAGACAGCATAATTGAAGCTAGAAAAGTAATTAACTTTTCTAGGTATCTATTCGAATAGATAAATAATAAATAAATATCCATCAGTCCAGAAATCCGCAACCTCGCTTTATAGTCGGTGTTATGTTACAAACGACTCGACTATTCAATCGTAATGATGGTTGCATAATTTAATAAATACATTTAGTTAATAAGATAGACACTTACATTTTTTTTGATGATGATCCTTCAGCTTAGGAGATGAGGTGATGGCTGGTTCTTTACTTTGCAGAGGAGATGAATGATGCACTAGATTCGGTATCAACCGCTTAAGTACTCTCTAATCCACGTGAATATCTTCCTTATACGGAAAGTATCCGCGTGACTTTAAAATAGGTCTCATCATGTATCAGCAGTAACCCTTTTAAGCGGTGTAATCTTAAACTTCTGCGTTAACGCTTAGTCTTAAATGGGAAGCGATGATTTTGTATAGTTTAATACTGTGGTTTTGCTTGGCCGATACGGATTTACTAACTGATTCACTAACTTCACAATTGGTTTTAGTTTATATAACCTATTGTGCGAAATAAAATAAAAAAACGTTTGTTAGTTTTCATATACGAGATCAACAAACAGACATACTTACCTCCAAATTCAGTGTATGTGGATGCAAATGTCGACATTGCAAATCATTGAGACTCATTTAGCATAGACATCTTTGATATATGGTTAGGTCTCATATTAACGATAAAACGATTTTACTATGCGATATTAAACCTTATGGTTTCTTTTTTATACTTAAAAAATAATATAAATAACAAGAAATTAGAACATTTTAACGATTAGTATTTTTGCAATACACTGGTGAGCAGTTCAGTAATGTCGGTGAGTGTGTACCTATTTTATTATACTTGTTATTATTTAATAATAATCAATATCCATACCGACGACTGGATAGCTGAGTGGTTAGAGAATCAGGCGACAAAGCTTGAGACAGATATTATGTATGAAAAATATGAAAGTTTGTTCTTGAGCTTCGAGTGTTTAATATATAAGTAAAGTGTTTAGTATTTAAGTATATATCTATCTATATAAGTATGTTTATTCGTTGGCCAGCACCTATAACGTAAGCTTACCTTACTTTAGACTCAGGTTAATCGACATCAATTGTCTCTGATATTTATTTATATAGTAATCCAATGCAAGCTTTATTGTAATACTCGATTTATAAATTTTAATGTCGTTTAGTCATGATAAGAATTCTTTTGTTAATTATCGATAAATTACGATTAATTGTTATCAAACGCCAATGTTACTGACAATTATTTGATTCAAAAATTTTGAATGTCTTTTCTTTACAGGATACAGAAGATCTCTTTAATTTTGTACCAGCGGATCAGCGTGCTACGCATGGAGCAGAACAAAGATCTACCACTCATGATGGCGCTTCTCGCAAGAGAACCAGAACCGAACTACCATATTCTTCATACATAAAAAGAACTGTAAAACGTGCGACAAAAATAATTAAAATAGAAATTTATGACGCCGAGAACGCACCGAAATCTGAACATTCAATGTGTACTTGTGAAGCAGAAATCTGCGCCCAATATGTTGTGAAGGGTATATTATTTGATGACGTATATAGCGCAACTAAAGATATCATAAGTAAAATTCAGGATGATATGGATTTGAGAATAACTAAAATGTGTTAGTTAAGTATAATAATGTACTACTATATTGTCTACTTATTAAAAATAAAGGAGTTAATGTAATATGATATGTTTTATTTATAATAATTCAGATACTTAACTATAGCGTTAATAATCTTATATAATTACGAGTCTGAACGCTGAATAAATAAATTTAGACTTCAATTTAGAATTACGTAATTAAATTACTATTCAAGAATCAAATAAAATAAATAAGTTTCTGCGTAAGACACGTAATATAACATAGTCAGCATAGTAACTGGTGAGCGAGGTAGGTCTGTTGCACAGTGGTGTGCAGCGGATTCTGCTCTAGGGTAGGCTGGATACTTTTCTGATTGAGCTTTCAATCCAAATTGAATACCTAGTAGAATGGACAACGGTTTCTCATGAAATATGCATCACTGATGTTACACAATAATGATAACATATTACCTATTTAATATCTTACCCGTTTCGTACGTCAAAATCAGATTATTGAATTATATTAAGCAATTTATAGTGAAACATATCGAAACCTTACATTAAGTATTCTCTTCTTACAATAAATTTATAAACAAAGAATTATTGATTAAATAAAAAAATAACAAAATTGAATCCCTGTTTCATATTATAGCATCGCTAGTGAAAGATGACAGCTTAAAAACTCGGTCTCACCTGAGCCGTTGTTTATACTACGTCTCAATGATTCGTCAAACAACACGCCATTATCACGAATGCACTAGCTTGCATTTTCTCTATTGCTAACAAAGAATTTAATATCGTAAGTATTTGAATGATAATATGATTGTATAAAAATGGTGACTTAATATATATGTTTGCTCCATAACCAACGATATCAGAGTGTACCTATTAGAAATAGAATTTAATTGAAGTAGTTTTTGATTGAACTAGTATTTGATTATCGGATTGTACTGTAATTATATGCTCAACAGATAATTCGATTGACATATATTAATGTATTGATTCATGATCAGTAATCAATATAACGTATGATTGGGGGATCCTGGATCTCGTTTGATCCAGGTCCCCCAATTATACACTACTCTTTATAGATAAAACAATAAATATATAGCAAAAATTTTTTTTAGTTAGCTCTTATACTGTTATTCGCGGGGGTCCAATAAAAAGATCCTAAAAATGATAATACAGATGCCCTCACTCAAACTAAATCGACCACCTGCGGAATCCAGTATCACTTGTTACCTATACTTATTTTGCATTGGAATCAAGCACTTTAAATTAAAATAGTTCTGTGTGCAAAAGAAAAGGTCAAACTATTTCCGAATAATAATAGTTTCATAGGCAATAAAACTTCTGAATTTCCAGGAAAGTTTTCCTTACGTAACAATCCTTATTCTTAGGCTTTTTGCCAGGTTAACTGGAGACTGGAGAGTTTATGTCTGACCACTTCTGTATACGTTGCTTAACTGTGCCATTTTAATTTTAACCCTTCCCGGCCCTTTTTAGGGTCTATAAATATTGAAACGCTAATTACGTTTAGCGGCACCCTTTTTATACGAGCCGTGTATCGTCGCAAAAGAAAACAATGCTTCCGTCGCAATAAAAATGGGAGATAAAAGTTGAGATATAATAGAGATATAGTTGAGTTGGAGATATAATTTGATTGTTAAATTTATGCTGCCTTTTTGAAGTTCCATACCTCAAAAGGAGAACAGGGGCTTTACCATGACGTCTTAGTGCGGTTCAATTCTGACTACTGAGGTTTTAGTTGTAGTTTTAGTATGGATCTGACAGCGAGCGAAAAGCCGTGGTAGCCTAGTGGTTTGCCCTGCTTTACCTACGGTGTCTATACGGGTTCATCTGAAATGATAAAGGCAATAACCAAGCCCGTCTGTGCCACAGGCACAACCTTTTTATATTTCTTTATGTTTTTATACTTTTTTACTAGTTGTTTGAATGTTTTAATTTTAGAATTCTTGCTTTCTTGTTGTTATGTATGTCAGTCTGAATATAGCCCTTAACGAAAATAGTGATTTCCTTTCGTATTAATTAGACTCAGTAAAGCCCTCAGCTTTACCGTCTTTATTAACTCCAAGTCAACTCAAGTTTTAGTCTTTCACCGTACTTAATATGGTACCTATTACTTCTTCAGTCTTTCTTTTAATTTGATCCGATAATTACGTACCAACGAAGAAGAATAGCTGTAGGTTCCGTCTAGAATTCTTTCCTTTAATTTAGGATAATATTACCCTATAATTCCTACAATCTACCTAAACTGTCTCCTACTTATTTCTGTCACTTTGGTTGTCTGGAAGAGATCGCTACTAAGCGATAAGATCGCCTATTGTATACTTTGTTCTTTGTTTCTGTATTATTTTGTACTGATTTGAGGTGTTCAATAAAGAGTCTTTATATTGTATTGTATTAAACTGAAATATACCATTAACAAGCACATTTATAAAGTCAAGAAAAATATTTACTACAATTACGAACCTTTTTGTACGTATTCACCGATTCCTACTTATCCGGCTTTTTGTATTCATGTTTTTCCTGGGCTTACATAATCTCTGGATCGCTCGACGCCGAGGAGCCAATTCTGAGGCGATCGATATCCGATATCTTACTTAAAATCGACAGCTTATAAGGTAGAACCCCGCCTCGGGGCGATCGCAATCGCGGTGGAGAGCTGACGGGGTTACAACGATTGACTTGATTGATTTGTTTATACTTTTTACTTTCATCTCTTTTCATTTACCGGGAGGAAAAGGAGGAAAGACTTTAGAGTACCTTATAAACAGGAAAACATGTGCTATTATTGAACGGCGCGGGATTTAAATCCAACAACGCTCATTATGGGAAGAGGCTATTTCCTAGCACTATGGTAATTATGTCAGTAAGGGTGCGACCAAACCGCCGCGTATACGCAGTGACGTGTCGTATGCGTCACGTTTTCTCACAGTTTCTTCATACATTTTGTTGCGATTCCGTAACGTCACCGTTTTTTAAGCGGCGGTGTGGTCGCACCCTAACACATAGTCAATTAAAAACGGGTGCGGAAAAACTACAGGTGTGCCTGTTTAAATTATGCACTATTTAATTTAAAACTTTTTAGGATTTCATATCTCAAAAGGAAAAAACAAAACCTTTTTCTGTCAAACTTTCTGTCAGTCCAGTTTTGGCAGTTGCAAGTAAATCAAAATTTACCTGGTAAGTACTACTATTTTTGCGCTGATAATCTTACTTTTGCAACTTGAGAATCGGTTCAATCGGTGTACAGTGTGGGATATTTTTCAAATACAAAGTTGAATATGTCTTTCATCTCAACAAAATTTCTCGTTAGATTAATTTTGTGGTGCTTTCATAGCTCATGAACTTGAATTAGGTATGTTAAAATGTCGGGTACGCACCTCTCCGTCTCGGTGCGTGAGCCCAACTCACACTCGACCAGTTTTTACAAACAAAACTTAATCAATGTAACTTTCACTTTTGTCAGGCGATAAAAATTAAATGAACAAAGCTTAATTCAAAAGCATGAAACATAATCCGCAATTACAGAACTCTCAAGTGACTTCTCTTAGCATTCTATGTGGTTTCATATTCTGAATGTGCTCACAAAATAGGTCACATAATAAAACATCTGCTCTCCACGGAGTCTATTTACGGAATGAGGCACACGACAATTATTTGTAAGTAGTGCATGCATGGCTCATGACTCGTTTCGCCTCTCATTATAATGCACATAAGTAAAGGGAAATGGGGCAAGCGGAATTGACTTGATTTACAACTAACAACACGCATAAATTTTGTCAACAACGCTCTGCTTTTTAATAGGTACAACCTTTTTGTTGACTTCATCTTATGTTAACTGCAATAATATTGAACAAGCAATATTTACCTTGCTACTCCGCCATTTACTAAGTAGGTAATTTTTTTTGTGCAAATGGACTTCCGCAAAGTAACGCCTGATTCAATAAAATATGCTTTTTATTTATTGTTATTCATGTTACTTATAATATACTAAATTTCAGGCCAATACGACCGAAAAAATGGACTTAATTTTACTTACAAAATTTGATAAGAGATACCAACAGACGCCAGGACAGATGACACTAAATAAATTGAAAGCTTGTAAAAATGACGAGCGGTTTTCGTAGCTTCGGATACCCATAAAATTCGAGGAAAAATACAGCCAAGAAAACTACAAAAGCTACTTTATTACAAAATGCTCAAGTTGTGTTTCACTTGTGCTTTATTAGAAGTTGGTTGCTAGGCACAGTCATTTTCATTGATTGCTATAAAAATAAGCCGGATCGCTGTTTTATTTTCATTGCGATCAATAGTCTTTACTACATATTAACCGACCGAAGGCCTTGCCGCTTTTTCATAAACATGACAAGCGACAAGTGCCTGACTACAACAAGTAGGTTACACAGTGCTTCTAGTTTTTTAATGTAAAAACATTATTTCAGAAGAAAATTATACAATCTTTTCTTATGTTCACCCGTCTTAAAATGACTGAAGAACAAGTAAAAGTTATCTAGAAAAGCCAAGATAAGACGATATTCTTTTCTGAAGGACCATTCAATTATGCAGAAGGACGGGACACAGATTCCTTCTTTATTACAGTATCTATTTATACACAAAAGATAAGGCTACTTTTTTTGCGTACGTTTATTATTTTTAGGACTACAAAATTAAGACGAGGAATCATGAACTTTTAAAGTTAGAAAAACTGATTAAAGACACGGTGACGTGTATGGTTACTAGGTTTAGATTTTGATGGTTATTGTGTAGTAAATATGCTAGGATTGCATAGTTTTTTTTCCGTTGTCCACAATTTATTCGATCGACCTATTGTTAAAACTTTAACTTATGAAGCATAATCGTAATTATCATGTGTATCGTAATTTCCTATACTTGCTTATTATACTCAAATTTCTAACCGTAGAGCATCTATGGTTTAACTTTTTTAACTTCTTTTAAAGTTTCGAGGGCATGGCAACACAAGCGTAGTTTCAAAAGCGATTCCGTAAATCCCAATATCAGGTGGGGCCGAGCGCTGCACGAAGTTGCCAACTTGTTATCTGCACTCGACGCCCGTCGCTTTGCTCTTCAGTTTTTAATAGTTTTCGATGTCCTATTCAAAGACTACGCTGTTTCCCAGTCCGTGATCGCTGCCAAGATTACCACAAATTTAATTATTTCTAGCATTAAACTCACCTGATATAACTTCGGACTGCAATGAGTTTACACAACTGGAAATGAGATAGAAATTACTACAGAAACTGACGCGTATACTGTGCGATGAAATCTCTTGAACTGATAAAATGGTAAGTTCTAGACGTGCGGTTCTCTTGGAGCCTAAACTCAACTGAACCGAGGATCTAAGCTGAATCTATTAGCAAGCTGTATGCCAAGTGAATACGCAGGCATCAAGGAGGCATGCATGCATCTTTCTTAGACATCGTGGGACTTTATTGGCAGCCTATGAATAGGTCGTCACGTAGATGGAGATCTTTGAATGGACAAATGAGATTTGAGGTACTCAGCCGAGAACGTAACGGGATCTTCACTTAACAGTAGGTATGCAGTGTTTTGATTGTTATATGTGGTGTGTGGTGTTATTGTATTGTATTGTATGCATATAAGGCTTACAAAATTTAACTTTAAATTCAGATTCAAATGTAGTTTACTTTGAGCGTCTAACATGTACGATAATTACCTTACCTAACAGCTAGAGGGTATTTTAGTTAACAGTCTACACCGACATGTACTTGTTTTACCATTATATCTCTATGTCCTTTTTATTTGCGTACAATTAAAATTTAAAGTCATTAAACAAAGCTCTAACAATGGTTCTCGAATGGGATGAGCAAAGGCAATGTACTCGAAATAATATTACAAATAAATTATTCTTATTCTTATTATTTAATTAGGTTAACCCTCAGCCGACCCCGCGTTAACGGGCACGTGCTGTGAACTGAGCAACTTGATTTTATTACAATCATCATCACCATCATCATCATAATATTAGCCGTAGGACCACTTGACTGTTGGTCATATACCTCCCCCATATGATAGTTCTCCAGTTGCCTCGCTTGGAAGCCGCGTGCATCCATCGTGAACCCGCGATGTTAACCAAGTCGACCGTCCATCACGTTGGTGGACGTCCTACGCTGCGCTTACCGTTCCGCGGTCCCCAATCCAGTAAGTACCTTTCGGGCCCAACGACCATCTGTTCTGTTGTTGTGATTACAACAAATTATTAACAATAATAAAAATGGCGATGAATGGCGGGTAGGTGCGAGTCACTGTCAGTTTCGCTTTCGCGAATTGCCGCGCGAGCAGGGCCCTATTTTATAAAGCTACAAGTAACAATTTACAAGCGAAAGTCTCTCTCTGACCCTACGTGTTAGATAGAGACTTCCGCTTGTAAATTATAACTTGTAACTTTAAAATAGGGCCCTGAGCGTTGGCGCGCAGTACTACTGCTACAAACTCTGGTTTAGGTGCCATTCGGATATAATACCATTTGGGTTTGTTTTGCTATCTCGCTCACTCTTATGAGTTTGATACTTGAATCGGCTGAGTGAGAGAGACAGCAAGACAAACCCGAATGGCATTCTAAGAGCTCACGGACTATACATATTTCACAGAAAGTGACAACCCAAGTGCATTGTAATTAAGTTTTAATAATACAAAAAAAGTTCGTATTTACATAAAATAAATAAATAATAAATAAATATCTTGGGACAATTTGACACCAATTGACCTAGCCCCAAACTAAGCAAAGCTTGTAGTATGGGCACTAGACAACGGATAAACATACATACATCATACATCTAGGCACTTTCTGTCTTTGATAATTAATACTTCAGTTAAAATAAAATTACCAAGCGGTAAAAAATTCTTGAAACATTCGTTAATTTCTACTTTTAAAAGTTAAATCATCCTACTGTTTATGCAAGTTGAAAGCTGAAGCTGTGTTTCAGAACATCATCATAATAATTTAAGCATATTAAGTATTCTGTGGTACTCTGGCTACTATGGTAATAAGTAATTAATATCCATTCACACGCATAACCACATAATTATTGGCTGCACCTGCCGAACAATTGGATCAATTTGCAATGGAAATCGATTTAAATTTGGTTAAGTATCAATTAATTTTCCTAGGTCCATTACTTCTACTTACGAAACTGATTACTAACGCCTAGGATTTATTATCTGATCTAAGATCAACAATTAGGGAACAAAGGGGTAATGCCGCTAGCGTCCTGGGAACCCTGCCACAGCCAGCAGGGCTGGACGGGGTGTTCTTTTTATAACTGATAGCTTTTTTATAGTTAGTTTAAGTTTAGTTTTTAATTTAATCTTAGTTTAATTTGTTTTTTGTAAATATTTATTGGTTGAAATAAAATAACATAGTTCATCAAAAAAATTAGGGAACTACAAAAATAACATACCTCCGAACCCGAACCCCAGAAAAAATTGAGCAAAATAGTTTTTTCTCACCAAATACTACTACGATAATACAAACATTTAACACTTCGTATAATGGTATCTCATCAGAATTCAGAGTAGATTACTTATTATTAGGATAGGTACTGAGGCGGGATTACTGATTACTTACTGGAATTGATCAATTTGCTGAAAGAAAAACATTAGAGCCAATCAGAGTCGTCCTGCCACTAATAAAAGAAAAGCGCTAGAACAGAACAGACAATACGTCCAAGTCTTAATAAAAATGTTAGTGTAGAGAAATATGGCAGGAACGTAAAGTTTTACGATTCCTTTAAAGTGACTACGTGGACTTAAAATATCTACTAATGTTGATGCCACTGTTTCATTGTACATAATATATTGTCTTTTTTGTCGTTGTAACCTTATAGCGACAAAATAAATTCTATAAATCTCATACTCTTTAGCAGTTCAACCTGAATACGTTCGAGACATTTGTTTCGACAAAAAACTTACACCGAGTACCTATGAAACGCTAAGTTTAGCGTGACCAAAGACTGTCCGATTACATTTCCATACTAAGCATTCCGACGCCACGCAACGTGACACTGGGCAGCCTACGTGGCCGACATCAATAATACGGGCAATCGGCGAAGTGTTATCTTTATTCCTCTATCTTCCGCAAACCAATGCCGCGAACTACTAACTAACTAACTAACTAGAATGGCAGTACGAGAAGTAGCAAAAGCGAGAACTAGTATGAAAGTGAAGACTAGGGAAAATGTAAAAATAGGCTCCGACCACGTTGGAGGTACATGTATTAAAAAAAAAAAAAAAAAAAAAAAACTACTAACTAACGGAACCTCCTTCGAGATAATAATACGCCTTGAATAATGGCGCTAGAGAAGCGTAACCCTCACTCACTCCCTGGGACCTCTTCCGGCTCTAATCACCTCTGAGGCGTTCGTTTCACTACGGTCTAATAAGTTTAAGTACATTGCGTATTCGACTCGGTGTGTTCTATCGCGTTTTAGGCCTGGAACGAAATACAGCTGTGGTAAAAGTTTTAACCTTATACATATATTTATCTTTGTGATACATACAGCTGTCTGCACGTCAAAATTTTAAGTTTATTCCGCTAAATTTTGATTATTTATTAGAGAACCTTATATTGTATCCAGAAATTTAAATTCACATTGCGTACGTCAGTGGGAACAACCTTTTTCCACCTAATTTAGTGAAAGGGTAGCACCGAAAGCGATACACTCCGCTGACTCTCAATGCATCGAAGCAAGAAGTAAGGAAGGTATACAATACAGTCAAAAATCTGTTCCGATCTTTATGAAAAGAAAGTCATTGAGCAAAACGCTTTTACGTGCAGTGAGATTTGAACGAAATTTATAATTGAATAGACATTTCTTTAGAAAATGTTAAGGCAAACAAACAAGTCACCTGATAAAGTTAACACCACCACCCATTGACACCACTAACACCAAAAGATTGTACTTAATTGAGTTCTCAGCCTAAATAGCTAAAATGAAACAGGAGTGTTACCCCCTCATTCATAAACGCGCTATAGGCTTCTGCTAACTTAGCAATCGTGTGTCCTTATCTGTGAAGGGTAAATGTCAAAGTGACAGATAAGGACAAACGCTTACTAAGTTAGCAGAAGCCTATAGAGCGTTTATGAATAAGGAGGTTAATTTCTACTAACCCAACCGCCTGCTGAAAGATTCCAGAATTATTTTAAGACACTATACAAATGGGTCAAACCACTACAATGCAATTGAATCCCGATTCTTTAGCTGTCATTTTTGACACTTCTAGTATGGATCTGACAGCGGTCGATCCAACTTAGGGTCGGAATTAAAAAAATATCAAAAAGAATAAAAAGTTTATTTTGCAAATAGGCCGCTCTTTTACATTCGGGGAAACCATCATTGCCAAGAAGAATGCGGCGCAAGCAACTTGACAGAAAGTCGTTTTTCAGAATAAAACAGATTTACAACAGTACTTAAATTCTTTTGAATCGCATCAAGAAAGAAAGAAAAAGTTTATTTATGACAATCACAAAAGTTAAAACAAAAACATTATCATGGTAAGGCCTACAGAAATTATTATTTCAGTGTAGTTACATTGTGTGGTGTGTAGTTGGTAGAATAATTTTGAGACGAGCATCTATCTCGCAGCAATCCATCATGTTCTGAGCTCCGGGGAGCAGCTTCCGATGTTATTAGATTAAACCGAGATGTCAACACGACAATGTATTTTTAACGATGTCTTGCTATGGTGCATCGATTCACAACTGGTAAGGTAAACCGCTATATTGTAGGTGATTACACGCGACAAAGTTTAAAACATAAAAAGGCACAAAGTTTTTTTTAACGAATTTGATATTTTCATCATAAATTGAAATAAATTTACTGCCTTCAAAAATTCTTTAATAACCGTAAAACGGGGAGAAGGGATAGAACTAATATTTTGTGTTTTCACTTCTTGCTTAAAATTTTTGGCTCAGCTTGCTCTAAGTACTGTCCATACATAAATCACGTCTTTATCCCTGGGGTAAACAGAGCCTAAGGTACCTAATAAGACCTAGAGGCCACGTTTAGCATGATTGTGGGCGTAGGTCGATAGGGGAATCAAAATAGTGATGTGCTTCCAGCCGCATCGCCCATAACATTCCCTCGATGAGCTTTTACCGCGCGGAAAGAATAGCATCTGCTACATTATTATGTTTTTTCTTTACTCCCAGACTAGCTTGGAAGGACCTTAACTAAAATCATTTGATTTACTTTTCATGCATAATATTAAAACACAAATATTACATAATAGTAGCAACATTAATCGGTTTGCTGCTCTCAGGATAAAAACAAACACAAAAGACATCAAAATGAATACGAGGGGTATTCTCGAATTCAAGCAAATTGATTACGACGTATTACACGCAAATCTGAACGTATGACGATATCGAACTCGGCAAAAGAACAACAAACAATTTCCGGGCCTACATAAATCAAGGAAAAATTCGTAATAAGCCCATTAGTTGTTCGAGAGAATGTAGGCTCGGTCTAAAGTCAAGTTGTGAGCGGAGAGCATTTGGAATTTACTACACAAGTTCTTCAAAGACAATCTGCTAAACTTCTGAAGGGAAAAAATCTAAATGAAAAGGTTGAGAAAAGCAACTATTAATTATGGATTGGTAATTATTCGTTGGGCGCGGGTCAGAAAACATAAAGTTTAAAATGTATAATGGGTTAAAATACATAATGGTTCAAAATATAATATAATCCTATTTTCTGTGAAACTAATATCTAGATGAACTTTTTTGATAGTTGTTATCTATAGATTGGTTTAGGTTAGGTTAGGTTTATTTTATAACAATCCTATTAATATACCATTTCCTGAGAAAATCGCTTTATATATTTTGACCTATTATGTATTTTGACCCATTATGCAATTTAAACTTTATGTATTTTAATACGTACCCAACTATTTAATTTTAACGTTTTTAATCTGTTGGAAGATCTCACGGGATTGGACTAATGCGAGCAAACAGAACAACAAAAAGAGAAGCGTAATATCCTTAAATTTTGAGTACCACATTCCGAAAATGTTGGAACATTCATAACTCTAAATCTGCATCCAGTTTGTTAGAAACTCGAATGCATATAAATAACGGGACCCAAAGTTATGGATGTCTAGAGTAGAGACCCGCACCAGTAGGACACTTAGGCTGTAGAAAATTTACATTTGTTTCAATTTACAGCGTAGAATCATATTTATTGTTCCCTGGTGAGAATTTCTTGCCGCTTCTTACTCGTACCAACGAATCAAATGACAAAAGGATCGCACAAACGAACTGTGACGCCTCAGTGGGTAAAAACTTTGTCGTTTTTCTTCCTATGCCTTGCTCTCATAATTAATTACTTACCTAAGTAAAGCTTTCAAGAGTAACTTATACTTTAAAAATGTTATAATTATAAATAAGCATTTATGATTTTCAGCTACATGTCTTTTACATATTACAATATAAAATTTAAAATTAGATTATTTGAGCTCTCGTAAACGTGGTTTATTTTATCACTACACAGTAAACATAAAACAATTCGCGATAAACTCAGAAAGTACTAGACAGATTTTCATGCGGTTTTCAATAACAGATAGAGTGATTAATGAGAAAGGCTTAGGTATAGTCGACACCTCATATGCATAAGGTCGTATCCCTAAATCGACGATTTTTCAGGAGAGCGATTATAATCATTTTTCGTGTATTTTTTCAAGCTGCAATATAGTTACTGCTTTAAACTATGGACACATCTAACCGCACCGGGACAATTAACACAGCAAATCTGTTCATTAAAATGAATATCATAATTTCAAGGTTATGGCAAAAAAACGAAAGATACGACTTTATGCTCGTTTTTAAAAAGTCGTACCTATAAGAAAGTTACAACCTTTTGCGATTGATCAAGTCCATTGCATAATGACGTATGTTACAAATATTACTATATGAACGGATATACCTTCTCAATAAAGCACCGCATATAGTCGTAATTACGTACGAATTACGACACATACCTAAATGTTAAAATAAACTGCAACAAAAAGACGTAACTACGACTATTGTTTACGCATAAATTATAGGCAATAATCACAATATTCATTGAAATTCAATTGATTTTATGATGAATGCGAGTATGTCTTCAAAATTAATCTTCCAACTGAGCGCCTTTCCACTGATATTCGCCGATACTTGGAAAAAGACGTAACAAATTTTACCCAGTACACAAAAGCGGTTGCTAAGGGGTGGTTATTATCGCTCCAAAATAGTATTACCTACCTATATATCGTGAGTCTACGAACAATACACCGGAGACAGAACTAGAGACAGATACAAGCTTTTATGACACAAGTAGTTTGGCTCTGGTGGGAATCGGGAATCGAAGAACGTTTATCAGCGGAAAACTTGCAAAAACTCTCCTAGATTATATATTTCACCTGAAGAAACGCGTACTAGGACCGGTAAGGAGAAATAAGAATTTGTGTAATGATAAAAATGGCTGGAAATTGAAAACTTATGTTAAGTTGTATCTCTGGGCAAAGGCGTTTTTCTGTTTTTGTAAACACCAAGCAAAGCTTGTCCGCTGCAGAGTAAAGCAGTAAGGAGTTGTAACGTTCACAAAGCTAATTTTAATGATGATCTTTTGCGATCTGTCAGTTCAAAGCTCACTACTATTCTGTGTCCCCTAGGAATTTCCTGATCTTTGAGCAATTGCCCTGCTATACGACTTCTTCTGAGGCATAATCTTTACAATCTGGCTTTGAGATTTTATTTCAGTATATTTAGTAAAAAACCGTTATATATTATTCATTATTTAAGAACTTTACAAATTTCGGGTTATATTTTATAAATAAACAGATAGACAGAGTTACTTTCGCGTTGATAATATTAGTAAGGATATTAAGACGCCACGTTTTCCTCAGTAACGAATGGACCTAGTTCACTAATATTCCACATCCACACGCTTAATCTTCTTTAAATTACTGTTCACCTAAATACATAAGCCATTTGTCATACAGCAATTCATCAATTACAAGCTCGATGGTTATTTTCTTTCGCGTTGGAGTTGGAACGTAGCATTTTTATTGTTACAGTTTGTAGGAGTTTCATTTTACTTTGCACGTGAAATTGAAGATTCCGACTCAGAGTTGGCAACTCATTACACGCCTCTCTGCAAAGGGGACGCGGGGCGTGCGGAGCGCGAATTATGTGCAAGTTCTGAAAACTTTTTCGACACCCTAGCGTCAGTATCTGCCACACATTTGATAGCAACTGTAGGAATACTGCAGCGATTATTTGTGGAAACGCTATGGCAAATTCTGAAGTGCATGCCTCAGATCGCCGGAGTCGTTCCATAAAGTTTTTAGTAACTTTTCGGAAAGAATCCTTTACGTTTATCGTTTTATTTACGACTTACGTACACTGGCAAGGGTAGTTTAAAAATAATAACTATAAATTATATTATTCGTTTGGTCTATTTCTGCGTAGACTAAAGACGAGATAGCTCAAATAAAGTCAAAACTATATAACGTTGATATTGACACATTATAAACGAAAGGACAAAAGTAGCCAAACATATTACAATCTATGATATATCTGGCCTGATACTGAATATAGCTACTTTATATCTCAACCAATTTACTGATTGCATTCTGTAAACTTCCATAACGAATATATTATATTCGTGGTCCTCAACGCTATTAACGAAGATCTGAAAAAAGGCTTGCAAATAAATAAAACTCATTCTCGTCAAAGTTAACGACCCGCTGTTTTATTCACAAATCTTTCATAAGCTTTTATTTTATTCATTGCGACAGCGATTCAAAAGGGATGCACTTGAAATTGAAAATGTTCCGTCGGTGATTTATGAATGGCGTCGTATTCATTTGGATCCGCCTTTTCCCGAGCTTGATGATCGGAGGCGTTGGAAATTAAACCTTAATGTTGAAGATACGGAGTTTAACATTAATTGTGGTCAATTATGTAACGTAGATCCTTTGTTAACTGAGGCAGTGATTTATCAAGAGGTTTTAAGTGAATCTCCACGTATAATGGAGCTGAACCTGCAATGAGTGGTATAAAAAGGTGACAGTTTGTAGTAGGTTACTTAAGAGTTATCAACTTTCCGGCCTCAGTTTAATGATTTACAGAAGGATGTTGAATATCCAGTAATGTTTGTCCAGTGAGATACTTAACAAAGTTTAAAATAATCTAATTCTGTACAAGAAATTAATTTCACACTCTCTCGCATCATAAAGACGTACCAAAGTAAATGAGTACCTGCCTAAGAAGTAGTGATGAGTGTTATTTAGAAAATTAAGCCTGTATTTTTAATCTCAAAGTACCAGCTCAAACTTTATCTTCTCGCCGCCCTGCCGAGGCCGGTAATATATCAGAGCCCTTTTCATTTCGTGTTTACATGGTACAACGTACCATGATAAATAATTCGCCAACTCACTGCGATAAAGTTCTTAGTTTCATTTTTAAGCTACCCAAAAACGAACCTTGTACGGGCAACATAGAGTAAAAAGTTAGTGGCTCTAAATATGAAATATGGTACCGTTGTAATTGTCAGTAATAGCGTAAAGTAACGCTGAGTAACACGGCGCCCATCAAAGCGTGTAATAGGTAATTTCCTTCCCCATAAAGGTTTTACCTTCAGCGTTACGTTTGCGCGTAAAAACGTCAATTTTTGAACACAATGTTTAGTAATGCTGGGCGGGGCTGAGTGATGAGTTCATGCCGGTCACGTTTTTGTCCTGGAAAAAAGGGAAACAAACGCAACGGAAATTGGTCGCGACGGAGACACACATTCATTTATTTATTTACACTTTTCACAAGCGAAGCTGCTTGGTAACAGTGGGCTTAAGTGTTCGCTTCTAAGACGTGTTTTTGTAACACATTGGAAGCTAGAAATTGCTTTTTAAAAAAAATACGTTGACAACAAGATTTGCTGTTGTTATGTGTGATATTGGTCCCTGTAGATAGCCGTAAGCTGTACGCACAAACTCCAGAGGTGTGATGTAACAGAAAACTAAGTATCATGACATTGTGTATACGCAATTATGTATGATATTTATGACAAGTCAACAACGACAGCTATACAGAAATAGGAAATTAGTAAAGTTTTTTACATTATGATGCAAAATGAGGAATAAATTTTATATAATACATTATGCACAGCCGGTACATAGCATTCGAAAGTCATGAATAAATTTTTATCTTGCTTTTCATGGAGATGCTTTCGCAACATGCGCTTGAAGCAACATTTATTGTGAATTTGCTTTGCAGAGGAACTAGCACACCGGCAATTGCACAGGTATAATGCACACACTTAAAGTGGGAATAGCTAAATTTAATTTAGAATAAGAGCTCCGTAAAACCATTAAGAATTTAACTCCGTAGCTCAACGAAACTGCGCCGCAAAATTTATTTTTTTTAATTAAAAAATTAAAGGATTTGTTTTCGCATTTAACTACGAGTTATGTCGATTAATAAAATTTTTGTTACTCCGATAGCTAGGTTAAGTAAACAAACATTGAATACAGACCAAAAAACATCATTAAACTTCCATAATAAGCTCCAGTTCTATCCGGGTTCCTTATCTCCGAGGGAACGGAAAATTACAGAATAACGCAACCTTAAGCCTGGATTAGCGTCCTGGAACCCTGATTAACTATATATTCGTAGGATTCCCGGTTTTTTCCACTCGGAAATTTTACTCTTATTCAGTTTTGCCTAGGTTCTCCATTTAAACATTTAAGACTCACCGCGGGTATATAAAAAAATATTTTTGAATAAACCCGAATGCTCATTTGTCCCCTAAAAAAACTAAGCAAAGCTTGTACGTTTAAATAGATAAATATACACAGAAACAGGTACTAAAGTACCAAGACCTAAGTATAAACATTTACCACGCTCGTTTTTTTTTAACAGTTCTCAGTTTGCCCTGTATGTTTCTTCGGAGATAAACTATGAAACTCTTCAACAACTAACACCAAGTGAAGTCAAAGGTTTCATCAGTTGACATTAGGCTATTATAAGTTGGATAAATTACAAAATGACTCACTAAAAAGCGCGAAATTAAAAAAAAGAACTATGGAACCGCCTCAGAATAACTAAGAAAAAGTGAAAAATAACCCCATAAATTTCATATCAAAATATATTTCGGTGTGCACCTATTGATCTGCTTGAAGTCGGTGCCTCAGCTCTAATAGTGCCAAACCCAATAGGCACCGCCTTCCAAAAAATCAGTAGGTAGTACGCTACACCGATCTATATTTTGATATGAAATTTCTATGGTTATTCTTTACTATGATTATTTGAAGGCGGTTCTATTCTTTATTCATAATACCTTGACATGTAATCAAACAAGCTTCGCAGTTAGGTTCTCTAACCACTACGATATCCAGTCGTCTATGTTATTTTTTAGCAGAGAGGAAAGCGTGTTGTCATCAATATCAATTCGTCAATACGTGTCGTCAATAGTGTGTATGCGTGTTTCCTTTACATCAAATAGAGTATCTAGTCTACCGTTGTATGAGTCTACCGGATCGATGCGATTTTTGCACATAGTTGTTGTTGTTTGTCCCATTCAGTAGCACTAGCATACAAATAGCAGTCTATAAATACCAATCTGTTGTCCGCCCACGATGCCGTAAATTCGAAACCACTGTTTCTGATAAATTGCTTCGTAATAAATAACTTTCCAGCCATTATCGATTTTACTAGGCCAAGCGATGCCAATGCTTGATAACAGATATTTGATTGTGTTTTGTAAACAGGCATTTAAGTTAATTAATCGTCTTGCTTATTATTCCTTCTTCTTGTTCCCACGTTTAACGCACGCTTTGTGCATGCAGTTTTTGTTTAAGTAGATACACGTCTTTGCCTACACATGTCTGCAGTTTTAACTTCAAGGGGTATAAACCTTTTTAAATCTACAATATTATGAACTATTAAAAAGCTGGAAATAGTCGTATCATAACATCTTAGATACAGTTACTTACCATTTCTAGATCAAGAAAACCACCAATTGTATGGGGACTATTGGGGACTACTTACATGTTCATTTCTTAATATTAGAGCGGTGTGGTAACATCCACTCACGATTTTTTCTGTCTACCTGTAACAGTTTTAACTTGGTTCGGTTATAGACGGACAGACCGATATCAAAACCTGAATATACGGTCCCATAGCTCTCTACGGATACGACAACCAGAAAATAAACTAATTAAGAACACTTCCTCCTTTTTAATTAAAGTCGGTTTTTACGCCAATTACTCCCAGGTGGTTAGATACAAAATTAATAATCAAAACACATCTAGGTATTTATAAGAAACGTTTCCTTGTCTCCGCTAACTTTTCCGTCGGCACGCAACCCTATTATTTCCACGCATAGGTATGTCGAATGTTCAGGAAGTTACACCGAACCCTTTGTATACTTTTCAGCAATACGTAGTGCAATAGACCTAAACAAAAGGTTAACCCGGGGACCGGTGGAAGTAACTTACTATTCTCGTGAAATTATAAGTAAGTTCGTGTATATCTACTCGTAGTATTTACACCGGAGAGATATATAATATCTCAACTACTTGATTGTACTGTAATTGTTGCGTGTTTCGTGTCACAACTGTAGATTAATTCCAGACGTATTTTGTACTAAGCATTATGTTTACACAGTCGACACAATGGTTTGGCAACGAGTCGCTCGACTTCAAACTCGGATAAATCTAATCGTTCAAATTTCGGACTTCGATTAGCTGACTTCGAAGTTAAGCGACTCGTATGGCAAATTGTTTTGTCGACAAAAAAGTAAACTTAAAATCTTGTAAAATTCCCTGCTCAATCGAAATAAAGTGTTAATTTCATAACTCTTTTATATACTTTCAGAACTTTAAACATGATAACAGGTCTGAAAAGCGATCCTTGTGTCTCTTGGAACAAAATAAGTCTCAGTTTAGTGGTGTTGAAATATATCAAACTGTCAAGTTTAAACCAGATTTAACAACTAAATCTGGATTTATTATTCCAGGAAGCGATTAGTGATCAAATCTAGATTCAAATTTCAACTTGCCTCGAGCTTTTATTAAGTCAAAGTGCCTCTTCAATCAATTGGGATTTTTCATGATTTTTTTTATTGTTTTAAGATTTGTCTTTACTCTTTCTAGAAAAACAGAATTTTAATATGGAGTTTATGATGGGCGTGGCGTTTTATGACGTCACATAATAAATAATATTATGTCGGGTCTTTCTTTCTAATCCCTTTCTGTGTAATTTCTTCACCGATATTATTTTTAATTTCACTTTTTGTCATCTCTTTTGGGTGGATTTTTCATATTTTGTTGAAAAATGTGTTCTTTTTAAAGTGATGAAAATTTAATATTCTGAAAAGGTAAGCAGGCTTACAGCCAAGCTAGCAATTACGACATAGTAACAAACGAGCCTTTCAATACGGAAAACACTAACCCTTAGAACTAATAACTCAGCAGTATAGCCAACATTGCCTCGTGCAAGGGCTTGGCGTTGTACATTATGGAAATCATTGCTTGTAAAATATGGCAGCCATTAATCTCTATAACAATGTCTATACTTTACTGTGACTGGTCTCGGAGCTCTGCGCGGTATCGCATCATGTTAAATTAACATCAGAGTTCATACATTCTGGATGAGCTTAGAGACTGTCGAACGCACGGACTATAGGTTTCGTACATATGGCCATAAGCACACGGCGGCCACGACGTACAAAATCCCCGTTCTGAAATGAACACAGGCACGACGTCGTCTGTACACGCGTCAATGTGTGCGTAAGATACACAGGGCTGTCTATCGCAAAAACCTAGTACTATAAGTACTACCAATGACATAAATATACTAAAGATATGGCTTAGATGTGTGCAAATAAATGTACTTAATCGTTATCTATTTATTTAAACTTACTTAAAATGTGTCTGTCTGTGTATTTAAGCATTATTATTTTCAATTACAATAGATGTACGACAACAAACTTAAGCGAATGATTCTGTAGTTATTTCATGTATTAATCGCGATAATTTCAGAAAGCATTAATTTTCTAATGTTTTATAAAATGAAGTAGGTAGGATAGGTTCCCGAACTTGTGACGTGCGGCCGACATACATCGCGTCGCGAGCCCTACTAGTTGCCAGCAGCTTTCCGGCAGACTGCGCTTGAGGGGTGGGGTAACTCGAATAGGTGCGGGGCGGAGCGTGGCCATTCTGTACGTTAGTACTATGGTATATTCTGTGGCCATAAGTACGGCGAAATGAAAATATCAGAAGGGATGTGATCATTTTTACAAGCTTTTGTTTAATTTGCGATGTATTTATGTCCGAGTGGAATCTTGCAACTCAATTTTGAAGCAGATATCTACAACCAGCTGAATTTCTGCATACTTGATGATAACGCTCGCGCTGCTCAACTCTGTGCTCGCGGCGGCGCCGCAAGTAGACCTGTTTGCCGGTGCAATAGGGCGGCTGATGACAGAGTGCAAGAGGGTGGCTGAAGGCCAGATGCCTGAAAGCTCTATAAATTAGGAAGAAGAAGAAGATAAAAGTTTATTCATGACAATCACAATCACAACACATCAAATAAAAAAAAACACATAAAACAGCAGATAAATAAATGAATTGTCACAAAATGGTCCCAACTCAGCATTTGCTGGCCTTGCAGCCAGCGCTGGTCTTCCGTTGAGACCATAGGGTGATACATATACATACATTGATACATTGAAAAGAAAAGAATGATACAAAAGTTAAAAATAAACATTAAACAAAATAAAACATAATTGGATATAATTGGATGTGGTTGCCTGGGCACAAAACCCTTTGTAAAATGAAACAAAAATAAGTATAGACAACCACATCACAGACCAATAGAAAAAAAGGAGGAAGTGAAGCGAAAAAAGTAATTTAATTTCATGTTTAGTGAATACCTAATAATAAATTTAGCTATTTTGTGTTAATCTGTAAGTTTGTGCCGTTTTGGCTTTAGCTGTTAAGGTGCAAATTTGACATGAATAAATAAATAACACAATACAATAGTAGAATTCTGGTGACCCGGGCAGGACCGTCTCAGCACGGAAGAAATCTTCAACGGTTGGTCTGATTGACTTGAAATGTGGTATATAATTATGGATGGATGACAATGCAACTATATCAGCAAAAATGGCTTGTAAGTAATCAAAATTGAATTTTTGACTAAAACATATTTAAGGACGATTTATTTGGGGACGTTTTGGAGAAAGGCCAGGTCAAGAGTACCCGAAACCGACGAGCATGTATGAAGAGATTGATGAATGTGGATGAAGCGAAAGAGGTATGTCAGGATCGTAGCAAGTGGAACAAAGTAGTCTCTGCCTACCCCTGTGGGAAAGAGGCGTGACGATATGTGTATGTATGTATGTATATTTAAGGGCACTTTTATTTTCAGTCGAAAATAACCTACCTTACCTCTTATCTGTAGCCTAACGCAAGTTTATTATCCGTGACTTTATGAAGTTATAAGGCGTGATATTTTTGCCCTTTATTACAACCTTTTATTATGTTCCACCGTGTGCCGGTGTCTATGTCTGTAGTCAAATTTTGCAAGTGAAATTTAACCCACTCGTAATAGTCAGATTGACTTGAAATTTCAATGTATTGTGTACAAATGTAAAATGGATGACAACTGTTAACAGTCGGCAAAATAATCTGCATTAAAAGTGAAATCTTTCATAAACTATACAAATAAATAAATAAATATCTTGGGACAATTGTTAGTAAATTAACCTAGCCCTAAACTAAGCAAAGCTTAATACGGTTAGGTACTTTGGGAAACTGAGTCGCGTGCTGAAGTCGAAAATTCCCCAATCGCTCAAAACAAAAGTTTTTAACCAGTGCGTACTGCCGGCTATGACGTATGCTTGTGAGACATGGACACTGACTGCTGGGATGGTCCACGAGCTCAAGATGAGGCAGCGAAATATGGAGCGAGCTATGCTTGGAATAACGCTGCGGGACCGAGTCCCGAACGAGCTCATTAGACACCGCACGAAAGTCGTTGACGTGGGGCACAGATTCGCCAAGCTAAAATGGGCGTGGGCCGGCCATGTGTGCCGACGATACGACGAACGGTGGAGTAAGCGCGTTCTGGACTGGAGACCCCGGCTAGGCAGAAGAAGTGTAGGCAGACCACCTGCCCGATGGTCCGATGACATAAGGGAGACAGCAGGACCAGTCTGGAAGAGGGAAATGAGCAACCGTTCGGGATGGAGACAGATTGGAGAGGCGTATGCCCAACGGTTGGCGTCTACACGCTGAAGAAGAAGAAGAAGAAGTAATTTGTTTTGAAATGGTAAAAAAATGATCTTGTATTTATTGTTGAATTCCAGCGACACGTCTACCCAAATAAATTGGCATGCAAACATTATCTAGTTCTAAACTGTATTTGGGTAGTTTGAATTGGCACATTTTACAAAGTGTTAATTATTAAATTAATTAAATATTGAATATCCAATAAGTCTTGAGCTCAATTATTCGTATTTTCTTACATAATATCTGCCCCGAACTTCAAACCCAGGACCTCAAGCTACATAGTCAGGTCAAAAACTTATTCCAGTTTGACTTTCGCCCGCTGAACCTGAAAAATCATTCTCTTTTGTTTCACTTTACTGTACCAATATTGCCAATAGCATGTTCGTATATTATTTTAACACGATATGTTTCCACAAGATGTATTGAATATACGCGGAACAACATGACAGTTCGCAATAACCCAAGGAGGTATTTTCCTTATTTTCTCCGCGTATTATTTTTTGCTTAGTATGTGAGGAGTACATGAGTTTATCGTTATATAAGGCCAGTGCACGGAAGCAGCTGTAATATGAGGCATAACATGCCACGCCATATTACGGTAGTTGCGTTGTGACGCGAATCTTAATAAGGACAAGTTATAATAATATTATGACCAGGGGGGCTACCAAAATGGCTTAATGCGTCCAAATTCTATTCAGCGTCAGGGACAGAGCTATTGGCTGCATTACTGTGTCCCTTACGCTGAATAGAACTTGGCACATATTAAGCGATTGTTGGTAACCCACATTTTATCTAAACGATCAGTGACCTGGAATTGAGTCCCTATTCCAATATAATACTGATGAGGTCATTGTTCTTTTTCTTTCATGGGACAATTTACATGAATTGATCAAGTCCCTAACTAAGCAAAACTAGGTTTATGGGTACCTATTAGGCAACAGACAAACATACCTACTTAAATAAACTTACTTAAACTTAGTTAAATAAATAATTCCCATGACTCGATTACAATCATTCATTCAAATGCTTACCCCTACCGAGATTCGAACCCGGGACCTCTTCAGGGTCAGTAACCACTAGGCTATCTGGTTCTTGTTTCGCTATTTTAGTTTAATTTATTCTATCGACCGGTAAAATACATATCCAGACAATAATTAACATACGCTCCGAAGCGTTTTGATGTCGACATACGCTTGCCAATAGTATTTTTTGTTCCGCTAGATCACGTGGTTTTTCGTAAGCTTATGTCAATCCCATACAATGCCATTCCATTCTCTTAGCGCTGTCGACAGACGAAAGTAACTTTGTCTAGCTACATTGGTTATTAGTTACAGTCATAGCGCTATCACAACACAGCTTCCTCTTTTCATCACAAAGTTGATGGAATACTACGGCAAAAAGCTTTTTGGATGCGGTATCGATGCATTAAAACAGAAGCCCTGTCGCGTAGGTAGTTTATCGGGTTACGATCAAATTGGGGCCGAGTGTACCCGTAACATCATTAAGACCTTTTAGTTTATGTATTGGTGTAGTTCGAAAAGTTGAACATTGTATACCTACCGTTACGTCAACCAACCCTTGTAAGGTTCAAAAAAAATCAGTTATCGCACAGAAATTGTACAGTTAATTTGTCTATATCGACGGTTTTCGAACTATTTTTAACTGCAGGTGTTAAAAGGTTCAAAATTTTTAACTTCTTCCTGCTTATTTTATTTATTAAGTGTCTTGAAAGATGATTGTGTATGGTTCTTATCAAGGTCCTAAAGCTTATCAAAGTCCAGATGAGAATATTTTACTCCTCATGCATAATTAACAAAAGCGCCATGAAAAAAAAATGTTAGTTATTTGAAATTGTAAATATTTAACCTGATACTTTTCCGTCTGATTAATATAAAATTCCACCGCTCCTTTTCGATCATCGCTTAGTCGCTTATATCGCTTACATATTATAATTTTCAATCCATTTCACGTTCTGAGATTACAACACATACCTACTTACTGGTATATTAATTCTAGATTTTTTAGCGGCGAAATTTATCATTTTAATTTATTGCTGCTGTGTTATACCTATAATCAGTTGAGAACACCGTTGACGGGAGCTAATTCCACTACCTCATAGTACGAGGCAGGAAATGTGCTCCTATAGAACGCTCTTCATCGAGTTTAAGCCGATGAAACTCTAATTAACGACGAGATAATGTAAATGGGAGCCAGTGGCTCGTATCAAGTTAAACAACTCTTCAGAACAGTCCCCGTAAAAGAGCCGCATCCCAAAATAACATAAAACAAACCTGCTTAAGTCTGAAACCCATGAAATTTGGAAACGGTAACTCATTACGAACATAAACGTGCAATGTTCAAGCACACGTTCAGTCTTTAACGAGATTCCATTATGGCCGTAGCTACACGGGGCAAAAGGAAAAAATAAATTAAGTCGCTTAGGGGTATTCTCGGGAAGACTTGATCCCGTAATTGTTTTTATCACCGGATTTATCCGTTCGCGGCATTTTTAAATGGAATCGGAAAAGGCTTTCCGATTGTTATGTGGCCTTTAAAAGGTTCGAGCGGTATTCTCACCGCGAATTTAGACTTTATTCAATGAAATCTCAAGTTCCATTTTGATGTTATGGTATTTGCTATAAGCTGTTTTCATATTTTCCAGACAGCTGTGTTAGAGCGTAAATAAATCAAGGGCTTCATTTTACTTTTCAAATTTTGAATAAAAGTGTTTCTAATACCCAGAATTATTTTTAAACGGAGTGTAGAGTTCGATGATGAGAGTTTACGAATCGGATGAAAGAGGAACTAAAATTTTATATAAGTACCTACAGAATTGTTGCCATATCACTATTAGTTGAAATTTGGTATACAGTTAGTTTCTGTCTCAGGGACGGACGTAGGATAGTTTTTATCCCAGAAAACAGCATAGTTCCCGCGGGATAGCCATAACGCGAATACTGCGCGGACGGAGTCGCGGGTAACAGCTAGTTTTAAATAATTTCATGTAAAAATTTGACAGCTACGTAGAAAGTGGCGCCCCGTCACATTTAAACTCATAATTGTACTGTACGTTACGTGAATAATAAATTATTAAAATCCTATAAAAGAACGAATCACAGAGAAAA
The DNA here is from genome assembly GCA_963854515.1 of Pandemis heparana. Taxonomy (NCBI): domain Eukaryota; kingdom Metazoa; phylum Arthropoda; class Insecta; order Lepidoptera; family Tortricidae; genus Pandemis; species Pandemis heparana. The sequence continues at coordinate 5,313,474 of OY978009.1, read as the reverse complement.
ACAATGTTTTTCAGTCAGCAATAAATAAAAGCGCTGTCGCAGACAGTATTCAAGTATTTCACGTTTTTGCCAAGGACCTGTTAAATTATAAATTGTAACAAACGAATGAGTCTTTTGAACCCCACGCGTTAACACTGTGAAATACGGGCGTAGCCATTCCAAAGCCAAATATGTTACTCACTTCCTTAATTCCTTTAATTAAACATAATTACTTTCAGCCATTTTACCGTTTCAACCTTTTACTTTGTACATTTTCCGAGGTTTCCGTAAATTAGTAAGACAAAAGGCAAAACCTAATTTACATATAAAGCCTTGTACGAGGTATCTAAGCACGAGTACTGCAAAAAGGGAATGAAAAAGTGTCGCGTTGCGCGTCGTGAAATATCACTAGACATTATGTTATTCTACGTCATTTACTATCGCTGTGTCATCACGTTTCGGGGCTATAAAAAGCCTGTAACCCCTTTAAGAGAAATAAAGGGATTTATGCCATATTTCACCCTTTTTGTGAAGTCCGCATTTTCTTTTAGCATAACCCAATTAACCGAGACTTTCAAATTACTAATGCTTTCAATTCGTTAATAAGTCTTTCATTCCAACAATATTCTTTAAGCGTTTTCAATTTAGAAGAAATTAATTCGTAATGACTTTCAAAGTTTTTTTATCTTCACTCGGGACTTGGTCAAGTTTTTACCTTAAAGATATACACGTAACTTAATTCAACTCCTTGCAATCTGCTAACATTTTTGTGAAACTAATTTACTTAGGGACGACTTTGTTTAATAACTGAGATCGTGTACCCACGGGAGTACAAAGGTATACAATACATGGCACATCCATTTACAAAGTTATCACGGTTAATGTAGCAAGAGGATCTGCCTCCAGAAGGGCTTCCACGTCGTTTGAGGCTTTCACGATCTCGCTGAGCTCGACTGTTTACATTATATTAGTTACCATATAACCTATTATATTAACTAAGCCTTTGCTGAAACTGAATATACTATAAGTAGATTAAATTTGTAGTTAACACGCGCCCATTATCTATAGCCTACAATGACTAGTTTAAACTTAAGTGCATTGCGGTAAACAAGGAGTTATTTTTGGCGGTGGCGATTCGTGATCCAGGGAGTTTACCATGACGTCTTAATGCTTAACTGAGTCGGAATTCAATTTCATAAAGATGTCATGGTAAGGCCCCAGTTCATTCACATTAGAACCCTAAGCCATTGTATTAAAGTTCCTACGAGATTGAAGATCAGCGTCTGTTAAGTTAAGAAATGATTCGCTTTAGAATTAATGTATCGACTTCAACTGTGGCCATGTTTTCTGAATTAATTTTAATTCGAAAGGTCTATGACAATTGAAGAAAAAATATTTTTTTCAATCAATTACGACTTAAGCCAATTGTTATACAATTTTGATTTATCACCGAACATTCCAAATGGAATTGGTACAAAATACAATTCATCAGAAACAGACAGCGGTGCTCTGAAAACAGTTACACTCGAAATATTCCGACGAGAAATAATAAGATTCGTGAAACGTTCCTTTATTCAATCATTTTCAATATATTGTTGAGTAACCTTGCTCGTCATTGGATCTTATAAGACTTTGAGGAAATAGTAGAGAACACATAATATAGGCAGGTACACATTTTAACACCGTCGACCCGTTTCTTGACGCTAAAAGTTTCAATTTTTCAAATCTAAACTGGCAACATTGCTTAAATCTCAATCGCTGATTGGTTGATTGGGCTAATGTTGCTAGTGTAGACTTGTAAAATTGTAAGTTGTAGCTTCGAGGTGTTCGGTCAGACCAGTTCATTCTAATTTCATGAAATCTCTAGACTGAAAAGAAATTTCGACAAACAAATTATTAGTTTATTAACTAGGTGGCTATAATGAGGTTTTTGATTATAGCTATACACAAATCACGTCTATAACCCTTTCTGGGTAAAGTAAAGGCCACGTTTAGTATGATTATAATAATAATAATAATAATTGTTAATAATGTATTGCATGGAATTCGTTAAAGCAATAAATGACTGATTACTGATTATTGATTGGATGATGAAAAGTGAAACGGTCGCTGGCTCAACATTACGCATTAACCCCCTTATTCATAAACGCACTATAGGCCTCTGTTAAGGCTTGTACACGCGCTAAAGTCCTTGAGCGTACGGGCGGGGCTTGGGCGGAGCTTATGCCTCTCGCCCCCGCGACCCGCTGCATTAATACGTGAGCGCGAAACTGTCTTACAGAGTAAAATTATAGACGCGTCATCGCGCCGCGCATCTTTACCAATGCAAGGGTGGACGTGGACGGGTCGTATCGCATGATTATCGTTGTCATAACGTGATATTTATCATTAAGTATATTTTCCTACTCCAGTACTTTTATTTGACAGTTAAAGGGTCACCAACACCAATATAATGTTACACATAATATACTGGAGACAATTTTTTTTAATTTTGTCCGTCCGGACTAAGGCCAGAAACCATTCAGCCGTTTAGGACAAAATACGGTGTTAGCAATTTAGAAAGCAAACAAAATAAAAAAGTGTGTACAACACAATATTTCAATTTTACTGACATAATTTGACACTTGACATGTAAATGTTGATGGCTGTCGTTTTCGGGTAGTTTGGTGGATCTTATCACGAAATTGTAAAAATTTTTGGATCCAAGATGGCGGATGACATTTTGACACCTTTGCCTCAAAAATGTTCATGGGTGTCGTTTTCGAGTAATTTGGTGGCTCGGAGCACGAATTTTGCATATTTTTTTTGAATCAAGATGGCGGATGACATTTTGACACTTTTGCCACAAAAATGTTCATGGGTGTCGTTTTCGAGTAATTTGGTGGCTCTGAGCACGAATTTTGCATAATTTTTTGGATCCAAGATGGCGGATGACATTTTGACACTTTTGTCAGAAAAATGTTCATGGGTGTCGTTTTCGAGTAATTTGGTGGCTCTGAGCACGAATTTTGCATTTTTTTTTTTGGATCCAAGATGGCGGATGACATTTTAACACTTATGACACAAAATTGTTCATGGGTGTCGTTTTCGAGTAATTTGGTGGCCCTGAGCATGAATTTTGCATAATTTTTTGGATCCAAGATGGCGGATGACATTTTGACACTTTTGTCACAAAAATGTTCATGGGTGTCGTTTTCGAGTAATTTGGTGGCTCTGAGCACGAATTTTGCATAATTTTTTGGATCCAAGATGGCGGATGACATTTTGACACTTTTGACAGAAAAATGTTCATGGGTGTCGTTTTCGGGCAATTTGGTGGCTCTGATCGCGAATTTGGCATAATATTTAGGATCCAAGATGGCGGATGTCATTTTGACACTTGACACAAAAATGGTGATTGGGTATCATTTTCGGGTAATGTGGTCGCTCTGAGCCCGAGTTTGGCATTATTTATGTTTTATTTAAAAGAACATACGCCTAGGTCCAACGCTGATCACCTTTCAAATGCTAATGATGTGATGAAGATGATGATGATAATTTTAATGAAATCGTAGAAAAGTTATTGTATGCAACGTTGTATAAATAAGTCAAAAAATGCTCGCGGTGTCTTTCTTTACGATGTTCGCTACGCTCACATCGTAACCCACACCACTCGCCTTTTTTGACCTCTCTTATACAACTGTAGCATAAAATACTATATTGAAACGTGATATCCCTACTTAATATTATACATGCGAAAGTAACGCTCTGTCTGTCTATCTGTCTGTTACGCTTTCATGCCTAAACCACTGAACCGATATTAATGAAATTTGGTAAGGTGGTAGTTTTAGTCCCGAGGAAGGACAGGATAGTTTTTATCCCGGAAAATCTCATAGTTCCCGCGGGATAGCAGCGCAGACGGAGTCGCGGGCTACAGCCATTTGTCATAATTGATTAAGTTTAAAAATGATGTCCCCAATATACCATTACCTACTTTTGAAAATATTTATTTTTCTACACATAGCAAAATCGATATCTAAGGGTCCGAGTGGTCCTCAAGCATGAATCCGTTGTCAAAAGTTTGAAAAGTGGCCGACATTTTGAAAATTTTAGTTTTTCGACCGATTGCGTTCAATATCGATATCTGATGGCCCGAGTGGTCCCCAAGCATGAATCCGTTGTCAAAAATTGAAAAAGTGGCCGCCATTTTGAAATCTTTAGGTTGTGGACCGATTGTTGTCAAAATAGGTATCTGAGGATCCGAGAGGTCCCCAAGCATGAATCCGTTATCAAAAATTGAAAAAGTGTCCGCCATCTTGAAATCTTAAGTTTTTGGGCAGATTGTTTTCAAAATCGATATCTGATGACTCGAGTGGTCCCCAAGCATGAATCCGCTGTCAAAAATTGAAAAAGTGGCCGCCATTTTGAAATTTTTAGTTTGTGGACTGATTGTCTTCAAAATCGATATCTGAGGGTCCGAGTGGTCTCCAAACACGAATCCGTTGTCAAAAATGGAAATAGCGGCCACAATTTTTAAATGTTTAGTTTTTCGACCGAGTGCTTTTAAAATCAATATCTGAGTGGTCTCCAAAGTTGAATTTGTTGTCAGAATATGATAAAATAGGCGTAAACTAGAGAATTTTCAGTCACGAGAGAGTAGAGAACGCCTAATTACACTTGACCGTTTTAGTAGAATCATATTTGGCATACCTACACACAGCAGCTTACAAAAATTTCATCGCAATCGAGTCTATAGTAGTACCTACCTAACAGGAATTAGACATTTTAACATTTAAATCCGACTCACGCTTGACGCTTTTTTGACAAAAACTTTCTCAGCATACACACAGCCAGCTCACAATAATCTTCATTTTTATTTCGGACAGACGCTTTCCCCTCTCTCTACTTAGTGTTTAGTGTGCGATAGACATATATTGTTAGTAACTTAGATTATGACTTTTGTCGAACGTCCCGAGACGCACACGTTTTTTTATTAATGCACATTTCATAGACAATATTTTTGCAATATGAACTTTTTATATTCGTGTGGTATTATTGCCACTCACTATTCTATCACACCACATGCAACAAGCAAGTCTAGCATTTTTCTCCTGTAGTTGACAGAGTCTTGACTCTTGACATTAACTATAATCAGGAACCCCTATTTTTTCACTTGTAACCATTTTACTGCTCCATTTTTTATCAGAAAAAGATTACATTTTATAATCTTCGTCATAAAATAATGAGCAATAACTTTATTTTCTTACTTACTTAAATTTCTTAAAAAATTAGCTCGTTTTTGCAATATTCCGGACAAGTTCCTACCGCTCCCCATTTTCGTCCATACGGTCAGTGCGGGACGAGGCGCGTTGCATGACGGACCTGTGTCAATTTTTCGCGGCGACCAAATAAAACTCCGTTTTTAAATATTTGTTGAATAATTTTGTAGCATAGAGTGGACAATCTGTTTCGTGATTTGTAAAGAAGTAACCTAATAAACATTTACGTGTAGTTTAGTTTTGGTGTGTATGCTAAATATTATTATTCTAATAAAACGGTCAAGAGTGATAAGCGTTCATTTTGCTAGATCTTCAGATGTCCATTTTGAAATCAATCTGCCCAAAAACCAAAAATTTTAAGATGGCGGCCACTCTTTAGGTATATTTTTGACAACGGATTCAGCTTGGGGACCAGTCGGATTCTCAGATATCGATTTTGAAAACAATTGGTCCAAAAAGTAAAGAATTCAAAATGGCGGCCAGTTTTTTCATTTTCGGTAACAGATTTGTGTTTGACGACCACTCGGACCCTCAGATATCGATTTTGAAAATAATCGGTCCAAAAACTAAAGATTTCAAAATGGCGGCCACTTTTGTTATTTTTGATAACGGATACGTGTTTGGAGACAACTCGTATCCTCAGATATCGATTTTGACAACAATCGGCACACAAACTAAAGATTTCAAAAATGGCAGCTACTTTTTGAATTTTTGACAACGGATTCATGCTTGGGGAACACTTGGGCCATCAGATATCGATTTTAAAAACAATCTGCCCAAAACTAAAGATTTCAAGATGGCGCCCACTTTTTCAATTTTTGATAACGGATTCATGCTTGGGGATCACTCGGATCGCCAGATATCCATTATGAAATCAATCGGTCGATAAACTAAAAATTTCAAAATGGCGGCCACTTTTTCAATTTTTAACAACGGATTCATGCTTGGGGACCACTCGGGCCATCAGATATCGATTTTGAAAACAATCTGCCCAAAAACTAAAGATTTCAAGATGGCGGCCACTTTTTCAATTTTTGATAACGGATTCATGCTTGGAAACCTCTCGGATCCTCAGATATCGATTTTGAAATCAATCGGTCGATAAACTAAAAATTTCAAAATGGCGGCCATTTTTTCAATTTTTAACAAGGGATTCATGTTTGGGGACCACTCGGATCCTCAGATATCGATTTTGAAAGCAATCGGTTGAAAAACTAAAGATTTCAAGATGGCGGCCACTTTTTTAATTTTTGATAACGGATTCATGCTTGGAAACCTCTCGGATCCTCAGATATCGATTTTGAAATCAATCGGTCGATAAACTAAAAATTTCAAAATGGCGGCCACTTTTTGAATTTTTGACAACGGATTCATGCTTGGGGACCACTCGGATCCTCAGATATCGATTTTGAAAACAATCGGCCCACAAACTAAAGATTTCAAAATGGCGGCCATTTTTTCAATTTTTAACAAGGGATTCATGTTTGGGGACCACTCGGATCCTCAGATATCGATTTTGAAAACAATCGGCCCACAAACTAAAGATTTCAAAATGGCGGCCATTTTTTCAATTTTTAACAAGGGATTCATGTTTGGGGACCACTCGGATCCTCAGATATCGATTTTGAAAGCAATCGGTTCAAAAACTAAAATTTTCAAAATGGCGGCCACTTTCTAAACTTTTGACAACGGATTCATGCTTGAAGACCACTCGGACCCTTAGATATCGATTTTGAAGACAAACGGTCAAAAAACAATTATTCTGTACGTACCTTTTACGCAAAAAGAAGAAGAGAGAAAGCAAAGGTTAACTTTCACACTCAGAAACGCCAATTAACATAATTAAAGCACTATTTGTTCCTTTGTATCTTTGGTTAGGCAGGGATGATAAATTAAAACTTGAACTTGATCCGTTAACACGGTAAAACAGCGTAGAATATCCACCGTCAGTCAATACAACCGAGAGGACAATTACAGTTAAGTTTCACACTCAGAGACGACAATTAAGTTCTAACTAATCATAATTATTAACTGACGTCTCTGAGAACGGCACTCGTTCAAGTTCTGCAACAATTTATAAATACGTTGCAACTCTAGGCAGCTACGACCTTTAACATGTTTTTCGCTATCCCGCGGGAACTATGCAATTTTCCGGGATAAAAAGTAGCCTATGTTTTAATCTAGGGTACCAGCTATCTTCGTTCCAAATTTTATCCAAATCCGTCCAGTCGTTTGAGTGTGAAGAAGGAACAAACATACACACTCATATCCTCACAAACTTTGGCATTTATAATATTATAGTAGGATCTACCTACTTTACGAATCACGAAACGGATTGTCCACTCTACGCAACAAAATTATTCCACAAATATTTAAAAACGGAGTTTTGTTTGGTCGCAGCGCAAATTGACACAGGTCCGTCATGCATCGCGCCTCGTCCCGCACTGACCGTATGGACGAAAATGGGGAGCGGTAGGAACTTGGGAGGGAATATTTCAGAAAACGAGGTAATTTTTTAAGAAATTTGACAAAGTAGGAAAATAAAGTTATTGTTCATTACTTTATGAAGCAGATTATAAAATTTCATCTCTTTATGATAAAAAATGGAGCAGTAAAATGGTTACAAGTGAAAAAATAGGGGTGACTTTAGATTGCTTTTTCTCTGCTTTCTTTCACTAAAATGGATTTCTACCAAAACTATGTTACTTCCCATATCTTCCAGATTAGGATATATTTTTTCCGACGTATAAATTGTTACGTTATAATGTATAAAATGGTTACAACACAACTCATTTTCACGAAAATTTCAAAGGTCGAGCCTTAACTTAGTAATCGTTTGTCCTTATCTGTCACTTTGACATTTGCCTTTCACAGATAAGGACAAACGATTACTAACTTAGCAGAGGCCTATAGTGCGTTTATGAATAAGGGGGTAATAGTTTACAATTAACAAAAAAATAAAATATCTGGAAAAATTAAACAAAAAAAACAACTGGCTGGCATATCAAAGTGCAAGTGCTGGAGGACTATTATAAGGATACAGATACAGCGCAACAAAATGAAAATGGTACTTTATCCAGACATAATAAATTATTAACCTTCTATTCTCATCTCTCACAGCGTGTAATCTATTTACAGCACGGCTGCTACGTAGCTTAGACTTCGCAATATACAACTTCTACGATCCAAAGTAGGTCAACACAAGGTAATAAAATGTTGGACAAGAGTTTCCGGGACTCAATTAAAAAAACTGTACAGATCATTGTTGAGTCACGATCTAGTCTTTATTGGCGAGGGAGTACAACTTTTGCAACTCCGCTGTAAAGTTTGGTACGAAAAGACGTTTTATTGTCTGCCTTTTTGAGACGTGGAAAGCGATTCACTGTCGTTTCAACAACAAAAGTTTGACCAACTGCATTGTTTGACAGATATTTTATTTGACAACACTTTCATTTCTGCTACTATTAACTTTGGAAAACCTTAAAGTTAAGCTACGCAATCAGGATTTTAGATTTTTCAAAAGTTTACAGTTTAGCAGACATAAAGTGATGTAAAATGAAGTGTTTGTCAAATGATACATTTGTCTAATTTTTTTTGGTTAAATGGCTGGATTTCGTGGAAAACAGAGCTTTTAATGTAGGTACCTATTTGTATTGTGCGTACTACATATATTTTTGGTACAGCAGGTTAGACGTCTAGAAGAACCGACGGTTGCCCATATATGCGCCCACGAGAAGCGCTACCTACTAATTTACTTACGCGTATGCAGGATTTTTTGTGTAAAGAAATAACTAGAGACTAGGATAATTCACGCATCGAGATTGTGACGTCAAGCGATTATATAAATCTGGAAAAGCTACGAACGATTCCGTGCGTCTTTTCTAACCAAGTTATTACGAGAGAAACTGCGAATTAAATTTTAGTCGTGAATTTGTAAACTTTTAATTACTAGATCGATTGCTACGCCTCACAATCAGTGGTAAAGTAGTTACAGTATTGTCTCCGAAATGTTTTCACTTAAAACTTGATTAAAGTCGGCGAATTAAGAAATAACAATTTTCAAACAACGAAAACAAGTCTTAATTGTGTTTAGGTTTAATATTTCTTGCTCGGAAACTGTCACTTAGTGTCGTAGAAAGAGCGTAAATTGTATTTGCGCTTAATAAAAAGTTACAGACCTTTCAAAGCAAAATGTATGTTTTCTGAATCTGGGCAAATGTCAATATGACAGACGCGAAGACTAATGACTTCCAATTAGTCAAGTACCTACCTATAGATCTAATAATGTATTAAGTATTATAATCCCGAAGAAAATTGAAATTGTGTTTCGATCAATATAAATCGAGCCCTGTGAATTCCTGAACAATTTCTAAGCAAAAACTTCGAAATAGTATCGGTACGACCGTTGCCACAGGGATCAAGCTATATTGGTCCTGCTGTAACACATGGGATACATTAATGACTTCCATTTAAAACCAAGTTTATAACCCAAACCAAAGTTTATAAACCAAACCAAGTATTATAATATATTACTTCGTAAAGATAGGCCCAATGCGGTGGTCCTAAAAGACCACTGTGCTTTAGTCTGTGACAGGACGCCGTATCGTTCAGCTGTCAGAGTATGTCAGAGAAAATGCCAAATTGCGCAGTAAGCGAATTGTTCGGACAGGCGTATCTTGACTTTTGATATCGTTGCAGGTTAATCAACATACAGCCAACTACACACTTCTCTTCTACCTACTAAACTGTACAACTGCTTTATTTTACCAGGCATAAAAGCATTACAGCCAAAGAAAGATTGCATAAAAGGCATAACGCCAACTGGCTCAGAACATTTGTTCAACCGCAGACTGCACTTGAATATTTTTGCATAAATACGCGGCGAAATTTTGCGAGCTCTTCCGTCGGAATGTCACCGCGCTCTACATAACAGGTTTTTTTATACAAACACAAAAGGCAAACGGCATAGGACAGATTTTTGCAAGCACGTCACTCGAATAGCCATTCTAAATTGTGCTGAATTGTTGTCAATACGAGAAGAATATCAGATAAAAAAGCCGTGATAGCCTAGTGATAGACCTATGGCCTTTCAAACATTACTTAAATTAAACTTTATGGTCGTGGGTCGGATTTATGTGCGAAATTCATCATGAGTTTTTCGGCGAAAGAAACCTGCAGCCATCTATGTAGCAATTCAATTGTGCATGTGAAATTCTCAATGCGCACTGGGTCCGCATGGGAACTATAGCTCAAGCTGTCACATTCTGAGACGAGGCCTGTGCCCGGCAGTGGGACGTATATAGACTGGAAATGTGATACTCATCGCACCACAACAACAACGCATACTTTGTTGCTTAGAGGCCTGCCTTTGTGTTTTTTTTTATATTTTTAGAAGGTTCCAGAATTCCAGTTTTAGTTTCCTGACCATAACATCATCGCCGTTCGAGAAATTCACATCCCAAGGTCCCAACACACCTTTAGAACTAGTCTCATTATTTTAATAAAATGCTACACCGAAATACAGACGTACATAATGATACCATTTACATCTGGATAATGATGTTATCATGTTATACGCGCCCTAATTAAGGTAAGGAACTCGTTAATGTCCCTACGAGAACATTCCAGCGGCAGTACGAATATGTTGCCAGACAATTATTTCGCTACTATCTATGCCAGAGACAGTGTCTACACGGCTTTCGAGGAATTTATGTGAGTGTAGATAAGGACATCTTGGAAAATAACTTAATACCAACATTTTTAGGCTTACGAGTACATGCGTATATAAAAAAAAAATGGGCGTGGGCCGGCCATGTGTGCCGACGACACGACGAACGGTGGCGCAAGCGCGTTCTGGACTGGAGACCCCGGCTAGGCAGAAGAAGTGTAGGCCGACCGCCTGGCGGATGGTCCGATGACATAAGGGAGACAGCAGGACCAGTCTGGAAGAAACGGGCAACCGTTCGGGATGGAGACGGATTGGAGAGGCGTATGGCCAACGGTGAGCGATTATACGTTGAAGAAGAAGAGAAGAAGATGTATAATTCTATGAAAATAATGGCTTTACTAAAAAAGCTGATTGAAACGGTAGGCTTATTTGTTAACTCGCTCGCAATCGCCATCGTGTTCATTTTGACAGTTCTTGTATGAATGTGACAGTTAGCTGATTCCGATGCCAATTGTCAGCCCATACGTGAACTGTCAAAATGAACACGATGGCGGTTGCGAGAGAGTTAGACAATAAGCCTACGGGAAGGCGGCTTGCAGTAAAATCAAGAAAGTTCAACTTACTTAATCTAATAAACACCAAAGTCTTGCAAATTATTTATTCCAATATATTAATAATAATAATTTTAAATCTACGAGACATACACACACGCCAAGGAGGCCCAAGGAACAATGTCCCAAAATGTTTACGTTAAACACCATAGGGACGAGACCAATGCGGCCCAGCGCTAGTGATGTCACTTAGTCGATGAATTGATGAATTCCTCCTAACAAGGTATGATAGAAGAGAATTAAATCGAAATTAAAATCAAACGATACGAGCCCTATACGCCCCAGCTGATAGTAATAACAACTAAAGAAGAAATTATGTACATAAATAAATAACGAAGCTTTCATTTAGGCACAATTATAATGAACACAAAATATTTACCTTGCTACTCCGCTACTTACGTGCAAGTTAACCAAGCCTGTGCGAAATATGTACGCTTTGCATGCTTTGTGGTGTTAGGATTAATTAAGTTTGTGGGATTTGTGTGCGTTTTGTGTGGTAGTAGTGGTGGGAGGGCTTGCATGCAAAGCGTACATATTTCGCACAGGCTTGGTTAACTTGCACGTAAGTAGCGGAGTAGCAAGGTAAATATTTTGTGTTCATTGAAATGGACCTCCGCAAAGTAACGCCTGATTCAATAAAATAAAAAACAATTATAATGCCGACCTGTTGCTGAAAGATTAGCCATTTGATAGAGTTATACCAAAACATTTGATTTTATACTGTAACTATTTCTAAGTAGATGCGCTTTTGTTTTCTCTGTGACGGCAAATGTTTTTCCAATGTAAGTATGTGTACACGTGTGTCCAAAGGCATTTTGACCAACTTCAAAAATATTGCATGTAGTAGTAGTTGATATATTATCTTCACCGATGATTCCGGTGATCCTGTTTTTATTCGATAGTTTAGTCTCAGTTTAGTCTCAAAGGTGCTGTATAATTTTTATAACTGGCATGCTTAGTGATTTGTATTTGAAAAGAAGAAAAATACTGGTCAGAATTCCGATCCAAAGTTCGATCGCTCGCTCCATACTAGAAGTGTCAAAAATGACAGCTAATACTTTAAATTTAATCGTTATTGAATCTCATTGAGTCGTCATGATAAGGCCCCTGACCCCATTTCGCAGCGGCTGGGTTTTTTTACAAAAACCCTCTCCCAACAGCTTGGAAATTGTTAGGCTGATTTAACATTGCGTTATTGCTTTATTTTTCTCATGACCGAGCAATCTAGTCTCGTTCTAAGCCAAGGACGCACTTAACCGTTTGATAAAAATGTCAAAGGACGCTTCGCCTTTGCCATTTTTCGTAACTAGGCACTTTGTATCTATATGGAAACCAGTAGGCTTATTGTCTAACTCGCTCGCAATCGCCATCGTGTTCATTTTGACAGTTCATGTATGAGCTGACAATTGGCATCGGAATCAGCTAGCTGTCACATACAAGTACTGTCAAAATGAACACGATGGCGATTGCGAGCGAGTTAGACAATAACCCCCTTATTCATAAACGCACTATAGGCCTCTGTTAACTTAGTAATCGTTTGTCCTTATCTGTCACTTTGACATTTACCTTTCACAGATAAGGACAAACGATTACTAACTTAGCGGAGGCCTATAGTGCGTTTATGAATAAGGGGGTAAGCCTACAGTTGTCTACCTAAGCGTAATTCTTCGTTCTATTTCTGTTTATCAGAAGTATCTCAGCTGGTTAGACAGTTTCTAATATTACATCCAAATTTGTACCTTCCTACGGCTTTTACCGAAGGACCAAGCATCTGGAGGCAGGTCACGGAACAACCGTCGTCACCCCCGTCTGAACTGTCAAGTGCCTATGAAATAAAGCGGGAGCAATATTCACAGAATACCAAAGTGATTGCAAATTTACTATCCATGAATATCAATACGGTCGACGTGGAAAACAAAATTGAAACTTTGAACAAGAAAATCTTAGTGGAGACGTAGATTGTGGTTTTAAAAACTTGTAAGTTGTGCCCTAAAGATATTATTATTTCTGTCCACTCTGAGACCTGACAAAGTTTTAATGAAACATTTAAGTTGAAGACACTTCAAAGTGTCTGACAATATTTGCCTAATTGCCTGATACTAACGATATCTTTGCCTAATACTACGACAAACAAGTTTTCGAAACTTTTTTACGCATTTATTACAGCGGCAAATAATATTATTATAAATTAAAATTATATTGATATTACTTATTCGGCAACGCTAGAAATAAACATACGGTATGAAATTAAAGTTTAAACATCTTCCAGTTTGGAAATTATTCACCGATGACATCGCAATATGCCGCCGAAGTTGTTTTATTCCAATAAAATGCGCCATTATATATTTGACGGGTGCATAGTCGAACAAGATTTGAAAACGAGCGAGTATTTCACTCCCGACGTAGAGCATTGAACACACCGCCCACATTGTCGCAAAATTCAGTTATGAAAATAAATTCCAATTGAACAGTTACGACGTTGAACAACGAAAGCATTATTTTGCAAAGTATATCCACTTTTCCACGTGTTTTTGAATAATAAATTTTCTAGGAAAATAGTATGCAAAGTAGAAGAAAACTTCTTCAAAATTGCATGCATGCGACGATGGCTTTCAGTTTACCAGAATATTATCTATTCATATAAAACCGTTTGTCCTGAGTGATCTATTAACATCATCACATAGCCAATACTTATGGTACAGGACTCGTGTACTCGCAGCCAGATACTCGTACTGATTAACGGATCTTTTTGAATTGTGGGCGTACAGGTGGAAAAGGAAATCAAAATAGTGATGGGTTGCTAGCCGCATCGCCTATAACATGATACCTAAGATTTTCGCCCATTCCCTCGATGGGCTTTTATCATCTGCGCGAGAAGAGAAGCAATTGCTACATTCTATATTTTTCTTTGTTCCCAGAACAGCACGGAAGAATTCCGTAGGTACATAGCACACGTTATTCATTTTAAATAATTATGAGTTAAGTTCATTTACATTTTCATTCCCAGTTGCTGAAATGCCGAAAGTGTATAAATTAATTTCATTAACTTAATTTAATGCTACATTTGCTATATTCGAATCTACGAGAGCTCAGTTTTGTATTGGAGAGGCAAAGTGTTTGAATCAGATCCCAGTCTTCGCGTTGAATATTCGATGAGTTTATATACATTTGCATGTTAGAGTCTCGGTTGTAAGCGACTCGTCTAGAGCTACATTCGGACAGAAACTTAGTTCTATTTGTATTGAATTAAACTAGAAAGACAACCTTCTATGTTGGTAGCTCGTTATGAATATCTCTAGAAGCATTCTCGTGTTCATATATGCGTTTCACAGAGTGCACTGACATTCATAATGGATTTCACAATAGAAATGTAGCAAGGTGATAAACAAAATATTTTGAATATCGTGTATGGTGCAAAAAGTTTCAAGGGTTTAGTTTTAGTTTATAATAGTTTTCAAAATGTCACAATCTCACAATATGGGGCAATAAAAAGAGCTATGCTAGAAATATTTCACCGGGAACGACTCAACAACACTGAGATAGGGATGAGGAAATCTGTAGAAAGACTATATTTACCAACATAGTCCAAGAAATTGCACACCATAAATGGCAGAGTACGAAACACATTGCTCGTCGAACTGATGGCCGTTGGGATTTTAAGGTTTTAAAAGCAGCGAATGCATTTGGGAATGTATAATATTGGTAGGCCTCAAGGTAAGCGGCTGATCTAGTAAAGATTGCGAAAAGCCATTGGCTGTGGGTATCAAAACCGATATTCGCAGAGATCCTTGGGGAAGACCCATGTCCAGCAGTAGACATATTTCTCTCGATATGACGATGATAAGTGAACACCTCTGTGTCTTCTGTAGAGTGGCAAAACTCATTAGAAGAAAAACGTGTAGGTCTTCAACCCCACAAAATTACTTCTAAGAAAAATCACTTCAGACAATTTCTCCGCAACGAAACAAAAGTTTCATGTCGTAAAAATTCTAGTAGATTTTGTATACTCTTACTTTGTCGGTGTTTTATTATTTACGGTTGGCATCATCCTTTTAAGTCTGGATAAATTCTGCGTACGTGCAAGAAACGTTAGGTATTGTTACGTGGAAATTCACGTATCACGTATAAATCTACCTCCTGCGTAGTTGCCTAACGTGTACCTAATTTAATCAGCACCACAATATCTGAGCATTTGTGGACTTAGGTGGTTGAGATTCGATTTGAAGCACTAGAATATTACCTACTTATCTTATAATATATGGAGTTTTTATTGCCATTGAAAAATAATTTAGGATATGAAAGCTAAAATCTCATAAAAGTAATCGTCAACATTCTCCTTTTGATCATTCGCAGCTTTTGTTAGTAAGGGTTGGGTGTATACTATACACCTATACACACATGTATAGGCACTTCGTTTTATTGACATTTTAAAAAAGGTAAACAATCTTGACATGCCTTTTTACTGAAAAATACTTTTAAAAATTCGGTCACAGAAACATACAAAACCATAACAAAGCAAATCACATAAGGTATTTTCATTCTTACCTGTCCTATTTGGTAAAAAATATTCTAACCTCAATGTGCAAATATTTGTAAAGAATAAGGTGTATTATGTTTTCAAATAAACCTGAGGCAATGTTTTGTACATAATTTTGGTAAAAAATAACAAAAGTTAGACGTTTTGAGGTTAGAATTTTGTTTACCAAATAGGACAAATAAGAATGAAAATATCTTAGATGTCATTAAAATTGTAACTTGCTGATATTTATTTTTAAAAGTAATTTTCAATAAAATACATGTCAAGATTGTTTATCTTTTTTAAAATGTAAAAAAACGAAGTATAGATATGATATGAAGATCAAATGGTACAAATTGTGCCATTGTGCCTGCTCAGATCTGTTCTTTTCTCCAGTCCGTTATGGTTGCCTGGTAGAGATCGCTCTGTAGCGATAAGGCCGCCTATTGTTACCTTATTACTTCTGTATACCTTTTTCTGTTTTGATTGTTATATGTGGTGTTCAATAAAGAGTTATTGTATTGTATTGTATTGTATTGTGTTAAATTTGTCGGAATAGAAAAGAGGCCGCCCCTCATCGACCTAGCAGCGGAAGAGGGTAGAAAGTATAATGGCTAAGCTCAAGGACGGTAATTTTGATCAAACCTAAGATGTCCATCTGATGTTCATTATTGAAAGCCGGCCCTAGCAAAAGGAGCAATAAAAGGAATATAAACTTTCCTTTCCGGATTTGCTTAAGTCCGCATACATCTAATGACGCGGGGGACCCATCCGTACGGAGGGCTGCTAAAACGCGCAGTGGGCTCAACTAGGTCGCTCCTGAATATGAGATGAGCCTGCAAATCTTTTCCTTTTCACTGACAATTCTGTTTACCCCCGCCTGCTTTTGTGTTTTGTGTTTTGGTCAGGCTTATAATTAGACCCCGCAATCTTGTCGGATTTACGCCGCATTTTGGTTGGTTGGAGACTAAAATATAATATAATATATTGCTTTATATGGAAGTGAGACGTGGACCATGACTCAGCGTGATAGAGAGAGGTTGGAGGCCTTTGAGATGTGGTGTTGGAGGAGGATGGAAAGGATTAGCTGGACGGAGAGGAAAACCAACGAAGAGGTGCTTAACATAGTCGGAGAAAAGAGAAGGTTACTGGAGACTATAAGTACCAGAAGAGGGAACATGATAGGACACCTGATGCGACGCGACGAATTCTTTCTAAACCTGCTGGAAGGAAAAGTGGAAGGGAGACGAGGCAGAGGAAGGCCAAGATTAACGTATTTTGACCAGGTGAAGGAGAGAGTGGGTGTCGCGTCGTATCGGGAGGTCAAGAGGCTGGCTGAGGACCGAGCGGAGTGGCGACTACTCCACCGACAAGAGCCTGGTCTTAAATGCAAGAAGAAGAAGGAGACTAAAATAGAACAGATTTTAATACGAAAATATAATCAGTTGTTAGACATACTTTTGACATGATATAGAACACGATTATTTACGATTAACGATCTCCCGATATTTTTACGCAGTTGCATGCATCATGATCACCGGTAGATTGGATCGTTGAAGGTAATAGGTAACGGTCTGCTTGCCGTAGTAGGTAAATATGTTCAATGTAATTAAAATGTAATTAATTAGGTAACCGTGAATCATTTAAAACTAATCGGCTTGTTAATGTTCAATCTCTCCGCTTAATTCCCGACTAGGTAATAACCAACCAGAGTACTCGTATGCGAAGTAATCACAAGTAAACTTCCGAGCTACGACTAAATTAGGTATGTACCTTATAGGAAAATAAATGAAAAGTTAGGTTTATAAGGTAGATTCATACAAACAACACAATAACATGTATTTTATGGTTCAAACTAACTTTTACTGTAGACACTTTTAGACACTGGTAGTGAAACTGGATTAAACTATGAACGTTAAGCACGAAATGATGAAAGAAAGAAAGAAAAAGGTTTATTTGGTGCAATATAAAAACAAAAACCGTACAAAAATAACCATAAAATGAAAACACACACCAAAAAGGTTGCCGCTCAGCATGTGTCAGACAAAGGCGCCTATGTCTGACGCTGGTTTTCAGGGCAACCAAAAACAAAAACAAAACAAAAAAACTTACAGCTAAATTACTATTACTAAAAAACAACAATATTATTTGCAATCCACTTTAACGCTCAGGGGTTACCAATGACGTCTTAATGCGATTCAATCCCGATCCAGTTTAGGTTCGCTCGCTGTCAGATCCATACTAAAAATGACAACTAAAACCTGAACTGAGTCGTAATTGAATTGCATTAAGACCTCATGGTAAGGCCCCCAGTACGTTTTGTTAACTGTGTGCCTCTCTGCGACATCATAGTTGCATTTCGGATAGACCGACTTAGACTCGTTTAGTTATATTTAATTAAAACCTAGAACTGCAGTGGAACTTTCGAATAAAATGTCGGGAGGTTTCAAGTTTTTAAATGAAGTTGTACCTAGTTCCGACCGCAATCTATAGGGAAAGGAGCGAGCCAATCGATAAACGAGAAAAAGATTCGAACCAGCGACACAGGATAAAAAAAACTAGATTAGCTAGTACTTCAATTACATCGGCATTCGCTAATTCATGAAATATCTTGAGCAAAACAACCATGTAATTCGTGACGTTATGTCTATTTACCTCCCTCCTCTGCTCTCCGGTACGGGTTTAAAGGTAAGTTCGGTGGAATACAAAAGACAAACACTTCTCATGTTTACTTGGCCTACGCTCGGGTCACGTACTATCTCACCCTTTACCTGGCTGCCAAATGGCTGGCCTAGATAAATAATGATATAATACCAGCCTTAATTGACAACATTTCACATTTCTGAGCCTATAATTTTAATGGTTCTCTGTATTTTGTTTGAAAAGATGAACGTGCTGACAGTTAAATTTTTTCGCTAGGGCTTATATTTAATTTATAATCAACTAGCTGTTGCCAGCGACTTCGTCTGCAAAGAACTCGTGTATCGCTATCCCGCGGGAACCACGCAATTTTCCGGGATAAAAAGTAGCCTATGTGCTATTCCAGACTTTTCTCTATCTATGTGCCAAATTTCATCCAGATCCGTTGGACCGTTCTGGCGTGATTGAGTAACAAACAAACAAACATCCATCCATCCATCCATCCATCCATCCATACTTTCGCATTTATAATATTAGTTAGATTAGATTTATTAATTTGTGCTTATTCTAAAAGGGCGTAACTCCGGTACTATCACAGAATACACACTTATCCTTTGTCTTTTCTCTATAGAAAAAAAACTGACGTTAATTTCAAATTGTCAATGTCAGGCCCTATTCTCCAATATTCGATTTTCGAGGTTCGCTTCGTGCTGTTCCGCTCATACTAATAGTCATTTTCTTGAGAGTTAGAGAGAAGGTATGCAACGAACTTCGAAAATATTGCCCCCCTTGTACTTTGAAGTTGTCAAAAATACAAAATTATGATCGCTTATTTTTTCTCGTGAAAAAAGCAAAGGCGTTTCACCTATTCTGTGGTAGTATTGGTAAAATTAGGACATATTTTTTAATTATTTTTTATTTTTTATAATAAGCGATATTAAAATTATATTAACGTACAATACAATACAAATACTCTTTATACATAACCTCTCTTTAACATATTGCAGTGATCAGGAGGCAAAATGCTTTCGAACCATAATACACATTTTCAGGTGTTATAAAAATGAAATGTTGTCAATTACGAGTATAATAACATGTTTTAAAACTCGATTAGGTTAGACTTATGTGATTGATGATTGCTTTAAGTTGGATTGATGATACTTCCTCCATTTTCTATGTCCTACTTGAAAACTCGGGGCCACAGAATGAATGAGCCCGGTGGGCCTTTATTTTTTACACAAGAGGACGTGGAAACAAAGGTTGGCTAAATTTATATTTAGGTACAAACAGTCCAAATATAATCCTGTTAAAACTGAGGGCCCTTACCATGACGTCTTAATGCGATTCAGCTTAGGTTCGCTCGCTGTCAGATTTGTCAGTACTGTAACACATCCTGACTAGAAATAGAAACTTCGACCTTATCTGTATGCTCTAGTGAAAGTTTGTTCAAATATTAATATACAGTTTTAATGAATTTCTGAATAGTTTAATGAGTCGACGGATTAATTAGCCTTAGTGGGCTCGGATATTATATTCAAATTGTGACGTAACTTCCCTTAATTTACTAGAGAGTTCGGTTACTTTGGATTCGAATTAAATTTGTACCGTAACTGCTAAATTTATTGTGTCTGTGTATTTTATACACTGTGTTCCAAAATTATTCTAGAATACTTTAGCAGGTGGTTTAGGGGTTTATATACCATTGAATTGCTTTGCAGGTTCCCTCGCGATGTTTTCCTTCACCTAAAAGCTCACAGTAAATTTTAAATGCTATAGCGTACATTAACTCTGAAAAACTCAAAGGTGACCCGGAGTTCGAACCCACGACGCTCTGCTTGACAGGCTATAGCCATAGGTCACACCATTCTTGATCGAAGGTCACACCACGGCTACCATGGCTTCTGGATGGTACATGCGACTGTGACAAAATACCTACAGCTCATCAAAAGTAGTCGTGGTTTATATGCCGTAGAGAATTGTATGTCACCTAGGCCTAAGATTACGACATATACATACATACAAATACATACATATCGTCACGCCTCTCTCCCATAGGGGTAGGCAGAGACTACTTTGTTCCACTTGCTACGATCCTGACATACCTGTTTCGCTTCATCCACATTCATCAATCTCTTCATACATGCTCGCCGGTTTCGGGTACTCTTGACCAGGCCTTTTTCCAAAACGTCCTCAATTTGATCACGGAACGTCCGTCTAGGCCTTCCTCTCCCAACGCACCCATAGTCGTATATATATTCCTTAAATTGTGATTGTTCGAGAACTTCCATACTTTCATGTCACGTGTCACTTTATGGAAATCTATAAACGAGATTTTCGTTGTTACTGTATTGGGGAAGCTGAATCTGCCTTTTTACAAGTGGATGATTTTGGCGTAAGGGCCAGAGTAAAAAGGAAAGCGTTCAAGATTAAGAAGAAAATAAATTAAATATTTTGGGTTGCTTACAAACAAAAAAAAAATGTTTTTATTTCAACGGTTGACACGCAGAATTTACAATTGTATATATATTTATTTATTTATTCATAAGAACAAGACACATCACCATTTCTTCATCGCTTATTAGATGAAAACGTTGAACTCTCTTGATGTCTCACTGAAAGTTCTACCAATAGCTAGCCAATTGCAATGCCTTGCTGACACGCACATTTTTGTATGAAATCAAACAAAGAAATAACCAAATACAATAATAATAATCATAATAATGTTTAGTATTATCTATTTCTCGTTTCTTTCCACACGTCTAGGCAATCAAACTCGGCCCACCCGAGCTTTGTATCGGCAAACAGGGTTGTCTCTGAGTTTCTATCGCAGAGTCGTTGAATCACAAAAAAATATCCTAATCTCTGTACTATGTTACCATTTCGGTTAGCTAGTGGAGCTGACAATTTTCCTATAGTAATTTAGACGTTTACGCGGAAACGCTCTCGTTATGTGAGCCACGTTAAAAGGTTTTAGTTTTTTAAAAAAGGTTACGATCTAGTAGGTATTTAAGGGTGGTCAAATAAATTTTTACAAACGTTTTTCGGTGAAATCGAACACATATTTTCACAGATGTGATTCAAGAATCGGCCCTCTGTTCGGATTAGTACAGCAAGTATACGTGCCGGCACGTAAGTCTAGCGATGACGAGTCACGTGGAGGGGATCTGCGCACCCACGGATACCGTATTTTATACTTCTGCGCATACAAGGTAGGTAATCACTAGACTTACGTGCCGGCACTTATACCTATGTGCGTGTATGCCGAGCTAATTGCTCTCTGCTTAATGAAGAGTTATACCGAGTAACAACCCTAACTTCAGCGTCCGGTGTCACTAACAATTAAAGTGCCAGCATCCCGGAGGCGGCGACCCACGGAACCGGAAACGCAAACATTTAACGACGTGTTGGAACTTCGCTCGATATTGTATTAGCTGATCGGAGTGCTTTTAATAAAACGCCGGCAGTTCAATTTTGTAGTCACCGGAAAATAAAATTGCATCAGTTCGTGTAACAAAGGGTGATTACGAAGTGTCAGTCTGAAATTCAATGAGGTTTAAATTGGAATTTAAATTTTGATCTCTTTGACTATAGTTATACACTAGCTGTTGCCTGCGACTCCGTCTGCTTAGGATTTGCTTATCGCTATCCAGTGGGAACTATGCGATTTTCCAGGATATAATCTATTATACGTACTTCTCTGGAACTGAAACTGTACCCTAAAATTGAAAGAAAGAAAGAAAGAAAGAAAACATTTTTTCATGATAACATTACAAAGACAAAAGAAGATAAGAAGCAAAAAAACATAAGAATATGCATCATGAAATGGTCCCATCTCAGCATAATAAGTGGTCTGAAGATATCTTCTTCTATTTTTTATTAACACAATTTTTTTACGACTCCAAAAATACGATGAGGCTTGATCGACAAACTTTATAAACTTAAGTCAATTAGAGGGTTAGGCACTTGTCCCACCGCCGGCGAGTAGCGAGAAGCGAGTGTTTTTTAGTATGGAACTTTTGTCGCCCGGCGACAAAACCGACAAAAATTCCATACTAAAAAACGCTCGCTTCTCGCTACTCGCCGGCGGTGGGACAAGTGCCTTAAGCGTGAAGAGGCAACAGACAGACACTTTCGCATGTTAGTATGGATTCTATTGAACTCATGTTTAAGAGTTTGAATTAATATAGTCTAAAATCACCTTATTTCATAATTCCCGACACGGTAGTAACGCGGTTAAATTGATTACATTATTCAAAGCCGTCTAATGGCCGCCCAAATTCCGCCCCGTCCAGTAATTTGCGATCTATAGTTATTAGTATGAAGAAGTAGTACTTTACAGGGCGAGGTTAATTGCAGGGTTCATTTGATTTTATTAGATCGAACGCAAGGGTCGGCTATCATGATTTAGGTCAAAGGGTACGCTTTAGTGATGTTACGATTTTTCGTATTCGCATCTTTTTAATATTCGCATTCGCAATAGACTAAGCCGTGCTAGTATTTTGCTAAATGTGTTTGGTATTGAAAAGTGGAATTCTTTTATAGTTATTAAATTAATTTATTTCTTTAAATTCGAAATTGATTGTGAGTCTTGAGACGAGGCATCTGGTATTCTAATTATTAGCGTCAGTTAGGGTTAGGGCCTCTTTAACAATATTTTAAGGAAGTAAGCGAATTAATAAAAAAGCCTATTTACATGTCATGTCGGAGTTTGATACCGACTCGCATTCGCATTCGTATTCGCGAATATGGTAAATCGGACATTAGTTACATCACTATTACGCTTGTATCGGAAAAGGAATAAAACACACCTTTGAATGCAAACTCATTGATTTGTTTTGATACCCTCGAAATGTTCAGGGAATTTTTATGAACGATGTTTTTAATGTCTTGCGGAATGTGTTTGGTGTAAGCCTCGGGAGCAAAAAGTACTTATTAAATGGAAGCAGTGTTACTTTTTTAATGGCAGCTGTGATGTTCCACAATTTTTTACGCGCTTTTATTAAGATCGCTTGTTACTGAAGGAATTTATAAGCGGCAATGAAATATAATAAAAGAAAAAAAAATATTCCTGACATCAAAAAGATTTACAATAAAATTTTATTGTGGTATTTAGATGAAATTTGGCAGAAAAGTGAGAAGTGCTGTCAAGAAAAATAAAAATAAAAGTTAGTAAGTATGTGATATGTAACAAAAAAACTTGATTAAAATCTAGGCAGCTTTTGACTGACTGATCATCAGAATACAGAACGAAGCATGTTATTCTAATTTTTCTAATTCAGATTGATCTATTGAAAGACATTCGGAAGGTGAGAAAACCTTGGAAAATACTTCAAAAAAACAGTAGGAATGAATAATATCAGCTCTTTTCCAAATTGATGTAAAAGCACTTTTGGCAAAAAAATGGGTTTTTAAATTTTTTATATAATAAGAGTGGTGGGTGGTGGGTGGTGGTTTCGGGTGGGCGAAGTAACACTGTGAGTGTAGTGCGTTTGAATCGAGTTTCGAGTGAGAACGGTTCCAGTGGTAACGAGAGTGCACGCAGTCGACGCGCAAGAATGAGGGTAGACAGAGCTCGGTCTACCCAACAATAACACCCACCCGCAATTTCTTCAGTCTATCCGTGATCATGATGCATGCAACTGCGTCGAAATATCGGGTGCTCAATAAAGGTAATCGCGGTTCACATCCCGTTTATAATATTTCGAATTTTAATATAATGTTATTCATATTGTCATAACAACAATAAATTTATTTGCAAATTGGTGATAAGTATCATGAAAGCACCGGCTGTTAGCCATTATTGTTTTATTCCCGGCCAGACTACCTGTTGTCGCCACTAAACGATATTTATCCTTGTTTTGTGCAAACGAGCCCTGTAAATCAACATTTAGATACGGAATGAACAAGAACATTAACGTAAATACTCCAGACTTTCTAGCCTCCGTATTTTGTTTTATTAGTGCTTTGTTTACAATACTCTGGCCGAAGTTTAAGTACACCTCGTTCTATAAGCGCGTTTGTGTGCGTGTGTGTATGTATGTAGCTCGGCGTGTGTTGCGCTCATGCGAAGACACGTAGGTAGCTAGACATAGTTGAACTTTACTTTGGCCGTGTATTGTGTTCCGTCTTTACTTTTTATTTGGTTGAAGCTACCACAGAGAAAACTTTACGTACCTAAACCTACCCTTAGTAAAAGCGAAGGTGAGGCAGCAAGATTCTACAAAATGAGGAGAAAGACATTATCTGTTTAGAGACGTAAGCGACAATGATATCTAGGTACTTACGATTTTTTACGAACAGCTCAACAAAAGTAATCTCCAATAACAATTTCAACATTTAATTAAGAGAGTGCCAAAGAGTACGTACCAACTACATATATTTATTATGATCCTACCGACTGATTTTGGTCATGGGCACCACTTCGACTCCTGGTCAATATGACGCTCGTATATGTAGCCGATCTCCGAAGCGAAATGAAAGCACGTGAGAACACCGTTAACAAAATGGTAGCGAATAGTAGCAGCGAGTTTTTAGCTCGTATTTTTAATTCTATTCATTATTACAATTTAATGTGCCATCAAATCAAATTATTACACGAGTCATTGGCTAAAGCCACTTCAGTTCAAAACTCTTTTATGTTTCCTTTCATAAACGATTGATCGAATAGCCTTTTGAAACCCTCTTCGTACGTCGGCATTCGACCAACTCGTATAATGGAGCCGCTCGATGCTAATTCAACTTTCTGCGACGGTCGGGTGAATTAAACATTTTGCCTCTTTTCATTCGTATTTTCTACTAAGGTTTTTGTTCTAGTTAACTATTATCTTACTCAGCCGTGAAACAATTACAGGTTGTGTTTCTCTGGCCACATTTTTAGTTAACTAAAAAAAGAATAAATTAGACTGCATTTTATTATGCTATTTCTGTTGAAGGCTTCTAGGGCTTTGAGGTGAACTTTTTAATAATGATATAGTATGTATTTGTACTTTTTTACTATTTTTGAGTGTCTTTGTTTTACAGCATAAAGACCTTGACGAATGATGTTGTTTATTTTTCATTTAGACTGTTTTCATTAGTTTCATTATAAAGCCCTCAAGCTTTATTGAGTTTGCCAAAATCGGCCTATATTTTTGTTTTAAGAAAAAATATTAAATTACGTTGTTTCAAATATCTAATGCTATTCGTAAGTATGGGTAAGCACCAATACGGTTAATAAGAAACTTTACACCTACGCATTGTTCGTTCTGTTCTCCTCTAGCTATGTGGGTGTCCTCATCTAATCTAACTAATATTATAAATGCGAAAGTATGGATGGGTGGATGGCTGGATGGATGGACGGATGGATGGATGGATGTTTGTTTGTTACTCAATCACGCCAGAATGGCCCAACGGATCTGGATGAAATTCGGCACATAGATAGAGAAAACAATCTTAAATCTGTAATGTGTGCGGAATATAGAGTTGCAAAAATAACAAACAGCTTATCCCGGATAAAAAGAAAAGTTCCTGTGGATTTAAGGAAAAAGTTCTTTTAACGCTGTGGGCATTTGTGATAACTTTGTCCTACCTCGGCGCCATTTAAATATAATAAGTCCGCAACAAGTTAAGCGCACACGGAAACTTCTTTAATTAATAACGTCCGTCCAAAGGGCTAATTGTTGTTATGCCCAAACGCCGGGACATAATCCTATAGCTATGACAGCGTAATCCATTACACATTTGCATTTAATCCATTGAACACAATGCCGCTGTTTACGAACAAAACATGGAGGAAAAGGTTTGCCACCGTCGCTTGAGTCTTATCCACTCAGAAGCCGTGAATATTTGACGAAGAAGTATATTCGGCATTTCTACTGGGACTTGGGACACGGTCTCTGTTAGCACCTAACCAGTAGGCTCTTTGTGCTAACACACCGTCAGACGCAATTGCAAGTCACCATTTGAATCTGTAAATCGGTACAATTTGGCGGCAGAAAAAAATGGCGAGTGTGACTGTGATTGTGAATTAAGCTTTGATCTTTCAAAAGGATCTCGACTCGACAATGGTTGTTAAAAGTTAAAATTTGCAATATGGCTGACACTTTGGGATGATAGGTAAAAAGTTACGGTAGGTGCTAAAAATGTACTAAAACAATACAAAAACAAAAAGCACCAAAAGAAAAATAAAACGAATTTAAGCATAGAACTGAGATTACCGAATATCTTATAAAATAGAACGGGCTTAACGTCTATTAAAGTTAATTAACATGTCTCAGCAAGACATCCCAAGATAATTAATTATAGGTAAAATTAATCAATAACATAACACGTACATCTTTGGTACATAATTGTCATGCAGTTGTGTAATAATTCACAGAGACACGTTCCAGATGACAATACATGTACCTATACATGTACACATGTCAGGCTGTCACATGTCGTAGCAACTAATACATTAGCCCTGACAAAATGTTATGCGTTGTGTTGGCATTACTGAGCAGCAAAGCAGATTAGCAGATTACAAGACCCCGCCTGGTACATTAAGGCGGGAAACTTTCATAGTTGAATGCACTCTGTACTCACTTTGATTTACGAATGCAAGTTACAAAGTGAATCGAGATGGCTTTGTAAAGTTATGATTGAATATGTTCAGATGCTTTTAGTAAGATCAAGTGCGGTCGGTTAGTTACGAACTTAGTTGTAGAGAAGCCTCAATAGAGGCAGGTTAATGGAGAAAATTGTTAGCCAGAACTAAAGTGGTTCAGGATGACCGAAGCCTTGTTTACTAAGTTACCTCGATTCGTAATTTCAACTTTTTGACTTAGATCAAAATGGTTTTTTTTACTGTGAGCAATCGGTCTAGTTTTGGAGTGATTAAAGTTTCAAACTCTTTAATGATATGTTTTCTTTGTGTTGCAAATGATAATTGGAGTGTTAAATACCTAACATCCATTTTCGGTATATGAAAAAATTACTCGAGCAGACTTTTATAGTAGTATTTGATAATCCTGGAACCTACATGTGGTTTTGCAGTAGGTACTTTGCTTTGTTACACGCAACAATTTTTATAGTATTTTATGCAACAGTTGTATTAGAGGGGTCAAAAAAGGCGAGTGGTGTGGGTTACGATGTGAGCGTAGCGAACATCGTAAGAAATAAACCACGAGCTTTTTTTTGACTTGCTAATACAACGTTGCATACAATATTTTTTCTACGACTAAGTAGGTAGGTACTTACTAAATTAGAGTAATACGTTCTCCAAAAATGAAGAAGTCCAGTGTTCCAGTCTCCACGCAGAAATTCTCGTACCTAGGTTTTATCATTGCCGAGATTTTCTAGACAACAAATTTTCCATCACTTCCTGGGCCGCTGCGGATATTTCTTCCGATGTTGAAGTAATTTCGTTTTCATCGATACTTTTTTATGATTATGTTAATGTTACAAAACTTTGTTAAAACTATTGCAACCAAATAACAAATAACAAACAAGACAAGAGCGGGAAACATGAAAACGACTAACGAAAAAATTGGAAGTTTGTTTATAGTAAACTTTGTTTTTAATTAACGTTAACTTTTTTTTATAGCCTTGCATTCTTGGCGCATTTAGCCAAAACGTTTACCAAATTGCCAGTGACGTTATTAAAAAATCTTGTTTGTTATGTTGGCAGCTACGCATTTCGTTCAGAAAGTTCTAGTTCAATAAAAAACCATACGAATGAAATAATTTGTTAAGTTGGTAGCCGCATTTTCATCGTAAATTTAATGTTGATCCTGTAAAAGTTTTACCTAGATCTGGCAGTCTATGGCTGGCAGAGTTAACGATGGAGCACTTTTAGAGCCATAAGCCAACAAGTGCTTTTAGAGGGAATAGACAATATAGACTTAGCCAAAGTCTTATTATGCGTGTTCTTATAGTGGTGCTCGTGATAACATAAATCACAGATAATAGTACAGGAGTAGGAAAAATATTATTTAGTCAGCACAGCACCTACACCTGCTGTCACCACCACACCAGAACTGCTGTTAGGCATGTCCACAACCCCGAGTTTAGAGAGGGTATACATAATTTATAATTTGAGGGTTGTATAGGTGCGAAAAAAGTACTCAAACAACACTTTTTTATAAATTTATTAAAAAATTTAAATCTCGCACACATTAATCGAGTAATTATACCTAAATCAAAAAATAAATCATATTTTAGGTATGCCAAAAATGTCTGATATCATTTTGGACAAGAGCTGACACTCTTTAAACTATTGGACCGATTTTTACCAAACATGACTAAGAAGGCACAAAGCTATCGAATGAAAAAAACCGCATCGAAAAAGTGAATTCTTAAGGGTTTACCTAAATAGGCTTTACTAAACAAAAATATACTCTTGTTCGTCAAAAACGCAGCTTTTACAAACAAATTACAACTTGATAAACCTTGCGTGCGGTGCTCACGTGTCGGTAAACTGCTAAAATAAGCTTCCACCTGAACGTTACAGCAGACAAAGACTCAATCTTTGCGGCGGATAAAGGAAAAAGGATAATAACTATAAATTACAATTTACAGCTGACTTTTGCGGATATTGCGAACGAAAACCTTAGCACGCCACGGCCCTACTCATTTAGTCCGGTGTCATGATTAAAAACTTTGTCCGCGTCTAAATCCCATTGTCAATTTTCTGACCTCTTGATTATTAGTTTTGTTGTAGGTATTCACTGTTTTCGTGTGTTATATATACAACTAGCTTCTGCCCGCGATTTTGTCTGCGTATTATACATACATATTTGTATATAAACCTTCCTCTCAAATCACTCTATCTATTAAAAATACATTGTCAAAAAAGAAAACTACGGCAACGGTCAACGGCCAGTCGCATAAATAAATATTATGGGACAATTATTTACAGCGCAAATTTTACACAAATCGACTAGCATTTCTGTCTAAACATTCCAAAGTGCTAATTAGGAACGTAGCTGTAGGTCTCATTCCTATTTCGCACTCAACTGTGTTCATTATGTTACGACACTACTCAAGATAAAACCTCCCCCGATTTATTATTCCATTTGCGCTGACAACTTCTAAGTATATTTTGGGCTAGGCAGAAACTTTACATATCACCTAGTTCTACCAGAGCACATGTAGGACGAGATTGGTAGGAGGCGTCGGGAGCAGGTAAATTGGACGACGACGGCAATCGAGCCGTCTTCTCGCATCACTGCACTTCTCCCTGCTATGTAGCACGATGCATAAATATTGTAGTTTTTACTACATACAACATGCATTCTTTAAATAGACTCGGGGCCGAATTAACAACCTGTAGGCAATGCAATTATCGGCGCACCTATATGCTTTTCTAATTTTCTAAAAGACACTATAATAAGATAGATAAAAGTGCTTTTTATAATGTACTGTATCCATATTTATTCAGATCGTAATCTTTACGAGGGATACGGGTGACTACGAAAGCTGATTCTAAGCATTCATTTTGCTTACTAAGTTAGGATAAAACTATGTATTAGACAAAGTGAAGTCGGGGAAAGAAAAGATTCGTCACTTTCGACTCTATTTGATTGATGTTAAGGTTCAAAAGTGACGGACCTTTTCTTATCCCGACTTTAATCAAAACTGACATTGAGGTTACAAGCAAATTTTCAATTGACGAAAATTTTTATAATATAAAAATTGTTTTTTAGGCGGCGCGGGGCCTAGGCAGTTGCTTGCCTAATGCATACTCTGGCCATGTTTAAATCACATAAGCAGCCACGTTTATTGCATGGCGTTCATTCGCTAACATTAAACGATCTACTTTTAAATTGACCAATTAGAAACCTTCTTAAAATTCGTTACAAGCGCCCCTGCAGTACATGATTATACTATTAATTTCATGTTTTCACGTTAAATTGCTGTTTTGGTAATGTTCTTTAAGAGATTGTGTAGTCGTTACATTTCCGCATTAAGGATTAAAATGTATCTAAGTTCACAAAAGGAATGTTGTTGCCTGGAATTGTTTGCTTTTACGGACAGAGGAGGTACTGAACGGGGAACGAATGCTATTTCCCGAGCGCAACAATATCATTAAGCGGTAAATTGCGGCAATTTACGATTATCTGAAGCTGCTAACTAACAAGAATGAGTTTTGTTTTAATTTGTGCCAAAAGAGTTGATTAATGTTGATTTTAAAGGTGGAATTGCATTAGAATGCGTTTTGTTTTTGACAATGTTTTGTACCTACGTTACGTTACGTTACGTTATCAAAAGTTGTAGAAATTTTGCGGAATAAATTATAAACTACTAGCTTTTGCCAGCGACTTCGTCTGCAAAGAATTCACACAAGAACAAGAAGCATTCATTCTGAATTAATGTTTAAATTTATACCTAAGTTAGTGTCTGATTTCAACGTTTGAAATTTTAGCAGAAATCGCACAGGCGCCCTTTATAAATAAAGCCTTGCGTTAGACAAAGTTCTGAAAACTTGTCTCATCGTAAAGCTCTTCTAAGTTGCAATCTTGTTCGCAAATCTTACCACGATCTGATACACTAAATCACGCAATTCGTCTTTGGTTCTACGTTATATTTGAGCCAATATGGTGTGTATAGCTCAAAGCAGTCAGAGTATTCGAGATGTAGAAATGAAGTTCACAAAGAAAATATCAAATATTTAGGTACTTGTATGTAATTAAGGAAATATATTCGAGATCATGATGTAGAAGGTTCTTTAGAGATGAATCTACTTGCTCTTGGGTACATACTGCCAAAAACAAAACTAATGTAACTAAACGTTGTATTTTTAATATAAAACTACCGTGAGGCTCAGACATATTAATGTAAATAAAAACGTGAAAAACGCGAGTAAAACGTTAGTTATCCCTTTATTTATTTACATTACCGTTGTATTTGATAAATTTGTCGAGCATTTTTCCTTTTCTTTCATGATTTTTAACTCAGGCCATTTTTTCCGTTACTAATATATTTTAATTGTTGTTTCCTCGACTGCTCTGCGTGACTACAAGGAGGCTAAGAAAACTCGAGCATTTGCATAAGTTTTGCTGGCGTTAAAATTAAATAAAGATGCCTATCAATTCATAAGTAGATTTGTTATTATTATTATCACGTAATATTCTGGTAAAGTCCTAAAATCCTCAAGTATAGTTTATAGTTTTTTTAAACATTACGTTGTAAGCATCTGGCTAAGTTACGGCCTCGACTTCACTATCTTCACTTTTTATATTCTCACTCCTCAGACATCAAATTTATAGTCATTTGAATATGCAAACGTTTGTCAAGCTTCACTGCCCTTTAGCCAGATCAGTGTTCTTGTATTTACATTATCACAAAGAAAGTATTGTACAGATTTTTACGCGGCCTCAAACATCTATTCTAAGATGCCTGCCAGCTCTCTGACTATAATGTTGACTTATTGTTCGCGAACGCCTTAAACTGCGAGCTATAACCTATTCAAACAAATTGAAATTGGAGAAATTGTAACCCTATTTATTTGCTTTGTTCCCTAGGACACATTATTTATAGGTTACAATAAGAGATAAACACTGGTGTATAAGATTTGCCGCAAGGATTTCCAAACAACGATAGGGTTTATCCAATCTTTACTGGTTTATCTTTGGCCCAAATAAATCTCATTTAATCCGCGTATTTGAAATTGTGAATTCACAAATCAGTAATCACAAGGATGTGTGCTTGCTCATATCCACCTTTGTACCTAACTGGCAACACTGAAAACCAGCGTCACAGAATTATATTCTGACTAGTTGTTGCCAGCGACTTCGTCAACAAAGAATTCGTTTATCGCTATCCCGCGGGAAATACGCAATTTTCCGGGATAAAAAGTAGCCTATGTGCTATTCCAGACTTTTCTCTATCTATGTGCCGAATTTCATCCAGATCCGTTGGGCCGTTCTGGCGTGATTGAGTAACAAACAAACATCCATCCATCCATCCATCCATATATCCATACTTTCGCATTTATAATATTAGTTAGATATATTTTTCGTACCTACATTACCGAAAGTCAGCGATTTTAGCTAAATATTATCGGCAATGTAGCTATTTGTAACTTGTTATTTTAAAGAGAAATGAATGTCAAAAGTCATGATAAGCTGTGGATGTTCAGTCGACGTCAAAGATATTTTTACACTTTGACAAATTCATATGAGAGCTCAAACATGAAGTTGCAACGGCAAGGCACTAAAGTGTAAAGATATCTTTGACAAGCCACATCTTCACTTATCATAAGCCTATTTTTCCTTTAAATAAGTATTTGTGAATAAGGCGTTAAGTCTGTATTCTTTCAATAAACTGCTTTAATTTACATAATTACAACAAACCGGATAACTCACGTATAAAAGCCGAAGGAATGCTCCGACAATTGTTTCGGACTATTCCGTAGTCCTTCATCAGAGAGCGCTCGGCCCGGCGGCAGCGAAACGAACACTGCGCGCCAACGCTCTGCTCGCGCGGCAACTCGGCGCAGCTGACATCGGCGCACAACTACCCTGATTTTTATCGTCATTTTTGCTATAGTCCAAAGTAGGGCAGCACACAACACTGATCACGTCACTTTGTAAAGGTTCGCTCACACTCACCGTTTGTTCAATATTTAAAACAGTTTTCCAACTGGAAAACTGATGAAGGACTACGAAATAGTCCGAAACAATTGTCGGAGCATTCCTTCGGCTTTTATACGTGAGTTATCCGGTTTGTTGTAATTATGTTTGAGTCTCACGCTAGTTTCATGTTGAAAATGCTTTAATATAACTTACAAATCTTACAATGTATGCTTCTTCGGTCAAATCTTGCAAGTCATATTTGACCCACTTCTAATAATAACGTAGACTTGGTATAGTTGTATTAATATTATGTAGAATGGATGACAATACAAGTAGCAATTGACAAAAAGTACAGTCAACCAAAAAGATCAAACTCAAAAAAAATGTTTTAATCAAATCAAAACTTATTGTTATTTGACGTTTTAGATTTGTAGTAAATAAATCCCACTTGGAGTACTGTAGAAAACTGCGGCAGCTAGATGAAATCAACCCCGATTAGACCATGTACGCTTTCTGAACCTTAGTAAAGAACGTGGAAATATTTTTTTATGCAACACAATATCTACAAGCTGAAAGGGAATGTTCCATCTCATTAGCATTGTGTAGGCAACGATTGTTGCCGACAAGGTAATTTGAATTTTAAATGGGGCCCAGCTATATTATAGGCACTGAAATATGCCATTAAGGATGTTAAATCCTGTAGGCAATTACAGCGGACGTCAGGTACAAGTGTGATGGTCGCTGTCGTAATAAATGAAACAATAGGGTCTCTGATAGGGTTGTCAAAGGTTCAGAACGCAAGGTCGGAGAGGAAAAGCATTTTTTTTTTTTATGTCAATAGGAAGGGAAACGAGCAAGTGGGTCACCTGATGGTAAGCGATCACCACTGCCCATAGACACCCGCAACCCCGGAGGGATTGCAGATGCGTTGCCAACCTAGAGGACTTAGATGAAATGCCTCCTGTGCCCGTAATTTCCCCGGCTGTCTTACTCTCCACACCGGAACACAGCTGTGCAAGCACTGCTGCTTAGCGGCAGGATTAGCGAGTAAGATGGTGGTAGCGATCCGGACGGACCTTGCACCCAAAATAAACAGAATGATCTTTTGTTCGAGCGTGATTGTTCGACCAGCGTCTTAAATTAATAGTTGTACGCTTCGATCATTTATACTATAGATACACAATATTACCTATAATTTTACATGCGTACATACAGGGTGTATCAGATACCCCCTAACAATAATCCGCTGGGGTATATAACCATAGCTTTAGAAGCTAAAAAAACAATTTAAAAAAAAATTGGAGTAATTTTTTTTTGTATTTTCTATAGGAATGGTAGTATTAACTGTAAGAGTTTTTAATGATTCACGGTTAAGTAAATGAATGAGGAATGAGGGTAGACAGAGCTCGGTCTACCCAACAATAACATCCACCCGCAATTTCTTCAGTCTACCCGTGATCATGATGCATGCAACTGTATCGAAATATCGGATGCTCAATAAAGGTAATCGCGGTTCACATCCCGTTTATAATATTTCGAATGAGTATTAACTGTAATCATTCCTATAGAAAATAAAATTAAAAATTACTCCAATTTTTTTAAATATTTTTTGTAGCTTCTATAGCTATGGTTATATACCCCAGTGGATTATTGTTAAGGGTGTCTGATACACCCTGTAGATACAGAGAGGGCTCAGAATAGAGAAGTCTAGAGAAACACTGTCGAGGCCCTATGCTCCACGAGGAGCTAAAGGATGAATCATCATCATCATCATCACATAGATACATTAATCACGTCTTTAAGTAACAAGACCCAAAGGCCACGCTTAGCATGATTGTGGGCGTTTAGGTGAAAAGGGGGATCGAAATAATGAGCGACACACACACAGATGCGATTTAGTAAATTAATTTGCCATGGCAACCAACCGGTTGTTACAACTTCGAATTGGGTAACATGTTCCATGCTGTAAACATATTTTGTTGCACGAATGCTACGCGATTGCTACGGGCTACGGCGCCATCTACGTACATACGTAGCACTGTCGTAGCAACAATGTCACGGAATATTATTTTTGATCCAGCAAGTGAAATATTCAGAGGTTCTAAATTATTCAGTCAGACAAATTGAAGCGAAACATACACGAAATCTTTTTTGTCTAGAATCTGGAATAACTTGACCCATGTCTGGCGAAAGTCTTGCGAAAATCATACTGACTTGGGTCAAAAATTAAGGGTACGTATTAAAATCCATAAAGTTTAAAATGTATAATGGGTTAAAATACATACATTATGGTTCAAAATATATAATGCTATTTTCTCAGAAAATTGCAAATTAACAGAATTGCTATAAACTAAACCTAACCTAACCTAAACCAATCTATAGATCACGCTATAAAAAAACATATACCTAATAGTTTCACAGAAAATTGCATTATACATTTTGAACTATTATACATTTTAACCCATTATACATTTTAAACTTTATAAATTCTGATCCGCTCCCAAAATTAACGACCATGGATCCGTGATTTGACATCCATAATCATCAACATTCTGTGCCCGTAATTTCCTTCCTAGCTTTATAACCTCACCGGAACACAACTTCAGAAGCTTGCAGATTGGCGACAGGATTCGCTGGTAAAGTGGTGGTAGCGGTCCGGATACATATAGTCCTGCATTATACATTGGTTGATGTTCAAAATATATGACGTCACTTAAACGTAACTTAAACTTGAAAAAGATACCATAAAAAACCTTAAGAGGACTCTTCAATCCGCCTAATTCGAACAGCTGCTGAAATATTCGTGAATAATTCCAAGACACATCGTATAATTAGACTATAGTCGTCCCTATACGCTCACGCAACAGCCTCGTATTGTTTACATACGATGGCTAAATTGATTTGCTAAACTTGACCTTAACAAAGACAAACATTGCAAGTTAAATGCTGTAAAATCTTATAAAATCAAATAACAGCTTGAAAAAGGTATAGAAGCTCGCATCGAGACCACTAACCAAAATTGATCGCTTCCAGTGCCTACGCAAATATTTGTTGATAACATAAAAAAAACCTTTTATGAAATTGAACGTCGTATTCCATCGCTCTTTATCATATTCTATTATATTGATGAGAAGGTTCTAAGATTATTGATAGCTATCGATGAGGCCTTGTTAAAAGGGTGTCCTTACAAATCGTGTTAGATTTGTGATGTGTTAAACTTTAGCAATTCTACGGTCGTACATTTACATATAGGCAAACATGGTTAAAAACTAACGCAAGGAAACTAGCTTACGAATGAAAAAACGGCATTGAAATCGGTCCATCCGCCACAGACACGCACAGAGAGAGAGAGAGAGAGAGATAGCGATAGAGACATCGACGTCAAACCTGTAACTTCCCTCTTTTTGCATCGGGGATTAAAAAGACATTCGGGTCTGTCCTGCTGTCTGACTCACTCTTATGGGTTTGATATATGGGTATGTCATTCTAGGAGCCCAAGGACTGAGCACCTTTTAAGGTGGAAACACATTGTTAACACGCGACGCGACCCGATGCAACGCGACGCGTGTTGAGTCGAATCAAATTGTATTATTTTCTATGACCAGAACCACACTATGAACATCCGACGCGACGCCATGCGCATACATTCGTTGCATCGGGTCGCGTCGCGTGTTAATAATGTGTTTCCACCTTAAATTATGTTTAATGTAATTTACGCCTCAGTAGGGTATTTACAAAAATAAAGAAACTAAGAGGCCTTGTTTGAAATTGCAACTCACGCACTTAATTAATGACATGGTATTACTTCAGCACTTATATCATTAACACGCTTACGAAAAATAAGTGATGAATCGCGGTTTTAATACGAACGTCATCGGTATTTATATGATAGGGCTTTACGTAAGCTCTGCCCGTATCGCTTTTTTTTTTTTTTTTTATGTGAATAGAAGGCAAACGAGCAAGTGGGTCACCTGATGGTAAGCGATCACCACTGCCCATAGACACCCGCAACCCCAGAGGGATTGCAGATGCGTTGCCAACCTAGAGGACTTAGATGAAATGCCTCTTGTGCCCGTAATTTCCCCGGCTGTCTTACTCTCCACACCGGAACACAGCAGTGCAAGCACTGCTGCTTAACGGCAGGATTAGCGAGTAAGATGGTGGTAGCGATCCGGACGGACCTTGCACAAGGCCCTACCACCCGCAGAACCTTAGGCTACCACTATCTTACTTTATAATCACATCACTAAGCGGTAACGCGGTCAACTCAAAGCAAAGGTAACGGTGCAACCGTTGCGTTCAGGAGCCTTACCATGACGTCCTAATTCCAACTCAGTTAAAGTTTTAGCTGTCACTTTTAGTATGAATCTGACAGCGAGAGAACCTAAACTGAAACGCATTAAGACGTCATGGTAAGGCTCCAGGGGTCTTACCATGACGTCCTAATTCCGACGCAGTTCAAGTTTTAGCTGTCACTCTTAGTATGAATCTGACAGCGATCGAACCTAAACTGAAACGCATTAAGACGTCATGGTAAGGCTCCAGGGGCCTTACCATGACGTCCTAATTCCAACTCAGTTAAAGTTTTAGCTGTCACTTTTAGTATGAATCTGACAGCGAGCGAACCTAAACTGAAACGCATTAAGACGTCATGGTAAGGCTCCAGGTGTAGAGGTTAAGTCATCCGGGAAAATAACTGACGCATGAAATGCAGTGTCCTGGCCAACGCTATCTTCAATCTCTCAAGTATAATGCGTGTCAATGTGCGGCGGTGGCTGTCTAACTACCTATCAGATAATTGATTTAGCAGGTTTTCCTTACAGATTATTAATGAAATATGACTCGCCTGATAGTACAGACAGACATCCGCTGCTAGATTGCAGATGTTTTGAAAAACTTGATTGAATACCTCATATGCCAGCAATTTTGCCGACTGTTGTACTCTCTGTTACAATAGGGCTCGCGTGGTGATAGCTATCCGAACGGACCCTGCGGAAGGACTTACCACCCGCAAGGGTTTCCCAAGTTATTGTAGTATTATGTAAATTTCCCTTTTTTAATCTCGTCCACCCGTCCCGGACACCGCTCGGACGCAATAAAAGAAAGTTAAGTAGATTAATTCTTTTGAATAATCGCTGGATGATATACTCATAATTAAATATCGCCATATTTTTTTTAATATCCACCACAAAGATGTGGTCTACCGGTCTTAAGTCCACGAAACTAACGCGTATTAATTTAATATTTCGTAAAATAAATCTGTTTAATGATTTATCAAAGGAGCATATTCCACTATCAAGGAATACACTTGACGGTGCAAGCCTTCCCTTATCTTGTCCCAAAGTATTTTGTTAATTTCCCCAGTCGTTTAATGAAGCATTTTAAAGGCCATTAAAATTAGTCCAAAGTAGTCCTGATCACCCTCTGATGCTCCTTTTTATAATTAATCTCCGTATAAAACGGAATAGCTAGAGAAATTTTGTCACCTCAACCTTCAAAGGACATATTTAGACAACCCTGCATGTGAATGCGATGTTGATTAAATTCATAAATTGACTCCCATTACGACCGTGTTAGGAGACCGTTACGGAGCGCTCTGGCCATTCGGTTTGATGTTCTCTTCCATTGATTATACCTTCTGAAATAACGCACGTCCATTGCCCTTAATTACTATCCATGTCTGAACTGTTGGCGAAATTTATTTCGGCAGAAGAAACTTTTGTTCGGGAATTTTTTACCGCGACAGACGCTTAAGTGGTCGGGCTTGTCGCTCGCCGCGGAAATTCCTTAACCCACTTACCCGATTGAATATCAATTGAAAATATTAAAAAAGTATAATAAAAAGGAGAAGTGCTCACCCAAAATTATCGATGAGGCCACAAAGGCGCGGCCTTGGAAGTTGTACGAAGTCGCAGGAGGGTACGGCGGGAGCGACGCAACAGGCGACTGACGCGACGATGCACAGAACTAATTAACGCGCATTATTTCACACAGGTTTTGGTCACTGTTTGGGTAGTTTACCGGTTTTCCAGTGAGGAGTTGCGGTGCCGCCGGAGAGGGATCGCGCGGCGTTCGTCCGCCACAGTCGCGTGCCTGACTCTGGGCCTCGCCTCCCGCGCCCTGCCCCTCCCACCCCTGCACCCCTGGTACCCTTACCCGCGCAAAGCCTGTTCGTTTAGTATGAAATTCGCACCCTTGTGACATTTCAAACCATTGTTCACATAACAGCTATTTGAGCAGACAATTTACAGTCAACAAATGTGTGGGATCACTTGACAGCGTTTTATTTTGATTGTATCGCAATTCTTACTGAAATCGGAGCCTAATATTAATGTTGTAGTCATTATTCAGTATGTTTTTGGTGAGGCGCGTTATAATTCCAGACAAGGAATAATAGGGTCTCATTTCAACGCTTTTATCTCGTGTTAAGGTGTAAGTTTCCGTTCCTTAATATGAATATCGAATACTAGTTAGCACCCGCGGCTTCATTCCCGTTACAGTACTGCTTTTCCCTTGGTAATTTCGGAAAATCCATCCTTAACCCTTGTCCACTTCGTACATACTTAAATCACGCCTCTATCCCTTACGAGATAAACAGAGCCTATGGTAACAATACCTAAAGGCCACTTTTAACATGATTGTGAGCGTATTGAAAAGGGGAATCAAAATAGTGATGGGATGCTAGCGCATCGCCTATAACATGATTTTCTCCGATTCCCTCGATGGGCTTTTTTGTATTCTAAATTCACGGATTTGGTCTAGCGTTGATGAATCAGTCAGTTAAACTAAACATAGCCAACTACCTGCTAGTATTCAGTACACAGACCACCTGTGCCGGCACGTAAGTCTAGCGATGACCGTTGATGCGCAGTAGTCGAAAATAAGGTGTCGCGGGGGTGTGCAGGGGACGCGGGCGGGCGTACTCCACGTTAGACTTACGTGCCGCCACCACAGGTAACTAAATTCTGTTCACCGCCTGCCTCCATGTTGCCAAGGTAATGGCCGGACGTAGCTTGACAAATTTGGACTATTTATTGTGCACATGTTTACATAAATCGGCTGGTTGGATGTTTATTCCGGATGCGGGCATCCGTACCGGACAATAATCGAATTCGATTCGCATTGCTGGCGGCACGTCCGGCGCAGCGCATAAAGCCTTCAGCACTGACAAACGACCAGTGTGCATAGGGCTCAAGATAAACCTAGTAAACCTACTCGTTTGAAATGTACAAGCACTTATCTTCGAATTCCCTTGTTATCCACCTTATTGTTCCTAATATTGATGTCTGTTTGTCAAGAAATAACCGTGGTAGCCCAATGGTTTGACATACGGTCTCTAAAGCGGAAAGTCGTGGGTTTAGAAATAAAACACTTCATAGAAATTGTGACAAAGAAATTAAGAGGGTGCATCCGTGCTGAGCTCGCAACGTCGCATTTTTGGTGATTTTTTGCGGTTATTTCACAGAAATTGAATGAAAGTATCAAATATCCGTCTGTAGTTGTTGCAGGTTGCCGATAGCAATAATAATAGATATACGAATCTTTAATTGTTTATTTCAATATAAAATTGTTACACAGTATTTCAGCCATTTAAGGTTCGACGCTTCTCTCGTCAGTGCCGTCCGTGACGTCATCGTTTCGTTCACAAACACAATTCTACAGTAGTGCACTTCGTTTTTAGTGTATTAGTTTAGTTTAGTTTAGTTTAGTTTCTTTATTTGCTTTTAAAAGATACAATTATCATGCAAAATTGTGTACAACAAAATAAACTTAACCTAAATCATTCACACGTAAAGTCAGAAGAACATGTCATATTTCATTAAATTTTAAAACCAATAATTAATCATACAATTTACCAAAATACTCATCGAGACTGTAGAAGGGTCTCGTAGCCAAATAACTTTTAAGATTTTTCGAGAATACTCTCAGGTCTTCAGACTCTTTAACATTATCTGGTAGGTGGTTAAATACCTTAATTGCTATATAATTGATGCTTTTTCGGAACAGAACAAAATTCGACCGTGGTAGTGTAAGGTAATGGTTTCGTCTTAACGCGTAACTTTGAGTTTGACTAACCAATTTGTATGAGCTTTTATTTTTATAAACATGTCTGGCAATTTGATAAATGTACATTCCAATGACAGTACTAATACCGTGCTTCGTGAATAAATGTCTATGTGTGGTAGGAAAACATTTCTCTATAATTCTAATGCACTTTTTTTGTATAAGTAGTATTTTGTTTACACTAGCACTATTTCCCCACACTTCAATAGCGTATTTGATAAGGCTTTCTATGTATGAAAAATAAATCATTTTAAGTGTATTCACATCGACAACTTTCGCCATGGCTTTCAATGAGTAACATGCTTTTGCGAGTTTCTTGGAAATATAGTCTATGTGATTATGCCACTTCAAGTGTGTATCTAACTCGATTCCCAGGAAGCGAGTGGACTCTGTTTTACTTATTGGTAAATCCAAGCTAACATCGTCAGAGTTCACTGCTCGTCTGAAAATCATATAAAAACTTTTGTCATAATTCAATTTTAAGCCATTTGCATCAAACCAATTACACATGTTATTCCAATTAAGCTTTGTCAGCTCTTGTAA
The DNA here is from genome assembly GCA_963854515.1 of Pandemis heparana. NCBI lineage: Eukaryota > Metazoa > Arthropoda > Insecta > Lepidoptera > Tortricidae > Pandemis > Pandemis heparana. The sequence goes on along the minus strand of OY978009.1, from coordinate 5,271,661 downwards.
AGAACTACATGACGGGGTCTTGAATATTATACTGGTATCATCAGCATACAAGTACGGCGTTCCGCCCGATAAACTTTCTGGCAGATCGTTGATAAAAATAGTAAATAAGAGTGGCCCAAGTACAGACCCCTGCGGAACTCCACATTCAATGACGCTATCGGTAGAATTTGTGACGGTTTCATTTCCCTTATCATCATTATGCCTAAGTTCAACATATTGACGACGATTACTCAAATATGAGGACAATAGCGAAAGAACAGATCCCCGTATACCGTAGTATTCTAATTTGCGCAATAATATTTCGTGGTCTACACAATCGAACGCCTTACTAAGGTCACAGAAAATGCCGGCACATTTCATGCCATCATTAAGGTTATTCATAACCTCAGAAACTAACCCAGTAATTGCCAAACCTGTGTCTCTGTGTCTACGAAAACCAAACTGATTAGCGATTATATAGTTTCGTTCGTTCATGTACTTTTCTATTCTAACTGCTATACACTTCTCGAAGACTTTGGCTATGACAGATATTAAGGAGATGGGTCTGTAATTGTTCATATCCAAAACACTATTAATGTGTCCAATGCAGTGATTAATGGTGATGGACTTTTATTTTCGTATTAAAAGGATAAAATACTATATCTGGTTTAATAAGAAAATAAAAGTACATCACGATGAATTATTGCATTAGACACATTAATACACTAAAAACGAAGTGCACTACAGACGGATATTTGATCCTTTCATTCAATTTCTGTGAAATAATCGCAAAAAATCATCAAAAATGCGACGTTGCGAGCTCAGCACGGATGCACCCTCTTAAGTAGATAATAAAGTTGTACCGATAAGTGTAAAATGGGCTGCTGAGTGCAGCATAAAAGACGTTTTATTTCGGACTTGTAATGGTAAGTTACACTGTCTACTTTTTAATTATTACAATATGACACCTTTACCCAGAGTGAATATAAAGTAATACAGAGATTTCTCTTTCAAAATTAAAGCAGCAATTGGTGCTTACAAAATTGTGATAAATCGTCTGCCCTGGCAACACTGGCTGAACGTATGCGCAAGGGAAATTAAAGGGTTCAGGCAACAATATTTAGTATCACATTTATATTTACTGTTAAACAGTAGTGTTAGTATTTTCTTCTATATCACTCTCCTGAAATATCAGGAGAGTGATATAGAAGAAAATACTTCAAAACAGAGATAAAAACTATTTAACAATTAGTTATTTATAAAGATAATAAAACAATGGTAGACAATGATAGTAGTTTTCTTTAATAATTAATATGAGGCGCCAACAGACAAATGAATATGAACTATTAAAAAAAAATGATTTTATAATTTTTGCTAGGGTCATTTTGCTTTTCATAACCTTAAAAACTGTTACACCTAACTTTGTTTACATGTTTGTGTGTAGCGACTCACAATTGGGACTACAGAAAACTGCAGAACCACAGAACTATCTATCCCTCTTGTATAAATAAAGCAACGCATTCGTATTTGATGCCTATCAAAAACGAATACGTAAAAATATTATCGGACTTACAGAGCAATGACAACATTTATCCCTAGACGAAATACCAGCGATTATATACGACGCGCAGCCCTGAGCCCTGAAATATAAATAAGCCTGTCCCTCAATGCCCAGCGGCTTTCTTATCAAAGGCACCGACACTACCACAACGTTCGTCAGCAATATTAAATAGTCTTCTCTAGTCCATTACAAAAGAGATCATTGTAGTATATAGGTAATAGCAATAAAGTTGTGCCCTTTGTAGGGGGATTAGACCCGTCAAAATTAACAACAAAAGACGATGTCTATAGTAAACAATTTAGCAAGCTTTGTAGGGAGCCGAATTTGTTTACGAAACAATTAGTCGGTCCCTACACAGTAGTCGGTACAGCGTTGACAAAATGAGTCTATTGTTGTTTTTTCTTACGTTGTCCAATTTGTAATTACCTACGTAATTTATTACCTTTATTACCATTGGTAATTTCAAATGGGATTAGAACTATGAGTGCTAAGAACTTGATCTACATAATGAGGACCGGTAACAGCATAATTTAGGTATAACTGTTCATTTTATGCTACAAGTTAGAAAAAAACGAACAAAGTATGTTTCGGCCACTGCTAGCAGTGACTCGTGTTCCCTGTGTTTTTAAAGTTAGAATTATTACATAACAGCGATTAAGGGTATCCATTAACAGCGAAGTACCTATGAATTTTGCCAAATACCTAACTCTTACAGGTCAGGTATGACATGTCTGCCGATTGCATCTGGATCGCTGTGCAAAAATTACCACCGACTGGGTTTCATGCGACGGGCACCGGAGCCGAGGCAGACCAAAAAGGAGATGGCGGGACGATTTGGAGTCTTTTGAGCCGGACTGGGGAAGCCTTGCAACAAACAGAGTCGAGTGGAAAGAGAAAGAGGGCTACAAAAAAGACTCTTACCTACACAATTCCTCCCAACTTCATGTACGTAGTAGTAGCAAAAAAAATATAACACGTTACAAGGTTTGGGTATAAGGTCGATTGCGATAAGAAAATAGGCAAAATAAATAGGGGGGGGGGGGGGTCTGGGGGAACAGAGTCGTACCTTCCACGGCCTATTTATACAGTTGGTTTCACATCTCGCCAATAACATTCGGTGCTGTATGGGCGCCAGTGCGAGCGGCCACCAATAAACGTCATCGAAACTCCAAACACCATGAAACATTTAGTGCCTAGGATTTTTAACGTAGGAACCTAGGTACTTACCATTTTGGTGTGCGCGCTTGCTGGAATGCGAAGCCGAATCTCTCTGTTCTCTGTTGCAACGCAAATGCCACAATTGCGTTTGCATTAAAATGAAAAGTATGCATTAGGTATAAAATTTATTTGTTACCGTGACGTGCCGCTAGTGGCGTTGCAAATTTTTCCGTATAATTGAGACGCGTGTTAAATGTTACCAAAAAAAATTCTGAATGCTGACTGTCCCAGTTGCTTCTCTTTCCGCGCAGTTGGTAAAAGGGAATTGGCGAAAATCACTTACACAATATGCTCTGAGTCTATATTTTATGTTGCGCCAGGCAAGGTTTAGTCCGTAAATGAAAGCCATGGAGGACCGTTGAATAGTTTCCAAGATTAACGCAAAGAAAACAGCCAAAGAGACAAAAACTCACACCCGTTCCTTTAAGCGACTTAACACTTAAAACAACACATTAAAACAATACAAACAATAAGAACAAAATGACTTTTAAAAATTAGCAGCCAATTAAACGCGGTCGTATCTCTTCAATTTAGTTAAAATGCAGTTAAAAATAACCTTGCCCCAGTCTCGCCTAGACGCCCCGTCGCCGCTGGCAGTGGCACGATCCCGTTGGCGTGCCCCGAAACAGGTTAACTCCCTTACAAAACTTTCCGTAATTACATTAATGTTTACGTTCCATAAAGATTCTATTTGCCGTGTGGTAAGGGCTGAGAATGTGAAACCGAGTACGCACCCGCAGGCAACTTGAGCCTCTTGGATTGGGGCCTATGATGCTTACTTTAAAAAATATCCAGGGCTGGTATATGTAGGCAGATACTTTTTTATGCGTATAAATTATCTTTTGATTCGCGGCTCCCGTCAAAATTTTGTGTGTCTATAATGTTAAAAAAGTAAACGTTAAATTTCTTAGGATTTAGGACTTCAAAGTCAGTAAAAAGGATCGAAAAATATTATGAAAAATATACGAGTACGAGTCGGATTACCTCCGCGTGTGGTCATCAGCTGCGGAAGAGCAGTGCTTGGTCCGGTGCACCCTGGGCATCGGCTAATGATCTCCTGGCTGATTCTGAGGGATATCATTAACCTTTGACAAGGGGGTTTTTGACTTCAATACGTAACTAGGTCCTGAGTGTGTGAGTTATAAGTGAAAATCGCAGAAGTTTTAAAATAGAATAGAATAGAAAAGTTTATTTCTCCGAATATGGTACAATTGTTGAAATTATTACATATGTATGTATGTGTTTTAAACGTAGTATTCGATGATCTAAGTGCGATGAAGATGAAACGCATGAGAACCGAGAGCAAGATAATATCTTCTATCGCAGGTATGCAAATTAGTTATATTCGCACGATTTACTTATATTTGCTTTTATTGGACGTAACTGTTATGTGGAAACACGCATTACTATAATTGTGTTTACGTGAGTGTAGACGCCTGTTGGTACGAGTTATATACTTGCCCCTGAATAAAAGTATCAAAAAATGTGTAATGTAGACACAGTTCTTATTCCAGTCCTAAGCTTTGTGTCGAATGGAACGTCTTGTTACTTTTAGCACAAATAGATGAAAACACTGTAACAGTACTAATTCCCAAGAACATTGCGTCGTGTTAGCATTCCATAGGGACCCAGTTGATTCCATTCAACTCGTAATCCTGGATTAACGCGTCATTCCGATTAGCTCAATTGTCTATTCTGCGAACGGGAATAGCGGCAAATTCAATCAATTCGACAGCTACTCAATTCTACCACGGAGAGTTTTAAATAGATCCCTGCATACAAAGGAGCTGGTAAAGGCGGCGTCAGAATTAATGATACATTTTGTGGTGAAATAAAGAATGTCTCAGATCGCAGGAACTTGTCACACGAGGCGAGGGCGATAAACATGCGATTTGAGGCTTTCTTTATCTCGCCCCGAGGTGTTTAGGTACACAATTTTACGTCTTTCCCTGGCCAGGAAGTGGAAATTTCCGCTGGCGTAGCGGGCGGTAATTTACTACTTATGGCCCGAGGTGACGTAAAGTACTGTACAATAAGGAGTATAGTTGTCGAAAATTAAGAAAAATCTCATCGCTGATATTATCTGCCATTTATAGAAGACTGAAGAACATTTTAGAAGCGCTGCTCCTTATTCTTCAATGTTAGTAATGTTATACTACCTGTTATATGCCGACCAAATTGTTGTAGGTTGTAGGTATGAGTAGCAGGGTAGCTAAAGATTAGTTTTCAGGAACTTCAATTTAAGCTGACTTGCCTAAACTAGATAAGGCTAGCCTGTTAACCTCGGTTTAACTGTACATATTTTTTTATTTATAAGCCTTTTTATTCCGAATTCGCTACAATTTCAGTAAGTACATGTTGTTGTTGTTGTTATTGTCGTTTTTATTTTTTATTTATTAAATTGTCGCGAAATTCGGCGTGCCTCATGGCATAGGCCTCCTCCGTGTATTGGAGGGTTTGGGCTATAGTTCCCACGCGCGCCCAGTGCGGATTGGGAACTTAACACACACCATTGAATTTCTTCGCAGATGTGTGCAGGTTTCGTCACGATGTTTTCCTTCACCGAAAAGCTCATGGCAAATTACAAATGTAATTTTCGCACATAAATTCCGAAAAACTCAGAGGTGCGAGCCCGGGATTTGAACTCACGACGCTCTGCTTGAGAGGCCACAGGTCAAACCACTAGGCTACCACGGCTTTTAACTGTACATATACCCACTTGTAAACGGGCAAAGACTAATCTTCAGGTTAGTCAGTTTACCAACTATTCCGAGTTGACACAAAAGGCCCTAACTAGGTTATTCCACGTTCTACTATGGATGTTGCTTGACTTACCATTTCTACCATAACCTTAGGAAACAGCATGTGCGTAATAGGGAATGGATGATTATTTTAAAAGTGCTTGGTAATTTTCCTATTGATAGGAATAAGCATCCTTAGCTACGGAAAAAAGTTACAGATTTTTCCGTTGACCATAATATTTTATAAAAATAAAAACATTTTACTTAGCCACTCGCGGCCCTCTTTCGGCATACTTAACAGAAAGTCACCACCATAACAAATTAAAAAAAAATAGCTGACTTTCTGCTAAGTATGCCGAAAGAGGACCGCCGCGTGGCTAAGTAAAATGTTTTTATTTTTATAAAATATATGGCTCAACGGAAAAATCTGTAACTTTTTTCCGTAGCTAAGGAAGCTTATTCCTATCAATAGATAAATTACTAAGCACTTTTAAAATAATCATCCATTCCCTGTTACGTTAAGCAGTACAAAGTACGTAAGACTGGAGTTGGCCTATACTTATCTTTATAGTATACTTTTTTTACTTTTTCTCTTTAGGTAATATCGCTCGAGACAGCGCTCCATAGCGTGTAAGGACAAAGATGTCGTTTATCCATCCCACGTCAACATACGCGCATTATGTCGCTCTTTCACTTGCGTCGCCTATTATTATACATACTTAATCTAAAAGTGATCAAATATTAATAGTGGAAAAAGATCACGTTTCCTTCTCCCGTCATTAGAGCTCTGTATCACGCAGAATGATTTTGTAGCACGGAACTACGGAAAAGGCGGGTAAATAAAGTTCCATTAACAAATTCAAAGCTCGCTTGCGATTCGCAGTTAATATGTTTTATTATACTTTCCTATTAAATCAGGCGATTCCGATCACTTCCAACTGCCTGTACTTATTGTTTGTTTTCCCCTTCGAAGTATGTTTACAAAAACATCGTTGTTCGCACCGTTGGTGCGCCTTTTTATAGTCGGTACTAGAGAAATTAATTTACGAATTACGCATTTTGTCACGCAAACCACCGGCTGATGGATGGCCGGTATGAACACATAGTAATAAAAATACCTTGACTTACTTATGTTTCTAGTAATGTGTGTCAAATACTCAAACGTTTATGAAGCGGACTTAAAACAATGCAGCAGGGGTTATATAGAGTGCCTTGTCATAGTAATACATCAATATGATTACACTGTTAAATTGCTATGTACATTTTTAGGCGCTACAGCAAAAATGAACCGTAAAATTTGGAAAATAAACTTAATATCGAGCTAGACCTCGTGCGTATTTATTCTAAAAAACATTTATTTTCCATCATCTTCAACCTATTTCCGTCCCACTGCTGGGCACAAAAGACACACGAACATGCAGTCAACTAAGTATAAGGTTTCCACTTGTACCTTTCGAGGTACGTAACTCTAAAAATTAACTAAGGGAGTACAACAAAAAAACAATAGCAAGAAGATTAACATATAAAGTACGTAAAGACAGTCGATATTAAATTGGTATCAGATATCGTGCAAGAAAATAAAGCGGCCTCGCCGCTGACGCTTGTTCGTGATGAACTGGATAGATAAAAGACGGTAAAGCGTGGTTTAAATAACACAACACCGCGACTTTATCGACTCCAACTTCGCTGGCATGGCGCCAAATGATGTTTTTATCAATTCAGTTTTCTCGCTTGTCGCTCTGTGCTTCACTTTCCTAATGAGGTAGTCGATAAGAGATGTCATCAAAGCCAGACGAAATATCAGGTACGGGGTGTTCTACAAATTGGTTTGAGTAACAAAAAATGCTTAGCACACTTACTGGGACAGTTACCCCGTTTTACGGTATACTTCATTTAATTTAGGATGAGAAACCACAATAATGTTATATTGCGGCTCGTGAACTGTAATCTCTTTACGATTTTGTACTAGAGTAACAATTGACGCCACGCAAATAAAGTGGCATTAAAACAATTTTATTTTGCGGCTGCCAAACTATTGCACTGTACTGTTTGCTAGGTAAGAAATAGTTAACCAGCCGCAATATAATGTTATTGTGGTTTCTCATTCTAAATTAAATGAAGTATAGTGCATGAATAGTTGAATAGTTAGCCCTAGTACAGCATTTCAAGCATTTGTGTCTCTACCATCATGCAATGACACCTGGTTGACCTGGTTGGCTTATACCTATACTACTATTAAGTATTTCCTTCTTTCCTGGATTTTTTGTAGTACGGAACCCAATTTACGTGAAACCTGATTCGCACAGGGGACTTTGTTACTTTAATCTGCATGTTATACCGCGCCCGCAATTAGAATCAAATTTCCAACGGAACGCCGGTATTTCATTTCTGACCAATATTAAAAAGAAATAAGGAAAAGAAAAACTACAGCTGAATTATCTTTCTTAATTAGTGAAAATATTGTTTCTTTAAGGACTCACGGCGTTGCCCCTCGTAATCATAACATAATAATAAAAAATCTTTAATCTTATCCTCATTTCCGAGTTGTTTTGCTCTTTAAATTAATATTTGTAATTTTATATGATAAAGCGATGCAGCGAGCAACCCATTTCTTGTCAAATAACGGTTATGATAGCGATAAATCTTTTGTGGTTCGATTTTCCAGAGGCATAATGAAACTTAGGATACCATTTTTGCTGCAATAAACACACACATTTTCAAATCACACTTACATTCCAGGGGCCCGATTTTTGAAAACACTTCATTCGGAAGTAGGGAAAATTGTGTATTGCTACAAAACTGAAAAACAATTAAATTTTCGAGAACTTGATTAGATTAAAGAGTTGTAATTTTATTATAAGCTACTCGTATTTAAAAACTCGTATTTTCTAAAATCGGACAGCCATTTCTGTTGGTTCTTTAACGCATTGCGAAAACTTTCCAACAGCGCAGTTTCCTGGTAACATTTTACTGGTTATCTAATGCACGAAATGTGGCTGATCCACTTTGCTGGTCCAAGGGCAAACGACACAGTTGCGTGCGTCCAACGACTGCAGGTTCATCCATTAACTGGCGCTTGGTCACGGGGGACGGTTAATAAACGTACCAACTCGATAACTCATAATGAAAAGAATGCGCCTCCAATACCAAATTGTCGATCTCTGTTATTAAAATAAAAATAAAAGAGCTGCAGTTCCTCGATTATTAAGACGTGGACTGTCGAATAAAAATATAATTTGCACCTCTTCCAAAAACTTTACTTAGCCAATTATAGGGAGGTTCACAAAAACATCACTATCACTACGTAGTATAAAACAAAGTCGCTTTCTCTGTCCCTATGTCCCTATGTATGCTTAAATCTTTAAAACTACGCAACGGATTTTGATGCGGTTTTTCTTAACAGATAGAGTGAATCAAGAAGAAGGTTTATATGTATAATACATGCATAATATACCGTGCGAAGCTGGGGCGGGTCGCTAATTAACAATATTTTACAGACTCGTCAAGATAGTCAGTTTAAATACCAAGCTGCCAAATTTCGTAAAATTTGTTTTCATTTACTTTGTAACTAACAACTTACCTAAGTTTGCGGGATTGTTCAGACACAATTCACGTCTTTATCCCTTATGGGGAGACAGAGCCTAAGGTAACAAGATCTAAAGGTCACATTTAGCATGATTGTGGGCGTAATGGTAGATAGGGAAATCGAAATAGTGATGGGTTGCTAGCCGCATCGCCTATAACATGATTCCTAAGATTTTCCGCCGATTCCCTCAATGGGCTTCTACGACCTGCCTGGGAAGAGAAGCAACTGGTACCTATACGTTCTATGTTTTTTCTTTGCTCCCAGACCAGTAGGCTTATTGTCTAACTCGCTCGCAATCGCCATCGTGTTCATTTTGACAGTTCATGTATGGGCTGACAGTTGGCATCGGAATCAGCTAGCTGTCACATTCATACAAGAACTGTCAAAATGAACGCGATGGCGATTGCGAGCGAGTTAGACAATAAGCCCTCAAACAGTATGATCGATATTTTATAAACGCGTTGGTTAGTCAGTCTGAACACTTCCAAGCTGAGGGCTTATTGTCTAACTCGCTCGCAATCGCCATCGTGTTCATTTTGACAGTTCATGTATGGGCTGACAGTTGGCATCGGAATCAGCTAGCTGTCACATTCATACAAGAACTGTCAAAATGAACACGATGGTGATTGCGAGCGAGTTAGACAATAAGCCCTCAGCTTGGAAGTGTTCAGACTGACTAACCAACGCGTTTATAAAATATCGATCATACTGTTTGTGACACCCCTATACATAAATACTTAGCTAAGGTAGGTGTGACTCTACCAATAGTACCACCACCTATTTTTGCAAATGGTATAATTATGATTAAACAAAATGCAACTCTGTTCCTTCCGATACCGCTATGCATTTTTGATCGGTTTATGCATGAAGCCATTAAACGGTCCGATGTTCTTTAAAGTGATTTTAGTTTTGAACGTGGTTTAGCAAAAAAGAACCAGACAAACTGAATAGTTTACTTATTATAAGCACAAAGTTCTGTTACTTAAATTAAGTTTAAAACTCTTGAGCACGATAACTTCCTCTTTGAACAACTTGCACTTATATTTGCATCACTGAAGTATTCGAAAACTTAACCAAATTATAAATGAGCGCGAGCAAATTTAACCATAATTAAGACTTAAGAAATATAGAGTAAAAAAATCGACTGCTCAATTACAAAAAGTTGGTCACCGACGTGCGTTTTAATCGCAAAATTTAATCCACCTTTCACTTTACCACGACTCTTTCTAGGCGAGATTTACTAGTCCAAAAAACAAGTCTCTCCATCTTCACATTTTATGACATTAAAAATTCTAGTTTTTTTTAAGATGGGATAAAAATGTGTTTCATAATCTTACAATCGTGTAAATGCGTTGCATTTAATTTCAGTAAATGTCTTTTTTATCATAGAGAATGGTTTTCGTGCACGATTCATAATAATTTTAGTCTAAGTCACATTACTAAAACACTTAGTAGTATAGTAGCTTAATTTTATTAAGTAAATTACGTAATAAAGTAAAGACATTCGGAGAGAGTCATGTAATAGATTTATTTTAATTTACTATTTAGTAGTCATAATAAGTGAAAACACCAGATAAAATATTAAGCTCGTTAATTCGCACAGCATAATATAATACGCATAAAATATTTACAGTTACGGCGCAGTCGAGATTTCAATTATGGTTCGGTAGCGACGAGAATTGAAATAATATTAATGAAAACTGGGTTTTTAACGTACCAAAAAACCACAAAAATTTCCTAATGGTGATGTATATAAATAGTACATGAACGGTCCCACAGCAGCCACGCTACTGTATCGTTTAATTATGCATAGCCGTCCGCCGCCACGATCTCTAATGGATCTTTCAGATTATCCCAGATTATTGTTTGCATTTTATGGAGCTTTTCTGTTCCGCATACGTTTGAAATCTTCATTGGGTTCTCTTGGCTGTAGCAGTTATTTATGCTGCAGGAATATTTAAACGCGTCGAAGCTTTTTAACTTAATTATATGGGTTATTCAGCCAGACTAATAATGTTTATTGGCAAATATTAAATTGCTTGGTGGAGTACAAAAACTTCTCTAAACGTGTGACGATACCTGCACATGCACAGATTGACCGGGTTAAGGTAATCATGTAATAGATGAAGATCGATACGGTCAACAAAACTTGTTTTTTGTTGAAAAAAGTTAAACATACGACCTCGAATCTAATAAATGAAATGGCTTTGATCCATCTATAGGTCATCAAGGATAAAGAAAACAAGCGTCGCGAAAAATTTGTGCAAGTATTGCATAAGTGGTAAGTGGCTTTGCAGAAATGCATTGTCAGTATTACCATTATAATATTGGTACTTTATAGTCACTATAGTAATGATTGACGAACCGCAACAGATTTAGGAATAGTGAAGTCTCAGCTTTTGCTTTCTTGTAGCTGTAACCAATATCGGATTGGTTTTATAATAGTATTTTATGCAACAGTTGTATTAGAGGGGTCAAAAAAGGTGATTGGTGTGGGTTACGATGTGAGCGTAGCGAACATCGTAAGAAATACGCCACGAGCTTTTTTTGACTTGCTAATACAACGTTGCATACAATATTTTTTCTACGACTAAGTAGGTACTTAGTAAATTAGAGTAATACGTTCTCCAAAAATGAAGAAGTCCAGTGTCATTGCCGAGATTTTCTAGGCAACAAATTTTCCATCACTTCCTGGGCCGCTGTGGATATTTCTTCCGGTGTTGAGTTAATTTCGTTTTCATCCATGTTTTTTTATGATACGTTACAAAACTTTGTTAAAACTATTGCAATCAAATAATAACAAAACAAACAAGACAAGAGTGGGAAACATGAAAACGACTAACGAAAAAATTGGAAGTTTGTTTATATTAAACTTTGTTTTTGATTAACGTAAACTTTTTTTTATAGCCTTGCATTCTTGGCGCATTTAACCAAAACGTTTACCAACTTGCCAGTGACGTTATTAAAAAATCTTGTTTGTTTGAAAGTTCTAGTTCTATAAAAAACCATACGAATGAAATAATTTCTTAAGTTGGTAGCCATGCATTTTCATCGTAAATTTAATGTTGATCCAGTAAAAGTTTTACCTAGATCTGGCAGTCTATGGCTGGCAGAGTTAACGATAGAGCACTTTTAGAGCCATAAGCCAACAAGTGCTTTTAGAGGGAATTGACAATATAGACTTAGCCAAAGTCTTATTATGAGTGTTCTTATAGTGGTGCTCGTGATAACATAAATCACAGATAAATAGTACAGGAGTAGGAAAAAGTGGTTATTCATTTAGGTACTTTTTCAACAACTTCCCTTGAGTAGATACTTTATTCTTCGCCGATTATAAAACTTGATTAGAAACTTATTAATGACGTACATGTTCATAATAAATGACAATACTTTTTGTAACCTTTTGTGTTTGGTGAAATCATCAAAGTTCGACCCTGCTTGACTGTGCGTATTAGAAAGTTAGGTTAAAATAACATTGTCTGACCACAGGTGAGATATGTTTGGCTTTTATTGGGTTCCGTACCTCAAAAAAAGGAACCCTTTTAGGACCTCTTTGATGCCTGTCAAGACCCTTTTTCTCCGGTTCACGAGTAGGTATATCACGCTGAAATCAATACTTACTGCAGTCTTTTGCAAAAAATGAAGTTCATTATGATTAAAAGACACAACGTTTTCAAAGTAGGTAGGTACTTCTATATTTTTGAACAAAAACCGCGGGTATCAAACTTATCAGGATACTTTCTGTCGACTTTTAAGTGTGAAATTTGACCCTACGCCTTAGAACACAGTCATTTAAAGGCAAAAATAATAATAAAACTGATTTTCATCAGCAAATTATTCTTATTTATTCTCTCATTTATTCTTATTTTTCTGCACACAAAAAAACTTTGTTTCTTACGTTGTGCTTTTAATTCTACGAAAAACAGTTAATGTGGTAAAAATAACTACCTAACTGATAACTAACTGAAAGGTTTTAATATAACATTTTTAATGGAAACCTCATTGCGTGAATCCGACTTGCACTTTACTAACTTTTTTTTATGCGAGCGCACCCGACTAACACCAACATGTGTATTTCTAGCGTAAGATAAAAATAAAATGGATTCTGTTTTCTTTTCTTTACAGTATTTTCCGAGAAGAAAGTTGAAAGTACTGTACAAGGCAACAGGAATCACTTCCTTTGTGTCATACGAGAGGCTGTCTGTACCCTCGTCAAAAGGACGTCGCCTGTTATCGGGCGCAGAGTACACCCCGACAGCAGGTACGATCGAAAATACTTGAAAAATTTACCGAAAATTATGAAGTTTATCACAGCCATACATTCCGCGAGATTTCCTTAGATTAGAAAGACATTCTGGTTTCGGGTACCAAGACAAGGCGTAGTTCAAACCGGCCTCACTTTACCCCTCGCAGAACCCCGCATTAACTTTTTTTATTTTGTCCGAGACTACTGGAAGTAATGATGGCTGCGTATTTCAGTTTTAAGAGCGCTTCGTAACTTTTCAAGAAACTTTTTACAATTCACACCGAGCTTCTTTTGTAACATTTTTTTTTCTTTTCTTTGGTGCTGCGTCTAATAAGCGAGAAATATTGTTTGCGACTTTGTTAGCTATTTGAAATTCTTCTGACGCTTGCATAATACTGTAGGGGACGTGCGAATCGAGCCACAGTCACCTCGCAAAAAAAATTAAACTGCCATTGCATAAAATGGGTTTTTAAAGTCAAGTACCGTGACTCGGCTGCCTCATTGCCTAAATAAGGTACGAGATTTGATTACCTACCAAATTATGTAATTTTTTTTTTTTTTTTCTATTTTTGTATGTGATGGGGGCAAAAGAGCATGCGGGTTGCCGTATGGATGTCCATGGTCATCCATGGCGCAAGGGAGTTGCGGAAGGGGTTTATGAGTAAAAAGACTAAAATAAACAAATAGGTACTTACTTATACTTACCTTTTAATGAAGCATCCTAAAATTCTCGTTGCTTTTCCTATAGAGTTTTTGTCAATCTTACCAATCATTTAATTTTTTTAGAAGTTTATAATTTTGTAAATTACTTGAGCGATATTGAATAATTTCTGAGAGGAACTGGAATTTCCAAGTGGTTTAATTGCCTATACCTACGCAAACAAGAATACGAAAATTAAAAATGCCCCTCGGTATTACCTAATTTCAACCAATCAGGAATACCTAGAATTAGACCCCAGTAAATCGTCATATTTGACAATATCACTTTTTCATTTAGAAACGTACTACAAAACGATACGTTTTTAGTTACGTTTTACGTTACGTTTTTAGTGCAAGTGAAGACTTTTTTTAAAGTACCAAAGAAAAAATAAAATAGAAATTTCCGTTATTGAGGTTAAGACTTATTATTGCTTTAAACAATTAATGATCACCATCGTCATCTTCTTCAACCTATATACGTCCCACTGCTGGGCACAGGCCTCCTCTCAGAACGAGGAATGAATACCAAGTGAAAGAGGAATATTACTGATTCAAGCCTCAGTAACACTAAAAAAAAAAAAAAAAAGCCGTGGTAGCCTAGTGGTTTGACCTGTGGCCTCTCAAGCAGAGTGTCGTAGGTTCAAATCCCGGGCTCGCACCTCTGAGTTTTTCGGAATTTATGTGCGAAAATTACATTTGTAATTTGCCATGAGCTTTTCGGTGAAGGAAAACATCGTGAGGAAACCTGCTAATAAGAATTCATGACGTTTAACTTTCAGCTTAGCAATAAAACCTACTCACAATGACAGTGTAGTGGCAGCGATAGTTTCCGCATTGGCTATCGTTGTCATTAAATCATCTTTTGTTTTCTTTAAGTACCACTAAGATACTAAAAGAAAATGAGCAGAAAGAAACAGTTATGGAAATAACATTTAAGAATTTTTACTAATGCTTCGACTCTGTATCGTGAATGCTGCGTTTTTGGACTACTTTAGCGTGTCGTGTGGTGTTTGTGTGTGTGAATGGAAAATGTTAAATAGTTAAATCATTAGATTTGGAGATTTGAATTCGAGCATTTCACTAAATTACTGTTTCCCATAAGAATTACCCCTACTATGGTCTTGGGTTCGAATCCCGGTAGAGACAGGCACTTGTATGATGAATGTTAATGTTTGTACCCGAGTCATGGATTCCGTATAATTATTATTAACATGCACATCATCGCCACAAAACTGGTAGTATTCCCTTTCCAATAAAAAAAATCCAAATCGGTCTACAAATGACGGAGTTCTGACGTAACAAACATTAAAAAAAACGAATTGATAACCTCCTCCTTTTTGGAGTCGGTTAAAAATGAATTGCATCGCCTGCGTCGTAAATGCATGCGCAATTATTTCAAGCTTTTTAATTAATATTGGCAGGCAAATTACGCTATTCTTTTAGGCTATTATTCTCTAATGAAAAAAATCTATGTGTGAATACCAATAGTCCACAGCTTACAATTCACGTCGATACGCTAACTAAATATAGTAGCTATATTTAACGACTCATAATTATGAAGACACGCAGCGTTTTTATTGATCCGAGCACCGTCAAAAGTGAAAGGCACCCAAATGGACAGAACAAGTTCCGTTTTGGCGGTGCCAATGGACCTACTTCCTCCCACAATATTATACACCGCAGTCTCCGAGATAGATGGTATATATTAAATAAACGGTAGCCACCATTGTCAAAAATAATCGTTATTTTAGCTGCGTCATTAGGGGCACGAAAGTTACCGTAAACCGTCAGCATAAACCATTGTTTTAGAAACCTAAAGTAAATTTTTGGCTTTTAAAAGCGTAAATTACCATTCTCTTTGTTTACCTTTAAGTTTTGTTAAGTATCGACTAATCTGAGAGTAAATATTGTGGTATGCTGACATTATGCGATTACATAATGCCTAACATGGATTTAACAATGTGTCTGCCACAATTTGATTCCAACTTGATTGATGAAACACGCGATGTTACACCGCGAGCAGGAACTGAGTCATAGACAATGCTCAAATTACTAATTGCAATCACTTTGATCGTTCATTATAAACGGGTATCTACCTCTAATAACACATTACGGTTTTAAACTAAGAGGTTGTATAAAAAGTTATTCGACTCGGCTACAATCTCAGACTACGGTCCGATGCTCGATGCTTTCACTATTTGGACAGTCACCAAAATCGATGTTTCCGTCCGAGATTTTTATATTTTATTTCACCTAGAATCGAGTCAATGGCCATTCTTCGGTACTGACACTTAAACGTAACGAGAAAAAATGCTTTATTGAGGTACGATTTTTTCCAACCGGCTGAATGATGCTGCTCTGCACAAGTGGGTAAAGAATTAAGGACAGGATTGGAATTGGTTCGAATTTGTTTTCATTGTTGGGTTTGAAGAAAGATTCGAAATAAAAATATGAAAATTGGCTTACGTATGTTGTAGGTAATTAGAGGGCAAGGTAGATAACGATTTGCTCTGACGCATCTGCAAATGTTTTTTTATCTTGATGTTACATCGGTGAACGTAAGATGGGCGATTATAACTCTAAATTGGAGTCAAATAGTTGCGTCCGAATCTATCTTATAACTACCTCCCTTATTTTAACAGACGTTTGGTCCAAAGAGGCAGCTGCAATAAAATTTGCAATGAGATTTGTTACCCATAAACATTCAATGAAACGTCCCAAAAACCCTAACCGCTTTATAGCATTCTGCGTTCACGTCGAACGGTTCAACGTAAAGATTCTCAAATGTGTAGAAATAATAAAAGTGCTACAAAAAATTGTATATTTACAGATATACTTAATAACAATTTTTACAACAAAAACGTAACAGTAATTCGTATCGTAACTGATTCAACTTGTTTTATAATTATTCTAATGGCAAGCCAATTAGATTCACTCGTCAACTCGGCACTTTCCGTCATCATCAGTTCTACAAAGTTTCATATTCCTCATTTAATTCAAAATATTGTAAGCTTAAAATATAATTCTGATTACTCAGGAAACGAAACTTTACAGGTTTTAACGCAAGGTATAAGCCTCTCTCTAATAATTCCTTCCCTCGGTAGAGGATTTGTTGAATCCCGAATGGGAAGCCATCTTCACAAATCTAGTAGGAAATATCGCGCAGCGACAAGCGACAAGATGGCACCCGTGCCAGCTGATTTGTGAGTCGGCGACTTACAAAATCTATCAAACATTATCACATATTATAAATAAATAAATTGAGCAATCTCAACTAGGACTTACTGGTAACTTAATTTGTCTTAATTGTACAAGTCTTATTTAGATCAGGAAATACTCTGGGCCGACGTATGACCCGCACTTAGGGAAGTCAGGAGGGGCTTGCACAAAATCTCCTTCTTTGCCCACTTTTAGTATAAAGTCTAGACCTCTTGTCCAATGCGTGGACCTCTCGTCCCTCATCAACCAGAACCCTGGGTTATCAGCCTTAAAACGCAGCGCAACGACACCAAACTTAGGAATGGTGATCGTGTCTTTGATGACTGGGTCCTTGAGATTTTTAGATGTGAACAAAGTGTCCTCCTCATTCTTCTTCGTCACAGTTTCTTTGTCCAAACTGCTGTTGAACTCTTGTATGCCAACCACGTAGAAACTGTAGCCGTGTAGGTGGAAGATATGATCGGATTCACCTCCTGGGAAAAGACAAGAAGTAGGTAAGTTTAATAAAAATTAAATATTACAATCAAACTCCCGACATTACATTAACATAATCATGTTGTTTTTTTTGAGAAATTACAATCGGTTCAGTTTTACATAATATGTATAGGGACGGTGTAAAAATGTAGTCGGGTAGGTATTTAAGGGTTTTATTAAATATTTTTTTATCAGGCTTCCTACATCAGAAGAAACTGTGAGACTGGTTGTCACATCGAGTTTTACATAAGAAACGATAAACTATGAAATTCGAAACATCTTAAAGTGCATCGATTTCTCAGTTAAAATAATTATTTCATATTTGTTTCATTTTTAGTTACCTATGGTGGGAACTAGGAAGCTTTCAAGCCATTAACATTATAAATCAATTACTGTGAACAAACATTAGTCCATACAATCCCCAGCAGAGTGATATTTTACGCTTTATTGGATGCTGACTGTTCCAACGCGGCACAATTCGCACAATTGAAATTAATATTATGTACGTGACTAACTCGTAGCCTTCTGCGGGAGTGCTTAATGAAAGACCAGCGGTGTGAAATAGAAAAGAGATAGATATAAAAGGAGAAAACGCAGCCTTATTTCTCTTACTTATTTGTTGTCTGGAAGAGATCGCTACTAAGCGATAAGACCGCCTATTGTATACTTTGTTCTTTGTTTCTGTATTGTTTTGTACTGATTTGTGGTGTTCAATACAGAGTATTTGTATTATATTGTTGCCTTATCTTGAAGACTGAATAGAATATCACGCCAGTACTTAGTATCCCCCACGTAACTGCAACACGTTGATCTAGGTGTAATAAATAACATCCCCCCAGTTAGCCACATCGATTTGTCAGACAGACTACTCTGCCAGTGACCGAGAATAAAACTTAGAGCTCAATGATACATTTCTGGCACCAGAAGTTAATTAATTGAAAACAAAATACTCCTTGAAAGTAGAAGTATACTTATCTAATTTAAAACAAATCATCTAACAAGTTTGTGAAACAATTTTATTTTGTTTGTGAGAAACTAACCTTTCTTTTTTCTTTTTCTTACATGGGTTTAACTTACCTACTTAAAAAGAAGACATCCACAAATAACATAACTGACAGCGATAACATATCTACGTCTCAAATATGCCTCGCACAGTGAGGTGCAGTCTGTAAACTTACCCCCTTATTCATAAACGCACTATAGGCCTCTGTTAACTTAGTAATCGTTTGTCCTTATCTGTCACTTTGACATTTACCTTTCACAGATAAGGACAAACTATTACTAACTTAGCAGAGGCCTATAGTGCGTTTATGAATAAGGGGGTTAGATTGTAAGCAAAATTCATACGGGAAAATCTTTCGTTTACTGTAGCATTATAATCTCCAACAGGGGCCTTACCATGACGTCCTAATTCCGACTCAGTTCAAGTTTTAGCTGTCACTTTTAGTATGAATCTGACAGCGAGCGAACCTAAACTGAATCGCATTAAGACGTCATGGTAAGGCCCCTGGTGGCCTGTCGATGCTTAGCCTCACCAGCCATATCACGCCGTATGTAACCAACTTTATAACCCTTGAATTAAATAAATATTTATCATGGCACGATATGATTGATCTAATATAGTCAAAAACTACACAAAGCTTGAATAGTCGACCAAAACCACCTTTAGCACCTTTAGGTTCAATGTCTTTAGGGCTTAAAACATCAAAGTTTATTTTCACTCACAAGTCAATGGAGGTAATGGAGGAACTGTCATAAAAAATGATAAAGCACCTTCTTAGTCCACTATAACAACTATGGGTAGTGGGTAGTAAACGGATAAACATACTTTACTACCTATATGTGCATATAAATACGTACTTATACATCCATCCATGACTCGGGTACAAACATTCATATTCTCATACAAGTGCCTGCCCCTGCCGGGATTCAAACCCGGGACCTCACAAGTCTCATACTCAGGGTCACTGCCCACTAGGCTATCCGGTCGTCTAATTAACTCTATTATCAGCTACTAGCGACCCGCCCCGGCTTCGCACGGTATATTAAGCATGGATTATACATATAAACCTTCCTCTTGATTCACTCTATCTATTAAAAAAACCGCATCAAAATCCGTTGCGTAGTTTTAAAGATTTAAGCATACATAGGGACATAGGGACAGAGAAAGCGACTTTGTTTTATACTATGTAGTGATGATGATAACTTTAAGTCAAGACATGCTACAGACATTACAAAATGACGACGACGATTTAATGCCTAAGGCCCTTGTCGTACTTAGACGAAACCCTCTGTCAGTACGTACGGTGAAGGTCTGCAGGATCCCGTCGTAAATAAATCAACCCTGCTTGCGGCATCGCCCGGGCATTGAATCATTCATTCTCTTTGACAAGCGGGCTTAGAGTTAGTGCAAAACACACTTCATCGCTTATTTAATGAATCTAGGGTATCCTTACGAGTATATGTGATATGATCTGATTTGAATGTCTGATATGTTGAAATATGAACAATATCATTGCGATAAAGTCGTGAAGGGTTTGCTTTGCGAGAGCACTGTACATGCGTTCTACTATGCGAACTATTTTCACACATCCATGCCGATTTCAGCTACCGCGACTGCTTCTGTGTTATAAATGGATGAAATCTGACGATATGCCCTAATATGGCTAATAGTTGCCAGTTAGTGGCTTGCAAAACGGTCTCCATCTGAGATCATAAGACACTACCTCTCATCGCGGACATGAGCATTCGTCCCTTTCGCATGAGGTAAGTGGTTAGAAAATCTTCTCGTTTATTTTCCCAAATTAGTGTTTTCACATTAAGCTAGTGAGTTATTAAGCGTTAAAGTAGGTACCTACCGGTAATTCTGCATCATTTCAAAGTCATTCAGTCATTTCAAGTTTAATTGGTCAATTTGCAGGTTCATATTAATATAATGACCTGTAGATTTTAAGGTCATCTTTACCATTACGGTAGCCGAAAGCAATGTGTTGGTCGGATTCCCGCAAGGTAGACGGATGACCTGTAGGCTTATTGTCTAACTCGCTCGCAATCGCCATCGTGTTCATTTTGACAGCTCATGTATTGGCTGACAATTGGTATCGGAATCAGCTAGCTGTCACATTCATACAAGAACTGTCAAAATGAACACGATGGTGATTGTGAGCGAGTTAGACAATAAGCCTACTGGTCAAAATCGCAGAAAGCGATTGGTGGCGTACAGCATAAAATCGATGGTACCTAGTGAAGATGTTGGCGAAGACTTATGTGCAGCAGCGAATGTGTTCCGGCAATTATAATGACGAAGTAAAGTGGGATCCAATGGAAACCTTGTCAGGGCTTTTATATTTCACCGTTCACCATTTCAGTCAATGAATGATATTGTATTAAGTACCAAGCAATTTCACGCCGACTTTAGTGTGGAAGTCCACGACTTCCCAGAACAAAATGGCCGAATGGTAGGCCTTTATCGAGCATTAGATCGCGATGTCAATAAACTATGAAAAATCAATAGCAGGACGTGCTGCTATGTTCGTAAACAAAACCTGTTGCTCGTTAGAACTAAAATCAGCCAGCCATGATATTATTATTAATCTGACACTAGTTGCTAGAGAGCACTGAAGTAATTCAATATCGGATATTGAATTATCATAACAAGAAGTAACTATAATAATATGTTACGTTGTTTCCAGATATCAATGTTCCACTATTCAAATGCAATGTTTACTCTTGATTAAAAATTAAAGTGAAAAGCCGATTTCGAAGAGCAAGATCGTCTACGTGGTTTGTTTATCCGCTTTGCTTGGCACCAGGAATTACTTAACGCTTTGTCTTATTTTACGCGTCCTGTAACCAAAAATGTTCAATATCCTTTGTAAGCATTATTCAAAGCCTCTTTATGCCTGTCGAGAGCAACGTTTTGCTGTCTTTAATAATGCCGAAAACAGTAAAGGATGGAAGTATTCTGGTGACCTCACACGACACGACCTTCACCCTCAACGAGAGCTATGAAGAGGAATATTAGTAGATGTATATTTCACAAAAACACGTAGTTTCCAGCAAAATATGGAGAGAAATGCCTATTGCGACTACCTATTACATAAGGCATGTCCCCGTGAACTCAATAAATGCTTCATCTCTTGTTATAAATCAAATTAATATATACAGTTAAAATGAGCCTTTATTACAATTTAATTCGCCGAGCAGATTCATCTGGCAGCGGTTTGGCGGTTCTAGAGAAAGTGTCCACCAAGTTGGTCGTTAACAACTTTGACACAGATGACTGCGTATATAACGTAAGGCGGAAAACTGCATTTTAATTTTGATCCTTCGTCTGATAGACGCTTGTATGCAACAGATGTATCGGTTGCCCACGATTTTATCGTATGGGGCAAATTACTACTTAGGCAGCTGAATCAACGACATTTGGCTGTAGTTCTCTGTGAGGCAGTTCTTGCTCACAAAAGCTGATCTTTTACCAGTGCAATAATTTTAGTAACTAAAACCAAACGAGTACAGTTCTTGGTTCATAGACTGTGTTCACATATTATTGGATGCCGTGGTACATTTTAATAGCAGCAGGATTAGTGTTCGCTTTTTATTTGTATAAGTGTTGCGTAACGCTTTGAACATAGTTACTTTTGGGAACGGTTTGATGCTCAAACGCACCACTTGAGGAGCACATTGTACATCGAAGTGTTCGTCGAGGCTAAAAGGGAAAACTTATAATCAAAACGCCGAATGTTTTCACCGTTTGATGACTGACAGTCAAGAAAGTAGGTAGTTACTAAATCGAAAGTTGACTAATTCAACACTTTTAATTTAAATAAACATAGATAGGTAGTACCTATCGTATGTTCTTCATTTTTGGTTTTATGAAAAGGTCAGATTCTCCAGATCATGTTTAAGTAACGTTTTCTACGATCGCAGCTTACATAACGCGCCATTGTATTGGCGAATATTGACACTTCGAAACATATTCTCTGTTTATGCTAACACCTGGTTGTTCAACAAGTGCCGTTTTGAAATTTCTACAATGACTTTAAAGCCTTAAAAGGCTGCTTACGCTTGCGAGACATATTTACGATTTGTTTGTCTTGCTCATTTCCTTTGAGACGCGTAAATATTAAAACGTTCCGTGTTTCCTGTGCCATGATATTGTAGCCTTATTAGGAAATAACGGTGATTCTTATTTTAGCAATGATTACCTAATCGTGATTGACTTTTATTTTCGTTAAAGGGATACAAGAATATCTCGCCATTGGATACATTAATACGACTCTAAAACCGAAGAACACAACACACACACACATTTTAAATTTTCATTCAATTTCTCTGAAATAATCGTAAAAAAATACCAAAAATGCGATATTGCCAGCTCAGGGATCCAATTTGGACCGTACTTATAATATGTGGTCGTATGAATGCAGCTCTCTTGTGTATCAGCGAAGCGTAGGGCAATGTCGTCTTGTGGTAACAAATTAAGTTAAAATACTAATTACTAATCTTTTAATTATTTTCCAATAACTGAACGCATGGAATTACCATCTAACAAAACTAAGTAAAGACCGCTCATGCGAAGTTACGTAAAGCTAACGACATAATAATATAAAGTACGTAGTAATTATGAAGTAAATATACATATAATCCCATAACCACACCTGCAATTTATGCCATTAATGATAGGCTTAATTGTATTAATCCACGCGTTTTGACTCGGATTTTCACATTTATTTTCATCGCAGTATTACGTACAGTTAATTTAATTTGTTCTCACTAACGTTAAATTACGGCGATCATCGTTTATTTAATTTCAATAATCACAATAGCTTCCTTTCAAATCTCGTGCAACGAATACCTAATTATAGTAATTATAACGGTGGCTTTTTTACTCTAAAATAACGAACGTTACGTGCGTGTGTTTATTTGAGAGAAAGTTAAGATTGCGTTCCAACCCAAAAATTAGTTTACAATTGAAAACCAGACTGATATTATGCGAGACCGAAAATGCAAGAAAAAGTCACAAAAAGGGTAAGAAAAGGAAGTTTAACTAGGTAAACTAACAATTTACACATAATTAATTCGTAAATTAATTATTAGAAAATGAATACACATACGAGTATAAGTAGGTATGTGTACTGTTCAAATAGTAATGATTACGACATTTAAACATTCCATTCATCAAGTTAAGTAAAAGCCACTCCTTAGTACAAGAATTCATTAGTATAGAGTAAGTAATTAAAAAAATCTAGCAGAAATTGAACGATATCGTCATTTTCTTCGTTACCCCTCACATTTCCTATGTAAATGTTTTACTCACGCTTATCGTGTCGATCGATACCCCAAAAAGTTTTAATTTTAGTAGGTACATTCGTGCCCGTAACAGATCAAGAAGTAAATTGGTCAATAGACGCGGCAACCTACTGCGTGGAGGCATACAATTATTTTTGTAATGGACGCTCCATATCATTCGGAGTTGAACGACACTAACATCACGTTACACTAGTTAACTTAGATGCGATATTTCCACTATACCTTAAATATAATTTCAAACTACGGCCTCTGCCTGTTATTTTATCGTAGACATAAATAACTATAAATTGTAGATACAGTTAGACCTTTCTTTGGGAGTGCCGCTCCGCTTATTATTCTAGTCTAATAGTCCACCTTTTAAGTTTGGGGTTTAGTGGCACGTCCTTTTATGCACTCCTATCCCGCACTGGGTCCATCCTGGCACAGCAAGTCTACCTTCACATCAGCCCCTTGCGTAAGCAGGGGCCTTACCATGACGTCTTAATGTGATTCAGTTTAGGTTTGCTCGCTGTCAGATTCATACCAAAAGTGACAGCTAAAACTTGAACTGAGTCGGAATTAGGACGTCATGGTAAGGCCCCAGGAGAGTCGCTAGGTAGGTGAAACGGTAATTGTCGTAAAATCTAGGCAATCTATTTTTAAATTACCTTGGTCAAACATGACGAGTTCCACGGTAGAGTGGAGAGGCACGTCCTTTACATGGACGCATTCCTCTCCCTCTCCTGGTCCATCCTGGCACAGCGAGTCTGCCGTCACGTCTCCCCCTTGCGTGAGAAGGGGAGACGCGGGGTAGGTGAAGCGGTGGCCGTCGGTTTGACCCCAGCTCTCTGCGAAACAAAAGAAAACTACTTAAAAATGTAAATATTCAACTGGTTTTCAAAACAGTGATGACTATACTCGTATATTTTCTAGGAGAACTTATAACAACAAAATCACCACTTTCCACCTATACGCCTTCAATCGTGCTAAACGTTCTGTTCTAGAGGCTCTGTTTACCCCGTAAGAGATAAAGACGTGATTAATAATGTATCTATATATACAATAAAAAACACGAAATTCTTCAAATATGCTCTACTTTGCAACAGTCATTAATAACAACAAATATCTCGTAGTGCGCATTAACAGAAAAAAACAACCGATAATCAACTTTATATTTTTGTAAACTAAATTATTATTTTATGAGAAGGATTTTTTACGAATCTACGTATAGGCGAATCACACGCACTGTGTTCTTTTTAAGAATTATCTGAACAAAATGTAACGGGAGCGGGCCAGTAAATTGTCCGCCATTAGAACCAAATGACATGACAATGTAGTGGTTTTGGCCCATGGCCTCTCGCCCATAACACAACGGTATTCGTGTAATTTAGAATTGGGCACGCACGAGATGAGAGATTTTTGAATAATACCATAAAGTAATAATGTTTTTGTCTGCAAAGCGATCATAGTCAAAGTATTAAATTCTTGGAAAAATAGGTCGTTGTACTAATTAATGAACTGGAATCAATAGGAATATTTGTTTTACGCCTCCCTACTAATAATAAGTAATAATGTAATACAAAAAAGGCCGCCGAATAACCTACTTAATTCATAACAGTTTGTTTACAAGTTATCTATAACTTAAGCATTTGCCTTCGCGTGACCCAGAACAACATTGTTTTTCTTACAGTTTATTTTTTCTTTGAATTGATCAATAATATTGACGTCAAAGAATTAGTGGTAAAAACAAAACAGTAGGTTTGTTAATTAGCCTTATTCTAATAAACGACCAAACTAACAACGATAAATACCTACGACTAAGTGTGTTATAAATACTATTTTATTGTTTCGAAATATAAATGTCACACACAATTGCATATATTACAATTACGAGTATAGAATAGAAACTAAAGTCATTTTAAGATTGAAATAAACCATTAGTAATAAAATAAGCATCATATAATATACTTAATTAGTTTTTACAAAAACAATATTGACCATGAAAATCATTGATGTGCTCTCTTTAGAAGCGGTTCTTTATCTTTAATTTTACCGTGAATAATTTAAAGCTAAACGCCACGTTTATCTTTACATAAAGTAAACGTAAGTCTTTATTGTTTAGCAGCCAGAGAACGAGCAGCTGCATTTTATGGTAGCTACTTGCAATCGATTCGATAAAATTTACTGGTTCCGTATAGTACCAATTCCAATCGAGCTAAGTATCTATCGAAAACGTGATCCGATCCCAATGGGTATCGCGCTACCGTAAAGTTTTTACAAATTTATCATTCAGCAGCGTTTCTGCGCCGAGCGCACTATCTTCTTTTTTTATTGTTTACTAGCTTATGTACGCGGAAGAGCAAAAAATGACCTATTTGGACTTCACATTTAGAAAATTTATTTAAGCTTATTCGTTGCTCATGCCACTTGTAAAAAGCTACGCAAATCCGTACAGTCAAGATTTGCGTGATAAACAGACAGAAATTATAATAACCATTTAAAAGTATTCTGCCAACGTTTTATTTTTAAAGTAGAATTTATTTTTTATACCGTTTTTTTACATGTATATACGGGTCAAGTTTCCGTTACTGAAATAACTCGCACTTTAACTCCAATGGCTTTGTTTTAAATAAATACGAAAATAAACTGTTTAAAATATCAAAAACACGTGGCTCAACACGTGGGCCAATGGCTCTGTTTTAAATAAATAATAAAATTAACTGTTAAATAGTTAAATACATCAAAAACACGTCATGCTCCATCCTCCTCTTCTAATTCTCTCCCTAAACTCCATTCACTCTTATCCCTCCATTCGCTCAGTCTCTGTCATTCATTCTGTCATTCCTCTCGGTCAAGTACAATTCTGCATGTAAATATGTCAAATGTTTTTATACTTTATTTGATCAATCTTTATAAGGGTACGTATTAAAATCCATAAAGTTTAAAATGTATAATGGGTTAAAATACATAATGGTTCAAAATATATACTGCGATTTTCTCAGAAAATTGCAAATTAACAGAATACTATAAACTAAACCTAACCTAACCTAAACCAATCTATAGATCATGCTATAAAAAAAATCATATCGTCCCTGTGCCTGCAAAAATCGCTATGTGTTTTTTTTCGATTTTTGGTTTTTTATGCCATTTTGAACCTTATGTCAATATACATAATGCTCCAAAAACAGCGTGGAGCTATCTTTACTATTTCTCGATATGTAAAAATAACCATGTGAAGTTCATACATTGAATGTTCCTCTTATAATAACTAAGTGTCACTAATCACATAGCTCGACCATTTAATATTCATACACCACGCGAAAGTTTGGTCCGATATGTGTTTCGGTGCACATAGCGAATTAATTGAACTAGTTCGATCGAGTCGTTCGCGCCCGATTTATGTGTTTTTGGTACTTAGCGATATTTTTGTATACGAGTTGAAACCTCTCTAACTTCATGATTTTCTGATGACCAGACACATACAGCCAATACCTTGTTTATCATTACTGATTATCATAAGAGTTTTCAATGGTTCACGGTTAAATTCATTCGAAATATTATAGACGGGATATAAACCGCGATTACATTTATTGAGCTCCCGATATTTCGACGCAGTTGCATGCATCATGATCACGCGGGTAGACCATGCAACTGCGTCGAAATATCGGGAGTTCAATAAAGGTAATCGTGGTTCATATCCCGTCTATAATATTTCGACTGAATATCATGATTGTTAAACTTTATAACTTAACAAAAGTTAAGTAAAAACGATTCTATTCTCATTTAAAGATATTTTTTTATGTTTAATATTGTATTGTTACAAGAACTTACTTGACATATCGTCGCTGTGCCTGCAAAAATCGCTATGTGTTTTTTTTCGATTTTTGGTTTTTTATGCCATTTTGAACCTTATGTCAATATACATATGCTCCAAAAACAGCGTGGAGCTATCTTTACTATTTCTCGATATGTAAAAATAACCATGTGAAGTTCATACATTGAATGTTCCTCTTATAATAACTAAGTGTCACTAATCACATAGCTCGACCATTTAATATTCATACACCACGCGAAAGTTTGGTCCGATATGTGTTTCGGTGCACATAGCGAATTAATTGAACTAGTTCGATCGAGTCGTTCGCGCCCGATTTATGTGTTTTTGGTACTTAGCGATATTTTTGTATACGAGTTGAAACCTCTCTAACTTCATGATTTTCCGATGACCAGACACATACAGCCAATACCTTGTTTATCATTACTGATTATCATAAGAGTTTTCAATGGTTCACGGTTAAGTTCATTCGAAATATTATAGACGGGATATAAACCGCGATTACATTTATTGAGCTCCCGATATTTCGACGCAGTTGCATGCATCATGATCACGCGGGTAGACCATGCAACTGCGTCGAAATATCGGGAGTTCAATAAAGGTAATCGTGGTTCATATCCCGTCTATAATATTTCAACTGAATATCATGATTGTTAAACTTTATAACTTAACAAAAGTTAAGTAAAAACGATTCTATTCTCATTTAAAGATATTTTTTTATGTTTAATATTGTATTGTTACAAGAACTTACTTGACATATGTTTTAAATTGCATTATTATGATTATTACGCATGTTTTGTCAAATTTTCATTTAATTATAATTGTTTTGGTACTTTGTTTCATTATAGACCAAACCTCTTTTTACAAAATACCTATGTGCTGTTTGAAACCACAATTCAAACAACCTCTATAGTAATTTAATATACCTAAGTGTACGACTAACACACATACCGGGTATTCAGGACTCAAATATTTATCGCTATGTAACAAATTACCGGTTTTCTGCTCGTATAAAATTCAGTTTTCACTGTATTTTTTTTTAAATATTATCATATTACGTAAAAAATTATTTAACATTAGCACAAAAAAAATTATTTACCTACTTTCAATATGTTATGAGTAAACCAGTTTTTTGTGTCTCCTGAAAAGTTGGTCAAAAACACATAGCGATTCGTGCAGGCACAGCGACGAATATACCTAATAGTTTCACAGAAAATTGCATTATATATTTTGAACTATTATACATTTTAACCCATTATACATTTTGAACTTTATAAATTCTGATCCGCTCCCCTTTATAAATGTTACGTTTATAAAATTTAGATTGAATACCATACATGTTATCATAGTCACTTACATGTACATAATCTTCTACGAGATATTGTTCCGATTATCTTTGATGAGCTTCCGATATTGCGATGCAAACGACAACTAAATGAAAAACACCAGAACAATACACTTCAATTCAACTGCATCTCCATGTTAAAAGTTGAAGCTAGTTGAGTTGTGAAAGCTACAAATTACCTATTAAATTATTCACGCGTGCGGGGTTTAAGTAGATACTTACTAGGTACCTACGTGGTTAGGCATATCGATCGCATGATGATATGACAAGTTGTGTTGTTATTGTACTACCGGTATCGGTATATACCACCAGTTATGGATTGCCTGCTTAAGAAGTCAGGCTCATGAAGAAAATGAATGTCATTTTCATGTCTGTGTCTGCATTCACTTTGCTGTTGATAGCTATAATGGTTTATACCTACTGTTTAAAATAAACTGTGTCGTATTGTCTGTCCAACCATGAAATCTGAAATTATGTACACACCTATATGTATATAATAATTTTAAAACAACATAAACAGCTAGCTAACATTAATATTCTTGAGTTATTATTGGTAAGTACCTAACCACTTTATCAATGCACGAAAAATTAAGTGATTAAATTAATTATTTAAAAAAAATAAGCTTGTCCGGACGTCCGAACAATACTTGTTAAAAATGTTGATTTATTCGTCTATTTCAGTAGCAAAACACTAACAAAACTGTTTAGTAATTAATTACATTAACAAAAAAAAAACAAACTGTAGTTACCTACTTTTAATTGGAATTGAATCGATTTAATGATTAAAATCTATTCTTAAACCCTGGTAACACTTTCGGACTTCTCTAAAACTGCTAATCCAGGTCATTTATCGAGAAAATAAACTTTTGGGCAGAGCACAGTCAGTTGTTTCTTTATGGAAGCTACTTCGAAATCTCAAAGCGCCAACAGATGACTGAGCTAAAGAAGTCCAAAAAGATACCTTATTTAACTTCCTAACTCAGTGCAAAGAAATAGAGACAAACACGAAGAGAAAAAGAGATCGATTTTTAGCACCAAAAATATCTTATAAAAAGAAGTACAACACGGATGAAGTATATTTGGTTAGTTTAGTATTCATTTACTTAACACATTGGAATGTCTATAATCTCTCTTTAATATCAAAAACGGGAGATGACTTGCAAATCAATATCGAAGGCTGGACGATAAAAAAACTTTCATATCTGTGTTATAAAAAGAGAGCAAAGCCATTGCCCAAGCATTGAAACGTTCACAATGCACGAATGTAGGCAGGTATTTAAATGGTGACCTGTGGGTCGACTTTACCTCTACTTGCGACATGCAACGTGATTGGTGGTTTACTGATTTCGCTTCGATTTGACAATCATCATTACGTCTACGGTTAGTTGTTGCCATTCACCAACAAACATTAGGTACAGTCGCCATCAGATATATCGTAGCGGGCGAGGTCCTCAAATAATTCGGAACAACCTTGAATTTCAATAAATTCGTTACACTAGATATGATTAATAACATCAGAACACGCAATTAGTCATAAATAAAGTAGCAGCGACTTTCCAATAAAATCGGGACGTCACAGATCGTCAAAGGTATCGATGCAGACAGGCTGACCATAAAGATCGGAACATTTTTGGAAAATATACCTTAACTTTGTGACAAACAGTTTAAATTACAGTGTGTTTATAATAAAACTAGTTTTATAAAATAGAACTACATGTTTTGACTTATATCAGCAGAAGAAGAAAAATTTTATTCTTAAAATAAGTATAATGGCAATTTAGTGGCCAGTAACAATTTACACTTTATACAACAAAAAAGGTTTTATGTTACTAACACAGTGAATTATACATGCAGACGCGTACACTATATAGGTGACATATCTTTCATTTTGGCATGACGTTTGAGCCTTATTTGTATTTTGTTTGGAATTCGAATCTATTATTATATACGTAAGGTTTATTTTCCACATATGTTCCGATATTTGTGATCAGCCTGACTGTGTCGATACCTTTGACGATATGTGCTTCCTGATATTTTTAGCTCATTGAACGTCCCGAATTTATTGAAAAGTCTCTGTTCTTATATTTATGACGGATTGCGTGTTCTGATGTTATTAACCATATCTGTGTAACGAATTTATTGAAATTTAACGCTGCTCCGAAATATTTGAGGACCTCGCCCGCTACGATATATCTGATGGCGACTGTACAGTAAAAACAAACGTACGTTACACAAGGGGTCTTGAAATTGTTCTGAAATATTTCGGCAGGTTAGTTTAATAGATCACTCGTTTAAAGATTCGTCATCGTAATTTTCTATTCAAATTTAAGTCACCCCTTTCACGCCGCATAATTTTAACATCGACTAAAACATGGAAACGTTTCTCAACGACAGTTGAAAAATCGGAAAACATTTACAGGGATGTTGAGTTAAACTAACCGTTTCCGGATTCGAAATATTATAAACGGGATGTGAACCGCGATTACCTTTATTGAGTTTCCGGATTAGTTTTTTTTTTCACGATCTGTAAAAAAGCATTGACCAAGCGAACTAAATATAATAATGTACGATCTGTTAAGTTCTTTAAGTGTAAACGGAAAAGAATATGGTTATAGAGATTTCTTTCATCGCTTTAAGGATGTTGTTGTACTCCTTTAGTGCAAACAAGAAGCAAAATGAACTTCTGAATCGATGGTGCTCCTGTTCTGGCTCTATTTTCGTTTTCGTCTAATGACACTTGTAGAAATAAAAGTGACTTTTCGAATTCATTTATTCAGCAACAATATACAATATACAATCAACGCTTTTCGAATTAACAATTTGGAGGAACTTGAGAGATATTGTAATTTTTATAAACTTATTAGATCGCTTATTGTAGCCCTGTAAATGTAGTCCAGTCATGGATAAATACCTATTTAATAGATTAGATGCGGTAAATTTTCATATGCGGTCGCATATGAAAATTTTATTTTTAATCGGGCGAAAACACTAATCACGAATCGAGTGTGGGCAAAACGTGTTTTTGTGGCACAGCAAATTTAATAATTTTTAATCGACAGCTTGTTTTCCGCTTATACCAAATGCTTGATCGTTTTTACGTAATACTTCCGGTTAAACCGATGCTAACTAGTATAATTTATACGATGAAATTAATGTATGTAGACGACATAATTAAGTTTACACTTCAACAGATGCCTACTCCAAAAACAGCCCAAACTTCACCCAGTTCAATAAAACTATCATTAGTTGATTACCTACATTAATTAGCATGTTTTTCAATTTATTTAATTATAATAAATTATCATGCATTTACATTCAATTATCGTATTTAATTATTTTCAACTGCAACAAGAATGGCTCCATATTAATCATTCGCGCTGTTAATACGGCAAAAAAATCTTCATATCAAACGCGAATGGGACCCTATTGTCTGTTAAATGAGTAAAGTAATGGTGTTGCCAAAAAAACTATTGTGCTTTAACCCGACTATTGATAAGTCATTTATCTTCGACTAGTGTTGAAAGAGGCGTGGTCGATATGGTCGATACTTACGCACATCCTCATTTTGAAGTATAAATTGATGGGCGTAAGTACTCATCGCTTTTGCCGTTGACTTTTATTAATTATTCTTTAGTTATATGTCTATCCATCGCTTCTTATGTATTAACACAGTACAAGTTTTACTGAAGTTAATTACGATTCGTTTTACAGCTGTTTTACGTGCAGTAGCTTACATACTACTTATTGTAATTAAAGTTTTATTAGGCAATTTAAGTCGTAAAAATGAGATTTATAAATCACTAGCAGCTATATCCATGGCTACATTATTTTGTCGCTTTCGATATGTATAGTCACGAGCATAAATATGTACATTACACTTTCCACAATATTAAAACAAAGTAATGTAAATAATGTTCCTGTCTGTGTACGCATAAGTTACGATCAGATATGTACGCGTTGAGACGATTGTCTTACGATCATTTGTTGTTGATTGACTTACTTACTCATCAACATTGCGCTGTAATCACCGATTTACGCGTAAAGCTTATTTTAGCAGCTATAAGTAGGTAGAAATGAGACACTCAAACGTAATAATAAGTACTAGTGATCGCCCGCGACTACGTCTGCATAGAATTCGCTTACCTATCGCTATCCCACGGGAACTGCGATTTTCCGGGGTTAAATCTATCCTATGTCCATCCTGTATTGAAACTACCTGTGTACCAAATTCCAACTAAATCCATCCAGCGGCTTAAGCGTGAAAAGGTAACAGACAGACAGAGAAAGTGTTGGTGGTGGTCCTGATTGTCAATTCGGTTGTTTTTTGTTTTGTCTTGTCGTTATATTCTCAAACATTGACTTCATAAATAGGATTTGACGGGAGCGTTACTGTTTTGCATGGTTTGACCTCACTATACCGCGGAGGAGCAAAGTAAAGTTAGCCATCTTACGTTTATTGTATGTGTTATGTGTATGTAATTGTAACTAACCCTTTAGTGTAAGTAGTACTAACAACATATGTGTCACTTAGTTACATGAAATAAATGGATTTTATTTATTTATTTTTTCCTCGAATTTTTGACACATAAAACTTGAACTGTTACGCGAACGCGTTCGAGACGTTTTGTTATGTCAAAACTTTACTACAGGCTCGTGCACGTTGCCCACGTTGCGGATGCTTTGCGTTTTGCAAGAGGGAGGCTGCATACGCAACAGCGCAATCACGCCGTATTATTAGTGGTCGCTGGCGTGATTATCTCGCTTATAACCTCACTTTCATCGTTTACGTTTAATTCGCATTGCATACATTCTGATAATATAAATCCATACTAATATTATAAATGCGATAGCAACTCTGTTCGTCTGTTGCCTTTTCACGCATAAAACGCTGGACCGACTTCGTTGAAATTTGGTATACAGGATAATTTCAGTCTCGGGGAAGGGCATAGGATAGTTTTTATCCCGGAACATTGCATAATTCCCGCGGGAGCGACAAGCGATTTCTGCGCAGACGGAATATTCAATTATAAACCCGTTTTTACGTTTTCGATTTTATTGACAAAGAACATTATGTGTCGCTCTAAAACAATAACGCCGTATATTGCTTACCTAATAAATTTCTCTATGTACCTGCTTTCTGTATTGGTTATTATGTGGTGTTCAATAAATAGTATGTGGGATGGGTGGTATTGTATGTGGGATTTATTGAAGGAAACGTGCCGTTGCAGAGTTCAAAATGATCTACACCCGACTCTACTGCCAAGGTAATAAGGAGGCGATTAGATCTTTTTGAGCTTTGCTTGTCTACTTCTGCTGTTGACTACTGTCGAGGGCATAAATATCGATACAGCCGTCATGTCAAATGTATCACCGACCTTATTGTTTGCAGCATTAAGGTGTAGGTAAGTATAGATATTTTGACGTGTTAGGGCCACTTGCACGGACCAGGGTTAACGACTTAACCCCGTGTTAGATGCTAACCCGGGGCTAAGTAGTGTCAAAATGTATGGAATTAGCTAAGTATTTAATTTTTTTTACTCTGGACTGTGCAAGTGGGCCTTAGTAACATACATATATTTATGCCCTTGACTGCACCTAATATGGTGTCTTTATTACCAACAATAACTATAATTTCGGTTTCGATACAAACATAGTCCATTATAGTTACACTGGAATATAAAGTAGTAATGTATGGACTTAATATTAGGTAGGGTATACAAAATAAACTCACTCTGCTCTACATAATGTAAGACATACACGTTCCAATATTTGCATACTTATTTGCCGTCTAGAAATTGCTGCAATCTCTATTGGCAGGTCAACCATAACAACTTGCCCAATTGAAATGAGCATGCTACACATTCATACATATAATTATCATGTAGAAATAACTAATAGAGCGAAAATTTTCGCTAATTTCATTCAAATATATGGCAAAGTGCTCTAAATAATGTGAACATTACACTTATGAATCTTTTGATTTAAAAAGAAAAAACTTTCTTCACGAGATTCGAACTGCGGTCACTCGAGAGAACGCACTGTCATTCCACGCCTTATACCACTGGGCCAAACGCACAAAGATTAAAGCGACGAAATTAACGTAGACTTCAAAAATCGAACTCGACTCTAGCTTTATTCTTATTTCAAATAAGCTCTTAGAGGATCCTAATATCCTTACGGATTCAATATTTCATGTCAATAATAACAAACATAACATATTAGTATTATTAGTTGTTGTAGTCGTGTAGAAATCCGATTACAACGCAATCAAGATTCCAGTTTATGAATATCTGTACCTACCGTTCCACGTGCGTTACGAATAACTTAACATCAAACCTGAATGGCAACTGTCCCTGTCGCTTTAACTTCCGCTTAGATTGGACGACAAATCACGTAATATCAAGCACAGCCAAGAAGCCTTCAGTCTATTTTTACATAGTTGTATTGCACGGGTTGCACCATAATTACCGACCTAGTAACACACAAAGTCTTGCAAATGTTATGTAACGAGAAACTAAATACACACGATATGACGCGACGTCTCAGCGAGCTTGGATTGTGGGTTTCTTCCGCTAAAAAAACAAACGAAGCCAGAGAAGTTTGCGAAAAAGACGTGTTAACTCATTAACCCTCGGATTTGGGGTCGTTAATTCGTAATGGCTGCCGCGTAGGAAAAAAACACGAAGGTAAAATGCGGTAGGCATAAAAATTGTTTTCTTGTTAGAACAGAAAATAAATAAGAAATGGATTTAATGACACTGAAACTGTATATAAAAATTGTATCGGTGGTAAGTCAATCATTGGAGAAAATTTATCATAGTGCCAGTTATTCAACTCATCATTAGTAACTAAAGAAAGAAAAAATTAAAAATATGTAAATAACGGTCCCAAAATACACACAATCAAAAAAGCCTTGGGATAATCATTATTCATTATCCCTAGACAAATTTGATATTTTGACTCGGTAGTAATATGCCTATATTGAAATGTTCAAAACTGTCTAGGTGGGATATTTTTTGATGAGTGTAGTTCAGTCTAAAATAACTATTGCTTCAGATGTTCCAAAAAAAATGAAAATAATATAAAGCAATTAACATAGCGGAAACCATCGACTACATTCGAAGTCCAAGCGGTTTGCCAGAAAATTCTTCTTTACTTAATCGATAAAAATCAATAAGTTTCGGTTTTACCCAATCGTTTTTACAAATTGAGCGCGCCTTCATAATTGAGGTCAAACGATGCAACCACGCTAGTGAATCTAACAAAATTGTTAGTGAAAACGCTCGCACTCGCAAAGAAACCACATTGATAACCCTATGAATATTCATTTCAAGCGAATTAAGTACATTTGCCCCGCTGCTGCGGATTTTATGGACGGGAAATAAAAGACGACCTTGGTACCTACTGTCCCACATAACCTAATGGCAAAGTGTCAGTGTGTCGGAGACGATCCTTTGTGTTCGAGTGTTGTAAGAGGCGTGAATGCCCTCTGAGGCTAGGATTTGGACACGGCTACATAATGTAATTCGGCGACGCCTCGGTGCGTCGCTTAAACCGAGTGTTTAAGTTTTTTGTCAGAATTATGAATTCGAGTTTTGTTTTAAAGTTTTAATCTTACTTATTTACGAAATTTTGTGTTTTTGGTGTGGGGTATCAAGATCCTAGGCTTAGTGATTTAGATATCCTATTTAGTCTTCCTTACCTCAAAAACGAAAAGGAACCTTTAAATGATCACATTTTGCTGTCCGTCCGTTTGTCTGTCACTGTCAAGACCAATTTATCTCACGAACGCGTGGCAGTATCCAGTTGGAGTTATTAAACAATTAGCACTTAAATAAGTTATTTTTACTGAGGTTTCTTTCACACAGCTTATACCGAGCTAAACGCTAAACCACAAAAAAACTTGTGATACCAGTAATATACTGCGCAGTGATAAAAAAGAGCGAAATTTAACAATGTTTACGTTAACACCCACTTTCTAAAAGCATAAAATTATATCATAATATTGTAGTTAATTATACTTACCAACTCGCTTTGCTGAAATTCGCCGAGTGGAATAATTGAAGGGCACATAAATTATCTTCTCAATAACTCCGGACAACTCTGCTGGAAGTTTATCCGCCGCGTGTAACTCGTTCAAACACAACACACGGTCGTGAGTACATCGAACACTGTTCACAGTCGAAAACTCGCGAACCACTTCGGGAACAATCTCCTTGTCCTGTTTATGTAGCACTTTGTTCCCTTTATTCACGTATACTAACTCAGCCAAGCCTTCCAAGTTAGCTTGACAATGTTCATCTGCTACCACTTTGACTTTATACACTCCTGGTACCCTGTTTGCATCCAAAACGAAATCCGCACGCTCTCCTCTTCCCATTTCTATGGACTCTACGTATTCAGGTTCGACTCTGTGGCCGTCTAAAGCAATGAGACTCATAATATGGTCATCAATCGATAACTTCACGGCACAGCTCTTAGCGCCCCCAGCATAGGCCAAGCGGAATCGATACCTTTTTCCGTATTCCACGTGGAATTTCGATATTGGGGAATCATTGGAATCCGCTGTGTTCCCTCTACCGTTAATCAGCAGAGATTCCGCGTTGCGAATCTTTGATGTTAATTCGACGAGCGGTCCCATTGAATGACCCCATTCCGCCACAAATATTGTGTGTTCTGAATCTTCGATATCGTACAATTTTCTTAAAGGATCTAGTCTGGGTGATTGACGGACTATGAAAGCTCCGGCGAGCCCGTCAGCCGCGTCGGCAGCTGAGTGCGCGTGGTACATGTGCGTTCCTACTTCGGACGCTCTAAATTTGTACTGGAACGTAGTGTACGCTGGTTGAGGGCACTGGGTGAGCATGGGAGCTCCGTCCATGAACGGAGTTTCCTTCTGCGACTGGCCTCGCCAATGCATTGCGAGTGCATGTGCGGGCGCACGATGTACGACGTCTACAACTAAAATGTCGTTATGACAAACATGTAATGTTGGAGCCGGCAACTCCCTATTTATCGTCAGGACGCCCCTTTCCCGACCGTCTGCTGAGATACACATGGCAGGACATTCTTCCCCATTTTTCTCTGTACAGCTTCCGCAGGATCTGCAAACGAAATTACATAAACATGTTTAAGTGCTCTCCGAACTACAGAATATTTGAAGAAAGTTAACATACATAATAAGTAATCCCCAAGGCTTGCAAGGTGCGTAACTCAATAAGAATATAAAACACTTATAAAACGTTGCCCGTCACGCGAAAACAACAGCAAACCAGTTTTTTATAAAAGTTTCATTTTTGATACCCACTGCTTGCTGACGGAACGTTATTAATTGTATGTAGTATGTATGTATATAAATTGTGAAAAATAAACATAAAACAAATACAATTGACATAAAACTGAGATACATACACAAAGGCGGACTTATCCCTTTAAAGGATCTCTTCCAGCCAACCTTTGAGTGAATGAGTGCATTGTCTTCGTATACAAAAATTTTATACGTACTAAATTTCCGACTTCTGATTTCAATCCAACTTAGAAGAGTCAAAATTCACTTGCAAGATTGTAAGCTTGTTTGCATAAACGAAGTCAAGTTATAAATGCAATCAAAAAGGGTAGATGTTAATCTAAAGACTAAGTCAATTACAAATTATAAAATGCTAAGTACGCAAGCGGCAAGTTGCAAAGTTAATTATAAGAAGTGTTATCTTAGCAAACAAGTACCTACGCTATTAAATTCAAAAGTTAACACTTACTTGCTGAGAGTTTTGTAAACTTCGATGACGAGCTTGACGCGGCAAATCATAGGCCAGTCCAACTCGTGGCATTCTCGGTCGCAATTCTCAAAATACTCCTCTGTAACGTAAACAATTGAATTGTTAAAAAAAATATTTCAGACCTGAGGAAAAGTTTACTTTGTAAACAGATTGTGAGTTTCCTCAAATATCCAACGCTTAAGTCAGAAACAACACTGAGCATTATGTTAGCAGTGGGAGATAGAAAATCAAGATGAAGTTGGCCGAATAAGTCAAATAAACGTGCTCTATATCCGTAGAGTGAACATAGAAACTGAAATTTCCGCCCTCGTATGGAGCATTTTCCTTTCTATCTGGCCAGAAACTTTTCGAGTCACCACGCCAATAATTACAATAAGTACATCTAAGGCGTACATTCTAAGCGGATTGTTCGCATCGTAGGCGTAGGGTATGTACCTACCGATTAAGTTATTTTTTATGGAGGAAACTAAACTTAGGTAATAAAGTTATTGTAGAGTTTGAAAATGAATCAACTGATCATGCTGACGTTAACTGCACGTGAAAAAACAACGACATCTCAACAACCCTAGCTAGCGGAAAAAAGTATATAAAACTCTTGATAGCCAAAGTAATACGTTTTAAGGCTATTTCCGAGCACGATGTAACTTATGTCAACAGATGTAAACTTAAGTACATAGAGAGGATCCTTGCGGGCTTTGCGCGCTTATGCCGGCTAAAATCAATGTAAACAAAACATTGTGCTGTTTGTAAGCACTTACCTGGCATCGGTGTATAATACACAACCACCACAACACACGCAATGATGAAACTCAACGCGAAAATCCTCTGTAGGGACATTAACATATAATTAGGCTTTACCATAGGCGCACTGCACGCGTCAATCATTTTCTTTTCCGATTCCATTTTTAAAGTTTTTTAAGAAAATACACACTTCAAATTTAAAATTGTTCTAATTATTTTTACATGTTTACATGCGTCGGCAAAGAGTCAACGGTTGCTTATTTTAAATCAAGCCGCCATTCCGTGCGACCTCGCGAGGCGACCAGCGAATGGTAACTGGTAACCAGTTGCTTGCAACACCCAAGAGCTGGCGCGGCCTGCAGTTCCAATTCGGAAGTAAATTGTCGGCTGAGAGTAAACTCTCACTGCGATTATGCAAGACATTGTATAACCTTTATTAAATCGGTCTACAGAATAAGGCTACAATGCTGAGATGTCATATTAAATTTTCAAGTTGGTAAATAGTTACCTACCCCGTAAAGGATAAAGACGTGATTTATATAAGTATCTATGGTAGGTATCACCTATGTATTTTATAAATATCTAACTTTGTCATACATATTTTACATTGTGTTTAAGTTAAACTAACTACACCTACTTCATTGCTCAGCCTTATGTTAGTTACATGCTCAACTTTGACTTAAACCAACCTTGTATTTTTTATACCATGGTTTAGGCAAATGACTATGAAGATCATAATGGTAAGTACCTATCATATAACAACCGAGGACGATGCGTTGCCACCCAGGACACGATTCTTGTGCCCTTAATTTTCTCGTTAGTCCGACTTACACTCCGCACAAGAGCACAACATAGCAAGTCTGCTGTTTAGCGGCAGGATTGGGAAATAGGATGGTGGTCTGCATCTGGATCTGCACCAGGTCCTACCACCCACCCGGATATTTCACCATTCTTGTTAGCCCAAGAAGTGTATAATAAGGAGACTTTAATCCAGGGGCGTAGCGTGCCTTGGTGGGGCCCCGTATAATAAATTATTTGGGGGCCCTTATGAAGGCTAAAGATTTCTCACATTTATTTTTGCTTACGCACGTCGGGGGCCCCCGTGGCCCGGGGGCCCCGTATAATTGATACGGCAGATACGGCGGTAGCTACGCCCCTGCTTTAATCCCTGCGCCGAGTCCCTGCGCCACACTATTCCTCGCACTGTTACTCGCTCGTGAGGATTTTCGGCGGTCGATCCCGTCGATCCGCGCTGTTACACCGACCACCCATTCTATCGTAAAACGGAATGTACTATGGCATGTTTGAGTTGCTCTTATTACCTTTTGTTATATATTGTTAATAAAATTTAAGAAAAGCAAAGTTAATTTATGATAAAGTCGCATTTTCCCAGGCCTCTATGGGTTCTTCGCTATTCAGAGCCGCTCATGTGGCAGTCGCAACGTGAACATTATCCAAAATTATCTTCTGTCGGATGCAGTCGAGCTGTCAATGTCAAATCTGTTATGTCAATGTCAACGTCAAAACAAATTACCAAACTGCGTTTATTTATCACGTAGATTTTTCATGCTATTTTGCAAATTAAATAAGATTGAATACTATTGCAAAAATTTTAATCTGACTGCAGCACAGAGATTTGAATGAATTAAATCGAAGATGGAAATAACTAGGAAAAACTTTGCAGAGCAATTTGATAACATAACCAAAGACTTGAAAAAGTCTTGCTTTATAGGTTTTGATGCGGAATTCACGGCGATATTATCGGGGGAGTGCTTTAAACATCGGTAATACTTCTTTAACTATAATCAAAAAACTTTCTTTTCTGTTCAGTCAATGTTGTTACTACATAAATCAGACTTATGTAGGTACATGAAAACAGGTGGTATAAGTCTGTCAATATGGTTTAACCATGTTATTTTTGCCGAAAATCTTAGGAATCATGTTATAGGACTTATAGGCGAAGCAATCCATCACTATTTTGTTTCCTTTTTCACCTAGGTATACACCCACAATCATTCTTTATGTGGCCTTTAGTTTAGGTCTTGTAACCTTTAGGCTGTTAGCCTTTGAGTCCATAAATAAAAATTTCATTTCATTCAACTTTCATTTCATGTCATTGCAGATTGTTTGACACAAATGAAGAAAGGTACAACAAGATCAAGAATGAAGTCAGTAAAATGATCATGACTCAAGTGGGACTGACAATGTTCCAGTATGACCGGGATCAGGACACGTATGTGGCCACCGGATATACATTCCACTTGTGCCCGCAAGTGTTCGGAGATGTCGACCAGTCATTCATCTTCCAGGCTTCCAGTCTTAAGTTCCTTTGCCGTCACAACTTCAATTTTAACAAGGTGATTTAAATTTGGAAAAAACGAGAAAATATTTTAATAAACTAGTTACCTACCTATATTGGTCTCTGTTAAAATACCTTTGGCTTGTGAAGAAATTATCCTGATATCTGCAACATCAATTTTTATGTCTGTGCTGGTCTTACAAAAGATTTTTTTTTATATTTTTCCAATTTTTTTAAAAGGTTTTTTTTTTCAAGACTAACAGATTTTTTTAGCAAAGATATGTGACTTGTGAAGACTTATCCTCCATCGAAGAATTGACTTCTTTATATAATAACAAATATAACAGAAACTCGACTCGCACTTTATTTCCTTGTTGCTATTTATAAACTAAGTATTCAACGACAGTAGTAGTTTGCGACGAATAAATTACTTATGACTTATTCTTGTCTGTTCAAATTAGTTCTATTTACTTATCTTCAATGAATTAACCAAGAAATAAATGCTATTCCAGTTCACCTATGACGGTCTTCCTTATCTCAGTAAAGAGGAAGAGGAAAGAGTGCGGCAGCATTTGAAAGGCAACCAGATGTTCAAGAACCTGGCACGAATGCTGGACATGGAGGATGAGAAGCTACTGCAGCGTTATTGCTCTGATGTATCTAAGTAAGTGATTTTATTTTATTGGATTATCCTTTAATTATAAAAGGATAACTCTGTGTGAATATGTTATCTCTCTTTGTCTTTGTCCTTGGATTGTGAAAACTGATGACTGAACCCGTTAGTTATTTGCTGGTTGTGCTAAAATTGTCCAAAAAAATTATATGTAAAGAAGTAGATATAAAAAATGAGAGTTCTATCCTTTTCAAATTGTATTGAGAAAAAACACAGAAAAATAGAATTAAAAAAAAAACACGATAACTATTTAAACTAATCAAAAACTTAAAAATTCCAAAACGAAAGCGATGAGGTTGATTAATCTTTTAAAAATCATCAAACCATCCACATCTGTTGTTAACAAACTTGCAACAAACAGTGAACATTCACAACATGAGGTTGTACGTTTTTTTTAATTTCTAGGTGGCTTAGCAGTAAAGAGGAGGACACAATGTACATAGACATAGATAGTCCGGTGCTGCGATACATCATCCACAACGAAATCAGGTTACGCTTTCCGGAGGTTCTTACCACAGATAGCCTAGGTAATAGTAACAAGGTAATTTTTAAGATTGTAGTTTTTTTCCAAATTAAAACTGGCTGTTTCTAGCTGGATTTCAATTGGACCCGATAAATTGACAATTAAAATTTCAGATCAGTCTATAGAATCGCCTCACTTTGACATGTTAGATAAGTGTGCTATTAATTACATTTCAATAAACCTGATGATTGACAGCTCTCTGACTTGATCTCGTATCACTACATATTATAAAACATAATAACTCCGCCGCGTCTGTCTGTTTGCAATAAACTACCTATTAGATAGAAATTAGATGACTGATGAGGAAGGTGCATATAGACAATATAATTATAACGATAGTAAGAGTTTTTAATGATTCAGGTTAACACCCCGTTCACATCCCGTTTATAATATTTCGAATATAATGAATTTCATATTTCTGAGCCTATAATTTTAATGGTTCTCTGTATTTTGTTTGACCCCCTTGTACTTTGAAGTTGTCCAAAATACAAAATTATGATCGCTTATTTTTTCTCGTGAAAAAAGCAAAGGCGTTTCACCTATCCTGTGGTAGTATTCGTAAAATTAGGACATATTTTTAATTATTTTTTATAATAAGCAATATTAAAATTATATAAACATATTGCAGTGATCAGGAGGCAAAATGCTTTCGAACCATATATACATTTTCAGGTGTCATAAAATTGAAATGTTGTCAATTGTTGGAAACTGTCTGGAATACAAATTTCAATTCAGCATGGACGAAGCTGCTAGCAAAAGCTAGATTTGTAAAAGTATATTATCCTCCTGCCGCCCAATGTCCTTAATTAAGGACAACTGTCAAACAAAACTTTGATTTTGGGCCTCAGGAGCAGCTGTCAGACAAACTAGGATAAGCTGGTAGAACTATACAACAATGCTATGTCATTCTAGCATGGTCTCAGCGATGCTGCACTACCAATAATTAATGATTGTTTTAATTTCAGGTATTATTATACAGAGATAAATATGTGGAAGGTGCAAACAGCGCTCCAATGGCTATTCTGGAAGAAAACCTGATGAGCTACTTATTAGGGTTCTCACAAATCATGGCCCTCTTAGAGACATACAAAAAACCTATCATGGGACACAACATCTTCCTAGATACGGTGCTTCTACATAATCAGTTTATAGGTCCGTTGCCTAAAAAGTATTCTACGTTTAAAAAGAATATAAACAACATGTTTCCAAATATTTATGACACCAAGTATATTTCTCATGTTATGGCGAAAAAGCTGTCGTACGATGAAGTTTGGAAATCGAATGCTTTACAGGAGTAAGTATTAAATTAAGTATTAAATTAAAAAAAATTAATAATTATAAGGCACAAGCCGTGGTAGCCTAGTGGTTTGACCTGTGGCCTCTCAAGCAGAGCGTTCAAATCCCGGGCTCGCACCTCTGAGTTTATCGGAATTTATGTGCGAAAATTACACTTGAAATTTGCCATGAGCTTTTCGGTGAAGGAAAACATCATGAGGAAATTAGGA
The DNA here is from genome assembly GCA_963854515.1 of Pandemis heparana. NCBI lineage: Eukaryota > Metazoa > Arthropoda > Insecta > Lepidoptera > Tortricidae > Pandemis > Pandemis heparana. The sequence continues at coordinate 5,226,953 of OY978009.1, read as the reverse complement.
TAAATTTAATTGAATACAGTCTAAGCATTACTGAATATCGAATTCGTTTTCATTTTCAGTTTGTACGAATTCTTTTCGGAGGCGAAATGTAAGAAATTACAAAATGGCGTCAACCTAATAAAGCTGAGTACGCCGTTTGGCGTAAAGCAGTCATACCACGAAGCGGGATGGGACTCGTATTGTTCAGGTAAACGTTTATAAACTTTATAAACCCTTTACTTCAACAGATTATCCCCCTTATGCTAACTTAGCAATCGTTTGTCCTTATCTGTGAAAGGTAAATATCAAAGTGTTAGATAAGGACAAACGATTGCAAAGTTAGCAGAAGCCTATAGAGCGTTTATGAATAAGGGGGTTAGAAAATGTCTAGTCCGAAAAAATAAAAAAAATATAAAAAATAAAAAATTTATTCACAGTAATGTTACAGGGATCTTCCATAATTAAAATTAAAACCGAACCGAATCCGAACTATGAAACATTTAACCGTACTTGTACTGTTTTATAGGGTACTGCTTCATAAGGCTCGGGCACTGGGCGGCGTGTGAGAACAGCGGGAAGTACCGGCCGGTGGGTCCCACTGAGGTGCTCGCGGCTCTGGAACCCTACCGCAGCAAAGTCAACATCATTCGAGGCGCTACTTTGTACATGGTAAGTGATCAAAATACACACTACACGGATCCAATACACGGAGGAGGCCTATGCCATGAGGCACGCCGAATTACGCGACAATTTAATAAATAAACGACAATAACAACAACAACATGTACTTACTGAAATTGTAGCGAATTCGGAATAAAAAGGCTTATAAATAAAAAAAAGTGATCAAAATGTAATGCTGTAACAGCGTCCTTCAGGAAGATACGATGTGGCGACATCTATCTCGCCACATACGAACTAAACTGAACTAAGTCCCCAGGCATAACATCTGCCTGGAGAGAGATCTCTACTTTGGCTCTCCCCAAACTGGTGACCCCGGATAACTTTGCTCGAGGTAGGATACTTACGTCAGCTTAGTTCGTATGTGGCGAGATAGATGTCGCCACAACATATTTCTAGGGTTCCTTGCCCAAAGGATAAAAACGGAAAACCTATTCGTGTGGCTCCGCTGTCCGTCCGTCTGTCACCAGGCTGTATCTCATGAGCCGTGATAGCTAGACAGTTGAAATTTTCAGATGATGTATTTCTGGTGCCGCTACAACAATACCAAAACCAAAATAATGTATGTATGTCTGTGTATATCAGTCACCAATATAAAGTGACCCACACTGCGTACATTTTGCTTTGGACCAGGGCTCTGCTTACACTGGTTTTTAGATATTTATACATAATGAATGGTACGGAACCGAGCATTTGGAGTAAGTATCTTTGACGCCATTTTTAAGTTCACATGCGCGTGTTTTCGGGTCACAGCATCTGACCGACATGTTGTCGTTAGTTGGTCGCTTTTCCCCACAGTGTAGTGTAGTTTGATTTAATTTGAGCAAATTTGACATATATTTACTTGTAATATGGAATAATTTAGATTAATTTGTCTGCTTACTTGGCTAAGCATGTCAATCTTTACGCCAAGATTTGGAATAGAAATAGAAAGCCATGGTACCAACATACATATAAATATTTCCCATGAAGACATAAAATGTTTTTTTTTATACTCCACTAGCTTCTGCCCGCGACTTCGTCTGCGTAGGATTATACATATAAACCTTCCTCTTGAATCACTATCTATTAAAAAAAAACCGCATCAAAATCCGTTGCGTTGTATTAAAGATCTAAGCATACATACATAGTGATAGGAATACAGGTGGAAACACGTTGTTAACACGCGACGCGACTCGATGCAACGCGACGCGTGTTGAGTCGAATCAAATTGTATTATTTTCTATGACCAGAACCACACTATGAACATCCGACGCGACGCCATGCGCATACATTCGTTGCGTCAGGTCGCGTCGCGTGTTAATAATGTGTTTCCACCTTATGACTTACATGGGAACTTAGAAAAGAGGCGTTATCCCTTAAATTTCTACATAAGCGTCTTCTCGCATTTTCGCGCCGATCTAAACGTCAACCCTCCTGACAGTTCACTTCCTAGGGTTGTACTACGCTCGTAGTGCTGTGCCATAGTGTCGTCAAATGTCGATTCCATAACAATAGGGACAGACACACAACACAAAGCGACTTTTTTTATAATATATAGCTTCTGCCCGCGACTTCGTCCGCGTAGAATTAGCAATCGATATTTTATCGCTATCCCGCGCGAACGATACAATTTTTCGGGATATAAAAAGTAGCATATGTTTTAATCTAGGGTACCAGCTATCTTCGTACCAAATTTTATCCAAATCCGTCCAGTCGTTTTAGCGTGAAGAAGGAACAAACATACACACTCACTCACATCATCACATCGTCACAAACTTTCGCATTTATAATATTAGTAGGATAGATAGAAGGAAGGCAAACGAGCAAGTGAGTCTCCTGATGGTAAGCGAGCACTACCTGTGTCGAACAGATAGAGTTGTCTTGCACGTGTGATTGCAGATTACCAAAGTAACTGGCTGTGGTTTTTTTAATGCGGACCTCCGTTAAGTTACGCACCATGCAATCGATGAGATATCATCTTTTTTTTTAAGTGGCGCCATAAAATAGTGCTTTGTTTTAGGATCTGGCCGACAGGGATCCGCCGCGCCAACGACCGGACCTACTGCACGTTAGGTCACTGCATGAACGCGTGCTGAACGTTGAAAAGGTACTTTTGTTCAGTTTATAACTTTTCCTACACTTTACGTTCTTATATACCTAGCCATTGGTGCGCAGAAGAAATGCGCAATGCGCGTAAATCGCGTAATAGAAAAAAGAGCGGGAAGAGAATGACAAACGTAACAAATATTAAGTGCGACGTTAGTGAAATTTGTCATAATACCTTCTTTTAATTTCCTCATATTCGGAATGAAAAGTAGAGTGTTCAACTCGGATGAAATTAGCCATTTCACCCTCGAACTATTGGCGCCCTCACTTCGTTCGGGCGCCAGAAATATCTCAGGTGAAATGGGTATATTTCAACCCTTGTTTATCAATCAACTATTTTATGCATAATAAACATGCGTTTGTGCACGATCACGTCTGATGATAAGCGAAGAGAAGCACGCTTACGAAGTAAAAGCCTATTCACCCTACGATATGCATTATACGATATTATTATTATTTTAATTTTATTAAAAAAAAAATAGGTGAAACTCATTTTTTGCTACACTTACCCAACTATCTGTTGTATCAGTGTTGGTATAGAACCGTCAATACATTAAGTCATAAAGAAAATATTGTAGTAGTTGGCGCCCGCGACTTCTTAATTCGCGTGGAATTCAATTTTAGGAAAATTACGAATTTTATATTTTTATTATAATATCCTATCTTCGCGACATACGACTCAGGTTATATGTTGCTCCAAACTATGCTTAATCTAGCGGTAAAAACATCTTAAAAATTCGTTAAAGTATTCGAGACTAACATGACCAAACAGAAGTGCACACGTGTCTAAAACACAAAAAGCGTGCCGGCACGTAAGTCTAACGATGACGAGTCACGTAGCCCTCCACTGGGATCTGCGCACCCGCGGTTAACGTATTTTATACTTCTGCGCATACAAGGTCAGATTAGACTTATGTGCCGGCACTTATAGTGTTCCCTAGTATTTTTTTTCTATCTACACGTTCTCTCTTCCGTTTTACTGTATAAAATTGGCAATAACATCGTCATATTTGTGCAGAAATCTGGCTTTGCTTGTACGTTGCATAACGAGCTAAACACAATGCTATTTCGGTCCAAATCGTAAACATACGCGGCCCATCCGCGTTGTCTCGCTACGATCCAGATTTAGACGCCATATGCCGCTGAACACTGTTATGGTACTAATTGTCATCTCGGACTTGAAAGGTTTTACGGTGAATAATGAATAGTAGTCTCAGACTATAAGCACTGATCGTTCGTGATTTTTGGCTACAGAGTGACCATTACCCCCTTATTCATAAACGCACTATAGGCCTCTGCTAAGTTAGTAATCGTTTGTCCTTATCTGTGAAAGGTAAATGTCAAAGTGACAGATAAAGACAAACGATTACTAAGTTAACAGAGGCCTATAGTGCGTTTATGAATAAGGGAGTTAGTCTTTTGTTGGTGTCAGTATGCTCGTATGTTTTGACAAAAAATAACATTTAATAATTATTATATTTATTATGAATAATTGAGTATAAGTATGGGGTAATGGGAATTAATCTCTGTACTGATGTTTTTTAGTAAATATATTTTTTCTTTTTACTTTTCTCACACCAAAATAGTGCATCGATAAAATAGAACCACCCAACGCATAAATAACAAATTATGTGTTGGATTTAGAATTGAACATAACATTTAGGGCATAAGATTTATTTTAATCATAAAATTATTATAGTTTTATGTTATAAATTGAGATAAATTTAACTACCTACTTAATCATTAAATCGTTACATTTTGAGTGTCGCGTCTGATTCCCTGTTCGTCTTACTTTATCCGTATACTCTCTGTACACTTCCCTTTGCGTCACCGTTGCCTACGCAACCTAAAAAAACTCTTTAAAAACAACGCCCTGCGCCCATTTCGGTCTAGTTAAGCGCGAACATAAATAGTCCCAGGCGCACCTGTTCTTTGTACACGCTAAGAACATAGAAACCCTGTGTTTGTGACACAGCAGTCAGGTAAAGTGGCATTTGGCGGCGCGCCAGCACGCACACGCCCACACGCGGCACGCACACGCGCGCGCGCATATCCTCGGTCGCCAGTTAAAACTGATTGATAATGACCAACTGTCACGGACGGAAAACTTTATTTTCGCCTGCGGACACTTTTTTTTAATCAGCCGACCGGTGTTTGATTTCTCAAATGTACAGGGAGTCATTTTTCATGCCACTGTCAAGGTTGATTTAAGGTTAAAATATAAATACGATTTCATCCTAGAGCGAATGTCGCCCGGCGCCGTATATCATTGCGCGGTAGTCGTTTATGTCAGGGCGGGCTATACATAGAAATTACAATGGCTTTATTATGCCAGTTGCTATTGCACCATCATGAGAGTCATGCCTATGCGAGGAGCACTTAACTCGTGGAGATGTTACGACTTCCCGTTCGATGATTGATGTGCAAATTTATGCCAATACTGACAGGGATAAATAATTATGACAATCTGTTGACAACCGTTAAGTGTGGACATACAATGTGGAATAGAAATTTATGAACCTAATGCTCTTTAATGCACGCAACCGACAGCAAAAATACGAAGAAGCAAACGGGCGACCTTGTCCCTCAATCGGTTTTTTTCTTTGGCATAAGCTCTTTGTAGGTCACATGTAAACTGACCTGCGATGGGCTCGAGATGTCGGGGTTAGAAAGTTATATAATACAACTAGATTCTGCCCGCAACTCCGTCTGCGTAGAATCATTAAATACATATAAACCTTCTTCTTGAATCACTATCTAACTAGCTACCTCTTCTTTTTCTTCCTCAACCATAATCCACCCAATGCTGAGTGTAGGTCTCCTCTAATACACGCCACTCGTTTCCTCCCTGCTACTTTGACACGGTCATCGGCTAGCTATAACTAGCTACCAGTGGCGTGGAGTCCATAGAACTCGATTCCCACTGGCTTGCCTATTTTAAGGCAGTTGAGCAATTTATTGTACAGAATTAGAGGAAAAGGCTATTTAAGTTCCCTTCGGCTTGCCTTCTGATATACTTGACGCCACGCCACTGCTAGCTACCGTTACTCTACAACTCTATGTGACATGGCTGTGTGGACTCTAATTTCTTTGTCTATCCCTGAGGATATCCTGAATATTCAGGAACAGAAAAATTCTACAATACTTTGTATAAAATTCATTCTGCCCAACGATTACTCTTTAAGACGTACTTACATTCACGGATGCACAGAATTCGCCCAGTGACATAGTTGCAATTCACGTCTCACCAGCTCCCTAGTATTGTGACAAAGTGACGTAAATTTGTCGACGTTGGTCGATTCTGTACGTCCACTTTACTTCGCTTCTACGAAAACACCCCGTAGAAAATTGTCTGTCACTGTGTCCCATGTTCCGGCACTTTGTATGCGTTTCGTGCCACCGTTAAACCGGTTTAAACACTGCGTTCAGGTATACAGATTAATTTGGTCTGGATTAACTGCACTATTGTGTACTTAATCGCGTAAACAGGTCATTACGTCAACAAAGGTACTTTTGTCGACATGAACTGTGTTTTCAAGGTACAAATTACTTGCTGCACTTAAATAAACACTGTCTCTTAATCCGGAATACTTCGGCAAATGGTTGGGTCAGTTTGTCTGAACACTCCTGTAAGGGCCTGTTTTACCACTCTCTGTAAAGTTACTGATATCTAAAGTGTCAGTTATCTATGACTAGCTTCTGCCCGCGACTTCGTCCACGTAAAATTAGCAATTGACATGTTTATCGCTATCCCGCGGGAACTATGTAATTTTTCGGGATAAAAAGTAGCCTATGTTTCAATCTAGGGTACCAGCTATCTCCGTTCCAAATTTTATCCAAATCCGTTCAGTCGTTTCAGCGTGAAGAAGGAACAAACATACACACTCACTCACATCGTCACATCGTCACTCACAAACTTTCGCATTTATAATATTAGTAGGATTATCTAGCTCTATTTGTTACTACGAAACAGACAGAGACGACATCATACATAACCGACACCTAAAATATCAGGGTCTTAACTGACAGTGGTGAAACGCCCTAAATGTTTATTCAGGATTTTTTAATCATACATTGATTGATGTTGGAACCGTATGGCGTACAAAGGGTTGACTTAAATTTTGAATACACCGAAGTGAATATAGTAACTACACCACCCGCTGAAATTTTAACAATATAGAGACCTGAATTGATTACCTTAACCACCACTTACAAATATATTCGCGGCTATCAAATATGTGACTTCTTTATGTGCTTTGAAATAGTTCTAAAATTATGACAACGGCAGGGCATAGTCACTAAAATGCATGCATGCGTTTCCTCGCGATGGATGCGTTAACTATTAACCTCGCAATAAACAAAAATGTAATGACCATAAATACGAAGCGCTGTGACATATTCCGTCCGTCCCTAATATACTCCTCTCATCCACTGACTGGAAGAGATAACTTAAAGGTCCCCTCTTGTGCATGTATCTCAGTGTTTGTCAATTGTATTTGTTCGAAATATTATAAACGGGATGTGAACCGCTATTACCTTTATCTTTATTGAGACCATGATCATGACCTCATGATGATCTTTACCGTGATCATGATGCATGCAACTGCGTCGAAATATCGGGAGCTCAATAAAGGTAATCGCGGTTCACATCCCGTTTATAACATTTCGAATGAACTTAACCGTGAATCATTAAAAACTCTAATTGTATTTGTTTTGTTTATTTTGCACAATTTTTTCTTTGGAGCCGACCTTGTCCATGGTTAGGTTAGAATCTAACCTAACTTTTATTTAATCTAACCGTTAGTAGTAGGTTATAGCCATATAACTTCACAGAGAGCCTGTTTAAGTATGTAGAGTGGAAAGGGAAGAGTCGATGGGGGATCTCCCTTCATCTCACTTAGACCGGCGTTCAATGAAACTGTACACTTATGCCAAAGTCTACTGAACCTTTCCTATAGCGATATTTCTTGTATCAGATTGCATCAGTGCTGGCAGGGCTCGGCTCCATCGACGTAAAGCCTTATGACAGCCGGTCGGCTCTCGTGGCTGTTGGCTCACAACACACGTAAGTTTTACCATCCTACTAATATTATAAATGCGAAAGTTTGTGCCGATGTGAGTGAGTGAGTGTGTATGTTTGTTCCTTCTTCACGCTGAAACGACTGGAAGGATTTGGATAAAATTTGGAATGTAGATAGCTGGCACCCTAGATTGAAACATAGGCTACTTTTTATCCCGGAAAATTGCATAGTTCCTGCGGGATAGCGATAAACATGTCATCAGTTCTTAAGTCTTATTCTACGCAGACGAAGTCGCGGGCAGAAGCTACTAGCGTAATAATAAAAAAATTGTGAGGTTGCTCGGCGATATCGGGCTTCGACCAATGACACTGGGGCTTTAGGCAGCGGCCAAGAATTGTAAGAGAAGACCTTAAGATCGATCTCTAACTTTAGGACCTCACTGAAACGTAATAAAATTTGAATTAAATTGAATTGAGTAATGGAGAGGCCTATGCCCAGAAGTAGATTGATATCTGATATTGAAGTAACCTTTGTTTAGTTTAGTAGGAGACTCCTTCTTTCATGTTTTGCGTTGTATCATCGTCATCGTATTATTGTTTTGGTATTTCAGCAACGATGTCTTCCCTGTGATATTTCCGTTCTTCACGCAGGGATAGGTGACAAATAATTATCAAATAATGTTGCTTAGGTATAGTTATTATAATAAAAAGAGCTTATTTCAGCACTGTGTTAAGTTACAATTATCAGTGTCAGTTATATATGACGACGTGTCTGTCTGTTTCGTAATAATAAATAGAGACGGAATCATAGATAGCTAACATTTAAGATAACTGTGAGTGGTGAAACAGGCCCTTAGTAATGTATGAAAAGTAATTTTCTTATTCCAGGGTTGACAAAATCCTAAAGCAGTACCGGGACAGCAGAGAGTATAAGATATCAATGTACAACGTGTATGGGCATTCAATGCAGGCGCGGGTGGCGGTGTGGTAAGTACATGGTTTATCATCAACTTTAAAAAAAATACAAGGTTTTTTTGCTGACTGCACTTGCATTGTGTACTAAATTTTAAGACAATCCGAACACTAGAATGGGTCAAATTGGCTCAGGTACCTACCTACTTACAAGATTTGTAGTTTCGGAATATTTCTTGACAAAACACTGTCAACTAATCTATTGATGTCCTTTTATATTACTACGATTCTTCTTCTTTCCTAGCCTTCTTCAACCAATGTATTGGTGTAGGCCTCCTTCAATTTCCTCCATTTTTCTGTGCTACTACGATTATCTTTCGAAATATTATAAACGGGATATGAACCGCGATTACCTTTATTACACAAGTAGTAGACAACTGCGTCGAAATACCGGGGCTCAATAAAGGTAATCGCGGTTCATATCCCATTTATAATTCATATCGAATGAACTTAACCGTTAATCATTGAAAACTCTCACGATTATCTTGTTCTCAGGAGCAGTGCGATTATAACGGGCAGCCTATTGCTGTACGTCCTGCATAAAAGCGTGAAGTGACGAGTCTACCTCAAGCATAGGGATCATTTCAATAGAGTGGTAATACGGATCATCTAGCTCCGTAACTCAGTGTCCGAACCTTTGACTGGCATACGTTTGACAAATGTGTCGTTAGACAACCAATACATTTAACGACCCTTTTTATATCTTCTAAACCGTAAAGTTTTAAAAGACTGAAATTCACCCTTTTTGCGTGGCTCGCGTTAGGTTAGGTTTGTTTTGTTACTTTTACAAAAAGTTAATAAATTTGCACAAAATAAGGGGTTGTCGAATGAATTGGTTGTCAAACGATACGTTTGTCAAACAAACGTTTGTAGGTCAAAATGTTAGTGAACCCCGTAACTCATTCATTAGTGATTTGTCACTAATATCGTGCTACATAACGCCAGATTTTTCGCGATCCTTTATCGTCTACATGAAACAAGACCGTTTTAGAAACTATAATTGTGGTTCTATATTTACTATTTACTTTATTCTTTACTGAACTTTTACTATGGACGTCGATGACTATATCCGCTTGCTCAACTCCAGCTATTGTAACAAATCAAATGACGTTTCTACTCTATTGGTTTCCTCTATGACCTCAAACACTAAAACAATTTCTTGTATCAGTTCAAATTAATTATTAAGTTTTTTTTGTGTTAGTGTATTAAATTTACATATGGAACTAAAGTTTATTATAATTCTTTGTTATATAGTTCGTAAGGCTAATGTGATCAAAGGGCATAATAAACATATTTGTTCGAATTTTCATTCGTTATAATTTTATCTTCATTAATTTTTCATGTAATCGTACAAGTGTTAAGTATGCAGAAGTCCTTTTGAATGGAGTAAAACCAGTTTTCATATTCTGCAAGCACAAGTGCAAGACCTCAAAATACGCTCACGTTCAATATTATTATTCAAACAGAAAAAGCGCTGACGTGGAATAAGCAATGCAGTTTGAGTATGTATTTATGCTTCCACGTTTAAAACTTCAATAGCGCGATTCAGAACACAAATGACGTCACTAGCGTAATGTCGTAGACTAGGTCCCACCTATCACCAGCACCATACAAACAAACCAACGCGTTTTAAACTCTATAAGAGTTCATTATCAAACTTACACTAAGGTGTGGTTGAAGAGTTGATTGTAGTTTACTTCTGTACCTAGATGACATTATTGCACAGGCGCCTGAAGTTAAATTCATAGCAATGAGGAATTTCCAATGTATGAAAAAATTTGCATGTTTGTATTCCACTCCCATTATACTTCAGCACTCGGCGAATAGACTAAACATTCATTATCGAAGTTATGATGCGATCGGGAGTGTTTCATCTAATTAATGACTTTGAAGCCGTTAATATTGTGCTCGGGCACTTCCGTAGTGCGTTTACAATAGACTTGAGTCGCTACCGGTAGGTTTCTTTTGAAATTGGGTGAATTGTATTGTTTGCAGCTTTGCGACTGCTTTAAACGGCATACTATTCAGAAGATATTATTTGTTGTATTATGATTATGATTTACGAGGCAGCAAAATAGTGCATTAACGGCGCAGCGCATTCTAGAATAGAATATCGAGCGTTGGATGCAAACTGCTCTAGATTTTAATGATTTTACGGTCGAGTGATACAACGCAATCTGATTGGTCGAAATTGTCAGCCAGCCAATCAGATTTTTGGATTCGTGGTGCACAAAGTAGCGTCGCTATCGCCAAGCATCAAACTAATATTATAAATGCGAAAGTATGGCTGGATGGATGGATGTTTGTTTGTCACTCAATCATGCCAGAACGCACGGAATCTGGATGAAATTTGGCACATAGATAGAGAAAAGTCTGGAATATCACATAAGCTACTTTTTATCCCGGAAAATTCCCGCGGTGATGATAGCGATAAACGAATTCTTTGCAGACGAAGTCGCAGGCAACAGCTAGTAGTGCATAAAGAAGCACATCCTATGTGTGTGTGGTTGGGTTAATTTGATTGAACAGTCCTGTAAAATTTTTAATTGTAAGTAGATAATTTTTTACTTAAAGTTGTCAACCCCTTAGAAACGTCCACTTTGAATATCCACCAACCAATACATGAAAAATATTACTCAACCTCAATCAAAAATCTTGAAAATATTAACAGAGATATTCAGCCAAACTAACATAACCGCCCGCTGTAGTATTCCGTGTTAATTTTAAGCACAGTATATATTACAGTCAAGTAGATGAAGGACGCCTAAGATAGGTACTAGAGATGGGACAAAAAACTGCATTTAGGGTGCACTTCTGTCAAAAGCTACCCAATCACGTTAGTTGAAATCCAACGTCACGTCACATGGTCACCATTACAAGGGGAGCACGACGAGACATAGATATAGCACTCTTTCGAATTTTATCATGGGTAGATAACTTTCTCAGAGCCGTTTTTATTAAAATATTTCGTAAACCCTGTTGTAACTGTAAAGTAAAAATTACCGATTTGTCCGAGAAACAATGACTCGCACATTATGCAGACACGAATTCTGTTAATTTACGGGGCTATTTTAAAAAAATCACGATTACGTGCGCTGTCGCTCTGTATTCCAGGAAATGAGGAAATTGTGATGTTTTGTACCTACAAGTCCGATGTAAATCAGTATAACTCACGCATGTCAAAATGTTTGCCTGGTCGGCGCGGCGCTCGCCGCGCAGGCCTCTTCCAAAGTTAGAATTTCAAAGTTTCTTTCCGCGCCGTTACACTCGCACTACTAGACAATAGCACAAGAATGAGAAGGACGGTATGATACAAACTTCAGTTTTCGGAGTAGCCCCAGCGAGCGCTGCTAAACGTTAGCGGTTAAAGTAAGGGTTAAGTCGCGTTTGCGACGTATTTGCATTTAGTCCACACGCGTACGAGTTAAATGCGGATCGGATAAACAAATTAATTAATACATTGGGTTATATTTGCTTATTTCTGCGCAATATATCTATCAGACGACCCACGCGTGTGGGTACATTGTGCCAATTTGATTGTATCACTTTACCCTTTTTAAACTTTTTGTGGCCCTTTTCTGTCTTTAGCCATCTTCAAAATTACGTATTTAATCATGTCAATAATCAACGCATAAAAAAATCATACTTACACAAACGGATAACTCACGTATAAAAGTCGAGTGATGCTCGACATGTTTCGGACTAATTCGTAGTCCTTCCTTGGAGTGTTCGTTTCACTTCCGTCGGGGCGAGCGCTCCAAGAGAAAGGACTACTGACTCTCAAGGTAGTTTTATGTTGGAAGCATAAAAAATTCTTAATTACAAAATGGGAAACAATTCCATTTAAAAGCTGGATTGACTTCTTACTTTTTTAATAGCTTTGTAAAATAAGCTGTAGCAAATGTGAGCTATTTAGCTTTACATTATCGTGCCTAATTGCAGAACTGTACTGTACATAGTTTCACGACAACAGTATGAAGTGCTCAAGTTTTCCACGATTATGCGATTAAACTGGAAGTAGGTACTTCATTCCTGTGAGTAATTCGACTAACAGCTACACACGAGTACAGTGCGACTGTTTTGAAACGGTCTCGAACCGTACGCAATAAATTTAACAGGTCGTTAATAACTTTGTAATTGAGTGAGACTGCACGGAGTCAACAACAATGTGTGCTTATTTATTCCTGATAGAGCGACCCTAGTAGGGGCGTCCTGTGGCTGTAGCTCGGTGGGGCGATGATATTCGTACGGCAGCCGCCCAGCGGGCAGGGATTGGAGGACGATCGAGTTCTGTGGCGTATATCCAGGAGTTTACACGGGCTGATGAATCATCAGTGATGATGATGATGATGATAGCGACCCTAGCGCCAACTGCTACGACGCACAAGTAACTAACATAGATGACGTCGCGTTCTACATCGAGCTACGGAAGTTTCTTATGAATAAATACAACATCAAACTCAGTTCCTTCGGACATCGATGTGGCCTCTCCCCGCAATTGATGACCCCGTTCATTACGCATAATTATAAAGCTCGCCCACGGTACCTAAAGTTTAGAGTGTGCGATGAAAACTGCCCAGATTCCCGACCCTGACCCGAGGAAACGGGTGAACTCCGTGTAGAACAGACGACTGTGTTTACCCACTTGTTAATATTAGGTCCGTTGTTATAACGTGTTATAGTTGACCTATCTTAACTGGCTATATTTTGCCGCGGCAAATGGGATGCTACGCATGTTTACCGCGCCTCGGTATACATACCATGTGTAAGACGCAGACTCCGTTATCGAATGTGCAATTTGGTAGCTGGATGAATAGTAATCGGTCGACGTTGAAGCACGTCGAAGTTACGCCATCTGACGGACTGCGACAAACATTTAAGTTGCTCTAACTAAAGTAAACAGGAGGGCTACTTCGAAATTGGATTTTCGAAGTTCGTGTCGTACCATCCCTCTCAATCTTACATTAATGACTAGGGTGTAAGCGGCACCAAACGAACTTCGAAAATCGAATTTCACAATATGAGGCCAGGCTCTGTGTATCTTGAAATAAGGTCGTCCGAAAAATATATCACCATCTAACGCCACCTTGTAAAGGTTGTTGACGCCTAGGGAAATCAGTGAAATCACGTTTTATGGAGCAAAATAAAAAGTCAAGACCGGTCTACTACGTCTTGCTGTAATCGCAACTTCTAATTCGTAATTTTTTATTTGCCTGCCAGACATAGACAAACAATACACAGTCTTTACTTACATACAAGTCTGCATTTATTTTCAAAAATGCATAACGGTTAAGGCATGTCGCGGGCGCATGCTTGACTAATTACGTCTGGCACGGCGTCCAGAAGGCGAGCGATGAGTGGTTACCTCAATTGCCGCCTCGTTTCTGCATTACTGGTAATCCGCTCGTAGACGGTCGAGTGCCGGGCAAGTAAAGTGCGTTGACATGATTCACCAGAATATAATTTTTATGTGTAGCACGGACAACAAAGGTATGTAGGCCGAGAGAGGTGCGGGCGGCAGGCATCGCTCTCGGTTCCTTTTGTCGTCTTACCCTGCCCCTAATACCCCTGGACCCGCGCGGGCGAGGACTCAGTTAAGCGGTCGGTCTATACCTGTGTGTTTTTTATACTTAATACTTACAAGTAATATCAAATGAAAAAAAATCCATCCTTAATCAATACATGTCTATATCATAAAGAAAGGGTGACTCTACGGCAGCTATCAAGTCGAAGGATTCACTCACGACTTTTATTTTTTTATTAGTATCAAAAGTTTTATTCACTGGTTAGATTTTTGAGCATGCTGTCACCCTTTGTCTGCGTCCCGCTGGAATTTTGCATTTCCCCAAGATAAAAGCCTTACATTCAAACAAGCAAAAGTTTACCACGTTATTATATTACTTTAGAAGAGTTATTAGCTGGCGCATAAACAGGTCATTAATCTTCTCATAGCCGACGTGTGTACCTACTTACAGTGCACTCACTCAATCAAACTTTTACAATGTTAATGATTTAGTCTAGTAATAAATAAAAAAATACAGAGCAATTATTTGTACTCAAGATATAACATCAGTCGCTCTAAATTGGGAGAGCAAAACAGTACCCACACAAAATCAGCTGAAAGCAGTTTTCCGCGCAGTCGTGCATTGACCACTGATGCAAAACGATGTCTCTAAAATACAATACAAGTGTACATTATTGCATACAGAGTTTAAATGGTTGAGTGGTCGATTCTGCAGACCTCGGCTCCGCCCCGGTGTTAGGCAGTCTTGGCCGGCCCGAGAGCCCGGCGATCTAAACTAAACGCGTCGCGCCGCCTGCGCCTGTCCTTCCCTTGTAACCGAGACCTATTGTTCGTTACGCGTCTGTCCGCCTGAAAAATCTACTCTATTTAATTTCTTTGGCAGCTGCCCCGTCAAGTATATTTTCATTTGGTCCCCGCGTGGGCCGCACCGCTCCGATAGCAGGTGACTGACGTTGATTTTTATTGCGTGCACGATCCAATATCGTATTGTTTTATTGGCATTTGGCATGTAAAATAGAATTTCTTAACCGCTGCGCGGCGCGTCAGATGCCATCGGAAAGATTTAGAATCTCTAAAAGCTTAAAACAATGGGTTGTCTAGCGCGCTTAGTTTGAAGTTACTAAGCCGGGTTGAGCTCTCTGATGAGATTCTGTTCTGTGTCTAATATTATTACTGGTTTAAAGTCTATTTAGACTAGCGATTCGACAGCTCGGCGGATTAATGCATTCCATGAATCGCTTTGAATTGCAACGCAATTTGCAGTCCCGGAAGCTCTGTAACAGTCTGCTTTGTAACCGTGCAACAGATATGTTGACTAACATTTCAAAACCATTATTATACTAGTTCCTATATATCTAGGTACTTTCTCAGGCATTGTTTCAGATTTAAGATCTAAGATTTGATACAAATGTTCTGAGATTATAATATTTTATTTAATCAATAAAACGCGTTGCTCTACCTTACGTACCTTCCACCAGCAACATAGCTGCCAAGTGCATGCATTCCTATCAAATAAATCGGAACGCGCGGCCTCGAACTCTGGAAACAGCGTCATTGCATGTAATTTACATAAGCCATACGTAACGATCGATCTTATGGAAAACTCGTAATATAAATGTGACGCGGGCGCAGCGGCGCAGGCGCGCGGCCCGGCTCGCTGGTATTTGCGGCGGCCACGCAGCCGCGCGTGTCAGCCGCGCTTCCGACCGTCGCTACGTCGCCGGCGCTGATGTAAAGACATAAATCAATTACGTTACACCATCGTCTATCTAGAATCTAGAAAAGTAAAGTGAATATTTCTAAGCGTTACCTACGGATATTTTGTTTATATACACAACGGCTCGTTGAATGAGCTTTCGTTACATTTCTGAAGAATTTTCAAACAAAAGAACACATGTGAGTGTTCACAGCATTTTAACGAGAACACCTCTTCAAATTATCGTATTAAAATTCACAACGTGACAAGTAATCCTTAACCTCTGCTATAAGTACATTATTGGAATGATTTGGCGATGTTCCTACATTATCAGACGGCCCCGTATTTTCCTGGCTAAGTCTAAATCTGGCCTTAGTTTCGATGAGGGCCGATAGCGAAGGTTACGGCAGTGGCAGCCAAAATCCTCAATCGAAACGAATCTCATCAATTCACGTGTAATAGCGATCTCTTAGCGATATTTTCCGCGTCGCCGCTGCCAAACAATGAGAGAACATTTCACAAAACGGCGCAAGCACGCGGCCGTTGCGACAACTTCAAGAGGCTCCCCGAGATATATGGCTGGCAGGTGCCGGTTGTGGACTTTCAGGGACAATGCTAACATAAAATAGCGACATGTATCATAAAATACCACCCGTCAATCTTGTCTGACTTGGGATTAAAAATACTGCTGGCCAGGCCGGTTGACAAAGCCGTGTGAGTGGATGACGTCAAAACCCTACAATCTCAGGCGTAAATCCACGGAAACAAAAACAAAAACTCTGGCCCAATATCTCTGTTGCGAGACAGTCATAATATTCCGCACTACGAAGTTTAATTTTGCTATTAAAATGCCTGTGAGTCGTTGGAAATAGTGAAATAGGTAATTTGGTTACAATAAATTACGCAGTAACAAATCGGAGGATTTATCTCTTTATATCACAAGATAGGAAAACGACCAAGTGGGTCACCTGATAGTAAGTGAGCACCACCGCCTTTGATTGTGTTGCCAGCCTAGAGGGCTGACACTGGCATAGCCACATGATACCTCATGTGCCAATAATGTCCCGGCTGGTTTACTCGCCACTCCGGATCACATCAGCAGCGCAAAAACAGTGTGTAGGTAGCTGTGATGCTAATAGCCAATATCTTCGCTCTATAAAAAAGCCTCTTGATATACCTACCTACTGACCTCGTTTTGTTAGATTAGACCCTCATCGCCGGTAGTGTGGTGTAATTTTTCGTCATGAAAAACGTTCCAACACATTCACGTTAACGCCTCTACTACTTTGGGCAAATTAGCAGCGTCTCTAGCGACGCTTATCGGTAACGTGTTCTCATTGTATTTTACGAAAACGTTCGATACGTTGGTTACGACAAAAACTTACCACGGATAAAACTAAACTAAAATTGTGTATACAAATTTTATTAATTGCTCTGTGGAGTTACGAAGGAAGTGGCGCCCTCATTAATTTCAGCTCTTTCTGCACTACCACTGATCGCGACTGGCTAGAGGGTCGCGCGTACGCATGTTCTTAGCCCCCACTTGTCGCTAATGACATATTTCTGGCGGTGACGCGTCCCGTCAAGGCCACGCCGCAGCGCCTCTATTTCCACGCCGGCTATTCCTGAAAGCTAACATTGTTTTATTTCAGTCCTAGCACTGTCAACCGGTACCGGGAAGTGCGTGTCTATTAGCGGCCTTACATGTCATCTTTGGAGCGAGTTTATGGAGATAAAAATAAGCAGCTCGCATTTAGAACGGCGGGACTGGAAACTAATATAATTGAAAAGAACATTCGTGACGAGGATGTTCATGTAATTATTACTACAGGCGTTTACTTAACCTTTCGTATGCCGGAATAGAAAACAACTTGCATTCTAGTCTCATTTGTCTTAAATAATACTAATTTCAGAGATAAAAAAAAATACAAAGAAATAGCTTTTAATCTTGGCCCAGATCTGGGACTAGGCATAGGTACTAAAGATGAATTAAGTTAGCTTGGTAGGTAAAGTTAGTGCGGTGCCAGCACGGAATAGAAAACTTCAGTAGGACATTAATGACAGAAAGCTCATACCTACTTAGTTCACTTAAAAAAAGTCGCGCTCTTATAAGTTTTTTTATTTGTATGTAAGCCGAACACAATGTTTGCACATGCCATGCTGCGTTGACTCGGTCACCAACAACTGCCGTAGGAACGTTTAAATGTGGCTATGCGCGTAATTATGAATTATGAATTCCTAAGCGCATTGTTAACGTAAATGTAATTGTAACTATCAACGAGCGGCGACACCGGTTCTTACATGGATTGGACTTATACCAATAAATGGGTTTTGAGGACCCAATCTTTTTTTCTGTTCCATGGATGTCCTAGGGGGCGCTAGGGTAATGCATGTTTGCACACGGGCGCTACATGGGCAAGAGACACCTCTGGATGTTACACGTCGATCGCAGTAACTTTTTTTCTCTCCCCGCACGTCATACTTACCCCGGCTCTTAATGAAACTAAAGCATAATACCTAAAGTTTTAATTATTAGTGTAATTATTTGAATTATAAATACTCGATCATAACTGTAGGTACACTGCTTTTGTATTTTATTTTTACTTGTATTATACCAATGACTTTAAACAAATTCTGCTGTGAGTGTAACACTAGCAAGTGTTGATTGCTGACCTCAAGATCGGGAGCGATTCGGTGTAGTAATGAAGGCAATAAATCCCCCATTGAGAGTGCATGCTATATTAATAGCCAGGTGGCGGTCACCTAGGACCTTGGCGGCGGGTGCCAGCCCGACAAGACGTTTACACGACGCGGCTACGGTATCTAAATTAATTAAAAATATTTTTTTTAGAATGGATGGATTACGATTCCAATTTTTATTTCCCAGAAAAAAAAACAGCTTTAATAAACCCTTGAAATCATGTATATCAAATGATGGAACGAGTATTCTTTTAGGCCTTTAAAGACTTGGAATTCAGAATATTCCTAAAAAGAAAAGTAAATTAAAGGTAAAAATCATGTATCTAAAACAGTTTATTTTTAAAAAATCGTTTTTATTTCCATCTTTTTTTGCTAACGGTACGTTTGTATTTTATTTTTGCATTGTCAAGGAACCATTAGATATTAAAAACAGTTATTACACGTATGTAGTAATCATAATTCTTCAACAGGTTCAAATGAATAAACGAATATAGAAACAAAAACAGTGAAAAATCAATCTCATGTATGTTTACAGCATCACATCATCAGTGATACAGAATCGGCAACATCCAACATTCCAGACGCGATTACTTTTCTATGACGATATTGCTAACTGAAAAACAACGAAAATCGTAAGGATCGAAGTTGAACTTTCACTGCTCCCTACAGGGTCATACACATTTTTTTGGTCGCGTCTCTGCTGTGGACATGGCAAAAGTTAAAGGTCTATAGTAAATATTTTTGAATCAAGTCTTACGGCGGCGTGGAGTCGCTAATTTTATGCCCACAGGAGAAACAATTTGTTTTCGTACGGTGTGTATGACTACATTTTGACACTTCTAAACTGAAGATGAGATTTTTTACTGCAAAGCGGCTAATTGGTTAGTCGTAGGGTGTAAATATTCCCTAAAATTAATGACTACGAATACTAGGACAACGTGAGCCGAGCAGAATGCAATCGAAGCTGGCTTTACGACGAACGTCCGCTTACAATATAATGGCTAATCGCATAAATCACGGAGCACTACTTAATACATGAAACTAACAATACATATAATTTAGCCACTGAGACTTTTAGACTGGTATGCTTTAATTGTTGTTAAAGTTTGCCTACGGGATTATAAACACGGCATTTTTTAGTTTTTTTTCTGTAAACAATATTATTTAGGTAGTACCTATCTATAGATTTATAGTTTACTGACAATAAACATGTAACATTACAAATAAAAATAAAAGCGAATTAAAAACTAAACTAAAACTAATCTTAATCTTTTTTTAATAATATCAATATTTATTTAATTCAGACAATGTCCAAAAAATAAGAATATAGAGGTAAGTATACCTATCTCTTGATTTTAGTTGATTGTTTTCCCTTGACAGCATGTCAACTACTTACTCAGGCAGGTTTGATGCTCAAAGTTACAAAAGTATTTGTTCAGGTGTATTCCCAATATAAGTTTTAAAAGATTCGCGGTCTATTACATTAGACAAGTTTTCTACGGGATATAGACCGCGATTGCCTTTGATGAGCTCCCTTTATTTCGACACATCATGATCATGGGTAGATCAAAGGTAATCGTGGTCTATTTCCGGTGGAAAACATGTCTAACATTCTCAATCTTTCCGGTACACAAACAAACAATTTTTGCCATCGAGTTGTGTCTTTCACAAAACAAAGGACTGACTCGGCATCTGATCGATAACTGTCGCGAATTTGTAAGAAGGGAATCGTCTGCGCTGATAATTGAATAAGATAACACAAAAGGAAAATTGCAAGCAAAATTAGACGAAAACATCCAAGTTTCAGCTTCCATGCGTGTTGGGTGTCACTCTAAACAATCACTCTAAACAATTCCATAATAGAACCAGTAGGAAAGTTTAAATATTTGGGCAGTATAATCACCAATGACTCCAGATGTACTGCCGATATAAAACAAAGAATAGCGATGGCTAAAAGAGCTTTCAATAATAAGAAACATCTACTTAAGGCTAAAATTTCCACAAAAGCTAAGAAACGCCTAATAAAAGTGTACATCTGGAGCATTGCTTTATATGGAAGTGAGACGTGGACCATGACTCAGCGTGATAGAGAGAGGTTGGAGGCCTTTGAGATGTGGTGTTGGAGGGGGATGGAAAGGATTAGCTGGACGGAGAGGAAAACCAACGAAGAGGTGCTTAACATAGTCGGAGAAAAGAGAAGGTTACTGGAGACTATAAGTACCAGAAGAGGGAAAATGATGGGACACCTGATGCGACGCGACGAATTCTTTCTAAACCTGCTGGAAGGAAAAGTGGAAGGGAGACGAGGCAGAGGAAGGCCAAGATTAACGTATTTTGACCAGGTGAAGGAGAGAGTGGGTGTCGCGTCGTATCGGGAGGTCAAGAGGCTGGCTGAGGACCGAGCGGAGTGGCGACTACTCCACCGACAAGAGCCTGGCTCTGGCTAAGAAGAAGAAGAAGCCTATGTAGTTACTTACTGACAATAAAGAATCAAATTGCACCTCAGACTGCATTCAAGTCAATTAGACCGGTTGAACCTACCTACGCCCTATGCCTAGCCGTGTCCGCACAGTTTGCACTCGTAAATTGCACTTTGCAGTTCGCCATACTATGTCTTGCCTGTTTGATTTTGTCATGGTTGTACTTTGACACGAAATGTGAGGGCTTGGGCTGTAGTTTCTATGCGAGCCCATGGCCCGATTTTTGAAAGCACATGTGTGAAAAAACCACTCGAAAGTGGTAAAAATAGACGAGTAGTTAGCTTAGAAGATACTTACGGCTCTCATTATTCATGTGAACTAGTCAAAAATTTGATTAGAGCCGTAGTTTTGAAGATATAATCAGATTTAATACCACTTTCGAGTGATGTGCTTTCAAAAATCTACTATAGATAAATACGTTTTGACATTGTTTGTTTTAATTTTACAATCAGAAAGCCCGATTGATCGTTTTCCTCCATTTTCCCTTAAAAAAAATTCAAAGAAATCTGTGGTGGGTGTTAAGTATACTGACGAGATGGAGATACGGCACTTTGACGCAAATGCTTTGGTTCCGCTGACAAATTAACTGCATCAGTCATCTGTTTGTTAATACTTTGTATCATTAAATACCATTCACAATAAAATATGGTACCACTTCCCGGTTAAGACAATTATTACACGAACACATTGTGAATTTATATTTTATTAGTCGTTGACATAATGTGTTTTGTCGTTGCGATGACAAAGGTATGTTTAGTAAGATATACGATACTATTTTTTTAATGGTATGTTTAGTGACAAAAACCGAGGCTGGGATGGTGGCTAGGCAATGGAAATCTAAGACAGAGGTAATTTATAATAGTAACTTATACTTTTACAGGATAATGAAGAACACTTCTTAATTAGGTTCCTGCCTGTTGCACCGTTCTCTATTAAAGTTCCTAATATCTTAACTGTTTCATAATTATGAATGCCACCGTCTCTATTTGTTTTGTAGGAATAAACAGAGATGGTATCATAGACATATCTGCCACATAAGATATTTAATCCTTAGGCGAATAAAATGAGTAGGTAATTAAATTTTTTACCGCGCTGCAATGTTAAATACAGTGAGATTTTATCACCATAAATAATTACATTTTGTTCCATTTCAAAAATGAATTACAGCCGTCGTTAAATTTAACTAGTTTAGAATGTATTTCTTGTTTTTCAATCATTAAGTAAAATATAATTACACAAACGGATAACTCACGTATAAAAGCCGAACAATGCTCGATATATGTTTCGGACTATTCCATAGTTCTTCTTCAGAGAGCGCTCACATTAAGTAAAATAATTACTTAGTTGGATATAAATTTTACTTAGGTACCTTACCTACTATTAAAGGATTGGCCCTCCTCCCCTTTTCGCCTTAGATCCGCACCTGAATAGACTTTAGATAGGTACTGGGGACAGTCCAAGAGTGACATGTACTCTTTGTTCTTAAACAATGTAGCATATTTATACCAATTTCATTAAGTAACCATTTTATAAATAAAACTCTACGAACCTACTTATTATCTGCAATTCTTGAGTACAAAATCAGTCTACGCTTCCGTACCAATATTGACTGACTGTATATAAATAAATATTAAAAATATTCACCGCAAGCACGCATCTCGTGTAAAATGTTCTAGCGATCTAATTTTATGCCCAAGGCAACCGTATATAATGTAATATCTGCATAATATTCGGTTATTTCTGCATTATAGCGCTGCAGTCAGGCACTGGCAGCGATTACGGGGCGCTTCGAGCCAAGGTGGAGGGTACGAGACGACTCTCATAAACGAATATTCTAATTGCATCTAAAACCAAGTAAAAAGTCAAGATAGAGCAAAGTAAGGCTAAACTTTAAACTACACGCCTGGTGTACGCGTTCAACTAACTTTGAAGTTCAACTAACTTTGCTTGGCGAAGACTGCACTAAACTCGTCGACGTGCATCTTTATGTAGGCAGAGCGTAGTTTGAACCGGCCTCACTTTACCGATTACAGAACTCCGTCTTTACTTTTTATTTAGTCATCGCATATTTAAGTATACAATACGAATACAATACAAATTATCTTTATTGAACACCACAAGTAAGTAGGTACAAAACAATACATAAACAATAAACAAAGTATACAATAGGCGGTCTTATCGCTTAGTAGCGATCTTTTCCAGACAACCAATAAATCAGAGAAGTAAGTATTATACTACAGTTATTGACATCCGTGTTTATAATAAATATTAACGAGTATATTGATACGGAAGCTCTCATAGTCGTTCTGTTTTTACGATCATCATAATTAGCTGACAATATTATGTGTTAAATAGCGCGGTTTTCATCGAGTAATAATCGTAATATGCTCAAAAACAAACATGTTAAAAACGTCTGAAAATGATTTATTTCACTGTAACGACTATAACGTCTATAGCGACCTACCGAAAGAAAAGTTTTATGAGTAGGTAACTAAGTTTTTTTTTGTGAAAAAGACAAGAACGCCCCCCTAGACTATGTTGCGCTTCTATTTTCCAACATAATAGTCAATTTATTAACTTCGTCTACTACACTTCCTCTACCTACACCAAGATTTATATTTCCCGTTTAGCAATATTAATCAGCACGTATAAACAAACATAAGCCAGGAAATTATTAATTAGTAAAGTTTTTAGTTTATCAAATCAAACGAGTATAAAACTGACGCACGTTAATCATTTTAAAATAAGGCCGCTGGTTGAAATGAACCCTGGATCTATATTTAACTCTTTGCCTAGCTCAATCCAAATCTATCATCATGAACGAAACGTTCCTATTAATTTACTATTGCTTTTTAAATAACTTTTTCACGGCGCGTTTATTTATGCACAAATATTTATTTATTTACAAAAAATATTTGCAATATAAAACCAAGAAATCAGTTAAACCCTTCATGTACATTATACCTGTTTAAAAAATATGTACAATCTGACACGGTCCGGTAGGTACCTGCGTAAAAATAAATATTATATAACTTTTACGTAATAAAAAAACTACTTCAAATCGTATGTACCTACCCGGGGCAAATGTTCCCATAACTCAAGCATCGTTGAATGGCGAAGAAAATCAGCTGTATCTGCTATACGATCCAGAGTGGGGATCGACTCAACGCTCTTCTAAAACCTCGAACATTCGATACATACCTTATTCGACTCCAGCATACAATTAAACTGATTCCAAAAGTAATGGTGTCCAGAAGTCGGTAGTAAATAAACGGAAACACGAAGCGCTTCCTAAGTGCCCGCGAACTCGCCGCCCGCTGTGCGCCCGCGCCGTCACAAGGAATTTTTCGATGGACAACTGCCAGCTCTCTTCTTTTCATATTAATTATTATTTTACGCGCTTCTAAAGCATACATATAACAACACTCGCGCCGCGAGTGGGAGCTATTCTCGGTCCTGAAAATTTACAACCGTTTGATTTGCCCTCTTAATCTTAGACAAGGCGAAACCAAAACCGTGGTCATCTGTTTTATGGATTCTTAAATGTTTTATGTGTTTAGTTATAATAAGACGTTAAATCTATTTATTAGTTTCTAATACATTGTCGGCGCCTATTTCAATTATGATTTTCCTAACACCATGCAAAACATTGTTCGTTTGCAAAAAAAATTAGCTAGCGATATAGTTCGTTACACAAGATAATGCTCGCAAATTAGCAGTTCCGTTGTTTTCGACGTGACATGTGTTACCACGAGCCGCGTTGTTTGGAAACGAACCCGGCTGTATATCCAGACTGCCATAGCACAAGGCCCCCTGTCTGAATTTGATGTAACACTGTAAACAGACCAATATAAAACAGCGCCGATCTAATCGAACAATCGTTTAAACTTTGTAAAACTACAAAATTAGAAATGATGTAGTTTAGCCATTTGATTTATATAAAAAAATAAATTCGAGTTGATTTACTTTCAATGTCGTCACCATTAATATTTCGCCGAGGTTTGTTCGTCACGAGTTCCGCATCTATTTTCCCAACGTCCGAGGCTCTTCTAAAATATTATACAAAATTGAATGAATCGCTCGCGGAATACGCCTGCAATGCTTCCCGCTTGTGGTGTGGGTAATGAAAATGTATTTTATCATTTCAATCACATCACTCGTAACATCAAAGGCGGACTTATGAGTTCCAATCTCCACCCATGATGCAAAATGAGCTCTGTTACGAACGTTCTGGATATTTTTTAATAACAGACGGTGCTATTTAATACCCCGTGCAATGATAAATCAGGTGGTGTCAGGTAGGTAGCCCTGATTAGTTCATCTGGTGACGAACAAAATAAGAGTTTCAAATTAAAACTCGTCCGTCACACGGTCGGCGGCGCGCGGCGGCGGGCAGCGTTACACAAAAGATATTCAAATTAGTTTTCAAGCCGCGTATCAGCTAGATTTATCTGTACCAAGATGTCTCACTTTTCTGATAACAAAAAATAAATTTGTTACTGACATTCTTGGGTAATTAATTCAGATTAACCTCTGGTTTATTTTGAAATTGTCTTCCTGGCGACCGCCGTAAGCTTGCTGTCCAAGTCAGTTAATTAATCTGACTAAATACATTATACACGGTTATTTTGCGTAAATATGCTTTATGTCCCTTGAATTTAATGAACGGCCTCAGACCGGTAGCAGGCAAGGTCGGATAGATACTTATCCCATTTTTTACGTAGATCACTCATTCTCAACCAATCAGTGAACAGCATTTTTTGCTGTTGAATGGTTAGATCCGAACGACGTTCTTCAGTTGTTCTTCATTAATGGTATATTCAGCAAAAAATAACAGAAAAATGGGAAAAGTTAAATAATTCCTCAACATATATATTACAAAGATGTATGGCACGTGTTAAGACCGTGCTTCATGTTGGCCAACGTTCAAACGTTTTTTTGTATGAAAACTAAATATTGTTCATAATTTACTTTTCAGACATATTTCAGCTGGCAATGTAAAGTAAGAAATATATACACTTTCCTATCCTTTAAATAAAATGCGTCTATTCGCCAAATGCCGAAGGTTAATGCAATACATTATCACTGAAAATAAAAAGTACCTATTTATGTGCAGCACGAAAACGTCGAAACAAGACTAATTAAAAAATATTTATTTTTCATGTTGATCACAGATTAAAAACTGACTGATAAATGACACTGATAGAGGCATTCAAAATGCAGTGCTCTACGGTGATCACGATCTTACACCTCCGCCGTCCAAATACCGGGACAATCGCGGCCTATATCCCCTATATCCCGTAGAAATTATGTCTAATCTAATTACTTATGCGTAAATTAAGTATTTCAAACTGATGGAGTTACTATAGGTAATCATACTTTGAAATATCGTGCCTGCCACTCTTACACTGAAAGACCAAATGCTTATTAGATATAATTTGACTGTACCTTTTTAATTCAACCACTAACACGAGCAAAAATAATCCGGATCACTTCAATGATGACCCTGTGATAGATAACGCGACAAAATAAAAATACCTTGCTTGCTCACGACAGATGGCCCCTAAAGATTTGGACAGCAATTTCAAGATTTGATTAAGAAACAATCCAATCAAAACCTAAGCTACAAAGATTTACAGTTCTATGTGGTGTGCGTTTGGCTAGAGTAGTGGACCAACGAGCGTGGGCTGCAAAACTTGGCTTGCCTCCAGGAATCACCTGTCGACCCTTGTATAATGATAAAAGCTTCATATTATTTACAGCTAGATCTTGAGCTACCACTTATTGTTATTACGGCATTTCTTAGCACTATTTAACATTTTTATTTATGTGATTGAAGAGCTTTGATAATAATTATATTTCGACCGAAATACCATCGACCAACATCGCTTGTGTGTTTCGAGATAATCCGCGCTATCTTATAGAAGTTATTCGAAGAAATACAAAACACTGTTTAGTTAAAAAAAGAAGTGTAAAGTTAAGATACAAATACAATACAATACAAATTATGTACTCTTTATTGAACACCACAAATCAGTACAAAACAATACAGAAACAAAGAACAAAGTATAAAATAGGTGGCGGAAACAAATAGACAGGAGATACGCAGGGATAATAAAAACAACAATACTAACATAAAAGTACCTACATACATACAACATAACATTATTGTATAATACTTAAGATAAAATAAATTATGAGAATGTAATAACGAAATATACATTGTATACATGTCGAATCAAGAGCACAGAGCGGGCATTTTCAGATACCTTCCATCCTCGGTAGCCGTAGCGGTTGCGAAAAACAAATGAATGTCTGTTTGCATCCAACACTATATTACAATTTGAAATAACTAAATCAAAACACCTTGTCAACAAATGTCACTAACACTAAGCTTGACTTTAACAATACTGTTAATTGAGCAAACCGGTAGGTTCAGTCCACAAATCTCGTTATTCGCGCTTTTCATTTCAAGTCAACAAAATAAAACTCACTTACCCTCAAAACAAAATCTCCTTCCCGCTCAAGTCCTACGGGCAGACCCCCAGTCTCTTACTCAGCAGACTGCTTTAACCACCCAGCGCCGCCATGACAGTCTGCTTTACCGACTCTACCCAGGCGTAACGCCCGCGTTTACTCAACAACAGTTTAGAATTTGTCCGACAGATGGCGTTTAAGCTACAAGCTACAACGTGGCTACAACTCATTGAACAGATAGTATTAATTGTAACGTCAATACAATAAAATTATCCCTGCTTCAATTAATCTCCGACATACATATTATGTACATTATAATAAGATTAAGATATTTAAGATTTTTATTTTTCATTTTTTACTGGTAACTTTTTTTTAATGGTAAGGCACCACCACTGCCCATGGACATCCGCAACACCAGAGCATTATTAATGAAAAGTTTTATAATTTGCTTACTTAAATTAAGAAGTGAATACCTATCAAATGAATCAAGAATTTTACTTCTTTATTTATATTATACTAGCTGTTGCCAGCGACTTCGTCTGCAAAGAATTCGTTTATCGCTATCCCGCGGGAACTAAGCGAGGATAAAAAGTAGCCTATGTGCTATTCCAGACTTTTCTCTATCTATGTGCCAAATTTCATCCAGTTCCAGATCCGTTGGGCCGTTCTGGCGTGATTGAGTAACAAACAAACATCCATCCATCCATCCATACTTTCGCATTTATAATATTAGTTAGATTAGATTCATATATTTTTTTATTTAAACATTTATTTTTACCCGTTACAAATTAAATTTCTAAACGACACTGATGTAAGGTTGTGTGTTGGTTGTGTGTGAAATTAGAACACAGAAAAATCCGAAAAGTAAAGCTATAGCCGGGAATTACACCATACCACTACGCCACCCACAGGTGTGTAAGCCTTCGAATTTTTCTATATTGTACCAGCTCTCACGTGACCTTGTACTATGCTTACTTAGCTTTACTTTTCTGATTTTTCTGTTCTAATTTTCAGTGTCGCTTAGAATAAAAATTTCAAAAGTGAATGTTAAAATAGAGACTTATCTTGAATGACTCTCTCTCGTCTCGTCTCGGCACAAAAGTTTATAAAAGGAGCCAACAAATGGCAATACCTATGTGTACGGTCGTCCAAATAAGTGATCAATCATTTTGATCCATCTTCCCAAAAATACGTCGCTAAGATTTAATAAGCTAAGATTATTTGAAGTTGACAGCCACGTCTTATCGATGTTATGGATTTTCAACCTTAGGGTGACAGACCACCCAACAAACAATTAAGCGTTAAGACAAGCGGTAGAGGACCTGGGGCCTTACCATGACGTCTTAATGCGTTTCAGTTTAGGTTCGCTCGCTGTCAGATTCATACTAAAAGTCACAGCTAAAACTTTAACTGCGTCGGAATTAGGACGTCATGGTAAGGCCCCTGTATTTAGGTTCTGCTTAGATATATAAAGAGCTTTTGACGTTGCAAGCCGAAACAAGCTTTAACGTTTAAGTATATAAGCAGCCACTGCCACTACACTAACTGTAAAGAAAATACTGCTTCGTCATTTACAGTTCTAATAAAACCTGAAGAGCTAGAAGTATTTCGTAACTATTTTGTATCACCTTTAGTGACAATGGAATCCATTGTATATCATTAGTAGCACTCTAAGATTTAAAATGAGCTGCAACGTTTAATTGTTTGTTGGGCATATATTATTATATTTGGCTGATACATACATACATCACGTCTTTATCTTCTACGGGTTAGACAGAGCCTAGTAGAGTAACAAGAACTAAAGACCACGTTTAGTTTGACTGTGGACGTATAGGTGAAAAGAGAAATCGAAATGAGATGGGTTGCTAATCGCATCGCCTATAACATAATTCTTAAGATTTTCGCCCGTTCTCTCGATGAGCTTTTACCATGTACGCGGGAAGAGAATCAAATGGCTGATAGTGCATTGTTTCATCCTACTTCTCTGCTGTTGCGAGTAATACACGATGGGCTCTACAAAAGATTCTGGCTGTTTTTGTGCCAAATCCTGCTCCATTGTCTATTCAAAGCTCGGTTTTATGGTTCCTCGGGAATGGCTAGACTACAGCTAAATCTATCGTCTATCTAAATAATGTTATTCCACTTTAAATGTACTGTGTCGCTCTCTCCAGGCTACGAGAAGACGATACAAGCATCACTTTAGGACTTGTTGCACGTAATGTCACACGTTTATTCTAGAAGTAGTATGCTTATTACCAACGATTTATATTTAAAATCTAGGTATACATAATTGACGCAGAAAATATCCTAAGGAATGATCTGGCTTTAAAACGTGAAAAATCTGAAAAAATCGGCAGTTTTAGATTACATCCACCACCCGGCCAGATGTTTTTCATGTTTTTCTCGTTCCCTGAATTCTATGGGCTTCGGAATTCTCAGATCGCGACTGTTACGCAACGCTATTAAAGATGGAGCAATAAAGAAGACTTCTAAACGACTGGAGGCGAACAGTTTATAGTATTCGCGACAACAACTCCGTGACGAGCTCCCGGCGACATTTTGCGTTGAAAATATCACCGACATTCACATTTTTTAGTGGGGGATAAGAGAACGTCTCGTTTTTTTGTCGACGCCAATTTCTGCGAGTTATTTTTAGGGTGGTTGTTCACTTGTGCAATTTTTAGAAATAGTTGCTAGCTGAAAATAATAAGTGACAATCGGAATAGGTGCTGGCGATGACAGGGACTTAATTTTTTCTATCGACTCGAAATAGTAATGGCCAGCATTTTTGGGAATTGAGGTTTAGTGGTTCTGATATAATTAATTGGACATTAGGCCGCCTATTTATTACCCTGTAAATTTGTACAATGTAAATATTGTACGTTAATAAGTCTGAATCTCTGAATAATTTAGTTAGTACATTACGTCTATGACGTATAAAACAAGTTATATTCTGATAGTTTTTAATGCATAAGATTATGGCTATGAACAAAGAACATTTGCCTTGCAACACTGCTACCACACGGTATGGATCTCCGCAAAGTAGGTACCAGCTGATTCAATTAATGATTAGGGCTAAATGTACAAAAAATACTATGGCATGACTGATCGTCTTTACTGTAAAATAATGATCTCGTTTTACAACAAAGAAAATGTGGCCTTTGACCGTCCATAACGATAAATACCACATACATACATATCGTCACGCCTCTTTCCCACAGGGGTAGGCAGAGACTACTTTGTTCCACTTGCTACGATCCTGACATACCTCTTTCGCTTCATCCACATTCATCAATCCATTCATACATGCTCGCCGGTTTCGGGTACTCTACCCCTAAAAAAAACCACCTACCCTACCTTAAGTTATACCTTAAGTTCAAGTATTATGAATGAATGTGATGTTTCGTCGCGCAACTTAGCCCTATTTTTGGTCTTAAAAGCATGGCCAAAGTTGTCGTGGATTTATAAGCGCACTTTTTTGTTTAGACGAAGGCACAGCTGGCGCAGTCTCGCAGCAATGTCCTTTTTCTCTTGAGGGTTTTACTAAGCCTCGATATAAGTGTAATTCATGTACTTTCTACCTACTGTGTACTTCGTTACTAGTGTGGTAATTTTTGAGGTTTCAACCTTTTGAAAAGATGAAATGAAATGAAAATATTTTATTTCGTTTAAATCTTACATAAAAACATCAAGGTTGGGACTTCCTTTTAAGTATATGGATACCTGTGCCAGGAGGTCCCGCTCTTCTATACAAGTTGTTATATAACAAAAATAAAAATAACAAAATTTAAATTAAATTAAATGAAAATGAAAATTACTTCTTTTATTTAAGAGAAAAAAAAACAGGCAAAAACATATGGAAGATATTTAATGGTGTGTGTGTTTTAGATTTAATTTTCTTTATTTTTTATGAAAAACGGAATACAAATAACTGAAAAATATTACCATAACCTTTTTATGCCAGTATATGAGTATGAGTGCCGGTCATGCCGCTTTTTCACCCTTGACAATTTGTCGGTGACATTGTGACTGTTCTGTTTACATTGCAAACTCGACAAGAACCTACGCCCGTTGGCTTCATATTGACTACGCATCGCATTGTGCTTTAACACTTGTCACCGACAGTAAAATTTACGACTTGGTAAAATAGAGGTCCCGCGGTGTGAGTGTCTAAACGAAACTCTTGGGAGATTGGGAGACCAGTCCAACTAGATCCTTTCACTCTGTGGCTCTAGCACAAGACGCGATTACCCGTCTCTTTTTAGAACGATCAGTAAGAAAAAGACGGGTGGTAACCGTGCTGCTACAATCTAACGCTCTACGGATAGTGTGTCGGATGTTTTTAAGCCCATCTGTTATATCCGATAATAGGCTGGTAACGTACATATTTTTACATACATACCTACATACACAACAAATCACGTCTATATCCCTTATGGGGTAGACAGAGCCTATGGTCACAAGACTTAAAGGCCACGTTTAGCGTAATTGTCGACGTATAGGTGGAAAGGGGAATCAAAATAGTGATTTAACATGATTCCGAAGATCTTCGCCCATTCCCTAGATGGGCCATGCAACTGGTACATTCTATGTTATTTATTTACTCCCAGACCAGTAGGCTTATTGTCTAACTCGCTCGCAATCGCCATCGCCTTCATTTTGACAGTTCTTGTATGAATGTAACAGCTAGCTGATTCCGATGCCAATTGACAATATTTCAATTTTTCAAGTGCTACTTTTTATTGTCTGGCTGGAAAGAGCGCACAATTTTAAGACACCCATATTTTTTTATATTTGTAAAAATCTTGTATTTTCGTGGAAAAATCCATTTAAATCGTTTCTCAAGCAGAAAGGACGTAAGTATCAAACGTCAAGTATTAGCGAAATGACGTCACTGCTTTGTTTCGTACACTTAAAAAAACGTTGAAATAATTACATTAATTGACCGACAAAACCTGTGTTTAAATAGTTTGATAGTGAATGAAGTTGTCAATGTCGATGAACGTCAAAACGAGCTGACAAACTCAAACAGAATACCTCACAAAAAATATGATTTAAAATGAAATCTTGCAAAAACATTAGTATTATTGCCCGGCAAACAGTTATCTAGTGTTCCTGATGGTAACAAACCCAGGTGGTGTGCGAATAATTTAACCGTCAGCTGTCAGTAGTATTGTTTTGTGAAAGTTGTAAATGTCAAAGGGAAACCCGGAAGACAAAGTTTTTTATAATGGCAGTATTGGACCGGCCGCTGGACGTCATTTCCCGTTTTACATATTTTGCTCATTTTTTCAAAAAATACTGCACGAAAAAATCCAAAAATATATTTTTTGTGTTCTACAAGTGTTTCTCTCGAAATGGTTTTTGATTTATGAATATAAAGAAATTTGAAATATTGTCAATTGTCAGCCCATACATGAACTGTCGAAATGAACACGATGGCGATTGCGAGCGAGTTAAACAATAAGCCTACAGTATGGAAGTGATATTGTAGTATGGTACATATTTTTGAAACGTTAAAATAGACTTTTACACATGACTGTACCATAAATTACTGTTTTGTTTATAATATGAAAACTCAAAAGCACTCAGATGCTCAATTATGCAAAGAAAACAAATGATTGCCAAACGTCATTCCCTACCATTCAGCCGTGGAAGTGTTTATAACAACATTAATAATAATTTAGTTTTATAAAATAAAACTCATTGCTTTGGCTTATGACAGCAGAAACCGGAGTTTATTCATAAAAAATATAATGTGGCAATTTAGTGGCCAGTAACAATTTGTACAATAAAAAACAAAAAAGTTTTTATGTCACTAACATAAATATCCCCACTACAAAGTAGACAAATTAAAAATAAAACAAAAACAAACCTATCTTCTTTTAAAAATAAAAATAACACTTTGTTACTTGAGATTTTAAACAGAGTTAATCATAAAACGGTAGAAGGGAAATTTTGGTTATGGATCGTCTGTGAGTTTTTCCATCAGGAGTTTGTACTTCTACAACCCGAATACGGTCATCAGGACCCGGAAATACCTTACATATCCTAGCCATAGGCCAATGCAAGATAGGACAATTATCTAATCTAAGTATTACAAGCTGTCCTTCTTTCAAATTAGTATTAGCATCTTTCCACTTCGGACGGTTTTGTAATTGACACAAATATTGAGTAGACCAAACTTTCCAAAAGCTTTGCTTAATTCTAGCACATTGTCGCCAAAATGATAATCTATTTTGTGGTATTTCGGTGTAGTCATTTTCAGGAAACATAGTTAGTGGCGAACCAATCAAAAAATGCCCTGGAGTTAAATATGTAAAGTCTGAGGTATCTCTTGTCAAAGGCGTCAATGGTCTGGAATTAAGTACTGCTTCAACCTGAGATATCACGGTATTAAATTGTTCATAGGTTAACACTGTATTTCCTATAACCTTTTTAAACAGATTCTTAGCACTTTTTACACCGGCCTCCCATAGGCCTCCAAACACTGGAGAATAACTAGGTATAAACCGGAAATGTATACCTTGAGTGCATGAAAAATTAATAATTCTATCGGAATCTCTTTTGAATAAATCATAAAGTTCCTTAAGTTGATTGTTTGCACCTTTGAAAACTGAGCCATTATCACAATATACATTAGCGGGTAGACCTCTACGTGATATGAAACGTTTAAAACAGGCTAAAAAACAATCAGTAGACATGTCTGACGCTAACTCTAAATGTATACACTTTGTTGCAAAACATACAAAGACCACAACATAGCCTTTTGTAACTAGGCTTCTTCTTATACGACCTTGTTTAACCTGAAAAGGGCCGCAGTAGTCAATTCCTACATTTAGAAAAGACTTTATTCTACTAACTCTATGTGCAGGCAATGAGCCCATCAATTGCTTAGAAGCATCGGCTTTCAACTTAAAGCATGTGATACATTTACCAAGTACTCTCTTAACTTCTCTATGCGCACTAATTATCCAATATTTGAGCGATAGGCCACCTAAAGTTAATTTGCGGCCTGCATGTAACATTGTCAAGTGCTCTTTCCAAATAATTAAATCAGTAATATGACATTTCTTTGGCAAAATTACAGGATACGTTTGATCATATGACAAATTCGCATTTTGCAGTCTGCCCCCGACGCGTAATACATTATTTGCGTCTATGAAGGGATTAAGAGATTTCAGATTCGATTTAATGACTTCGTTTCTGGTCAAAGATTTAATCTCATTAGGGAAGTGACATTGCTGATAGTCAGAAATAATTTTGAGCAATGCTTGCTGTAACTCTTGTGGTGTGAGATTTTTTTGAGTTACACGCTCAGCTTTATTCTTCCTACAGTTGTCAATAAATCTATAAACGTAACCAATGACATACTGCATTTTTGTCAAATTAGAACAGTTCTTTAAAATCGGCAACAAATTATCATCTTGGTTGTTTACACAACAATGATTATTATCATCAATATCATCTTGTAAAATTATTAATGAATTCGAGTCAACGGTTTGACGTTCGAAGTTTTCATCCATAATAGGCTTTCGAATAAAATGTGGCCCATGCCACCACATGTCACTCTCAGCTAAAATCTGAGGACTAGCCCCGCGCGACAGACAATCTGCTGGGTTTAATGCGCTAGGCACATAATACCACATGCTTGCTTCAGTAAGATTATTAATCTTTTGATGTCTATTATGGACAAAAACACCCAACTTTGTTGCATCCAAATTTTTAATCCAAGCTAACGCTACCTGAGAATCCGTGAATAACATAACTTTATCCACAGGAGGCAAAACTGATTTGACTCTATCATAGAGCTGAGCAAGCAGAAACGCACTGCTAAGCTCCAGCTTAGGAATCGTGAGCTTGTTTTTTAATGGCGCAACACGAGATTTTGCACACAGTAAATTTACAACAACGTTTTCATTTAAATATATACAACGTAAATATATACAACAGCCGTAAGCAGTGAGAGTAGAGTCACAGAACCCTATAAGCTGTACAGATATTGCATTTTTGAGACACATATTTCTATTTACATAAATCGGTTTCATATTTTGTAAGGACAAATGAAACTCATTCCATTCATTTAATAAATCGGTCGGCAACAACTGATTCCAGTCTAACTTGGATTGCCAGACTTTTTGAAGAAAAAGCTTAGCAACAATCAAAATTGGTGCAATCAAACCTAACGGATCATAAAACCTTCCTATACATGACAAGACACCAGCTTTGGTACTTACATTCTCTGTTGTCATTGCTGTCGGAAAGGACAGTTTGAATTTATCAACTTTGAGGTCGTAAACTAAACCTAAAGCTTTCATAACAAGAGACTCTTTATCGAAATCAACGTCATCAAAATACTGTTTATTTGAAGGTACATCTGTTAATAATTGCATATCGTTTGCACTCCACTTATGAAGGCTAAAACCACCTAAAGACAACAGCTCAATTAATTGCTTTTTGAGCTCAGTGGCGCCCTCTAACGTCATGCTTCCTGAAATAATATCATCAACATAGCAATTATGAAGCAGTGCATGCGACGCAAGTGGATATTTATCGCCGAATTTATTAGCTAACTCTATAAGACACCGAGTCGCTAGGTAGCTTGAACTCTTTAGGCCGTAAGTTACAGTTTGTAGTTGCAAAATTTTAACCTCATCATTAGGCTCACTTTTCCACAAAATATTCTGTAACCGTCTGTGCTCAGGGCACACTAATATTTGCCTATACATCTGACGAACATCTGTCAGTATAACATATTCAAAAGTCCGAAATGATATCAAGACATCGAATATCTCTTTTTGTACAACCGGGCCGTTATAGAGAAAATCATTTAAACTGTTGCCGCTACTAGACTTGGCGCTACCGTCAAACACGACACGCAGTTTTGTTGTCTTACTATCAATCCTTATAACAGGATGATGGGGCAAGAAAAAAAGTGAGTTTATTGACTCATTATCGCGTAAATTATAAATTACAGCGTGACCTTGATCAAGATATTCCTTAATAAATTTTTCATATTCGATTTTTACAAACTCGTCTTTAGCAAAACGTTTGTGCAGAGTATTTAATCTCTGCAATGCTTTTGAGAATGAATCGCCCAAGTCGAGTTCATCGACCGGCGCTTTAACTGACAACTGCACTTGAAATCTATGGTCATTCAAAGTGACAGAGTTTTGGAACATTTCCTCACTAATGCAGTGCTCTGCAGTCATTTTTGAAGTCGGATCAGGTACCGATTCTGATTCTAAAAACCTTTCAATGATCGTATCAACAGATTGGCTACTACAGTGCATTGAACATGACACATTACTAGCTAGCTGCCCGTGAACTTCGCCAGAGACAATGTAGCCTAAGGTAGTGTTTTGCAGCACGCACCTACCGGAGCCTACTCTGATTCTTTCAGGCAGCAAGACGTCAAAGAAAATATCAGCAGCCAATAACATACATATTGGTCCTGGAATATTGAATGTGCTATCAGCGAGTTTAATGTGACTGGGAATATGAATGTCACCAGTATTGACTTTTGCTTGAGGAATGGGCATTGTAATATTTTTTACAACAGAACAATTTACTTCTGCGGAATAATCCGAGTACAATGAATTAATATTTACAGTGACAGCACGTTCAACTTGCTGCGAGTGTTGTCCTACGGTCACGATCTTAAATTCGTGTTTGAATGAT
This sequence comes from Pandemis heparana, assembly GCA_963854515.1. Lineage (NCBI taxonomy): Eukaryota > Metazoa > Arthropoda > Insecta > Lepidoptera > Tortricidae > Pandemis > Pandemis heparana. Next base: position 5,189,658 of record OY978009.1, on the reverse strand, counting down.
GGAAGACCCAACGATTTAGCTAGATCAGCTGTTACGAAGGATGTTTGGCTGCCACTATCAAGTAACGCCCTTACCTTGTGTATTCTTCCATCACTCGCCCTTACATTCACAATGACCGTAGGCAGCAGCACGGTCGCGCCCAGGACGCCGCCGCACGCAGCGCCCACCGCCGCACTACTCGCGGTTATTTTTGCTTGCTCTTCCAAGTGTAAGAGCGAGTTGTGCTCCTTGCTATTGCATTGAGAACATTTAAATATAAATTTACACTTATTAGCGTGCTTGTTCAAACATATTTTACAGATATCATTTTTATTTACAAAATCTAATCTATCTTCAACGGCTTGCATAATGAAGCGTTGACATTTGTACAATTTGTGACCTGACAATGAGCAATATTTACACACAGGTTCGGTATTATGAACTAAATTAGAACACACATATTTAGAACTGACCTTATGTACATTTACTTTGTTCTCTACCTTGCTGCTCTCCTCCATACTACAAGCTCGACGCTCTAAAAAGTCTAGAAAGTCTTGCAAAGTAGGTAACTTATTCTGGTTCCGATCGGCGAAGTACGCACGGCACGTGTACTGGTCCAGCTTGCGCGAGAGCACGGGAACCAACATCATGTCCCATGACTCTACCGGCTGTGACAAGCTCTCCAATGCACCGACGTTCTGACGAACCGCGGAGACTAATGCACGCAGGCCCGCCGCCGTCCCACGAGATAACGGTGGGATGTCCAAGATGTTGTGTACATGGGTCGTTATTGTAATGCAGGTATTGTTATATCTTTTGTCCAACAGATCTAGTGACTTCGAATAAGATTCGCTGACTATAGGCAACCCGTCAACTAAATCAAGAGCTTCAGCTGATAAATATTTGCGCAGATAAAACAATTTCTGGATATCCAATAGGTTGGAGTCGTTGCCTATTACGGCTTTAAATATATCGATAAAACCCCGATATTTGCAGATATTTTTGCCGTCAAATATGGGTATATCAATCGCAGGTAATTTATTTACAACATTATTTACATTTTCAGCGGACACAAATCTCGTATATTTATTGGCTCTCGCATGGCATTTAGCGCTGTTTTCATCTGCGAGAGGACATTCAAGTAAAGTTCCTCAGTCTCGTCATTATCAATGAGCTCCTTGGCGCCGTCTTCCGGAGCGCTATCGTCCAGTGCGAGGATCTGCGCCTTAAGATCGGAATATTTACTATAGGCTTTATTTATTTGGTCCATACGCACCTCGAGATCTGTCGGCTCTTCGTACTTGACATCTGCTATGTAATTTGCAATCCTTGTAATAATTCCTTTATAATAGGATTTGCTACGCTTTAAATTGGCGAGCGACATTTTGCTCAACTATAACGCCGGCACTGCACACTCAGAAAAAGCACAACGAGCTATAACGCCACGTTGACTTACTTACGCACTGGTTTTTATTAATAATTAACTCAACGAAGGACCAATTAATGTTTATAACAACATTAATAATAATTTAGTTTTATAAAATAAAACTCATTGCTTTGGCTTATGACAGCAGAAACCGGAGTTTATTCATAAAAAATATAATGTGGCAATTTAGTGGCCAGTAACAATTTGTACAATAAAAAACAAAAAAGTTTTTATGTCACTAACAGGAAGCAACCACAGATTAGTGCGTAATGATGCTGAACTATATTCATTTCATCAGCGAGTGCCGGAGATTGATGTTGTATTATTTACAAGTTTTGTCATTGATTACTACGATATAAAATCGTCAACAAATAGGTAATACATGTATAAGGTCGATTCATGTGAATTGAAGAGAATTTAATATGGGATATTTAAATTGTGTTATGTTGTTGTTCAAACTACACGCATGAGCAAATGGTGTCAAACACAACTTTGTTTGTATGCATACTTTGTATTGAAAGTGACCGTACTTTAATCATAATCATAATCATAATCGTTTATTTGTTAACAAAGGTAAAAATTTAGACAAATATGACAGGTCATTTAGAGTATCACGAGTGTTGCGCCATAACATTTTAAGTATCTAATGTAACGCTATGGTGTCAACTGTCATGTTATATATATAAAGATAAATAAATAAATAAATAAATAACATAAGGCATACAAATAGCTACAGCTCGACATGCAGCATGCTTCTTACATATTAACTATTTATATCTACTACAACTGACATGAGTTCTCCTCAATACAATAAATTGAAGTTGAAATATAAATAATTAAAATTGATTAATAGTACATTACTGCAGAGACCGTGAAGTAAGGGATTGCAGGACGAGATTGGGGTACACGGCCGAGTCGTAGAAGAGGCCGGATAAAGCGAGTCCTGCAATCCCTGTTTCCGGCCGAGGATTGTATAGTGCTTTTCTCAAGCAATGCGAGGAAATCAAGTAAAAATTGTTTAATTAGCCCTTTTTTTAATTTTTGAAACATGCCATTCGAACAAACTATTGCTCGCGCCATGTTCCCCGCGCCCCGCCCCGCGCCACCGCACCCGCCGCTGCACCGCGCCGACCGCACCGCATTAGGGTGCGACCACGTGACTTAAAAAACGGTGACGTTACGGAATCGCAACAAAATGTATGAAGAAACGGTGAGAAACGTGACGGATACTACACGTCACTGCGTATACGCGGCGGTTTGGTCGCACCCTTACTTCTTGGCCTAGGCCGTAAATGTGAAACTTCTTGGCTTCATTTCGCAACATTAACGCGTACATTTCCGAGCATGTTTGAGAAAATGTATATTCAATGTATATAATCACAAGAAAAAAAATGTATCACTAAGTACATCACTACATAATAGTACATATAAAACAAAGTCCCTTTCCGCTATCCGTCTGTCCCTATGTATGCTTATATCTTTAAAACTACGCAACAGATTTTGATGCTATTTTTTTAATAGATAAAGTGATTCAAGAGGAAGGTATATATGCACAATTCTACGCGGACGAAGTCGCGGGCAGAAGCTAGTTACATATATTATTATAAAACATAGTCCTCCGCCGCATTTATGTGTCTATTTGACTAACTTCAATACGGATTTTCTTACGGTTTTCACCAATAGATAGGGTGATATGGTTGAATAATTTGTCAAGGTTTTTTTAAAATTGGTTGAAATATGACGATAATTATGGCAGCGCCGTGTTAGTATCGCCATTGCACCCGAGTTCACGATAGTGTATGATATATAAGGTATATCTAATCTAACTAATATTATAAATGCAAAAGTATGGACGGATGGATGTTTGTTTGTTACTCAATCACGACGGAACGGCCCAACGGATCTGGATGAAATTTGGCACATAGATAGAGAAAAATCTAGAATAGCACATAGGCTACTTTTTGTCCCGGAAAATTGCGTAGTTCCCGTGGGATAGCGATAAACGAATTCTTTGCAGACGAAGTCGCGGGCAACAGCTAGTATTAATGCTAAAGTATGGATAGATGGATGGATGTTTGTTTGTCACTCAATCACGCCAGAACGGCCCAACGAATCTGGATGAAATTCGGCACATAGACAGAGAAAAGCCTGGAATAGCACATAGGCTACTTTTTATCCCGGAAAATTCCAGCGGCTTAGCGATAAACGAATTCTTTGCAGACGAAGTCGCAGGCAACAGCTAGTATATTATAATATGCTCCTTGTTCGTGGCCTACATATGAACGTATACACTAATGCGGATCCGGGTCCATGAGTTATGTGTGCCGAGGCGCTGCGCATAGTTCCCCGTCCGTCCACTACACTGCAGAATGCTAACTATCTACCCCCTCCGCGTTTCATACATACATATAGTTGCCGGCAAACATCTTGAGCAAGAACGACGTGGAAGGGGTAAGTTCACTTCTGTTCAAGGTCATTCTCAAGATGTTTGCCGGCAACTATACTGACGTCTTTATCCCTTAGGTACGAGGTGGACAGCCTAAGGTAGCAATTAAGACCTAAAGGCCCGGAGCCCCTCTTTTGCCCGAATTTCAAATGCCATAATGTAATGTTCGCCATAATGATCATTTGCCATAACCCTTGTTTTCTCTGAAACCGTAATTTTTTCAGGAGCATTGTCCCCAAGCATTGAGCATTGTCGTGTTGTTGTTGATCCCTTCGCAGGGATAAGTTCCTTTGCACTATTTTCTGTGTAATCTGTATTTTTAAATTTTATGTGCAATAAAGAGTTTACATACATTGTAATGGCAATCCTGTAGAACTCTATAGGTTAGGTTAGGTTTGTTTCATAACAATCCTGAATAATTAACAAATAAAGAGAAAAAAGAGTTATGGCAAATGATCATTATGGCAAACAATACATTTATGGCATATGAAATTCGGGCAAACGATAGAGACCCCTAAAGGCCACGTCTAGGGAAATTGTAGGCGTGTAGATGGAAAGACATACATACATACATACCGTCACGCCTCTTTCCCGCAGGGGTAGGCAGAGACTACTTTGTTCCACTTGTTACGATCCTGACATAGCTCTTACTCTAGCTACCTCTAGCTAGCTTCTCTCTTAGGTGGAAAGAAGATGCGTGTAATTGCTGCACTTACTAATTCCTTAATATGAGCCAGTTTTTGCGATCCAGAGCGATCCAGCGACTTTTTGTTGAATGATAAAAAAATACGGAAGTGCATTTGGGTCGCTTAAACACCAATTCAGATTTTTTTTAAGATTGTTTAAAAAGAAACGGCGATTTCTGTCGACATCTAAAAAAAATGATTTATCCGAGTTTGAACTTAATCAAGTTAGCAAGCAGCAGTATCGCAGTTTGAAGTGAACTATCTTGTACATTAATAATATTACTGAAATTATGAACACATACGCCATAGTCTTTGAAGAAAAATTAAGAATTTAGCGAAATACGCGCATAGAGCTTGTAAGGAGCCTTAAGTCGGTCTCTACGCCTTCGTAGGTTTATTTCGTAGCAGGACTGTCGTAGCACTTACGAGTGCTACGGCATTGCGTAGCAGTAATTACTTTATTGGAGTGGGAATCATTGTTTTTGCCGTATATAAAAATATGAAGTACCTAAATAAATGTATGTATGTGTTCGAAATATTTTCACAATGTTTAGGCGTTGTGTCAAAAATAATAAAAGTAAATATGAACAGAAAATTGATCGATTATATCAAACTTACGCTATTCAAGGGTACCCACCATTTGAATATTTAAGTAATTATTGATCTTAATCGCAGTATAGGCGTGTAATGACAGGTACATCAAATATGATTAACACTATCTTATTTACCTTATCGTGGTAATGTTTCACAAATTTGCCCTTTAAATAAATTATTCATGATACTTAATGTTATAGAATATGAAATGAGCATCCTTGCTTGTTACCCTCGCTTTAATATCGTAGCGCTACGCCGTAGACCCCGCTACGAGGATCCAGTCGTGTAATCATTTTTGTTACCTGAATAAACTATTATTATTATTATTATTATTATTATTATTAATCATTATCACAACCGCTATTTAGCACTTAGACTTATTTTGTGTGGGTGGTGTTCAAAAAGTTTTACAAAGTCAACTGCCAGGTATTCAAGATGAAGTACAAGGACATACAGTAGCAGTAAATAAATAATAATAAAAAAAACTAAGAGCTAAATATAACTACTTAACCTAAACTTTAAACTGGTACGGAAACACTTAAAAAACAAAACTACCACTGTCGACGCGTGGCAAGGATCCCAAGATGCTAGCAGCATTGCCTCGCTGGATCGCAAGACTTAGCCGCTGAGCAAAGTAGGATCCCGCTCTGAGATCACCAAAGGTGTGGACTAAACGTGTGGATAAGTCCTTGCACAGAGACTTCGTATGTGCCAGGTATTTACAAAAGAGATGGCTGGAAAAGTCACTGGCCAGTTTACCGTAAAAAAAAACATTGTGCCACGAAAATGAAACATATACCAGCATATTATACGCTATCTTCAAAGTCAAATGGGTTATTTTTTAACCAAAATTTGTGATTAAAAACTTCAATGAAATGTTTTATCATTCTAATCTAACCACCTGCTCAAATATTCCAGCATAATTTTTGACAATCTGTGTATCTATAGGTATCTACACTACATTGGTATCTAAAGTATGTATGTATGTATGTAAACTCTTTATTGTGCAAAATAAACACGACAAATAAAATTGACAAGCACTGAGATACATGCACAAAGGCGGACTTATCCCTTTTAGGGAGGGGGCTAAAGTGTTTTCTAATGGAGATCGCCGTAGCTACATGTGTACCAAATTTCAATTCGATCGGACTATCGTTGAAGATTTCACTCCCAACGCCGATCCAGGCCAGGCCAAAAGAATTATCATCATCATCATCATCTCCAGCCTATATACGTCCCACTGCTGGGCACAGGCCTCCTCTCAGAATGAGAGGGTTAGAAGAATTATACCCTCGGATTATTGTATCGTAAATTTTACGAGCCTAAACTAGCAACATTAGCTCAATACTTTCTTGCTTATGTAATACGTTTTTGTGAAATTGGTTTGAGCTGATGACCTTGTTGCCAATGCTCGTAATAAATAAAAAAAAAAACCAAACAACCAATCAATGGTTGAGTTTTTTTGACCAATTAATATTGCAACTTTAGACTTGTAACTCCGAGAAACGGGCCACTGGAAGTGGGTCAAAATTCACTTACAAGATTTAACCCGAACATAAATACACGCAAAAATTGCTAGATATAAGAGCTTATAAAATGCTCACTATTGGAGCTATTAAATGTAAATAGTATGGTGATTTAATCACTTTAACGTGTGAGTCAGCGGAAGTGCTGACCGCTTCCGAGTGCCCTGCGATTCCGAGATCCAATATCGATGAGCTACATCCGCTACAGACAAATCGCGGGAGGTCGGAGGTTGGAATTACGACACATAAATGTTGGTACAAGTGCCGGCACGTAAATCTAGCGATGACCGTTGATGCGGGGTAGTCGAAAATAGGGTTTCGCGGGGGAGTCGCGGGGGAGCGCGGGTGTCGCGGGCGGGAGTACACCACGTTCGACTTACGTGCCGCCACCTGTATATTTATGCCAAAAGGATGCACTTAAGACAATGTGTCTAAGGATTATTCTGGAATAATTTTTTATCCTATTTTTGGATTCTAAATTAAGTCACGGATGCCCTACACTTGTAACATCATAAGATCGAGCAATATATGGAAACACTAGCCGTTGCCAGCGACTTCGTCTGCAAAAAATTCGTTTATCGCTATCCCGCAGGAACTACGCAATTTTCCGGGATAAAAAGTAGCCCTATGTGCTATTCCAGACTTTTCTCTATCTATGTGCTGAATTTCATCTAGATCCGTTGGGCCGTTCTGGCGTGATTGAGTAACAAACAAACATCCATCCATCCGTCCATACTTTCGCATTTATAATATTAGTTAGATTTTATCAACCACAATTTAAAAATCCTGAAAAGCACTTACAGGTGTCCAGTCAAGCTAATACGACTACCTGCTGAAAATTGTCTTGATGTACTAGTTGCAAAAGGAGCTATACATTCCATCTTTGGTTGACATATTCATCGAATTTTGTCACCTATACGTAAGCAGTTGCGTACACTCGTATTTGCATATTTTAAAACCACTTTTCATAACTATACAGTCACAGTTTCATAAATGAAGACTGGATAATATATTCTTCAGTACTCGTTTCCATTCAAAACACCTTGCTATCCTCGACTTGTAGAGCTTGCTTGTTTTCCAACGGTCGTTGACTTCAAAGTTTTTCTAAGCCCTCACGGCCAATAATAATGGCCCATTTACTCTCAGAAAGATATATACGTTATGAACCATTAAATACGCGTCGATACATTAATTGGGTACGGAAAGATTCAACTGTTTTTAAGAAAAAACAATAGCCTTTTTTAAGAGCACTGCTTTACGTAAGCACAGCAATTCTACCTATGGCTATAGAATTGTAAAGAGTTTCGAAACTACATGTGATTGTTTGTAAATGATTAGGCTTATACTGGACAGTTAATGATGTGCATTTTACTTGTAATAATTTGTAAATTAAAGGTAACGTCAAGCGATGTTGAAGGCAAAATTAAATTTGCGGATGGTTGGTACAGGTTTTCAGTGTTTTCGCCCGTGTTGAGTTGTGTTAAGGTTGAGAGAAGAGTTATTGAGGTGTGTGAGTAGGCGTGTTTAGCTGCCGGCGCGCCTCAGCTGGCAGGCGGCCCGCTGCCCACCACAGAACTTATAAAAGAGGGCGGCTATCTGTTCCCGCGCCCGGCGCGCCGCATTCCCGACGCTCCCCTCATGGCGCGCGCTAACCTAACACGATAGTACCTACACTAAAAAAGAAAGTTTCTTTCTCTATAATTGGATGTATGTACAAAAACAAGTGATTGGGACCAAGTGATAGTGAGGGTAAGTCTGTTTCAAATGTGTCAGTGCTACCAACCCAGGACTGTGCTGTGAGTGTGACTATAAAGTGTTGCCAGCGAGGCGATTCGTGACGGCTAGTTTCAGGATAAAAACGGATTGTAGTGCCTTATACGTGATTGTTAGACACGGAAAATGCAGAAACGTGAATAATAGAGCGGTATTGTTGCGCCAGGAGTGATTGAATATCGAGTTCGTGGTGAAATCAGTGTTGCCAGAAGTAAAAAATATATTCTTGTGGTTGTCAAAGTCATGTGGTGTGGTAACGGTCATCGTTACGTAATCTTTCAATAAAGAGAAAAACCATTTTTGACTTCTGGAAAAACCATTTCTATGAAAAATTTACTTGTAAATAAGGGACCGTATCAATCCTCCTAACTGCAATTCGATATGATTACAGAGTAAAATGATTACAGCATCTAACTGTCACAAATACTTAACCAATCTTCCGTTTACCTACTTGTTAAGTTATTAGAGAAGTTATTACAAAAATTGTTATTGGCCCGACCATCATGTTAATAATAAATCTTAACAATTTTAACTAAAGTGTCGAAACGTCAATGCTTTAGATAATTGCGTTTAAAATGGCCAATATTAGACTTATTTTTGCTAAAGTAAACTCATAAATTGTCAAACATAATAACCTATCTTAAAGAATACGAAGTAAAAATTAGAGGTAAATTATTTACAATTGAGTCTCATAACGATTTAAGGTTGACTACTGACTCCACCTATCCGTTTTATTTGCTTAATACCTACGCCCTCCAATACAAAACCATGTCAAAAATCCATTATATATTAAAAGTAGATATGATAATTATATATATAAAGTGGAAAAAATATAACAGAATAGATCTCTCTCATCATATTAGTTGGTAATAGATCACTAATTAACCATTAAGCACTAGAGTTTTACAAAATTTCCAACCTTAACTGCCGCTCAGGAGCTACCCAAAGTATCACAGCTTCCCGTTCGTTAGTTAAAACACAGCTTTGTATTCCAACAAATATTAAGAAGAAGACATACAACCAACTAAAAGAAAATCCTCTATCAAATATCTTATGTGTTATGTTAATATAATAATGATGCCGATGTGTTGATTTCATACCGACTCTATTATAAACAGAGCGCAGACTTTATTTGCGCTCACAATAAACAAAACCCTTTGATGAAAACAGATATTCCCTCGATCATTTTATTCAGCTTTTGTAATAAAACTAATAAAACATGATATAACAGAGTTGTTGTGAAATTAATGTGTTTTCAGGCTAAGGCTTAACCTTTCCGTCCGCTCCAAATCTCTTTTAGCCTAGGCTAAGCTCGGACCTGCCAAAGCAGATGGTCTGTTACGACACACTCAAGTACGATATTCTATTTCGATTATTACCTTCGCCCGTTTATTTGTAGATGACGAATAGCTTTACAAATACACTGGTAGGTGCCGTGATAGCCGGGCCTGCGTACGCCGATGCTCGTTACATTATCTCGGAATTTTAAAAGCTTGTTTTATATTTATGTACTCCGCACCTGCTAGGAAAGCGGCGATCGCAACTTGTTGATTTACGGACTAACTGCGCTCCACGCTTTTCCTCGGTTCTACGTCAAATTTGAGAAGGCAAAATACGTCATCACTATTTTTATAGTTTTATTGGAAAACATAAAATATGAGACTGCGTATCTCCGATATTACTGGAGTTCCTATTATCAATTTTATAGAATCGAGAAACATCATGAACAATATCGAAGAAAAAAATTCAATTTTCATTTCAGTCAGTACCTACTTATACTCAATTGATAACCCGCCATGATAAAACTTAAATGATGTTGAAAAAAAATTACATGCCGATGGCCTTATGGTTACGCAGGAAAATTTTATTCTGTTAAAATAAGGGATTAAAAGTGACGCAGTTCATTTAAGACGAGATTCTAGGAAATGAAAAGCGTACCCATCTTAAATAGCAAGCTTGCCACAACTCATTGAAACTAGATTTAATAAGACCGATGTTTAACGCGTTTCATTGTTTTGCTTATTTTATCAGACGCCAACGTAAACGCGGAAGCAAAGACGTCGAAATGTAGGCAACGCTAACGCGTCCATTGATGGGCCATAAACCATCATTACTACTCCCTTGTCTTACAGTAATTCAATCGACCGAAAATGTTTCATTACCGGTCTTAATTCTTGCAATTGTGTTACCAACGAGCTATACTTACGTTCAGCTTTTCATTGTGGCTTGCTTACTTACAATTACTTAAGGCACTTAGTATTGCGTATAAATCAAATCATCAATGATTAAGAAGATACATATACTCGTATATGTATGAGGCATCCTCACTAATCGAATTCGGTAACTTTATACATTTTCAAAGTTCAGGTTTGAATTTACAATTCCTAAATAATACTATTATTATTACCTACCAACAAAATAGATAAGAAACGCTATTTCTCCATGACACATTTCGAGGCTTTATTAACCTCAGCCAGATAGTGTCTCATTTAATGAGTCAGTTAAGAAATACCACAATCAAAAACTAAAAGAGAATGCACCTTGTTTTATAAACGACCACATAAATTTTCGTTAAATCTTTTATTCCAACGCCAAGATCTCCGTTCGCGTAATGCTTATAAAATGTCCTCTGTAATACATTTTATTTCAGCCACCGAAATAAATGTTGATAGCATTGGCATTCAGCTGTTTTCCTGTAATTTTCTATTTCGACTCTCTAAATTTATTTAAAGTGCCGAAGACAAGGTTGTCAGTATGCCTGAGGTCGCCCGGGCGACAGAGTCGTAAATTGACTCCGAAACTCTACAAGTAAAGATTGTGATGAGTTGGTGACTGCTGTTTAGATATCATGAAATTTGTTCTATTAAAATATAATATTTATCTAACAACTAATGTAAATTGAAAGCACTGTCTTTGTAACACGTATTAACAGCAAGTCATTTGAAATTAACTTATCATGAACTCAATGAAATGCAATAAGAAGGGCTGTCATTATTATGCCTCGCTTTTGTTTATTATGGTAGTCATACACCAGCGTTTCAACCGATATCAGTATTCTGACGCATAAATTGAAGAAATGAGCTACAGTAAGCTTCAATACTTTCGTAAATTATTACTGTACCGAACGCAAGCTTACTGTATCGTTTTACAAAATTCATGCGCTCGATGAGACTCATTTTTGCCATATATAAGCTACAGGATTTTGATAGCGGATGCAACGCTCTGGAACTCCTAATGTTTTCTCTTCAAAAACTATTTAAAACGGGCGTCCATCTTTTTCAAAGCATCGCTTGAATATTTAATTAAGTATTCATAAGGATCATCCGTACCTATTCATATCGCGCAGTTCAATTAAGTCACCCAGAAATCCAATACGGGCTTAAAATTGACGGACATCTAAAAGCCTACATAATTATCGGAAAACCTCAAAACACGAAAGGTCAAAATAATCAATACTAAACGTGTATGAGGAAGTTATTACGACTTTAGACGTGACACTGGCAAAGAAAATAATAATGTTATAACATAATATTATATACCGAGTAAATATTACAACTTCTACGTAAATATAAGTTAAGAGAGTAGTGGTTCTGTCCACCTACTTTGACCGCTAACCCGAACGACTACAGGACAGCGTAATATAACCGATGATGGTACGTAGAAGTTACCAAAACAAACTACATGTCACATTGTAGCGTTAGTACTCTTCAAACACTGCTAAAATGCATATTTTGTTTATTCATATTGAGGCCCTGAACCACTAAAATATTCCTAAAATTGTAATATTATGTTAAAAACTACATGGTTCACGATTTCTAACTGTCTAGACTAGACTTATTTATCATCTCAGTAGATAACTAAGAAATTGAGAGTAAGAATAAGTTGAAATTTTACATAGAGTGCTTTTATTTTCTGATCCAATTTTCAAATATCGTTACGATTTTGACACGTATTCAATTATTATGTATAACGACGCGCGTATTGAAGGCTAAAGTCAACTCTGGTTGCATTTTGAAAGCAAGAACTTTTTAACTACCTATCTATTTAGATACCTATACTCATAATAAAAAAAAACCGGCCAAGTGTGAGTCGGACTACTATACTTTTGTTGTATGGAAGCCCCCCTTACATATTATTTTTATTTTATTTTTAGTATTTGTTATTATTGTGGCAATAAAAATACAACATCTGTGAAAATTTTAACCTCCTTGCTATTACGTTTCATGAGATACAGCAAAAAACGCCAACAACTACTCTGTTGCATGGGAATCCCCCTTAATTATTATTATTATTTTGATTTTAGTATTTCTTGTTGTAGCCACAATAAAAATACATAATCTGTGCAAATTTCACTTATCTAGCTATTACGATTCTTGAGATCTAGCTCGGCGAGTGGTAGCCATGAAAAAGGGTTAAAATATCAGGTTTTTTGTGTGGGAGCTCCCTTAACTATTATTATTATTTTGTTTTTAGTATTTGTTGTTATAGCGGCAACAGAAATACACAATCTGTGAAAATTTCAACTGTCTATTACGGGTTCTTGAGATACAGCCTGGTGACGGACGGACGGACGGACGGACGGACAGCGAAGTCTTAGTAATAGGGTCCCGTTCTTACCCTTTGGGTACGGAACCCTAAAAATGACAAAAAAAGGCACACGGACTTTTTCACTTTTTTCTTATTTTCATCGTATCACTAAACAGAAATGATAAAATGTAGCCGTCAATACTGCGACGCCGGAATATGTCTTCCTGGTGCAAAGTGGTAAAGTGGAATCTGAAACTGACCGACAGCCTTGGCCGCGCCAATATTAGCCGGCCGTGACAGTCAAATGAAAAATTCAGTGTCCTCGTGGTAGTCACCACTTACTATGATTTCACATCAAACTTTTTTTATCTTTATTTATGACTAGCTGTTGCCAGCGACTTCGTCTGCAAAGAATTCGTTTATCGCTATCCCGCGGGAACTAAGCAATTTTCCGGGATAAAAAGTAGCCTATGTGCTATTCCAGACTTTTCTCTATATATGTGCCAAGTTTCATCCAGATCCGTTGGGCCGTTCTGGCGTGATTGAGTAACAAACAAACAAACATCCATCCATCCATCCATCCATCCATCCATCCATCCATCCATACTTTCGCATTTATAATATTAGTTAGATTTCACTCTGCTTTTCCTTAAAGGTTAGACAGATGCGTAACAATAGGGTGGCAGGATGGGCAAAATATTACAGGCCCCTAGCTCTACCGGTTCTCGAAGTTGCTGGGTGTAGTCTAGAGCAGGCCTTATACCCCGAAATTCAGTTCCGCTCTCACTAATAGTTATTAATTTGAGAGTGAGAGGGACGGTGTGATACGAACTTCGAAAATCGAATTTCGGAGTAGTAGGAGAGCCATTGATGTATGTATTTACGTATATTAAGGAAGGACGCCCAATCCGATGAATTTATCACGGGCCGCAGACATAATTATGTAGGCCGCTGAGTTTAAGAATACCTACAATGTGTAAGTTTACAAATTTCACCGCCCTGACTCTCCCGTGACCGCAAACTTATGCGTCTTCGCGATTTTCAACTCATAAGTAGGTACAGATCACGTAATTTTGAACATTTTGATGACGAACGGTTAAAAGGAATCAGTGATTGTTGGTAAATAATTTCGTACTCGCTTAGTAATGAGTAATTCTGTGCAAATCGGTACGTGAACTAAAATAAAATCGAATTTAAAAAAATCTACCTGATAGCTATTTTTTGTAAATGTTTCTTCAATTAAGTAAACTTAGTTTTTTAATATAACTTCACACGTTAATTTCTTAAAAACTCTGAAATACGAGCTAGAAAGGCCACAGGTCAAATTAATACGCTGTAAAGGATGGCTTGTTAGCTCTCTCCTACCACTTACGTGACATTTTAACATTTCTACAACAAATTACATCTGTTATTGTCTAGAAAAATCCAAAACATTTATCGATGCTTCTCTTTTCATCTACCATTTCTTCTTTTGACTGTTACTGTGTAAATGCGGCGCTCTACTTGTGGATATGGTTCTCTAAAGAACTGTATCCACATGTAGGGCGCCGCTGAGTTTCGTTTGGATTTACAGCATGTCCAGGATTCCACACCTAAGAAAGGAAAACAGTTAAAAAAAACATACCTAACTCATACATACATACATACAGTCACGCCTCTTTCCCATAGGGGTAGGCAGAGACTACTTTGTTCCACTTGCTACGATTTTGACATACCTCTTTCGCTTCATTCACATTCATCAATCTCTTCATACATGCTCGTCGGTTCCAGATACTCCTGACCTGCCCTTTTTTTCATAATGTCTCCTATTTGGTCCAGGTACCTAACTCATACTTTATACAAAACAATAAAATAATCCTATTAGGTGCCTAATACAAAATTATAATTTAAGTAGATACATATTATAATTATACATTTACATTTAGTTATCATATCATACGTATCGAAAAATATTCAATGACTAATGACAAATACAAACCGTCGTGTTTTAATCAAATTCATTACAGCTTTTACAAACTAAAACAGAAAATCAAAAATAATTTGGAGCTCTTCTTACAGAGAACCGAGATCAATAAATTGGACATTGAAAAGACCATTAACCATACAAACCGACTGACTAATCGAAACAAATATTTAAATATACTGACAGATAAGTAATTGTTCGACAGTTCTGCATTTATCCAATATCCATGGTCCAGCAATACCAACTAAATAAAGTCGCCTGGTATTTTCACGAGAGGTTAGAGCATTTCCTTAAGTTATAAATAGAATAAAATTTATTAATTGCTTGAGGTATTGCTCATTTGAATTATGTACTAATTCCCACCCCATACCAACCCATCACTATTTTGATTCTCTTTTCCACCTATATGCCCACAGTTATGCTAAACGAAGCCTTTAGGTCTTGTTACGTTAGGCTCTGTCTACCCCATACCTAAGGGATAAAGACGTGATTTATGTAAATACTTCGACAATTTAATAATGCCGTTTCCACATCAGAAACGAAAAAAGGCTGAAAATCACATAATTATAAGTACTTGTAAGTGGTATAGTTGTCTTTAATATGTACCTACGTTTTAAAAAATACCAAACGATTTTTGGTCAAATTACCGTAATTATAATGTTGCATTCAACTTAACAGTCAGTAAGATATGTCAAAGGGAAGATAGTGTACTTACATTTAAGACGCCAATCATTCAATAGGTACGAAAATTATTGACACTTCGTAAGTAGTCGCAGTTCCTGAGATAAACTAATGTCAACTCACAATTGTTACAAGTCACTAAAGATACTACACTGCATACTGGGCCCATAACCTGCAGCATTCCTTTTACCTTTATGACAAACTTTAAAAATCGATTCTGTTAGTGCCAAGGACTACGCCGTAAATTTATACAAACAAAATACTTATTTAATGAACATAGCAAATTTTTCAATGTCAAATGAAGCTAATTGAGTCTTGTAATGTTTTGGTATTTAGTAAGCGAGTATTTTGAGAAAATACAATTTTGGAATTCAAATATCACCTTCAACTTGCGTATTATACTCAACGGAGGCAACGGAGGATGAGTTTATAGATAGTGTCCTTATAGAGCTCTATAAAGAATTTAACCTATGATTGCCAAATAGGGACGGTATTTTTGAGAAAGGTAGGGAGTATAGTGTTGTGGTATAGTGCTCTACTTTTTACTCGCTACTTTTGATTAGGTATGTAAAATTCTAGTCTAGAAACATGAATTTTTGCGAGGGTTTTTCACTTCTCATATGATATTTCAGTAAAATCTCAGAATTGAGAATTTCAACTGCTTGACCTATTTAGTCTCGCGAGTATAGCCACGGATAGGTACACTCGGGTTTGCTTAGTTTGGGACTGGGTCAAATGGTGTCATTTATCCCATGATATTTATTTATTTATAACAAGCGTCCCGTCCCGGCTTCACACCTATATTATGCATATATTATACATATAAACCTTCCTCTTGATTCACTCTATCTATTAATCAAAACCGCACCAAAATCCGTTGCGTAGTTTTAAAGATTTAAGCATACATAACATAGGGACAATAGGGATATAGGGACAGAGAAAGCGATTTTGTTTTATACTATGTAGTGATATCTAGCTGGCTTTATTGTCGATTATATTATATACCAATGGCATCAAGCTCTGATACACCTTCACAAACGATCGAACAAAACATTTGAACTCATATATCAATGTCGTCCAATTTTATCTTTGCCAACAATAAACAACCGGTGTCGATCTGTCAGCAATGTCCCAATTATAATAGGTAAATTAATTGTAGCCTAAATAGTTTGTTCCCGAGTTCAACCCCTAAAATAATAAAAAATAGGCCAGTTCTCTACCTCGTGGGAATTTCGTGCATCTCTGAGATCCTCAAAGAATATATTATACAATTTATGTAGGTACGTATTTTAACGTGTCAGACATAAAGTTTCAATATCAGCTACTTAGTCTGCTTTTATAAAATAATCTTATTTATTCCGAATAACGCAGAATCCTGAAGACAGTTTCTAACCTGCATGCAAAATTTGAAGTCCCTAACGATAAAGACCAAAGATAAGGCTATTTCGTATGGCACATAAAACATAAATCTTCTTCATTCCTGCACCAGACACTTCTGGATTCGTAAGAAATATTTTCGCAACATTTGCATCCTCTAGCTTCAAGTTGAGGCTGTGGTTATCTTAATTATCTGCCAGTCAATCAGTAACCAATCAGTCACGTTACTCTTTTATTGCTTTATAATTATATTAAGTATTATAATTATAATAATATTAATCATCGCCCCATCGCTGATTGCTTTGATGCAGATTCCCCTTACTTAAAATTGTAATAGTTTACTCTAATGTTAGTTTACCCGTCTCATTGTTTTAGTCATTAAAATTTTACTTAATTGCCTTACTACTTATTTATTGAGTTTCCGATTCCCCACACAGTTTAGTCTCAGACCCCGAACCTCAAGCTGGCAACTCTTGCTGTGTAGTGTGTAGTTCATTGAGGTAGGTATTTAATTTTCTATGTAAACATTTTAACATCCCGGTATTTTAATTAGTGTCAACTATTAAGCTATTTTATCGCATGGAGAATAGTGGCGTAAACTGAAAAGCTTTATAATAGTCGTAAACACAAGCCACATATTGGTAAAGCAAGGACCGGGAGCTCGACCCGGGTAGCGCCCGCTATAAAAAGATCATCACAGGACGGTCGCGACGCCGCGCGACAAGCAACCCTGGAAAGCGAGTCGGCTCTGCCATCGAGTACTGTTGCCAAAATAATTAAAGAAATCTCCGACGATGTCCCTCCGCCGCGCCCGCGCCGCTCTAAAACCGTCGCTCTTCGCCCGGGAGTCGCTACTCGAGGCGCGGCGGGAAAACACCTCCCGCGCCACTCTTATTTCTTCTTTCCTTCCCGACGCTGTCCAAAAGTATTTCAGTAAGTTCCAAATACCACCCTCAAACGCATTCCTGAGAATGGGAAAGTCATCAAGTGATCATTAAGTGCCACAACAACGAATAACAAAAGTTTGTGACTTTATTAACAACAGTGATAAAAGTGTATTACATAACGCAAAGGAATTACGTTCACGTTTCTGCATTTTAAAAATACCGCATTTTGTAGGCGCCTATTGAACGGAAATAGCTTTCCGTCACGTGGTACAAAACCGGCCTATAGAATCGCTCCACATTCAACCATAATATTTAATCGTATTTATTATTGTAGAGATACACTACTGATTTAATATTGATTTATTTATTTTTTAAAGTGTTATTTGATTCTATACGATTTTTTATTTAGGCTTTAACAGTGATATACAATAATAGGACTATCGTTTGATTGAATAGTTCGAGACTTTCATGATAGGTGGCGTCGCGGCCTTCCACTTTTACAACGTCACATTATACGTCAGTTTAGGAAAAAATGACGGCTGCATTGGATACGTGTTCTTGTGGTTTATGATATTTACGAGAAAAGTATTAAATTAGTACAAATACGATAGTTGTTACGTTGTAAATTAAGACTCACGCACTTTCCTAAATTAAGTGAAACATTGTTTATGACAGCCATTTCTCATGAATAAGAAAAGTTCTTGGTGAGTGGTGCAAACAGTAAAACGGTGCCTGCGATGCAGGAAATCGCTAGTTACGGTTTCGGTTTCTTGTCCTATTTGCTAGGAATATTGTAACAATAATGTAGATAACATCTATTTTATAACAATTACTTGATGGCATCGTTCGGAGTATTTATGGGAACGCAAATTTTGATGACCCTGTAGTAGTTGTATTGGCACGTTCCATTTACTAAGATTGTTTACAGAAATCCAGTATATTAAAACTAATAATGCATATCTACGAAAAATTTATTTAAAATCGTCTCTGGACCTGAGTAGTTCTGTATGAATGTTAACATAACCTCAATTCTTCTTGAAAGGGTGATGATGACTATTCATATTTCTAACCTATACTATTTTTCATTCTAGAACTGACGACATCTTAGTATTTCACCATGGAGGACGCGCATTCGAAATCCGTGGACGAAGTCCTAGGATACTTCGGTACAGACCCCGACAAAGGCCTGAGCCCAGACCAAATTAAGAGAAACCAGGAAAAATATGGTCCAAATGGTAAGTACCTTTGAAGTAATTTCTACCTTTTTTAATTCATAATGAACCAGTCAGAGCCAGGATGTAAAGTAAATTCATTTTGCAATTGAATCCATATCGTAATTGTTTGTTGAAAGAATACCATATTTAGACATAATTGTATAGTCTGAGAATGAACTTCTGGGGTTAACAGAGCAAGCCTTATTGAATTTATCAGACTCGCATTACCACCCTAATACCCTGATCTGATTCCCTATACTTGTGTATCTGTGGTCATCGGCATTTCAACCACTGTGCAGCTGTTGCTACTAAGTTAACTAAATATAATGAGATGCTACAAGAATTTATAGACTTTCCACTCTGGTATTTGTTTTCAAAACTTGTGAATATTAATCACCCATTCATGAATATTAATGCAAAATGTGTAGTGATTGAAATGCTGTAGAATAACCCCCCTGTCTTATTAATATGGTATGCACTGATGAAAATCTAAATAGGTAATACCTAGGTAGGTACTTTTTATCAGAAAATGTGTAACATTAATAATGATTCAGTCTGAATTTGATAATCTTTGATTGATGAGGATTATCTAAAAGACAATTTATTATAACTTCAGGATTAACCAGCAATTGTGTAAAAAATATCATCATTTCTCCCAGAAACACTATGCTGTTGGTGTCGGAGCAAACTCTGGAATGAAGTATATTTAAACTTGAGCTTTATTTCTTAATCAACATACCAATTCGTCATTGCTGCTCAATTAGTAACTTTAATTGCTGTGACAGGCCATACTCTAGTTGGTATATTCTAACTTTTTAAATATCAGCCAATACAAAGCTAGTGTAGCCGAAGACTTCCCTATATTTCTTCCACTCTTATTAGGGATGGCTACTTAAATACTATTTTCTTTGTTTTTGTTAATGAACTAAAATTTTATAAATTTAATTAACTGATTACTTTGTTTCTTTGTTTGTGTTTAGAGTTGTAGTTTTAATGTAATGCTTTGGACTTTGATGATCTTTGTTTGATTTCAATTTAAAAAAACTTTGTGTGACTTTCACTGCAATCTAAGTGGATATCTGTTACTTTGTCATATTTTTTTTACTCATGCTTGGGTTTGAGCCCGCAACTTCTAGAGTTGTTTTGAGGTTGCCTTCACACAAAGCCATCGGGCTGTCATTATATTTTTATTTACAGATAATGAGATGAAAAATTAATCTCAGATGTCTAATTTATGCTTAAAACCAATTTATTATTTTGTAAACAACTAGCTGTTACCCACAATTATGCCTGTCCTGCTTGAAAATTATTATTAATGGAGTAAAGTGTGTAGCTCTTGATGAGAAGTTTTTTTTAATTGGTTCGGTAATATAGATATTATAGATTAGTAGGGATTGATGTTTCATATTACAACCGTTTACCTTAAAGTGAAGTAATAAGGAAAAAAATCCTTCAAACTATGTTACTTAGACAACAGTGCTATTAAAAAATGTGTTCATTTTGGCATCTATCTGCTTTGCTCATCAATCAGCCAGGGTTACTTGATGCTCTGCCAACTCCACAAATGTGTATATGAATCAACCAGCATTGACAACCATTTTAAAAATAAAATAAATCCAATTCTGGCCTTGGAAATTATGCCATAGATAAAATCAATCATAGATTTTTTTTTATGTAAGAATGATGCAATTGGATCCATGTTTACAGATGTTGATCTGTGGGGTTGATTATGTATTGGATTAATGTGTTAAAGAATTGATATAAGGTTGCTACTGAGTACACTAATATTGTACAGCTGGCTAACTTTTTTTCAAACACTATCGAAAAAAGTATGCTTGATTTCGATTCAAAACATACATTCCCAAATCGAAATAAGAAAGTATATTCTATTACTTCCGTTTTTGACTAATATTGTTGAAATTATTTTTTTTAATGACAAAAGCATTTCCTTTAAAAATAATAATATATTAGATCAAAGAGAGTTAACCGATTCATATTCATATAAAAAAAAAAAAAAAAACTTTTTTGCGTTATCAAATGAGTCACAAAATGTATAGAACTGTCAAAAGTGAACCAGTTTTAATTTTAACCCTGTACTATAGTATGGCTTCAATGGAAGGAGAATTTCGCCAATGACTAACAGGCAATAGTAAATAGTAAAAAAAAAATTACCTAATCATGTCAAGTTAGTTTTTCCATACAATTGCCTTAACATTGACTTTAAGTAATTGAACCAGCGTAATGATCGTATTGATTGGCAGAAAAACGCAATTAGTGTCATTATAATCTGACCGCGTCTGAGATATTTTTTTTGCGTTAGTGTGAAACAAACATATTCGTTTGTGTGCTAGCAATGTTAACCAAAAGTTCCATTGTGCCTGTCTCTAGCGCCTCACTATGCTAATTGTAATATGAACCATTATTTCTTCCGACGTAATGTTAATAGAATTGAACAACAGCTGCTAAGCACACTGTTTCGAGAAAATATTACTATGTATTCAATCTTTATAAATATGAATTGACTACCATATATATAGCAAGTATAAGAAAGGTTAGTACCTATTGCCCGTTATAAATATTAAGTTTTCTCTCTCATATCATATCCTAACGAGTTTTTTAGTGCTGGGTATTATTTATAACGAGATATCGAGTATGATCCACTTTTTAAGGAGACAAATTACAGTTAGAGCTGAATACGGATCGCAGATGCTGCACTAGATACAAACATACCAACTTCTTACTGTTACGGAATTTTTAAATACCTACCCTTAGTTTCACACATGTTTCGTTCATCAATTCGCAAATACAAGCCAGACACTTCCATGACACGGCGGTTATTCGCACTCCACTACACTCGAGTTCCATTTTACCTTCAGTTGACTCACAACGCATATAAATAGAAAATAGTTACAAGATCTCTCCGCTATCACAATTAATCCTCCTGTAAAACATCGGGCGAGTTCATTGCGCACGCTGCACACAACCGTACCCATCCTACGTAATTGCAACATCGAAATATTTGCATAAAATGTAAGCGGTAGCTTTGTTTTATTGCTCATTCATCTTTTCATTCTCAAGTTTATCTTGCTTGAGTAAGGGTTATAAACTTAACCTCGTTTTGCATACCCTTAGGCTTGATATAGGTGACCTAGTTTGAACTGGTTATCAATCGATAATTTATCAAAATACACGGTAACACGCTAGTAGAGTAGAGAAGCGAGTTTGGTATCAATAGTGTCCCAGTCTCGGTCGTCAGTGTTTATAAATAGGCTGCAGAGTGGTTGATGAGGGCATAGTCGCCAGTGGTGCGTGTGGGGCATCGAGGCACGAAGCCGGTGCCCTCAGGCGTAGCCCATCGACCCTCGCCCGCACACCTATTAATAAAGTGGGGGTAATTTATTGTGACACACTTTTTTCCCCTAATAAAAACATGTCGGGAATTTTCTCTGCACAATCAATAAGTTTACATAAAGGTCTTACATGTCGAGTCTTAGCTACAAAAACTTCAATCTCTTGAAACCCAGACTTCATATTGTTTCACCCCTCTGCGTTCCGTTAGGGTTGAAAACACTAAAATGGAGATATTATGTAAATGAAATTGACAAAGTTGAAGTTTCTGTAGTCATACTTTTATATAAACACGTAAAATATTCACCGCGCACTTAGCTAGCACTCCGCAAGTGATTCCCAAAGTACTTGTTTATTTACCCGCGTCTGCCATCGTACAGCCAGCACGCAGATTATTTTTCTTCTGACCACACAGCATAAACTACGCGTCACTCCGCTTGAAGTTCCGTCACAATACGGAAAATGTTAACCGAGAATAGAATTTCAAGCAGATCTAAAACTAGTTAATACTACACTGTGAGTGAAGTGTTAAATGTAATGCACAATTTGCGTTACCTACGCTGATTTAATAATGGTAAAGTAGTGGGAGGTTCATTAAAGTTGAGCGAGCGTAGGTATTTAACACTACTTAAGCTGAAATTTTCGGCCTTACTTAATTACTGGCGAGCATAATATCTACTACAGGTTATTATTTTTTTAAGTCTGAGATGGGCAAGCATTTTCTATTGGTTTTGAAATAATTATCTTCTATTAGTTTAGTCGATGTTAGACCGAAACAAAGAAGTTTCATCCTTACTGCTTTATCTTCTTATCTTCACGTGCGAATCCAAACTCTTTTATTATCATTATCCTAATTTCCACGCGTTAATAGCGTTGCTTTGTCAACTGTTGTTTTGTTTATTCCGCAACATACCTATCTAAATATAAAGTAGAAATACGATAAAGTGTATTATTTGTTTTTAACTCATTTTAGTCGTAAAACAATAACTCATGTTACTCACAATTCAAGATATAGGCTTTAGCACCCAACCTAACAACGTCGAGTGTGATAGAAGTCATCTCATTACAAAAAATTGTTACTACGTCACATGTTAGTGGTATACAAAACACATTATCAACTCGTATGATAAACTCAAGGACTTTGAATTACCTAGGGCTGTGTATGGAAAATTTATATAAATAAAACATCCTCTAACGTCATCCTAAACCATGTTGAGATAAGACTAACTCGACTTCGCAGCACTAAACATAGTGCATGCTGCTACATATGTATGCCTTTCAGCAAACAGATAAATCCCCGCTGTAATTTGAATTTTATGTATTGCTGCAACGCTCCATAAACATATTTTGTTCAATTTTATATGTGTTAAACGTCAACGGTCCGGTCTGAAATTATCGAACGACTAAAGCATGGTACCTAATCGTTTTATTGTTAGTAAACTAATGTTCTGTTTGATTCAAACAGCTGGACCACGGCTGGTTGCAAAAGCGAGCATTATTGCCATTCATTACCCGGGTTTGCACCTCCTAGTTTGGGAAATTGCTTGCGAAAGTTCATTCATAAAAGCTTTTCGGTGATGAAAATAAAGAAAGAAAAAGTTTATTATGACAATCACAGTAATTAAAAAAACAAAAACATATTAAAAGTTACATAAAATTGACATAACATGGCCCCAACTCGGCATTTGCTGGCCTTACGTCCAACGCTGGTCTTCCGTTGGGGCCATCGGGTAACAAGCACATTAAAAGAAAGAATAGCATAAAAACAATACGATAATAAGAACAAAAACAAACATAATACAATATAAACAAATAAGGAATAAACATTAAAACATTAATAAATATAATTTGATGATCACATCAAATTATATTTATTAATGTTTTAATGTTTATTCCGATTTCTGATGAAGATGTTAGTCCATCCATCAGGATGACCCACAGACCTACGAAACAGTATAAAGGTGCGACCACACCGCCGCTTAAAAAACGGTGACGTTACGGAATCGCATCAAAATGTATGAAGAAACGGTGAGAAAACGTGACGCCTACGACACGTCACTGCGTATACGCGGCGGTTTGGTGGCACCCTTATAATGTGTATGAAGTTTCCAATCAGCACTGGGGTCATTTGTTAGGAACTGGATAATAATGATAAGTGCAATAGGAATTAGCATTATAATGTGAGCTAAGAAAGCATTAGATTATTAATCGCTTAGCCGCGGCAGAGCCAAGTGTCGATAATGCCTCGGCTAAAATATTATAAACGTGCAGCGGGCGGTTTATTTTGGACGGTCTACGTTGGCGGGTGGCGTCTACGATTTTCAGCTGACGCGCGATCTACCAGCCCGGTCCATAGTTCGATCTTATATTTATCATACGTTACAATACACGAATATGAACTTCTTTGTTTAAATTAAACTAGCAATTATTTTTAGCCTTTTTCTTTTTTAATGTACGTTTTCATAGCGAAACGTTTACATGAATCACTCAACGGTTGTGCTAATTAGGTCAGTAAATCTAATTTGCTACACTTTATTCATGCTCTGGCGACATGAGTTTCGTCGCCTATACAACATTAATGTTATTAACATATATTCAAATCATCCGTAATGGAATGGCTTCTACTCCCTAGTTTTTCATTATTTTTCATTATAGGTACGATTCTTTGGTCAACACTAAAACTTTTTGTGCTGTTGTTAGGCACTTTCACCAGTTTCACCTTTTTATCCAAGGTAACGGCTACATGATTGTTAAACATCGAAACTATCTGCGAAAGCTGAAGCTTTCACATTCTTATAACAGACGACGCTCTATTCGCGCAAGTCAATTATTTAAGTATAAATATGTATCCCAATCTTCTCCTGATAGTTACAAATTGGATCCAAATAAATTAGTGTTACTAGAAATAGCAAAATGTATCATATTATAATTATATTGCAATGTTTTCTTTACCGGTAAAAACAGTTTTATTATGAAGATCTTTGTTACTAATAGCTAGTCTGCAACTAGAGCAACAAGGTTGGATTGTTTTGTCTTCGCTCGCTACGTGAGGCTAGAGCTCATTTCCATCGCGTCTCTTTACTTTGTTAATATTTATGTAATCATAAAATCATCTTACGAATTCTGTGTCTTTCCCCTCTCAGACTTATAAATAACACGTAGCTTTACGTCGTTGTTTTTACCAACCGACATAATAAAAGCGAACCAATTAAACCCCTTTCCGCTAGATTGATCAATGGGAGTGCAGGACTGCCGCCTGTTGCACGTCCAGCTACCGACAACTTCAATTGGAACGAAGGTCGGCACGGCTCGCGCCACCTGTGGCATACTGCTAAACCTAAACGGATTGCCTTTCCCATCACGCTATTGTGCAAATCAATGCTAATCTTGTCATTTTCCGCATCGCTCTATAAAGTAGGCAATAAAGACAGTCACCTAGACCTTGGTATAGCGTGCGTAGCACAACCCAACACATTGATTTGTATTTATATATCCCTGAACCGAAACAAACGAATAGCTGAACAAATAAAGGCTAAAAGGGGTTTATTATGCGACTCGCTGGCCTGTTCCAAATTTATCTTGCAGCTCAAATCTACCGCGCAACTTCTCCCTGATATCCGAGAAAGAACTAGTTTAAAAAAAAGATAACGACCTCTACGGTACTTGTTGCCTATTCATATTTATTTTTGTATGCTAGATTATGGTGCGGCCTTTATAGTGGTTAGTTAAATTGCGCTATTGTCTATGAGTTTCGCTGGATAGATAAATCTGTATGCAAAGCACGTGCCCGATTCGCTCGTAAGCCTTTAGGAAGCGTAATGTCTCCGTTGTCTCCGGAGTGATTGTGACATCGCGCCACTTTTATCGGTCGTTCACGAATGTCTAGATACTAGCTCTGTGTTATCGACGTGTTGACTAATTGCTTACATTAGTCTCGGCGCGGTGCTGCCGTCGCGGCTTGGCCGGCCAGCGAGCTCTGTGTACGCAAATAGAGCGCACGATTGACTTAGCACACATTGCCCGATTGAGCAGCACGATAACATCGCTTGAGATTAACGCGTATATGTCGCAAAAGTAATTTATATTCATACGAGACCTTGTTATGGTAAACAAAATGAAGCGATACTATTTTGATGAAATGTGTACTAGAGTTACGGGGTATCCTTTAAGAAACGTCACACGATTCATGTTGTAGCTCATTTGGTAGGAGACGAAATTAGATTCAAAACATTATCGTGATGACGTTGACGTTTACGTAACGAGGTCAGCGCACAGGTCACTGGCCTTAGACCTCACTTACTGTAATAATGTCAATCTTACTAAAGTAACAACATCTAAGTAACCCCAGTTAGTTACCTTGGTGCAAACGGGCTAAACCTGCATTCGAATTCCTTTCCCTAAATAAATTCAGTCGCTGTCCAACAAATGTCAGTCGGCACGGCCTTATTAGCGAATCTGGCACGTGCGTTTTATTTATTCAGCGAATCAGCGATACCTGCGTAGTTTAGTATCGCATTAGTAACCTGTTTGGGTTAGCTGATACGGAGGCGAGGAGCGTGTTATCATCGCGACCGGCTGTGAGCGCGGCGTGCAGGCATTGACGTCACGGCCACTACACCAGCCCGTAATGTCCATCAGCCATCGATAGAGCCGCTTTGCCGCCGGCCGCGGTGCCGCCGCGAGCTATACATACCTACCATCTACCCAAATGTATTTATGTACGATCGTAACTACCGAGATAGATCGCATGCCTGCTCTGACTGGTTTATCGTCTGTTAAATTTACTCCTTTGATGTTATATTCAAAGCTCTAATTATGTTCTTTTCCTCTTTTCAGAACTGCCCACCGAGGAAGGTAAGCACGGGACAACTCAAACAAAACATGTACTTTAGACACCTTTGTCTGAACATTAGTCCGCGTGAATATTCAACGGCACGCGACGTGACCCATTATTCCTATAAAGAATATACTACTAAACACTCGAATGTTGATTGTGATACTGCGGCAGCATTTAAGACGCACTAAGTTGTAATTCATACTCCTAGCTGACTTCAAGCAAAACTATGTCAAGGGCGCAAGCGACGAATTTTGTTTACCTCAGAACCTTCAAACCTCATTAGGAACGTAATGTACATTGCCTCGTCGCTAAGCCAGAATACAAAGAGGGCCGCGAATTAAGGGCTTCGAGTATTTGCAAAAATGCATCGAAAGATGAAAATAGAAGTCTGAAATTATTAATAAGCGAAGAATTTAACTGATTCACTCGTTTTATAGACAATAAAAAATGAAATTACAGTAGCTGTTCATAGAGTTTGATGTAAAAATCAATAAATAATCTACTAAAAACATCTCAATCCTCCGTAATGAACCGGTTCTTGTTCAAATTTCATGATCTTTGCCATAAAAATGCTGTTGTATATTCGATGATGATTTCCGTAATCCGACGTCATGCAGAAAAAAATGTCCGTCTCTGAAAACACCGATCTTTTTTCCGATGTATCACGAATCTCGACCTCGTTCCATTTTGCCGATGGCACTGTATCGGGACTATCGGAAGTCCACTAGTGACCACTCGAAACTCTTTTGTTGTCTCGAAGTATTGGGGAAAACACTGTATATGTAGTCGTCCAAAAGGGCTTTTGATTTGATACAATGAAAATAGTAATTGATTTCGCGGTTTAACAGGTAATAATGTAATAATGCTATTGAGCAATTCTCGTTCGGTTGTGAAGCCTACTTACATGTGATAGTTTTCCTTCTAAATTCGGTTTGTATACTGCTGTCGTGAATTTTTATGCACACGTCCAAAAAATACATTTAGCTGACAACCATTCGAATTTAACAAAAAATTGTCTAAACAGGTTTCATATTTCACAAACGGACCCCTGAACAAACTTTTTTTAATGGCCTATCCAACAAACACCCCAAACCCATGGAATCAAAAAAAACAAGCTACACATGAAGGGGATGATTGGTTTTGATTCGGTAGTCACAAAATACTATAATGTTCACATGTTTTTAAATGTTCTATATTTTTTTTTATTATATTTCAGGTAAAAGTATATGGCAGTTAGTCCTGGAACAGTTCGATGATCTTTTAGTCAAGATTTTGTTGTTAGCCGCTATTATTTCATTCGTAAGTATTAATTGATAAAAGTATGAATCAATACTTACAAAATATGTTGCAACAACTCACCGATTATCTTGTTATTTCCAGGTTCTAGCTTTATTTGAAGAACACGAAGATGCCTTCACGGCTTTCGTGGAACCCTTCGTTATTTTACTTATTCTTATTGCGAACGCTATAGTAGGAGTATGGCAGGAAAGAAACGCCGAATCCGCCATCGAAGCGTTAAAAGAATACGAACCCGAGATGGGTAAAGTAGTCAGAGGAGACAAATCAGGCGTACAAAAGGTGCGAGCGAGAGAGATCGTTCCCGGTGACGTCGTTGAGGTGTCCGTCGGTGACAAGATCCCCGCTGACATCCGCCTGATCAAGATCTACTCTACCACAATTCGTATCGATCAGTCCATCCTGACTGGTGAGTCTGTCTCCGTTATCAAGCACACAGACCCCGTCCCCGACCCTCGCGCTGTCAACCAGGACAAGAAGAACATTCTCTTCTCCGGCACCAATGTCGCCGCTGGCAAAGCCCGTGGTATTGTCATCGGAACTGGCCTCAACACTGCCATCGGTAAAATCAGAACCGAAATGTCAGAGACCGAAGAGATCAAGACTCCCCTGCAGCAGAAACTCGACGAATTCGGTGAACAGCTGTCTAAAGTCATCTCCGTCATTTGCGTTGCCGTCTGGGCCATCAACATCGGTCACTTCAACGACCCCGCTCACGGTGGAAGCTGGATCAAGGGCGCCGTCTACTACTTCAAGATCGCCGTCGCTTTGGCCGTCGCCGCCATCCCCGAGGGTCTGCCCGCCGTCATCACCACCTGTCTTGCTCTGGGCACCAGGCGTATGGCTAAGAAGAACGCTATCGTCAGGTCGTTGCCTTCCGTGGAAACTCTCGGTTGCACCTCCGTCATCTGCTCTGATAAGACCGGTACTCTGACCACCAACCAAATGTCTGTTTCCCGCATGTTCATCTTCGAGAAGATCGAGGGTGGCGACAGCAACTTCCTCGAGTTCGAGATCACCGGCTCCACCTACGAACCCATCGGCGACGTCTACCTGAAGGGCCAGAAGATCAAGTCTTCAGAGTTCGACGCTCTCCACGAGATCGGAACCATCTGTGTCATGTGCAACGACTCCGCCATCGACTTCAACGAGTTCAAACAGGCCTTCGAGAAGGTCGGCGAAGCCACCGAGACCGCCCTGATCGTCCTCGCCGAGAAGATGAACCCCTTCAACGTTTCCAAGACCGGCCTCGACCGCCGCTCCACCGCCATCGTCGTCCGCCAGGAGATCGAGACCAAGTGGAAGAAGGAGTTCACCCTGGAGTTCTCTCGTGACAGGAAGTCTATGTCCTCTTACTGCACCCCGCTGAAGCCCTCTCGTCTCGGTAACGGTCCTAAGCTGTTCGTGAAGGGCGCGCCTGAGGGAGTGCTCGAACGCTGCACGCACGCTCGCGTCGGCACCGCCAAGGTTCCCCTGAACTCGACCCTGAAGAACCGCATTCTGGAACTGACCCGCACCTACGGTACCGGCCGCGACACGCTGCGTTGCTTGGCCCTCGCCACCTCCGACAGCCCGATGAAGCCCGATGAGATGGACCTCGGCGACTCCACCAAGTTCTACACCTATGAGGTCAACCTCACGTTCGTCGGCGTCGTCGGCATGCTTGACCCTCCCCGTAAGGAAGTGTTCGACTCCATCGTGCGTTGCCGCGCCGCTGGTATCCGTGTCATCGTCATCACTGGCGACAACAAGGCCACCGCTGAGGCTATCTGCAGGTGGGTCACATCACATGTTCGGTCTTCTATTACTTTCGACCCTCGAACACTAGGAACTTGCTTAAACGCCATGTTAACTTTTCAGACGTATTGGCGTGTTCACTGAGGATGAGGACACCACCGGCAAATCTTACTCTGGTCGCGAGTTCGACGACCTGCCTCTGTCCGAGCAGCGCGCCGCCGTGGCCCGCGCCCGCCTCTTCTCCCGCGTGGAGCCCGCCCACAAGTCCAAGATTGTTGAATTCCTCCAGGGCATGAACGAAATCTCCGCTATGGTGAGTTTATAAACATGTCGACTTTGCATCATCTCGTCTTAGCTGACTTACTTGTTTCATCTTGGACAATCATAATCGCAGGCATAATAAAGAATAGATATATCCGAGATAGAATTCGCGTGTCGAAAAAAAAACCGTGTCATATTTTCCTGCTGCGCAGTGTCCACTCGTCCCATCAACGACAAATGAATGTTTTGCAAAACCCATACTATTACTCTCGTCACGTCATAGTATTGTCGTAAACTGTAGATCGTTCGCTTGTCCATCACTGTAGTATTTATTTAATAAGAAGACCAATTTTGTTACAATCCCTTACATGTAAGACCATATTAACACACGAGCGCTTGTAATTCGCCATCTCTTTCTAATGTCATCCTAAATGACCTAATGCGATGGACAATAAGTCATGGAACCAATTTGACGTGAACCTTCCCGCAGACTGGTGACGGTGTGAACGACGCCCCTGCTCTCAAGAAGGCCGAGATCGGTATCGCCATGGGTTCTGGAACTGCCGTCGCCAAGTCCGCCGCCGAGATGGTGCTCGCTGACGACAACTTCTCATCCATTGTCGCCGCTGTTGAAGAAGGTAAATATAACTCCCGCGAGCACTTCAAGTTACAACAACAAACTCCAAAAGACCCCATTTGATAAAGTACATAATTTAAGTCTATATATAATATGACTCCAAAATTAAGATGATGTTTTACCCCCTTATTCATAAACGCTCTATAAGCCTCTGCTAACTTAGTAATCGTTTGTCCTTATCTGTGAAAGGTAAATGTCAAAGTGACAGATAAGGACAAAGGACAAATGAATAAGGGGGTTAATCGTTAACTTTTTGATTTTTTAACAAATTATTCCTATTTTCTTTGCGGGTTCAACGCAAATGAGCAACATGTCTCTGAAGGTGGCTTATGTCTCTGAATTGTCGCTTTGTCGAAAACATAGATCACATTTGTTTCGACAATCAATTTTGTACTCAAATAATTAATATTAATATTGGTTCACCTCCGAGATATACAAACTACCAGGTTTTGTAACAAAATATAGTTCTATCAATATATTCTCTCTACGAAATGAAACATGAAAGAATAGTTACTTTCAAATACTGTTTACTAACCAGATTAAATGACGTAGTATGAATAAAAATGCACTTACGGTATTTTGTTCAAAGCCTCCAAATTACCGAGAATTTACTATCTGAATTAAGTTTTTCGTTTGAACATTTAGAGCTTTTTTTTTATTGATACTAAACTAGAGCTCGTTCTGACCTTTGATGTGGAAACAACAAAGAAATTCCGCAAAGTGCAGTCAACGCAAGATACATCAGAGAGAATCAACAATGAAGTGCTATAAAAGCACCTCATAAAAAACCAACTCAGCTTACGACAACGCATTAGAAAAAAAACAGATGCAACCAAACACTATTAACATTACTCTTATTTAAAATCCAACTACAACCATACCTGTAAAATCGAAATATTTATCACAATTTTTGGCTGAATCAAAACTACACTGTACATCCAAATATTCCCGACCATAGCTTTACTTTACATGCTATTGGTCTTGGTATAACACGCATCACGGAATGACGAGGATTTCGATTCCCGGCCATAGCTTTACTTTTCGGATTTTTCTATGTGTTCTAATTTTCAGTGTTGTTTAGAAATTAAATCCAAATATTAAGTATAATAGACTTGCTTCTTACCAAAAACCATTTAATTACAAGTAATACCGTATCATTCCCCAGGTCGTGCCATTTACAACAACATGAAGCAGTTTATCCGTTACCTGATCTCGTCCAACGTTGGTGAAGTCGTGTCCATCTTCTTGACCGCCGCCCTGGGTCTCCCCGAGGCTCTCATCCCCGTGCAACTGCTCTGGGTCAACCTGGTCACTGACGGTCTGCCCGCCACCGCCCTCGGCTTCAACCCCCCTGACCTCGACATTATGGACAAGCCCCCCCGCAAGGCTGATGAGGGTCTCATCTCTGGATGGCTCTTCTTCAGGTGAGATAATCAAACATTTATTTATAGAAGGACCGATTAACTGAGTCATTGCCCTCGCAGCACAGGGGCGCGGGGGCCGAGAGAGGCGCGGGCGGTAGGCACAATACCCGCCCGCACCGCTCTCGGTTCCCTTTGTCGTCTTAACCAACATCCCTGTACCCTGTCGGTCTAGGTATAGTTTTTTTTTTATTATTATTATAAACTGACCAGTGATTGACCTCTATCTCACCTGATGTTTGCTGGTAGTTGGCCGTTTTCTAATTTTAACAAGCCATGATTCCAAAAAAAAATTAATAACAGCCCTGGCTCTTTTTCACAAAGAGGGCTGTTGGAAAACCTTTGAAAATTAAAGATTGATCTGGTTTTATCAATTCTGTGCCATACTTATGTGGTAATATTCAGCCGCGAGCTAATGTTTTCTGATCACAAACAACATTGCTTATGCTGCTTACTTAAATATTTGTGTAACAGGTACATGGCTATCGGTGGTTACGTCGGTGCCGCGACTGTGGGCGCCGCCTCTTGGTGGTTCATGTACTCTCCCCACGGACCTCAGATGACCTACTGGCAGCTTACCCACCATTTGCAGTGCCTTGGTGGCGGCGATGACTTCAAGGTATATTTAGCCTTGCGCAACTCTCAACTTAAAAAACGATCGACCTATATTCATATCATCATATGAAACGAAGGTAACTTTTTTTTACCTATCTAAGTTCAAAGAACGTTGAAAGCTACAAAACAGTAGATAATTGACGGCATTCGAATTTAGGCGGGTTAGATTGTTTTCGCCTGCGTTTCATACTCATACGAGTTGAATATTTATAAAATGAACAAACAGCTTTATGACTTAGGTTAAGAGAGCCTAGTAATGTTAATCTAACTAATATTATAAATGCGAAAGCATGGATGGATGGATGTTTGTTTGTTACTCAATCACGCCAGAACGGCCCAACGGATCTGGATGAAATTCGGCACATAGATAGAGAAAAGTCTGGATTTTATCCCGGTAAATTCCCGCGGGATAGCGATAAACGAATTCATTGCAGACGAAGTCGCAGGCAACAGCTAGTAATTAATAATTTATCTTTTGTCATCCAGGGCGTCGACTGCAAGATCTTCACAGACCCTCACCCTATGACGATGGCCCTGTCTGTGCTCGTGACCATTGAGATGTTGAACGCCATGAACTCGCTGTCTGAGAACCAGTCGCTGATAACCATGCCGCCCTGGTCCAACATGTGGCTTGTCGGCTCCATGGCTCTGTCTTTCACTCTCCATTTCGTTATCCTTTACGTCGACGTTCTCTCGGTGAGTAGACCAGTGCAGCATAACTTTGTAAGACGACGCGACAACGCTAAACAAAATTTCAACTTAACCTCTTGTATTAAAATTAAAAAAAGAACTGCATTCTAATCTCATTTGTTCCAAAAGCCAATTTCAGAGATTAAAATAAAAATGGAAAAGATAGCCTTATATTTGGCGTAGATCAATTTTGCGAGGCTAGCAGAAACGTATTGAGTGAACCTTTTAGTTTTAATGATACT
Organism: Pandemis heparana; assembly: GCA_963854515.1. Taxonomy (NCBI): domain Eukaryota; kingdom Metazoa; phylum Arthropoda; class Insecta; order Lepidoptera; family Tortricidae; genus Pandemis; species Pandemis heparana. The sequence goes on along the minus strand of OY978009.1, from coordinate 5,155,495 downwards.
AATAATGTAAGAATAAGCAATCATATTAGTCTATTAGTGTTTCTTTAACTTTTTGTGGTCATAGACCACTTTCAAAATTTCAAAAAGTCCATGGAACCCTGTCAAAGCTTATTACAGGAAATAAACAAAGCCTAATATTAAAAAATTGCTTTAATTGCATATGGGGTTAACTATGTTGCTGCGGATGCCTGGCACACATGTTACGGACCCCCAAGGTGTCCATGGACTCCACTTTAAGACACCCTGGTCTAATAGATCTAATGAGCGTATAGGCTTATTGTCTAACTGGCTCGCAATCGCCATCGTGTTCATTTTGACAGTTCTTGTATGAATGTGACAGTTAGCTGATTCCGATGCCAATTGTCAGCCCATACATGAACTGTCAAAATGAACACGATGGAGATTGCGAGCGAGTTAGACAATAAGCCTTCAGTTCTCTCTCTCATGGTGCCTCTCCCACTAGTGAAGGTTGGCAGTCAGCTCCGCATATTTCACCCGGCCGGTCTCTGGCCAGGTTGAAAAGCTCCGCTGCACTTGTGCATCGTGTGTGGACGCCCATATTGTACTCGTATCGCTGTCACGTTCTAACCCGTATGTTTGTGTGTCCGCTATGTTCCAGGCCGTATTCCAAGTGACGCCGCTGTCGATGGACGAGTGGGTGACGGTAATGAAGTTCTCCATACCGGTGGTACTGTTGGACGAGGTGCTCAAGTTTATGGCCCGCAAAGTGTCGGACGGTGAGGGCTCGTGGTTCGACGGCCTGCAATGGATTGTGCTCATGTGGGCCGTCTTCTTCGGAATCATCCTATACGGCCCGCTATAAGGCCCGTGTGCCGTGTGCCGTGTGCTGTGCCCTAAAGCACCAGTAACCCTTGGAATCCTGCGCCACCCACTGTTTTACCGATGCGGTTGCGAGCGTTGTCTCGAGATCTGATCATTCGATTGTCTCGAGATGCATAGTGTCCTCGCAACCGAGTAGTGTTAATGTTAAATAAACATGAAAACTTTTACCGATTTTTAAGTAATATAGATAAATTAATATTGGAGATAGTGTAGTATTAAAGTGGGTAGCGCATCGGAGTGCCTCTGCGGAACCCTCGGACGCTGAGCTCGGCTCACCGCAGCACCCATCTAACCTCGGCCTCGGTTTGACTGAATGCTAATCCCCACGAGTGAAGTGACCCCACACCCGGCGCACGCCGCTGGCTGCCCGCGACTGTTGCTTAGTGTAGGCGACGCCGTGCCGTCACCGCGATTATGCATTTTATACGTGCGAGACAATAAAGTTTGGAGCTCATTATACACAAGGAGGTACAACTGATTTACTTTCCTCCCCCTCTTAAGTAGTGAAGTGGCTGTGAACACCTTCATTGTAAATGTAAACGTTAACACCAAAAATTGGGTTACTGATTTTTTGCGTTACGGTTTTTAGCATTTTAATACTAGCGTATATGTTAATATAAATTGATGATTCTTACCCCCTTATTCATAAACGCACTATAGGCCTCTGTTAACTTAGTAATCGTTTGTCCTTATCTGTCACTTTGACATTTACATTTCACAGATAAGGACAAACGATTACTAACTTAGCAGAGGCCTATAGTGCGTTTATGAATAAGGGGGTTACTGTTTAAGGAAGCTCCGTTTTGAAAATTAATTATGAACTCGCACACGGCTCAGTACCTTGTCCTTGTGGACGGCAGACATATTATAAAACTTTACTATAATATAGTAATGTGCATTGTTAGATTAGTGTAATTTATTGTAAGTGTAGATTTAGGGACATGGTAAATTTTATGTGCTCCAGGGGAAAGTATATTCGTGCAAAGAAATCTCTGTCCTTTCACCTGTACTGGCTTGTTAACATTCATTAATGCATTTCTTTATTTCCTGATTTTTCCAGAAAGCATTTTGTCACTGACGTTGTAACCCTGATAATGAGAATGTGTATTGCTCCATTTAACCTAACTGTCCTTGGTGAGGTAACACGATGACAAGCAGTGTTGCATTTGCCTCGCTCTGTCGCGTATTAACCAACAGAGATCCCGATAAAAGTGCTGGTTTCACTCTTCTGTTGCATGATAGAGCAGGAGGCGTGTGACGACTGTTTTCATCCAGTTATCGCCCCAAACTATACAAGCTGACGTTATTATTCTATATACTAATTTGTGATAACTTATTTGAGTTAAATACAAGGTGACACTCGATAACTTAACTTAATACCCACTTGTTCGAATTCGAAAGTGGTTTTTAATTAATAACGCTTTTCGTGTTCAACCTTTATATATGCGACAGAATTATTACAAATTAATATTGAATGAAAAATTAAGCAATGTAGTCAATGTATGTACGAACGTTTGATGCTAAGATAGTTCAGTTTGGTACTTTATATTTTACGTTTATACAATGAATGTACTTTAAGTTTTTTTTTTATATATCTGATTCGATTTCTTGCAAGACATAATACTATTTTAAGTTGTTCAAGGAACAATCAAAATTTATGTTATGGTACAAGGTCCGTACGTACATAAATATATTTATACATTCTACTAGAATAATCAAATTTTGCATGAGTGTACATTGCATGGTATATATACGAATTAAACGAGTGCAGTTTGGTGTGAAATTATAACTACTACTGATATGATATTGTTACTGAAGTATTTCAACAATGAGGTAAGAGACCAACAACCAGCCATTGAATTTAATAAACATACTGTACACTGCACCAAAGGCATGTCCCTGCCTGAGAACTGCCCAACCTCCCAACTGAACAGCTCCACAAACTAAATAACTTATTAACTTAAATGTACAGTCGTTTATACATATTTTACATTGATTAAAAATTGTCGAGAATTAAACTTTGAATTATTTTCCTCTTAGATTGTTATCCCTCACTATTTGATTCCCTGTACTATTCTCTGAGTACCCCACTTAGACAGTAGAGAATACCAACCCATAACATCACTACAAATAACTCGTGTTGTGTTATCCGTCTAACCTGTGTTATTTGCTAAAAGTTTTGCAAAGCGTGTGGAAATTGCTTATTGGCTCAAAGATTTATTTAAAAATCAATTGGCATTTTAGTATTTCAACAAGAACACCAAAGAACAGTAACGGGACGTCACATCATTTTAATTTGCTGTTTTAGTTTCTTAAACTAAAACGTTTATTTAACGTTTTTCCAATCAAAACTGCGGATGAATGATACCACGTCCCTTATAATGACTTATCTCTTAAAAAAAATGTATTGAACATTATATTTGTGTTACCTATTCAATCTTTCGAAAAGACTAATTCTTCTAATTTCATTTAAAGGCCGATGGAAAAATCAAAGCTCGTGTCCACTTTGAGTACACAATGATCGTGGTTCCTGGTGCCTATATGTGGGTAGAATTGCAAAACTTTTAGGCGCGCGGGTGGGGGGGGGGCTCCCGCGCGCCGCCGGCACGAGTCGGTGTCGTGTCGTCCGTGTTCTCGTGTCGTCCCCTGTCCTGTCTGCACCCCGCATGCACTAACGTCGTGTTGTCTGCCCCCAGCCCAGCCACAGTGGAAGATGTAAGCGCCCTGACGCCGCCGCAGCACCACTGCACGCACAAATTCCATGAACACTCATTGTTTGTTGTGATCCCGCAGTGAAACTACACATTTAAAGTTAAATTCAACACGGTTGTGATCTCTGCATAAAATCTTAATCACGTAAGTTCGGACGCCGTCCCTCGTCCGAGCGCACACTAAACTAACTCTATATAACGTTGTTTTGCAGTGAACGAGCAAGTCATTGACAAGTGGTAAACGCCACCGATTCAAAGTACCTCACCCGCTTCTCTCTGCCACTTCTACCGCTCGCGTCTCCCGTTAATAACAGATTGGCTTTAGATGTGTATAAGAGGTTGTCGCTAGGCTGCCACGGCTGCCGGCGACGCTAGGCTAGGTAGAGTAGGGACGGCGGGCGGCGACGGCGAGCGGGGGCGCGGCGAGGCGTGCGGTGGCGCATCACGCCGCCAGTGCGATCTACTTCATCAGAGAGGACTTATGTTGTTCATAATGTGTATATACTATACAGTATGCTTAGGAGGTTTATTCAATTTGTTAAATTACGTCGTTCTATAATTAAAGACCACATAGTGCCCGTCGACAACAGCAGTGCGATAGACGATGTGTACTTAAGTTGACAGCATTCTCATTATTAATTTATTGTTATATTTTTATTATCTTTTAACCTAGTTTGCTTATCTAGAGCTAAGTCTATGTTCGTCTATTAGTGCTGGAGTCTCGACGAGCAATATGCTGTCTGGGAAGGGTATACATTTGTCCAGTGTTTGATGGACGTAACCAAGTCCAAAATTTAAACATACCTGTACATTTTAATGTATTATTGTTTTGTACAATAAATCGTTATAAAACCAATTTGTTTTTTATTACATGACTTTCCACAGGCGCGGTAGTCTATCTCCTGAGCCTAGTTATTTTGTTATTTGGCGCCAAAGTAGTCCGGCAGAAATACTATATGTGCAGTCAGCAATAAAAATAGGTGAACAAACAAATAGCTTTAGACCAGCTACCTACTGTGACAGCCGTGTATCTACTCTACGGAACAGTTTAGATAATCGTATTTTCTTATTTTATGTATTAGGACGGAATACTGGCAAGTTGATCACCTGATGCTAAGTGAGCATCACCACTCAGACCCCCGAAACAAAGACATTGTAGATGTGTTGCCAATGTTAAGGACTAAAATATTAAGATAAAATACTTCATGTGCCAGTAACTTCTAGCACTGCTGCTTGGCGGTAGGATTAGCGAGTAACATTGTGGTAGGATATAGGAAGGTGACCGGTAGGAGTGTCGCGAATAAGCAATCCGAACGGACCTTGCATCAGGTTTTTCCACCCGTAACATCCATTGAGTGATAAGCTTTAGCAGTGTGGAATTAATTAAGCGCAGGCAACACACGTAACGTCGAGTCGAGTGTCTAGCTAGATCTAGAGGGGCGGCGGTGATTGCTTGCCATCAGGTAGCCCACATGCACGTTTTGTCATAAAAATGAAGATTGAGTAGGTAAAATTTTTCACAAACAACACTCCTTAGTGCAATGATTAATATTTTAGAAGTTTACAATACTTATATACCTATTATCTGGAGCAACGGAACCGGGTTATTGCCCGTAGAAAGTTGTATGAAAAGGGACCCGAGTTCTTTGCACCCGAGTATTTGTTGTTGTTGTTGTTGATAATAAAGATATTTTGTAGGAGAGATAGAATTGTCGGAGAATACATTAGAAGTCTGCTAACGAACTCTTTCGTTGGCTTGGTACTGTTTGCAGGCCGACGTTCCGTTCTCATCGCTCATACGAATTCGCTAGAAAATGATAGAGACGGAATAATACTAATTTCGAAGTAGCCCGCATGCACGGGCATGCAGCATGAGGACATAACCACAGAATAAATAATAGTACTAAAGTAACATAACATAACGTAAATAAATGCCTCATAAGACCATTCGACTCGGAAAAGGTGCAGACACTTTATTTTCCGCAAGTTGTATGGGCAACCCTCTTTATCTTTTATCCAACTACAGTAAATTGAAAAAAAAACAACTGGCAATTCTACAGTCACTGTCAATACTGTCAATGCTGTCATGTCGTGTCATGTCAACCGTCAACCGAATCGAACCGCTCAACCGACCGACCGACTCGACTGTGCCATCAAGAAGACGAGACAATCGGCCTTTCAAAACTGAATTTGAGTATCTATTTATTTGAATGATCGTTTGATTGAATAATAATCGTTGTGGCTATGGAAATTGAGTTACAGTTATTGTATTAAGTAAAGATTAAACGATAAGCTAGCGTGGGAGAGAAAATATGGATTATTAATTCGTTCATCATTTGGCGTTTCATTGGAAATGGAGCCATCAAGGTTGGTATAAAGCAAAGCATGTTTCATTTAAGAATCAACTTTTTAGGAAGATTAAGGTTCTGTGAGTGATTAAAATTGTATATATGGTTTACAGAGCTGATAATGAACTGCCGAACGAAATGGCAAAGTTGGATATTATGGAGGTAGACGAGGAGCAGGGTACGCGGGAAAGAACAGTGTCTGCATCGCGAGTTTTAAGGAAAAGAAAATCATTGGCCCCCGAAATCAGCAAGCCTTCTAACAGGCGAGTAAGCATGAGGCCGCGCAAATACAATATCGTGACTGAAAACCCAAACACTAAACAAATAGAAGCCTTGTATCTCAATAAAAAAGTGAAAACTCTCTCGCAAACCTTAGAAACTATTTACGAGGAACCCAAACTGAACAATGAGACTGATACTTTTATAGGTCGAAGGAAAGTGAAAAGACTGCTTACATTCCAACTGGGGAACCAGTACACTAAAGATAAAATAAAGAAGCGCAGAGCTAAGATCAAAAAAATGCTTGGAAACAAATCATTTTTAAATAGAAAAAAAATACCCATGAAAGTATTCTTGGAGACCATAGAAGGCTTGGAGTTGGATGATGTAGTACAAACTGAATCTGTAATATCTTGTACTAATGTTATTTCATAAGTTGTTACCTTTGGTACAATCTCATTTTAGCTGTATGTAAATTGTAATGTAAAGAATCATTGTCATACTGCCATTAAATATGCCTTGAAATGTATTTGTTCATTATTGTATTCTATTTATAATAAAATAACTTAAAACTGTTAATTGAGCCTGGGCCCATTAGCATTATTGTTAATGTGTAAATACTTAATGCTTAGGAATCATACCCCTTAATTAGTGGTGGTCTTCTTACACTAGAAGTGACTAAATTAGAGCCCATTAGACCAACTCTATGTCATGATTATGCTTTGATCTGGCCTACCATAGGGTACAAATTTATACCAGTGAGAATTACCAATTATGAACAACTTTGACTCAAATGGTCCAGAAGTAGCTTTCTGGTAGTGAATTAAGTCTCTTGAATGAAAAATAGTTCCCCTGGTTTACATTCAAAAGTAAATACATACATTGTGTGTAAATAAAATTCATAATATTTTACATTCACTTTTAGATACACTTGTGTCTACATAAATCCATAGCTAATAGGTACATCACTTTATACATTAAATACCCCTTGTTATTATTGAGTACTTTGAATTATAATATTTTACTATCACTGGTGAAGTATTTGTGGGTCCAGAACGGAAATAATATAAAACAGCCAAGTACAAATAATAGATTTCATTTGAGATTCTTTATAATAAATACTGTTCAATAAATTATCACATCACTTTCTCTTACAAACAATTGGAATGGTATGTTTCACGTTATAGCTCGAGTAGTTTTATGTGTTAATACTTTTAATATAACATGAAGCTGATGTGGCCTGGCAGTTTTCATAAGTCTTCAAGAGTGCTGAGGAGTCGTCGTCTTTTGGTTTGATGCAAACACAGTGAGGCTGCCCACCACCAGGACTGTAGAGTTGTCGAGGGACTCCAGCCCAGCTCCGGATCACCCCGCCACTGTTAATGAGGACATTTACTTTTGTTAATAATACACAGCTAAACAGAAGTAACATGTCATGGCTAGTAAAAAATTTGAGCATATTTTATCATGTAATATTTTGTATACCACTTTTTTCACATAATTTGATATTCATTTGATACTAAACTGAAAAGTCAACATGATATTTTCAGTTCTTGATTCATTTTTTATGACTTAGGGTAGGGTCATGTCTAATATTTGTAAAGTGAAACCTTCAAGTAAAGTAAGGAATGCTAAAATACCTAATTGCTAAACAATTGGCAAGTTGGTTAGGTTCCTGAGAAATAATGAAATTCATTAAATTAGTGAAAATTTACAAATTACTTGGTTTCAACATGAAACTACCATGAGACTCAATCATAATTACAAAAACGGATAACTCACCGGAAAGACTATGGATTAGTGCGAAACATATGTCGGGCATTACTCTGCTTTTAGACATGAGTTATCCGTTTCTGTAAATATTAAAATTACTTGGTTGTTAAATTATTACCTGGCCTTTGTACACCAGACTCTAGTGCCCTCATTGGCGGTCCACTCCATGTTGCATGGTGGTAGTTTTGCCTCCTCCTTTTTAGCAATCTCTTTTTCTAATGTACATTTTACAATTTTATCAGCAAACAATTTTGAATATTCTGTGTCTTCACCCTCCTTATCGTAAAATCTTCCAATCAGTAATCCTAAGTAAGTAACAAGTAAGATTAGTCAAAAACAGCTATCAGTGTACCCCAGACAAAGTAAAAAGTAAAACAAAGTTCTGCAAACAGTGAAGTAAGGCCACATTAAATTAGTACTTGACTCGCCCTAATGAGCATGCACATAGATAGCCCACATAATTTTATTTCACTTGCAAATAATAATAATAATAATAAATTTTATTTCATTTCAATTTTATTTGCATACCACTGTACACCCACTGTATGCACACAACAAGGTGTAGCTTCAACTGACCTAACTTTGTAGTTGCAGAACTCAGTCTTTAACTTTTATTTGGTCTGAGATATCAGAGTCTGAGACAGTAACAAGTAGCAAGATTTAAATCGCCTTTACTTCTATTAGGTATGAATATTGTGAACCCAGTTGGGTTTTTTTACGTACCCACATATCCATATTTCGCGGTAAGAGTATTTTTCCAATTAATTAAGTTTAACAGTTCATCACAAGACAAGGTCAATACATTATCTCGGTCTTCGCTATCGTCCTGGAAGTCTCCTGTGATAAATGCACGAGAACCATCCTTCCCTGGAAGGAAAAAACGTTTTTTAAGGTGTATTACAGACATATAACATCAATTAGAACATCCCTTCATAGTTTACTTGAAAGAAGAGACATTCGTTGTTATTAATTAAAGACAGCAAATGCTTACCAACAAAGTAATGATATGGGGCACCTCTGCCATAATGCCGTTTACCCTCTGTGACATCGTAAACAACACCTAGTAAAGCTAAATACAATTTGTCTTTATTTACGCCGTTATATTCCGCTAACTGAGTGGGAGAAAATAAGCCGCTATCATTGTTCTCCTCATGTTGGGAAAGGAAACTTTTACAACTTTCAAATAATGCCTCCAATCGAGTTCTAAATAAAAGACTTCCGATAAGAACCGTGATAGTTAGTAAAATTATTTTCCTGCCAAACATTGCTAAATTGAGAGTTTTAATTAATTTGGTTTATCACAGATATTATCAAGGTAATTTAATTAAACTTTTGTTTGAAGTGAACACTACTATTTTTTACTTTTACCGTGATAGAGGTGAACGACCGCGAATGAAATGACATTTGAAAAATCGAATTCGCCTTATTCAAGTACTTTTTAAAAACGTTACAAACTGTGAAACGGTATATTAAGTTAGGCTAGTTACTCACGAAGGATAACTAGGAAAAACCTAAACCATATGATGACGCAGTCTAGCCAACAAAACAACTTATCCATTAGAGATTGTTTGTTTGCATCCTTTTGTTCATTTTGTTGACTATCTGTTATTGTGAAATTGACACTTTTTGAGGGCCAAATATTCAAACAGTTAAAATGAGGATAAAAATATTACAACAAGTCAGAAATTATGCAAGCTCACCGACAAAACGAAGAGTTATAGTAACTGGATTAGGAGTAGTCAGCCCTTTGGGTACGGGGACGGAATTAGTATGGCATAACCTTTTAAAAGGTCACAGTGGAATCGTTGCACTTCAAGGAGAAGAATATTCTAAATTACCGTGCAAAGTTGCAGGGCTGATTCCATTCCAGCAGGGAGATGATGTTGCTAAGGCATTATCGAAGTCCAACTTAAAATCAATGGCTCCAGCCACTTGCTTAGCTCTTCTCGCTACTTCAGAAGCATTAGAGGATGCCAAGTGGATCCCCGATTCAATTGAAGACCAAGAAACCACAGGCGTTGCATTAGGGATGGGAATGATAGACCTAACAGATGTATGTGCTACAAATGATGCATTAAAACTAGGATATAATAAAGTCAGTCCATTCTTTGTACCCAGAATCTTACCGAACATGGCTGCAGGCCATATCAGCATTAAATATGGCTTCAGAGGTCCAAATCATGCTGTATCAACAGCGTGTGCAACAGGGGCACATTCAGTTGGTGATGCTTTTCGGTTTATAAGGAATGGAGATGCAGATGTAATGGTGTGCGGAGGGGCAGAGTCCTGTATCAGTCCACTAGCCATAGCTGGCTTCTGTCGTCTGCGAGCTTTGAGCACATCATTCAATGATAAACCTGGTTATGCATCAAGGCCATTTGATAAAAAGCGAGATGGATTTGTGATGGGTGAAGGAGCTGCAGTTCTAGTTCTAGAGGAATATGAACATGCCCTAAGAAGGGATGCAAAAATGTATGCTGAAATACTAGGTTATGGTTTGTCTGGAGATGCTTCACATATCACAACCCCGCGGGAGGATGGGAGTGGAGCAGTATTGTCAATGAGCAGAGCTTTGTGGGATGCTAATATTAGCAAGGAGCAAATAACTCACATTAATGCTCATGCCACATCTACTCCTATTGGGGATGGGATAGAATCCACAGCAATCAAAACACTATTCCAGGAACACAGCGCTGGAATATGTGTGACATCCACGAAAGGGGCACATGGGCACTTGTTGGGTGCTGCTGGCAACTTAGAAGCTGTCTTCACAATACTTGCCTGCCACCATGGAATTTTACCACCAACATTAAATTTAGATGATGCAGTTGATGATTTGAACTATGTTGCAAAGGTATCCAAACAGTGGAAGGCTGAGAGAAGAATAGCATTGAAGAATTCTTTTGGCTTTGGTGGCACCAACACTACACTTTGCATTGGACAATTATGATCTGTTACTAACAGTTAGATATAAGTATTATGTTATGTACAAAGTTGCATTTAATTTGTATAAATAAAAATCAATTGTTCAACTAAAAACTTATAACTTGAGATTGGCTAGAGCTAGGCTGATGTAGCTGTTTATTTGTAATTACAAAGGAATCTGGGGGCACGGAAGTGCCCCTGCCAAGACGAAAAATTTATTTACACTTTAATTAAGTCCCTTCCCCACCTTAACTAGAACTAATAAAAGGGTTGGGTTATTCCACATTATAATTTACCAACTTAAATATGGACTTTTAGTCTAATATTTCAAAATGTACTGTCTTAACGATCACATAACTACCAGGTTTGGTAAAGTTGAATGAAACTACAAATTTCTTGCATTACAATAGATATATTTAAAACTGAGTTACAAATTTCTGATTTCATAACAGTGACAAAACTGCCAAGGTAAAATCCTGAACTCGTGCTTACCATTAGCTTTTTGATAACGAGCAATATTTTATTCATCATGTACCACATAACATTGAGTTACATAAAGCAATTGAAAATAAAATAGTTTGATCAAAAAATGCTACTTTAAATATTTCTAAGCGCTCTAATATTTTAAATAGTAATTATTTTTAAATGCTGGGTATTATCCAGTTAATTCAAGATTATTGTAATGGTTCAAGTGTTTAACATGATTTTATTACACTTTCAAATAATTATAACAACCAATCGTCATGCAAATGGAATCAAAGTGGCGCTCAACACCACAAGTATTCGTCTTCAGTATAATTCATCATTAATTATGTGTCCGCGTTTCTGGGCACATGTCGACAGAGTTAACCCCATGGTGTTTGGACGCTCTCTTCTATTCTATACGAACATGATTGTCACAAGGCAAAATAAATTTAAAACATAAGATTAAAAAATTAACGGCTCTCTATTGTTTGGAATAAAATCATAGCTATGTAATCAATAGCCATTTTACCGACTGGAGGAGCATTCTAATAATCAAATAACTCGATATTGATACACATGCAAGACTTTTTGTTAAGTAGACGATAAAGCGGATATATGTAGGTTGTGCCTTTGAAGGGTAAAATGACTATGATATTTTACGATTCGGCAGGACACGGCGCAGTCAGGCGGCGCGGTGCGCGGGCGCGGGCGCGGCCGGCGCCGGCGCCTGCGGATTGACGCACAGCTGCGCAAACTTCTGCCGCAGGTTCTGCCGCAACTCCTGTCTTTTCTCCGTTATGTTTCGACGTGACTTAAATTCCAGGACATCTTCTATAGGAATATAACTGGTACCTTGCTCCTCGTCTGAAGAGCATGTCTCCTGTAAAAGTTTTCACTATGGTTAACCTTCGAAACAATTGAAAGCTAAGTTATCTATCCTTTTGCAATTGCATCTCGAGATGAATAATGCGCGGTTGATGAATGAAAATTGAAGTCGCCCGGTGATATTGTGTGACATAATACGCGATACGTTCCTGAAATAAAATAAAATGTCAAAAACCATTTAGCAGTTTTTGACGTCAGTAAGGAATCAGCTTACCATTAACATTTCTTGTAGTGACAGTGGAAAACCGGAGCATGAAGTCTTATCGTTCTTATTGATGTCTAAGCAGTCGCCTCTTTCGTGGTTACAGAATCCCTCCGAGCAGGCTACCTCGGAGCCTTCGGGGGAGCTCATGAGCGAGGAGGACCCTGACATAGTTTCGCAGCAACCCCCGTTGTTCCCGGACGAGTACCCGCAGTCGTGGGTGTGCTCATTGGGGGAGAGGTTGCCATTTTTGCCTCGTTTCTTGCTGGATTTGGCGGGCGAGCGGCGCTTGGAGTCGTCTTGGCACGATTGGCAACTGTCGCCGGCCTCGAAGCACGGCGTGTAGTCGCGCGGCGAGAGCAAGTCAGTCGGTGTGTCTCGTTCCTCGAGTAGGCACTCCTCGCATTGACACTTTTCTTCGGGTTCCTCTGAATCAGCCTCCTGTTGCAGAAAACAGATACCATTTTATAAACTCGGACTATTGCTACAATTTTTTGTGTCACTAACATCATCACTCGCTAACTCTTTATTGAACATCGGAACATCACATATAACAATCAAAACAGAAAGAAAGGTATACAGAAGTCATAAGGTAACAAATAGGCGAATAGGTAAAATTGCTACAAATAGCTGATGGTGTACTCATATTGTGTAAGACTGCACCTTTTTAGATCTTTTTTACTCTTTTAAGTGTTTACGTTTTTTTGACTTTGATTAAACGTTTTGTCATGTCATGAATGAAAAGATGACATTAAGTTAGACGGAGAAATGAGAGAAGTGAAAAAAGTTGCTCAACAAAGTTAATGACCTTGCATTTGCTCTCAACAGCCTGCCTTTCCTTCTTCTTGCGACGCTTGAGTTTCTTCTGTTCCTTCCGCTGCTGCCTCGTGAGTTCCTCCTGAGTTATCTCATCGTACAACAGCTGTAGCTTGGACACGCCGCTCTTGTGCTCGACGGCAGTCTCGAACTTGCGGTACAGGGCTTCGACGGCCACGGCGGCGAGGGTCTGGCACGTGCCTTCCTCCTCGCGCAGCCGCAGCGATATGCGCTGGAGACGCTCGTAAATGCATATTCCGAGACAGATTAGGACCTACGCAAACAAATTTTTAGAGAATCTCCGTAAAATAATTTGATAACCTAATTGGCTACAACTGTATCTTTTCAAGGTGTCGAACGTATTACGATTCTGAAACTTGTTAATGTTACTAATTTGCGTATTATTATTTCATATAGAATACGCAATTTTATTGATGACAGCATGTAATGTTCTATGTCTATTGTACTTCTAACTGCCACAGTGAGTTAACATAGGTACATAAATTTAATGTATCTTTAATTTGTTTTATTAAACAAATAAGATAAGGCGTAAGGAAATAATCCACTATTATCCTTACTCAGTACGGCATTACAAAATAAATGTCATAGATATCATTGCTACTGTAGTAATCGCCACCATCTTGAGGAAAGCATGTTTAAATGACAACACACACAAATATGTGAATTCAATGTAATAAACAGCACCGTCCGAACCACATACCTCTTCTTGGGCTATCTCTAGCGTCTTGGCGTGTCTCTCGCGGTGGTTGCCGAGCAGTTCGGGCTCCGCGCGCGCGATGAGGTGCGCTATGTAGTCGGTCTTGGACTGCAGATGGAGGTGCTTGTCCAACAGGCAGCGCTTGATGCCGCCATACAGAGCACCCACATAGCCCTTCTCTTTCTGAGGCTCCTTTTCTTCCACCAACAGCTGATACGCTCTTAAAACCTAAAAATATGGGGATCTCATCATCTGCTTGAACTTTTCACAAATGCATCATTTCACAAACTCATCGTTTGACAACTATAATCAATCACTACATAGTATAAAACAAAGTCGCTTTCCGCTGTCTGTCTCTCTCCCTGTGTATGCTTAGATCTTTGAAACTATGCAACGGATTTTAATGCGGTTTTTTTTAATAGATACAATGGTTCAAGAGGAAGGTTTATTTTATATGTATAACTAAACGCAGACGAAGTCACGGGCTGAAGCTAGTATGTGATACCCCGTAAACTTTTTTAAAATCGAAAACCTTTAGGCGTGGCTCGCATTAGGTTAGGTTAGGTGTTTTATAAGTTTTCCAAAAAGTCAATATTTTAGTAGAAAATAAAAGTTTGTTAAATGATTAGTTTGTGAAATAATGCATTTGTGAAAAGTTGTTTAGCAAATGATGGTAAACCAAAAATATTGCATCATTACAAGAACAAGAATCTAACTGTTCCAGTTTTCAAAGATAAGGAATGCAGTATAGTAGTAATAACAATGTTGAATTTGTACTCGCAAGAAAGTTTTTTTGATAAGTCCACATGTCTGCTTATCAAAATGATAAATGGCGATGACGCAACAGACCGCAGACATGGTTTTACATAAACCACTATAAAAATAGTGTCATCAGAGTCATCATCTGTAAGCAGCATTTTCTTATCAGATTTCATTCTTAAATTAGAGATAGCAGAGATTACACATGATGAAGATGATAAAGATAGTGCTTTCAGAAAAGCATAATGGTTCAAGTTTCAGAGTTTAGATTATTATGCAGCTTGAGAATAAGAAACTAAGAACCACAAAGGACCAGTGATAAAAATAAAACCATTTAATTAAGTGAACTAATTCAGAGATCAGTGAATTAGCCTGAAATCCTAAACAACTAACATTACAAGTACCTACACCTACAATGCAGCAGCAGTCAATTAAGGGAAACATTACGTTATAAAAAATAAAATTGAGGTTGATGAAAATTTGACATGCTAATCTAAAATTAATAAAAAAATGTGAGAAATTTTAGTTGAAGTAATTATGTTCATAAAATAATAAAAAGCTGTCGCCTGCAACCTCGTCTGTGGCCGCAGGATCTTTGTAATCTCATAAATGCACCCTGCTCAGAGATAGTGTAGCTTCCTATTAGTGGAAGAATGTTTAGAAAAGTAGTTCCAGTGATAACCTTCTATATGTAAACATACAAACAAACCAAGTTCACCTCTTTATTACATTAGTGTAAATAGATAAAGTCGACCAACCTTAGTCTTGCAGTCGGCACAAAATCGGTGTTTCCTCAGGTAATTATGAAGCGTGTCATGTAGAGTATTAAAATGCACGAGGGTGACGTGGTCCCTGGCGGGGGCCCGCATGGCGTCCCAGGCGGCGCGCCAGGCCGCGCGCCCGCCCCAGCCCCAGGCGGAGGCCCAGCCCCAGCCGCACGAGCCGCCGCCCCAGCCGCGCGCCCCGCCCGCCTCCAGCGAGTGGAGTGTGCAGCGCTGGGACTTTTTCCACCGGGGTTGACTCAGGATGAGGCATTCTATACCGCTACTGTAAATGTTACATTCAGATTCGATTATCTATGTCAGTGACTCTCAGGGTTATGTGGACAGAGACTCGTGTGAAAAAAGGTTACTTAGTTCGGGTCACGGTATGCTTGACATTACTATGAAATTAAGTGGCTATTCAAGTAAATTGTGTGACAATCAAAAAAGCCTTGGGATAATCATTATCCCTAGAAAAATTTGATGTTTTGACTCGTAGTAATATTCTAGGGATATTTTTTATTTGATGAGTGTATATTAGCAGAATATGAGAACTGTCTGTGTGATGACTTTCTTTCTGGTTTACAGGGGTATTTGAGATCGTTACGACCCACATGAGTTGCATCCCATAGTTTATAAAATGCTCAACTTATATGGTTAGAAAAAAAGTGGCCCCTCTTTTATTAAAGTAGTGTTTATTGTTTTGCTTAAATACTGTACTTTTTCTTCTCCATTCCCTAATGCAAATTACTAGTTAAATTTAAAAGCTTGTTAGGACACATTTCTTGATTAGTCTGCAGCATAGTACACAGTCCTGAGTAGTCCCAGAATATACGTAATATTTGAAAGTGAGATATATATTCTAAATTGCACCACCTGCTCAGATCTGTTATTTTCTTCGGTCCGTTATGGTTGCCTGGTAGAGATCGCTCTGTAGCGATAAGGCCGCCTATTGTTACCTTATTACTTCTGTATACCTTTTTTCTGTTTTGATTGTTATATGTGGTGTTCAATAAAGAGTTATTGTATTGTATTGTATTGTGAGAGAGAGAGCGAAACATTTATTTACACACATTCAATACACATAGATTTAAAATAATACATAATTTTACTAGCTAACTTACTTACCTATGGCCATTTAATAAGGTGGCGAGAGATTGTGCATGTGCTATCTTCTCTTCTTTGATAGTGATTATTTCATCGGATCCAAGAACCAGTGGGTCTAATGTAGGATGGCCGGATTTTGCTAACTGGTAAAAGAGGCGCTCCACACTGAAATGCAATATTATTGGTAATGGTAAATCTAACTAATATTATAAATGCGAAAGTATGGATGGATGGATGTTTGTATGTTAATCAATCACGCCAGAATGGCCCAACGGATCTGAATGAAATTTGGCACATAGATAGAGAAAAGTCTGGAATAGCAATAGCTAATAATAGGCCACGTAGATTAAAATCTAATTTTGATATCCAGCTACCTAATTCTAAGAACTATGTACAATTTAAAAAAAGTATTGAATTTAACGGAATTAAAATATATAATCATTTGCATGAAGACATAAAGCAATGTAATAATGTGTGTGAATTTTCTAAGAAATTAAAATCTTTTTTGCTTGTACGACCATTTTACAGTCTAAATGAATATTTTGACAAATTATATGATTAGTTTGATTATGATATTATAATTACTTTCACCATGAACATTTTGACATTTTAGCATTTTTTCACCATTTAATATTATAATTAATTATTTAGATTACTTAAGACTTTTGCGTGCCATATTGTGGCGGAGCATGCATTCATGTAACTGTATCCAACTGACATGTATAAATAAGTAACACCCGTGTATGTTCCAGCAAAATAAACTCATTTCATTTCATTTCATTTCATTAGCACATAGGCTACTTTTTATCCCGGAAAATTGCGTAGTTCCCGAATTCTTTGCAGACGAAGTTGCTGCACGTCTAGCACGACAGCGCACAAGAGTCGCGCCGCGCGCGAGATAGATTGCCCGTCTTTTTCTTAGTGTTCGTTCTAGAATGGGACGCGCAATCTATCTCGCGCGCGACGCGACTCTTGTGCGCTGTCGTGCTAGCCGGGCTGGCAACAGCTAGTGTTATATATATAACATACTAGCTGTTGCCAGCGACTTCGTCTGCAAAGAATTCGTTTATCGCTATTCTGCGGGAACTACGCAATTTTCCGGGATAAAAAGTAGCCTATGTGCTATTCCAGACTTTTCTCTATCTATGTGCCGAATTTCATCTAGATCGGTTGGGCCGTTCTCGCGTAACAAACAAACATCCATCCATCCATCCATCCATCTATCCATACTTTCGCATTTATAATATTAGTTAGAAGTTAGATGATTCCAGATTTTCGCCCATTCCCTCTATGGGCTTTTACCATTTACTCGGGAAGAGAAACAATTGGTACATACTATGTGTTTTCTTTGCTCCCACACCAGCATGGAAGGTACTTAATCTACAATTTGAAGATTTTTTTACATAGTTCACAAACTCTGTCCAATAGCAGCTAAAGAATAAAATGTCTGTATTTTTCTTTACATTACAGGCTAGATTATTTTGTTTGAGCACATTGGCACCATAAACAATCCTCAGCCATGACCATAGTGCTTATCATTTTAGGAGACTATGTTTCTAATCATAATACACTAACGCACTGCCAGCTGCCAAGCCCGACACTTCTTCAGGCACCACAGATACACATGTGCTTTTAAATGACTGTAAAATAATGACAGCGGCACTGAGCAAAAGTCACATAAATTAATAAACCTATCTATTGTCAGCAGCGTTTAGAGTTGGAAATGTAAGTTACCTAAATTAGTTAGGTTATGATTTTAAACAATGATTTAAAAACCATTATCAAAAAATAGCCTCAGGCTCAGTTAAGCCCACATATGTTTTAAATGCACAAGTTATATACATCTATGCATATGATAAACAGTGCAAGGATAGCATGGGCAAACCCATTACGACCAAATTAACTGATTGAAAAGAACACTATGTAAAACTTAAAATTATTCAGTTCTTACAAAACATTAGCGTGACTAATCGGGTTCAACCATGCAACCCTCACTTAATCAATACTATACAAAATAAACCTGCCAAACACAAAGTCACTCCTAGAACAATATTCGGGTTTTGGGTACCATTTGCATCACCATCAAACCCATGAGTGAATGAGACGGCAAGTCGGACCTGGTCTTTTTAAATTCTATCGCATTATTAACTCCAGTTAAGAGTACTATGTAGGTAATCCAGTAATAAGGGATTATAATCTGCATGGCATGTGGTTATTCCAGTCATGGACTGGGACAATCATAAAACAGCAATGTTTTCCAAATAGTCAAGAGGGTGGTCATTCAGACTACATTTTTGTACTCTTAGAGTCCTACCTTCAGTTCAGAAATGCTTAAGGGACACTTTTATCTTAAATATCTGGGCAAATGGCAATGCATTGTTAATAAAGTTCAGGGCTTACCTTCTCCGACAGCCAACACAAGGAATGCTTTGATTTAAGACGTTAAATATATCTGAGGCATCTACTCTGAGAGCTACTTTCAATTCATCTGTAGTGAGGACTTTATACTTGCGCATGAAATCGTCATATTCGCGGCCTTTAACTTGAGGGTTGTCGCAAATCAGGCCCATTGTGTTCAAGTCCATAATCATCTGAAAATACAACAACAACCAATAGGTAGCGTTCTACAAACGAATTAAATCTTAATAAGGTCAACTATGAAATGTCATGCTTCTTTTGGTAGAAATCAATGATTTCTTTGCGACAAGAAATCACTACGATCCTAAGTTAAATCAATGATGCACTGACAAAAACCGTTGTGTTTACAGAAATTCATAGTTAAGACGCACAGCATTCTTTTTGTTTTTACATCCAATGACTAATTTATTATAAATCTATCACGGTACGAATGTCAAAGTATTAGCTGCTTACCGTGAGATTATCATATATAGTAAGCGGTAACTGTCGTCGCTTAATCACAGGATCTTTTTCGCTGTTGTATATATCAACCAATTTCGCCATTTTATGATGAATCACATAAAACTGCCGACTAAAACACACAAATATACTCAAAATGACGGCCTTCACTAATCAAGGAATACACGTCGTGTTGCGTCTGTCTGACAATTTAAATACAGATAATGAATTTCAGGGTATGTCTTCCGGTATTTCCAACCAAACTAAATGGAGCTCTATTGAATTAAATTCCCATTAGAACAAGTTTGTCCAACATTACAAATAAATAAGATTTTATTAATTTTCCACAGGTAAAGTGCGGGTTTAAGTTGTTGATTCCGTTATTTTATCTTTTTTCACTTTGTCTTTGATATTTGTTTTTCTATTTT
The DNA here is from genome assembly GCA_963854515.1 of Pandemis heparana. Classification (NCBI taxonomy): domain Eukaryota; kingdom Metazoa; phylum Arthropoda; class Insecta; order Lepidoptera; family Tortricidae; genus Pandemis; species Pandemis heparana. The sequence continues at coordinate 5,135,679 of OY978009.1, read as the reverse complement.
TCGTGAAGACAGTTCGTTGAACTTGTTTTGTGGAAATGTTCTAATTTTTTGTATTGCGTATTGGGAAAGTCGTCATTTCCTATATTGTGCTTCAATTGATCACTTTTATATTTATCAATTAATTCTAGTTTTCCCTAGTGTTTGAAAAGACTAATGAAATCAAGATGTCAAAAATATTCACACCCACTAACCAAATTCGACTGACGAATGTTGCGATAGTAAGGTTAAAGAAAGGTGGCAAACGATTTGAAATAGCATGCTACAAAAACAAAGTAATTTCTTGGAGAAATAAAGTGTAAGGTGTATTCTTATAACTACTCTTTACATGGCTTAATACTTTGCAGTACCATTGATTTCATTTTTATTTACTTTCAGGGAGACGGATATTGATGAAGTCCTCCAGACAAATACAGTATTTACAAATGTTTCCAAAGGGCAGGTAGCAAAAAAAGAGGACCTGGTTAAGATATTTTCTAAGGAAGATTTAACGGAAATATGTAAAGAAATTCTGGAAAAAGGTGAGCTCCAAGTATCAGACAAAGAACGACATTCGCAAATAGACTCTTTGTTCAAAGATATTGCTACGACGGTAGCCGATAAATGCATTAATCCAGAGACCAAGAGACCATACCCTGTTTCTATCATAGAGAAGGCTATGAAAGATATTCATTTTTCTGTGAATGTTAATAAAAATGCTAAGCAACAAGCACTTGATGTCATTCAACTGCTGAAGAAAGAAATACCTCTTGAAAGAGCACAGATGAGAGTCAGAATCCTTCTGACTGGTAAGGATGCACGGAAAACCAAGGAGAAAGTGGTCAAGCTAACCACAAGTGTTGAAGAAGAGAGCTGGGACTCTGGTAATGCCAACATTATTTGCTTAATTGATCCTGGAAATTTCAGAAGTCTAGATGAACTTGTAAGGACAGAAACTAAGGGCAGTGGCCAGTTTGAATTATTGAATTTAAAAGAGATGGTTGAAGGAGAACAAGCATTGTAAATATAATAGTGTTACATATATCATTTGTATGGAGTTTAATTAATCATAATTGAACTTGTATTTTTGTCTAAGAGTTATTAAATGATTGACCATGATTCTGGTTTTACTTTATAGGGTGATTGTGCACTACAAGGAATTTTACTGTCTGGAGTCCGATTTTTTACGGAATATACTCCTTACTACCTAAAAAATCTGACTCCGGATAGTAAAATTCCTTGTAGTGCACAATTGCCCATACTCGTAGTGTATAGTATAGGGCTATTAAACTGTGGTCTTCAAAGCTTGATAATTAGGGACCTGTATTATTAAACAGTGACCTGCCCGGTTCTATTATTATTATTACACCATTTTAAGTTAGGTAAGGTTCTTAAGATTGGGCAATGAGGTACAGTTAATGTACTCAATGCTTTCTTGTTTGTTTGTTTTTAGTACACCTACTTATGTATACTGAATATACAGTCTGGAATGGACGACCTATTAATGCACAACCTGATTAATTTAATTTAAATTTAAACTAAATATGAATCTAACAACAAAAAAAATATTAAAAGATAATAAACGAAGCCTTCAGAAATATCTTTCAATTAATTGAAATAATACGTAAAACGGAATGCAATAAATAAAGGCGTGAATACACATGCCAGTTTTAAAATGTAACTTTTTTATTTTGTCGTGTCGTGTATCGTTTGGCTTTCATTAACCTGTTCTTCAATAATGTTTAAAATCATTATAATACTCAGGTCATTATTTTTTTTATAAAATGCGTTATCGCGTTTTAGTGTTAATTTTGTGTGTGTATCGTTTGTGATCCGTTAGTGTGAATTGGAACGTTAAAGTGAATGTACTCAGCTAGGTACTCAAATGACAAATTAAAAAGTTTTATTTTTCTTATATTGGTACGAGATTTTATTGATTGTTTTCTTTCATAAGATTTTCGGGCAGACGGCGACTGAAATTGCAAGTTACTGTGATATATTTATTTTCAATATTTTACAATTCTTATAAAAGAATTAAATGAGCAGGGATAGCGAGTTATGTCTATAAGTAATGGAAGGTACAGAACTGGGTGGCGACCAGCAATTCTGTTTGAGATGGAACAATTTTCAAGCGAATATAACTTCTCAATTCGAGGCGCTGCGCGATGATGAGGACTTCGTGGATGTCACCCTGGCGTGCGAGGGACACAGGCTGGAGGCCCACAAAGTGGTTCTTTCGGCCTGTAGTCCTTATTTCAAGGAATTATTTAAAGTAAGTCGATCTTTCACTCCCCACACTTTGATGTGTCACCATTACAATGACTCTAGTGAAAGTTGTTATGTATAAAACACTTGATCTACTTACAAATGCCATGTCTGGCGTTCCGGTTAAGTACTCATGATTTCATTTATTTGCACCTATTTTAAAATTTTACTTGACATTTTCTAATCAGCTCATTAGCATTGTGATAGTCCATGGGTTTAATGTCCTTTGTGAAGCTGCAGGAGGCTGGCACGGCGCCTTTGCTTTAATTAATGCATATTTTCACATTAGAAATCTCTCAGTTAGTGCATTTTTGTTGTTTTATAATTGCAAGGAATGCAATGCACTGGACAGGTTTCATGTGGCAAAGCAAAGTTGTGGAGCATGATTTGAAATTCAAACCATCTATTTTACTGTCTCCACTTTCATGATGTGTGCATTGTTCAAGCATTGATTATAATAAAATGAACCACTTAAGTGAATAACTAATTATTCCAATTGTAACATTAGCTTTTACTGGGTGCCATGCTAGGCCAGTTGGCTGACCACATTTGTATGCATGTAGCAAATTAAGTTTATTCTGGGAAATTAGGATAGGTGGGGGATTAGTTCCTTTGGACAAGTGGGATCTATTACTCATCAATTAGCCAGCATGAAAAAAAATTTAGGATATCTTTTAATAAAATGAAGCAGTTCACTCAAATAAGCAATTATTCTACTACTCCAATTAAAATGACTGATGTAATCTTCCTTTCTAAATGTTAAAATTCTCCTTATTAAAATCAAGCACCCATGAGGATACTTCATGACATCATTTTATTATGTATGAGTCTAATTCAACATGTTGTTATATCAACAGTGATTGAAAACATGAAAACACTTGTTTTTGTTTTATGACAGATAAGATATGCCTAATTTGACAGTTTATTTCAATTATTTAGATAAATGTTTGGAACCATAGTACATTAAGGATATACAAAAATGCTCTATGCATTCATGATTAGCCTACTCATGTTTTATTATTATGATCATTCTCTTCTGTCTCACTTTCAATACAATAAGTCAAGGAATAAGTGTGTACCTATATGACCACACTCACAAACTTCCTAGTGCCTATAACATTGTCTTATTGCATTCAGCATAAACGGTTAGAGTTTCTATAATAGCAAACCTGAGCTACCACAGCAGCAAACTGCTGAACTGATGTGGAAATAATGTAGTTGACACCAATAACCAATAATTGTAAGATACAACTAAAAAAACGACCTTTTTATTTTTTGTATATTTTGTCTTCCATGCTGGTGTGTGTATGGGAGTAAATAAAAAACATTTAGTGTACCAGTTGCTTTTCTTCTCATGCAGATGGTAAAAGCCCATCAAGGGAATGGGCGAAAATCTAGGAATCATATTATAGGTGATGCGGCTAGCAACAGCAACCCATCAGTATTTTGATTCCCCTTTCCACCTATATGCCCACAATCATGCTAAATATGGCCTTTAGGTGTTGTTGCCCTTAGACTCTGTCCACCCCATATACCTATGTTATGCATTACAGCTAGATTAATTTAAATGTAAAATAGTTTAATAAGATAAAGAATATAAATCTTCCCTAACTGTATAACTAGCTATACTGCTATAATATGCATTTGCACAGGGTGAAGTTAATAAACATACAATCAATATAATGTGCTATATGGTATCGCTAAATAATGTGATAGCTTCTAAAACAAAATAAATAATTAATAGAATTTTATTCAGACCTAAACAAAGACAAATAATAAATTTTATAAAAAAAATGGTAGTCAAGTAGTTTTTTAATATTTTTTTTAATAGCACATGTAATATAAAGAGTATGTCCATTGATTGCTGGTGTAAAATAAAAATCTAATGATAGTCAAATAAATGGATCATCATTCGTAAACACAAAAATTTGGTGTTGTGAATAAACTACCTATATTGTAACTTGGTAACAATACCAAGGTTTGAATATTAACATTCTCTCCTAACTATCACTTATCAGAGGTGATTAGCCTAATTACGATGACACCATGCAATCAACTGGTTCCCATTGAGTAATGTCCACTGCCATTGCAAAGTACATAGTGCATTAATATCAACTTATATATAAATTTCGTCATTTTGTTACTCGAGTGGAATGTAAATTGAATGTTTAATGGTCTTGTCTTATACCGTTTTTTTATGCAGTAATTGTTTCAAGGATAAATAACTTCATCAACAATATGCTAAACATGGCCTTTAGGTGTTACCTTAGGCTCTGTCTACCTCATAAGGGGTGACATGATTTCTGTATGTGTATGTATGTATGTTATTTATAAGTAACTTGCATGATGGTTGGTTATTTCTACTATTATTGCTTGTTGCTTGGGGTTTTCTGGTCATTATTAACTGGTAATGTGATTCATTCTTATCACACTTTATAGTAAATTAGCGACCCGCCCCGGCTTCGCACGGTATATTATGCATGTATTATACATATAAACCTTCCTCTTGATTCATTCTATCTATTAAATAAAACCGCATCAAAATCCGTTGCATAGTTTCAAAGATTTAAGCATACAAAGGGACATAGGGACATAGGGACAGAGAAAGCAACTTTGTTTTATATTTTTTTATTTTTTTATTTATAAGCCTTTTTATTCCGAATTCGCTACAATTTCAGTGAGTACATGTTGTTGTTGTTATTGTCGTTTATTTTTTATTTATTTATTAAATTGTCGCGAAATTCGGCGTGCCTCATGGCATAGGCCTCCTCCGTGTATCGGAGGGTTTTGGGCTATAGTTCCCACGCGCGCCCAGTGCGGATTGGGAACTTAACACACACCATTTAATTTCTTCGCAGATGTGTGCAGGTTTCCTCACGATGTTTTCCTTCACCGAAAAGCTCATGGCAAATTACAAATGTAATTTTCGCACATAAATTCCGAAAAACTCAGAGGTGCGAGCCCAGGATTTGAACCCACGACGCTCTGCTTGAGAGACCACAGGTCAAACCACTAGACTACCACGGCTTTTTTGTTTTATACTACATATGTAGTGATATAATATCAGTACCTATGTTTACATGTAATCATTAAGTCTGTCTTGAAAAGGGGTTCACTAATTGTTTGTTGCAGTAATAGCATGCCCAATTTACAGGCAAACAATTTGGTCTGCACAGTAAATAATTTAAACGTCAACAATAACAAATTTGCTCAAGCATTAATCATTCTACTTCCAGCATAAGTTGACTAAATTCCATCACATCACAGGCATGCTCTTATATAAAACTACTACTACTAGCTTCTGCCCGTGACTTCGTCCACGTAGAATTATACTCATATTAGACAGCTACTATCTTTGACGTGTTTATAGCTATCCCGCGGGAACTATGCATTTTTCCGGGATAAAACGTAGCCTATGTGTTATTCTAGGGTACCAGCTATATCCTTTCCAAATGTCATCCAAATCCGTCCAGTCGTTTCAGCGTGAAGAAGGAACAAACATACACACTCACATCGTCACATCCATCCATCCTCACAAACTTTCGCATTTATAATATTAGTAGGGTTGTGCGCCCGCGACTTCGTTTCCGTGGATTTCGCTTTTAGGAGTGTAGGTAAGTTTTTGTTTAACATGCAATGAAAATATATTTTGTTTATGATATCCAATATTGATGAAATAATACCTGAATAGTGCACTGGGGTAACCGTAATCTAGCTGTGAAAATGCTGAGACAGGCAAAAATTAGAAAAAAAAAAAACTTGAAAATCTTCAAAATTCTCATAGGGATAAGTCCGCCTTTGTGCATGTATCAGGTTAGCTGGAAGAGATCCCTTCTTGGGGATAAGGTCGCCTTTGTACTATTTTCTGTGTACTTCTGTATTTTTAAATTTTTATGTGCAATAAAGAGTTTACATACATACAACTTATAGACCGACCGCTTAACTGAGTCCTCGCCAACGCGGCACAGGGGCGCGGGGTAGGCGACAAAGGGGGCCGAGGTGCGGGCGGCAGGCGCACTACCCGCCCGCACCGCTCTCGGTCCCCTTTGTCGTCCTACCCCGCGCCCCGTACCCGCGCGAGTGAGGACTCAGTTAAGCGGTCGCTCTATAGTAATTATAATTATACTGACAAATTTGTTTAGCAACAATTAGTCTCAAAATCAAGGGGAAGGTCATGGTGCTTTTGACCCCTTTAGATAAGGTAACTGAATATGATGTCAACAATAACACCATTATTTCCCAAGTCATTGGCAAAGAAGGGGGGGCCTGTACCAAGATTAGGCAACAAAACAAAACAAACACTATGATTACCTACTATGAGTTACAATACAATAATATATCAACAGTAACTCACATTAAACAACTATTGTCTAAACAAAAGAAAGTGGCATTTGTTTTTTTTAACTAGCTGAAAAGTTGGAGCTACTGTTTCAAGAAATTTTTGCATGATCAATGACATAATATCTGATTTGATATGAGTTATGATTTGTGCTATTCAATATTGAATTCGTTTTAATTTTTGACTGTGAAGTTTTTAATAAAATCTGCTAATAGAATATCTTTCACATTTATAGTACTGTAGGTACTAAATAACACATAATAACAATAAACATTAGATAAATCTTAATAATTATGGAGACTTAATGATCTTACAGACTAATAGGTTAAGCGAAAATATATACCTAGTTATCTCTTACACCATGTTTGCAAACTTGCTTTGTTTGTTTTATGTTGTGCAACAACAACAATTATTGTGTTTAAGTGATTAAATTTTACCTTATAAAAAACCTTGTATTTTTATGTAAAAGAAATAAAAAGAGCTTGCCCTAATTAAAACTTTATATTTATATATTAGCACTTGTAGCAAACAAGCATTTTCCCTTTCGCACTCGTCTACTCACCCACGGGTTAGAAAGAGATAGATGTATATATATTCGTGTCAAAAATCTAGCCTGCCTGCTTATCCGACGGCAACTATAACTACCTCAAATCGAATAGCTGTCAGTAAATAATAAATAAAATAAAATAAAGAAAAATAATAAAGTAAATTGCAAACAATGGCAAGTGCTTCAACAATCCCCGGTTCGTGACTGTACATAGGGCTTACATAAAGATAATTATTATATTGCAATGCAAAAATACCTACATAACGACAGGGTATCATTGACGCGTTATGGGTAAAGCAATCTTATCAGTCAACAAATATCAGCATTATGGATCTCCTTGTTATTATACCCATAATGATAAAAAATGAGTACGTACAATTAAACAGATAATAACGCGATTAGTTCTCTATTACATAATTAACGAAAATCACTTTATCCGGTTGATATTCAATGGAAATCAGTATCGAAATTGATAAGCAATGGCAAGCACACTTGCAAAAGCGATGTACCTATTTGGTTGATGGTAAAAATAGTTTTAGTCGCTGTATTCATAAGGCTACATGGTCTTCTTAATTTCGTCTTCAACATAGTAATTAATAATAGTCATCACAAGCCTCCTCCTCCATTAAAAGCGCTTGGTCTGAAGTACTATCGAGCACTTTACCACACACCATTTAATTTCTTCGTTCGACGTGTTCAATATAGACTTTCATCACCTAAAATGTCATGATAAATTTCTAAGCTAAGATTTAATAACGAGGCCCTATCTCTTTCACTCTCACACTGTCTCACAAGTCACAGAACGACGTAAAAGAAATTCTGTTTCACTCTTACGCGCGAGTACTCCCGTATGAGTGGGATTGGGGTAGTATTTCATTGTCATTGGGCGATCTTTAGGCGTATTCTGTCAAACGCTATCGCTAAAAGATGATTGTAGAGAGTCGGTGAATGTAATTGCAAGCACTCACGTGCCCTCTGCTTATCCCGTCTTAATTAGAATAAAACGGACGGCGGAAACTCAAAATGAAAGTGTCCTCATACTCAAAATCTTTATTAAAAACTAAATAATTTATAGACCGACCGCTTAAATGAGTCGTCGCCCGCACGGCACAGGGGCGCGGGGTAGGAGGACCGCGGGGACCTCTCTCGGTGCGGGCGTGTAGTGCGCCTGCCTCCCGGACCTCTCCCGGCACCGCGCGGGACTCACTTAAGCGGTCGCTCTATAGCTGAGCAAAGTCACGGGTATAAGTGCCGGCACGTAAGTCTAGCGATGACCTTGTACTATGCGCAAAAGTATAAAATACGGTATCCGTGGGTGCGCAGATCCCCTTCACGTGACTCGTCATCGCTAGACTTACGTGCCGGCACGTATAAAGACTAGTCATAATCATAATAAACCAGCTATCGGTACTAAAGTATAATTTTCTTTAATTTCCCACCGTGTATCTATGCTGTGTGTAGACGACATGTAGACGTGGTGATTGTTGTTCCAGAACAACCCATGCCCGCACCCCATAATATTCATGCGCGACTGCGAAGTGTCGCACGTGCGCGCGCTCCTACAGTTCATGTACGCGGGGCAGGTCAACATCGCGCAGGCGCAGTTGAGCGCGTTCCTACGCACCGCAGATGCGCTGCAGATCCGCGGCCTGACGGACTGCTCGCAGCACAACGACAAGGTATTAACAGCTGACTCGACTAATGTCTACACGACACGGCAAGCGGGACTTCTGCGAACTTATTTAGTAGGACAGCACAACAGACAGTTACTTCACCAAGCGTCATCATCAATGACATAAATGACGAATTTTGTATAGATTCTCTTATCATCATTGTCGTGTAGGTGGAGTCTGCTTAGCCGTTTGGATCCCAGTTTTGGGTTAGATTTCATGTTGATATTTTGTTTACAGAAAGTGAATCGAAAATCTCCTCCTTCCCAACTACGTAATTTGCTCAGCGCCAAGCCGCCACAGTCTACCTCCTCCTCCAAAGCCGCAAGCCAAAATGTCGAGTCGGCCTCCGCCGACGACCAAGAGAAGAGCGCGAGTCGACGCTCCACCATTAATTCTCCCGATGTTGCCAGAAATAATCTCACTGAAGAAGCTCCTTTCCAAACGTCTAGTCAAATGAGGCCTAATAATGACGACTATAACGAAACGTGCAACTACCCGACCATACGGGTGAAAACTGATCTCGAAGCTCCGGACGTGAAGACCGAAGAGAACGACGTCCTGATGGACCCCGGAGGCTCGGAGCGCGCCGACAAGTGTCAAGATTTCAACGCGTCCGATCTTTTAGAACCAAAAATGGAAGTCATGGAACAGGAAGCGAGCGACGAGGAGCGCTCCAGCTTCCCGCAGATCTACTACAACGAGAACAACGCGCTCGCCAACCCGTTCGCCGCCCTGCAAGGTGAGTCGCCTCGCCGAACGCCCCGGAGGTCCGCGCCGACTCGCTCGCCGCTCTCGCTAATCACACTTCTCTCGTTCCCGCAGGCAACATCGATCTCGTGTCCGGGATGAACGCCGAGCTCCGGGACGAGAACGCGGAAGGTAAATATCCTCACCCTCCTGATCACTATCACGTTATTATCACACGCACACGTCGACTCGGACAGCCGCGCCCCCGGCGAACCTTCTTTTGGCACATTCGAGTCACTCGCAGAGGAGAGCGCGCGCGAACCGCTAGGTGCTCGGTGGCTAGGCGCGCGGGTGTCGGGGACGAGCGCCCCCATGCCCGCTCGCGGCGGCGGCGGGGGCGCAGTGCGATCGTGGTGTTGTTGGCAGCGGGCGCGGCCGGCGGGGTGCGCTGCGCGCGCTGCGGCCGCCGCTACAGCAACGCCTCCAACCTGCGCCAGCACGTGCGCCTCATCCACGAGGCGCAGCCCGTCGCCTGCGCCACGTGCGGCCGCTGCTTCAAGACGCCGCTGTACCTGCGCCGCCACACGCTGGCGCAGCACCTGGGCCGCAAGTCGCCGCTGCCGCCGCCGCTGCCCGCGCTCCAGCCCGCGAGGCCGCGCCAGTAGCGCCCGCCGAGGCGCTCTCTCCTGTTGACGCGAGGACCGCCCGCCCGGAGATGCGACGCCCGCCCGACGCCGCCTCCCGCTCGTGCGTCTCTCGCTAGCCATCCGCCCGCCTCGCGTTCGTATTTTTCCGGTGCCACTTTTAGTTTTGATGCACCGACTAAATTTACTATTCGCGCGACCTCGATACGGTGTCGCGTCCGCTCTGCGACGTGTCGTATTAGCGGAGGAGGGTATCGCATCTCTCGGTCCGGGGATATTGTGTAGATGTGACCTGTGAGGTCGTAATGAAGACTGTCAGTAGATATATCTAGTCTGTGATCGGAGTGTCGCCGGGGGCCTATCTGCCGTCACACCTTTCCGCTTATTGCGTGCCTTTCGATAAATATACCGAGTGCCAGATGTGGTCCGCTTTGACGAGTCCCCGTTGGGCGTTCCGTGGGGATATGTTTAGTGTCGAGCGCGATACGCGTTTACCACGGAAAGTCCTTGTGGCGATCATTATGTTGTTTACTTGGGAAGTACCTACTTACAGGAACAATGAGCCGCGCTGAGTCACGGTGTAGGGTTCCCGCCACATGACTAACGGGGCCTCGTCGAAGGGAATACACGAGTACCTTCCTTTCTGACAATAGACTGATTGTTGTTAAAGCATTTGTTGCGACCGGTGCTGATTTTACATGAACATAGGTTATTTACAGGTTACAATGTACATACATAACATTATACATACACGTTATCCACAAACTGCCCGCCGCTCCTCGTCGCCCTCCTAGAAGTAAATGATTAAGGTGTATTTTCATATAGAGAGTAATTTTTTGTACCGCGTCGGCGGCGGGCGGCGGCCGCAGTCCGTTTCATTTGTCGACCGCGCGAAGCTGTAGCTCTCCGGAGGTATACACTCGCAACACCAATAGTCATATTTTTATACACAATAGATTTTATCTTTACACGATGTTATTGTTGAGTGATTGGACGGCTCCCGGTTAATAGTTTGTAAAGTGAAATGAAATGATCATTAATAAATGTCTTCAAATTCATATATTGTCTAGAAAAACATAATAAAACTTATTTAATATTAGTTATCGTTTATAGAGGAACGGATCGTTTGCCATAGTTCCCGTGCGAGCATTGTTGCACCGAACACACCTACTTAGTTTACAAAGACGACTATAAAGAGACGAGTAGTTTTAGTTTTTTACAATTATTTTTATATTAAGCTTTTATTAATTTTGATTTATTAATTTACTTTGTAATTGCGTTTTGGGTGATAAAAGTTTGCCATGGTATCACATCTAGTCATTTCCCAGTAAGGCCTGAGAGGTAAAGGGGGCGTAAATTGGAGGTATCTATTATTAGGGTTGTGAACTACAATATTAATTTATCCTTTTAAAATTATGAAGAAACCGCATGAAGGTGTGATCTCAAGTAACTGTTTCTTACCGTGATCTCTAAATTTTCACTTTGCATTTAATTTAAATAATATTTAATCTTAAAGTTAAAACTGAAAGTCAAATGATTCCAAAAGGTAATCCTAGATTATATAAATTGCAATAATAATAAATTATTCTTGGAATTAATCGCTTATATTAATCTATTAGTAAGGTATTTTGGGAAAAAAAGCACTTTCGAATTTTAATAATTTTAATCCAATTACTAAGTTAAGGTGCAGTGCAGCTTTCATAATCAAACGAAGTACTACACGACATATGTAATGTTTAGAAAAAATCGAATCTCTTACGCACTTGCTGAGTTTAAATAGTAATTTTTGAACTAGGAGTTTTATCATTATGATGTTTATGAATGTAAATTAAAATAATATTATTAAATACACAGTCGGAATACCATTAAATATAAATTATCGGAAATGGTTTTATCATAGAGTTGTTTACATTGTTCTACTACAAGTCATACTCGTTGAATTCTACTTGCAATATCTAGTATAAGACCCGGCACTTTAAGAAGGCTCAGTTATTTGTTATACGACATACAGTTTTAATCTTACTACAATCGGAATAGCAAGAAAGTTTTAGTTGATAATGTATACAACCAACTTTTTTTCATGAAACTGTTAATTTTAGGTTGTATATATCGTTCATCTTTATGTACATAAATTATTGTAATTTTTTACTAAATATCAGAAAATAAAGTCCTGCAAAGACCTCAGTTTTTAGTTAAATTGCTAATGAATGCTAACTTGTTACTTTTTAATAAACATTCCGACGTCATAGGTATGTAGATTTCCTTAAGTTTTGTTAGTTTTAAAGATGCTACAGTTGATCAAAACCTATACAATTATTTAATGGTAAATTATAAAGGGATTGATCACCTATAGCGATAAATGACTATAAAAAAACACACGCAATTATTGTTCCCATTATTTTCATAATGTTCTCATAATCTTCATAAAATTGCTTAAAAATATTAATTCTGTTTTTGCCGTTATTGAACATAATTAAATCAAAGATATTACGGTTTTTCCTGTCTCTAGGCGAATGCTGCCTATAGCAGTAAATCAAGGGATTATAAGTGCGTGTCATCCAAATATTTTGTGTGTCGACCGAATTCTTAATCAAATAATATTTCTCATCTTACGTACGGACTGGCTAAAGTCGTCATGACATGAGTCTTCATGCCTTGGCTGCGGCAGGGCGCTAATACTACTTAATTTCTTAAGATTATGTGATTAAGAATTCAGCTTATGTTATTTTTCAAGTCGATCGAAGTCTGCGTTTCCGCCAAAAGTAGCGCTGCTTGGCGCACCTTTTTTTCCGTATCCATTTGGTTCAGTTCGGTAAAAACGCAGTTTTGACCTTCGTGACCACTCTTCAATTGATGATTCGAACAGCAGAAAGAGTTTCGGCTAGTTTTTTGTTTTTATTTTACGGATAACTATGGCTAGCAATATAGACTAGCGAACTAAGATATAGATCGACCGCTTAACTGAGTCTTCGCCGGCGTGGCACAGGGGCGCAGGGTATGCGGCCGAGGGGGTAGGGGGCCTCTGTGCGGGCGGCAGGCGCACTACCGGCCCGCACCGCTCTCGGTTCCCTTTGTCGTCCTACCCTGCGCCCCGTACCCGCGCGGGCGAGGACTCAGTTAAGCAGTCGCTCTATCTATACCCATGTTGCTTCCGCTACAATTATAATCTTACCCACTTCCACATAGTCTAGTAGAATCATCAATGAAGCCTTGAAGTATTAGTCGCGCTCATACGAGCGGGCATGCGGTGCAATGTTTCTTGTCTTGGGGCTGTAGTTTCTTTTGTTTCTGTGGCAGCGGGTCGTTGGGACGGACGCCGGAACCGGCCTGTGCCGGACGCGGTGTGGCTCGAGCAGCATCGCCGCGCGTTGCCGTTCGTGCTCAAGAGGGAGAACGAGAGAGGCGCCGTCGCACCACGTCTGGTAAGACCTGGCCTTATACTGTGAAATTCGATTTTCGAAGTTCGTTTCGCGCCGTTCCGCTCTCACTAATAGTTATTAATTTGAGAGTGAGAGGGACGATGTGATACGAAATTCGAAAATCGAAATTCGGAGTAGCCACCCAGGCAAAAAGAAGCCAAACTTAGTCTCGTTTGTCTAAAAAATTGCCAGAATTACAATGAAGCCACTGCTCTGTCGTGTTTATAACATCTAGACCAAGATTCACGCTTTCATAACCAGAGCATCTGACTCTGGGGGAAGGGATGCTGCATGAATGTTGATCTCCGATCCTCTTGAGTCCTCCCATGAGGCTGACATAGTCACCCCTGTGTACTAAAGCCTCTTTAAAATATAAGATTTTTAAAAAAAAAAGATTCACGCTTTAGAATTCATGATTATTCTAAGAAACCTGTGAGAGTATAAAAAACTGAGATTGTTGCATGGGCATCCGGAAGTAATAGTTTATTTGGCAGTTTCATTAAATAATTAACGATGCCCACTCTGGGTATAAGAGAATTAAATTAAATGTATTCCTTTATTTCCTTTTGTATTTAGTTAAGCGACAAGATAAAAAGCGGACATTACGCCTTAATCCGAACCATGTAAGATGGCTGCCGTCTGATTAGAGTAGGGATACGGGTGGAGTTGATATATAACGCATTAGTTGTATGCGTATTTGCTTTCATGGAGATATGGGAGCACGTATGTAGCCAGTAGCCAGTTATTAGTTGCTGTCATGGGTCGAAAACTAAGGACAAAGTTCTGTCCCTATTCTTATCGGTTTCTAAATAATAGCATAGATAAACACGCAGCACAAGCAGTGCGCGATATATGACATTTATCTTTTATGGTGTTTGTTATAAAAATACTTGTTGTATAACCGAGTGGGAAAACACGTTCGCTACTGTGAATTGATCGTGTTGAGTTTAATTATGACTTGCTTATATCGTGGTCAGTGATAATGTGCCACATATAAAGTCAATTTATGCTTCAGGAGATAATTTATGAAAACAATGCTTTTGAAAATGTGTAAAAGCGTTATGTTGGCGTAAGCAGAGCAGTCTTAACTTTGTGGAGTAGTCATCGCGACCGACATATTTTCGTCAAATACCTACGTTTTAATTACCTACCCATCTAATAATTAACAAAAACCTAAGACAGAAATATGTACCTAACCTACAGTTCGTGAGCTCTTAGAATTCCATTCGGATTTGTCTTCCTGTCTCGCTCATGTTATGGGTGTTACTTAAATCGGCCGACGGTACCCGAAACCCGAATGTCATTCTAAAGCTCACGGCCTGTATGTACTTAAGTATTAAATCCTTGCATAATTTATTAAGTGATTCTGGGATTTACTTTTTGCCTACACAAACAATTGCATAACATTGTTGCTCGTTTATAAACAGCGGCGTACACCAATTTCCGCCAACGGGTGTATTAAAATTTTTCGCTATCACCAATTTATCCTATCACGAGGAGGGTTATCTCGGCGCGGGTTGTAGCGATGGTCGATAACTATGGCGTGTCGTCGACAGATAAAGCTCGGCGAGGGCGTGGAGATTCGCGAGGAGCTGCTCAGGGGTGTGAAGTGGGGGGATTATAGGAAGGTGACGAGGGGTCTGGCGGCGGCTCTGTTCTCGCCCATAGAGCTGGCGACCTGCTCTGTCACGGGGCAGCGCTGGTCCCGCGCAGGGCAGGAGTCGCGGCCGACCAAGCCGCCGCTGGACCGCCGCCGCGTCCACGCGCTCATCTCCTACGTGAGCCGCCATTTCCCCGACGTCGAGGTCAGCCGCATCAAGCAAGTCCTCGCCTATAAATGCAAGGAGAACTGTGCCGCGCTCCGGATGAGGACCGCCAGGTAATTTTGACGCGACTATTTCTTACCACTATGCTGGTTTTTGTACTGAATGTAAAGCAATTCTTGCAAGCTCTGTTGAAACGCTTAATATTCGTTGTCTGCTCCAATTCAGCAGGCTTACGTAAGCAACTAGCCTGTCTAAACGTTCACGTTGAACTTTTTTCAAGTCAGTACCGTACCGTGATGAAGATCGAGCGAAATGGGCGGAAGCTTAAGTCTGCGACAGCCACGGTGTACGAGTAACTATTCTGGCTTTTAATGTCTGACACCTGTTGCGCCACTATAGTATTTAATACGACAGATCTAGCTTTTGTTAAAAACGGCTAATTAATTCTTGTGTTTACCGCAATGTGGCGAGGTACCCTGTACATGTATACCTTCATAGCGTGACGCTCACTGGAATGCATGACTTGCGTTCATTCAGTTTTATCATTGTGGAAAAAACCATTGGCCATCCATCGGAAAACGTACAAATTTTACTGACTTTCGTGCGACTAGGTACCTTTCACTGTAGTTAATGCCTACATTCCTAGCACAGTCATATTCTCAATATCTCTTTTATGTGGCTTTACTTTATACTAGGGGAAGGCATGAGCTCATTGTACATTGCTACTTCGAGACAATCTATCAAAACAACCTTATCTCATTCACACTGTAATAATTCCCATACATTAAGTAAAAAAAATGACGTCACAATTTTAATCTGTTTCGACGGCAAACATGTTTTTATAGAATAACTAATATTATCTCCCATGAGCTTTATTGTTAAACAATAACAACATAGGTATTTGACTCGAAAATTGTACCTCTGGCAGTGAACATAATAATTGCCTAACGCGATGGCAAAAATATTCGTCGACTGTTCAAGTAAGTGGTCTGCATGTGTTATCGTGACCCGGGAGCGTGAGGCCGCTATGTAACTCATATTATCTTTGCGTGTTGAATGAGTACACTACATTCTTGGTGAACGACGCTAAGTCGCCATAACATAATAATAAACAATAGTTATTGCTCGTTATCAGTTTGCCCTCATACTTTTACCATTTGCTCGGTGGAATTTGTGATATTGTAACTTCAACTTATGGTAATCATGGCTTGTAAACATAGGGTTCAAGGTTCACCATGAATGCCATGCTTATCACATGAGTCAGTCCCCTGCGGACGACTCAGTCTCGAGGTCTATATCGGCGGTGATATCAACCCATGCAGAGTTCAAGTTCAAGTGGCGCTCGTCATATTTAATGTTAAACAAATTCACGCTTGTGCTGTATTTATAATGTACGAATATTTCAACCGAGCAATGGTATGGGTACGGGAAATTCAGTTCAGTCTATTTGTGAATTAGCGGCGTGCATAGGAAGTTGTATGGACCACGCTAATGCTAATAGAGAAAAGATCTCGAAATGGCATCTCCTCAGCATGCTCTCTCTTTTGCACGCTGTCGTTGTCTTATTTCAACGCTAGCAGGAATCAGGACCAACATGTAAAAAAAAAGTATCGACACGTCTAAGTTTTTGCAAGTGCAACATAGTACAAGGTACAATAACATCTTTGACAACAACAAACAAGAAACAACAACAACTCTCTTCAATTCTGGAACAAAAAAGTTATTGGTAATTTCGCTTAACATGACTACAATGCACTTAATGCAGCGTTTTTGAGGTGAAGTTGATCAGATGTATGAGATACGGTTTCTTACGAAATTTATTCAAAGCTGTTTTTATTTGAACTACGCGGTACTGGCAGGCAGTGCGTTGACACTGGATACAGTATTCAAAGTATTCAAACTGAAGTTTACACCTTGGCAGACTTCGCGTTTCCGAAATTGACGAATATTGAACTATCAGGCTTATCACACCATGTATTAGCAATTTAGGAGTGATATACAGCACAAAAATTTTAGTTGAGTTTTTGTTTAAAAATATTACGGTTGCATGGGGGACCTTTTTAAGGGTGCGCTTCTAATAAAGTAGAGCAGAGGCAGAGACACGTAGTCGTATAATCACAACAATGGTTGAAATAGAGTCTCTTCCCTGTGTTACTAAAAGTAAGCAAAGCGCTTACAATACAATACAATGACTCTACTATATTGTAAGCCACATAAATAAACATGGAAAACAGGTACAGGGTACAAACTGTGGTACAGATACAGGCGCTTAGCTCTACCCCCCTCCCTTTCTTCTTACGTAAGAATTTTCATTTTTTTTTATCCGAAGTATTTTTTTTAAAGTTTCAATCAAAAATAGAACAGAACTTTTTTTTTTTAATGAGCAAAGTACAAGCCTCCTAGTCCCATTTGTTGTCTACTTAATTACTTGCACTTCTTGTGCAAAAGCAGCCAGAGCCTCTAGTGTAAGTTTTCGCATATAAAAACGTCTCGAACGCTTTCACGTAAACATCTCAATTACTATGGAATAATTTGCAGCGCCACCTGTGGATCGAAACGGCAACAAACTATTTTCATAGTATTTGACATTTTAACGCAAACGCGTTCGAGACGTATTTTGTGACCGAAAACTTACACTAAGCATACTGATACCGTCACTAGTTTAAGATGACTATGCGTTACGTTCTCGTATGCGCCACTCGAGGCAGTAATACAATTTGAAGTAGGCTGTCGAATTGTTTCAGCGAGTCGACCAATTACATGCTGTCGGCGGCGACGCGGCCGCCGCCCTGCGAGCTGGACGCGCCGCCCGGCCCCGTCGCGACACGCCCCTACCACTAGTAAGTAGCAACCCCTTTTATGACGGCTATATCTATAACAAACAATCTATCTTATATATCGGCCATATGCGGCCTTTTGTGTGCTTATCTGAAATTTGTTGTAAGCCATTTTAAAATTTAAAGCCAGATCTTAAAAAAATTGAAAGCTAAAGATCTTTGTTAAAACTTATTTTGACGCTTGGCGTCAAAAATTCGCAAAGTAACAAGGTCGCGTGAGAGCTGTATGCTTTGCTTAGTGTAAGTTTTCGGTCACAAAATAGGTCTCGATCACGTTTGCGTTAAACTGTCAAATACTATGAGAACTGTTTGTAGCCGTTTCGTTCCGCTAGCGGCGCTGTCAATTATCCCATAGTAACTGAGACGTTTACGCGAACGCGTTCGATACGTTTTTCGTGTCAAAAACTTACACTAGAGGCACTGGTATAGATAGAAAAAAGAAGACTCACTAGATAATATAGATATCACTAGGTCTCACTAGGTATAGATAGAAAGAAGGCTCACTCACCTGCTATGCGTGGTGTAGAGGTATAACACGCATCATGGAATGATGAGAATCCGGGTTGGATCCCGACCGTTGCTTTACTTTTCGGATTATTCCATGTTCTAATTTTCAGTGTCGTTTAGAAATTTAAAACTTATTTTTTCATTATTTAAGTAATTACTAACGACAACACAACATACTTTTACGACATAATTGGAATAACGTTTTAATGAAATCCTAAATAATATTTGGTTGCGACTCTCGACACCATGACTGAGACAACTCGACACCATAACTGAGACAAAGACCCCTGTAAAAAGAAGATCGAGTAAGTATGACTATTCTGTATACATATAAATTATAAAAGAATGAATCTCTATTTCCCTTGGTCAAGGCACAGACCTAAGAAAATAATAGTCCGGCTATACCTTTCTAACCTGTTAGCCTGTGCTTAAGGGACAGGCGCGTTATATCCGTGATATACGTTAGTGTGCAAGGGTTTTATCTGGTACAGTACGGCCATCTACTTAAATTATTGACCATTTATGAAACTTGCCATGGTATAGTAACATTTTGCTACAGATTGGCATTGGCGTGTGACAGTGTTCCTTGGTAGCTCTACAATTGCACGCTTTTTATTGTCTTTGTTTTTCGACATCCTCTCCGCTAATACTTATTGTTAGGTACTAAAGTGTATGTAAGTTAACTTTTTTATGAAAAAATGAAAACTAAATCTGGTTTTATATCTGTTGCTAATTGTCTCGGGTGGTCAGAACGTTCGAATGTTCACTCAATTAAATTTGCTGTTAAATTTTAATTGCTGACTTTATAAAATTTAAGAAAATATGAAAATATTCTCACAGGTGACTTCCGGTATATGACGAAACACTCATTACCAATTGACTCACTACCGATTGCGGTCTGGCCGCGGTATTCTTCACAATTCGAGTAATAATTATGAAAATAATTGAATGATAAGATTACGATTACCTGTCCGGAATTAATGTAATGTATAGACTGCCAGTATGCGAGGACAACAGCACCAAACGGAATAGTTTTATCGTATCTTTCCATTTAAGACATCGCGTGGTTGATTATGATTTGATTACTCAATATAATTATTATTTCGATTCCTTTACTCAACTCAATAAATATGAATGTGAATAACATAGCATAGCATAGCTTATTTTAGCTGCATATGGTATTTTAATTGGCTACAATTAAGTAGCGGCAACGTAACTACTACCTATAGTCGTTATAGAAGATCCGCCTTTTAGTAAATGGACCAAATTACTAGCTTATATTTTTAGCCACATATTGACAAACATTTGGAACGTTTTTCCAAAGTCCTTATTCATCAATATCCTGCGCTGATATCAAGCTTACTGAGCCTTGAACATGGATCATCTAAAAACGACGTGAGATTTTGTCAAAATCATATTTGAGAATATGTTTTGTACATTAATAAGTCATAAGTTTGATTAGTAGGGCTACCTATTAGGAAGGATTGTTCTAGCCTAGCAGTGGAGCATTCACGAAGTCTCACGGATCTTTTACTTGTTCTCTGAGGAAAAATGAAATAATAGTAATTAATGAACAAAATCGATAATAACACGTATTAGATACTTTTTTTTTTGTCAATGAAATTGCAACTTTTTAGACTGGTGCTCTGTCGTCCTAATTAAATTATATCAGGTTTTTTTCCGTAATTAGTATGATATGAATGTGAACTAGCTATCGACGTTTACCTTGCTATTCCGCTACCACATGTTTTTTCTTCTTTAATATGTAATTACCAGATTCAATATGGCAGTAGGATTTTATCATTTATCATCACCCGATTTTTATTATTATATTTGCCTAATTGAGTGTCCCACTGCTGGGCAAAGGCCTTCCCTTTTTTCTGCCACTCGTCCCGGTCGAGGGCATGCTTATTCCATCTCGTCATCTTCTTCTCGGTCTACTAACACTTCGATGGCGAACCCAACGTGTAGGGATCAAGGCCCATCGCTCTGGATTCATGCGGCAAACATGACCAGCCCAGTCCCATTTCAGCTTAGCGGTCTTTGCCCCGGGTTTTTGAGCCCAATTTTTAGATTTCTAAACGACACTGAAAATTAGAACACTTAGAAAAATCCGAATAGTAAAGCTATGGCCGGGAATCGAACCCGGATCCTCATCATTCCGTGATGCGTGCTAGGTATACCGCTACACCATCCAAAGCAGGCATAACGGGTGAAACGGTAAAAAAAACCTAAAAATCATGAAGTAAAAATTCTTGATTCATTTGATAGTACCCGATTTTTAGTTTAAATTATTAGTTTGTGTTTAATTTATTAAATACTTACACTCTGTGGAGTTGTCACTTGCATAGTATTGTACCTTGATCTCAAAAATAGAAAGACGTTGCGTCTCAAAATACATCTCCAGAAACCCATCAGAACTAAATATTTGCCAAATTTTCGTACGTAGCGATAGCGCATTGACCTCGGCACGTATTTAATCGCTTGGGACGTATTACGAGCTACGTTCCGACTACAATTCGAGTATGAACTTATGCTATTGTGCTTCATTGCAGCTACAAAGAAGCGTTCCAGTATCAGTACAGATGTATTGTAAATAATTATTTTCCATCAAGTAAACTTGGAAACATGACTTTCGGCATTGCATTGAAGTTTCATAACTACTTATGGTAATAAACTACTTCAAAACTTCATGAGTAGTCTTGGTGTCTTTAATTTAGACCAGTAATTCCCAAAGTGGTCCAGGTAACCCCCAGGTATCCACGGAAGACTCGACGGGGGTCAAGTTAGGCTTCAAGGGGGTAAGTTGGGCTTCACTTTTTTTCGAGATTTAGAAATTGGTGGTAATTGTAGCTGCAGGAGGTGCACCGGATCCAGCAAAATTTTGAAAGTGGTCTATGGAATAAAAGAGTTCGGGAACCTCTGATTTAGACGATGCAAAAACGAGATTCTTATTTAGTACTGCATAGTAATGTTGGATCGTGAGTTATCGACGAATTTTCCTTACATTTTTTGAGAACGGGCCCCAGTATCCATTGTAGGAATACACCTCTGAGTGCGGTAGTTAAACGTTTCATTCGCAAAATTTTTCCTACAGTATAATGTGCGACAACAGCTGACTTTCGTCCTTCTCGATTTTAAACCACGGCGATAACCTGTATAATTGACCTAAAAGTTCCCTAAAATTCCGTGTTATTTATGGCCACCCACCGCATTATCAGACTTTGACCAATAGTCTGTTCACAAATGAAGTGCGGTTGATTAGTCTTACTTAAGCCGTGTCTGCTGCGCCATGTTTTCGTTGTTTTAAACATCTAAAACAAAACAAAATAAAATAGTTACACTACTCATGGATCATAAACATACAAACAAATAAATAATGGATTAAACTCATCTAGCACCCCCACTTTTCTGTCACTTTAAACTATTATTACTAGTTAAGCCTTTTTCCAGAAATAGAAATAGCAGCACATCGCGCCGTGCTAGCCTTGCTGATTGATACTATCTTAATGATAATGATATATCTTCATATTGTATGTTTGTTTGAATGATCGTTTGCGCTTTAAAGTAAGCGATAATCTATTGATGCACGAGTACATATACGCTTACTTAACGGTATAGTGACTTTTGCTCCTATTTCGAGACTGATCGCCGTCCAGTAGATCGGTGAAGACTTTACGAAGACTATAGAAATTGGCTAATCATTTCTACGATGTATTTATGTATATTTTTGTCAGCCTGTGTAATTCTCGCGATGTAGCCATAGGGTTTTCAAATATCAATACACTGCTTAATTGAATCATGCGTTCATTAGAACGCTTTAACTTTTTCAACATCAAGCCTGTAGACTTATTGTCTCACTCGCTCGCAATCGCCATCGTGTTCATTTTGACAGTTCTTGTATGAATGTGACAGCTAGCTGATTGCGATGCCAATTGTCAGCCCATACATGAACTGTCAAAATGAAGACGATGGCGATTGCGAGCGAGTTAGACAATTAGCCTACTGGTGAAATAGAAAAGTAGTGGCGTTGAAGAGGTTGTTTGTCCATCCATCCAGCCTCAACGTGTCAACTTTTTTAGTAGTAATACATACATCTAACTAATATTATAAATGCGAAAGTATGGATGGATGGATGGAGGTTTGTTTGTTACTCAATCACGCCAGAACGGCCCAACGAATCTGGATGAAATTCGGCACATAGATAGAGAAAAGTCTGGAATAGCACATAGGCTACTTTTTATCCCGGAAAATTCCCGCGGGATAGCGATAAACGAATTCTTTGCAGACGAAAGTCGCAGGCAACGGCTAGTGCAGACATAAATCAAGTCTTTATCCTTTACGGGATGGAGGTAGACAGAAAAAAGTCAAGTCAAAAGTTTATTTTGCAAATAGGCCGCCAAGGGCTCTTTTACATGTCTTTTTTTGAATCTACCAGCGCATTCGGAAAGACCATCATTGCCAAGAAGAATGCGCCGCAAGAAACTTGGCAGAAAGACATTTTTTTCAAAATAAAACAGATTTACAATAGTTCTTAAATTCTACTTAACTTACCTATAATACAATTAATACATTTTTATTAAAGAGATGTAAAAGGTCCCTAAGTTAAGTCCGTACCTTAAATTACATTGGTCTATAGTAGAGATGTATAAAGTCTCTACTGGTCAAGACCTTAAGGTAACAAGGGAAAGGGAAAGGGGTAACAAAATAGTGATGGGTTGCAGTCACTTCGCCTGTAACATGATTTTCGCCGAAACCCTCGATGGGCTTTTATTATCAGCGCGGGTAGAGTGATGCAACCGGCACATTGTATGTTTTTTCTTTACTCCCAGAGCTGCTTGGAAGCTTTACTTGGAAGTTTTAGTAGTTTACGGCATTGAATTGGTGTGTGTTGTGTTTGCAGTGAGGCGCCGAAGAGCCCGGGCGCGGGCGAGTGCTCGCGCGCGTCGCCCATGGGCGCGGCGGGGGCGGGGGCGGCGCCGGCGGCCGCGGGCTGCGCCGGCGACGCCGCGCAGTGATGCCGCAGCACGCACTATTGCATATCAATTTCATAATCTTGTTATTTTTTACCAAAAAGAGAAATTCTAACGATACTCGTCGCTCGCCCTCGGCGCTGCCTCGCCGCGCTCGCGGAGCCGCGACCCTCCGACGTCGACAGATTATATTTTGGCGACGAACGCCGGCGAGGAGGCCGCCTCAAATATTCATATTTATTTAGGTGATATTTTTCTATTGGCTACTGATAAGATTTTATCTGTCGTTATGTATCGCCGGCCACGCCGGGATGCATTGTCGTTGTAAGGAGGGAGAGTCGCGCCCGAAGCTCTAGCAATAATTTATCAGGTTCCTAAGACATGTTTCGTAGTTAGGTTCTATTGCACGAATTTTCGCGAACACTGCCGCTTGATATCTAAATTTTAATTTCACGGATATTAGTCATTTAATTGCTTCCTTTATTTTATAATAAAAGTCATTTTCATTGTTACGTTAAAATTTGTATATGAAGCATTTAAGTGCTGTACGAGGGACCGTTGCAATTGCAAAGTAAATATATTAAAATGGCATAATGTTTAGAACTAACATAGATTTATATTATAGTCATTTCGTTTTATAGGTGTAAATGATAAAGAATTTATTTTGGAGCGTCTGGTTTGGATATTGTAAAGTTTTCGGAGAGCTGTGATCGAGATGGATATATAAAGCAGTCATATTTTTAAATAACGTTTAGGAGTTATTACGTAATTATTGCCAGGTATACAGCATATTGTATGGTGTGTGGTGTACATAGAGGTACGCACGGTCGGTCGTGTTATTAATAATATAATCATATCAAAAAAAAGCAATAACTATTATTTGATAGAGACGAATTTTTAATTTTTAAATACTGTTTTAACCAAGTTGTTATTAAAGTAGCTAGTAAAATAATTATTCTCTTTAAAAGTCCACAGTCGTTAGAGTTCTTTTGAACGATGAGTAATGTCGTAATGCGTCTCACATTTTGATCATATCAGTAACGTCTTAGTTTTTCACGTGAACATTTTGTACGGTCGTTGTAAGCGTTACGCAGGCCGCCGCGCCGGCGCCGGCGCCGGTAGTGCGCTGCACATAAGTTAACAGTTACCACAGTTAGGATAACGTAGGCGCCTCGCCCGCGCGACCTGGTAGCCACTGCACTAGGTACTAGCTATGGTCTACGATGCCAATTCAGTCTTAATGCTCAATTTTGCCAAATTTTACTTGCCGAGAACGTCTTGTCTGATCTAGCGGCCAACGCGGTCTACAGTCGCGCTCGCTCCCACGAGCGCCCGTTTGCTCAATAGTACGGAATATTACTTTGCCACTTTCTCTTAGAATTAAAAATTTTGGCCCAAGAGAAAATATATCATTAGAAATTTTAATTAAACGAAAATTTGATAGTAATTTAAATAAGACAATTTAGAATTTACTAAGAGTGATGTTTGCAAGTATAAATACTTCGTGGAGTATGATCGGGTAGAGTCGAATGCAATATGTTTATTTAGTGCCAAATGATAAGTTAACTCGTAGCAATATATCGTATCCTAATGCTCTTGTGTAACTCACATTGTGTATTGACCTGTGAGGTTTCGAACGTTTCTTTAACAAGACTATACAGGGAAAGTGTTAGGTATTGTTGTCGGATTAAGTGGTGTTGTTGAGATAAAATACTCATGTGGCAGGGTGTAAAAATAAACGTACCTATTCTATTACCGATATTTCGGAAGTGCATTTTGGTATGCCCTCAGCTGTAGACAGCAAAATGTGATCGAGTAGGCGCTCTAAGCGCCTATTTATAACCTAGTCTAGTTTTGATACTAAAATAATGTCAAGTAAAAAATTTAACAAATGACAAAAAGCCAAAAACCTTGAAGGTATACCTCCACTCGTCTACAGGGTAAGTCGCTCGCCGGGTCGGGCGCCCGCGCCCTTCGCTGGTATACTCTTATTTTTACACTCTGTTTTATAGCGGTGATGGTGTGAGAGCAAGGAACAAGAGAATTTATTTACTCAAATAAGTTTTATTATTTATGATATTTTAACTAAATTGTAATGAATATACATTTTTTTGCATTTTATTGTAATGGCAGCTGTCCATGTAACGGTGAACGATCGAATCAGTCACTGGTGTGCGTAGGGTTTCATAAATAGATTTAAAGCGATACATCGAACATGACACATTGGGCACAAATATTTTTAAAAATATGCTTGTTTTTATTTTCTATGCTTCGCTAAGTAATAAATAATGGAAATCTTTGTTGTACGTAATGTTCCTCATGCTAGTGTCTATATTGGAGTAACGTTTATAGAGCCCTTGTGTCGGAGGCGTACACGGCGTACTCTGCCGACGTCGTCTAAGTTATAATGTAGGGACAACATCGAAGCCGCTGCGCCCGCGCAGTGATGTGCCAAAATTACGTGCTAGTCTTTTAAAACAAATGTTGTTATCAATTTTCAGATTTTATTTAGTCCAGAATATGTTTATTCCTGTGCTGTGAAAGTAATTACTTCGATCAAATCAACACTAGTTGGTGGTGTGACGCTGATGCACAATGTAGCCGATTTATTAAATAATCTTGCCTTTTAAAATATACATTGTTTTTACTCGAGCTATTCTATCTACCTACATATACTCACGTTGTAGTTATGTTATTTTTTTCTAATTGGCTACATTGTGGTCAGCTTTTAAGTCGTAAAGAAAATTGGTTACGGAGATAACAGTAAGCGAACCGAGTTGAAGCAGTTGCTTCGCTCGCAGAGGCTGGGGTTACCTCACCGGTCTTAGGCGAACTCAACGATGGATCTCAATGTATCTATAGTAATAAAATCAATACTCTTAGGTACATGTTTTTTGAGGCTAACATCATATTCCGAGATAAATGAGGATACCTTCCCTCTCGCCTGCTGCGATCGCGTTATTGAGGAATGTCATTAAGGATTATACTATAAGTCAGATGTGTGTGGGCCGGGCCTTCGGAAAGCCGTGTTGGTTTGTTGCTACATTTATAGTGGTTATTTAATAAAAGTGCACATCATTGTTTAGCTACAAGCTTGTGTAATATAATTCCAAATTTTATAGAAAAACTTTTATTATTTCTAAATTGTTATATGTATTAATATTTTTGTAAACGTAAAAGACAAAGGCAACCTAAATTATATTTATGTTGTGCATTTATTCTCAGATTTTATTGCGTAAAGTAGCACATACTCGTCGAGCTGTCGGCATCAGGAGCGGAGAATATTATACAGTAATTTTTTTGTATTGCTAATATTGTGAGTCAATTCTAGTAATGTTAATGTTCCCTTTTATTTAGAGTTATTTACTATAATAAACAAATTAATTAAGATTGCTCAACCGGACGCAATGCTAACTGCAATTTAGATGTACGAATAATTTTATATTATGTCCTTTTTATATTATCATTTATATCTGATATTTTATCAGTTTTATTATTTCGTGAGATATGGCAGCGCATGTTAGTCTATGTTTATTCTTTAAGAGAGGCCAAATGTTGACTTGCTAATGTGAGACTGTTTTGCCAAGAATCAGAAAGTATATTACCTACATTGTTTTAAAATAAATGCTTTTATATAAATATGCTGGTCTTTTTTATTTAACTCCGTCTTATGATCATAGGATGATAAATAACCCAAACCACTTTCCACCTGCTTGAGGATAAGTAATAATATTTATTGTATTTTTGGTGCTATTCTAATTTTTATTATGTTGGTTAACATGTTTTTAGGTGTTCGTCAATTTAATCCTAACACAATACGACGATCACCTCTTTTTTTCTGTCATAAAACAACAAATCTTAACTTACACTAACCTATGAATACAACATTTCTTAAATCTAATTAAATCTTCTCTACCGAGTTTAATATAAGTTTATAAATGGAATGAAAATAAACTTCATTAGCGGGCGAAGGTTCGTGTCGCGTTGTTGCGATAAAAAGTTCGAAATCGTGTAACCACGAACTACGTGACAAAAAACAAATTATCGCCGCGATAAAAACTTCGGGCGAACTATGTCGCGCAACTCTGAATTTGGCGGGAAAATGGACCAAAACCGCAAAGAAATTAAAAGATAGAGGAAGGTGAGAGGAAGCATTTGCTTTGTATTGCATGTCTTCTTCTTCTTCTTTTATTAATATGGCCCCATCGATCAATGCGATGATTTCGCCAATGTCAAAGTAAAAAATACAGTATTCCAAAATCTTGTGACAAAAATGTCGGCCACAGATTAGAAAGATATAGTACAAGTACAGATGGGAAACAGGCCATATAACGGTCCGTTCGTAGAGATAGTTGAAGATTGCACCACAGCGCCGTGGGGGCGCCACTGTACGGTAGTGATGCGCCTCGTGCCTCTATGGATCGGTTTTTGCGTTTATGTCGATAATAGTGAGGTCTCATATCGTAGTTTTACGTAAAAAGCACCGGTAATAATGGTACTTCGTCAGTTTCAAAATGCTGAAATGTTTTATAGGTTTAGAAATGAGCTAAAGGCCCTTGCGTCAAAGCCAAATAACAGAGACCTTCGGCTCATTCCCCTATTATAAATAAAATAAAATATCGTATCGAATATTTTATTAGTAGCATAACAACGTAATTATGTCCTAATTAATAATAACAAGAAACTCAGCAGGAAAACATGTTATTAATTACAAAATTAATTATTAGATTTAGCAGATAATATACTCAGCGGCACATTTAGCGGATGCTTGACCAGAAAATATAGAAAAAATATAAATAGTTACCTACACTTTTTTTGTGTTCCGCTAAATATGCCGCTGAGTGTAGTTCTGGCGCACGCTCGGGCTGTGCGATGCACTCGCAGCAAGCACGAACGTTGGAATTGTATTGTATGAACGATAAAGTTAATGCTGGGTTGTAATGCTCGAATCTGAGCCATTACATTTTACATCACACTACACGCGAACGCCCGCCGCGAGTGCCGCATACAAAACATATACAAATACAACACAGTCATATTCTCATGGAAGATTCTCATAAAAAATCATAAACTTACGAACAAAGAGCACAAAACTTAAAGTACAATACAAATTGTTAAGAATAAATATTTAAACTAAAAATATTTCATAAACTCTCATTAACTAGCATACCTAGGAGGTAACCTGAACCTATAAAAATATTAATATAAGTAAGCTCTCAACTTGCTAGTAATAAATTATCTGCAAATACAGATTAACGAGTGTTGATTATATGGGGAGCCGAGTAAATATAGCTGTAATAGGAATGATTACTCTCTGGTATTTAAGGCAAATATTTAAAAAATCAAATAAGATAGTATTTGTAAATGGCTAATAGAAAAATGCTTTTATGATTTAAATGAATTTATTATTATTATTATTATTAGATATTTATTTTGATTTTTTGCTTGCCACTGTTATGGTGAACTGTAATGGTCATAGATTTTTTTTTAATGTAACACCTGCCTGTTAAATACTTATAGTTCTAGCAAATAAATACTTTCGACTTTGACTTTATTCTAATTAGTAAGTAAGCAATTTGGATTTGTGTTATAGCTAAGGGCCCCGCCTCCGCCCTGGCCTTATCCCTGGACAATTGCCAGTAGCTGTGTCCCACATACCATAGACCCTATGGGACTCCAACACGAGACAGTAGATTGAACTTGTCAGCGGTCAGTACGTCTTTGTTACAGTGCTGCAAGGGGTGAGAGGATAATAAGAGAACCAGGTTCAAAATATTACTAGATCTCTGTATTTAATCTATGCCTGTGCTATAGTTAGTGATATATTGATATAGTGATAAAACTTTCCAATAAGTCCTTATGGTGCAGTTCACACCCCAGCCAACTGACTTTAATTAAATCCCTGAATAGTATAACAAAGCGCGACGTGGGATACTTTAGGTTAGGACCTTTTAAGAGACTTCTTTCTCGGGCAGCTATCCACGAGTGAATATCGCCATGCTGGCTAGTTAAAATCGCGTTTTTGCAAGACTGGCACTTAGTTTTTTGTAATAGTTTCCTGGATACAAATCCTGCAGTGAACGCTGATGAATGCACGTTGATTCTTTCTTTCCGAGTCTGCTGCAGCAGTGAGGGGGCCGGGGGGTGGTGCGCGGCGGCGGGCCGACTCGGCGCGGGGACGGCTGCCGGGGGGGCTCTGCTAGTACCTGCAACAGGAGACCATGTATCGGCAGCATTTCGAGCGTTGCCTGTTTCAGAATTTAAAGGTATTGCCACCAATAATTCTGAAGTCAAAAGCGTCTCTCCTACGTCATCCTCACAGTTAGAGCCGGAGGAATGAGGGCCTAAAACATCACTGATCATCAAAGATTTGAAGGAACAAGTGAAGGTGTACGGATCAGGTCTATTATTGCGATGATTGAGGGCTCTGATGCGACCAAAAAAATTTTCCAAAGGATCTTGATTTAGGTTACGAGTGTAAAAGAATTTTATATCAATATCTTTGAGGTCAGTCCAGATTTTGATGAAACTTTCCAAAGTTGTTATCCAGTTGTCAATAGTCTGGATGCGTTTATTGATAGGGTGGCCGCGTTTCAAAGAATCTTTACTGCACGAATCGATAAAATATATATCTTTTAATATTTTGATGGCATCCTTCCAAAACGATACATGTTTGGAAGTGCCGTTAACTTCCTTAACCGGCCCTCTCATCTTGCCGGGGGCGGCGCCGCTGCGAGACCCGTTGACGCTGTCGAACAGTCGGTCGAAGAAAAGGACCGCCTCCGATGTATTCTTGAGTCTCGCTGACGGCCGTGCCGTCGACGTATGTAGCTGAAACATTATAATTAACAGTTCACTCAGAGATGTTGTGTTTTTTATTTATTTATGCCGTGGTCTTCTTTAAATTCGCGTGTCGTATAGAGTAAACGTCTATTTCTCGAGATAATTTGTTTTGTTTCGACGTGACCAACGGCTAAACGCAATAATATACAAGTTACATTTTTAATATTAGGTCACACACTGTAGTTGGTTGATGGTTGCAGTGAGGGCATTTCCATACAAAATGGAACCGGGTTGCATGCCCTAGTTGCAGTGCGGTGTGACCAGATGACCTGCTTACTCTTTAGTAGTAGTAAGGGTAGCCTTTTAACACCCTGTCATTTGACCGACAGTAAGCTTTGCACACTTTGTACAACAAGTTTTATTTTCACAACAACGTAAATACCGTGCTCAAACTGTTACATGTGTTTTGAGGTTAGGTTAGACTTGAGGCCACAAGAAAATTAAAATGTTACGGCGGAGAGTAAATATTTACAAAACGAAAATTTGTAAAATAATGTATAATTTCGCAAACAAATTGTTTGCCAAATGATGTGTCCTGAAAAACCGTCTAGTACCCGTAGCACAAGCTTTGCTTGGTTTGGGACTAGTTCAATGGGCCACCACTAATTAACATAGATAATTTCCATTAAGTTCAGTCCAGGAGTTTTGTCCTGATAAGCTAAGAAGCAAACAGACTTTCTTTTACCATTATAATGACTGATATTATATTAAAAATAAAATAATGTAACAAATAGTAATATCAGTCACAGTCATAGTATAGATATAATGTATAGACACTTAAAATTACCATATTTCGATGTGTAGTTTAGCAATCCCGCTGTCCTCTCGCTGAGAACTTGCGTGCAGTTCTTAACTTTCGCTGGGATGACATGTTCATCTGTTAAAATTATAAACCAACTAGATGAAAACCCGGCTTCGCTCGGGTGAAATTCGAATCATAATACACTTGTAGGTACAAAATGTAGGTAGAATGTGTAGCCATTATTTCGAATCTGTATATTATTTTAATACAAAAATAGGTAGGTAAGTGATAGCATTCACAATAACTGAAATTATCTGCAATAATATATCCGTGCATGGCGTGAAGAACTTGATAAGTCCAAAATGGCAATTTTACAGGGCGGCCATTTTAAAGTTTGAAATTTTCTCCAAAATCCGTTTTTATCTTGAATTGGGAATTGATGATTATTTTAAAAGAGCTTGGTGATTTTTCTATTGATTATATAAGTATGATTATCCGTTGCCTGGTACGGTACCCATAGCACAAGCTTTGCTTAGTTTGGGACTGGGTCAATTGGTGTAATTTGTCCCATGATATTTATTTCTTTATTATTAGGTATTTATTTTTTCGTCGAGCCATATATTTTACAAAAATAAAAACATTTTACTCAGTCACTCGGCGGTCTCTATGTGGTCTCTATACGGTTGATAAGCAGTACGCCAATGACATCAAATTAAAAAAAAATTGCTGCTTGAATCTGTGGTTCACGATGACATTTTCAGCTAAAAGAAGCAACGGCTAACCCCCGGGCCACATTAGCGGGCGAAGGTTCGTGTCGCGATGTCGCGATAAAAGTTCGAGTTCGTGTAACCACGAACTACGTGTCCACACTTATCGCGATAAAAACTTCGGAGGAACTATGTCGCGCAACTGAATTTGGCGGTAAAATGAATCAAGAGCGCAAAGAAACAAAAAGATAAAGGAAGCGTTTGCTTTGTATTGTATGTATGTAAATAATTATTGAAATGTCACTTGTCAAAATTTACGTACATATCAGAAATTTCAAAGCACGAAGTGTAGACACTTGCACGAACACGAACTCTGTCGCGATAAAATCCTTTGATCTGCGCTAGATACCGACAGAAGCCCGAACACAGTTCGAGTTCGCCCGAATGATTCGCGATAAAGCGAACTGTCTGTCCATACATGCCACTATAGGGCGAACCTTCGCCGAATCCCTCTAATGTGGCCGTAGCATAAGTGGCGCCGTCTGTAGAATGTATGTGTTACTAATGCTACGGCCACATTAGTATTTGTAACTAACTAACAAAATATAGACTATGTCTGAAATAAACTCATTTTATTTTATTTTATTTTTATTAGCGGGATTCGGCGAAGGTTCGCTCTATCGCGGCATGTGTGGACAGACAGTTCGCTTTATCGCGTATCATTCGGGCGAACTCAAACTGTGTTCGGGCTCCTGTCGGTATCTAGAGCAGGCCTTATACTCCGAAATCCGATTTTCGAAGTTCGCTTCGTGCCGTTCCGCTCTCACTAATAGTTATTAATTTGAGAGTGAGAGGGACGGTGTGATACGAACTTCGAAAATCGGATTTCGAAGTTGCCCCCCTGATCAAAGGATTTAATCATGACAGAGTTCGTGTTCGTGCAAGTGTCTACACTTGGAACTTTGAAATTTCTGAAATGTATGTCAATTTTGTCAAGTGACATTTTAATAATTATTTACAGACATAAAATACAAAGCAAACGCTTCCTCTATATTTTTGTCTCTTTGTTAATTTTTTCGCCAAATTCAGTTGCACGACATAGTTCGTCTGAAGTTTTTATCGCGATAATTTGGTCTAAGTGTGGCCATGTGGTGGCCATTTAGTTCGTGGCTACACAAACTCGAACTTTTTATCGCGACAAAGTGACACGAACCTTTGCCCGCTAATGTGGCCCGGGGGTAAACCATACATGGGGAATTTCAACAAAAATTACCATAGTGGTTTAGTGACACGAACAATCTACAAACGGCGTTACTTACCCCCGGGCCACATTAGCGGGCGAAGATTCGTGTCGCGTTATCGCGATAAAAAGCTTGAGTTCGTGTAGCCAAATTATCGCGATAAAAACTTCGGGCGAACTATGTCGCGCAACTCTGAATTTGACGGGAAAATGAACCAAGAGCGCAAAGAAACAAAAAGATGGAGGCAGCGTTTGCTTTGTATTGTATGACTGTAAATAATTATTGAAATGTCACTTGTCAAAATTGACGTACATTTCAGAAATTTCAAAGTACAAAGTGTAGACACTTGCACGAACACGAACTCTGTCGCGATACAATCCTTTGATCTGCGCTAGATAGATACCGACACTACCGAACTACTTTTTACTGACTAAATCTAAGATTATATAGGGGCTGTAGCTCCATTCTTACCTCGATAATATCAGTCCATTTAGTAACTTTTCCTTTAAATACCATGTCTTTAGTTAACATGTTATTTCTTACACATTTTATCAGGTGGGGTGGGTCGTAAAACATGTAGAGCTTGTGGTTTTTGATCAGGAGAGAATTCTCTAGAACAATAAAATTATAATTGTATCACGAACTTGCAACCAACGTCCTGCCGCCCTCATTGGCACCTTTAAAGGACACGAGTGACGGAGGTGGTGAGGACGCAAAAACATTAAAAAATGAAATTTCAATACTAGTGCATTCTTAGCGAGTGCTCCCCCGAGTTTGGTTTTTACTTTTTATCTCAGATTTAGCAAGCAATGTGAATGAGTGATACCTTAAAAGAAAGAGCAATACACAGGCATGTTTTTAAAAATGTTTGAACATTTCCAGGATTTTTTTTTTATGGCACAGTAAAAAGACTGTTCCGAAATAAGACATTTTTAGTAATTTCGAATGCCTCCATTTTGTTTCTGTGGCAAGACAGATACTTAAAAATTATTTCATTTGGTCCAATACACATTAAACTATCCGAAATAAAAGATTTTGTTTACAAATTAACGCCCATTGGTTTCTATCAAACTCTGGGTAATTTCATAAATTTTTTAAATTTTCAATTTAATCTTACTATTAGCTATCACCCCCTTAATTCTTTGCACCTGGCTACCAAACAACCTGTATATTTGTAAGCTGTATTAACTGTAGTACCTGTTTGCGCGTTCTGGACCATGTGAATTCTTGTTTCTTGCTGTATTTCTTTGATGCAACGCTGAAACGTGCCCCCCTGGTCACATATTAACGCTTTTGGAATTAGCCCCGTGTCTGCTACAGCTTCCACAATATCCTGTAACAATTTGTTCAATCAATGTAACAATCTAACAATCAATGTAACAATCTAATATATTTGTGATATTCAATTATTCATTACCTTAAGAATATGTTTCAGCGTCGCTGCTGGGGTAGCACCTTCACATAGATAAAATGCTATGCTTTGCCGCCAAGCTGAACAAACACCTCGGATCATGAAGACGAGGGCGTGGTCACAAAGCTTTTTTTTCGGCTTGTTGACCGAAATTCACGAAGCCGTCAATGTGGTCTTCGCACTCCATAAATGTCAAATGTGGCATAAGCTGCACCTCATCAAAAACGATGGAGCAAAATTTCTTCTTTAGGTCCCATGTTTTCACTCTTTCTTTCAAAGAAGCCATAACATTCTTGTTAATTCCAGGTTTTACAACGATATGTTGACAAAAGGTATTTAAAGTCCTTCTAGTTGGGAGTATAAACATCTTTTGTAATAGTTTATAACCCTTCGGACTACGCTTTAATAAAGACAAAGCCATCATTTTCTCCACGGTGGAAAATCGCCTTTTTTTTACATGCTTATTCGCATTATTTGCTTGGATTGCAAACAATGTTTGGGCACAAGGTGTCATACGCTCTACTACCGCTTTAAAGGAATTACTTTCAGCAAGTCGTTCAGCTTTTTCAATTCTATCTGCGTAGTCAAAAATAATGCGACGCTTCGATTTTAATATTTTGGTGCATTTTGAATACATTTTTCTGCACTTGGGTGTTAATTTCTCAATACTCCTCACAATTCGTTGCCCTGAAATATATAACATATTATACATATATTACCAATTGTGCCGTTTCGGGCAAATGGGATACTGCTTCCCCGGTTACCCTCTCAGAAACTATCTCGGGCGTGGACACAACAACACACCGTAGTTTAACAGCAATCAAATTGTTTTGTAATACGGATTGCCGCCCTCTCGTTGTGCCACTTGCATGTTTATCTACTCAGAACCCATTGTGGGAGTACACCTACTTGCAACAACTCACCAAAGTTTAATTGCAATCGGATGAGTACCTAGTTGAGGAGCGCATAGTGGACGAACAAATTTGAATTTGTATCAATCGACATTTACACAACCAAATATAATCCACAAGAAAACTTCAGCCTCTGGTGAATTCTTTTTTCACAATAAACAATATTTTTACTACAAATAAAATTAACGGTTAAACTTCACGATTATAAGTTGGGAACAGTCTATCTTTTCGGAAGATCTTCATCAGGGTTTCATCAGGTTTCATCAGGGTCGCCGTCGTGAACGCATCCAACCCTGATATCTAACTATTATAAATGCGAAAGTATGGATGGATGGATGGATGGATGTTTGATTGTTACTCAATCACGCCAGAACGGCCCAACGAATCTGGATGAAATTCGGCACATAGGTAGAGAAAAGACTGGAATAGCACATAGGCTACTTTTTACCCCGGAAAATTCCCACGGGATAGTGATAAACGAATTCTTTGCAGACGAAGTCGCAGGCAACAGCTAGTTAGATTATAATCGTGAGTTTGACCATTAATTGTATTTGTATTATAATGTCTCACGAAAAGTTAATTAATAATTTTATTATAAAGGATCAAATGATTCTATGCGATCAATTTAATATTGAAGGATATATTGAGATGACTCAGTCCAGCTACAAACGTATACAATTTTTAAATTCGTCGTTTGAAAGCGACTTACTGGGGCGATTAGTTGCCTCCTGGGTCACAACTGGTGCTCCAGATGCGTCGGGGGCGGGGGCGGGTGCGGGGGCAGGGTCTGGGAGTCCCGGCCCCGGCGGCGCCGCGGCGCGCTCGCGCTCAGCAGCCGCTGCCCCGGGCGCAACGGTGCCACCCAGTGTTACTCCTGGCTCGATTGTGCTGGAAGGACCTGCAATTGCAAATTGATATTCTTGGTACTAAAGTTCAGACGGAAACATATTGTTTAATTTGGGTTAGTTGTTAGGAACTGAACGTTTTGTCTTTTATTCAAAATCTCTACTTCAGAGGCTGCTGACAGACTAACATCGCACATTTCGTAGTCATGGTTCCATATTTCAATATCGAACATCGATCGAATATCGAATGTATTAAAATACTAGCTTCTGCCCGCTACTTCGTCCGCGTAGAATTAGCAATTGACATGTTTATCGCTATGAAAATAAAGTAGCCTATGTTTCAATCTAGGGTACCAGCTATCTTCGTTCCAAATTTGATCCAAATCCGTCCAGTCGTTTTAGCGTGAAGAAGGAACAAACATACACACTCACTCACATCGTCACATCATCACATCGTCACATCGTCACAAACTTTCGCATTTATAATATTAGTAGGATAGGATTGAACGTATCAAATTTATTAATGTACGAGCTTGTTGCCCGCGAGGCCGCGACTGCGTCTGCGAAGAATTCCTATATGTTAAGTCAGTTTATAAACTATCTGTGTGCCAAATTACATTTAAATCCGTCCAGCCCTTTGACCGTGAAGAGGTAACAAACAGACAGACAGACATTGATGATAAAATTCAAAACATTATAATATTTTTTAAGCTCGAAATATAAACCAATGGCCAATACACACCAAGATTTTCTGCAGAAATTCTTGATCCACCAACTTCAAATCCAGTGCTAGTTGGAATTTCTGAAAGATATTTACAAAACTCTAAATCAAGATTCTGTAAAAATGATCCAGATCTAAATATTGCTCATCGCACTACAAGTACCTACTGGCTAATAAGCGAAAAAAAGTTTATTTAAATATTTTAACAAGCTAACTATATACATGATGGGGCAAAAGTAAAAAGTAGTAAAGTAACCCGATGTTGTTTTGCTATAATTTTTTTTAGGAATGAAAAATTTTGGTTCTACTTGTGGTATTCCATTATTAATGGATTAGAATTTTTATCATCAAGTCGAGAAAATGATATCGGTCAAGTGGCGCCAACAGCATTGATGACCATACGCGCTGGTTGTATGGCATTTTTCATCACTTTCGGCGATAGGATCTCGCATTCGTGTCGAATATTCTCTTTAAGGGCTTCAAGAGCCTAAAAGGCTTCCTTACATAAACACGGGACTTCAAGTAACCCCACAAAATAAAGTCTGGAAGGGGCCAAATCGGGCGATCTGGCCGGCCAGTGCAAATCGCCAACGCGACAGTCTAGAAGACGCGGAAACGCTTCCTTATTTAATTTAATTATTCCGCGTTCTTGAGGAGAATAGCTTTCCATGACTTATTGACGTGTATTCTGCATCTGTTTACTTCACAAATGGCAAAACAGAATTAACATTTGCCACCATTTGCAAAAGTTACAGCGTCTGCCAATAGGGTGATTACTTTTGCCCCACCCTGTATTTACCTTTTTAGGCATTTATTACCACAACAATTCTAAAAAACTACCAGGCACACTACAAAATCTACAATAATACGTATTATTATTATTTATATTATTAGAATGGGGGGGGGGGGGGGGGGGGGCAAGTTTCTTAAATAACTTCGAAAGTATTTTAAAATTATTAAAAAAAAATTTGAGATGCTCACAACGAGCAAAACTTTTATTTCTTATTTTCTAATTTAGGTATCCCCAAAAGCAGCCCCTGTTTCAAATTCATTTATTTGCGTTACATGTCTATGGGTCACAAACTACATGCATGTTTTTAGGGCTCCGTTGCCAAATGACAAGTCTACAAACTATATTCCAAATTACATGAACAATAAAAGTGCGCAGGCAATCTCTAAATATTTTCTATCTAAGTCTAAATTAATTTCCTACTAATTTGACCAGGATTACCAGATTGACTAGAAAGTTCCATGGTTTTGTTGGGATTAAACGCTTAACTGTGGTCATGATTTATGCTTTTTACATTGACTGCTATCTCAACTGCAAAGGTAATTAAAAATATAAAAGTAGTATCATTAAAATGGGACTAACGTAGTTATTATACAATGTAAGTCTTAATTATACAGTATAAGCATGACTGTTCAGTTCACCTCCGAAAATCGGTTTGTAGCTTTTAATGTGTTTGCGGAGAGAAGCTTCTGTACGTTATTACTATTATGTATTCTGTGATACATATAAAGAGAGATTTTCCCTTTGAGATTTGGGAGTGCTGTTGATTCCTCTAAGATCCCATCATCAGATCTTGACCAATCTTGATCTTTACCACCTCAAAACTATCAACAAATAACCAAAGTTTCATATCAATCAGATTGGTTTAGGGACAAACAAATTGCTGCCCTACCGCTATTTTGCTTGCTAGTTTCTTTCCACACAGAAACTATTGTGGGAGTACTCTCAACAACTTCCAATATTTTCATCGCAATCAGATCAGAAGGCTAATAAGCTGATCTGATCTTCTAATAGTCTAACTCGCTCGCCAGATGATGCTAGCTGACTCCGATGCCAATTATCAGCCCATACATGAACCGTCAAAATGAACACGATGGCGATTGCGAGCGAGTTAGACAAGACAATAAGCCTACAGTGTTTTAGGAGGAGCACATAGCAGATGAACAAACCAAGTTTTAATTTTTATATCGTAGACCGTATCGTGTACCGGCATGCGTTGCTGAGTTTTATTGCTCGCCCTTTTTTTAAGTCTGTCTGTGCAAAAGTTATTTACAGTAATTAATGGGATTAAAATTAAATAAACCTACCGTCTGCCTGGGACCATTCTCTTTTTTGGTGTACCAAGTCTGCATTTGTCTGTACTGCGCCAGCATATGAAAGATCTGTTACTGTCTGGACAGCTGAAAAGTATTAAAAATACTCTTTAAATCCTATCTTACAGATAAAATAAATACACTGATTGTGTGTGTGTGTGTGTGTGTGTGTTAAATAAACAATTCTCATTTTCATTCTCTCATTCTCATGAATAAATTTTATAAATTGTATAAATAAATCAATATTGTGGGACACTTTACACCAATTGATCTAGTCCCAAAACTAAGCAAATACTACTGTGGGTACTAACAAGGTACCTAGACGCCAGCCACTATCGGCGGACACAGAGGCGGCAAGCACAGTTCGTTCTGCATCACATGAATTGGAGTACTCCGAATAAAACCTCCACAAATTCGCAGACACGATTTTGCAAAACATTTAGATATCTAAGTGAGAATTTGCACATGAAACAAATAAGAAGCCACCATAGTCTATTCTACTTCTGATCAAAGAGATATATATAAACGTCTAAGGTGTGTTGGGTGAACGCCCCAAGAAGTGCCTGCGAGGATTTTAAAAATATTAATGTATTTGTAGGCTCTTAAACAACTTTCTTTAATGTGC
Organism: Pandemis heparana; assembly: GCA_963854515.1. Classification (NCBI taxonomy): domain Eukaryota; kingdom Metazoa; phylum Arthropoda; class Insecta; order Lepidoptera; family Tortricidae; genus Pandemis; species Pandemis heparana. The sequence continues at coordinate 5,095,897 of OY978009.1, read as the reverse complement.
AAACCCCAATGAAGTGAAGAATCTAACCACAGGCCAAGATGTTTGATTTTCTTAACTACATTAACTAAATTATCATTTATTCTTATTTCCAAATTTTCATATTGTTTTCTACCTCTGCTGAAGATACAGACTTTTGATTTTTTATCCAACAGTGACAAACCCATATCATTTAAAAGCTTTATAACAAGTTCTAAACTAGTATTAACACTGGTAACAACAGAACTAAAGCTTCCATCCACAATCTTATACAGGACAAAATCGTCTGCATATTGAGAAATTGATACATTAGTTATCTTTTTGCAACTATCCATTGTGACAATGTTGAAGAGTAAAGGCGAGAATAGATCACCTTGGGCCAGCTCGAGATTTGTATGTCTTTCCGCAATTTTACCATCTAAGCCAAGGACATGAAGTTTCCTAGTGGACAAAAAAGACCAGAAATATTGGCATATCTTTTTTCCAACTCTCCAACATGCTCACAAGAAAATTTACATTTACTTTATTATAGGCGTTCTCTACATCGAGAAAACAAGCAACAACTGCTGTTTTCTTAGAAAATCCTATCTGTATGGTAGACACTATACAATACATACCAAACAAACATACAAATATCATACAAATGAATGCCCCTACCGGGATTCGAACCCCGAACCTCTAACTTCAACAGCTATACCTTTTGATAGTGTTGATACCTACACATTTTCCTGAGAAAAAGAGTTTTAACAGACAGACGGACAACAAAGTGATCTTATATGGGTTCTTTGGTCTCTCAGTTCAGTTACATTAATGTGCAGGTGTTACCCTCACACAGTACTGAGACAATATTCATAAGTTGCAAAAAGTGTTAAGTATAGTCGACCAAGAAAGTGCTTTACCATTTTTTATGACAGTTCTTCCATCAAAAAACAAACAATAAGGCTGAATGTCACATTGACTAGTGAATGAAAATAGTTTTGTTGTTGTTTTTTGATTTCATCCCATTTGGGATAGGCAAAGATCAAAGATCATACAGCCAAGTCTTCCTTGTGTATTTTTCAAATACACAAGGAAGACTTGTCTTTGATGTTTTAAGGTGTACAAATGACATTGAACCTTAGGGTGGTAAAGGACTTTCTGCTTGCTGTACAAGCACTTAAATTCAGGATCAAATTCAAAGAATAAATACTTACAGACAGTAACAGGAACTGTGGGCTTCCGAGTCAAAATTTCCTCTTCGGTGAATAGTGTAGGCCATGAAAATGGAACTCTCTTTTCACCATTGAAGAATTTCTCCTCAAAATGGAGTTTGCAAACCTGAAATTTACAAAGATTTTGTATGTAGTGTCAACTTTAGAACAGCCGTACTAAACATGGTAAACGCATACAGTCAGCTGCGAAGTAACCTTTGTTGCATGAAAGTTTAAAAACAACCAGAGTTTACATTTCTCTGCGGGCTCTGCGGCTGACTGCACAGTAATCGCTCAGCGACGAAGGCCGCTCCTATAATTCAAATAACAAATATAACTCACACAAAAATTGTGATCAACGCGGTCCCGGTGTATAAGCGAGGACGTTAATCTTGAGCTGCGAGGCGCCAAAAGGTCGATCCACACCCGTTCCAGTTGCTTGCTGCGGGGCCACCAGCACACGCTTGCTGTTCCCGACGTAGATGTGCAGCCGTTGACGAGGCACTTTCTTACAGGAGACATGCCTGAAAACACAAAAACAAACACACAAAACACAACAGAAATTAATTAAATACACTTTTCGTATCGTAAGCAGCCAGTCGCTTGTTGTTTCTGGTTCTGCAACAAAATAATATTATAATTTAGTATTTTTTCGCAGTAAAGTAAATATTTCTCTCTCGAAGCCAAAGCGCAAGAAAAATATTCAAGCAGAAAGTGAAAAATGTCAAATACTTATTCAAAAGTGAACCGAAAATTAACGGTTTTTTTAAAATATGTAAAATGTGAATATTGTGTTAATTTTTATTTTACTTAAATAGAGCTCATTAATAATTAATTTAAACATATCCAAATTATTGTAAATTCATAATCCATTAATGTTTTTTATCGATCGTTCGATTCTAAAAATGTGATATCTCTATATCCTGTGGTGATTTAAAAAAAAACTTTCAGTCATGGCCTACGCTCCCAACAACCTTTCAAACTACTAAGAACTCTATGCCAAGTACATAAGTTTGATATTTGGTTTGTCAAAAATGTGGCATCTCTACGGTCGGTACAAATGTATGGCTGTTTCCACCCCGTGATGTCGGCAACGTTGTACGGTAGAACACGGTCAAACGACCCCCTCCCCCCCTGTCGGGCTCTTAGCCAACGGACAATGATATCCCACGGAGACCGCCAGGAAATTATTAACCGAAGCCCAGGGTGCACCGGACCAAGCACTGCTCTTCCCCTCGGACGGATCCAAAAACGAACCGCAGCTCTTGACCACACGCGAAGGTAACCCGACTCGCACCCGATTGCATGTCTGTAAATAATTATTGAAATGTCACTTGTCAAAATTGACGTACATTTTAGAAATTTCAAAGCACGAAGTGTATAGTCCACAGACATCATTAGTTTATAATGATGTCTGTGGTATAGTCACTTGCACAAACACGAACTCTGTCGCGATAAAATCCTTTGATCTAGATACCGACAGGAACCCGAACACAGTTCGAGTTCGCCCGAATGATTCGCGATACAGCCAATATATACCTTTTATCCCAAAATGTGCCTTTTTGGAACTCTGTTGTGGCAGCACTGCAGACAGATAAGACAGAAATTTAGTTATAATCTATAAAGATGACCTAGATAAAAATCGGTTGTATGAGCTAAATTCTTTTGTCTTTCACGAAATACTTAAATAAAAAACACAAAGTGAGTGATGTGATGTCACTAATGACATTTCCCATTTCCTAACCTAAAAGAAATTAAAGTAATATAAGTAATGCTATGCTAGATTAGATTAAATAAAATTATTAAATAAGTCGTATTCAATTAGTAATGTGTTAATTTAGCTATTTATCAAGACTTTATATGATTTTGCTCTTACTGTACCTAATATTAGATGGCGTTTCCTCAACCCAATGCTCAAAGGGGTAAGTTAAATTAAAAAATTGGAGAACCGTTAACTTTTCTTCCACGTCCATTATTTTTACTAGAGCTTTCTTGCTGAGCTTGGAGAGCTAACTGGCTGTTTTATGTCTAGAATTGACCAATAGGAAGATATTGGAAGAGCTTCAGTTGAAGAAACAAATGCTTCTGAAGCAAGGCGCAGTGGCCCCTCTCACCGCCACTACCATCAATCTCACGCAGCCCAGCCCTGCTGGCTCGCTGCCTATGTGCTCTATTCCACCAGTCTCTGCAACTGCTGTAAGTTTATATCTAACTATCAATAGTATATATAAAGCTGTTTAATGATGTGTATGAAGCTTTTTATCAAATTACCATAGGACATGCTGCAACAGTGGAACGTATATAGGCGAGATGATGATGCTGCTACAACTGCCATGGTGCCATGACATAATTTCAGAAAAAAGTTTGTGTACCGCTAAAATACAAAAGAAAACCTATTATGATTTCAATGTGTATTAATACCATCCTTTGTAATCTACTTCCATCTTTTCTGTTCTAAGCAAATAAAGATTCTATTCTATTCTATTCAACATTTCAGGGTTTCCCACAGCTTCCAGAAGCGAACATAGTGAACACAAGCCACCGGGCAGCTTTGCAGCACGCCAACGCCACTTCTTGTGGCTTCTTTGTTTCCCAAGACTCTTCATTTGGTAACCAAATCCTGCCTGTACTGCCGAGGTTTGACGGCAAGTGACACTTGTAAACATGTCAGCTGTCATGAAGCTGAAGACACTGCAGGGTCACTTGCAAGACCTGAACGGTTTTGAGAAACCGAAGATTCAGCTGGAGCAGTATGAGACTCCTCCGCATATTGCTGCCGTTGCCCTATACACAATGCAGGTGGGTTTAATTGATATGAATAAACAACTGCAATGCTTCAATACCAATGGGTTAATCTAAACATGTTACTTATATTTCCCTGGTTAACTTTGTTACGGTACACTAATCTATGCATTACTTTTATAGTTTAAATAGATTACTTAACATAGTTGTTGTCCTCAATAGTAGCGGTATATGACCAGTAAACACTTCATATGGAAATCAGAGTTGATTTTAGCATTTCAGTCGTCATACACCTAAGTCCTAATCTATACTTATTATTGGGTGTTCTCACAAAACCAAATACTGGCCCGTTAAAAGAAACATTTAATTCCAGACACAATTTGATGCGTTAGAAGGCAAGTTAGTGCTAGACGCGGGTTGCGGGCCGGGCGCGCTGGCTCTGGGTGCAGCGCTTCTCGGTGCAGGCGCCGTTACTGCGCTCGACATGGATGAGGACGCACTCGCTGTGCTACGAGACAATCTCGATGACTTTGAGGTTGCCAATGTTGATGCTGTGCTATGCGACTTTCTGGAAGCTAACGTTATGAGGTTGGTACTACGAAATAGCTTTGTTATTTTAGTATGGTTTGACTTTTATATTTTTATTCAGTGTCCTGTATTTTTGCAGATGGGAGAATTATTTTGATACAGTAATAATGAATCCTCCTTTCGGTACAAAGAATAATTCCGGTATTGATATGAAATTCCTTCGCATGGGCCTCGATCTTAGCTGTGATAGTGTTTACTCTCTGCACAAATCTTCGACAAGGTAATTAATTAAGCATTGTGATTAGTTGTTAGTATGAAATAGTCCTTTTCACAACAGTTAATGTCATGTTTTACTCATTTGTTTCTATAGGTCACACATACAGAAAAAGGTAAAAGAGTGGGGCGTAAAAGGAAGTGTGATCGCCGAATTGCGCTACGATTTACCAGCGACGTACAAATTTCATAAGCAGCAGTCGCGAGACATCGCAGTGGATTTGTGGAGAGTGCATCATAGTTAATTATTTATTTATTTAAGATAGACTATAGGTACTATTTGAGTTAATGAAATAGAACTATAGATATCAGACAACAAAATGCCTCCATTTTATAAATGTGTTCATTTTATATCAAATAGTTTTTTATATTTACTTACTTCTTTGTTAAGCTACTAAAGAACATTATTTTATGGCTTGATTAACGCATTCAATGAAATACGTACACATACATAAATCACAACTTTATCTTTTACGGGGTAGACAGAGCCTAAGGCTAAGGTAACAAGACCTAGAGGCCACGGTTTAGCATATAGGTGTAAATTGAAATCAAATTTCCCTGACAGGAAAATTTCGTTTCCTGACAGGAAAATTTCGTTTCCTGACAGGAAAATTTCGTTTCCTGACTTCCGCCTATAACCACTGTCATGCTTTTGTAGTAGGTAATTTGAACGCAGGTGTGTCTTAACAACCGACAGAGAACGCTTTAAGGAAGTCCATCAGAAACAAGCAATAATAGATTTCTTATACTTACAACATTTTAGTTTAGTAACAATACCATCAACAGTTTATTAAAATTTAGATTGGTGATTGTGAGATCTGATGGTAGATGAGATGAATTAACAGATGTAAAATGATTTTTTATAATGTATTAAATTATAAGGTAAATAAAACATGGTGATAAAAATATGCTTTTAATATTAAACATCACTTTCAGTCTTAAATTTGGACAAAACCTCTTGCATTTGTTGTTTTGATGACAGATGAGCTTACACACTAGAGTCAATATAAAATACATTATCTAGTAGCTCATCCATTTTCCAGCACGGAAGTTGTTAAAATGGCCTAATCCTAATAGACGAGTTAAATAGGTCTATTCATCGCCAAACTTGATGTTTTGTGCTAATTTAATAGTCCCTGAGTAGTTGATGGTAACGGTAGAGCGGCGCATGTAGTTCTTCCACGAGTCGGAGCCGCACTCTCGGCCTCCGCCGGTTGCCTTCTCGCCGCCGAAGGCCCCTCCGACCTCCGCTCCGTTAGTGGGGATGTTTATATTGACGATGCCGCAGTCCGAGCCGTGCGGGCCGATCCACTGCAAACAAAGTTTATAATTATGCGTCTGGCGAAGAATAGTATATTGAGATGGTCTATTCGAGCTGTTCTGTGGGTGTCTTTTTGAATGGTATTTTTTTCAACTACTAAGTTTTTTTCGGAAAATTAAGAAGGACGTCGTACGACTACGGGTCGTTTCCAAAAGATTATTTAAGAACTTTAAGAAGAATATATGTCGTTTGAAACTTTTTTTAAACAACTACTTTCAGGGACAATAGCAGAACCGCATTCACTGTAAAAATAAAAATTGCAAATAGGACACTCCTCGACAGTGGCGTAACTATAGGGTGGCAGGGCTGGTAAAATGCCACGGGCCCCCAGCTCTAGGGCGCCCGAGCTGGCTTGGCCTTGAGCACAGAAGGGAAGATGACGCACTTCTTTATAGTGAGGAAGGGCCCCAGCTGATGAATTTGCCGCGGGCCCCTGACGTAGTTACGCCACTGCTCCTCGATTGGTTTAGTGACGAATCTGGCAATTTACCACCCGCGTATACGTGCCGACACGTAAGTCTAGCGATGACGAGTCACGTGGAGGGGATCAGCGCACCCACGGATACCGTATTTTATACTTCTGCGCATACAAGGTCATCGCTAGACTTACGTGCCGGCACTTTTATAGGAGTATCGAGTACCTTGAATATATCCCCCAAGTTCTCAGTAAACAGACTCGACGACAGCCCCTGTTCGACTTCGTTGTTGTACTCGATGCCGGTCTTGAGGTCAGGGATCTCGATGCAGTAGACGATGGGCGCGAAGCACTCCGTCTTGACGAGGGGCGAGTCGTGCGGCAGACCCGTGATGATGGTCGGCTCCACGAAGAAACCTTCACGATCGATCACCTGAGAAGGAAAACCTTTGAAGAACATGTGGTTGAACATGGAAGTACCGACTGGCATTATTATATGTGAGAGAGGAAGAGGCTGCCTACCACTGCCGTATGCGTCAAAAAAAGAGAAGCTAGACAGACTGGGCGCCGTAACGCGTTACGTTACTTACGTTACGAAGCGGTTTACGCTCCTCTAAGAAATTATCACTTCAAAAATGTTAGCACATTCGAACACCTTGTTCACACGCTTCTGAACGCTGGCCAAGGCTTAAGATTTGGTTAACTTACCTTTCCTCCGAACTCGATCTTCCCGCCTTGCTTGACGGCCTCAGCCACGGTCCTCTTGTACGCCTCTACGGCCGCCGGCGTGTGCAGCGGCCCGATGAGCGTCTCTGACAACAGAGGGTCGCCGATTTTGCTGACCACGCCCGCGAAGGCCTTCGTCAGACGGGACACCACTTCGCTGTACACCTGAAACAAGATTTTATACAACCTAGGGCTCTCCGAGGTCATAGTGAATAGGCTACCAACCGCTTAACTGACTCATCGCCGGCTCGGCACAAGGGCACGGGGTAGGCGACAAAAAGGGGCCGAGAGGGGGCGGGGGCGACGTCGGAGCTAGCAGTTTTCATCAATGTTTCTTATGACGTTATCACGTAAAACTATCGCCTGTAAAACGACTTTACATACAACCAGGTTTTTTTCTCTACAAGAAACCCATTCGCAGCTTTGCTCAATGCGAGGATATATATGAGAACATTACAGTAGAACGGAAACTCCCGCTCCGGCCGGACTCAAGGTCACGATAATAGAGTACCCGTTATACGGGCTACTCAGTCAGCTGTGACGGCCGGCGTCGCCGCACGCGCGTTTGGCTGTTTGCGCGTTCCGTACCTTCATCTCGGAAACACACCAAGTAATTTATAAATCTCATATTTTGTAAAACTAGAATGAAACATTGATTTTAAAGTATTTAAATAAAAACTTATATTTTAGCCATATTATCTTTAGACGTAAATAATATTTAACAGGTAAGGAACCCTAGCAACACGAATGGACAACAGAGGAGGTGGTAACGACGTGAAGGGGGAAGTAGGTATATAAATGGCGGCGTTTTGGACGCGGTCAAAAGAGATTCCGTTCTACTCCGTTATTATTTATTCTTATGAATATAGGTACCTTCTTATGCAGCAGCAGCCTCCTGGTGGTGGTGCATCGCTGGCCGGCGGTGCCGGCGCACGCGAACAGCGCCGCGGACAGCAGCAGCTCCAGGTTGGCGTCCTCGTTCACTATGATGGCGTTGTTGCCGCCCAGCTCCAGCAGGTGGCGCCCGAAGCGCTTCTGCACTTCCACGCCCACCTGCAAAACGTTTGAGACTTAGTTCATCATCATCTATCACCAACCAAAAGACGTCTAAGGGCTCGTCCAGAAATCAAATACGAAGGAACAAACATGCACACTCACATCGTCACATCCATCTATCCGTCCATTCGCATTTATAATATTAGTAGGATTGTTAGTGTTACCTGTTGTCCTACAGCAGTGCTACCAGTGAACGACACGAGCTTCATCCTGGGATCCTGGACCAGCTGCTGTCCCACCTCCTTCCCGCCCACACAGAGCGCCGCCACCGCGCCAGGAATATTGTTCTTAGCCAACACGCCTTCGACGATCTTCGTCACCGCCACTGCGATCAGAGGCGTCGTGTCTGACGGCTTCCACACGCTCACGTCGCCGCATACCTGGATATGCGGATTGATATAGTTATAAAACGTACCCACGGTACTACTCTTTTAATAGGGAATATTCATTTAAAAAAAATATCACATTTCTTTATAAAATATGAAATATCTTAAAAGTCATCTCTAAGAGTTAAATTAACAGTAAAATCGGTCAAGAATCGGTCATCGGCTAAGCAGCAGTGCTTGCACTGCTGTGTTACGGTGTGGAGAGTAAGACAGCCGGGGAAATTACGAGCACAAGAGGCATTTCGTCTTAGCCCTCTAGGTTGGCAACGCATCTGCGATGACTGCGATCCTTCCGGGGTTGCGGGTGTTTATGGCCAGTGATGATCACTTACCATCAGGTGACCCACTTGCTCGTTTGCCTTCCTATTCATATAAAAAAAAAGAAATACGGAAAATATAAGAGTTTTAAACTACTATAATTAGTCAGCGATTAGAAAGAGAGATCCGATATGACATGTGACGTCATTTGTCACAACGTCCATGCAGACTCCAATTACAATTCAGTTTCTCTAGAAAGAGATAGAGAGAAATCTTTGATAGCTTATATCTCGGTTATTTTTATAGTTATTTGCAAAATATATTTTTTATATTGTTTACTACATAAATGAGCTTTTAATGAAAGCTATGAAAAAGTTAATGAATATTCCCTATTGCTTATTACACACAAAGTAGATCACCAATGCGTTGGATCGACGAGGCTAAGACTACACTGAAAGGTGCACTACGCGAATCTACGAGATGAGCAACAGTAGGAGGAATGGTGACGTATTGTCAAGCTTGTCACAGCCGACGACCACGACTACTCTGCTAGTGTGACGACAGAAGATCATCCAAAGGTTGCTGGTTCATGTCCGGCTCGAAGGACCAATTAACTTATAAAAACAATAGATGATATTAGTTTTATAAAATAAAACCACATGCTTTCACTCATGTAATAGACTCCATAAAACAGTAGAAAACGGACGAAAGAATATAAACAAATATTTAAAAAAATGTTGCCATTTTACATCAATAATGTGGCAGCAAATTAGGTAAAAAGAAGAAAGAAAGAAAAAGTTTATTTATGACAATCACAGAAGCGCCTTTGTTTAATTCATTAGGGCGTTTGTGCACTACACGGAATTTTACTGTCCGGAGTTCGATTTTTTACGGAATAGGTAAAAACTGCCATATAAATTAGTACCTATTCCATACAAAATCGAACTCTGGACAATAAAATTCCGTGTAGTGCACAAACGCCCTTACTCTATTATGTGGGGATGTAACTATTAATAGTTATAGGGCTTATTATTATTATATCACAGTGTAAATGAAATCGAAATGATAATTGACATAGGAGGTAAACTGATAAGGATATTGTTGCCTCCGGTGACTGATAATGTGACTTAGTTTCTTGAAGGTTAACGAACATAATAGGTGTGATCGAGCAAATCATTGATTAGATTTTGTAGTAAAACCAACTACTATTGCGAATGAAAGCCACATGATACAGCATACTCATTCCAGTGGATGACGATAGATAACAATAAGTACTAAGTATTCTCGTACCTATAATCACATTCGAAACATCGTGGCATCATTGGAAAAGTTGAAATTCTCACGGTGTTTAAACTTATTTACCACCATTTAACTAATAGTAGACAATAGAGATGCCTACCCTTTTTTATTTAAAGCCCGATTAACTGCTTCGATATATTTGATAGAGATTCGTCCAGAACCGAGACCATATTGCTTACTATCGCATTCACCATCTATCTTTCTTCCTTAAGGTACGATTTGACAGAAAGTAATAGCGAATTTAGTTGCGATCCAGATGTGGCAGAAAATAAGGTCTCAGATCTGGCGTGGTGTTTCTGAAAATGACAACGCTGAGAAGCGACAACAAAAAATTAGCAAATACGAACCATGGCGATAGCACTGTTCCATCCAAAGACGGCGACAGGGAAGTTGAAAGCGGTGATGATGCCCACGGCTCCCAGGGGGTTCCATTTCTCTAGCAGCACGTGCCCGGGGCGCTCCGAGGGGAAGATCGTGCCCGGCAGCGAGCGCGACAGGCCCAGGGCCAGGTCGCAAACGTGGATGTACTCTACCACCTCTCCGATGGCTTCTGGGAGGATTTTACCTGGACATAAAAAATAATGAGCGTGAGAGATCGAATGGTTTATCCCAATGACATATTACTAATAGACGCGTTATAGCTGAACAAAACTCCCTTCGGACATGGCAACGTTATTGCCGTTACTTGACATATAAGAACCTCTGCGCGCGCCGACAGCCACAAGTCAGGCAATTACCTTACTTTTCGCTTGCCATGGGGAGATCGCCTATGACGTATCTACCCCAGTTTTATATAGTACATCATAGGTTTATCCAGGATAAACAATTGAGGGTGGAGTTAGTATGTTGCGTTGCGGTGTTCCATCAGAATCAGCCCTAGGGAAGCCCTAGGCAAGAGCGACCGCTCTAGCCCAAAGGCGCCAGATGGCAAAGAGCGTCCTAAAGGGGAGTTTTGCTTTTCAACGCTAAGTTTGATGGGGTCAAGGCACTTGGAGGATTATTTTCTGCAGGATGCGTATGCATCTAGAGGGGGAAGATATTTAAGTATAACTTGCATCCCCAGGGATAGAGGATACTTTTTCATTCGATTCGTTCGTGTCGATTTCCTCCTGCTGGTAACTTTGCCACGGCGTGAGCGCAGCCTGAGAACAACACCCTGGTATCTCCTAGATTTCTTAATATTATATCAGATTCGATAACCTTACCCATATTGATTGATGAATGTGGATGAAGCGAAAGAGGTATGTCAAAATCGTAGCAAGTGGAACAAAGTAGTCTCTGCCTATAGGAAAGAGTGTATGTATGTATGTGTATGTTACCCATTTCCAGAGACACCAGCTGCCCCAACGGCTGCAGTTTCTCCCGCAAAGCGTCCCCGATCTGCCTGACGACCTCCCCGCGCGCCGGCGCCGGTAGCTCCGCCCACTCGTGCCAGGCCGCCTGCGCAGCCGCCGCGCACGACTCGTAATCCGCTGGACTCGCCGCCTGCACTTCTGCTATGATCTTGCCGTTGGCTGGGCTGTATGACTGGATTACCTGGATTAGAATTTAAGAGATCATAATAGGGATTTGTAAAACTTTTTTTTATGCGAAAAAGTCATGCGCTTGTCACAATCACGTCTGATGGTATTGTATAAGTAATTGACGGTTTTCAAGTTTACGTTTAAGTTAGTTTAGGTATCAAATATGTTAATGTGGGAAGAGGAAGTAAATTTAGTGCAGCCATCTTTTAAAAAATAATAACACGAGAATAGTTGCAAGTGTTAGCATAATTTTGATAGGTTATGGGCCCATGGTGATAATTATGTTTGTTTTTAGTGTTTGTTATTGAGACTCATATTTATTGCAGTTATATACTCATACTCATAGTTACTCATTTATTCGTAATAATTATAGTTAGTTATTATATGTCAATTATTATTATTAATTTACTGTCCGGAAATAATTTGACATCCTGCGTATCTTTATCATACTTTCTCTTGATCCAGTTTAGCTGGACGACCTACTCTGTGTAGGTATTATTGTCGCTTAAATTGTTATTTCCAACAAAGAGTTTAGTTACATTCTTACAAAATAAATAATTAGCTATTAAAAATAAAAATAGTGTATGACGACATGCTAGACTGTTTACTAAGGTTAAAAGTTATACAACACGATGATAAGTAGAGGGTGTACCGTCTTATCGGCACAAGCTAACGGCCTGGGACAATAGCTGTTTGTTGAACATACTTTATTTGCACATTTGTTCTTTGATAAGTACCAAATGTACCATCCATTATTATTACATACTATTTTAGAGTCTTTATTCCATCAATAATCACATCTACTGTTCACATCATTAGCTACATTTATTAAAAAAAAAAGAAAACATTGCATTCTATTACGACGTTACGTACGTAAAGTCAGCCATTGTAGAACCTTTTCACAATCAACGTCGGAGTAGTTTGACACTGACAGACAAATAACGAGTTCACTGTGATACGGTTATACGGTGACCTAGGTTTCCATTTGGTTGACCGCTTAAAGCAACGCGGGCTAAGCCCGTAAATATGCGTTTGCGGTTGACCGTAAATATGCGTTTGCAAAACTCGGAAAAACGTGTTTTCCCAGAGATGACACTTAGCCAGATCTATTTTGTTTCATCTAAAAAAACTCTACCGGTGTTATTACAAAAAAGTTAAACACGTGTCTAAAATATAATCTATCGCAAAATCAACCTTAAATCAATGGATTAATTTTTAGACACGCGTTCAACGTCTGCTTAACTTTTTTGTAATAACACCGTACATATCCGATTTCATCGGAATCGTTAACCGTTTCAAAGTAACCCCAAAAAAGTACCAATACAAGTAATAAATACTTATAAAAAAATTACCCGTTTAAAGATAGGTAGTAGAGATCAGTCAATAAAAAGACGTACCTGCCCGTTGGCTTGCCATTTTCCGTTGAACACTCCAACATTCTTCTTTTCCAAGCCCAACTCCTTCAAGAAGGAATATTTAGGGTCTTCGATGAGGTAGCTGGAGTTACGAGCCATCGGTACAACCAGACGCAGAGAAAACACTTTCCGACACAACACACGACTCATCACTGCTTCTTTCACCCGAACCCGTATCAAAATAGTTGTTTACGAAGTATTAAGTTAAGTTGATATGAGGCATTATCTTATTTGTGAGCAATTATACATGAACGTCTTATCGAGTTGATAAAATGGTTGCTGGGTCAAGCTATTTGGTATTGGCATTTCGTGTGGCTATTTCGTAAGAATCGTTTTTGCAGTTATCCTACTAATATTATAAATGCGAAAGTTTGTGAGGATGGATGGATGGATGTGACGATGTGTGTGCATGTTTGTTCCTTCTTCACGCTGAAACGACTGGACGGATTTGGATAAAATTTGGAAAGGAGATAGCTGATACCCTAGATTAACACATAGGCTACGTTTTATCCCGGAAAATTGTATAGTTCCCGTGGGATAGCGATAAACATGTCAAAGGTCGTAGCTGCCTAATGTCAGACTAATTCTACGCGGACGAAGTCGCGGGCAGAAGATAGTACTTAAAAAAAATGGATATCGAGTTTTTTTTGCAATTTTACTGGCTAGGTACAGTCAGCGTCAAATAGTTCGTGACACCCAAATAGTTCGCAACACGTCATTGTTGCAGTTGAAATAAGGTCGTGTAGCTAACTTTTTGGCCACTTTACGAACTATTTGACGCTGACTGTAGTACGGTCGCCCAAATAAGTGGTCTACCACTTTTCATCCAACTTGCTGTCAAATGAAAATGTCGCTAAAGTCGAACTTCCAAGTTGACAGCCTGTCTTATCGACATTATAATATTGTGATGTGCACAGGAATTTTAACCTTAGGGTGGTAGATCGCATATTTGGCTGATGGTACCTATCATGAAAATTAACTGAATGTTAAATGAAGTCTAATGACAAGTTTTAGCAAGGATAAGAGCAACTAAGTAGAATAAATGTTGAAAGCCAAATTTTTTACATTACTGTCTCTGAAGTACTTAGTCAACAATTAGAAAAAATATTCATCAGGTTAAATTTCAAGCACAAAACATTGTAGAGGAAGTGTTAACGCCTTCTCCCGAGAGTTAAAAAAAACTTGTAATAGAGAAAAGTTGAAACAATTGGAAGATGGTAAGGACCCAGCTAGTGTGGTAAACAGACAGGTCTACAGCTAATAACTGATATACATCATATACATAAACAAGCATTGTTACTTATAAAGAGTACAGTAAATGAAATATTGTCTGAATGTCTACATAACACTAATATTATAAAGAGGAAATATTTGATAGTTCGTTTGAATTGGCTCCAAAACTACTAAACCGATTTGAAAAATTCTTTCACCTACATTATCACAGCACGTCTAGCACGACAGCGCACAAGAGTCGCGTCGCGCGCGAGATAGATTGCCCGTCTTTTTCTTACTGTTCGTTCTAGCAAGAGACGGGTAATCTATCTCGCGCGCGACGCGACTCTTGTGCGCTGTCGTGCTAGCCAGGCTGATGAACATAGATAGCAGGCGACAGCTAGTTATAAATATAAAGAAAAACTTCGATACCATAACATTAGGTGTATAACATCATTCACAAAATGTAGTAAAACAAATGTAAACTAAATTCACCTATATGTATATTTTATAAATACTATATCTATGAATGATTATCACATTATAGAACAGGACCAGTCACTACTGTTTTCTAAAGTCCCTTCTCTATATTCTTTTGCTTTGTGGTCCAGGTAAGTGTTTTCCTGCCGCTTCTGCAACCACTCGGGTAGTGGTTTGTCCCAGTCGGCAGGAGGACCGCTACGTTTCTTCCAAATATCATTCCTATAGTGGGCCCTTAGCCTTTCTATGCGACGGGCTTTTTCACTTTCTATGACGGCTTTCTGAAAATTTATTAAGATTGTTTTAAATCAGAACTTCTGAAAGAAAACAGAAAAACCATGATGCTTTATTTATCTGTACTCAAATAGGGGCTCCATAAAAAAAAAATTGGATATAGATGTGATATGTGTATGTGTGTGTGTGTGTGTGTGTGTGTGTGTGTGTGTGTGTGTGTGTGTGTGTGTGTGTGTGTGGACATCTGTTAACACAATTTATCTGAAATCTTTATGGGATCCAATACTTTTGAATAATTTTGTATCACAGTCAGCAGTCAGAAATCTAAATCTCATAAAGTTCTGTGCCATTCTTTTTACAATAACCTAAATTAAATTGTTGATTTTATATTTTATTTTATTTTATTTTATGTTTTATATCTTTTTGTTTTTGTTTTTTTCGTCTTGCAGGTGTCCCTGGGGGATGGTGATCTCTTTCCATCAGGTGACCCTTCTGCTCGTTTGCCCCCTCTTATAAAAAATAAAAATATTATATTCCAAACTCTACTAACTGCCGCCTTGGCATCCTTATCTGACTCCCATTTGCAGCAATTGTCATAATCCTTCTTCCACTGGTTGCAATTTAGGGTTTCACCGAATATGAAGTATTGGTGAAAGCGGCCCCTAAAGCTTGTGCACTCCTTGTATTCATCCTTATAGATTTCACAGTCTCTTATCTGTAAGAATAGGTACTAATTACACTACTTTTCTTACATAAGTATGGGAATTCAAAATTAGAATGCATGACCATACTAAGAGGCTAAAGCTGGGTACAGATTATGCGCGGCAGCCACGCGAGCAAGTGTTCGCGTGAACATTGGCTCGCGCGGCAAATGTTCGATGGAATTTAGGTAGACCGCGGCGGCCGCGCGAGGCAAGCGATCCAGCTCGAACAGTGCGTGGCGCCCGCGCGCTAATTATTTCTAAACCATGAACGCGCGTGGTCGTGCGGCAGTCGCGTTTATTTATTGTGAATATGATCCATCACATCATCCGCAATGATTTTAAACGAAAAAGGCGTTAGTGGGTGAAAAATAGATATTTGTTTTATAATGTGGTATACAACTAATGGCGGACATGAGACATGAAGTCGTAGAAAACACCATAAAAAACTCAACCCATCTTCCTACTAATTTCCGTCCACGCATCATGCCTTAGTGCCTTGTTGTGGTGTAAAAGCGATTTGCTGTTCCATAGCAAATCATAACTTCCATAAAATTGAATTAACTCGCGACAGTTCTTGCTGTTAAATCCATAATTTAAGCAAAAACTTCGTCGCAACCGCAACACTTCAACCGTCCAAACTGCGCGCGCGGCAGCGACTGAAGTTCCTTTGATGCGGGCTAAAAGACCGACAGCGCTCGGATCGCCGCGCTGCGCGTTTGAGCGCGGCGATGTTCGAGCTGCCGCGCGCGGCAACCCCGTCCCCATTGCGCGCGGCCGCCGCGCGAGCCAATGTTCGAGTGATTGCCCCGCGTAATCTGTACGCGGCTTAAGAAAGAGCTCTCATAGCTTTAATAGTTAACATGTATATAAAATACTTGTGGTAGCAAAGTTTCTGCTAAAAAGCTTTTAAGAAAGGCATAATCTCAGTAGTAATTTTTTATTTATTTAAAATGTCTAATCTGTTTTCAGCAATTATAAATTTACTCATATTTAAAGTCTGATAATGATAATACATAAATCACATCTTTATTCCTTACAAGGTGGACAGAGCCTAGGCTAAAGACCTGAAGGTCACGTATAGCAAGATAAACATCTCACGAAAAAGCCACTCCCAACAGCTAGATGTAGATACCAGTTTGTTTACGTACCAACCACTTCTCTCCCTCAAAATCACTGGAGTCGTTGGTAGTTTCTTCAGCAGACCGTGGTTCTTTTTCTTCACTGTTGGTTGGTGCCATTATACTTGAGTAAATAGTTGTTAGGAAATTTCAGAAGTTGAAATTGAAATCACTGAACTGCAAAAAATAACCTGTAATTTTTTTCATTATATAATATGCACAGTATTTCCGATTGGAATATAAAAACCAAGTTAAGCGTTATTAGTAAAGTCCATGTCGTACGAATACTAGTACTTACCAACCATGGCATGACACATTTAATTCACAAATTTCGCGAATTGTACATATTGCACATGTAAATAAAAACAAATTTGAAATTTGACAGTGACAGCTCACCCCACATCCAGACACAGACACAGAGTATAGTAATTATACATATACAGACATCATAAAAGAGACTAACAAAACATCTTTACTAAATCATGTTAACCAACATCAAAAACGTATAGCAACGCAGCACGTACTGGACTACGTTCAGTAACTAAAGTGTCAGTGTGATTATCGTCGGATGAAAATCGTCCGATCATATACACACTCACTGAACGAGTTGGGGCGTTCTTTTGTCAAAAGTGTCAATTCCAATATTCAAATCAAAAGTTAGTGTAGAATTCAGAAAGGAAATTTAAATTTACTTTAAATTTAAATGTCGATGGCATGCCATTTCGTTTTCGTAATAATAATAATATTTTTATTATAAAGTAAAGTAAAAAAGGAAAGTGCATGTAAAGTGTAATATTAAGTCAACTGTTAAAGTGACGTCTGGGCGTTTTTTACCCATCTATCTATTTTACGGGGTGACCGGTGCGATCGCCCGACGACGCTCGACGATGTTACTGAACGATTTGGTGTGGTGTGATCGCACTGACTTACTGAACGAGCCAGTGCATCGTCGGGCGTCCAAGCTGAACGCACCCCTGAAACCATTTAAGCTACTTATAAAATTGCTGACATTTTATTGCCACGTACGTCATGTCAAACCAAACGTAAAGCAGAATAAAAGGGATAGATGCGTAGGATAGGAAACACAAGTTTATGGAATGAAATGAAAATTATTATACCACACACTTGATTGGACTTGGAATTAGTTTAGTGCACTTTGGCCCTTAGATAAAGAAAACACGGCATTCATTTAAATAAATTAACTCTGTTGGTCGTCTAATAAACGTTTTAAATACTTAATTTGCATGTAAACAAAACAGGACTATAGTAGTGTGGTATTGCTCAGTTCAGTGTTTTCATTAGTGACATTTGTGTAAAAATTAGAAATGTCTCTAAATAAGCTTGTTGGTGGAGATTGTGGCGGTAACAATTCCCTTGTTCAGTTATCTAATATTGTTGGCCGAGATGCAGCGATCACACATCAGATGTCCCAGTCGGACAGGTTCGTCAACGAATTCATGGCTCAAAATTCCCAAGTGCCCCAAACTTTTAACATGAATGCACTTCTCAAAAACGTGCCTGAAGTCGAAAAAGTTAGCAATCAACAGATAAAACCCACAATTAGACCGAATTTATTGCCAAGTATGAGCTCTATGAACTCACAAATGATGTCCCCATGGACGGCTGGCCCATCATCGTCCTACATGGCGCCCCAACACATGTTAAGGCCCATGTACATGCCCCAGCAACCAATGATGCATCAGCAAGGTAAATCAAATGTTCAGATTCAGTACATGGAGGAATCTGATATACAAAAATCTGAAAACAGCGATGTCAGAGGGAAAGCACAAGAGTATGTAGAGACTGTGAAGAATGATGATGAACTTGCTTATAATCAATTCATGTCCTTTATGAAGAGAATAAGCGCAGGGGAGCTTAACCTGGGTGAATCAACAGAGACCACTCAAAGGAAGAGTAGAGATGAAATAATTGATGAAATGGCAGAAAAGTACAAGGACGAATGGGCCAAGTTAAGTGATGTCACTGACTACTGGAACACAGAAGCTGCAAATGGCATTGCCCAAGAATATGCATTTACAGAAGGCAATGTTATGCTTGAAAATAAAAGCTCCCTTGAAATAGGGAAGGAGAAATTAAAAATGGGAGACATTCCTGGTGCAGTCCTATGTTTTGAAGCAGCTGCTCAGCAACAACCTGACTCAGCTGAGGCATGGTTCTTGCTGGGAACAACTCAGGCTGAGAATGAGCAAGACCCATTAGCCATAACAGCTTTGAAAAAAACACTTGAAATAGACCCAAGACAACATGAGGCATATATCACACTTGCAGCTGCATACACCAATGAAAATATGCCCAAGTATGCCTTCATAGCACTGATTGATTGGCTGAGGGCTAGTCCCAAATACAGTGATCTATTACCTCAGGATGTTGATCCAAAAAGTTTAGACTTAAAAAGTCTAGAAGCTTATGTTAAATCATTGTATCTAAAGGCTGCGCAAATAAACCCCACTTTGATAGACCCTGATGTTCAAAACGCTTTGGGAGTTGTGTTCAATATCAGTCAAGAATACGACAAAGCAGTGGACTGTTTCAAGGCTGCTTTGATGGTTGCTAACACAGACTCAAAGCTGTGGAACAGGCTGGGAGCAACATTAGCTAATAGTGAGAGGTCTGAAGAAGCGGTTGAGGCCTATCATGAGGCCTTGAATTTAGAACCTGGGTTTATAAGGGCTAGGTATAATGTTGGCATTACATGTATGAATTTAGGTGCCCACAAGCAGGCAGCTGAACATTTCTTAGTGGCTCTGAACCAGCAACATAAAGCTAAAAGTATGTTTCCAGATTCCACGTCTGGAGATGTTAGTTCCTCCACTATTTGGACAACTCTCAGGATGGTGTGCTCATTCATGGGAGAACATGATGTGGCAAAATTAGTAGATGATAGAAAATTAACTGAATTGAATACTTTCTTTCAAATTGAGTAATTTAATATCTGACTGATAAGCTTTAAATTAATATTACCAGAAAAATTATGTTACTGGTTATCTTGCTTGTTACATAATTACTAGCACATGCCCTCACTGATAAGTGATAAGAGACTACATTCTTAAAAACATTCATTCTTATTTGTGGTTCATGTTTCAGATGGTTTAAGGGAAATAATTTTTGTGATGGGTGGGACTAGAATATGGAATTTAGGTTTACATATTTAGCTTGTATAAATGTGATGCAATAATTATTAAAGTTAGTGGTGTTTTTATATCAATTGTTAAAGGAAGAAAGCCATGCAATAAAATATTTTTTATATTTTCAAATGTTTTAATGTTAACTCTTAGCATGTAAAAAACTGCACTTTTTGTCAGACAAGGGGCAGCCTTGTGGATGGTTATTGTAGAACCAGCAAGGCTTACACTGCACTCTGATATTTATAGACTTTGATTTATTCTTTTTATATTGACTATCCCTCTCTACTTCTTCAATTGTCTTTGGATACCTCAATTGCACCTTACCACTCTGTACCTTGAAGATATGGTGATTGTTTTTCAAAAGTGTTTGAAGGCCTCCACACTCTGACTTCAAAGACTTAAGCTGATCTTGAGGTATCACTTTTACCAATTCATTTATATCAGCTGTTTTTCCTGGGCTCCAGCTAACTGACAAGATGCATCCTTCAAGTAAATAATCAGTTATCTGCCCAACAATTAACTGAATGATGTTTTTGTCTACTTGTGTACAATTTTTTACTCTTTCAACAGGATCTCGAGATTTAAAGTCATCAATCCAATCATTCTTACTGTTCTGATCCTTCCCATTAATAATATTCTGTATGTGGTTACATCTCTCTTCAAATTCTTTATCATTGTAAGTTCTGCCTCTGCCAACAAGGCATATTCTTTTAGTGCTAGGTATTTTCAGCCTGTCTGTATCAGTTCTAAATCCAACATCCTCGCACAACTGTTTGATGTATTCCAAATATTCTGTATACTGACTTTTGGATGAATTTTTGCGCTGATATTTTGTACCATCAAAGTTGTAGGCACAGCATGGCAGTAGAAAAAAGTTACATTTATAGGAACTTCTTGCTGCAATCACTGGAATCCAAGGAGTGAGTTCATCTGAGTGATTCCCAATAAGCCAAACAGTTTCAGGAAATAAATGCACATCTGAAGGCGTTATTGTTTTCTCCTGCAAGAAAATATGTTTACTTTAACTAAACTCTTTATACTGACTGACAGGATACCCACTATGAGTGGTTGAACTAGGTTTAATTTTAGAAAAAATCAACCTGTTTGTCACCTAGTTTTACTTACTTCTAGTGTAATGTCACTACCAAACATGTCCCATATTTGTCTCTTTCTTACGTCAATTCCAACTCCAGGGTGACCTTCTTTTGCCAGAATATAGACTAGTAAGCCATTGCCACAACCCAAGTCCACAAAGCTTTGCAGTTTATCAATGCCATGAAGGGTTCTTTCTTCTTCCCAAAGCAAGATAAGGTATGTAGCTATGGCTACATCTTCATAAACAAACTTTGTTGGATCTGTGCATTCAGGCCATATCTGTGAAACAAATTTGTACAAAATAGGTATAAGGTATTTTCATTCTTACCTGTCCTATTTGGTAAACAAAATTCTAACCTCAATGTGCAAATTTTTGTAAAGAATAAAGTGATGTTATGAAGTAAACCTGAAGCAATATTTTGTACATCATTTTGCTGATGTTTATCTCCAGTGCCTAAAGGCATTACAATGAAATAGATTACATTTTGAGGTTAGAATTTTGTTTACCAAATAGGACAGGTAAGAATGAAAATACCTTACACATGTTTAAAAAATATAAAGAGTTCAAGTAAAGCTTTAGACAGTAGCCAATTCAATGATACCTAAATATATATTATTTATAAAATAAACAGTGGTGTACCTTGACCATTTCTTTTCCATACTTGATTTTGAGATCATTATATCTCCTGTAATACTTATCACTTGACACCAGAGCTAGTGATTCATTGCAAAAATGCAGGCTACTCTTTTCATTCAGACATTCTTGGCCCCACTTGACAAACTGTGGCAGCACTGTTTCTGTAAGCCATTTGAATGACTTGGATTTAGGATCTGAAACAAACACAAGCAGGTCTTAAGTTGTTTACCAAAAATAATCTTATACGCAAGTTATCATTCAAAAATTACCATCACTGACCACAATCGGCTTTGAGTACAACTTGATTGCCAGTTAATTGCAAAGTATAAGAGAAAGTTGGACATAAAATCTGCTCATCTTTCTCAGGTGTTATGTCATAAAACGTGACCTGAGCTTTATCTTTTAGCAAACAGATAAGTTGAACAGCATGTCTGTCACTATAGTTTTTAGGTAATAGCTCTGAGAACACCACTTGAATAAGACTATCAGAATCTATTTTATCGCATTGCTCTAGTAGCATAACTTTGCGCACATAGATAATATAACATTCAGCGTCTTCTGCACTTTTTAGTTTTACATATTGGTCTGGTAAACACCACTGTGGCGATATAGTTTTGCAATTGGATTCGTAGAGTACTTTGCTGCCCCACACTCTTTTATTAACTACATGGGATTTCGTTATTAAGATTTGCACGGATTGCCAAAATGATTTTTCAGACATAGTGGTCTTAGTCTTTATTTCACTTTTCATGTTTGGTATGTATAGCCTATATAAAATAGGAAATACAGTAAAAGAAGTTCACAACTTCCAAAACGTGTTGAACTCGTTCTGTCTGAGGCAGTTTGATTGACGTCAGTGACAGTGTTGGTTGTTCCTGACAAATTTAGGGTTGCCGTATTCTAATTCTGAAATTGCCGTATTTTTAGGGAAAACTAAAAAAAAATGCCGTATTACAAAATGTTTATTTTACAAAATTATCGCGCGACAAAAAATCGCAATGCGCGCCTGGCCTTACCGTGCTAGGGGGTCTGAACCTACCAAAATGAGGAACTTTAGATTTTAGACATTAACGTCTGGGTGATAAGTTTGCATTTTGGTTGAATTCTGTTGACGTTTATTTTCGTGGCGCTTCTACTTTATCTACGGTTTACATGTTGGTGATGTTTTTTTGTTTACTTTAGTCAATTACGGAATTGCCGTATATTTTAATACGGTAATCAAAGAGCTGCCGTATACCGTATTTATGATGTCTAAGACGCTTGAATGCCGTATATTACGGCAATTGCCGTATCAAGAACAACGCTGATTGACGTTGACGTTTCACGTTGTTGACATTTACAACGACAGTGACATTGACATTAGACAGCATATGCAAAAACTATTCCTGTTTTTTTAAAAATCGCTATTTTCATTTTCGTTTGACGATTTCATTCAATTATTTTTGAGTAGGCTGGCAGTATATAAAGGAAGTGAATCTGATTCAGTTTTACTGTGATTACTTATATTTTAAATATATTTAGTTAGTGCAAATCGACTAGAATTAATCTTAACTATTTTACGGAATTGTAAAAAGCAGCATTTATAAACGCATCTAGGGCTACGTTCAGTAACTAAAGTGTCAGTGTGATTATCGTCGGGTGAAAATCTTCCGATCATTTTCACACCGACTGAACGAGTTGGGGCGTTCTTCTGTCAAAAGTGTCAATTCCAATATTCAAATCAAAACTTAGTGAAGAATTCAGAATCGAAATTTAAATTTCAAATTTCATTTAAATTCACATTAAATTTAAATGTCGATGGCATGCGATTTCGTTTTCGTAATAATAAGTTTATTATAAAGTAAGTAAAAAAGTAAAGTGCATGTAAAGTGTAATACTTAAGACAACTGTCAAAGTGACGTCTGGGCGTTTTTTACCCATCTATTTTACGGGGTGACCGGTGCGATCGCCCGACGACGCCCGGCGATGTTACTGAACGACTTGGTGTGATCGCCCGGCGATCGCACCGAGTTACTGAACGGGCCAGTGCGTCGTCGGGCGTCGTCGGGCGTCCGAACTGAACGTAGCCTAGGTAAACACTAACTCGAACTCGACTGACGTCAGCTGTCTACTAACCAGCTGCAAGATTCTTTATTTTTACTTTTAGAAAATCAATTTTACTACGCAATTTTTAATGTATTTATGTCTAATCGTTATATTATTAATTTGATCTTGTTCTCATGATATCTATAAATGTAGGTAATGTCATACACTGAGCTTGAACATGGCTATCAAGGGTTGCGGCAAGCTACACAACATCCCCAGTTTTATGTCGGCGATGATGGGAATCTCGTACCAATAAGATCTCCTGTAAGTAGCAGTATGTCATAGTTATATTAAATGTAGTTTCGTTGAATAAAACTTAAAATGAATATACTTAGGTATTGCTTTGTGATGCAAAAGTTATGAGAAACCAATTCAAATTTGCTGAAATATTTCTTGCTATTGTATTTGTATGTAATAGTTGCTCCATTTTAATATTTGTTTAAAGTTGGTTTAAAAATAAAGTTTAGTGCATGAGCTCTGAACTTTAATTTCTTTGTTTCTATAAATTTGGCAAATGTCCATAATTATTATGCCCTTGCATTGAGAATGTTTTCCTTCCACTCTTCATAAACGTGAGAAATTTATAACTGACCTTTTTCTATTGTAGGTAATACATAGTTATTTTTGATGACAAAATATATAGGAACTTAGATCTTTATGTAGAAGCTGCACAGTTGTTATAAAACAATTTTATGGATAGAAGTTCATCCTTAATATTTCTAGAAAGTGTATACTTACTGTGTAATTAGGATGCATCATACAGTACACTGTTGGAACTTTTTTCTGGGATTATTTTACAAGAATATCCATACACTACCAAACTCTACAACTTAAAGACAGTAATTTCATACCAAAACTAAATAAACAAAACACATTTATCACCTTTATGATAATGATATATCTTTAACTTTGCTAATCAATGAAAATGATAAACACTTACTACTACTAATGTAATCACAATTATATTAGCAGATTTTAGGCTAAACCATCTTAATCCACATTATTACACAACTTCAAGGCTAATGCCAACTGGTTATATTTGTTTAAGCATATAATCCTTATCTCAAATCAAAAACAAACATTGCCAAGATTTACAGATTAACACTGCTAGCTATTGTAAAACTACCGTAATATATCACAAAATTACTGTGTCTATCGAGCAAGGTGCATGTCCACACTGCAAGGTTCACACAGTATGATACAAGTATGTATGTACACATTATATGATTACAGAAACGGAACTGGTATACAATGCATATTTTATAGTTCGTTCTATTCTAGTGACAATGTCAAGTGAGGTAATGCAGTATGTTAATTTGTGTCAAGTTTATCATAGTTATCTAGTGTGTGTAGTGATAACCATTGACAAGGCTGGTTTGTGTTATCTTTAGTTTTGCTTGAAATATTCACTCGACTGCATGTGAAGTGAAGTGATGGAATGGCAGTGGCTAAAAGACTGGTGGAGGTTAAAAAGATGGAGGAATAGAAAAAAGAAGGAACAAAGTGATGATGATTTTTGTTACTGCGATGATTGTTTGCCTGATGTGAGCTATAATTGTCGAAATTTGTTGGTTATTGATAATGATTAAGTTTGTTGTTATAATTGTGTTTGTTTTTAAAAGATAACGGGATAGGTATTTTACGTAACTTCTGCTAATGAATGTTGCATTCAAAGTTTGTAGTAAATATTCCCGTTTTTAATTTGTAGGATTTGGTGTCACAGTTAATTTTAAACGACATAGCTGTAGTATCTACCATTGCTTTTATAAATAACAAAGTAAATGGGTCTTTATGTTCTGAGTATTAACACTTAATTTGGTTTGTGGAAGCTGGATCAACAACAAAGGAGCTAATGTATTCTTTTGTGATAATTTTGCACTCATGGCCACATTTGCTTTGTGTCTTGAAACAGATGTGCGAATATTTTAAAGTTCCTACTCTTTTTTTTTAAATTTGGCAAAAGCATATGAATAACTTTATAATTATAATAAATGTGTAGTTTTCTTTCATGAAATATAGTTTATGTTACTTAGAGTTAAAACTACACAAGATACAGAATTTAGTAAAGGGGCCATTCAAGTATTACGTAAGCAGATTTTTTACAATTATTTACCCCCCCCTTCCCCTTGTCAGCAAAAGTAAGCAAACCTCTTCCCCCCCCCCCCCTCCCATGCTTACATAATCATTGGTACCTATGTGCATTTTTCTTTTAATGTATTCTGTTTTTTTATAAATTTGTGGATTGCCATTTGTGTAAAAAAGTAAATAATAACTGCTGACGTAATCACGATATCGACCCCCGCAACCATGTCATCAAAAATAAGCAAAGCAAAGACCCCCCCCCACCCCCATCAAGCGCTTACGTAATACTTGAACGCCCCCAAATAGGAGGCGTAAACAGATACACCTCCTATTAAGTTTATGGTAAAGTAATTAGGTACTCATTGAATTCCATAATAGACATTTTTGAAGCAGCAGCATCCAAGTATCCATTTTTTTTGGGGCCTAATTATTCTAAGAAGTTGAATCAATATTTGACATTAAATATATATAGCTTTTTATTGCGCAAAAAACACGATAATTTTACAGGTTACAAGACAAGCAGATGTACAGAGGCGAAAGTATCCCTTGAAGGGATCTCTTCCAATCAACCTTATTAATTATTTGTTCATTGTTTTGATGGATCAATAGTTAATTGTTCTAAGGTAGTGAAACATGCATGTTTTTACTGTTTAGCGTCGTCAATAGTTTCGGTGAACAAGTGTCGTCAGTTTTCCTTATGAAATGGGATAACGTAAACTTGCAGGAAGTATAACTTTGTTTTCCAAGTAACTTGTGTATGACGATATCAGGAATGGCAAAATGTCACGGGCCCCTAGCTCTACGCGGCGTCGTGCTGGCTGGACCTCAAGCACAGAAAGAAGGGACTTTATTGTGAGGAGTCCTTTCTTAATATATAGTCCCTTCTGTGCTCTAGGTGGTGTCACTTGTAACACGTATCTTATTGCGTTATCCGTTGTACCTACCTACTTGAAAGTTTCCATTAAGTGTAGGCTGCCGTTGCCATATTTGGCTTACCATGAAACGGGCACTTGCCTGTGCGCCACTAATATTATACCTATTTAAATGTGGGCTGTTTTAAAGTCGACATTAGCAGTTTGACTTGAGTCTTACTGCTACGTTGATAGCCGCTAAATTCTTATCGATATTGTTTCTTCTCATCATCCAAATCAATTGTTTTCAAGTCCATAGCAACGTAGTATACTGCACGTGACTCGCAGTCACGTTAACGAGTGTCAGCCTCATTCTTGATTAATTTAGACTGACATGTTAAATAAATTCTAAAATGTATTTATAACTTTTAACATGAAACTACCGTGAGACTCAAATATAATTACGAGTTAAGAGTTATACATACATACATAATTACAAAAACGGACGGACGGATTGGTTCGTTTCGCTGCCGCCGGGGCGAGCGCTCTCTGAAGAAGGACTACGGAATAGTCCGAAACATATGTCGAGCATTGTTCGGCTTTTATGCGTGAGTTATCCGTTTTTGTAATTATGTATGTATAACTCTTTATTGCACATAAAACACGAAAGGCGAACTTATCCCTAGGGAATGACGAAAGTTTATTTTTTCGAAGGGCGAGTTGGACCTGTGCGATTCCCTGGACCCTCACTACGATGGCGGCGGGAAGAAAGTTGTGGTGGGGGTGTGTGCCATGGCCAAGAAGTCGCAGTCCAAGCCCATGAAGGAGATCCTGACGAGGCTCGACGAATTCGAGTATATCAAGATGCTCGTCTTCCCTGAGGAGGTTATCTTGAAGGTTCTCCTCATACTCTAACCTATTAGTGGAACAAAATATTCGGGCAGAGGTATGCTAGTAGTATCCGTCCCTTTCGCACCGGGCTAGTTGGAATGAGACGGACGTGTGAGAAAGTAATTTGTGTACATAATCATCATTGTGAATTCCCACGATAGTGACTACGTCTCCTCTTGGGCTCTTCCTTCTACAAGGCCTGAGATAATAGTGCTTTGCTTATTACAATAGGACATTAATTAGTACGCATAATGTGCTTACTTAGAACTGTGAAGCTATGATACGTGGAAACAATGCAGCCAGCTTAAAAGCGTTTATCCCTATTGAGCTGGCAACGTCGCGTTTTTGGTGTTTTTTTTACGATTATTTCACGGAAATTGAATGAAACGAAAATAAAAGTCCATCACGATTAATCATTGCATTGGACACATTGATAGGCTAAAAACGAAGTGCACTACAGACGCACATTTGAAACTTTCATTCAATTTCTCTGAAATAATCGTAAAAAATCGCCAAAAATGCGACGTTGCCAGCTCCGTAGAAATGCACCCTCTAAAAATGGCTTCTTCACATCTTTGGTGAGTATTGTTCGTGCCTAGCAAGCAAGGGACGGATACCTACTGTTAAATTCGTGATCGCTACATTCGCTACCGTATTTGCTAAGTACCAGTAACTTGGTAACATTATTTTCTAGTTTATTTTGTTTCACTAGATATATTTGGAAGTATATCGTTAGTTTATCTTGGTAACATTATCCCTTGATTTTTTCTTTATAGACTAGTATTTGCATGCAGTTTCCTAGTAGTTAAGGCGTTGTTTAATGTTTCGGTGTACACAGCCTTTGTCCGAGCCGAGGTGTTGGATTACGGATCAGTTATGACGCATTCACACTGCCTTACACCTTGCAATGTGCAGCGATGCATGTATGTGTATCTTGTAAAAAAATGCCAAGTTCTTTTTAATTTGAACCACGTAATAAAGCGAGACTTAGACTATGCACTTATTTTATTCTTTTTCCGCGTTTGTGTTTCGATTCTATCATTTTAACTTCAGATGTAACATTGCCTAAAATTTTATTATTTTAAATATTTTGAGACAGCGTCTCGCATCGGTGGTCCGCGTGCGATATCGCTTAAAATAGCCCTCAAAACGACATTATAGACCAGTTTCATCGACACACTTTCGTTGTCTTTATTACAATCCGTGTTAGCCGAAACTACTATCTAATTTCTAAACGACACTGAAAATTAGAACACATAGAAAAATCCGAAAAGTAAAGCTATGGCCGGGAATCGAACCCTACTACCGAAACTACTATCGTCTTGCGCTTTTTTTATTAAGTACAAATTTAAATAGTAGGGAAGAACACTTAAGCGAATAAAATAAATCATGAATGGATGAATGATGACTACGATTCTATCGTATGTACTTCAGACCATCAGAACATAAAAATAAGTGAAATCGAATTTTTTTGGTTCCACCTGATCACTTGTAAGAGACGTTTAAATTCAAAGGCGTAAGCTAAGGAACATTAAATTGTGGATTCAACTGGAAAATAACTTGGCTGTTCCACTAACGTGCACGTTCGATCGCCGCTAGTGTGGCGGCGAGCGTTTTCATTTTTGAACCGATACGCGGCCATTTCACGCGGCCGGCAGACGAATAACATAACATACTATTTTAATTCACAGAGCCCCGTGGAGGAGTGGCCCATCTGTGATTGTTTGATCTCATTCCATTCAAAAGGCTTCCCATTGGACAAGGCCATTCAGTACGAGAAATTACGGAAGCCGTACGTTATAAACAATCTGCATATGCAGTATGACATTCAGGTATTGGTCGTTGTATCCTTTTTTTTTTTAAATCTTTATTAGAGAAAAAAAGGGTTTTGTCACGCAGTGACCACGTCGCCCTGTCGTTGTATCCTTATTTATAAATTTGTACTGTGCTACAAATGTTTCAAGCTATAGAATGACTATTTAATAGTTACAGTGTGTGTAGTTTTATGGCTATATTCGGAATCGGGTTTCAGGATCGCAGGAAAGTATACGCTATTTTAGAAGGCGAGGGAATCGAGATACCGAGATACGCTGTTCTGGATCGAGACTCTCCGGATCCCAAGCGTAAGTACCATCAGCCAAATTGTGGTCTACCACCCTAAGGTTAAAAATCCTTTGCACGTGGCTGTCAACTTGAAAGTTCGACTTTAGTGACTATTTTGTTCGATAGAAAGTTGGACGAAAAGTGGTAGACCACTTCTTTGGTCGACCGTACAATAAGATGCATAAAAAATCTAATCCGAGTTTTTGTGTTCTGATGATGGCGCAACCACGAGTATTCAGGCTGGGAATTATTGTGCCTATAACTGTTGGCATATTCTTTACAAATATGTCACGTATTTGCAGGAAGTTATGTAAACTACAGTAAAAGACTCCCTTTTATTGCAATCTTTGTAAAGCTCAGAAAGTTGAAACAAATGCCTTATTTGAAGCGGTTTTTAGTTTTTTATAATAATCATTTTCTTTTTAGACCATGAGCTGGTTGAATCGGAGGACCATGTGGAAGTGAACGGTGTTGTGTTCAACAAGCCGTTTGTGGAAAAGCCGGTGTCCGCCGAGGATCATAACATCTACATATATTATCCCACCTCCGCGGGTGGAGGGAGTCAACGACTGTTTAGAAAGGTATCTTCTAGAATTACTAAAGTTATAAGTTGTAACCTACTAGTGTTCTGATTACTTAGTTACCAAATTTAAAGAACTGTAAAAGAAAAACGTGTTTTTTAGGGTTCCGTAGCCAAATGGCAAAAACGGAACCCTTATAGATTCGTCATGTCTGTCTGTCTGTCCGTATGTCACAGCCACTTTTTTCCGAAACTATAAAAGCTATACTGTTGAAACTTGCTAAGTAGAAGTATTCTGTGAACCGCATTAAGATTTTCATACAAAAATATATAAAAAAAAACAAGTAATTTTGGAGTTCCCCATACTTAGAACTGAAACTCAATTTTTCTTTTCATCAAACTCATACGTGTATCTATAGATAGGTCTTCAAAAATGATATTGAGATTTCTAATATCATTGTTCAAATTAAAATGCACTTTTTCGTTGCGAGAGATGTTCTGTATTAGACCGACTGACAATGACAACGAACTGACAAGAAGTTATAAAAATCTATTAAAAAAGTACCTAAATTTGATATGAAACCTCAACATCCTCCGGGCGGCAAAGCTGAGCTCCCGACTTCGAGCTGGTATAGCCTCTGAAGGGTACCCTTATGCTCGGCATCTGCAGTGCGGACTCTTGCCACTCTCGGCACTCCTTCTTATCCTGGGATTGGTTTCAATCCATTTTCTAGCAGGTCGAACTCTTGTTGTCTGGCTGGATTCTTTCACTACTATCTGATGTGGCAAGTAGTGTCCCTTCTTGTCATCCTCTGTAACTATATCTAGTATGCCTCCCTTTAACCAATTTTTGAAGCTGTTCTCATATTCATTGTAATTATCTGTCTGCATAACTTTTCTAGTAATTGTTTCTAATCGTTTCGTTGCCATGTCTCTATTGCTCTCCAATTTATTATGTCCAATTTTCCACGGCAAGTTAACTTCATATCTACCAGTCTCTTTTTTGTTCACGGTTTCTTCAAAATAATTCAAAATTTCTTCTTGTGACTCTTTCTTAGATTTAATCTCAATCGGGTCCCTAATTCCCATCACTTCGAGTTCCCATAAGTCCATTATATTATTATTACTCAGGTACTCGAGGTTGGTACAACCGATACTATTCTGTCCTTGAACCGTCCATCCGAGTTTTGTTTTTATGGCGGTCAAATTTCCTTCTAATTGTATATAACAACCAGTCAACAACATCCCTGAATAATCTGCTCCAATAAGCAGTCCGATGTCAGGTGAATTTATTCCTTTGTCGCTCAAATTAATATTATTTTCTTTCAACTGAACCATCAAGCGATCGTTTTCAAGTAGTCGCGGTATAGCGCCACAGACTTTTGTTTTGTCGAGTGCGGTCATTTGAAATTCGAACTCGTTATCTAGGCTCTTCACGTTCAAATTATAAATGCCATAGTCAGCCTTATCAGTTTCTATGCCGCCGAACAACGAATGTGCCAAAGAGATTCGTTTAGTTGTAGTTATCCCAAGGCTCTTCACAATATCACGTCGAACGTACGACTGCTGCGATCCGCTGTCCAAAAAGGCTCGTGTAGTCAAGGACTTGCCTTCGTGCTCAATTTTTACCATCAGCGTCTGTAGTAGAGTGGTAGTATTAGTCTTCTGTGAAGTGTTCTCTGTAATGGCTTGATTTTGAGTACTTTTGATTGTTTGTTTTTCATCAGTAGAAGGACCTTTATCTTGAGTTCCAGGGCACAGTAGTACGTTATGTCGTCGCGCACAAAGAATACATTTTGTGAAGCTCTTGCACATCTTGGCTGTATGATTCGCCTTTAAACAAATAAAACATACGCCTTTTTTCATCAAAAACTGCTTTCGCTCTTCAAGCGTCATATTGGCAGCTTTGAAGCATTCCAGACTGCTGTGCGTTCTCTCACACCATATGCACGTGGTGCTCTTGACATCTCTCTTAGGTTCGGTAGAAACAAGACAAGAAGCGGTAGGTTGTTTATTGCTACAGTTCGACGTATTAATATTATCATCGCCGTCCGTACTGGAAATACCGTTACGAGATATTTTTATTCTTTCTTCGCTTTCGACTTCTCTCTTGACGAAATCTAGTAAGTTCTTCAAGTCGTCAGCAGTGTTGACCGCTTGTCCTCTTGCTCTCTCCCAGGCTCTGAGCACGTCTTCAGGTAGCGCCGACTCCACCAGCGGGTACAACATGGCGGCGTACTTGTCGCTCGTGACGCCCAAGGACTGTAAGGCGCGTAGCTGGGTGTTAAGCTTGTCAAACAGAGAACTCAGAGTCGATGAATTCTTCTCATAACTTTGTGATTGAGTGAGAACAAGGTTTAATAACTCTCTTACGTAGATCTCGATCAGTAAATCGTCTCTTGCAAACCTCCCTTTAAGCTGATCCATGGCCGCTCTGTAGTTCTCCCCTGACGGCGGAAAACTTTCTACGAGCTCTCGTGCTGGAGAACCCGGTAATGTTGCTTGAATCAGGTATTGAAATTTGTCATCGATGTCGATGTCTACTGCTTCGTCAATTTTCTTAAATTGCCCCCAAAAACTAAGCCAGTTCTTAATTTTGCCATCGAATTCAATTAACTTTATTTTTGGCAAAACGAATTTTCTTTTATGTTCAGTGTCGTTGTAATTAGTTTTCTTCGAAATAGTATGTTTGTCTGATAAATTAGTCCTGGATCTTAACATAGAATTTTCGCTCCCAGAGTCTGACATATTTTTTCCTCTGGATCTTACCGTAGGCTCTTCGTTTAGAGAGTGGCTCTCGGCCACGGAGCGAGCATCGCTGGGGCAGAGTCGGTTGTACTTGAGCTTTGCTTCTCCCCAAAAATATCGATATTCGTCCGCGGTTTCGCAATCGTCATCGAATTCTTTGCTACTCTCGTAATCAAGTTCTTCGAGCCACTTACGTTTTACTTTTTCTTCGATTTCAAACAACTGATTCGCTTTTTCTTGAAGTATCTCAAATGTCACTTTTACTCCATCGAAATCGTCGGCCGTGTCACATCTCTCCAAAAATCGGTTTCGAGTTCTTGTAAACGAGCTCCGGATAATTTTTCTTTCTCGTTTAAGCAATTGCAAATCCATTTTTCGTCACGGTCGCCACTTGTTCAAATTAAAATGCACTTTTTCGTTGCGAGAGATGTTCTGTATTAGACCGACTGACAATGACAACGAACTGACAAGAAGTTATAAAAATCTATTAAAAAAGTACCTAAATTTGATATGAAACCTCAACAATCATTTTTTCTTAACTGAATAGTTTGCACGAGAGACGCACGTGTGTCCCCCCCCCCCCCCGTAACTTCTAAAATAAGAGAATGATAAAACTAAAAAAAATATATGATGACCATATATGATTACCCTACAAACTTCCACCCAAAATTGGTTTGAACGAGATCTAATAAGTAGTTTTTTTTTTATTTAATAGTTGTCTGTCTATATAATTAACCAATATAAAGTGACCTCACACTGCCTACATTTTGCTTAAAAGCAGGGCTCTGCTAACACTGGATTTTATAATAACTTAGCGAATTTGTACGGAACCCTCAGTGCTCGAGTCCGACTCGCACTTGGCCGATTTTTGTTTTTGCTACAGTCACTATTTAAAAATAAAATATCGTGAGAAGAAAAATTACGCCATGTGACCTCTGCGAAAACTGCCCATACTGACGTTGTCGTTTCTTAGTTTCATAGTAGGTATATCTGGAGCCTTAAATTGCGTCACGATTATTTTCTCCATTATTTGTTTACCTATGAGAATGAATAATACAACTACAACATAACTATTTAACATTTTCAGATAGGAAGTCGTAGCAGTATTTACTCACCCGAATCTAGAGTGAGGAAAACTGGATCGTTCATTTATGAAGATTTTATGCCAACCGATGGTACGTATATCTGTCGGATGCTTGGATCACTTTTTAAACATGTAATCGCACTATTTCAGACATGTTATCTCGAGTGTTTTGTGTATTACTGTCTTTTCCGATGAAATATGCCGTAAAAGAATGATTTATGAGCGCTTGCATTGTATGATTATTATTATATTTCCGACTATTGAATTGAGAAGATATTGTGGAAATTAATAACACGAGTGCAGTCTATGTTAACAAAAAGAATTTTCTGATTGAGCTTTCAGGGTAACAAAGCACCATGTATTGAAAAAAAATTGGTAGGCCTTGGTCCATCCGAAGTAGTGCTGATACGAAGATGTTCACCCACTATAAGAAATTATTACGCTATGTCATTACGCGAGATACACAATCTACGCGATTGTTTAAAGCCTCTGATGGCTTTTGTCCCGCAAAGTCTTTTCCTGTACCAAAAGTTTGGCGGTATTTCAAAAATCAGTGAATGATTTTTATTTTACAGGCACTGACGTAAAGGTATACACAGTGGGACCAGACTACGCGCACGCAGAGGCGCGCAAAAGCCCCGCCCTCGACGGTAAAGTCGAAAGGGACTCCGAAGGCAAGGAGATCAGATATCCTGTAATATTGTCCAACCAGGAGAAACTGATATCTAGGAAAGTTTGTTTAGCCTTCAAACAGACTGTTTGTGGATTTGATTTGTTAAGGTAAATGGAATTTTTACCATTGGTCAATTCATCTATTCAGCGTTTTATGTAGTTTTTCGCCTCCTCTCAGCGAATATTGTTTAAAAAAAATGATGCTCTGAGTTATTATGAAAACGAGAGACGGCACCGATGCTGAGTTTAGTTTGTTCAGAGTAGTTGCGATTTGTTCTTCCGTTGTAATAAGCGTGGGAGCATAGTGACGTTTTAGTCGAGCAGGCAAACCGCCCGAATATTCATCCTAACATGAAAATGTATCTTTTAAGATTTAAAGGTTTTAACCTTTACCCTTTGCATCTCAAAACCCGAACAAATAATGTAATTAGGGTCATTTTGATCCGAAGAGACCTTGTTTACCTGTTTAGCGACGGAACTGATACGCCAGGGGGAAAACTCGAGCAAAGATATCGCTAATTTTGAGCAAGCTGGGATTTATTAAAAATGTTGGTCCTTCGAACCGGATTTAGTGCAAGCCTCTCTGCGTCCACAGGGCCAACGGGAAATCATTCGTGTGCGACGTTAACGGCTTCTCGTTCGTGAAAAACTCCAACAAATACTACGATGACTGCGCCAAGATACTTGGCAACATGATCCTTCGGGAGCTGGCGCCAACGCTGCACATCCCTTGGTCGGTGCCCTTTCAGCTCGACGATCCGCCCATAGTGCCGACGACGTTCGGGAAAATGATGGAGTTGAGATGCGTGGTGGCCGTGATAAGGCATGGCGACAGGACTCCCAAGCAGAAGATGAAAGTTGAAGTGCGACATCCAAGGTTAGTCAAAGAATAAAGAGGTTGATAGACTCTAATGGAGACCGAAGATCAGCACAAGCTTAACTCGCTCGCGATCACCATCGTCTTCATTTTGACAGTTCATGTATGAGCTGACAATTGGCATCGGAATTAGCTAGCTGTCACATTCATATACCTAAGAACTGTCGAAATGAACACGATGGCGATTGCGAGCGAGTTAGACAATAAGCCTTTTGGCAGCTTCCTCGCACGACGAATCAGTATTGTGATACGAGGAAATGCTGGCAGCATCTTTGGCTCTATTCCGCGGGGAGCACCTTTTTAGATATATTTTAGTTTTAGTTTAGTTAATTTATATTGTTTTTTTAAAGTGTCAATTGTTGAAAGTGTCGTGAAAAGTCCAGCTACCTGAGACAAGTGTTAATTTTGCGCGCACGAAGTCGCGGGCCACAGCTAGTTCCAATACAAGAAGCAGTTGCGTTGTTTGAAATTTCCCATTTTCTGTTGAAATCATTGAAATACGCAAGATCTACGCATATTTATGAAAACTAGAAGTTTGATAAGATTCGAGACGGAAGTTGTCACATAGTTGTCTGATTGTTTGATAACAATGTGATGTGTCGGTCGCTATGGCGAAATAGATTTTTTCAATCTTTTTATCTTTAGTAGGCATGCAAAAATAGTTCTATCTAAAATTCATATCCAAGTTTTTTGCAACTACGAAAAAATACCTTATATGCACGAACACGAGCACTTGATCTGAAGTCGCATTTTATTAATGCTTATATTAATAAGTACCTACCCGGATGCACTGGTTTTTTTTTTTGGTACGTTTTCTAAAAATGAAACCTAGCCAGCTGGCTTATTGTCTAACTCGCTCGCAATCGCCATCATGTTCATTTTGACAGTTATTGTATGAATGTGACAGCTAGCTGATTCCGATGCCAATTGTCAGCCCATACATGAACTGTCAAAATGAACACGATGGCGATTGCGAGCGAGTTAGACAATAAGCCTACAGATCGATTTATCGTCCCCGAAACCCCCTACATACCAAATTTCATGAAAATACATACATACGTACATATCGTCACGCCTCTTTCCTACAGGGGTAGCCAGAGACTACTTTGTTCCACTTGCTACGATCCTGACATACCTCTTTCGCTTCATCCACATTCATCAATTTCATAAAAATCGTTGGAGCCGTTTCCGAGATTCAGATTTTATAATATATATATACAAGAATAGCTCGTTTAAAGGTATTAGATAGATAATTATCTTTCATTAGCATTATCCTATAAGCCGAAAGACGATAAGTTTTGCTTCTCACAGCAAATAGCTTCCCGCGACCTATACCAGAATTCTTGGTACACCTTGCTGGATATAATATCAAAAATTTACAGATTCTTCGAAATATTCGAGAAGTACGAGGGCTTCAAGCGCGGGCACGTCAAGCTGAAGAAGCCCAAGCAATTGCAAGAGATCCTGGACATTGCGCGCGCGCTGCTCGCGGACATACACACGCGGCACGCCGACCCCGAGATAGAAGAGAAACAGGGGAAATTGGAGCAACTCAAGAGTGTGCTTGAGATGTGAGTATACAGTATGTTTTATGCTTATTTGATAATTTATACAGTAAGTTTTACGTTTATTCGATCATACAATGTAAAATTAAAATGACATCATCGCTTAAAATGAAATGTCAAAGAATTTATATTGAAAGCGTCAGCTCAAAATAAAAATGTCTACTCTAAATGTGTAAACTTCAGATAACCTTGAAAAAAAAATCTTTAGTGTCTATAAAGTCTGTTTACGGACAATAGCTTTACGTGATAACATCGTAAAGAAACATTGATGAAAACTGCTAGCTCTGACGTCACGCGCAACGCGACAACGTGACACTTTCGTGCGTGAAACCGGTGTTCATAGATTTATAAGACGTTATCACGTCAAAAGCGAAGAGCGAAGCGGTGCCTAGACGGGCCCCGTGTTTCTAACTCGAAATGTCATGTACTTTTTTTTTTAGGTATGGCCACTTCTCGGGCATAAACCGCAAGGTGCAAATGAAGTACCAGCCTCGCGGCCGGCCGCGCGGCTCTAGCTCTGACGACGGTAACGCGCCCCCGCCGCACGGTCTGCCTCGCATTATTACACCGCTTCTTATTGGCCAGTCGTTCGTGCGTGACGTGATGCGGTCAAAATCCGGCGCGTTGATTGGTCGAAATTGTGTTGCAGATTCTATTATAGCCAATTGCAATAAATAATGGCGATCGAGGACGATGATTTTATGAGAATCGCGGGAAATTTCGCTGTTTATATTAGAAAGAGAATCTGGTTATTTTTTTGTTCAGCTTTCGATAGGGCTTATTGAAGTATTTTGGTCGTATTCACGTAACGTTGCTATTGGGACACCTAAGAACGTTTATACACCTGCGCGTTGTTCGTCAGTCAATCACCATCTAACACCTATTACCAATAGACAACTAATGATTGATAAGATAAATATAAATATCGATTCGACGTCGAACGCGTGGGTATATTGACACCTAGAACGACTGGTCTTGTTTTGTTTTGCTAATGATCCTGGATTTTTATAAAACAATATTTTGAGATGACATTTTCATTTTTTCAACACTTATACCTGTGTTCGAGCACACAATTCATACATCCTGTTTCGTTCAGCATCGAAACGTTAAATATCATCTCAAAATATCAGCTTGAATTAAGGTCTGTTTTATCTTCCACTCCCCCCCCCCTGACCCTTTATTTATAAAAAGTTAGACTATTGTAAAAAAATATTATTTTGTTTCTGGATATGGCAAATGTCAAAGTTACAGTTAAGTGCCAGCAAATGGCATGTTAACAGAAGCTTCAGAAAACGCTTATCCGCGAATCGACCGCCATGGGGGAAATTGAACAGTACCTATACAACCAACTGTGATTTAATGGTTGCAATTAGATCATGGTCATAGAACGGCCAAAGACCGCACTATTTGTAAATAAACACCAGATGTGGGTTGTTTTTCATATATGCAATACTGCAAAGCGCACAAAACACCAGTCAAGAACACGAATATTACGCTGTTCATTTATTTGAAGCATAATTTGCGCTTTGGCTTACGTAACGTAATCGAGTTGCATACAGATAGCTCACAGTAAAACCGATTAAAGGTTGTCGCTGACATAACCGCTCGGCACCGGAACGGCTGCGCCTCGCCTCATCGGCTCGCCGTCAACCAGGCGTCAATCATACGCAAGCTCGTAACGGAAGCGGCTCGGTGCCTTCGAGGCGTCCGCGCGGTTACAGCGCGCTTACCGCGAGCCGGCGACTGGTTGGCGGCTAGCTGTCAACGTCGACAGTAGGCGCCGTCAGAGAGGCCGATATATAGGCAGCGAAGCCGATAAGTGTGCGTTGCAGTATGGAGTTTCATACAGAGAATACTGAGCGGGTCTGGTTGAGCGGGTGCCGTGCCGGTTGTGTGTGTGTGTGTACCTTTATAGTTTTAAAGTTAGTGTCTCATCAAAACTTAGAATTACATACTTATTTACCCATATATTGCTATTAGCAATTGTATTAGGTATATGTCGATATTCAAACGCATGGTATTCTGATAGCTAAGCTACAAACATGCATTAGATTTACCTTAGAAAAATTACTCACTGCCACTCAGAAAAGTCAATAATTATTAATTATTCTTAAACTCATAATATTAAATGCAAGTATCGAAATCGCGGCTCATATTTCACATGGATTAAAATATTAATTGAAATCTCTGAGACCAATGGCGTGGTTCTAGAAGTTGCAAAGTCTAACCTAGCAACACTGGCCCGATCGACCAATCAGTGGCTGGGATTTCGAGAAACGGGCCATAGAGGCGATATTTCGATTTGTAATGTACAGCTTTTTGGAATAAATTTGAATAACTTTTCGGCTCAGATAATCAGCTGACCCATAGTGTAGCATTATGCTTTCACCACCAAGTAAATTTTGTTTCATTTGTATTGTTAAAAAACAAAACATGTAACGACTTAGAATAGAACTATTAGAATTGTAGTATAGTCGCTCTTCACAATTTTGTTTAGAACGGCACGACTACGATGTTTCTTAAATTGTTCCAGAATATTGTTTAGCAGGTTGGGTTACATTTGTTTGACTAAACAGAACTTTGCTAATTGCATACAGCGAGTGATTGACGTGGGAATTTTGATGAAATCTATTTGTTTACAAAGGCGTAAAATAAAAAAGGATTAGAACGGAGAATACTAGCGAGCGTCCGCACGTTAGACAATTAACCCCTTATTCATAAACGCTCTATAGCCTTCTGTTAACTTAGCAAACGTTTGTCCTTATCTGTGAAAGGTAAATGTCAAAGTGGCAGATAAGGACAAACGATTGCTAATGCTAAGTCAGCAGCGTGCAGAGAGTTTATGAATAACGGGGTTAAATATCAGTCCGCAACCATTCTCCTTACATCCCGATGCCGGTGAAACACTCACTAGCCAACCAACTAGTGATGGGACTCGTGTGTAAATTTTTTCACTCGAGAGATGATATGCCCAAAGTCACTCGAGTGAATTTGTGATACGAGTCACGATTTCTTCAGTCAGCTGGCCGTCCTCTTGTAAAATATCACGTCATCATAGCGTTAGTAGCACGAAGTTACTTTAACAATAACTTTAACCATAACCAACAATTTTTGACAGAACACCTATGAATAATTATGCCCAAATCGTCTTAGCTTGACTTTCTCACTCGAGTCAGTACAAGCAACCCGAGTGGCCCGAGATAACTCGAGTGGTCCGAGTCACTCGCCGGCCGAGTCACTCGCCGGCCGAGTGAATTTTAAGGCGACTCGAGTTGACTCGTTTCGCTCGACAGCCGAGTCAACTTATTTGTCACTTGAGTCCGAGTGACTGTAAAACTACTCGAGTGACTCGAGTGAAACGTGATTCGAGTCCCATCACTACAACCAACTGAATCCTCCGGTACCGCAGTAGAGGGCGCCGGGGAGCCGTCGCTGGTGCTGATACTGAAGTGGGGCGGCGAGCTGACGCCGGCCGGCCGCATCCAGGCCGAGGAACTGGGCAGGATGTTCCGCTGCATGTATCCCGGGGGACAGGGCCGCCATATACCCGGTTAGTGGACTTTTTTACTTATTTTTTAGACCGACAGCTTAACTGAGTCCTCGCACGCGCGGCACAGAGGCGCGGGGTAGGCGACAAAGGGGGCTGAGAGAGGTGCGGGCGGGTAGTGCTGTCGTGTTTTTTAACCCATTATATATTTTAAACTTTATGTATTTTAATAGATACGTACCCAATTTTTGTAAGCTTTTTGGGGTCATCACATTCTTAATGTATGTACACTTTCAACTACACGACATAACTATCGACACCATCGACACCACGACACTAACATTTCATAACGTTAATCGTGTACATTGTTCCTTGCAAGGCGAAGGTGGCACTCAGGGGCTCGGTCTTCTACGCCTTCACTCCACATTCCGTCACGACCTCAAAATCTACGCCTCCGACGAAGGCCGCGTCCAGATGACCGCAGCGGCCTTCGCCAAGGGCCTATTGGCCCTAGAGGGGGAACTCACGCCCATACTGGTGCAGATGGTCAAGTCCGCTAACACCAATGGATTGTTGGATAACGACTGCGATTCCTCGAAAGTGCAAAACATGTGAGCCTAAAATTATGGACAGTATAACGACAATATCATTGGTCAATTCTTTAAGAGGGTGCATCCGTGCTGAGCTCGCAACGTCGCATTTTTGGTGATTTTTTGCGATTATTTCACAGAAATTGAATGAAAGTATTGTTACGTTCTAGGGGTGGGTTCGTGATTGAAAAGCACTTTTAACACCGATGAAAAAGAATAGGATTTATTTCTAAAATAAAACTTTACCTTAAAACACTCCCAAATTAACACTTTACACTTATTTCACACTTGAATTCTTCCAGTCGCAGTTTCTCTCTTCAGATGTTCGCTTGTTGTCCTTCCAAAGTGAACTGAACTGCGCCGGCGACGGCCGCGCTTAAATACGGGTGACCACGGGTTCCCGAAGTTTCGATTGTCTCATAAATAACCCATGGAAAGATCGATAGGTACTACTACCTACTTCGAGATTATTCGGGAACGTTCTAATTACCGCCTCTGTCACTCATAAATAACCTACGGAAGTTTCGATAGGTACCTACTACCTACTTCGGGATTATTCGGGAACCTTCTCGAATGTTCGACGTACTGCTATCCTTCTCTGGGTCGTGTTGTCTCTGTCACACCCTTCTGGAATGTTCTCAGTATTGCTGTCTCACTCTAATCGTGCTATCTCTTTCACTCCTACGGGGAATTTCGCCATATACCGAAGTATGCTTCAGGGGCCCATAAGGGGTCCTGAAAACGCCTGAAAACGGGTTTTCAGGTTATGGCGTCATTCGATAGAGGGTGGCCTGAAACGGACTGAAAACATGTTTCAGGCGCCTGAAAACAACGGCAACTTGGGTGAAATTTCGATAATCTAGTATGTGATAGAGCACCTCCTGAAACGGCCTGAAACGGTATTTCAGCCTGCTGAAAACGCCTCTAAGGCACAGAAAAACACGATCAAAGATTTTAGCACCTACCTAGCCCACCGGCGTAACACTACCCCCTCCTTAGACATGCTCGTCCCGAGCATCATTAGATCCATGGTACTTGGCCAACCGATCAACATGGACAATCTTACTGGGGCTACGTGCGTTACGCTGTATACGGTACGTGACGTCGTTGATCCTTGTGACTACTTTGTACGGCCCTTCCCAACTCGGTGTCAATTTTGGTGACTTCCCTTTGCGACGCGTAGGGTTATGTAGCCACACCAACGATGCTTCCTCGAACCTTGTCTGGTTAGACTCCCGGTCCCTGTCGGCAGGCTGCTTGATCGCCGTCAGCTCGTCCATCAGCAGGTTGGAGACGCGCGTGTGCTGCTGCGTGTTGCTCCTCAGCTCTTGCAGCTCCTTCTCTAACGCTGCGGTCTTCTTTCTCTCCACTTCCAGCTCCTGCGCGTGTGCAGCGCCCGCCTTGTGTGCCACGAACCCCTGGAGCTGCGCGGCGCTCAGCTCGTTCTGCAGCGCCGCCAGCTGCTTGCTCAGCTTGCTCACAGTCTGCTTCAGGATCTCCACCTCCTCGCTAACAGGGTCGGTCCTCAACATCTTCACGCAGTCTTTATCCTCTTGTTTCGGACAAGGTCTTCTGGAGAGGGCATCTGCGTTTCCATGCAACTCCCCACTGCGATCTGAGTCTCGCCTCCAAATCCTCCAATATCGTTTCGGGCAACCAAATTGCATGTGTCCTCGTTCTCCGCAGTTGTCACACCGAGGCCCGGTATCACGACGTGGAGCAATGGGCTCCCTGGCCGTGACTTCACGCACCCTTAAGGATCTCGCCGGGTCCTGGCGTACAGCTTCCACCTCGAGGGCATGAGCCAGTGCATCCTTCAAGCTCCCATGGTGACCCAGCCGTACAGCAGCTCTCACTTCAAAGTCCCGAATCCCATCTATGAATGTCTGTACCAGCATTCCATCCATAAAGGAGGCTGAGGAGTCTTGGTACGCCTTCCGGACCAGTTTCTCTATTTCCAGGGCCCACTTTTGTAATGACTCATTACGCCCCTGAGTTCTGTCTTTCAGTTGAGCTCTGTAGACGTGCTCTAGGTGACTGTCACCGAAGCGTGCCTCCAAAGCCTCAAGAAGACGGTCGTATGACTTATCCTTGCCTAGTGCTTCCAAGACAGTGAGGGCCTCGTCCCGTAGTGCCAAACTCAGGGCCGTTTTGGCATAATCCTTGCTCCAGCCATTCGCTTCGGAAACCAATTCGAATTGGAGCTTGTATGCGGCCCACGAAGAGGTACCATCAAATGGAGGTACCTTTAATTTTTCTCCTCCTGTGGCTGGTGTCCCTGATAGGCTGGTGGTGCCGTTGGACACTTTAATCTCCAACTTCTGGAGGCGGTTCTCGTGGCCCTCTACTTTCTCATTAAGCCCATTGAGGCGCTTCCCGTGGTCTTCGACTTTAATGTCAACTGCCACAATCTTGTCCTGAACCTCAGCCATCTCCTTTTTCCATTCTGCAGCAGCGTCGTGTACCTCGCGGAGGAGTTTGTATTGTTCCTCCTGCTTTCTTGCTTGTTCCTCTTGAGCTTCCTTCTGACCCCGTAGCTCTTGCTGCAGAATTCTCGCTTGTTCCTCTTGAGCTTTCTTCTGACCCCGTAGCTCTTGCTGCAGAATTCTCGCTTGTTCTTCCTGCCTTCTAGATTGTTCTTCCTGCCTTCTAGATTGCTCCTCTTGCTTTCTAGATTGTTCCTTCAGGAGGACCAGAATCGCGTTGACGTCGAACTCCGACTTCGGTGACTCCCCGGCGGTGCCCGTAGAATCCCCAGCTGCGGTGCGGCTTCGCGTCTGCATCCCCTCCTTCTCTTCTTCTCGCGGAGTAATCGGCATTTTCAATCCCACTTCTGACACCAAATGTTACGTTCTAGGGGTGGGTTCGTGATTGAAAAGCACTTTTAACACCGATGAAAAAGATTAGGATTTATTTCTAAAATAAAACTTTACCTTAAAACACTCCCAAATTAACACTTTACACTTATTTCACACTTGAATTCTTCCAGTCGCAGTTTCTCTCTTCAGATGTTCGCTTGTTGTCCTTCCAAAGTGAACTGAACTGCGCCGGCGACGGCCGCGCTTAAATACGGGTGACCAGGGGTTCCCGAAGTTTCGATTGTCTCATAAATAACCCAT
Organism: Pandemis heparana; assembly: GCA_963854515.1. Classification (NCBI taxonomy): domain Eukaryota; kingdom Metazoa; phylum Arthropoda; class Insecta; order Lepidoptera; family Tortricidae; genus Pandemis; species Pandemis heparana. The sequence goes on along the minus strand of OY978009.1, from coordinate 5,051,489 downwards.
GGAAAGATCGATAGGTACTACTACCTACTTCGAGATTATTCGGGAACGTTCTAATTACCGCCTCTGTCACTCATAAATAACCTACGGAAGTTTCGATAGGTACCTACTACCTACTTCGGGATTATTCGGGAACCTTCTCGAATGTTCGACGTACTGCTATCCTTCTCTGGGTCGTGTTGTCTCTGTCACACCCTTCTGGAATGTTCTCAGTATTGCTGTCTCACTCTAATCGTGCTATCTCTTTCACTCCTACGGGGAATTTCGCCATATACCGAAGTATGCTTCAGGGGCCCATAAGGGGTCCTGAAAACGCCTGAAAACGGGTTTTCATGTTATGGCGTCATTCGATAGAGGGTGGCCTGAAACGGACTGAAAACATGTTTCAGGCGCCTGAAAACAACGGCAACTTGGGTGAAATTTCGATAATCTAGTATGTGATAGAGCACCTCCTGAAACGGCCTGAAACGGTATTTCAGCCTGCTGAAAACGCCTCTAAGGCACAGAAAAACACGATCAAAGATTTTAGCACCTACCTAGCCCACCGGCGTAACAGTATCAAATATCCGTCTGTAGTGCACTTCGTTTTTAGTGTATTAATGTGTCTAATGCAATAATTCATTGTGATGGACTTTTATTTTCTTATTAAACGAGATATAGTATTTTATCCCTTTAATACGAAAATAAAAGTCCATCCCCATTAATCATTGCATTGGACACACTAATACACTAAAAACGAAGTGCACTACAGACGGATATTTGAAACTTTCATTCAATTTCTGTGAAATAATCGCAAAAAAATCACCAAAAATGCGACGTTGCGAGCTCAGCACGGATGCACCCTCTTAAAACTTTTGTTTAGCTTCTAGCGGTCGAATTGACTTGGAATTTGGTATAATAATTATGTAGGATGCAAGATATGGATAGATGGGATAAATGCAAGCCAGTAACGGTCAGCGAAAATTTTTGTGTTAAAAAGGAAATTAAAAAAAAAATTGCACAGTAAAAATTAAGCTGAATTAAGGCTAACAAATGTAACCTTGCAATGTAGCTGACGCTTAGCGATAACGATTTCTCCGTATGTTCATCCCAATTTGCTTATTAAGTACTCCAGTACTACGTGAGTACTCTTTAAATTCGATTTTTGACTTGCAACCGTTTCGCGAACTATTCACCATTCTAGAATACTAACGAGTATAACTTTTTGTGGAAAGGATTATAGAATTGTGAAGCTCGATCCAATAGTTTGGTCTTGACTCCAGCAATGACTGGGGCTCTATTTTGAAATCCGTAATTAGAACTTCGTCTATTGCTGTCCCTTTTACTCTTGATGCGTAACTAATTTGAAAAAAAGTGACGGGGCGATCCGGAGTTCGAATTACGGATTTCAAAGTAGTGCCGCTGATTTATTCACTGTTTCCGACATTGCTTACACCTTTCGAAATTTCACCTATCGCCCTCCAGGGCTAAGGCGCGCCTCCACGAAGCCATGCAAGTAGACCGCGAGTTCACTGAAGAAGACCGCGCTCGCATCAACCCGTGCGACTCGCTCAGTATCGCCGCCGCTATGGACTTCGTCAAGAACCCGGTCCGGTGCTGCGCGCACGTTCATACGCTCATACAGCAGTTGGTGCACATCGTGGTTGTCAAGAAGGACGACCCTAAGACCAAAGGTAAGGGTAGGGTTGTAGGGTTCCACTTCTAGAAAAAGTCCATCACCTACCTCCTTATTCATAGACGCTCTGTAGGTTTCTGCTAACTTAGCAATCGTTTGTCCTTATCTGTCACTCTGACATTTACCTTTCACAGATAAGGACAAACGAGTAAGTTAGCAGAAGCCTATAGATAGAGCTTTTATGAATATGTATAAGCTAGTGTAATAAACTAATAAACTTTTAAATTTGCTTGATTATGATACAATCGTATTTTTATCTTAAAATATAACATGAACAAACCTCTTGTATCCAGACCACAAACATTGTCGATGGTTTCGAGTACACCGCTAAACAATAAAAGCTGGTACCATTATTTCAAAATTTGACATTTGCAATTGACAACATTTCATTTTTATAACACCTGAAAATATGTGGTTCGAAAGCATTTTGCCTCCTGATCACTGTAATATGTTTATATAATTTTAATATCGCTTATTATAAAAAATAAAAAATAATTAAAAATATCTCCTAATTTTACCACAACTACCACAGGATAGGTGAAACGCCTTTGCTTTTTTCTCGAGAAAAAATAAGCGATCATAATTTTGTATTTTTGACAACTTCAAAGTACAAGGGGGGCAACTCTGGAATTCTGTTTTCGAAGTTCGTTGCATACCTTCTCTCTCACTCTCAAGATAATGACTATTAGTATGAGCGGAACAGCACAAAGCGAACCTCGAAAATCGAATATTGGAGAATAGGGCCTGACATTGACAATTTGAAATTAACGTCAGTTTTTTTTTTCTATAGAGAAAAGACAAAGGGATAAGTGTGTATTCTGTGATAGTATCGGAGTTACGCACTTTTAGAATAAGCACAAATTAATAAATTAATTATAAATTAACTACAAGCCCTAGCGAAAAAATTAAACTGTCAGCATGTTCATCTTTTCAAACAAAATACAGAGAACCATTAAAATTATAGGCTCAGAAATATGAAATGTTGTCAATTGTCAATTTAGTATCTAATGTGAATAAATAGACTATAATCTTATGCTGTTCAAATTGAACGTTTTCAAGCAAAGTTTCGCTTGGTTTTATTGTCTAAGGCGCGGAGGCTCAGGCATTCAACATCTCTTTCTGCCCTCATTATTTACTGCTTGACAGAAAGAAATGTTTAATGTCTTGGTGATTCGTGTGCATTTAGGCAATATCGCTTCTGGTTTGAGCTCTATTCTTGGTCGTCTGATCCGCAACGAACCTTTCTAATATCCCATCAAAATTATTCTGACAACATCAACAAACCAGTTTAGCTGCCGTAAACGCGTCTTCTCGTGAAATAGAACTGGTTGTCACTACCTAGAGAGAAAGTAGACATCTACGCCGTAAATTAACTATATCACTATACTAATATTATAAAGAGGAAAGTTTTGTATTTTTGTGTGTATGTTTGTAACGATTAAACTCAAAAACAACTGAGCCGATTTTAAAAATTCTTTCACCATTTGAAAGCTACATTCACCCTTAGTGACATAGGCTATAACTATTGCTTGCTGCACCCGTGCGAAGCCGGGACGGACCGCTAGTTATCGATATAGAGGAATGAACCAATATAGTGGAAAAGTCACTTTTCCACATTCTAAGCAACACAAAACCTATCTTGTAAGATTGTAACCTACATAATCTTGTTCCCACAGTTCAGTCTAAATCTCATTTACGATTTCTTTTAATAATCATAATTAGATACAATAAACAGATTATGTAATCATTTTACCATCCAGATACAATCCTGTACCACGGCGAGACGTGGGAGCTGATGGGCCGGCGTTGGGGCAAGATAGAAAAGGACTTCTGCACGAAAAACCACAACTATGACATCTCCAAAATACCAGACATATACGACTGCATCAAATACGATCTGCAGCACAACCAACACGCGCTGCAGTTTGATTTGGCCGAGGAGCTGTATATGTACGCCAAGTATTTGGCTGATATTGTTATACCACAGGTGAGTACAAATCAACGCATGTAAAAAGAGCTGGCGATATACCTGCGCATGAGCGAAATACGGACCAAATTGGCGAGTGGAGGACGCTACTATACCAGATGCGCAACCGTATCCCCTCCACTAGCCACCCAGAGCTTTTTTACGTGCGTTGACTTGTATATGGAGTGAAACTTAGGTCGTGAACAAAAATTAGTGTTTAATGGTCAGTAAGAAACAGACTAGCGTTCTTCAGTCATGGAGAGGTAGAACCATGTTACCACACCACTCTGTATAGTTTCTACTGGGAAATCGGACATTGCGATGTGTAGAGCGTTGGTTATTGTAGACTGATGGATATTTGTTTCTGGTATTTTAGCTATTTGCGATTTTGAAACACAATTTTTTTATATTCGATCTTTATTGGTTTTAATGGTATTCGAATGTGAATTTTCCAATTTTATTTTTAGGAATATGGTTTGACAATGCAAGAGAAGCTGACGATTGGGCAGGGTATCTGCACGCCGCTGCTCAAGAAGATACGCGCCGACCTGCAGAGGAACATCGAGGAGTCGGGCGAAGAGACCGTCAATAGACTCAACCCAAGGTATTGAATAGTTATTTATAAAATAGTGTCGAAGACGTGCGATTGGGTCACCCGATGATAAGTGAGCGTCGTCATCCAAGGATACCCAATTACCCACAATACCAGAGGATTGCTGGGCCCTATTTTATAAAGCAAGTCTCTACACATAGGGTCAGAAAGAGACTTCCGCTTGTAAATTGTAACTTGTAGGTTTATAAAACAGGCCCCTGGTGTATGGCCTCACTCGTCATCGTGAGTAGCATGAGCTATAACGTTTATACAGACACAATGATAGGCAATAGTCAACAAGAATAAAAATGTATAGCTACAAGAAGAATAGAAATTTTGAAATTGAACTGATTTAAACTTTCACGATTTGCACTCATTTTACTAGTCTTAGGGCCTGTCTCACCACTCCTTAACTGTCAGTTATCTATGATGACGTCTCTGTCTGTTTCGTAGTAATAAATAGAGACGGAATCATAGATAACTGACGGTTGAGGAGTGGTGAGACAGGCCCTTAATCGTAAACTTTTTTTACTAATTACCTCGATTTTTCGGACACGCTACGAGGTCCATGGTCTCGAAAGGACTCTTAAAATTTTTTATTAATGTCCTTTAGAGATCGTATAGTTGAGACTTGAAATTTGATGAGATGATATTATAAAAATACACTGGTATTAATGGTAGTGTGTTCGTGCGCCAGGTACAGTCACGGCGTGTCGTCGCCGGGGCGGCACGTGCGCACGCGCCTCTACTTCACGAGCGAGAGCCACGTGCACTCGCTGCTGACTGTACTGCGCTGCGGGTCGCTGCTCGACGTACGTACTTTGTGCTCATTTGATTTTCACGGCTAGTTTCGTAATTTATCATTTAGCATCTGCACGACGACGTATACTATACACTATGTTTTAAAATAATCCAGAATGTTTCAACAGATGGTTACCTGAATATCTCTGTAATGTTACATAAAAAAAATTACCTAGTCTCAAAGTAAGCGCTAGTAAGACTTGCGTAAGAGACAACGATATGGTTTACCATCATATGCTAAACAACTTTTCACAAATGCATCATTTCACTAACTCATCATATTGACTTTGTGAGCCACGCCTAAAGGTTTTTCGACCCCCCCCCCCAAAAAAACCCGATGAAACGCAAAATTTCAGTCTTATTGTTTGTTTATTGTAACCATAGCATCATTATTATTATTTTATTGAGTTATTTGTAGTCTTCATTTCTTTCTTTGGATATTTTGCTTTCAAAGTCAGGTGAAACAGAAAATTGTAATTCTTGTGAACCGAGAGTTCCCATAATTCCAAAATCAAAAATCTCACGTCATTTTGACGCAGAGGCCACCGAAGGACCTCTAAATTGGGTAAAATAAATTAGATAGTTTAGGTAACAATGTCCACTCTGTATTATCTCAGGTGGTGAAGGACGAGCAGTGGCGGCGCGCGATGGAATACGTGTCTATGGTCTCGGAGCTGAACTACATGTCGCAAATCGTCGTAATGCTGTACGAGGACCCTACTAAGGATCCCTGCTCCGAGGAGAGGTAACGTGCACTGAATAGGGTAATTGACGCCACTAATCAATGGGCATACTTTTTATGAAAATAGACTAACTAAACAGATCTATATGGGGAGTGGGAATAGCAGCGTTGGGAGGGGAAGTCCCAAGGGGGGAAAAACCAAAGTTTTGAAAAAGGGCAGGTCAGGAGTACCCGGAACCGACGAGCATGTATGAAGAGATTGATCGATGTGGATGAAGCGAAAGAGAAAAAATCGTAGCAAGTGGAACAAAGTAGTCTCTGCCTACCCCTATGGGAAAGAGGCGTGACTGTATGCATGTGTATGTATCAATGGGCATACTTTTTATGAGCTTAATTTTTGACAATGTCGACATTCAAGTTTTGCCATACTGTTTGACTTACCTATAGACGCTGTAGGTACTTCTTCCAGCTCCCCCCCCCCTTGATCATAGGCTGGCGATGGCCTAGAACAATGAGGTTCTCAATTGGATTGTGGTTGTAGATTCCACGTGGAGTTGCACTTCAGTCCGGGCGTGAACTGCTGCGTGCAGAAGAACCTGCCGCCCGGCCCCGGCTTCCGCCCGCACAGCCGCAACCACTCCACCACCAACAACTCGGTGAGCACACACACCACACACCACAAACCACACACCACACACACCACACCACAAACCACACACCACACACACCACACCACAAACCACACACCACACACACCACACACACACACCTCACACACCATAACGGGTACTCAACACCAAGAACTTGGCCCACCTTAAAATCATTTAACCTTTTCGCCGCCGTTGACTTGATACGGAGACTACGGAGTCAGTACATGTACTGTAAATGTATCTTCATTTTGACAAAATAAAGTTGACGGTTGCGAGTGACACTAGAGCTGCGCGGTTGTGGTTTTTGGTGTAATCGAGTGGATCAACTTTTTTATAGCTCATTGCTATGGCTACGTTCTCCTCGGTTGCTTTTAAAACTAGTTTACAGGATAAAAATTTGCCAACGTGCGTTTTTTTTGGTTAGTTTTAAACCACTCTGTGATTATTTTACAGCAGAGTTCCTCTGAAGACGCTAAATGCATAGAAGAAGAAGTCGAGGACGACCAGATGGCCAGCCAGGAGACTTTGCAGCCGGTACAGTATAAATACTTAATGTAATCATAATCATCATCTCCAGCCTATATACGTCCAACTGCTGGGCACAGGCCTCCTCTCAGAATGAGAGGGCTTGGGCTATAGTCCCCGTGCGGGCCCAGTGCGGATTAGAAACTTCACACATGGATTACGGGTAAACAAAGCAAATACAGTATCCTGTATGATAACTAATCCTTTTACTATTTTTCTGTTTACTATATTTTTATTTTTTATTTTTATTTTTATTTTTATTTATATTTGGGTGATATTTGCAAGTATTAAAAAAAAACGCCGACACTGGTTCTATGCAGTAGTTTCCGATAGTAGTTCTTTGCTATTAGGATTAAGAACTTTATGATAAGACACTATACTGAGTATTTCGCATTTTGTACTTTTAAAGTCCTAAGTATGTCATAAAACTTTTTTTTTTTTTTTTCAGGACAATCTCGACGAGTTAGACAACACTTTCTCGCCGAAACGGGTTTCCAATTCGAAACTAAGGCCTTCGGATCCTATACCTATTTGGTAAGTAAACGCCGGTGTTAGGTCGTTGTCTCTATTAAGAACGTCGGAAAAATGTGTATAAATTAAATGAATGTCGGCTAATTTTTGTTTATTATGTTCCTTAAGGACTACGGAATGTTTTTCTGGAGAAAAAAATAACAAAAAAAAAATGGCACGGGGGTGAAGCTGCGGAGAACCGCTAGTTGCATATAAAAATCCCAGAGTAATTTTACTTTGTGCTACTTACTTTACTGCAGAAAAGTTGTATTGCACAGGTCACTCACAGTTTAGATAAATAATGACAATTATACTAATGTCAACGTTGAACGTTGTGTAATGTCAAGTTGATGCTAGTAACAGATAGAAAAATTCGAAGGCTTTACTCATTTGCTAGGTGGTGTAGCGGTATAGCACGCATCACGGAATTATGAGGATTAGAGCTGTTTTTTCATTAGAGCCGTTGGAGTCTTGCAAACCAATCTTTAAAAAACATAACCTTCTGACCCTTCCTTCATTATATGTATATGAAGTGGCTGTATTTGTACATACTAATAAACACTATTTCAATTATGAAATAAATAATAATTATGATTAAGTAGCTACATATTGTACACTGAAACCTACCAACCACCTTAAGATATATGACTTTATGTAAATAATAATTGTAATTAATTATTGACAAATTAATTTCATGATAATACCAGGATAATTTCTATATTTTTATGATTGATAATAATCACTAAAATTGGAAATTTTATATTTTGCATGCTGACTCCAGCAGATATTGGCGCACTTTTAATATATATTATAACATCTACATTCTGTAACCCATATCTAGCAAATAAACCATTTCATTTCATTTCAGGATCCGGGTACGATTCCCGGCCATAGATTTACTTTTCGGTTTTTTTTGTTCTAATTTTCAGTGTCGTTTAGATATTTAACAGTTAATTTGTTTAAATGTTTGTTGTTATTCTTCAGCGTATCTGTCTGTATGTTTTAAGCAACCTACACTACACGGTGAGCGGGCACGAGGCGTCGTCGCTGGCCGCGCGGCTCAACGCGGAGCTGCGCGCGCGCACCGTGCACCCCGCGCAGCGCGAGGAGGTCGTGACACACACACACACACCACAGTATATATATATAAGCTAAAGCAGTAGGGAAGATAGGCTTACTTTTTGAAATAAGTACCTACGCTCCAATAAAGCGTTAGGGTTGTCGATTTAATTTTTGTAAAATTGAAAAGTTTTTTGTCTAGTTAGCGCTATAATCTCAGCTGGTAAGGCCTGTTTTTAGAGTAACTAGCTACACTTCATTAAGAGTATTAGGGTTGGCACCCATAATTTGCATAAAAGAGAAACAAACGTTTATATGGATTCTATGTTAATTAAATAATAATCGAATGAATTAACTATTTTTTAAATAAAGTAGGGTATTTAAAAAAGACTTCAACAGTTTAAGATTTTTTATTTGTCGGTAGGTAAGTATTATATATTACTCACTGAAAAATACTTTCGCCTGCTACGACACTTTCGGAAAGCTCTGCTATTAAATTTTATTGTATAAAAAATTCTCATCCGAATGAATAGCTTTGGGAAACATGGACACGGCACTATAAAACTGTTTTTTTCTAGTTATTTGTAAATTAATACAGCTAATTTACAATTTATGTTTTAATAATTTAGAAGCCGAGTTCAAGCAGCCGTACACAGCGCAATACGCTCTTGGCATATCTAAAACGAAAAAATGGCCGCTCGTCTCAATGCGCCACGCGCGACTGACAGCACCGCGAGATCCGCTTAGAGGCCGTGTAGAAGCGCGCGTCTATGTGTGCGTTCGTTTCGACCGTTTTGTTCGTAGATTCCCTACTGCTTTAGCTTATATATATACTGTGCACACACACACACAGAGAGAGAGAGAGAGAGAGAGAGAGAGAGAGAGAGAGAGAGAGAGAGAGAGAGACGGAACATGGAACTCAGAAATGTCACCATCATCATCAGCAGCTGAAAGACGTCCACTGCTGAACATAGGCTTTCCCTAAAGTGCGCTATTAAGGTCTCAGCAACCTTCCCCAGGTCATCAGTTCTTGTGGGGAGCCTTGCTACGCTGCGTCTTCCTAAGTGGTCGCCACTCGAGAACCGTCTGGCTCCATCGGTCGTTGACCCTGCCAGCCACGTGACCTGCCCATTACTACAACCACTTCTACTGCCTGCACACAAATGTGTACCCATGTAGAAGTGATAACTTCTTAGGGGAGGGTAAACCGCTTCGTAACGTAACGCGTTACGGTTACGGCGCCAGTCTGTTTGGCTTCCCTTTCTCTGACTCATACGGTAGCGGTGGGCAGGCTCTTCCTCTCTCACTCCAACCCACAGCGCTAGTCGTATTTCGGACAGACGCTACCCCCTCTCTCTACTCAGTGTTTAGTGTGCGATAGACATATACTGTTAGTAACTTAGATTAGTTTAAGTTATCACTTCTGTCGGGCGTCCCGAGACGCACACGTTTTTTTTTTTTTATTTGGTCACTTTGGGCGCTGATCTGATGGTGATTGAACTAAAAACTAACCCCAAACCTCAATATTGTAGCTAAACTCAAAAAACAGTTAAAAACTTCTACCTTAATTTTTCAGAATGAAGAAAACACAGAGCAAAAGGACCCAGAAGACCGCCAGCCACGAGCGCGAAGCTACGACCAACACAAACAGACCCACGAGAGCGGTAAGTATGCATGCCGCCGCGGATCAGCGTTTACTGGCTAACTCGCGTTCACTAACTGCTCGTTTGTGAGTGTAAAAGGCGGATCCAACAACCAATTTATGAGGACCTGTTCTCCCCCAGAAATTATACGTCATTGAGAGGTCTCAGGTTTTAGTACGACACCAGTGTGATTATTTAGAAAAAGATAAAATACTATGAATAAAAGAGGTTTTGCTTATCCACGACAATTATGAATATTTTAAAAACAAAAAGCACCAAGGGAACTAAGATTTCTTTGAACGTTTTCCCATGTATTATACTGTTTTTGGCTCCCTTTGGATCCGTCTTGAGTGTGAAGTTGTGAACAGAAATAGCAGTCAAAATGGAAACTACCGTGTAGTGAATGAGTTTGCGTTTTAATCACTCGACGAAACTCTTGAATAAAGGCTTCGAATGTGCTCAGCGTAAAGTAGGCAGCTCGGGGATTACTTCTTTGAAAATTTGTACAGAGAAATTGGCATAGTAATGAAGGTTTCTAGAAGAAAACACGACCACGGAAGATTATCACAACCTAACTGTCGTTCACTAGAACATAACGGAATAAGCGAAAGAACTTCATGACACGAGTAAGATCCTAACCTTTTCTTATGCGTAAGAGTGAGACAGAATTTTAAAGTTTGTGTGTCTACTGAACGACAGGCGATTGGTCGAATTCGAAAAAGGTCTCGCATCGTTTTATGATCTTTCGCCATTTGAGTAATATTAGGTTGTAATAAATAAGTAAATTCTTCATCTTTCCGATTATGATTATTTGCTGCCGAAATCATTTAGATTTTTCTAAGATCAAGCACCGTAGGCTCGATTTGTGCAACTCAATGCCTTTCTCTGCTTGTGAACTACGCAAATTGCAGTAAAAGATGTGGTTTAGGTACTTCTTTCAATATTCTTCTGTCTTGGGTACTTGTTTGTATTTAAATCAATGTATTATTGCTTATAATTGTGTCTATAAGTACATATGACATCAGATTGGCGTTTATCTAAGTTTTTATGGAACTGGCCATTGTTTGGAGCAAACATGTTTCACGGCAATGTAATATAGTGTTGTGAAGTCATTGTTTACTCAGGCACGTTGACGGACAACAGACGGTCTCAGAAATCCAAATACAGTCATCCGCAACGTTAGCGGAGAGCCACTAGACCTGTATCACCACATGTGCCACTGGTACTAAGAATACAAGTTATTGTTGTGCAAAGTAATGGTGACGATGAACGATTTCATTGGCATTAAAAGACCAAGAGTCACGCAATGGCGAAATCAAACAATCCAATCAGCAGTGCTTAATCCTGTCGCAATCAACCAAATTTAGTTTCAATTTTCGACCACCGGAGACAAAACTGCCTCTGGCTTTATGAAATTGTGTCAACATCCTACATCCTAATCTGGCACTAAACTGTTACATCTCTGGAGAGATCTACATGGAGACTTTTTGACAAAATGGCAATTGGATTAATTAGGCAGGCCCCCAGAACCCTAAAAACTCACCGTCTGGCTGTTAAGCTGAGCTGTAATTGGGCAGTCCCAGACAGCTTTGCCCCTTGGTTAACAAATAATAAGCCTTGAGGGTCAGTCCCTGAACGTGCCAGGTGGTCAGGCCGTCATGTTTTACTGCAATATGTTGTATTGTCCGGTGTATCGCGTCAGACGATCGCGCGGAGCTGGCCGCGGCCGGCGGCCTCCGCTACCAGAGTTGGCAGAGCGTCGACAACCAAGGTGATGCGGTACCTACATACAATGCCCGACCGTTTAGTAGGACAATCAATAAGGAAACATTCGATCGCTGCCTTTCTAAAATAACGCAGTATTCTAAAATACTACGTGCTTGAGTACAGTCAAGGGCATATCGATACAGCCTGATGTCAAATATTATGTGTAAACGACCTTATTGTTTGTGGCATAAAGGTGTTTTTGACATCTTGGTAACGTACATATATTTCCTTGTTTGTACAGAACTTTTTACCGTGTTCTTGAATCAAAAAATGCCCAGTAGCAACAATGTGCTCATTTGACGAGCGCCCTTCTGTCTGCCAATTTGGATGGTTCGTTTATCATTTATGACACAAGATATTACAGTTGAATCAAGTTTGCACAAAAATATGACAATTTGTAGGAGATTTAGGATACCTTTTGAGTATATTTTTACTAGTATCAACTAAACTGCTGGGTATTGTATAGTTGTACAGCCAACACTTGATACGGTGGAATGGAAAAGTTGATACTAAATGGCAGAGTGTAATGGACCATTATGAATAAACGGATACCTTAGCAGTTTTGTGATCCTCATCCATCACATGTATCTGATGTTGACTGTAAAGTGGTGAAATGTCACTAGCATAGAAGAATACAGTTATATCAAAATTTGTCTGAAAATGCACTCGATCGTCAATTTTCCTGTTAAAACTTGGAGATTCGGTTGGAAACGAATATTGATACCACTTCAATGGACTTCGATGTCATGATATAATTTAGCAGAAGTATTTGATATGAAGTGGAGACAAGTTTTATCTTCATTGGTTGATTAATTTCAATTGTCGATCAATTCAAGATGATAATGCTTAATTAGAGTTTAATTTACAACTCCTTAATAATAGAGGTCTGGTGGCATTCCCACGCCTGCTCATCCCTCGTCTGTACATAAAACCCCGGTACACCAGACAACATCTAGCTAACTAGAACTTTAGTTTTTCCTTCGTTGGAGGTAAGCCGGCATGATTTTATTAAACCGTTTCATACTGCATCGAGCCATAATCGGCACTCTTGTATGTTTGTTTAATGAGTTTTTCTATAGTGATCAGTTCTAGAGTTTCTCTGGTGGTGAGCTCAGCTGGTCGGCGATCTTGTGTGTGTTTGCGCATTCTTGCTCCTCGCGTGTGTGTGCGTCTGATTATTGTGGTGCCCTGCATGGTGTTGTTAACTCTAACCTAGCGCTAAGATTAGAGTAAGACAGATTTGCAGTCGTATCTAGTCGAATGCCGCGGACGCCGGCTTCGGCCGCGGCCGTCCTCCCCGGCCACGCCGTGGGCGCCGGAGGAGGCCGGGGCGCGCGCCGGCGCCCGCGCGGGCCGCTACAATCCTCAAACGACACGAGTCGGTTGCGGGTCCTAGTGTGATGTCTCTCGCGTACACGTAGCGATCTCACGGGCACGCTTTCGAGCACAACTTTTTTATATATTTAATTTACTATTTACATATTTTATTCCTTCGCAATATACTAATTTATTTTGTTTCTATCACTCCCTTCTAACGTCATTCGCGTATCATGTAACCGCACGCCCCCGCCCCGCTGATGCAGTCCCCCCCCTGCTAACGCTCACGTCGCCCTCGGGGCGGACGTCGGCGCCTCTGACGCCGGAGTTCGACCTCGACGGCGTCGAGTCCAGCACTAACGAGCTGCCACTGTCCGCGATCACATTCGGTAGTAGGGTCAGGGGGGCCCGCGTGGCCTCGTGGCCGCGGCTCGAGGACTCAGTGTGCCGCGACGCAGGGCGGCGCCAACGGCACAGTATCGCCGGCCAGATGAGCTACCTCAAGATGCTGGGGCTGGCGCGCGGCAACAAGCCCGGCGGCTCCGGCCTCTTCAGCACCGCCGTCATCTCGGGCTCCAGCTCTGCGCCCAACCTGCGCGTCATGATCCCCGCCGCCGCCGCCAGCAACAGTGAGTACACGTGCCCCTGGCTCGTCTCGTCTCGCACAGACTAGAGTATAGGCTGGGTTATCTGTGACTGTTGATGTAATCGACCGAGGATTTTTGATGACAGTTCCTACATCAGACAAAAACCAAAAGGACTGATTGTCACATTGACTTAATGATGATAAAATAAATAATGTCTTTAATGTTTTAAGCTGTTGAACCTTAAGGTGCTAGATGATTTTAATTCTTCTATTACATAACTAAGAAAAGGTTGGTTAGGTACTTAGAATCAGTGAGTACACGACCAATCTTAGTTCGGGCGCCGTGCATAGAGACAGACGATATATTTATGTACTTGTTCAAATTGTAATTAACTTTGAGCACCCACTAATGATTAGCTCAATTTATGTAAACTCACGAGTGTAGTGAGTACTAATCAATGTGTGAGTTACCTCTAAAACAAGCAAACTCACACTTCTATGCAATAAATAGCGCTATCACTACTTCGCGCTCAGTATATTGACCCCAACAAAGCAGTAGTCGATGTCTCATTTGTATGACTTCGTTCGAACCTTGGCGATGCGATTGAGCGTCTTTTGTTTAGTAAAGTTTGTTTCCATGCGTCACTCATGACGGACGTGCATGCGAATCTTGCTTATTCACGTATTTTCAATAACAAAAAAGAAACAGGTGCTTTAGATTTCAATAAAACCTTTAATTTGGACTGTGTTTACCTTTATAAACAGTGATTAGTCCTTTTGTGAATAAGCTGGTGGGGTTGTTTTAATCTTATTTATATGTGGATGGAGCCTGTTGAGTTCAAATTGGTAGTAACTGCTGCAGTAGTCATTTATACCTAAAGGTGGCCGTTTCATTGTTAACTAGGTAAGTGACTTCATGAATGAAAAAAACTTAATATTAAGTATATATTTTCCTACACACAATTTTACTCACTTGAAACTTATTTTTTTCGCTTAGCACCGTGTTCTTAATTGCCGAAGGTACCCAGTGATAATTAGTACCTGAGCTCTAATAGCATTGTGATTAGCATTTTTATTTTGCGCTCTTATTTTCATTTATTTTATCTATCCATCGATTGGGCAATATTGGAATAATAAATGTGTACCTAATATTCTTAAAAAGTAAATTAAACTTAATCGGAATTTATTTATTTTTATATTCCAAAAATACCTAGGTGATACAGGTATAGGTGTAGATGTGGACAGAACATTATACTTCCATACCCATACTTAAACACAGCATAAAGCATTCTAATCGTGTGCTATTACTGATGTAAGATCCATGTACTATCAACAGCTTAGATATTTTCTAGAATTAAAACTACATAGTTTATCTTACCAACTACTAAAGTTGCTGAGTCCGAATGAGTCTGGCGCAGACTCGGGTAAAGCTACGCGCAACTGAAGACTCCCTTCGTTAGTAATGGGGTATTATTCGCGGTAGTTCCTTTGGCTTGTTCCTTTGAAGGGATTACTGCGATTGTTTTCATACTGGAGTACAAAAAAACGCAATAGTTCTTTCAAAAGGAACTACCGCAAATAATCCGTAATGGGAGCGTAATTGCCTGATTTGATGGATTATCTGCTAACATAATCGTGTGTGGTATACAGCAGCCCTGGAGGGCTTTGGTGGCGTGCCGGCTATCCGGCCTTTGGAGACTCTGCACAACGCGCTGTCTTTGAGACAGCTAGATGCGTTCTTGGAACGAGTGACCGCGGCACCCGTAGTGCTAGGGACTCCGCCCGCACCTGCGGCCAAGCGCCCCTCGCCTACTAACAGTAAGTTATCCGAGGTAGTGAAGTGCTACAACAAATAAACATTCACCATTCCTTTCTGTCAAACGGTGAAGGAAGGGTAGAATGAGATGGTACGAGTGCGATCGCGTAATTCGCGTTGAAATGAGACTTCAGTATGCTTAGTGTAAGTTTTCGGTCACAAAAAACGCCTCTAGTGTAAGTTATAGGCACGACAAACGTCTCGAACACTTTCGCGTTAACGTTTCAATTACTAGATATGGGAAAATTAACAGCGCCATAAGCGGAACGAAACTACAACTAAAATTTCTCATAGTATTTGACATTTTAACACAAACGCGGTCGGCGGTCGAGTCGTATTTTGTGACCGAAAACTTTCACTTAGCATACAGTTTTTAGCCGTTTCGATCCGCAAGTGGCGCTGCCAATATTTTGACGTTTACGTGATCGCGTTCCAGACGTTTTTATATGCGAAAACTTACACTAGAGGCTCAGGTTTGTGGACGATGGTAGGCACTGACACTAGAGGTAGATCAGTCTAGATCTCAGTAAAACTCGCGTTTTGAAGATATCGCCAGTTTAATGTTTTTTCTAAATTTTCAATTCTTTAACATCTTGTTGTTGTTGTCAACTGAGGTCATATTAGGTCATTATTAAGCTGGTTCGGTGCGTCTCTGGTTTGCCTCCGGAGTCACATTGACGTACCATCGTGGCATGGGTGCCCGTTTGGTTTACCGTTTATTTGTATTTATTTAAGGTGTGGGTTGGAGCGGGCCGTCATCCCTCATGTCGTCATCCGGCGAGTTGCCCAGCGGTCTCTCCTCCGCTGGACCTTCCTCCCCTAATTCTAACTACACTTCAGAACTCAAAAACAACTCGGACAGGTATAACCTATCCCTGCTTAACTTTGTACATAAGCTCAAATTTTATCAACGCTGTGTTGTTTTATTTGCTAATGTTTTGCCAAACCTTTAAGGAATATGAATTCAATTCTGTTATATCAATATCAGTCTTAACTCTTAATAATTAACGTCTATTTGTGGCGTATTTTAAATTTTACCTTTAGTACCGTTAATGACCACCAGCGGTAAAATACAACACAAGTGGCGCTACCAGCCATTACTTCACTTCTTTTGGGCACGCTATACTATAGACCTACTTCAAATCAAAGTAGAATAAATTAAAAATCTCCACCTATGCGTCAATCAATAAATCAGAATCATAGCTGTTATATAATTAACATTAATGGTACGAAAGGATGAAATTGAAATAGGTGTAGTGAAATATTTTCGCCTTTTGTTGATAAATGTGCATTTCCGTATTATAACGATAATTTATTTCAACGGCTGCATAGCTCATCAATGTTACCCATTGGAAAATAATGAGGAATGCAATCATCTCATTTGGTAAAATTGTTCGCTACATTTATACGCCTTACTCATTAGTGTTCAAGCACGTTCCTAAAGATCTGTCGACATACTAAGTGAACACGACGAGAAAATTACACTCACTGCAGTCACCGCATGCTTAAGAGTGCAATTTTACTTTGTGCCAACTCAGAGCTAGGAGAACTAGGCTGGTAAAAATATCGGCTCCTAGAAACTTATTAAATGCCCACCAATAGACAATTATAACTGTAGTGGATACAAGTTTGAAAAAATAAAGCTGTGACCTAAGCTTGTTTCATTTGTTTCTGCGTATCGTATCGATCTGTATTTATTGGTGTGTATTTAATATTTTTCTGCAGTGTAGCTATGATATTTATGCACTATGCCAAACGTATTTACGTTCGTCCGCCACACGGTTAATACTCAAACGCATATGCGCGTTTCGGGTAGCTGGAGCTCTGGAGGCCGGGAGGCCGGGAACGCGATAAATATTTCCAAATTGCTGATTCCAGTAGCAATTGGAGTAAAAATGTCCCGAAGCTCCCCCAGTGGGACTGCGACGCGGCCCCTCTGTGCGCGCTGGAAGCGCTGCGCCCGCTCGCCACGCACGCCCCCTTAGCAGGTACACTACACGCACAAGCACGCAAATACAATACGTTTTATCACGTATATTGGAGAGGTAAACGAGGACAGAGAATCTAGGAGAATTTCAGCAAGGACTGACCGTACTCGACTATATATTCGAGTTGGTGTTGCCAGGCGAGCCCTCACGGGACTGCTGTGGTATGGTGACAGGTGTTAGGCCCAGGGCTTGTGCGGAGCCACCCAAGCCCTTCCAGCCCAGTAAGACCCTTAAGAGGTCGTAGAAGAAGAGAAGTAGGTTGAGGATGAGGATTTGATAATAAATATACATGTAAAATAAATCTATCCACGTCGCGGCTACGTTTGTTGCTAGCTGTACGTATGTACGCTGTACCTTTGTTTATGGAGGTGCTTGGAAGCAAGTGAAGTATGATGGATAAGTTTAAAAACGGCGATACAATCCAAAGTGTTTATTCATACTAGCAAATGTAACAAAACTGTAAAATTGGGACATCAAATACATTTCTTCAATCACATAGTAAAATAGCAGTTAAAACACTTAAAATTCACAATTTAGCTGCACTAGTGCTATATATTAATGCTATAAGTGCCACTACTGGTTAAATAAAATAATGCCAAGCTAGTTACTCTTAAATATTTGGAAATATGTCTAAGACTTGAACCCGATATGTCGACATATTTTCTGCATGCTTGTAGTGACGTTTTGTTTAGCACTTGGAAGACCTAGAGCATGCAATGATGTGTCGTTATGTAGATATAAAATTTTACAGCTCATTTCGATGAGAGGGCCACACCGCCTAAACCTAACTCCACGTAACCTACATCAAGTGCGTTTATTTAATGTCGGTTAGGTGTGTTTTATTAACGGGCATAATGTGTGGCCTCATAGCCTCATACATAACATTACAGATACAGCGTCAAATATATTGAGCGATTTATTTCATAAAATTATGTATACTTAGGACCCTACTGTTTAAAAGACCCAAGTTTAAATCTCTTATTCGCCTCGAAATATTTGATTCTGAAACAAAAATTCATCGCATGATAAAATTGTATATATATTTGGATCTTTACTAATAAAATTATGTTATAACTAGCTGTTACCAGCGACTTCGTCCGCAGAGAATTTGTTTATCGCTATCCCGCGGGAACTACGCAATTTTCCGGGATAAAAAGTAGCCTATGTGCTATTCCAGACTTTTCTCTATCTGTGTGCCGAATTTCATCCAGATCCGTTGGGCCGTTCTAGCGTGATTGAGTAACAAACAAACATCCATCCATCCATCCATCTATCTATCCATACTTTCGTATTTATAATATTATTTAGATGAGTTTTAGAACTCGCTAAGAGAATAGTAACGTAACTTAATACTAAAGTCCGGATTAGAGGTTACAAAAGTAGGTTTTTAGACACCTTCAATGGCACAATTTGTGATTTCTAACCTGAAATCTATTTCACTAGTTCTTAATGCCTGTACCGAGTACTACAAATAAAATAGTTCTTTTCACTAGGGCCTATATGTGCTATACAGTCAGCGAAAGTAAGTTTTTTTTGAGGTCTTCAACTATTCAGATGTAAACTGTTATAACAATAGAATTACAGACTAATAGAACCGGAACCCTGATGTCATACACTCATGCGCTTTAATGTTAGCACAGGTTACATTGAGGCCATTTGAGGCAACATACGCACGTTATGCTTAAAAAGAATCCTGGCCTTTTACTCCGAAATTCGATTCTCGAAGTTCGTTTCGCGCCGTTCGGCTCTCACTAATAGTTATTAATTTGAGAGTGAGAGATACGGCATGATACGAACTTCGAAAATCGAAATTCAGAGTAGCCCCCCCTGATTTTCGCGCTATTGAAAGAAATCGGGTTCCTGATGACGACAGTACGTGACATGCGGAGTTTCGCTTCTAGTTATTCTTACGTAGTTTTATTGTGAATTAATTGACTTTCATTTGGTGTGAAGGTTCTTCTGTTAGTGGTGACGTGACACCGGTATCGATCGCGTCCGAGCTCGAGTTCAACAGCAACGAGGCGACCGCCGGCTCCATCACAGATCACGATCTTATGGTGAGAGGAATCATTTCAATACATATTACTTCGTAAAGATAGGGCCAACGCTAACAAGTAATTCGTCCAATGCGGTCCTAAAAGACCACCGTGCCTTAGTCTATGAGAGGACGCCGTATCGTTCATTTGTCAGAGTGTGTCAGAGAAAATGCCCAATTGCGCAGTAAGTGAATTGTTCGGACAGGCGTATGGGATATCCATTGGTGTTGGGCATTGTGTATTTTTGAGACTGTTCCAAAGCATAACATTTTTTGCCTGAACTGTCCCAGACGCTGGGCCTGCATACTCCTACAAAGATGAAGAAATTGGCTCGTTTAGTTCAGTTGTGATCTTTTACATAGACAAAGTCGTGTTGCACTTATAGCGCCAGCTTTGTCTCTTTGAAAGATTGCGAATGTCTCGCAGTAGCTTATATTGATTTGTAATGTTGCTTCAGAGTGCAGAGGGTGAAGATGATGAAGAAACTCTGTCGACGGACCCGTATTGCAGCTCTCCGCTCCGAGTCATTAGGAACGATCTGACATCACAAACAGTCCCACACAAAATTGACAACTGCCTAGCCTCGACTAGCTACACACCAGTAGACTCTTTCACACCAGACTTGCAAAAATCTAAAGAAAACGTCAATAGTATCAATTTAAACTTAAGTAGCGAAAAAAACAATAAATACACAAAAGTAGACCCTTCTCACTACTTAAGTAATTTGGACTCTTTGAATGACCTATTGAAAGAAGGCAAGAATAAGAACAAGAAGAATGAGTTGCTGAATAACGGTAGCCGAAGATATAGCGATAGTAGCGCTCAGAAGAGCAGCGTTTCCGCGCAAGGATCTGTGGCGGGCAGCAGGTTCACTACCACTTTAGTTGCCGAAGATTTACTGAGACCAAGCACATCTACAGAGAGCAAATCCAACAACAATGTGCCTGACGCATCCACAAGCGAAACCGCGTCGCCCTCGGTGACCAAAGCCAACAATGCTGCCGTCAAACCAGGCTTTACCATCTCAGACGATTGAATTATGCCAAGATAGATACAAGTTAACACTACACAATGATCACACCCACTGCAAGTTCAAGCTTTGCCACAGACTACATTAGAGTTAAGATAAATTGTGATATTTATTAGGCTGGATTTCATAAAGCTCCAAAAGTAAAAGAAGTCACCAGTCTACCTTCAGTATGCAGTAATGTTTGATGTTACAATGATCTGACTTAAATCTCTAGGAATTTTATGAAACCCAGCCTTAGAGATTTATTGAAATTGTGCTTTGCCAGCCAGAAAAGCTTATTAGATGCTTTATCTAAAACACGACAATTTACTTCACCATAAATTAATAGAGGTTGAATCTAGTATAATTGTTTTTGCATGCATGCATTTCCATAAATAAAGCAAAACGCGATTTACATAAAACAAAGTGTAATTAAATGCATTAACATTCAGAACATTTTTTTATATAGCTATACATGTTTTCAGATAGAGAACAGCTACTAGAAACAAGAAAGGGTAGATTGAATAGAATTGTAATGGAAATTGTTTTTCCACATAGATTTTTTCATTCATTTAGTTAAATGTATGTTAGAAATCACAGTATAATAACAAACTTAGTGAAACTAATAGAATATTAAGCCTTTTATGAGAAATATATTAACTTCTATACAAACAATGAGTTTATTTAATACTTCCCAACACACAAAACCATAACAGTAACTAAACTTTGCCTTAACATTTAAACCAAATTATCACACTTTAACCATATACTAAAATTTAAAGCTCAAATTCAATAAGCTAAGCTTAAACTTAAAATTGTAATGACCAGATACATCACATTGCATTAAAAAGCTAATCATACATCAGCTGCATTTACTCTGGTTTTAAAGACTTTGGTTTTGGTGCCATTTTGACCATGGCCAGGAGCGTGTTGAAGATGCCACGGTGCTGGACACCAGGCCACAGCAGGGCCACCACAGACACCATGTACAAGAGGAATATGTTGTTGACCACAGAGGAGACCCAAGCCAATGTGCATAGCATACTGATGGATATGATGTAGTACTGAAATAAAATAACATTCATAAGCCTGTAACTCCACACATTTTACAAATTATTAACACAATCACTGCCACCGACGCATATATGCGTTTTTGTGACTCGCCCAGTGCTGCTGTCATAATTTTACAGGCATTTGAATGCATGTATTGCATCTGGGGCATGTGAAGAAATCTCGGGTTTGGCAACTAGCAGCAAATGCGTAAGTTTGAAATATGTCGTTATTGAACCTCCCACTTAACCTTTAGTAGCCGAAATAATTAAAAAATATATGTTTGTCTCATTTGTTACAAATAATACCAATTTCAGAGATAAAATTACAAAAGATAGCTTTCAATCTTACCACAGATCTGGGTCACAAGGTTAATCATGGTTACATTTGGCAAAATATTAATTATGGACGATTACCTGACTTGTAAGAGTTTATTTAGATATTTCATATTGATGAAATTATTCTCCAACATACAATTTCACAAGTGTCAGCATATTTGAGCATATGAGCAATTTACTGAATGCCTACCCACAATGAAAAATTAGAAGGTACTTACCATACATGAGCTGGTCTCCCTCAGTGAAGTGAAACTGTTGACATGGTCCACCATTTTATTGTAATCAACAACAATGCTCCTGCAAATATCTTCAAACATTTTCTCCTTCTGACCTGTCCAGTAACTCGGTCCATACAACGAAGTGCAAATGATGGGAATAATAAAATCAACAAAGTTAAGGATTATTCCCACCATAGCAAATGTAGTCAAGAAGTTGGAGTCCATGAGCCAAATGAATGTGTAAAGGAAAGTGAGTGCGCCAACTATTGCTGCCGGATACCACTGTTGTTCCCAGAGGATTATTGATCTCATGGGAATAAGAGCCATGCGCCATCCTTCTAACAATCTTTTTACTTTCTTCACCTGTTGCTCCTGTAAAAGAAAGGAAAATAAAATAGCTTATTTTTTGCAATTTTAACAAAAAATACTTCTGACCTGTCTACATCAAATAATGAAGAAAACTTCCCATTCTTTCAATTATATTTAACACAAATGCTATTCGCTACAAAAGTTAAACATTTGATTTTCCATTAAATTTTTTGTAGCGGAGTTAATTTAATTACGCTTTAGCTTTACTTACCTGGTCTTGGGAAAGAACGTCTACCATTTTCACTGCTGTTGTTCACACAGTATGAAAGAGAATAAGAAAATGCAACAGAATTTATGAATTCAGTTTTTCTTATGATCAGCAAATCGAATTCAACAAAGAAGTAGAAATCAGAATGCGATGCGAGCCCAGCCGTGTCCGTTTCGATTTGCAGAATGCATGCAGATAGTTAACACATATAGGTATACATTTCATTCAAAACAATGACACGAACATGACGTTACCATCGTAATAAGGGATAAGGGCAGCCGGAGACGTTACTATTCGGAATCAACTAAACGTAATGAATCTAGATTTGGTTTATTTTGTTGGATAAACTGAATATAATTTCATTTTTTTTTGTTACGCCATGCTAGCAGTAAAATATTTAATCTTACCATATTTTATCTGTGCTATATGTTGCCACATTAAGAATTATCCCGGCAATATGGGATATTCATTGCCTCAAACTAGACTAATATTATTTACCACCTCCATATTTTTGATCTACTAGCGGTTGCCTGCCACTCCGTCTGCGCAGAATTCGTTTATCGCTATTCCGCGGGAACTATGCGATTTTCCGGGATAAAACAATCCTATGTCCTTCCCCGGGACTAAAACTACCTCCGTACCAAATTTCATTAAAATCGGTTTAGTGGTTTAGGTGTGAAAGCGTAACAGAGAGACAAACAGAGTTCTTTCGCATTAATAATATTAAGTAGGGATTTTAATTGGTGACTTTCCATTAATAAGCGATGTTTTCGAATCAAATCAAATAAGTGCTTCAAGTACAAATAAAGGCAAAATTATAAATCACAGATAAAATAAAACCAATAAACGTTATTTCTGTACACATTTATTACCATAAAAAATTTAAAAAATATAGTATAAAAGTAAAAATAAACTTCATAAACTAAATATATCATTAACATCAACCTCAATAAAATCACATTTTCACCTTACCATTCAATTCACTGAACATACCCCATACCCTTCCCCAATAACAGAGTACCTATCAAAAATGTACATTTAATTTGCACTTTTGTAAAAACGTCTATAAAAACAGAACCTTAGCTTAGCCATCGATGACTAATAAAATAATTTTGTTTCCTTCCTTTCACAATAACAATTATAATAATGATACAGCCATTATTTGTCTAAAAGTGAGGTTTTAAGTCCATATATTTTGGCAAGTCTACACAATAATATCAGTCCATTATCCGAGTCATTATCAGCGTCGTGTTTTTAAGTGGAAAATATACTGTAGCTTAATTTATCCTCTTGAAATACCTCTTTCCTGGCTTAGCGACAGTTTCATGAGTAAGAGTCTGAAACAAAGTAAAAATGTTAACTATTGATGCATATACCTAGAGCATGAATCAGTTCTTTATTTATCTACTTGAAGTTTGTTGCCAAAGTGATAAAGTTAATTATCAGGTGAAATCGGCGCGCTAATGACCTCACGTAATTTGATTTCACCAAGCATGCATAATTGCAATGCCTACTATTCGCCAAATGATCAAAATTATATTAGGGAATTATTTTGTTAAAGGATTTGTACACTGTTTATAATTAGAATCTATGTTTTTTTTTATATTTTGCTTAATGTTTGCAATTACATTATTAAACATTATGTTTCATACTTACAACAGTGCATCCTTCATCAGTAAATTCATAATGACGGCCGCATTTTACTCCTGTTTCTGGGATTACAGAGGTAGTCACCATTTCATGATCATTGACAACAGTGGTTACACTCTAAAACAATAAATAGCAAAATTAGAACACATATAAATGTCATTTTCGGCAATTTTTTTTAATCTCTCTAAAAACCTTGTGGTGACGATATGCCCAGTCACTCTAAAAGAAGAGAAATGAGGCTGGGAAATTTTCTGTACGAATCAATTTTGAATTAACCTTAAGTTTCTCCATGAAAAAAAAAATATGGCAAGGAAAAGTAAAAACTATAACTTTACCTGATGAAATGTTCTGGATTAAAATCATAACACCTTATAAGTAGTGACGAGGAAGGCCTACAAGATCAAAATAAATATCTCAAACAAATAAATGATAAGGATAAAATTATTTCTATCTTAAAAACAGAAAACAAAACTACAAAAGAGTGTTACAAAAATTTGCAATTGAAATACGATGAAACTGAACAGAAACTTATAAAATTAAGTGAAGAGAACGAATCGCTTAAACATCTAGCTAAAGAGAAGGAGGAAGCCTGTAATCATCTTAGAATACAAATAGATAGATTAATACATGACAATAATGACCTTACACAACATATTAGTACCGTAGAAACAGACAATATAGAAATTTTAACACCGTTGAAATCTAAGATACTAAAGGATGAACAACTTAACAGGAATTTGGCGGCAAGGATCGAGGAACTGGAAGAAGAAAACTCTGAACTAATAAGTGAAATAAAAACAATGATGGAAGGTAGCGAAAATTCACCAAAGAAAATAAAATTAATAGAAGACATTAATAGGGATCTTAATACTAAAGTTAAACAGTTGACTTATCGTTTAAGAAATATATCAAATAACTACAAAAAACTTATAACTAACTTCAATCTATTAAAGAAGAAGAGTAAAGGTATTCTACCAGTGCAGCATTCCTTAAAAATGATGCAGAAGAAAATACAGAACATTGCAGATACATTAGCTAACAAAACTACTAACGAGGAAGACCCACCAAAAGCTAATCCAGAAACCAGTGTATTGAGAAGGGATCATGGGCAATGTGGAAGAAACACTTTAGAAGATCAAGAAAAGAAAACAAAGCCTAAACTTCTGATTGTGTCGGACTTGCATGGCACGGAACTGTCGTTTATACTTTCTAAAATAAGGAGGAAGGATTACGATATATGCACAGACGTGGTTTACCTCGGATCCACCAAGAGAGTACTGATGAATATAGAACAAAAGGTAATACATTTTACAAAAAAGGACACTGTTGTGATAATGACCGGCGGATGTGACTTCTATTCTCATACTCCGAGTGAAGTAGTTGCTTGTATAGATAATGCTGTTAAGACTATTATTAATTGTAATGTTATTGTATGCACCATACCTAACTGTATTAACGATTATAATTTTAATCAATTTATAAATCATATTAACAATGGACTACGTAACATGTCATGTAAATATAATAATGTATTTATTTCAAGTATAGGTGATAACTTAACAGATAGAGATTATAAAGAGGGATATAAATTAAATCCTAGAGGAAAATATAAATTAGCTATGTCAATTAATGATACATTGAGGTTGGTTAATGAGAAATTTTATAATGGCTTAACTTTTTTATGAATGATGACATATCCATGTCTAACAAAACCGAAGATGTATTTTCGGTGATGCACCTTAATATTAACAGACTGAGAAACAAAGTACTCAGCTTAGAAGCATACTTAGAATGCGAATTACAACAAAATCCAACTGTAATAGCAATTACGGAAACTTGGCTTGAACCAAATGAATCTCAATCTATTAATTTGCCGGGATATTGTGTGGCTGTCGATACGGCTAGAGTTATGTCTAGAGGTGGAGGTACTCTCATTTTTGTCAGAAATGATATTGCTGAGCTTTGCACTCCATTGGATATTACCTCTTATTACAAAGAAAAGACCTGTGAAATGTGTGGAATCTGTATGGAATTGGATGGGCAAAAAATTTTTGTTATAGTCGTATATAGATGTCCTCACTCCAATTTTAAGTTATTTATAAAACAAATAGATTGCTTTCTCCATGGTTTTAATAAGCATAATGTCCTAATGTGCGGTGACTTCAATATTAATATAGCTGACACTTCATCCCCAAAATCTAAAGAGTTTTTGCAAACACTCAGAGAACATAATCTAAAGCCTACTATTATGGGACCGACACGAACCACTCAGACTACTGCCACAACTATAGATGGTATATTTACAGATATAAAAGATTATATTAATACGATGATAGTCCCGTGCTCATTTTCAGATCATGATGCACAGGTTATATCGTTAAATGTTTTTAATTTATTTAACAAAAGATCTAAGAAGACAGTCAAAAAGAGACTATACACAGAGGCAGCTAGTAAACAATTCAGAAACGCTCTAAAATTAATTGATTGGTGGAGCGTATTCAGTAACTGCGACAATGAAGAACAAATAATAAAATTTTATAATATCATTAACGAACTCATTAATACCTTCTATCCAGTTAAAATTATTACTGTTAAAGACGACAAAAGCAAAAAATGGCTGACACGAGGCATTAAAAAGTCCTGTAGAAATAAAAGAAGAATGCTCTTGAATTTGAGACGTAAGCATGATGATAAATTGCACACACATTATAAGTTGTATCAAAACACTCTTAAGAAAACACTCGTGACAGCAAAGATGATTTACACAAGAACAAGAATTAGAAACACAAAATGCAAATCTAAAGCGGTTTGGAATCTGGTAAAAGAAAATACTGGAAAATTAAAACAGCATAAAGAAATAAAATGGAAAATAAAAAGAAATAATGACAATGACACTATAACTGACCCTAAGATTATAAGTAATATGTTCAATGACTTTTTCGTGAATATTGGGAACGATAATAAGCAACATTCAAGCATAGACTACAATTTATATCTCCAAAAGAAAAAAGTTGACAATGAAAAGTCAATGTTTCTATCACCAATTTCAGAAAATGAGATTATTGCTATTATTAAAACTTTAAAAAATAGTAACGCGTGTGGACCTGATGACATAAATACAACCATCCTAAAGAGTAATGCTGATATACTATGCATTCCCTTGTGTCATATATTCAATGAACATATCAAGGCTGGTGTTTTTCCTGACATACTCAAACACGCTAAAGTAATACCCATACACAAAAAGGGAAGTGTTTTGGATATGAACAATTACAGACCCATCTCCTTAATATCTGTCATAGCCAAAGTCTTCGAGAAGTGTATAGCAGTTAGAATAGAAAAGTACATGAACGAACGAAACTATATAATCGCTAATCAGTTTGGTTTTCGTAGACACAGAGACACAGGTTTGGCAATTACTGGGTTAGTTTCTGAGGTTATGAATAACCTTAATGATGGCATGAAATGTGCCGGCATTTTCTGTGACCTTAGTAAGGCGTTCGATTGTGTAGACCACGAAATATTATTGCGCAAATTAGAATACTACGGTATACGGGGATCTGTTCTTTCGCTATTGTCCTCATATTTGAGTAATCGTCGTCAATATGTTGAACTTAGGCATAATGATGATAAGGGAAATGAAACCGTCACAAATTCTACCGATAGCGTCATTGAATGTGGAGTTCCGCAGGGGTCTGTACTTGGGCCACTCTTATTTACTATTTTTATCAACGATCTGCCAGAAAGTTTATCGGGCGGAACGCCGTACTTGTATGCTGATGATACCAGTATAATATTCAAGACCCCGTCATGTAGTTCTTTACAAGAGCTGACAAAGCTTAATTGGAATAACATGTGTAATTGGTTTGATGCAAATGGCTTAAAATTGAATTATGACAAAAGTTTTTATATGATTTTCAGACGAGCAGTGAACTCTGACGATGTTAGCTTGGATTTACCAATAAGTAAAACAGAGTCCACTCGCTTCCTGGGAATCGAGTTAGATACACACTTGAAGTGGCATAATCACATAGACTATATTTCCAAGAAACTCGCAAAAGCATGTTACTCATTGAAAACCATGGCGAAAGTTGTCGATGTGAATACACTTAAAATGATTTATTTTTCATACATAGAAAGCCTTATCAAATACGCTATTGAAGTGTGGGGAAATAGTGCTAGTGTAAACAAAATACTACTTATACAAAAAAAGTGCATTAGAATTATAGAGAAATGTTTTCCTACCACACATAGACATTTATTCACGAAGCACGGTATTAGTACTGTCATTGGAATGTACATTTATCAAATTGCCAGACATGTTTATAAAAATAAAAGCTCATACAAATTGGTTAGTCAAACTCAAAGTTACGCGTTAAGACGAAACCATTACCTTACACTACCACGGTCGAATTTTGTTCTGTTCCGAAAAAGCATCAATTATATAGCAATTAAGGTATTTAACCACCTACCAGATAATGTTAAAGAGTCTGAAGACCTGAGAGTATTCTCGAAAAATCTTAAAAGTTATTTGGCTACGAGACCCTTCTACAGTCTCGATGAGTATTTTGGTAAATTGTATGATTAATTATTGGTTTTAAAATTTAATGAAATATGACATGTTCTTCTGACTTTACGTGTGAATGATTTAGGTTAAGTTTATTTTGTTGTACACAATTTTGCATGATAATTGTATCTTTTAAAAGCAAATAAAGAAACTAAACTAAACTAAACTAAACATAGAGAAGACACAATTGTGTATGAAAGAAACTAAGGAGTCATCTCACGGATGCAAATTGTAACACATATTTTATTTTTGAACATAAAAAAATATTTCCTGTGATGTAGTCATGTTAGTCATTAATAATAATTCTAGCAGTTTTACCTTGATTTTTGTGTTCGGCATGGCCTCTTCGTATTCTTCCCCTATTTTAAAAGTCCATTCTACTGTTCTGATCAAAGAGGTATTCTTGATGGACATTTTATCACCATCAATTGCAATTTCCATCACGGGTGATGACATAGACATCATTTTTCGGCCAACATATGGAACACCTACAAGAAAAACATATTTCAAAAAATTTAAACACACCAACTAACTTCTAGAACTTTACACATGAAAAAACACATCCAGGGTACGCATTAGAAGTTCACACTTCATTAGGTAATATAATTTGTAATTTAATTGAATATCTCATATGCTCATTTTATTCCACATTACATAGCAGAGAAGCTGTTAAAGTTTAGACAGGAACAAGTTAATTATTTAAATACTTATAGGAATTAATTCAAGCTTATTTAACTAACCAACTGCGACGAAATAATCTTCTACGTCTTCATTCTTGTAGTGCTGGTACTTCCCGGCGATTGAAGGCATTTTGGCAATAGTTGTTTATGTTCCAATAACGGTGAAATCACAAGTATAATTCAGAGGTGACACAGCCCTGACCGGCACAACTACACTTGAAGATTGGTTTGATTTGATTACACTGACTCGATCAGCAGTGTTGCCAGATGGAATCTGAAGTAATCAGTAGAAAAATTTAAGTTTTAGCAGTAGATAGAGGAAAAAATCAGTAGATTATAAAATTAATACCCACAAGAGGTTAAATAGAATTTAGCTTGAATTATAAGTATAATATAATACATTAGAACATATAAATACACATATTCATGTAAACATTTACCTACTGTACTTACATAAGTTAATCTGAGTCAATGATTTCCTTTTTGTTTTTGCTGTAGTAGCTAGTACTACTATTATTATTATGTATATACTAGCTGTTGCCAGCGACTTCGTCTGCAAAGAATTCGTTTATCGCTATCCCGCGGGAACTACGCAATTTTCCCGGATAAAAAGTAGCCTATGTGCTATTCCAGATTTTTCTCGATCTATGTGCCGAATTTCATCCAGATCCGTTGGGCCGTTCTGGCGTGATTGAGTAACAAACAAACATCCATCCATCCATACTTTCGCAATTATAATATTAGTTAGATTCTGTGGTGCGTGCTATCCCCGTCGCACTTACAATATAGTTATTATTATTAAAGTTATAGAGGACGGCACGCATGGTTCGGAGTGTCTCTGTCTCGCCCTGTCATGTCAGAGCGGCCTCAGGACTACAGATAAAAAAACCACAAATTCACAAAACCTTAATGTCGTGTTATAAAGGCCAGATGACACGATATGACAACAAAAACTACATGATCCGATCTGATTTGGAAAAAGCAGGTAGATTTCTTAAATAATAACGTTCCCAGCAGTAGATCAGTAGATTTTTTTAAAATCAGGTAGATCTACTGCTAAATCAGTAGATCTGGCAACACTGTCGATCAGTGACAGTGACTCGATTCACTCGATCAACTCAATGATTGATTAAAAAAAAGTACTAAACTAATATTGACATTGAGTACCTGAGTTGACAAATGACAGGCTAGGCTATGACTATGACTGTACAGCTGTGTACTGTGTACCCGGTACCCGGTCAGTACGTAAACGTCAAGCACTGTGTTGCCACATCTTCTAACGAAATCCCTACAAAATTACATTTTATTGATCTTTTATTTCAATCCAGTCAGCCAGCGTCACAGACATGATCATAAAACATTCAATACACAAAAATTTTATTGTGTTAAATACACAATATATAATTTCCTAATTATGTTCATGACTTGCGCATATCATGATTAATTAGGATAATACATTATGAAATTGACTAAAGCGACTATTTCAAACTCATATCTAATCACAAGTCAAGGATATTTCCAATCATTCTTCTTTAGGTACACCGCGTCATGATTAGTTGAGATGATTCATAAATGATTTGAATTTTTAAGAATAAATATATTAATAAAAAGTATCGGTCAACGAAAGACTGATTTTTATTTAAGATAAAAATAGGCCCGGCCCGGCCCACGTGTTATTTCTCACTTACCTATAGGTACAAATCACGTATCCATACACTTACAAATAGTGTGCAAGTATCACATTTATGTGTTGCAGAAGAATTAAACAGGTAACCAGGTAATTACAACAAAGGAAAACACAAGCAATTTGTTATTAACATACATTATAAGTACTTATATATTTTTTATAATTACAATTTTAAGAAAAATTGCGTAAGTACATCATTATCATGTCTACTTAAGTATAATTATTAAGATTAATTCAAAAGTGAGATAGAATGGTTTTTTTTAACATATTGCACTTAAAAAAAGGAAATTTTTCATGTCGCTTTTACTCGGCGGAAATATCTCCTTCCATCCTTTACTTTTTCATGAGAGAAAGTCTGAAAAGTAATATAATAAATTAATGTCGTGCCAATGTCGCGTCTAGCTAGTCGGGTCGGCTCGTGGGGAGAACAAATAAAAACTGAAGGTAAGAACTGAGTTTATTTGGAGCCTAGAACGCGGCACAAGATCTCAGGGTTGAGAGTTCGGTATTGGTGGTTACAACACTTTGTCGGCACTTCCCTGGCCCAGAGGTAGGCGCACTAGGCTTCGGCGCGGATGTCGACGGCAGCGGCGGAGTGGGACAGCCGAGCTTGCAGACCGGGCTAAGCAGCCGTTGATGAGGCCGAAGGGACTCAAATGAAGTCAACCAGGTTGGTGAGTCCGAAGAGGCTCGGATGTAGGCAGCCAGTAGTCTCAGGTAGTACGTAGCCCGAAGGAAATCGCCAAAGGATGGCGATTTATTTACACTACACTGTTTTGACTTTTGGAGCTTGCAGCTGCTGTTACTTGTGCAATTTCATTATATTACTTACTCATAATATTCTTAATCTTTATCTTTAAAGGAAGGCATTTCATCTTTTTGTGTTTACGAGGAAGTAAATCATACTTACAACAATGCACTCGTCTTCAGTGAAGTGGTAGTGACGTCCGCACTTGTCCCCAGTGTCCGGTATCACCGATTTTGTCATAATCTCGTGGTCATTGATCATAATTGTTACGCTCTGAAATTTTATACGTGTTCATTGTTCTGTTCATATAATAGACTCTAATAACCTAATAGTTTTAGTGTACAAATTAATTGATTAAGGCGCTGTCTACAGCCAATGACCTTGAGCAACGCCACTCTTCACACATACCTGTGTGTGCCTGTTGGTGAAAGAGAAGAAACTATTCCGGCAGCGTAGCGCACGTTTAAAGTCTTGCAAATAAGACACAAATAATAAGAAATAAAAAAAAGTATGGATTATTTGGGAAATATGACTCGTTAGCGGTTTAGGTATGAATATGTTGACTTCATGTTTTTGATTGCAGAACCATACTTCGAAAAAATAAAGTCATAGAACCATTTAATGATTTTAAGACCAATCTTTGCAATGATTTTCTATCGAGCCGATTTCGTTCAATTATGTATCGAGTCCGTCCACGGTCTTTGAAATATAATGAATATTAACATATATATTTTTTGATGTGCTAGAACAAATAGTTTTTCTTAAAAATAATAATCAATTTCAACATAATTAGGGATTTTCAGCCTCTTAATGAAGAGACAAAATACATAAACTAACATATTTATGGTCAGAGTAATAAGATAAATGGTACCTTTATAGTTTTCCTTGGCATTTGTTCATCATACTCATGGCCAAGTTTAAAAGTGTTTTCTGATGTAAAAATCAAAGCTGATTCTTTGATAGTCACCATGTCGCCGTCTAAAGTAATTTCTATGGTCGGAGACGCAGCATTTATCATTTTTCTACCAATGTATGGTACACCTGTAACAAAGGTACGTAAGGATATACTAACAGAAAATTAGTTTAAAATGGACCTACATCTTAAGACGATCTTTCAGGAGCGCTGCATCTATACAAAAGTCTTTTTTTTTCGTTTTAGCATAAAATTTTATCTAAAATTAAAATTTACCCATTCGATGAAAAAAAAACATCACGAGCAACGCTGAACACAACTTCAAAGCAGTTTAAGGGTGTGTTTAAAAGCACCGGGCCTACGTGGTAACTGCAAGCGGTGGATGGAACGTATAATATAGGCAAGAGAGATTTAATTAATTACTCCTCTCATGCAATCAAAGATGGCCTGGTAGTGATTTATTGTCAATTGTATTTGTTCGTGGTCAATAAAGTACTTATTTACATATACACGATGATTTCAAATTGGAGTTCAGGACCTGAAAAATATTGAATTCCTACCAGTCAAAATTTAATTTAATAGGTGAGATCTTACGTGATACATGGTCATACTACATTAATTATTGAAGCGAAATGGATTAGGGATAGTCATGGGGAATTCCCCGTAAGCCTAAGACTAGGCACGCACGGGAAACATTTATTTTAATTTTGTCGGGACCTATAACGTAAGAGTGCTGCCATCTGTTAACACAATATGGGATAACATATAGGTGTGCTCGAAACGAGACGAACGAAAGTAACGAAACAAACAAACAACTCGTTCAGCCACAATTTGGGGTCGACTCTTGTTAGTTTTTGGGATTTTACTTGTACGTAATTTCTTATTCTATGATTTTGACATGATCTATTACTTATTCTATGGTCTTTTTGCCCTAGGCTCTGTATACTCCATAAGGGATAAGACGTGACTTATGTATATACGTATGTATTTGACATTTATATTACTCACCCACAGCGGCGAAATAATCTTCAATGTCTTCATTTTTGTAGTGTTGATATTTTCCTTCAATTAATGACATATTTACAAACGTGACTTTAAAAAAACAATGATTATAAATAACGCTAATAAGGAAGTGGATTGATGTGTATGGTATCACGAGTTGCTCAGATAATGCACAAAAATCCTATTTATACTAACGATATGATTAGACCCATCAAATTCCAAATAAGTAAATGACATCATGAATTCTT
This sequence comes from Pandemis heparana, assembly GCA_963854515.1. Classification (NCBI taxonomy): domain Eukaryota; kingdom Metazoa; phylum Arthropoda; class Insecta; order Lepidoptera; family Tortricidae; genus Pandemis; species Pandemis heparana. Next base: position 5,017,192 of record OY978009.1, on the reverse strand, counting down.
TTCATATTAGATTAAGTCTTACAGGAAAAAAAAAGGTTTGCTTGAGTGGACGACAACCTTTATTTCCACAGATAGTTTCACGGATCATAAAAAAAAATAAAGTTGATGCTGTGTTGTGGTACACCTGTGATTTCTAATGACGTGACATGCGTGATGCGAGTTGAAAAACGCCTAAGTAGTTGGGTGTTTACGAAGCGGTCAGTGGACGGACAGAAATGAAATTGAAAATGAAATTGATGTGAACTGTGACGTGATGTGACCAAATCGAATGTTTTGATTTTCACAGAAACTTGTACAAAAATAATTATATCTCAATGTTTTTGTGTCATTTAGCAATAAGTTAAACAGTGTTTACAGTGATCCGTAGTTTGGTTTCTTTTTGCTGAATGTTAAGAACGGTTTGTTGATCGATTGTGTGATAAATAGTTTATTCTGTTGACCTAATTCGTTTTTTCAAAATGAGTGATAAAGAAGATTACATGACGACCTACCGAGTGTTCTTTGAGAACTTTGCGGCCACTGTGAACCCAGAGGACCAGTTGCCCGTGAATATCGCGGGCTACTCGATCACAGAGAGCGAACTGCCGGGCGAAGTGCTGTACTGGACCACCCAGTATTTATCAGAGAAGTAAGCATTATAAGAATTTATGAAACTCCTCTAAATAACACATACTGTAGATGTTATTGTATATTTTTAATAAAACTACACGGATATATAATTTCAAATATACCCTCCTTAGAATAAAAATGCTCAAAATATTACTTATTATTATTAGAAGCTTTACCTGATTTTGGTGAAAATGGCTGAGAACCATACCTAGCTACCTATTAAAACATAAAAACAATCTACTTTTAATGGAGGAGTCATGTAAAAATATACATTTATCAATCCAATTGGACTCTTTGTTGATAATACACCTTGTTTTTTATTTATTATAAGGCCCTTTTGCACGAATTTGGTTGACATATTTTATTTTGCCTTCATAATAATCCAATTAAACTTGACTGTGATGTTGCCAAGTATCTGTATTCCTTCAGATAGGTATGTACCAAGTTACTTGAATTTGTAATCATTAACCATACATAAATTCAATACCTATTTAATCTTATGAGAATGTCTTTCTCAGTTATTTGTAAAATAATAAATAAGAGTAAATTCATAAATATTATGTCATATATATGTATTACAATTAATTCAGTAGAGAGTTCAATAATTTGAGACAAAAAAAGCTTTACCTTGTTACTACACTACATGTGCAAGACAGCCAAGCCTGTGTGAAAAAATAAGGTAAATATTTTTTTGTTCATTACTATGAACCTCCGGAAAGTAATAGGTACATGATTCAATTGATTATTCTGTTTTCTCACTGTCCATCTGTAATATGATGCTCTTGTCATCCACTCAAAGGTTGGCTGGAAGAGATCCCTTAATTATAGGGATTAGTCTGCCTTTTTTTGCCCATATCTCAATGTTTGTAATTTGTTTTTATTTTGTCAACCAAAGGTTACATTAATTAATTTAAGTCAGTTGAAATACAATTAAGTAAAAAAAACTGGCAGCTGAGAATGACACGCAAAAGTGCATGTATTATACATATCATTGAGCATCCTATAATCTTACCTGTGAGTGTGTTGTGTGTATCAGTACAATCTTGATTTTCCAATTCCCAACATACAGAAAACCAGATCAGCTATGGTTGTGTTTTAATTGCCTCACTTTGTGGGGTTTGCTGCCTATGTAATACTATTCTATCTAATGCTGACTCTTCCCTTTAAATTTATAATTCGTTGCATATCTATTGTAAGGGTTTAGTACCACTATACAGTTGTCATTATTAAAATGAAACAAAAACTGTAAAAAACAGTTTTCGTGTACGGTTCCCTTTTTTAGTTTATGACTATAGTTTACTTTTATTTATTGCTGTTATGGAGGGATTATTGGAACGAGGTTATATTCTATATTTTCAAGTTATCCAGCTGCAAAAAAAACAGTCTCACACAGTCACAACTCCGATTTTGAGTCCTAACTCCTTGCTTGGATTTATTTTCAAGCTATTAGTCTGCTAAAAACAAAACATTTACTAAGTCTATGTATGCATACCAATGAGCAATGAACTTTCCATAGGTCATTAACCTTGAAAGGCTTTGAAGGGCTTACAAGCCTCTTATTAAATAAATGTGGTATTTGTACAAGTGTTCTAATATTAGACTTGTAATATTTTACCACAAATGAAACACTGGCTGTTGTTTGACTTAGAAGTCACCTGTTTAGACATTAGGGTGCGACCAAACCGCCGCGTATACGCAGTGACGCGTTGTATGCGTCACGTTTTCTCACCGTTTCATCATACATTTTGTTGCGATTCCGTAACGTCACCGTTTTTTAAGCGGCGGTGTGGTCGCACCCTTAGCCCGGCTAGCACGACATCACGCGAGAGTCGAGTCGCACGAGAGATAGTCTACCAGTCTCTTTCTAGAACGAGCAGTAAGAAAAAGACGGGAAATCTATCACGCGCGCGACGCGACTCTTACGCGCCCTCGTGCTAGACGTGTAAAGCGTAAGAAATCTATGTTTTTTTTAATATGAAACAGTCAAGAGTGTTTTGGTGGCCTTAAAGAGATTATGTATTATGTACAAACACTATCAGATCTGTCTAGGCGCTCAAAAATATATGAACACGACCATAATGTCGATGGCGTTCAGACGCGGCACACACTCTCGCACGTAAATTGTAAATGGCAGTCTTGAGAATTGGGTTTTAAAGGCGTACAATATCATTGCGTGCAAGGAACACTTTTACAAGCTGTTGAAGCTCTAAGGTGCACTCTGTAAGAACTGCGGGACTGATGGTAGCACTTGCTTGAGTTACTTACTGTGTAGTCTCATACATTGAGGTGTTCGCGTCTATGTCGCCTGCCTCCGTGGGCAGATAGCTTGAGTAGTACCTAAAGTGCAAAATAGCAGTAGTCCTTTGTTTCTGCAACTTGTCAACCATTCAAACTGCGTATCACATCAGATAAGGTGACGATAGTGAGTACATTATGCATGTGAGATTGCGAAGTCACCCTCAGTAAGGTACATAGTTTCAGAGAATGAACATTAAGCTAATATCTACCTACCTATCTATCTGTTCAATTCTCGTACCATATTTGTTGCCGGCAAAAACGACGGCTTGATTATCGTATTGTCATCGGATCATTGAAAGTGGGTACAAATAGAGTTGCAAAATTTATTAGTTAAAATTTAAGTTAAATTAAAACACATTGGGAAGTTAAACATCCAATAAGAACGTCTGGTTTTTCTTCCTCCGTTTGTCTTGCGCGCCTCTACAATGCTATATCACTGAGACTGTGTCGAATAGGACCTTTACAAATTTTTGTAATCATACTTTTACGTTAAGCACCTTATGCGTACTTCAAAATTTAAATTTTCCTTTGTAGGTATGACCGAAGCAAAGATTTATGCGCATAAATAATAAAGCACTTGTCTAATTCGTTAGTCCGTTGCTCTTTTGGGATGTTTGCGTAACAGAATGCTGGTGTAAAAGAGCGTATGTGCGATTCTAGTACATGCTCATACGTCGTTTAGGTTTTATAATAGTTTTTATGGTCGGTTGGGACAAACGCGGGTTACTCATTGACCGGCGATCGCAATCACTGTAATGGAAGGACCACGGATGACGTATTGTATTTATACACTGCGCTTTATTGTAGGGAAAACTACGTTATAATAACTATACCTATTTGTAATGCTGCTTGTGGTTTGTCATTGTCACTTGACACACGAATATTACGAATGCACGGTAGGTAGGAAACAAATACGAGTACCTACTACTCTCATTCCGTAGAAAAATATAGTTACGCTCGGAAACCCAGTTGTTCCTTTATGGCCAATCAAAGACGTAAGTACTTAGGTAAATCGTATACTATAGACGTACCTACTTACACGTAATATTTATTACCTATACCTACTACTATCCCGACAGACTGACTCATCAACGCATTCAATGCACAGCCCAAACCCAATGACCTAGAAAGCTGAAATTTTACTTAAAGGCTCAACAAAAACATTTTGCTAAATTCCCACGGAATTATTTCTACTTATAAAAATGCAACGGAGGAGAAACTGTGGGAGTTAACTAGTCGAAAATAATAATAATAATAATATAGCCTTTATTTCCATGCCTTACAAATATATAAAAAAAGTAAAATAAATGATAAAAGTATTCAGGAAGACGTTGCCCCTTCTCGGGTATAGGCCTCCTCCAACTGTCTCCATCCTTTCCTATTTTTTGCCCTTCGAGTCCATTCTGTGCCGGCAGTTTTATGTAACTCGTCGACCCAGCGGTCTTTAGGTTTTCCTACCCTTCTGTTTCCGCTTGGACCTGTCCTGGAGTCTGTCTCTCGAGTTAACTAGTCGAAAATAAGGACGACACGAATTCTCAGGACGTAAAGTACAAAGAATACAAATTAAATAGGTATGTACATACAAATATACATACATATAGGTACAGAGGCGTCTCTAGCCCTTGTGGCGCCCGTGTGCAACCAGTAGCTACCTACCCTGGCGCCATAACTCGGGCGCAGGGTCTTTGAGAGTGCCGGCTCCGCGAGCGACGCATCTTTGGAGGTGTCGCTTCGGTCGGCGCCCCCTTAGACCCGGCGCCCGTGTGCGCCGCACACCCTGCACCATAGGTAAAGACGCCTCTGTATAGGTACATCCTTCCAAGCTGCATGCTTATTACGTAACTCGCTCGCGATCACCATCGTGTTCATTTTGGCAGTTCTTGTATGAATGTGACAGCTAGCTGATTCCGATGCTAATTGTCAGCCCATACATGAACTGTCAAAATGAAGACGATGGTGATCGCAAGCGAGTTACGTAATAAGCTTGCTGCTCTGGGAGCGAAGAAAAGACAGAATGTTGATATGTATACCAACTGCTTCTCTTCCCGCGCGCGCAGATGGTAAAAACCCATCGAGGAAATGGGCGGAAATCTTAGGAATCATGTCATGTTATAGGCGATACGGCTAGCAACCCATCACTATTTTGATCCCCCTTTCCACCTCTACGCCCATAATCATGCTAAACGAGGCCTTTTAGGTTTTGTTACCTTAGGCTCTGTCTACCCCTTAGGGATAAAGACGTGATTTATGCATGCATGTATGTATACATGCATACGTACAAAATGTACAAATAGCATAAAATGATTTATTGCCCCCTATTTGTCATCTTTTGATATAGTACTATCGGGTGAGTCAGCACTCAACGGTGCAATTTGTAAGTCTAGCACGCTGTGCATCGCGCGATTGAACGCTGACATAACTTATGATATAGGTACTTACTTAAGTATAATTTAGGTATACTCACTCAAGCAAGTCATTGATTGATTAGTAACAGTGCGACAGTATTTAAAAAGAACTTCGGCCTGTCTCACTCACTCAAAGCTCACGGAGGGTACTGATTTGATTACTATACAATTTATAAGTACATATGAAGATGTAGAAGGTAGTTTCCACATCACTTCACTACATAGTATAAAAACAAAGTCGTTTTGCGCTGTCTGTCTGTCTGTTCCTATGTATGCTCATATCTTTAAAACTACGCAACGGATTTAGATGCGGTTATTTTAATAGATAAAGAGGAAGGTTTAAATGTCTACACAGTCGTCTACGCAGACGAAGCAGAAGCTAGTTATATATAAGGTCAAAGGACGGCGACATCCATTTGCTACTTTAAAGTATTCTTTGGTATATTTTTGTCGTTCAGCTGAAACAAATAACCAGAGAATATTTTGCTAATGCTCTGAGATTAATTATATTCAGTACATTAGGTTGTTTCTTTAATTAGTTCTGTAGTATAATAGCCGGAAAAGCAATATGCAAAGTATGACATAAGCACAAATAGAGTACGTAGAGATTCAATAATAAACCCAGGGGGGCCAGGGGGAAGGGGTGATCCCTTTGTCTTGAAAGCGCCTAGTTCTCCCGCGACCGGAGCGTTTCCGGGCTCGCATATGTTGCACCCGGATGCGTGCCACTACCTAAACCTAAATGACGATTAAGAATGTACATTCCGAGTTGGGATGGAATTAGGGCACTGTCTACAGCAAATGACCTGGAGCAGCGCCACTCTTCACACATACGGTTCACGTGCCTGTTAGTGAAAGAGAAGAAACTATTCCAGCAGCTTGGCGCGCGTCTAAAATCTTGCAAATAAGACACAAATCATAAGAAATAAACAAAAGTATGGATTATTTGTGAAATATGACTCGTTAGCCGTTTAGGTATGAATATGTTGACTTCATGTTTTTAATTGCAGACTCATACGTCGAAAAAATAAAGACACCGTTTAATGATGATTTTAAGACCAATCTTTGCAATTATTTTCTATCGAGCCGATTTTGTTCAATTATGTATCGAGCCCGTCTAGCGTGTTTGAAATATGATGAAAATTAACATTATATTTTTTTTGTATTTTTTTTGTGTGCAGTTTTTCTTAAAAAAGTGTTTAAATAACATCAATTTCAACAAAATTAGGTGTTGTCAGCCTCTTAACGCAAGTCTGCCAACGTAATAGGCGTTAGAAACAATTCAGGTCAGTGGTTTGGTGGATCCGATCCGATCTAGTAATAGGTAATTCCGCTGAGAGCAGGCCTTATAGGTACTCCGAAATTCGATTTTATAAGTTCACCATTCCGCTTACACTAATAGGCATTAATTTTAGAGTGAGAGGGACAGCATAGTACGAACTTCGAAAATCGTATTGCTGAGTAGCCCCCCAGTCCAAGTCCGGGACTAGGCTCTATCTATTATACGTATTTCTTAAGTGGAACAAAGTAGTCTCTGCCTACCCCTGTGGGAGAGAGGCGTCACGGTATGTATGTATGTATATCTCTTAAAAGAATATTTGCTTCGACATATTAACTTAAAAATCTTAAAATTATAAAGGTGTTGCTGCATAAAGTGTATTAAGAAAACCATAACTTTTTCGTATCGCTTATCTAATCGCTTTCATTAAACTTAACTAGGCTGGAAAGATTTTATGATCAAACTGTTAATGCCCTCCACATTTCTACAATAGAGGATGGTTACGTGTGTACTATTAATTCAATAGTTACCTATCTGTTGAAACGAATTAAAGTTACCGTTGATCTGGCCAGATTGAAAAAAAAAAAAAAAACACTGCGCAGTAATAATAGTTTTGCTCGCTGAGCTTCCATACGATATTCTATAATAATGTGTAATTTGCTAGACGCTCCATTTATTTCAGTTTATGTATGCCGTAAGAGAGCGTAAATTGTATGTTACGATGCCGACGACCATCTGCCGAGTTGCATAACCACCTAACGCTACATTGAATTGCATTTACGATACTAATTTGTTTGGTTTATGCAGTTACGTTCATTTATTAACTATTTTCTTTATCTTTTTACAGTTAGGATAAGAATAGAGGTTACTACGTTTCCGATGGGACAGTTCCCTTCGGAATTTAGTAGTATTTCAATGAAAAACTTACAGTTATGTCTTAATGTAAGGAAATCATACCAAAGAATTAGAGTTAGATGCCGTCTAAGTGTTCCAATTCACTGTAATTAAAATATCTTGTATACTTTAGACATACTGTACCCGTGTGAATAATTCTCCGTAAGCCGAAATGCGGCTATCCATTAAAGTCTGAATGCAATGCTGTGAAATTTGAAACTAACTCGTAGTTTGTAGCACATATGCAATTTGTACTAGATAAACGTATATTTTATAATGATCTTTGATCTTTAATTCCTCAGACATCATCTTAATTTAGAGATGTGAAACTTGGCAATACGCATTGAATACGCATCAAAGGTTGACATCATCAATGAGTGTTTATCTTAGCGGAGTACGAGCTGTAGTAAATAGACTGCATTGCCGTAATTAGTTTTGTTCGTCAGAATTATTCGGCAGTGAGTTGGCACGTCAAGCCTTTTTAAACGCTTTCTCTATTGAACGTGGGTTGAGGTCGTAGGTTGTTCCGATGCACAAATTGGCACGCGTGGGCTGGCGGACTTGGCGGATGCCAGATAGTACCGCGGAGTCAACGCACCAGCGGCTGTATCGCTGCCCTTCTCAGTCAACGTTAATCAGCCAAATTACGGTCATGCTGCTCAAACGTTGACACTTAGATCTTTTATGACTTGGTAATCCTGTACGACCCCGTTTCTCGAATAAAGATACCCACGCTTTGCTGTTTTGTGGATGAGCGTATGTTAACTAATACTAATTCCCGTGTTTAAAACAACTGGAGTGTAATAATACTCTGAACTTCCGGCCGGAACAGAAAATTTAATATCCGGTGCCAGAAACCAAAACGTTTCATGATAACAGAGGCAAATGTTGTTAGGTAGCTGTATAACAGATATAGGTACCACTTGAAGGTTTGAAGTGTTCCTACAAACTCAATTGCTTTTCATCTATGCGGCAAGAATTAACTCCAATTTGTGATGTCACTTCACTATCGGGACGTATCGTCTATTCCAATTTATTGGGGAGTACACAGCCGCAGGAGCACTGACCTCTTTATGTACTACACAAACGCACGTCCGCATTTTATTTTATAACTACACCTGCCTGCTAGAAAACAGGGGAAACGCACGGGCCGAATAAAGAACGAGTGAATGCCCGTGTGGTTTATTTATCCTATTCTATCGTCTGATATAAATAGTTTACGTACAATGTCTATTAGTGATTAATCCCTCGATTGTAGAGCAAAATACTACCCGGTAAGGCTTAGTACCTATTTACCCGTTTCTGGTTCATACGATACAAATAAATAGAATAGTTCAGTTTGCAATGTTCTTTAGATATGGCCGCGATAACGGTATCATTAGACTCACCTACTTCAATGTTCTTATCTGGAGATAGCTTGTGTCATTGTTACAGAATAACTCTTTTGTTTATCGATGTTTGTTTTGTTTTTTTTTTTCGCAAATCGGTTGTTTACGCCTATAGTGTATCTCGATTCATTTTATACGCGTTTGTAAACAAATCGATTTCATCTAAATTCCCTCACAATCACTCATTGTATGCAATTAGGATCACGTTTACCGAGATGTTGAAGGATCATACTTGATATCTCATTACATCTTATAATAATTAATAATTATAGTATAATTATTATATTTAACTACGGTTGCATCCTGCTTGCAGGAAACAAGCAATTCGGTTCATTCCATAAATTCTATTGTAATCGATTAATAAATTGGAAATAAGCGATATTCATTATGTTTAATCCAGAATAGTAGCAAAAATACTATTTCGCAATGCATTGCCTCAAAGCCCAAACACACTTATCTCAGTTATTGGGAATCGAATTATTCCAATTGATTTGTCATTGATTCTATATTTTCCCATTACTAAAATGTCTATTATCGCGTAGGGGACTTGTTTGTTTACGAACGCGTATAAATCGGATCGAGATACTACACCGCAATTGCATGCGGCTTTTGGTGCATAAGGAATCTGTATTTCTAATTGACGTATGATATTGGTAACTTTTTTATCAGTTTTAATTTGTTGACTAGGAAATGCTAGGTGCAATCTAATATTGTGTAACGAAGCAGGTTTAGAACAAGCACGTGTGCACGATGTAATTACATTAATCGGCTGATGATTTCAACGCCTGCTTTAAATAGACAGCGGAACCGTGAGGCGTTACGGTTTACCCCTTATTCATCAAAGGTTGCAGACCATTTATAACTAAATTATGTTTTGTTTTTGTCTAGTAGAGGGATTTTAATTTTAAGTTAAAGTAACAAAAGCGTATTAAACGTTTTGACAGGGGTTATGCCGGAAAGGCCACAAAATCAGGATAAGCCGCGGATTTTCTTGTTTTGAGATGTAAAATATCAACGAGGCTGTTACTTGCTTAATTGAATTTAAGTAACATAGTGAAGTGGTACAAAACCACTACGAAACCCGAATTTTGAAATTAAATTCATACAAATAGTAGCTTATTATAGTTCATCTAGTGATTTTTCTCCGTTATTTATATATTTTAGTAGGTTTATATATTTTATAGGCACTCTTCTTGTCGTTTAACGAAGGAAAATCAGGAAGGTACATACTTACTGTATGTATACATATACATAGCTAAAATTTCCTATTAATCAGCGAAGAAGGAAGAACGTAACTATAAAAAAGAGTATTTCCTTGATATTTTTAATGCTTTGTGTGATGCGATGCGCGTCGGATTTCGCAATTCGAATGCTTGATGATTCTGTAGCCTAGAAGAGATAATCGAATTAACGCCACAGCATCACAATCATCGTCATCATCTCCAGCCTATATACGTCCCACTGCTGGGCACAGGCCTCTCAGAATAAGAAGGCTCTTAGGCTATAGTTCCCACACGGGCCGAGTGCGGATTGGGAACTTCACACTCACCATTGAATTGCTTCGTGTGCAGTTTTCCTCGCTATATTTTTCCTTCACCGAAAAGCGCATGGTCAAATGTAATTTCGCACATACATTCCGAAACTTAGATTAGAGGTGCGAACCCGGGATTCGAAACCACGACTCTCTGCTTGTGAGGCACAGGTCAAATCCTATCACGGCTTTACCAGCATTTACTCAACGACCGGATAGCCTAGTGGTTAGTGACTGACTATGAAGCTAGAGGTCCCCGGTTCGAATCCCAGTAGGGGCAGACATTTGTATGATGAATACGAATGTTTGTGCCCGAGTCATGGATGTTGTATGTATTTAAGTATGTATTTATCTACATTATATATGTATGTTTATCCGTTGCCTGGTACCCATAGTACAAGCTCTGCTTAGTTTGGGACTGGGTCAATTGGTGTAATTTGTCCTATGATATTTATTTATTATTATTTATAATGTCAATAAGTTTCGTTATTATTTTCCAGACAATGTCCGTCGACTCTGTTGACCCCGCTATTGCGGATCATACTCGAAGAGGTCCGCGTGGCTGCCAAGAAACAACCCACCGAGTTCGGTTACAAATCCGACGAATCAGGTGAGTCAGCCGACTTACCTGCGATAAAATGTTATTCACACCTGTCCAGATAACCCAGCAGTTTGTAGACGTTATTCACGGCTATAAAAGCGTAATGTATACTCAGCGGCATATTTAGCGGAACACAAAAAAGAGTTAGCTAAACGCATACTTGATCCTTGACCAGAAAAAAAAAAAAATTGGTTGCCTGTAAAGTCGGTATACGGGCGAAAGTTTTACGTGACAACGACTTTGAGTGGTAAAATAATTTTAATGTGAATATTCATTCGTATAGTAGGAAGAAGGATGAAATAATAGTAACAATTTAAAACATTTATTTATACAAAGAATTATATTTAACACTAACTGTGCTCGAGTGGAAGGGACGCGTGCCTTTCACTTTTTATGTCTGTCTCTCTCGCTCTTAGGCGGGCTAACCATGCCCGAGTGGAAGGGACGCGTGCCTCTCACTCGCTCTCATTGTGAGCGCATAACGTGAGCGGAGCGTAACGCAGTTTCTTGAAGTGTCACCCGGCAAACCAATTTATAAGACGTTGTCACGTCAAAAAGATAGTTGCCTACAGGTGGCTGCACGTAAGTAAAACGAGGAGGGGATATGCGCAGTATGAAAAACAACATCATTTTCATACTGCGCATATCCCCTCCAAGTTTTACTTACGTGCCGCCACTTGTACACATTTTTTTTGTGTTCCGCTAAATATGTCGCTGAGTGTATGTACCAATTTTCACTGGTTTGGCTTCTCTGAATTAGATAGTGAAGTCATTCAAGGAATGTCCTACTGCGCAGATGAGATGAGATGAGATAATCGCTATTCAAATGTAGGTTTTCATTAAGCGAGGAGAATGAACAAAGATTACTACGCTATAGTTCCGAATGCCGGAAAAAAAATAGGCGACTTAACTTTGGAACATGGTTATTAAAATGTTGTTGCAAAGTTCAAAGGGTTGTTAGAAGAATGGCGACATAGGTATATTAGTTTTTTCCTGTAGCTGTATAGCTCGAGTCTCGCGTCATTGTTTTGTTGAAAAAAAAAGATGCGCCACTTTATTGGCCTCCCAAATGTCTAAATACAAAACGACGCCGTTTAGTTACTATATTTTGAAGTAGCAACGAGTCCAATAGGTTACTTAAGATATGAAGTATGTAGTACTATTTTCACTAAAAATAAAAATACACTGCTGATGTTCCCGTAATTTCCTGGAACGTAGCTATCGTAAAATATGTGAGTGCCGACACGTGCGGTACTTCCATTACATCATATGAAAGTAATAGAGAAAGTGAATAAGCCTTTAAATTTTTATATACATCAAAACTTGCTGACCCATTGAGCATTGCACTTGACCATGAATAAGCTCGTTCTATTCTGGAGAAAATCAATAGTTTAGTGCAACTTGAAATAGCACCCGGAAAGCGCCCGGAGAACAGATGACGTGCCCCGGCTGTGCAACAGGCTGTAGTTCCGTAGTTCGGAGATGCATCTCCGTTGTTTCGGTGTTGAATTGGACCGTTATTTTCATTGTTTGCTTTCGCAGTGTTTTCTGGGCTAGAATTTGTAATTTTTTTCGTATTCGTTTCTGGAATTATGAATGTGTTTGTTTGTAATAGAGGCCGTAGGTGAAACTAGGGCAGTGTGTACATTGTATTTTTGTTATGTACATAAATGAATGGTCATAGAATATAATTGAAAACTTTACTATCAATCAAAGAACGTGCTACGATCAAAATCTTATTTTGAGATAGACTAACCTGGCATTGCGCTGGTCCAGGAGTTGTGCAGGTCGAGAGGAGAGGCCTTTGCCCAGCAGTAAAACACCATAATAGGCTAAAAAATTACTCAAAATAGTATTTTAAGACAAACGAGAAACACTTAGAGAAAGAGAAGAGGACGCCTGTCTTTAAACGTCGTATATTTATTCTTTACATTTAGATCATTTACAATTCCTCCTTGAATTTCCATTCCAGCGTACATAGCCCTCCGGTTGATGCAGGCGGTCACAGCTCGCGTGAACGCAGTCTGTCTGCGATACCTGGACAACTCGCGGTTGGATACGTTGCCGCCGCCGCCGCCGGCGCACCTGCGAGAGCTGAAGACAGTGTCAGCGGCTACCAAGAACTCCAGACGCGTTATGGAGGACAGACATGTTGAGATCGGCAACTTGGAAGCCTTGTTTGGCATCGAGGTTAGTATTCATTTATTTGACGAATTGATAATTTGGATTAATTTGTGATATTGTGGAATTAAATGAAAGTATCGTAATTAGGTAGGTACGTTATGGTTAAGATTTTACTGTATAGCTCTAGTAAACGCCCGTTTACCTAGCGACAAAGTGAAATTACTTCGAATCAGGCACCGGTTGCCTATTTTGTGTGGTCACGGAAGGTTAAGTATCTATCTTTCGCTATATTACTTTCATCGAAGCGTGACCGTCTCCAAATCTAAGACAGAATGTGTATTTATTGTAACGTACGAGAACACATACGCAGGCAAAGAATTCCAATCCTTAGCTGTTCGGATAATAAAGGACGAGTGAAATCGCTTTGAACGAATTTTTGGGATGCTGACGATATGACATAAGATCGAGACTCGACCTGGCCTCTCGCTGTTAAATCAGTAAAAGCTTTCTCAAACGAAACAACTGATCGGCTTGTCTGAATAACTGTTTAGACATTTAACGTATAATAAAGCAAAGACTACAAGCGTGGCTAAATCACCCTAATGTTGAAAATTCAATAGGTATATCGATATCGCTGAGAACTAGAAACATCATCATCATGTCTGCCGAAAGACGTTCGCACTGCTGGACATAGGCCTCCCCCAGGCTCCCTTTTCTTTCGTTTAAATGCCAGCAAATTATTGCGTCTATTATATTTATATTTCGCCCTATACACGTATTTATTTAATATACCGTTTTACATCAGTCTTTCTCTTGCATCGCCGATCTAATACTATATTCTAAATCTGCATGTGACTAAGACTTAGTATATCGTTGAAAATGACTGTTCTACGTCACGTTTTTGTGGTTGCCAACGCTATACACAATTCCTATTGGCGGGCATGTTTTCCTCATCTGCCTGTATAGTTCTTGTATCTCTTCTACTCGTGTTTTGTTTACCTTGGGTTGAGTTGAACTAATTCGTTGTCCAAACACCCGTACGTATTGCTATGCTAATATGATTTTTACAGATACATAGAAAATCCGTCGTTAAAAGTAAAGCGGCTTACTGTTGTTTACTCGTAAAATTGTGCATTAAACGATACCCGTGATAAAGAACGCGAACGGTAAACTTTTTACGATGGTATTAAATTAAAATATGATCTTAATATCCTGTTCCTATTGTTTTCTGATATGTTTATTGCCTCGCACTTAAAGCAGTCGTACATATTAATATGGAATGACGGGCTATAACTGTAAGTGGCTGATCTATTCCCTGCGGGACGCTGGGCTACTTGACGTGGTTGTGATTTATATTGCTTCCGATCGTAATGCTTATTACGAGTATGTTAATGTTAGATTAATGTTAGAAAGTAATGTTTTGTATTGTTTTTCTGTCTGTCACTACAAATAAGTATGTGAACCGAAGCGAACTGTAAAAAGCTACCCTTTGATGCCCACAAGACTCGTGTAGATCCATCTTTTCTTTTCGCGCACCGAGCGGACGCGTATAGCATCGCTGACTACTGCCGCTCGATCTCGTCAATCTCGTACGAGATCTCGTCATATCATGATTCGGGATTGATCTCGAAAAATGACACAAAATCTCGAGAGATCGAGATCCCGCGAGATCGGGATTGCATTCCCTAACACTGGCTGTCTATGTAGATGTGAAGTGAATCAAAGCATTTTTTGAAACCCGTTTGAACACTTTTGACATGAAACTCCCGTGATCATCAATCATAATTACGAAAACGGATAACTCAAGTACAAAAGCCGAATAATGCTCGACATATGTTTCGGACTAATCCGTAGTCCTTTTTCAAAGAACGCTCGCCCCGGCGGCAGCGAAACGAACACTGCGCGCCAACGCTCTGCTCGCGCGGCTACTCGACGCAGCTGACAGTGGCGCACAACTACCCTCGTTTTCATCGTCATTTTTATTGTTGAACAAGTGATTAAGAATGCGTCTCTTTTTATTTACAGACAACGGAACCAACAAGTTTCTACGCAGTGTACGATGGGCACGCGGGCTCGGCGGCGGCGACGTACTGCGCCGCGCACCTGCACCAGTACGTGGTGGAGAGCCCGCACTTCGCCACGGACCTCAAGAAGGCGCTGCGGGACGCTTTCCTACACACCGACAACGAGTTCATTAGGAAGAGCAATCAAGAGGTACGTTGCGTCGGCTGCCGTTGTAACTTCAACTTGAATACTGAACTCAGCAGTCTATCGCTGAAAGAGTGCAATTTGATTTGTATTTGGCAATTTCTTTTCGCGAACTGTTGATGTTTTATTGTAATAACTCATTAGATAGTTTTAAAAAGGTTGATAGGAATCTAGAAACGTTTCATGAGCGGTGTTGCGAGTGTTTTGAACGCATGGATTTTAATAAATTTCTTTGCTTTATCCTTTCTGTAAACGCGTAATTTTATTTTTGTGACAGCGCGCTTGCGGCGGCAGCACGGCAGTGGCCGTGGCGGTGCGCGGGCGCCAGCTGCACGCCGCCTGGGCCGGAGACTCGCTGGCGCTGCTCGCCAAGCGCATGCGGCTCATGCAGCTCGTGCACCCGCACAAACCCAGCCGGCAGGTACGTACTGACGCGGCCGGAGACTCGCTGGCGCTGCTCGCCAAGCGCATGCGGCTCATGCAGCTCGTGCACCCGCACAAACCCAGCCGGCAGGTACGTACTGACGCGGCCGGAGACTCGCTAGCGCTGCTCGCCAAGCGCATGCGGCTCATGCAGCTCGTGCACCCGCACAAACCCAGCCGGCAGGTACTGATGCGGCCGGAGACTCGCTGGCGCTGCTCGCCAAGCGCATGCGGCTCATGCAACTCGTGCACCCGCACAAACCCAGCCGGCAGGTACGTACTGACGCGGCCGGAGACTCGCTGGCGCTGCTCGCCAAGCGCATGCGGCTCATGCAGCTTGTGCACCCGCACAAACCCAGCCGGCAGGTACGTACTGACGCGGCCGGAGACTCGCTGGCGCTGCTCGCCAAGCGCATGCGGCTCATGCAGCTTGTGCACCCGCACAAACCCAGCCGGCAGGTACGTACTGACGCGGCCGGAGACTCGCTGGCGCTGCTCGCCAAGCGCATGCGGCTCATGCAGCTTGTGCACCCGCACAAACCCAGCCGGCAGGTACGTACTGACGCGGCCGGAGACTCGCTGGCGCTGCTCGCCAAGCGCATGCGGCTCATGCTTAATTTTAAGTTCATTTTGTTAAATCTTTGAATACAGTACCTATTTATTACTTTTGTGAATAAGATAATGTCTGTTATGATTGTGCTAAAACTCCTGCAAATCGTGAATAGCAACGCGTCTTTTTACTGCATTGCACTTATGTTATTTTTTGCTTTTTAAATATTAATTGATAATGTTCCTTTGGTCACAGGACGAAAAGGATCGTATAATAGCTGGTGGCGGCACGGTCATGTTCTGGGGCACTTGGCGGGTCAACGGTCAGCTTGCAGTGTCGAGAGCTATTGGTAAGTACAATAACAGGTTTGAGTTCTCTGTGCCCTTTTGTTTAGTTTCTCTCGTTAGAAAATATAATAATCGAGCATATAGAATTTACGTTGCTTGAAACTGAAATCACGATACCGCATAAAGGTTTGTAAGCATTTGCCTAAGATTTGGTTTATTATAGAGAGGTTTAAAATAACTTTTTTTCTTGGAAAAGTGATTAGTTCCCACGGGCTAGCGATAAACAAATTCGTCGCAGACGAAGTTCCTGGCAATAGTGAGTAATTCATATGTATTTGGTGGGCATTTATTTAATTTGTTCAACTCTAAAATACTCCACTCAATTAAATAAATGAATACGGGTTAAATGGGAAGTTTATAAATTAAATAATTTACGAGCCCATATTATCAGCAATAGCTGATTATTATTAAAAATTAAGCAAACAACAAATAATAGGTTCAAATTAGGGTTGATGAAGATTCAGTTTCCGCTTTATCATAATGAGGAAGTTCCGCAATTTTTTGTATTCCTCTCCCGCTACCGCTTCTACACAAACGAAATTAAAAAAAATCTTCTTCCTCTTCCGCTTCCTCTTAAATTTAGCGGAATATCAGTGGAATTTTCATTTCACCACGCATATCGCGTATTCGCTCGCGTGCTCGTACATTTTCATTAAAAAAATGAACCTCCCAGTGGTCAACTTTGATTATTAAAATGAACTTAATAAACTTTATGTGCATATGTTTTCTTTAATTTAATTAATAAATAAACAACTACTGCGTTTTTTTTTTTTAATTTTCAGCTAATAATATGTCACTCACACAATCCTATCACTCTTTCTCTTCCTCATCCGCTTCCGCAAACTATGTGCTTAATACTTCTTCTTTCGCTTCCGCTTCCTCATAACCACCTCCTCATCAACCCTAGTTCAAATAGGGAAGTATATACAAAAACCGTCCAAGTGCGAGTCGGACTCGCGCACGAAGGGTTCCGTACCATTATCTATAAATGTCTAAAAACCAGTGTAAGCAGAGCCCTGCTCCAAAGCAAAATGTACGCAGTGTGGGGTTTTTAGTATTTGTTGTTATAGCGGCAACAGAAATACATCTGAAAATTTCAGCTGTCTAGCAATCACGGTTCATGAGATACAGCCTGGTGACGGACGGACGGACAGCGGAGCCACACGAATAGGGTTTCCGTTTTTACCCTTTGGGTACGGAATCCTAAAAACGATATAAAGTTGATACATAAGGCCATCTCTATCAACCATACAGAATAAATCTCAGGTTCGTTTTAATTGTCGACTCGTTTAGGTACCTCTACATCTGCTCTTGTAATTAATAAATAATTTTACATAGTATCATAGTGTCTAAAACGGTAAAGCTATTGCTTTGTTTTACTGCGTCAAATGTTTTTACGTAAATACCACAATGTTTATGTCGCCTCGGCCTGAGACGTGTTTATGTTGTTGTAAAAATCTTTCCTTCATTTTGTACTCGGCTCAGTATTATTGACAATGTTTCCATTTTTACTACTACTATTATGTCTACATATTTCTGTGATCTGGTAGATTCAAAAAAAGACATGTAAAACAGCCCTTGGCGGCCTATTTGTTGACTTTTGACTTTTAAAAGCATTATATTGCTGTCTTGTTTTCGAAAGTACATACATACACAAATCACGTCTTTATACCTTACGGGGTAGACAGAGCCTAAGGCAGCAAGGCCTACAGGCCACGTTTAGCAAGTGGGCGTATAGGTGGGAAGGGGAATCAAAATAGCGATGGGTTGCTAGCCGCATCGCCTAGGTATAACATGATTCCCATGATTTTCGCCCATTCCCTCGATGGGCTTTTACCATCTGCGTTATTGTATGTTATATTATATGTTATGTTTATTGTATATTGTATGTTTTTTCTTTGCTCCCAGACCAGCTTGGAAGTTTTAGAAAGTTATTTGTAATACCATACGCTATCAATAAAATAACAGTATTATTAATTAATATGTTACCTGCTTAGCTCAGACACATAATAACATTTTAACGACTGTAGGAAACAGAGAGCACTAGACTTATAATTAAACCTAACACGAGATCGTAAAGCCCTAGTACTATAAAATAATAATATAACTTATTGCAGTAATAGCAAGAAAACTTTATTAACATTCCCACGATAATAATTATAAGTCGCATGGTTGCCATGATTTGAATGTTAAATTCATTAATCGTTGGATAATTTAAATAAACGCGAGGCATTTAGGCACGTCATTTTTGAGCTCAATAAATAACGATAGGACGAAGTTTGAATTTGAAAAATACGAATACGTGTCATGTAATCCTATTTTCTTAACTGAAAATTTATTCAACGTATACTATTAAATAAAATAAATTAAATAAATATTAAATATCTTGGGACAATTGACATCAATTGACCTAGTCCCAAACTATGCAAAGCTTGTGATATGGGCACTAGACAACGGATAAACATACTTATATAGATAAATACATACTTAAATACATATTAAACATCCAAGACTCGAGAACAAACATTCGTATTTTTTATACAAATATCTGCCCCGACCGGGGATCGAACCCGGGACCTCAAGCTTCATAGTCAGGTTCTCTAACCACTGGGCCATCAGGTCGTCAAAATAACTATAGTTAAAATTATTCATGATTCAAACATGATTGTTGCATATGTGTAATGTAACTAATACCTACTCGTTAGCTACTCTATTTGATAATAAAACACCTGGTTAGTGTTCAATATTCTATCATATTAAATATTCATTTGTCATTTTTCCCATCCGACAAACTGACAGCAGCCTGTCGCTTAATTCGTACCCAATGTTATTATTTATTCATATTTGCATATAATTGTAAAAATTTAGATGCTATTCATAATCGTACTGCACAAAAAGCTCATAATGGGCGTTCGGAAGGGGTAGGCGGCGACACGGTGGGTGCGAACAGAGTTAATCGTTCGTTTTATTGTTATTGCTTCACTTCTTGTATACCGGGCTACCAGCTATTCGTTTTTCCGGCGCCTTTATTACATTCGAATTACAGTTGAAATTAGAATCATTTATTTATTTAGTTGTATGTTGCACCGTTAATTTTTCACAATGAATTACGGTCATTATGGACGCGCGGCAGGCATTAGGCTGTTAGCGACTAGGGGATGATCTGAATTGCGTATCATGCAGTCAATGACGCAATGAATGCGGTTCTCAAGACGTATTCTCGCTAATTTTGGGGGCGACGGAAGGGTGCGGTTGGCTTATGATGAATGATAAGTAGTTTTATTGGATAGAAAATAGGATTTTTATCTGCCACTTTCTGAGAATGACATATTTAGTATATCCAACATACAGTCTTAAATGGTCCATACTAGAAATACATTTAAAAACCAACAAAATGGCGATGGTAACATTTTGACTAGAGCAATAACTATTCTATTTACTTTATTAATAGCGATCATAGTATTTTGGGGGCCACTCTGTGAAAATTTCAAGTGTCTATCATACCATACCGGTTACGTTACCCTAAAAACTACCTATAATAATTGATCGTTATTCATATTCATGTCATATCATATCAAAGCAATCCAATAACAATTTCCACCCACGTGCATGATTATTCCAAACAATGGGGCTGCTGCATTAATTTACAACTCAATTGAGATTTGAGATTTCATTTTTTTTACTTCTAATATAAACCTAAGCTAATGCGCGAAGAGTCTAAAATAAAGGTGTGTTAAAGAAGTAATGGTGGTGCGCGCGCCGGGCGCCGTAAAGTCGTTGCGACCCCTTGGTTCCTCGCGACCCCATCACCCCACGGTGCAACTATATCGATCACTCGGACACCGTGCATCTAGCACTAGGGGCTGCCTTGTCGATGCTAACACTTGCGGAGGGCACGACGAAACTCAATTAGTGCACTGCAGTGTGCACGGAGGCCATGCCGCGCCTGTCATTTGTTTTATAGAATGCTTTAAACAAAATTAAGAGTGTAGAGATACAACACTACACTACACGGTTTTTACAGAATTTTCTCTTGAACAAATAATGGTACTTTTGCTTGCATGTGTATTTTGCCTTAGTTTGCTTTGTCGATGTTGTGTTAGAATGACACATCACTAGCCCTATATTTTTACGTTATCAGTTTTTCAACAGTTTCGCTTGATCTATCATGACTGTAAAAAAACAAAGTAAGAGAAATGCATTTTCCAATTATTTGGCCAATCACTGAAAAACTTATTGACCTTGTGACAAAAAGTTTTTTTTATAAAAATGTACTTTTTTTATACATGCTCATTTTTTGAGTGTACTAAATACTGGAAGCATCTGAAAATCGACTAAAAGATTTGGCCTGAAAATATCAACGGATGAAGTTAAACAAAAGCTTACAAAAACTGGCCAAAGCGTAATTTCCGCCAGGCCCTTAAAATATTGCAATTTTCTTCATAGCATGGAAATTTAAGTCGACATTTCCCCACAGCCAAGGCTAGATGTAATCTATGGCAAAGTGGGAGATAAAAATAGTGTTGACATTTTTCCCGACATCGCGACGTGCTCGGCTTTTCCCCCACATATCGAGGAGCGAGGACTAAAACTCATCGATTTCGCGTTCCACGGGAGATTAAGTTCGGAAACGTTTACTCGAGCCCCCTTAGAGGCTGGAAGTTATCCGGGTAGCTTCATGCAAGATTAGTTTGCTATGGCCTCCACGATGCGCATTAATTGCAATTACTCCAACTTATTGGGTTCGTGCGATTTACCTAATACTCGCAAGCAAATATAACAGGTCGCGTTTCATAGAACTTTGTATGGAATTTATTTGGAAGTTATTTTAGCTCGTCGGTGTAGTTTAACTATGCAGTCTACAGTTTATACATAGCATTTGCGATCCGTACCTATCCTATATTTAATTTATAAAAGTACAGTAATACATTAAAAACTTGACCTTACCTTACCTACTCATAGACAGTCATGCTATTTAGCGTTTTAATCATAGCGTTGAATACTTTTTATAACAACACACGGAGCTCATTACAATGGAAAGGTCAAAGCAAATATGGGTGTACTACTCTCATTCAAACAAATCACATTACGAAAGAGTGCGACAGCTGCAGTTTCTTTGTTGATTTCGTAGACGAATAAGGGCAAGTTGTCACTTGGAAGGAACGACTGGGTCAACTTTCTCGGACTATAAAAGAAAGACGCGTTTTAGGTCATGTTTGTTTAGGTATAGCAAAAACTGCGGATTGAATCTGGCTGGGACCATCGTAAATCCAGGCCAGATGATTTCAAGAACACTAAATGCGTCACAACACTAATTTATTGCACGTTTAAGTTTTAAAGCTGCGTCGTTGAAAGACACATGGCATGTTTAGACCCCAATGTTTTACAGATCAACTACATATAACATAGCAGATCTTCATTTGTTCCATCTAAAAATACAGTTATGTATGTAAAAGGTTTTTAGTAATGGTTGGATAATCTTTGACTTGGGGACAAAGGGCACTTGGGTGTTCTAAAAAAGCGAATTGGTGAACGAATTGGTCACTTTGTGTGCCGTCTGTGTGTCGTTTTGTGTGCGAAATGTCCAACCTGTTAACAGTTTTTCTTTTGGTTCTCAGGCGACGCCATGTACAAGCCATACGTGACGGCGCGGCCTGAGTTAGCGACAGTGGATTTGGACGGAGACGAAGACTTCGTGGTGGTTGCCTGTGATGGACTGTGGGACTTCGTCAGCGAGGACGAAGTCGCATTGGCGGTGTACCGCCAGTTGGGAGCAGACCCAGGTCAGTCAATTATTAACAGGTCCTCGATGTGGAGCTTTGACAATGGGAACTGCTTCTGTTTGCCAATCGCAGTAGGAAAGATGACAACATCCGCAGAAAAATTGTCGTGGACGGCCAATGAACTACAAAAAATCTTCACACACTTTATGCGTTTTACTTTGTATCTACTGTGACAGCATACGTGCTAGGAAAATTCGAGAAAAAAATATTTGATTTCCTTTATTATTTGTCATTATGCGAATCGCGTGTCTTAACCGTGTTGTGTGGGGAATGAATCACTGGTGCGACCCCTATTCTTCTCACTCGGTGTACCTAGTATAGGTAAACGAAGGGAAGTCGATGTCTGCTAAATTGCATTTGCTGGCCTTGAATGCGTGTATATGGCTGGCCTCGAGGCGATTCTGCGTTATATTTAGCCAATGTATGCAAACCAAGGTAAACTGAAACGAATATTTTCAGCGGTCAGTCTGCAATTTTTTTTGTTAAAAATGATCAAATCCCTTGAATTGATGCCAACACAATACAATTCGAAATCAGCGTAAAGTGATTGTCTCTAGAGTTGTCTAGACCGTGTGACGGGATTGGCCTTATAACACAATTTGGCGATCGACATTGATTGGCACGCCTCTCAAGTGCGCTGTTTGTTGTAGGTACAGGGCGGGTCACATGATTCTGACGCGACGAGTGTTTGCTTAAAATCTGAGTGCTCTCGCTTTAAACATCACCAGTATAAAGAAGACCTGCGACTGATACTAAACTTTTACTGTGGGCTCCCAGTTTCGGGGGATCGGGAGGTCTCGTTATATTTGTTGATACAGTAGCATTGGTGCCCTCAAGTCTACTCTAAAGTGCCTTTAATGGATCGCTACACTCTGAGCGATAAGAGCCTTCATATTGTTCAACAAAAAAAAAACTTGTTTTGTAAATGTTAGCAGCTTCTGTTGCGGAACCCACAAAAAAAGGGTTGCGTTGAAACGCGTTAATGACGGAAGCACTCGAGCGGATTTCGTTACAAATTCGAGTAAAAGGTACCGACAACCTGCGTCCAAAATGGGTTGGAAAAATAGGAACAAAATAGAAGTTACCCCTTTTCGAAATTACCATTGTGGGTTAGGCGCTTCTAATAAAGGCCGAATATAATGTTATCTGACGTGTTGACATGTCACACAATGGAAAGGCGAGGGAGCCCTTCTTTATTGTCCATCACTATTACGATTATGACAGCTTTAGAATTGAACCGAGAGCTTTGTGATTCATGACCAGCCACCGGCGCTTTACTAGATCAAGTGACTGTCAATTAGCTAATATGTGTCTCTTAGCGAAATCAATACAACATTCATGTACCATTCAATAGTGTCACGCAGCGTTGGCTACTGTTACAAAAAACAATGAACACCTGTACCTTTATGTCGGTTTCGTTCAGTTCAGTACTGTGGCACAGGTTTCTTTGTTTCAATAGGTCTTGCGAAAAACCTAAGGAGAACAATAAAACTGTACTTTACGTTCCGTAACGAGATTGCAGCGGAGCCTAGATTTCAGCCGGGCTGCGGTCAGGCCGCCACAGCCCCACAATATTGTGTAGTAATTGCGTCGGAAGTGGGGAAGTAGAGAAATTGGATACATTGTTTTCGCTTCGCCCCTTGTCGCAGCCCTCGGCCCGCCGCCGCCGCCCTCGCGCCGTGCCGAAGCCTTTCTAATTATTAGCTTTGCACTCTTTGTAAACACAATATCGTGGAGATTGTTGATAGATGGATTAGCTCTCAACGGATTGAGCAACAATAGTTACGCTATTCATAATTGTTTTTTTCATTTACCTCTTCTGGAACAAAGCCTTCCATCAGGTAGTGAGGTAGTCATAGAATGGATTGGATAATAAAATTCATTTGTTAATGATTTCGACTCCAGAAAATACCCACCTGATAGATTTAGCCTTACTTAACCTACTTTAATCAAATATTTCCAGTTCGTGTTATATATCCCTACACCGGATTTTAGCCTCACGCCTGACTGGCCGTCCGCGCCTGTCCGTCTTGTGGATTATGCGATTTAGCCATTTACTGTCGTCCGTGAGTCCGTATTCAAACAGGGGAGGCAGCTGTCACTAATACGCCCGGGGGCTCGCTCGTCGGGCTTGTTATCCATTCGTTGCACTTGGCTTCTCTCTTATTGCATAACTACACAGACCAAATTTCATCCGGCTAAATCCTTTGCTGAAATTTGGCAAACCGTTCAGGATTATGTCGTCGGGGCCATATACCTCGCATGTCACTTTTCCAACTGTGATCACTCGGATGTTTCCCTCAATGCCGTTTGATGTTACATTTGTAGAAAGGATTGTGAACAAGCCGCGTGCCTTCTATCCAATTTGGTTTGAATTACCATTTATCCATCCAAATTAGATAAATTACAAGGGTGACTATTGATATTTTGGTGTTACGTAGGCGTCCGTTTTAGAGCACTTGTTAAGTGGAATGATTGTTTGGTGAGATAAGTTGCATCAGCATGCATTGATGTCAAATTGCGTTCAGATAGGGACGCCCACCGCTGTGGCATTCCACGGAGCACAAAAGCACGGGGCGGCGGCAGCCTGCCCGCGTGCTGTGGCCCTAGACCCGCGACCGATCGCCGCTGATAACATTATGCCCGCTGATAGATCGATAAACGATTACTCACTAGCACGCGCATACCCATATCGTTGTAAACGTTACAATTCAATCTGACGACACGCGGTAGTAACACTCACTCGCCACAGCATCAAGATCAAGTTTCTTCTTTAATATCGCTGTAGTAAAGCCGAGAAATTAGAGCTCATTTTGACGCGGTGACGCTATTTGGCACGAACTCGCCGCAAAATGACATTCTTGACCTTGACACTGTTGGAAACATACGCGTTATCTGCCAACTTTCATTCACTGGTTAACGTGTTACGCTATGAATACAATAATAGAAACAATCGGAATGATCATTCAGATCCACTGCCTACACGTTCGCAGGGCATTGTTTGACTTTTGTATATCCTGTGATAGTATATTGCATTGTGTAATGAGATTATATTTGAATATTAAGGACAAGCAATGCAACGGTACGTCACTGGAAAATATTTTTAGATTTTTTTAAATCATATTTGTGCCACTGCACGTGGAACAACGGAACTAGTTTAATTGTGTAATCATGAGATGAACCGGAATAAACTGCTCTAGTAATTACGTGTCGTTTATTTTAAACTAAGAATAACGCTCTGACTTCTGGACTAACGGATAATAAGTCTAATTGTCCACTTTGACAATTACTCTCAGCTTACGACGGCGGCTGGCGTGTAAAATTGTTTGGCGATTACGGAAAGCAATTTCGAAAACAGTTGGCCATTTGAAAGAAAAGTTTGTATTGATTAATGAGGTAGCTCTAGTTGCTAAACAAGCCGTGGACTATACGAGCTCATTAGCATCTGCAGCCTACGAGTATCGCGGCCCTTTCTTCTGTCATCTGTTAGGGTAATTAGATCTACAAACAAACGCTAGTTACCCAACAGGTACCTAAGTACTGACATTTATTACCAGCGGTACCATTACGATTTACGATATTATACAACATCCTCATCATTTGATTCTGGTACAATCGTAGTAGATTTATGTCACGTACCATTATAATATTCTATTATAGAATTCTTCCAGTCACACTAACCACGATTGTATTCTTAACATTTAGTATACGTTTAGTGAATTGTGTTTTGGTGTAAGTAGCTTCCGTAAAAACTTGAAAGTTCAAAATATAATAAGGCGTCGGCATGACATTACCAGAAATTCCTTGCAGGTCAGGCAGGTTTACTTAACATGAATTTTAATGAAGGTTTATTTTTTATTTTACAGTCTCGCGTACTTTTTTGTGTACAAAATATAACTTGTACAATTTATGATACATTTCTTCGTCACGTGATTGTGGTTGTCGAAAGTAACTTGCGTGTATGTATGATTTGTTTCCTATGAAAGTGTACGCGGACGCTGAGTCGCGCTCCACATGACATGTCGGGCGCGGAGGCGGCGCGGGCGGTGCTAGATGAATTTGCATTATAAACAGGCGAAGCGGCGCGGCTGAAACGATTTGCTATGTCTCACAGCCATTATGCTCCCATTGTCTTAATCATTCAGCTATCACACTGTCATGCAATTACGATTCATTCATCAGAAGCAATTGTTGAGCTATTGAGGTTAACTTATCACTACACAGACGGCTTAAAAAGATCAAGGGAATTAATTAAACAGCCTCAACCCACTCTGTTTACAAAACGATCCGTTTCTGTAGTGATTATATTTCCAGTCGAGTGGTCTCGCTGTCGCGAGGGGGTGCGACTTTATAAAAGAATGTGTAGGGCGGAGGGCGCGCGGCGCTCGTTACAGCCGCGGCCCTCTCACTTTGACATCATTACATTTATTGTGCCACCCCTATCTCCTAACCGCAAAGCCTCCACCATCAAATGAAGCCATATTCTTCCGCCTTAGAGTCTGGCATACTGTTCGTGGCCTCAAAGTTAGATCACCCTTATCAAAATTTGTCATCTATTCCGGCTGCCAGTGGTTGTTCTTATTCAAATTCGTGTGAGTCAAGATTGTTAAAAGTTCCAGTAGCCAGGCGGCTGCTCTTTTGTGGAAGTTAGCTCGTGCCTGTATGGCAATAATTCTCGTGTTGTTGAGTTATTCTGTTGTAATTTTATTATTGTCAGAAGTTTCACATGAGTTATGTGAGTTGTAATATGTATTTGCGGAAGGAAGATTCAAGAAAATATATTCCGTTATTATTATAGAGCTAATATTATATTTTCAACAAAATGTGTTTATGATTTGTTTGAACGAGTCATTGTATGTCATTATTGCTAAAGTGAACACAGTCCATTGTTTACTAACAAAAGATAACTATAAATAAGTACTCTTCGAGTTATAAAAATACCAACCCATCAACATGCTGATTTTCATACTTATCTCTTGTATACTCTTTCGCAATGTCAAGTGCCGAC
This sequence comes from Pandemis heparana, assembly GCA_963854515.1. NCBI lineage: Eukaryota > Metazoa > Arthropoda > Insecta > Lepidoptera > Tortricidae > Pandemis > Pandemis heparana. The sequence goes on along the minus strand of OY978009.1, from coordinate 4,989,744 downwards.
CTAATCCCAGGTGTGCAGGGAAGCATACACCAATATACCGATGACGTGCAGCGCGTGGCCACGTAGTGCATATTTTTATGCGTTGTGAGGTTGGCGCCTGTCCAGGAATTTTTACACAGTCACGGTTTCATGGTTCCGGGCCACGTGGGTGGACTCAACGCCCTCTATTTTGTTTGCAGTTTACAAGACGAATGTAATGTTAGAAAATATTCTAATGATTCTGAAAATTTTATAGCCCTGACAATGGAGGACCACTTGTAGGTATTGATATTGAATAAAAGTTTTGGTGTTCTAAATTCCAAACAATATCCCCTGCCCGAAGTTGCTGATGTACTAAGTCTGAACCACAGATATTTTTAACCACCGGCCATGTTAATTTAAGGACATGACACAAGAGATATATCACACCCTCGTGATTTGAATCACCAAAGTAGCTGCTGTACTTTTAATCTGTTTTGCGGCATCAGCTATAAAAATGTATTATCTTGTGTATATGTGACAAATTCGCGACGCACGAAATGGGCTGCAGTCGTATTGAGACGAAGGCGTTAGATTGCTAAAATTATCGCTCGTATAATCCCCTAATACATTTTGAAAGCGGCTTGTGGTCGTGTAGTGTAAGCCCCTTCGGTATAAATAATTCATTGCGATCAGATAGGGCAGCCGGGGCACGCGCATCGGACCTGCGACTGCGATCTGCTCGGGGTCCTAGCTCCCGCTAGAGTCAGGTGGTATGACCCTAAACTTAGCTTATCTATGATGTATGGTCTGACGTCGACCATCAATATTAATGACGTGATTATTTCCTCTTGCATGATAAATAACTCATTATTACTGCTTGACAAATGACCGGGAACAGCGAGAAGTATAACTGTATATCGGGAGAGAACACAACAACTTTAAAACGAAGATTCTTACCAAAAACTACAGAATGATATTTTTAATTTTCCGTTTAGTCTAGCAGCAGCCGCTCGCAGCGGACTATCACCGCTTTATATAGAGAGGTTATTGACATAGACTGAAACGTATGCTCCGTTTATGAGTTGCAAGTCGCGAGAGAAAGTGGGCGGGCGTTGCCGGGGCGCCGGCGACGGGCGGGTTACGCCGCGTGGACAAGCGACGTTATCTCTCGTCAATTCGTCTTTGCTAATTAATCCCTCTATTCCCAATATCAAACTAGCATCGCATACTACCCACCAAGACGCTAAGCGAAACTATCTCGAATTCACACATGAACAGTGCTACAGAATGCATCGCGGCCATTCTTCTCCGGTCGAGTGCTCGTCTGCATTCGCATCACCCATTCACATGCTCATTATCGCTGATAGATTAATTGCCATAGATAAATCCGACGATGTGCATTATTATAAGTGTTCTGTTCGTGTCAAGATTTATTATTATTGGAACCTTAAAGAAAAAAATAATTATGAGCCACAATTGTAGATAAAAGAGATAACGGTGAATTACAATGTATGGGAACTCTTTATTCTGCAAACATGTAAAGGATACAAACGTCGAACGTTAGTCCTAAAGCATGCAGTCAGCTATGTCAAATTACTGATCAAGCATGCTATCTTTGGGCCATGTATAGCCAGCGGTTAAAGCAAATTCTCGGGTCTTCTTCCATATCGGGACGTATATTCGAGTTTCATTGCCGTTGCGGGATATTTTTTGCTGAATATATTTGCATGGAGCGGAATTGAGGATGGCGAGACGGCCTGCAATGTTTGTCGAGCACTCTGTTTGGTTAGTCGATCCTTGTTTGCGCTGTTCCATTGTATTGCCGTCGCGAGAACTGGTTCTTGAATCGTATAAACGGTTGATTCGCTAGAGGGTGGTCAATACAATTATTTGTTTTATAATTTTGTCATAATATTAATTTCTAAACGACACTGAAAATTAGAACACATAGAAAAATCCGAAAAGTAAAGCTATGGCCGGGAATCGAACCCGGGCCCTCGTCATTCCGTGACGCGTGCTATACCCCTACACCACCCATAGCAGGTGAGTAAGCCTCCGAATTTTTCTATCTGTTTCCAACTGTCACGTGACCTTGTTACTATAATCAAAATATAATATAAATAAATATAATATAAATATAATATGTCATAATATTAAAATTGGATTTATAGAAAACTCGGAGCGCTGTTTAATCTACTTAAGCACTTGGTGCTCTAAATATTAATCATAGGGTTTTCTAGTTCTGAGCTGTTTATTTATTGTAATGCCAGAATGTCAACAATGACATCTGTTTACTGTGTCGATATTTTGTTCAGTATCGGCGTCGATCAAACGATTGCCAGATTGCCAGCGCCGGCGACGGAAGGACCCGGCACGTGTACGCAGCCGATGCGACTCGGCTTATTTCGTGCAACGCACTTCCACAATAGACTGTTGTTTTTGTGAACGCAAGTTCATCGACCGCGCACTTTTCGTACACCCGTCCGCCAAATTATTAAGAAGAAAAAACAGTCCTCAAGCGGGTCGCCAGGCAGTACACATAAAATAATTTGGAGGTAAACCCGACTCGGCTATAATTTTTTAAGTTCAGTCAGATGAGACGTTCAAGCTAGTTACTGGGCGGTTTATCGACCATATATCTTAAAAATGGTAAATTAATTACAATGATTGAGCGATAATGTATCTTCGGCTTGTTAAGTACCTATCAGCTTAGTATTATATTGGCCACAGCGCGGGATGATAGAGCAGCAGTTTATCCTACAGTAGAAGTCGTACCCTATTATTACTTAAACGTTTGGTACTTATGTGTTTAATTTATAAATATGACACGCATGAGTAATGGACCTTAATTGGCGACAGAGGCTATCACCGCGGAATACCTAAGGATCGTGACATCCGCCGACTAACTGTTAAATGTTATCAATAGTTCTGTTACGTGTTTGTTTCTCTTAGTAAGTATGTTGTTATCAATTTAAAAATTGTCAGTTAGAAATATTGAAATTTCAGTTGCTATAATAATTACAATATTATAATAATAATAATTCTATTAAGTAATAATTAGTACCAAACGGTGATGCTAAAACAATATTTGATGTGACTATGAAGCAAAACCAGTTGTCCACCTATCTATTGCGCAATCTTTTTTCTATTAATATTATTTTATTTTTATGTAATGGGTTGGAAAACGATCAATTATGTCACCTGATGGTAAATGAGCACCGCCGTCCTTGAACACCTGCAACACCAGAGGATTGTAGATGCGTTGGTACTGAGCCCAAACGGCTAAGATGGAATACCTCATGTGCTAGTAATTTCACCGGTTGTCTTACCCTCCTCGCCCGAATACGGCAGCGCAAGCGATGCCTCTGTGATCATTTTTTGGTTTTTGCATGCATGACGATGAGTCACGCTGACTCATAATAGCACTGACTAACATTTACGATGCTTCAGACATCAGCACGGCTATAGTTCGGTGTTAGCCTCATTTAGATTCATTCGGGCACAGAGTGACCCAAGCTGAGCCATATCAGGCCCACCAATAATGTCTCTATTGTTCACCGGATTGACTAATATAATGCCAATTTTGTATACTGTGTCATCGGCAAGCGCCATTTCTACATCCTTTCCACCTACCTGAGTCTTGATTATGTAATTTAAATGAATATTTAAATTGTTACATGAATAGTCTGTAAAAGAAAAGTTTTTAGTGATTTGTTCCCCGTTTTTGGTGAAAGCATTGCTATGCTAGAAAGGCTAATTACTCTTTGGGCATTGTAATGCAGGCTACACACGACATATCGTCATTTGAAACAGCAATTGAGGGAATTGAATTGACTGAAATGCATTTTGCATGATGCTGGAACAGAAAGTGTCGATTGAATTTAATTTGCATGTTTTTCATTAGGGCATGTTTTTAGCCCTTAACATTGGTCTTCGTGCAATTTGTACGTCTCCAGACGGACACAACAATGCTGAACGAAAGAGAAACCGCTATAGCCTCTATAAGTAACTTGTAAGCATTGTAAGACGGGGAATTACTGAAGTTTTTTCACAGGTTTCGCTGAAAAAACTCTTCGTTGGATTTTGGGATAGCGAGAAAAGTTTTGTTTTACATTTTTTGCAATTGTTTTGTTATCGACGGTGTTGTTCTGAGTTGCGTCAGTTTGCGGTAATTTCACGGCTGTCGAGCCTGTGCACTGTTCCTAGTGGAAAAGTGAAGTGCGAAGTTTCGGAGAGGCGACGCGCGGCGCGGCGGAGCGTGGCCGGCGAGGTCGTCGCCCGTCGCCGCGCCAGAGCCTGCAACTCTATGTGCATACCGCGGAGGGATCAATATCGTGCTGCATCTGCAATTAAAAACGTTTAATTATTAATCGTCTTCCAAATCTTCCACCATTTAACCTCCAATTCGCAAGGCGCTACGGGAAACCCGTGCGAACTCAAATCATGCGTCACGTAGGTTCTGGGACTCTTGATACCATGTTTTATCGAACAGAAAAGTGCTTTATTGTTGTATCAAAATTGAAGATGACTGTTGATGTTGATTATCGTGAACGTGATCATATTCTGGAGGTTTCCACGGCGGCAACATCTGGAGGGCGGGTTGCGCGGGCGTCGGGGGGCTGAGCGCGGGGCGCCGGGCTCCGCGGCGCGCCAGTCCCCGAGACACCGGCCGCGCGAACGGCCACCGCGAACCGTTCAGCAGTACAGTGCAGTGAGTGACACCGGAGCTCCCTCGGCCGGCTGCAGACATGTGAGTCACCACGTCTAGGATCGCCCACGCTTCATTATGCTTTTGTTGATTTGTTGTTGTGTCGCGATACCGATGCCGGCGACGCCGGCCGGCTTTCTACATAACCTCTACGCACTCTTACGATCAGCCATAGCGACATTGATACAGGTGAAAATCGCTTGCAAACAAAACAATAAGCAGTCTGATTTGATTTTACTGCGAAGATCAGTGTATTAAAATTTTAAGTTTTATTTATAGTTTATTTTATTTATTATTATTATTTTTAGAGCAGTGATGATTGCAGCCATGATAATATTTAAGATAAGCAAATTACTTATTGAATTATCCAGTTTATTAAATAATAAATAATAAATGTTTATAAGTACTGGAAAAGTATTTAGGTAGGTACGGTATTAGTTTTCAACAATTATGGTTCTGACTGAGTAGGGATTATTCTCGAGAAATATTTTGCCTGTAATTCCCGAAAGGAATCTGAGGATTTCATAAACACTTTTCCGACCGGTGCGCCGTGTTTAAAATTATTCATATCTCATACCGTGAAAAATATTTTTAGTTAATTATGAGGGACCCGCGATACCAGGGTGCATTTTCCACTAGCTGTAACAAATAGTGGTGATGGTCGTTCAATTAGTTGATTAATTAACGCGATCCCGAGCGGCTGGCTATGCGCCGCGATCACGCGAGCCGTCTATCGCCAATCGCCACTTCACTAACATCCAGCTAACCCACTGATAGGGTTATCACTTAGGTTAGGGATAGCCACTTTACAAGCTCTTCGTCGATCTTAAACTAAATCTTATCATAGCAATTAGCTCATACTTTTCATCGTGAAGGTTATATACATATAACAAAATCCTCTGAGAAATTGTACCGTATGATCCTTCGTCGTTTTTGGAATCAAGAATTGCCAATGGTCAATTACGATATTCACTACAGCTAAACTGTTTTACACTACCTAATTGACTAAGGTTTTCAGCGGTTGTTTATAATTCCAACTAAACGTCCCCAGCGCCTGTTGATTACCTAAAAATTGCTATCAAGATTGGCTGAATTCGTTCATTTGGTAACCCTAGATCCGAGTGGGGTCTACGAACCTCAACCGTGGAAATGGGATTATTACACGATGGCCTTAGACGCTATTTTGCACTCGTCCGACTCTGTAATAATTCGCTGTGGATACCGATCCACTAGACGCG